>CM051238.1:55991909-57430409 GCA_027917425.1 Gastrophryne carolinensis
AACGGGCAGGGAACGCGGAGGCCGAAGCGGCGTGACCTGTCCAAGTTGCTGCTGCAAAGGGACCACATTCACCCAGTGGGCCGTAAACGACATGTACTGTCCCTGACCGTTGTTACAGCTCCAGACGTCGGCGCTGCCATGCACTTTGCTACACACCGACAGGCTGAAGGACTGGCCCACCTTCTGTTCAACAAAAGTGTGCAGCGCTAGTACTGCCTTCTTGGCAAAGAAATGACGGCTTGGGACTCTCCACCTCGGCTCGGCACAAGCCATCAGTTCTCTGAAAGGTGCAGAGTCCACCACCTGAAAAGGGAGCGACTGCAGCACCAGCAACTTGGACAGGAGCACATTCAGCTTCTGCGCCGTAGGATGAGTGGGCGCATGGCTTCGCTGATGGATTGCTGACGGGATGCATGACTTGGAGGAGGAGGAGGAGGAGCAGGAGTGACAGAGGATGGGTATGACGCACAGCTGCCTTCGGCTGAGGTGCTGGAGCCTTGACTGGCAGAAATTGGGAGCGGCGTGCCACTCGGTGAGGAAGCAGTCTGGCCCACCTCTCCGGAGCCTAGGTTCTCCCAGGCCGCTTTATGGTGACGCTGCATATGTTGACGCAGGGCCATGGTGGCAACATTTGGACCCTGGCCACGCTTCACCTTCTGCCTACATATCTTGCATGTGGCCATGTTACCCTCCTGCGGATGCTTCAGGAAAAACTGTCACACTGCCGAGTAGCTACTTTTCCCACCAGCAGGCCTCACTGATTCGCTGCTATTGTCGCCAACTCCAGGAACCCCTGCCCCACTACCTCCCGATAAGGTAGCCTGCCGCGCAGCAGGTGCTCTACCCCGGCCCCGTTTGGCTCCAGGCTTTACAATTGTGCCCCCATGCTGCCTGCCAACCATGCTGCTAACACCTTGCTGCCTGAGCTGCTGACTCCGGGGCAACCTGCGCCCCTCTTCTCCTGATGATGACGATTAAGCCCCTTCATCACCCGGCTCCCAAGTGCGATCGGCTTCATCGTCATCATCATTATCACCGAGTTGTGGCTGTACGTCACTGATGTTCATGGATTCGTCAACAGTGTCTGGCACAGGAGCTGGAACGCTCGCAGCACCCACGACACTGTCCACATCACTATTTGTCTGCCTAGCTAAAGAAGCCACCTCCATTTCTTGGCTGGGCAGTAGCTGCTGACTGTCCTCTATCTGATCGTCCTCCTCACTAAAGAGTGGAGCTGAACCCAAAGCATAGGATACGTCGCTGGGGGAGGGAACGGGGTAGGACAGAGGCAATGGGAGAACAGGGACTGCTCTCGGGGCATGCCAACTCAGGGTTGTGTCAGAGGAACCTACCGACCCTAGACTGGGGGTCTCAGACGTAAGTTGTGATGATGTTGTTGATGAGCGCGTTAACCAATCTACCACGGCAGATGCGTTACTGGTGGAGACACGACCGCTAGCAGATACTGGCAGACCAGGTCTCTCACCGTGACTCCTGCTGCCACTCGCCCCTAGTCTGCTGCGACCTCTGCCTGCTGAATCTTGGCCTCTGCCACTCCTCTTTGAACATCCTGGCACTTGTCTGCCTGACATTTTTATGTATTTCCTTATTTAGTATAAACAGATAGGGTTCAATGTGCAGTTTTGCGGTGCCCTGCGGCCTGGTTTATTAAAAGCAGTCAAAAACAAATGGGATGCCCCCACAGCAGACCTGAGATCAGTATATATGCACAGCAACAGTGTCTAAGCAGGCTCCAACAGGCCAAATTACTTGAAATAAGTGTGCAGCTTAGAGTAAAGACAGAGGCTAATGGTATGTTAAAGAATTGGATGCCCCAAGCAGACTTGAGATCAGTAATATATGCACACAGCAGCAGTGTGTAAGCAGGCTGAAACAGGCCAAATTACTTTAAATAACTGTGCAGCTTACAGTGAATGCAGAGGCTAATGGTATGTTACAGAATGGGATGCCCCAAAGCTGACTTGAGATCAGTATATATGCACACAGCAGCAGTGTGTAAGCAGGCTGCAACAGGCCAAATGACTTGAAATAACTGTGCAGCTTAGAGTAAAGACAGAGGCTAATGGTATGTTACAGAATGGGATGCCCCAAGCAGATTAGAGATCAGTATATATGCACACAGCAGCAGTGTGTAAGCAGGCTGCAACAGGCCAAATCACTTGAAATAACTGTGCAGCTTAGAGTAAAGACAGAGGCTAATGGTATGTTACAGAATGGGATGCCCCAAGCAGACTTGAGATCAGTATATATGCACACAGCAGCAGTGTGTAAGCAGCCTCATACAGGCCAAATTACTTGAAATAAGTGTGCAGCTTAGAGTAAAGACAGAGGCTAATGGTATGTTACAGAATGGGATGCCCCAAGCAGACTTGAGATCAGTATATATGCACACAGCAGCAGTGTGTAAGCAGGCTGCAACAGGCCAAATCACTTGAAATAACTGTGCAGCTTAGAGTAAAGACAGGGGCTAATGGTATGTTACAGAATGGGATGCCCCAAGCAGACTTGAGATCAGTATATATGCACACAGCAGCAGTGTGTAAGCAGCCTCATACAGGCCAAATTAGTTGAAATGAGTGTGCAGCTTACAGTAAATAGAGAGGCTAATGGTATGTTACAGAATGGGATGCTCCAAGCAGACTTGAGATCAGTATATATACACACAGCAGCAGTGTGTAAGCAGCCTCATACAGGCCAAATTAGTTGAAATGAGTGTGCAGCTTACAGTAAATAGAGAGGCTAATGGTATGTTACAGAATGGGATGCCCCAAGCAGACTTGAGATCAGTATATATGCACACAGCAGCAGTGTGTAAGCAGCCTCATACAGGCCAAATTAGTTGAAATGAGTGTGCAGCTTACAGTAAATAGAGAGGCTAATGAGATCTTACAAAATGGTAATGTTCCCACAGCAGACTTGAGATCAGTTCAGTATATATGCACACTAAGTGTATAAGCAGCCTGAAAACGCTAACAAAGCCAGTCAGCCAGCCAGTAACACTCAGGCTGGATGAAAAAAAAAAAAATCTCCCTGTGACTGCCTCCGATTTTTCCTAACTTTCCCTGCTTCTCGCTGACTTCCTGCCTGTCTCCTGCCTGTCTCCTGCCTGTCCCTGTCTGTCCCTGTCTCTCTAACTGTCTCTCCCTGACAGCAGCGTCCTGTCTCTCATGAATGCAATAGAGAAATGAGGAAAAGCAAGATGTCCGCCGCCTTAAATAGCGCTGTGACGTCACCGGGCTTGCTGGCTGCTGATAGGCTGCATGTGACTGCCCCAGCATGCACTGGAGCGGGGTAGATGTATAGACATGTCCCGTCCGCCATCTTAGAATGCCTGTAATGTAAATGAATGGATGTTAAAAGGAAAACTTCGAGCGATCGAAGCACGGGGAAATTCGGATTCGATCCGAATCGAATTTTTCATGAAATTCGGATCGAATCCGGGTTCGTCCGGATCGATTCGCTCATCCCTAATAATATCCGCAAGGTCATTAACCTGGTCCATCATGTGAGGAAGGAGGGTCGACAAGCCATGCTACTAACCCTTGATATCTGTAAAACATTTGATACAGTAGCCTGGGACTACCTCCAGTGCATATTGAAAAAATGGTGGCTTGGTCCCTCCTTCACCACATGGATTTCCTCGCTATACTCTAAGCCTGGGGCATTTGTTAGGTATTCAGGCTACTCCTCCAAGCGGTTCATTCTGGGCAGAGGCACTAGGCAAGGTTGTCCCCTCTCCCCCCTACTATTTGCCCTCGCTATCGAGCCCCTATCCAAGTTAATCCAGGCTAACATTAAGCGGGAGTCACTGTCGGGGGATATGATCACAAGATTTCTTGCTGACGACATCTTGATGCTTGTATCTAACCCCGTCACATCCCTCCCAAATCTCTTTCAAACCCAAGATGACTTTTCCAAGATCTCGGGTCTGCAGATTAATGCCTAAAAATCCCAAGCCCTCAACGTCTCCCTCCATGAAAGTACACTTTCTGCACTTAAAGCCTCCTTTAACTTCTCATGGCAAGAGCGGCACATCAAATATCTAGGTGTCCACTTGACTGCAAACTATGATTCCCTCTACGCCGCTACTTATCCTGCTATACTTAGGGACCTCCGCTCCCTGTTGTCGTCTTGGGCCAAGCTGCATCTTTCGTGGCTTGGCAGAATAGCTGCCATAAAAATGACGTGGCTTCCCAAAATACTCTACGTCTTTCAGGTATTGCCGGTACCGATTACGGGCGCATGCCTAAAAAGTCTCCAATCCACTTTAAACTCCTTCATCTGGGGTCAGCAAAAACCAAGAGGCAGCCGTATGACAATGTACAGATCCAAACAACAAGGAGGACTCAGAGTCCCTAATATAGCTCGCTATTATTCTGCATGCCAGATTGCGCAAATGGCTGCTATTCATGCTGGGGATGATAGACCACTATGGGTTGACATCGAGCAGGCCAGTTGTACCCTGACAGCCATTTCAAATTTATTATGGCTGCCCCCAACAGCTTACAAGAGCATTGATAACCCGGTCCTGAAGCACTCTCTCTGCATCTGGAAAACTAACAGATCCAAAAGCCAGCTCATCTCCCCTCTGCCTCCCCTGCTATCGGTCTTGGGTAACCCTGAATTTCTCCCGGCCTTTCAGGAACCCGCCGCGTCAGGAACCCTGGTTGCACAGGGTTTCCCTAAAAAATGTATACAAAAGCAGAATAAAAAACACCTTTTCCTAAAATATCAATATACAAGCAAGAAAGAACAAGGTAAATCTGAAAGCGCAAGGTTCCCTGAGCAGAACATTACCCAACATGCATAGGTACTTTGAATCCTTTTATTTCCCAGCTTACTTGAAATTTTGTCACCCTCTGTTGACAGGTCATTTTTCACCATTTTTCCCCATGTGTAACCAGAATTTTTTCAGGAATATCCAGGAAAATTTTATATATTTTTTTGCGGCAGAGTTTAGGCTTTAACATGAAATGTCTTGTTTGTAATTTTTTTTACTGTTTTTTAAAATATTTTTCAGTAAAAAAACTAAAAAAAATTAAAAAATCATTTCTTTTAAAACCATATTGCATGTGAAAGCCCCATTTTTTCTGATTGCAACGGTACCACATATGTATCGGTAGCCCCCCGTTACTGTCCAGGAGACCCCCCCAAACTAAAAAGAGCACTTTATAACATTTACAAATAAAATACAACTACTATCCACACTATAAAGGGTTACATTAAAAAAAAATGTTGTGGGGTCCCCCTTCCTGGTGGAGGGGGACCCATTTTTGGGGCAGGAATTTTAAGGGTTAAAAACCCTTAAACCCCCCCAAAAAATAGCGCGAGGTCCCCACTACCCAGCATAACCAGCCCTGGGACCAGCTATGGGGGCTTGTACAAGGCGCAGGGGCCAACTTTGATGGCCCCTGGCCCTGCAGGCTGCAAGCCGGAATAGCCTATGGCCACGGGCTCCTCTGCCCCCCCCTGGGCTTTGGGGAGGCAGGTAATGGGGGGCTCAGAGTTAATGGCAAGTCACCCGCTAGCCGCAGGTGACTTGCCAGACCCAGAGCCTTGTGAACTGGTATAGGGGTCTCATGGATCCCTTACCAGCTCACAAAGGGTTAAATGTAAACAAAACACACACAAAGAGTAAAATAAATTATTTTTTTAATACTTACCTCTCATCCATCCCGGAGCACCGTGTCCCATGCTGATCACTTTGGCTTCAGCGCTCCTGCTGCTGATGGAAGCCTTTTTTACCTGCTGGGTAACATAGGGTTAATTAAAAAGAAAATGACATAGGGTCCCCCCTCCTGGGGTGGGGGAACCCCATTAGTATTGGAATTTTAAGGGTTAAAAACCATTAAAAATACCCCCAAAAATGGCATGAGCCCCCCCCTACCCAGCATAACCAGCCCAGGGCCAGCTATGGGGGCTTGTAGAACAGGGCACAGGGGCCAGCTTCGGCGGCCCCTAGCCCTGCAGGCTACAAGCCCACATAGCCTCTGTGAGGCCCGGTCCCTTCTGCACCCCCTGGCCTTTAGGGAGGCAGGTAATTTGGGGTGCCGGGGGTTAATGGCAAGTCACCCATTAGCTGCAGGTGAACTGGTATAGGGATCTCATGGATCCCTTACCAGTTCACAAAGGGTTAACAGTAAAAAAACACCAGCCTTGTTAACTGGTATAGGGATCTCATGGATAAGCGGCAAGATGGCGCCGCCCGTCGGGGGAGGAGGGGTAAAGGCCTGTCAGGCTCTCCCCTGAAGCTGAAGAGCCGGGGGGGTGATCGGAGGCCCCCCTGGTCAAGAGAAGACCCGGCGGGAGCGATCGGTCACTGAGATGAGTAAATGTAATTTGTATTTATTTTTTTTTTTATATGTAATTCCGACGGGGGGTGGCTATTCTGGGCACTCCACTACAGCCAGGGGGGCCTGGGTGGGGGATTGAAGCCCCCCGGATGAAGAGGAGACCCGGCCGGATCAAACAAGGGGTCAGGTGAGTGTTTTTTTTTACTTATTTTTTACTGTAGCAGGGGGGAAAGTGAGGCACATAGATTCTATGTGCTTGGCACTTAAGTGGAGTAGAAGCGAACACGTAGAATCTATGTGCTTGGCACTGAAAGGGTTAATGGAGAACCATGAGCACCATACAAGCTTTTGCCCCACTACCCTTCAAGGGTCCTCAGGAGTTACCATATACTTGTTTAATGTATAAACCACTTATGTGGCCAACAAGAGCACCAGCAGCATGCCCATTGGGCAACCATATTGGTCACTAGCAAACCCTATAACCTATGTAGCTATCCCCCAGTAATTTTGGAATTCTCCAAACAAACCCAGCAGCACCCATATGTCTTGTCCATTTTTTATTTTTACAAGCTAATTGATTTGGCATGAATCAATTTTGGTCCTAACTTACTTACATTTTCCCAAACTTTAGGGATTTGTTTTCAGTTTTTGGGAGCATACATATCATAGAGGCAGGGGAGATAGCTGCTACTGGGCTCATGAAAGAAGTGGCCCTGGGAAAGGTCAGGTCAGGTTTGGGGCACTAATCTTGGATTAGCGGCTCAAGCAACAGTACTGAGAACTGACATACGGGGTCTCTTTAGCTCGATGACCTCTCCTAATGGTGATGTGCATGCAGACTTCTAGTGGCAGGAGGATGGAAGTGAGTTCTGCCTGGTTCTATAGCGTGAATGGTAACCAGGACCAGAGCAGCTGGAGAGCCCTGTTGGAGAAGCTGTAAAGGCCATCTTTAACCCCCGTTAGCAGCATGGTGGTGACATACTTTATGGAGAATTTCTAAATGAGCCTTTGATCTGTGCCAGGTAGCAGGTAGCTGTAATATAGAGTGGTAATGGCCTGCCTGCTATGGGATCCTGTGAAACCTTTGTATGCCCCTGATGTAAGCAGCTTAATTCGCATTGGTGCCCTGAATGACATGCATCTGGGTAAATGCTCCAGTGCTGGAGGAAGTAAGCAACCCTCTGGTAATTTTTTTATTTTGGGCTTGCTCTTGCTTTTTTTTTTCACTTTTAACTGTCAGGGCATTCCAATTTAAGATGCGCAGGGCTGCGGGGATGAGTGAACCCATGATGAGAAAAACCCACATATGCTCAAAATTATAGACACTGTAATAAGAAAAAAAAATAAAGTTGCCTCTTTTTATTTTTTATTAGCTTTATACTTTTTTCCCTTCTCTTTCTAATCAGTGAATCTGCTCCAAAGCAACTGGCATGAAAGGGAATAAAAGAATAATTAGCTGCAGCAGATATTCTATAGTTGAGTCACTAATGCTCGAAAACATCGCTATCTTTGCAGCAACAACACAAGCTTTCCCCGGCCTATAGACAGGCGGCGCACGCTTTTCGCAGCATAAAAGGATACAACACACAAAAGCGGGCCGAGACAATAGATCCTGCCGGCTGGCTGATTTGCGGTCAGATTGGGGGCAGTTTTATGGTATATTTTAATTAAAAGCTCATTTTCAAGAATAGTTTATCGCCAGTGTTTCCTCGCTTTCTCTGTTCTGCAAGAGCAAAGACATTAGAAACGGTATCTGCTCTCGGAAAAACAAAACACTACAACATCGTGTTGGCACGCCTGGGCTAAGCGCTTATTGTTGCGTGTACATTTTTATTCTTTTATCTGCTGCCTATTTTTGTTGTTACGGAAGCCAAAAGTAAACCTCCTGTGACTCCTAGCCTTCTGCTCATTTCATCCAAAAAGCTGGACCAGCTCCCGGATCGTCTAGGTTGCACTTAAAAATTGCTTAGTATTCCTAAAGCCTTTTCTCGCAGCAATGCCTAAATTCCATGACTCTGTTTTCTCTGGCTCGGCACACCAGCGTTCAACATTCAGCTGCGCCTTTCTCTGTCTCAGAGGGCAGATGAGAGGCTTAGTGAATGGGGGGGGGGTGCCTCTGTCAACAAGGATCTGCTTCCTTAGGGGTCATCTTCTGTATGGCCGTGCTTTGATTAGAACCTGGATGAATAAAGGAGAGGGCGCATACTGTAAGCTCCATCTTTGTTTGTCTTCAGGTTAGCGGCCAGTAAGAAATGAGCAGCTGTCAGATATCATCCCTCCTAGAAGTAAAGACTAAACCGGTCTGACACTCAGGCTTAATTGTCCCAGTATATTGGGAAACGAAACAACAATGTTAGTGTGTACTCGGTAAGCTAAAGCACCCTCGGGAAGTATGATTGCACAAAACGACCACTGGATGTCCCTCACGCCAAGGAAGCAACAGCAGATCAGAGAGAACAGACGTAACAGTATTTCTTGCATAGAAAAAAAAAATCTGGATATTGTTTGTAACTAAACACCGTCTGTTACAGGCAGGATGGGAAAACTAGAGGAAAGCTACAGTAGAACTTAAATAGGACCTCTATTCTCCCTGGAAACTTGTGCCAGCGTCCACAGAGATAGTAAAATAACCCCCTCTCACTATCAGTAAGTCCTGTATTAAAGTGATACTCCTCTCTTTCTATCAGATGGCCATTTAACAGGGGACACAAAATAGCTGAACATGCTATTGTCAGTTGCACCTTCTTCAATTGGGGACAGGCTACTTTGCAGTGCACTGATTTTTTCATGTCCTCCATTAAACATGTGCTAAACAACAGGACCCTAGATTAGCCCCACAATTACCATCAAAGTGGTAATTACATTAAACATGTATGATTTTTACCTTGGGGAAGGATCTTGGAAGTGGAAGTGGAAAACTCACCCTGTATGATTGTATGTCTGTGAGACACCATGACAGGCTTACTCCCTGCTCCCTGGGGAAATCCCAAACTGGCAAACTCTGCTGTATAAACTCACCTTTCCCCCGAGACCACGGCACATGCAAAGCTGGTGCTGGCATCAATCTCGGCTGTGCGCGGACCCGTCCCCGCAACAAAAGGGAGAAAGTGATGCTGTGCAAGTTTATAAGTGCAGCTAGGGATTCCATTCAGCTTTTCTAGCCGCACATTAATATGCGCAGCAGGAGAAGCTAATTGGACGGCTGCCCACACCTGCCTCATGGGTTCCAGGAGAGGTGAGTTGGCTCGGTGTTCTGGGAGTTTCACAAAGTGGGGCTACCCTGGGGGAAGGATCAAAACCTGAGATAGTGAAAATCCTGGGTTTTAGGGGCATTAGCATACTCCGGGGACACAAAGTTAAAGTGATGCAACACCCATATTTGACCACTTTACCTGCATGGCGCTCACCCAGTGAATCACGACCTCTGGCTATCAGGTGCTTCAGTTTTCTATTGGCAAAAGAAGACTTTGAACCATGTGACCACCAGTGTTCAATAATTTGGCCCAAGTGCCGTGTGGTTGAGTGAAATTGGGCTTTGCAGTAGGTGTAAGCAGTACACGAGCAATCGCGATACCCCCTGTGCTTGGGTCAAACACATTTTAGGGACCTAAACTAATTAGGACTGGTCGTCCATTTGTGTGTAGTCCTATCTACTTCCAGGATTACACCTTCATTAAAGGAGAACTATGATGTTCTCTAACCCTCTAACTTTCCTAATAAAATACCTTCCATATGGACCAAATGTATGGGCTCTGGCAATGCAGGGATGTCGAGAAAAGTGTGAAGGTAAGGTGTCAGGTAATATGGGCCACTGCAAATTGAGCAAAGTAGGTGAGTAATAAATGCCTGGTTATTGCCATTTCAAGGAACATTAAAAGCAGAACAAAACCCTAGCGGCACTGCCTTGGAATCTGAAGCATTGCAGGGCCGTCTGCTGGCTTTCCGCTGGTGCATCCTGATCTGTGAGAACCCCCCGGGGTGCCGCAACCCTCACCTTCTTCCTGGCTCCCTCACCAGTGTAAACATCAATGGCCCCATCCCTGCAACTTTGGGCTGTGCACATGCTCTCGCACCCAGCTATTTAGAGGGCGGGAGTGTGCACGCTGCAGAGGATGTGGCCACTTTTGCTCTTTTTGCCGAAGCCCTGCATGTCAACAAAGCTGTTTGCTGAGCATTACATATGCACGGCAAATGGCTATGACTGGACAAGAGCCCGCACATATGGCGTAGGACTGTGGAAAGCACTTCTGCTGCTGCAAACTTAGGTGAAGCTGGTTGATAGGTTGCCCAGCTTTTCCATTATCAGACCGAACTCGAACATTGACTTCTGGCTGAAGTCCGTGTTCTGGAACCTGAACTTGCAAGGTTTAGTAAGAATCCGAACATTGTGGTTTAGGTTTGCACATTTTATTATATATATTTATACATATTATTATATCATAATTTATTTATCACCTTTTGGAGCAGTTTTGTGTAGTTAGTATAGATGGTAGCATACAACCTGATGGAATCTCGAGTACCACCAATAGTACTAGTACTTTGAGCCTTTCACTAACAATGTATTTCAAGCTACCCTATACCCATAAGGTACTTCTGTATGTTAGAATAGTTCCTCTTCCACCTACATGGAGAGTTTCCATTGATTGTTACCCCTTGCTGAGAAAGCTTACTAGGAGCTTAGTTACTGCAAGCACTATCTAACTAAAGTGTCCCCCCTTAAACCGGACCAACACCCGTTTTGTTCTTTAACGAGTGTTGTTCCTGCAGTAAGCTAATGAAAACAAGCTTGGGGGGGCATCTAGAATGCCGGAATCCCCCCCCCACACATAACCCCCCAGAATGCCTGTAATACTCACCTTCACTTTGAGCCAGCACCAGGAACGGAGTCTCACGATGGCCGATGGGCAGGCCGTTACAGTGGCTGGTGCTGAGGATGCAACTATGGCCCACGTAAACGCCCACGGCCAATCGCGGGACTCCTTTCCCGGCACTTGTAGTGAAGCATTACATGCATTTGGGTGGGTTATGTTCAGGAGGGCTCCAGCATTCTGGTCCCCCCCCCAAGCTTGTTTTGATTAGCTGACTGCAGAACCAACAGCCGTTAAAGAAAAAAATGGGTGTTGGTTTAGTTTCACTTTACCCAATACACTTACCTAATGGCCATTTAGGTGATTTTGTAGGACATCATCAGTGATAACACTGTTCTCTCTGCACAGGTTTTATTTGATTGATTAAATGTTATAGATTCAGAACTTTTACCAACTTGTCCTTACATGACCTTTTATGTTTTGTAACCTGTAATCAAGTAAATCAGATTCAGCTACAAGAAACACTTTAGTATGTAATATATTCCCTGCAAAGTATTTATCTAGAAATAATTTAATCTGACGTCAGTGTGTGTTTGTGTACACTATTTTCTCTGATAGAACTGCTTTCTAACCTCTGTAGTATCACAATAATACCCCCTCCCCGGTAACACTTACATAAGACTGAAATATACCATGAAAGGGGCGCACGCATATATATTATATTGTTGGCTATAGCTTAAAGTCAAGAAGAAAAAGGTGTGTTGTACATAGAAAATCATTTGCCACACTACCAAGTTTCCACTGCCTTTGGAAGCACTTTCAGTACAAAGGCCTTGATTCACTAAAGGTAGAACAAAATGTAATGCTCGGAAAATTGTATAGCATGCAAGAATTTTTAAACTTAGGAATGAAAATTTGAATTCGACCTTTAATGAATAAAGTCCAATAACTGTTTGTTCACATTGATGCAAACAACAAATTAATTTACCTTTAATTTACCTTTTTGTAACACTAGCCATGGTTGATTCCACCCCCCCCTTAATAGTGTCATATGGACCTACCAGTGGCCTGCAAATAGGATGAGTCACTAGGATTCCTGCCACTCAGCATTGTTGGGATATGTCGGTTAAGTCCAGGCAGCAGGAGCAAATGTAAGTGCTGACAATGATTTAGGATCATGCATGCAGATGGGGAAAGTACGTTTTGGGGTGTGCTGTGCAAGACTGTTGGGCCGGTTTTAGAATGCCAAGTAAAATGAAAGCCAGTGTCAGACCAGAGAAACCTTGACGCATCAGAAGAATTTAAGAAATGCAAGACCACACTTAAAAGTCAGGCACACATAGAGGTATTCTCATTGTGCATGGCTACATACAACAATGTTTTGTTATTTTGCTTTTTAAATTAAGTATTGATAACAGATTTTCTTCTCATGCTGGTGTTAAATCAGCCCCAAGGTAGACAATGAAAGTAAATGTATGACCAACAATGCCCATTTTTTACCTTTTTACTCACTGGTTACTTAGGTACCAGAATGATGGTGGTAGTGGGCCAAGGCCAGAGAAAATGGAAAAGCCCTATTATAAAACGGTCCAACACCCTCCACTGCAAGTGTGTTTGTGGTACCAGAATGCTGGAGTCCTCCCCCCCCGCACATAGCTTTACCTCAACCTCGCCCCGGCAACGGGAATCCAGCGCTGTGATTGGCTGCCCCGAACTCATGTGGGCAGTGACGTTTCACCCCCGGAATGTAGCCAATTGGGGCGTGACTGCCGGGCTACCAATCGCGGCACTGAATTCTTGATGGGGGAGCAAGGTTAAGGTAAGGTTTTCAGCATTCTGTATGCCTCCCAGACTATCATTTTAGGGTTGATGCTGGCGGTCACCAACACACTCGCCGTGGAGAGAGTTGGTCTGCTTTAAGCATTTTTGGAGATTTGCCTGTACTGCCTCAATGGCTTCCATGGTGTAGAGTCTTACTTTCAACCACTAATGTGATGTTGATGGTGGCTGCATTGTATCAGTGGTTTTGCTATTTGAAATTCTTAGGCTTCACTAAACGAGCAACAGAGGAAAGTTGGGGCGTGGCTTCAGAATGGGGTGTAAAGTCAACAATTAGAAAGCTTTGTGATACAGCAGTGATCTGCTGTATGGAATATAAAGTATGTAATGTTTTAATTTAGACTTTGTCCACAGGTGTCCTTTAAACCAGGTGAAATGGTGGCATAAGGGACAAATGCATAAAATTGATTCATTCTTTAACTGACAGCACTTAGGTCACAGCCATTGTACAGAGTTATCGAGAGGTTTCCAAGAATATAGATTAAATTCAAACTATTCTCATTCCGCTTTACATCATTGATTTTTAAGACATATGTCAGGATCCATAATATCCTATGTCTCAAAGGAATCATTTAAAGTGCACTTGTCTGGCATTCACTCCCAGGAAGTGCTAATTATGGGAAATACATGATAGATCCAGCGGGGAAGGCTCTGCTCCTGTCATAGGTAAAGAGGAGGAATTGCGTGTGCTCTGTAATGATGGGAAATACATGAAGGATGAACAAAAATTTCATACATATGCAGGATTATGTGTAGGAACCTGCCATTCATACCTTTTTTTATTCTACCTTTTTGGCAATTATTAAAAAAAACATTATGAAAATACTAAAAATAATAATACTGTAAAGTATACGCTTAACAAATTATTTCTATCTTTGCTGCAACCCCCAACGTAAACTCCTTGCAGTATACCTTTTCTGTTAGAGGACATCTTTAGGCTAAGTGTAATAACTCCTTAAGCAGCCTATCCCCCCTGGTCTGCTGTTTTAAAAGACTATGGCCTTGATTCAATAAAGGTAGAAAAAAATTCTCATGGTAGAAAAAAATTCAATTCATGAGAAAAAAGCCTGAGAATGTCACTGTTACTGAATCACTAGATTCAGAAAGACAATGAAAGTCAATGGCAGCTTTTACTACATTGTAGAAAGGAGTAAACAGTTCTCTACTTTTCTTAGGAGTAAAAAATTACCATTGACTTTCATTGTTTTCTTAGCTGGTGATTCAGAAACAGTGACATTCTCAGGCTTTTTTCTCCTAAATTGAATCGTTTACTACCATGAGAATTTTTTTCTACCTTTATTGAATCGAGGCCTATAACTGTATATAGAACTATGAACGTTTTAGCCTTTCATAACGGATCGCCTGAGTGCAATTCTGGCAATAAAAAAGTCCTTTTGTTGGAGCACTGGAATCGCTGAAGCGTAATGTACGTAAGATGTACAGTAACAGTTGTTGGCCACTGAAGCAGCCTTTGAGAATAAGGCCACTCAGCTGCACAGTTTTAAAGCTCTCCAAAACTCACTTGCCCTATCTGCATTCATGATACCGAGTCATTAGCAGCACTTACATTTGCTCCTGCATCCACGCTAAGCTGAAATGACGCCTAACCAATTTTCTTCTCGTTGTGGCAATCTTGGAGCACCAAGAGACCCCTTCCTTTCCCAGTAGCCCAGCTGTGCTGTTGTTTGGACTTAATTGACATGACACACAAAGCAATGGAAACTCAGCTGCACTTCCTCTTTGCAACCCACTGGCCGATGTGGCATGAATAGCATGCTTATTAATACCCAATTTTCTAATAATTAAAACCCAAGGCAGATAAAAACATTGAGATGTATGGAGGGGTAAGATGCAGCAGCCCCAAGGCACAATGCAGACATTTCAACTTGTACTTAAAATGGAGATTCATTGGTCTAAACATATTTTGTGGTCAAGCTTTTTATTGAGATTTTTGTCAAAACAACATCGCAATGGCAATATTGAGAATATGACGTAGAATAGAGTACACAGTGCAATCACATAATATCGTGTCGTGTACAGATAAGATACAAAAATAATGGTATACACCAGGCCTGGGCATTGTAAGGCTCCAGGGCCACATACGGCCCTTTGATTGGCTCTGAGCGGCCCGCGACCAGCATTCCCTGTAAGGTGCACGGCCGCCTGCTGCCGACGCCGGTGCTCCTCAGTCCCGTCCGCGCAGTCTTGCCAGAAAAGATAATGCTGGGTTTGAACAGCACTTTTGCCCCTCTGTAGTGAGTCTAATGCAGCGGCGGTGTGTGTGGATTAGACTCTGCTGTCCTATTGGACAGCTCCCTCCTGCAGGTTTGGCAGTGGGCGGAGTATCTCTTCCTGCCCTTGGCTTGTACTGTGTTGCATGTGTCAGTCGCTGAGGAGCTGACGCCGGAGATGGAGGTTCTCCAGCCACTTGTCTGTGCCTCACGTCGCAGCCTGCTGGCACTTGTAGTCCACACCAAATGTGTTACACGCCATACGCAGAGCCTGATGGTGCACTGGCTCTCGTAGTCCATTTCTGGCCAGACCAATGCCTTTGGGAGGCGGGGGGACCATGCTGCAAGGTGGGAAGGGTTTCACACAATCTTTTATCCAAGGCCGGCCACTGGTCTCCCTCCCCTCACCCGGGCATCCCAAATCGTGATTCTCCACTTTTTGAAACCCTTTTTACTAAGTAGCAACGTGAAAAAAGGCGGACTCCTTCTCTGAAAGCAGAACAATACCCAGAGCGGCCACTGGTCTTCCCCCTGGCAATCCCAGATCGGGATGCCCCACTGTGTGAAACCCTTGTTACTTAGTAGCAACTTGACAAATGGTGGACTCCCCCTTAAAGTGGAAATGAACCCAGAGCGGCCACTGGTCTTCCACCTGGGCATCCCAGATCGGGGCTTTGTTCCGCTTTAAGGGAGGGAGTCTGCCATTTTCATGTTGCTACTGAGTAAAAAAGGGTTTCACACAGTGGAGCATCCCGATCTGGGATTACCAGGGAGAAGACCAGTGGCCGCTCTGGGCTTTGTTCTGTTTTATGTGAGGGAATCCACAATTTTTCACATTGCTACTGAGTAAAAAGTGTTAGCAGCGCCGTGTTACTTTAATAATAATGTAAAGGATGGGGGTTATTCCATCCTAACCTGATTTGGTCATGATGTTTTAAAGCAGACCAAAACCCATGGGCCCTTTGGAGTGTGAAGGAATCCAAGGCTGGGTTACAGGCATCATGCCTGCTGTGTGAGACTTCACTGGACACACAAAATGTGGTTTATTTAATAAATTACATTTTTTTTTTGTAAGGCAACCTCACTTTTTCATTGTTTAACTAGAACATATACTCGTACCAGCTTGTCAAACAATGCTATTTACTGCTTTTTATAATGAAATACAATTATATTATGCAGAATTGAGTTCAACCTTTTGGCCTGGCCCTCCACAATATTTTTAGTTTCTCATGTGGCCCCATGGAAAAAATAATTGCTCACCCGTGGTATACACTCTACTCCAATATCTGAGAGAGCACCTGTGGAGAGTTGCTCCACTAACCTATGAGTTCAATCACAAATGCACAATAACACCATAAGCGTGATGCTACACAAATCTCAAATGAGTTGGTTGACACAGATCGTATTAAGGAGAGAGAAAAAAGCAAAAGAACAGAAAAGAAGGACAGAAAAAGAAAAATGACAAGCAAGAGCACAAAAGAAGTAAGACAAAACTTAAAGAAAAGCTAGAGATAAAAATAGAAGTAGAAGGGTCACTAGAGGCAGGAAAGCTAAATGGTTAATATACTATGGTCATAATTAGGTGACAAAAAGTTGATGACCCATTGATCTCAGACACTTTGACATTTCCGGGAACTGTTATTCAAGGATGCAGGAAGTTTTTCAAAAAATGGCAAACATCACGTCATTGATCTGGGTAATTAGCTCACTCAAGGGAATGAAAAAGTTCAAAGCTTGGGTGATTATAAACTCATCTGCTGACTCAATGTGTTTGATAAGACAGAATTGCATGTCATAGCACCCCCTAGGTTTATAGTTAAGTAAAGCAATACTAGGGGAAGGAACAGGGTTTATACCAAAACTGTTTTACTCTTCTGCACTTCCACTAGATATGAATATAAGTAAGGGGGAGAGTACGAGGGTAAATTCTAATAAATACACCTACTGCACAAAGTTCCACTTATAAAGGACTTTTATTTTAAAGTTATACTAAAGGCAAGTCCGATTGTTGTCCCATTGACTCATGTTGCATGTTGCACTGCCCCAAACTTCAATCCATTTCCTCCAAATACTGATCCAATCCTGATTGCCTAGGGTAAAGTCAAGGTTCCTCTCCCATTTAGTCACATAATTAGGGTTAGTCATACCTTTTCCTTCTAGGAGCAGTTATAGATCAGAGAAATAAGCCCTTTATCCAAGGGATTCTCATGACAGAATCTCTCAAATGTTGTCAATCAAAATGGTGACATTTCAGCTTTGAGTTTGGATTTGGTTTTAGCAAATTTGCAGATGGCGAAAAGCTTCAATACCCGGAATTGCTTTCTTTTGGAGAAATACTCCTACATTAGATAGCAAATGAATAGTTACCAAATTATTATTTACCCACCAAGAATAAGCTTCTGGGGCAGATATTGCCACAGAAAAGTTAGGGTTTGCCATGAGAGTATCGGGAGGTACGGGGAGTGAAAACTGGCTTTAGTCTGCAGTATATGCCAAATTCTAAGATCATGACTCAGAATTATCGATTGGGACCCATTTTAGAGGTGAGCCAGATTAAATTATTAATATGGCGTTGCGGACACCCCGCTACCTCAATGTCCACCCATAACGGTCTGCAACATTGCACTTGCGTGGATGTCAACTGTGCTACCCAACTCGCTTGACAGTAAAGTTTAAGATTAAGTACACAAAGACCCCCCCTCCCCCCTTAGACATTTGTCTAAACAGGGTTGACCTATCAATTCACTCCAAATAAGATGCAACCCGATGGGAAGCACACAGAAAAGCTACATCAATTTTGGTAACCATGACATTTTAATGGCTACAATGTGACCCAGCCAGGATAAATTAAGTTTAGGCCATTTACCTTATGTTGAGAAGAGGATACTTAGCGTTAAATACAGACTAATAATCTTTGGTGATCTGAACTCCAAGACAAGATAAAATCAAAATTCTGTTTAACAGATTGAACCAGGCTCTCCAGCAAAGAGATATTAAGCGGATAAGACTTTGCAGAGTTAACCTGCAGACCAAGTATTTGAAAAAACGTTTCTAATATGCAGAATAGATTCAGCAATGAAATTGCTGGGTTGGTGATCAGCATCAAAATATCATCCGCAAAAAGAGAAATTTTGTGCTTGTAGCCAGAGGCAGCAAGACCTGAGATATTACTGTCATACAAAATCAATCTCGAGAGAGGTTCGATGGCCAGGGCAAACAAAAAGTGGGGAGAGAGGGTAGCCCTGCCTCGTACCCCTAGTGATGGGGGATATATCTGACCTAAGATCATTATATTTCACAAAGGCTTCCGGGTTGGAGTATAGGGATGAGACTCGTTTGCTGAATTTGTGGCCTATACCCTAACTTTCCAATGCAAAAGTCAGATAATCACATGCTACTGCCTTCTGGGATAAAACCTACTTGTTCCAGAGAAACCAAGGAGCCAATGTATCTGTTTAGGTGCAAGGCTAGGATTTTCACCAAAATATAGATTTAACAAGGAAATAGGCTTATACCTGGACCACAGAGTATTTTTCATACTAGGCTTTGGTATCATGGAGACTGCTGCTCTTAGGGCACCTGTCTCCCTACAAAATAGCATTCAAAGTTGCCAATAGATGGGGGGAGAGGCTAGGCTCAAGTTTCCTATTATACGCAGTGGTAAAGCCATCAGGTCCTGGTTGCTTATTAAGCTTAATGCTTACCGTGTAATACCATCTAAATTTAGACCTTTTCAGTTGCCACTCAGCTTCAAAGCTTCAACAGACAAACAAAGATTGACATTGTAGCTTGCCTGTTCCAATATATTTCGGTTAAAAGTTTTCTGCACTGCGCTTTCTTACAGGACACCACTTGTATTAACAATCCTCTCAAAACAGTTGCAATTAGGACTCTCCTCTGCTTCACATTATTCGAAGCTGTGTAAAACACAGGGAAGCCTGCGCTCAAATACCTAGGCACCAAGTTAACTACAAAATGTGTTTCTTGGAAACATACGATATCTGTGTGCAGGGAGCGCATAAGTCTCATAACTTTAACCCACTTCTGTGGTACATTGAGTCCTTGAACATTCAAAGACACTAGTTTTACAGACATATATCACATGCACACTACCAGCTGTGTCCGACTCTAATGAACCAATGGAATTAAAGAAAGAGGGAACAAGAAAAAAGGTAAAAAGGAAAAAGGTAAGAAAAAGGAAATATCGGAAAGTCCTAACCAGAGAAAGGAATTAAATATGTAGTCGAATGAACAGTCAACAATCATAAAGAGAAATAGCGACCATACCAACCATGCACCTGGAGTACCAGGCTTAAGCTTGTAATGGGACCGTGCCCCTAAGTACAGCCTAAGACAACTCACTTTCAACAAATCGTTGGTAGAGGTAGGGAACATAGTACTCATGTTAGAACACCCAGAGTACTCGGCCCCTAATCTGAAAGCCATAAGCACGCAAATATAGGGACTCTATTAATAATGGGAGTGTGAAGTAGGAGGCACCTGAAATGGGCAAACATGCCTTGCCTGAATACTGCATGCGCGCCCCCTCCTCAGGACCTATCATGATACTACGCTTAAGCGCCTACCCACCCCCCAACATAACCCAGATACCCTGCGTTCCCACCCCCCATAGAATATAGCACTTGTAATATCATGACATCTAGACTAGAAAATAAAATAAACTCTTGGTTTAATTCACATTAACCACCTTATTATAACTATCACCAAACTGTGCAGGGAGGAGGCAGGACGTGAGTATCCCCACATGTCCAGCTGTCCGCCCTCTGCAAAGCACAGTGGATCCTATCAAATGTCAGCCTCTCCATGAGAATAGATGGAACAAGCACCTGAAATAAAGAAGTAACTGTAGACTGGAGGCCCACTATAGACTTGAAGATGCACCGGATTCTTATGATAGATCGGCGCAAGCGATTCTCTGCATCCCCCTATGTGTAATTTGCCCTCAATGCCTCCAAATCATCCGCATGTTGCTGCAAAACATTGTCCTGGTTACTGACTTGCTGCTCAACTTCAGAGACCCTAAGTCAGGGTTCTCTAAAATCTGCAAAGAGTTTTGTAGTAATCTGAAGCATTATATATTGTGCCCATTGCTATAGAGATTTCTCCAGCAAAGATTCAGAATTTTCCAAAGAAGGTGGTTGTGGTGAAGTGAGTGAGATGTGCAGCGACTCATCCATCCACAATTCATCTGCCGACAATAGGTCAGCGACAAACTGAGTAGCGGTTTGAGGATCAGGGCTCAGTGCTATATTACAGGACCACTTAAGTACAAAAGTCACCAGAAAAAAATATTTAGCTGAAATGTGATTGCGTGATGCATGTGTAGGGGGCAGGAATAGGCAACCAGGGAACATCATCATTTTTCCCCTTTATTCTGGCCCCAGGCAGATGCAACACTGTGGAGAGGCAGCAACCAGAGGTAAGCTGCCTCTCTAGCTTTTTTCATTTTTGAATCCTCAATTCAAAAGACATTTCATCCTCGATCCTATTTTTGCTAACTACATTCGACTGTTTTACATTGCACAAAAAACAATATGTGAAAAGGTACAAGGGTGTGTGGTTATGGGGCTAACAATTTCATTTCTCATTATGTTGCATCCTTAGGAGTGCAAGCAAGGAAGATATACACTCTGTCCTTGATACAATCTCTAGCTCATTTAATCATTAAAATATTTGACTTTTAAAGTTATACTGAAGGCAAACCCGATTGTTGTCCCATTGTCTCAGGATACATGTTGCACTGTCCTAAACTTATTTGTAAAAGTATTAACCCTTTAAGTGCCAGCCTACCTGGAGTTTTTGTCACACTTTGTTGCCAGACCATTTTGCACTATTTTGCGCTCCCCATGTTCAAATGTGATTTTTGAAGGGATTTCCAGGGATTTCCCAGGAAAATTATATATTGTTTTTTTCAGCAGAGTCTGGGCTTTAACATGAAATGTCTTGTTTGTCATTGTTTAGGTGTATTCTCAATATTTTTTTACAATTTGTAGTTTTTTTTTTGTAATAAAAAATGTAAGTTTGTCAATAAAATCTTATTGCGCGTGAAATCCCAATTTCTCCCGGTTACAGCGGTACCACATATGTATAGGTAGACACCCTTTCCTGCCCAGGAGACTCCCCCAAACTGAAACAGCGCTTTAGGAGATTTTCAGAAAAAATACAACTATGCTATGCAATATGCGCACCTTGCAGTTTTTCCAGAAAAACAACCCTTTACATTTGAATTACCCCCAACAAACTATATATTCTCTGGAAGTACACACCTCAAGCTTTCTAGGTGTACCAGGCTTGTTGATGTGGCCATAGTTTTCTGGAAGTAATCCCTCAATGGATTCTTTGGTTGCAAAGAGTTTCCCTAAAAAAAGGATAAAAAAGCAGAATCAAAGCCACATTTTCCTAAAAAAACTATATACAAACAAGAAAAAACAAGTTTAATCTGAAAACGCAATATCCCCCGAACAGAACAACACCCAACATGCATTGCTACTGTCAAGGGAAGAGTTGCCAAACACCCCAAAGTAAAGCATGTGCGTAACGGTAATTTTACTTGAAAATTTCAGCTCTGCAGACAAAGTGCGCACCTTGCGATTTTTCAACCAAAACAACCCTTTACATTTGGAATATCCCCCATAAAACATATATTCCCTGAAAGTACACACGTTAAGCTTTCTAAGCGTACCCAGCTTGTTCTAGTGGACTCATCTTTCTGGAATTATTACCTCAAAGAACTCTTTGTTTGCGCAGGGTTTCCCTAAAAAATTAAAAAAATAGCTGAATAAAAAACACCTTTTCCTAAAATATAAATATGCAAACAAAAAAAAACAAGCTAAGTCTGAAAGCGCAAGGTCCGCCGAACAGAACAATACCCAATATGCAGAGGTACTATTAACCCTTTTAATTGCCAGCCTACTTGAGATTTTGTCACCCTCTGTTGACAGGCCATCTTTCCCCATTTTGCGCCATGTTTTGCGCCATGTTTTGCGCCATTTTGCTGGAACTTTCAGGAAAATTATATATATTTTTTTTTGCAGCAGAGTTTAGCCTTTAACATGAAATATCTTGTTTGTAAATTTTATTTATTTTTTTTACAATATTATTAAGTAAAATAATAAAAATAATAAAATAAATAAATAAATAAAAAATTTTTTTAGAAAATTGACTCCTTTATTTTAAATAAAAAATGTATTTTATTAAGGAAAAGCATATTGCATGTGAAAGCCCCATTTCTACAGATTAGAACGGTACCACATATTTATCGGTAGCCCCCCGTTCCTGCCCAGGAGACCCCCCTAACTGAAACAAGTATTTTATAACATTCACAAAAAAAATACAACTACCATCCACACTACAAAGGGTTAAATCAAGAAAAAAAATGACATAGGGTCCCCCCTCCCAGGGGAGGGGGACCCCATTTTTTTTTTATTTTTAAGGGTTAAAAACCCTTAAAAATCAAAAAAAAAATTGACGTGGGGTCCCCCTTACCCAAAGTAACCAGCCCGGGACCAGCTATGCAGGGCTTGTAGGAACAGGGCGCAGGGGCCAGCTTTTGTGGCCCCTGGCCCTGCAGGCTACAAGCCCGCATAGCCCGTGGGCCCGGGCTCTTCTGCCCCCCCCTGGCCTTTGGGGAGGCAGGTAATGGGGGTGCCGGGGGTTAATGGCAAGTCACCCGCTAGCGCAGGTGACTTGCCATCCCCCCAGCCTTGTGAACTGGTATAGGGGTCATGGACCCCTTACCAGTTCACAAGGAGTTAAAAGTAAATAATCACACAGACACAAGCAGAGAAAAAAATATTTTATTAATTTTTTTTTTTTTTTTTTTACACTATACTCACCTCCCATCCATCCTGGAGCACTCTGTCCCTCGGCGATCACTGGCTTCTGCTCACTTGCTAGAAGCCTTTTATAGCTGCTGGATGACAGAACACAAAGGGTTAATCAAAAAAAAAAATGACATAGGGTCCCCCCTCCCAGGGGGGGCGGACCCCTTTTTTTTTTTTTTTTTAAGGGTTAAAAACCCTTAAAAATCAAAAAAAAATTGACGTGGGGTCCCCCTTACCCACAGTAACCAGCCCGGGACCAGCTATGGGGGCTTGTAGGCACAGAGTGGGGGGGCCAGCTTTTGTGGCCCCCCCACCCTGCAGCCTACGAGCCCACATAGCTTATGTGGGCCCGGGCTCTTCTGCCCCCCCCTGGCCTTTGGGGAGGCAGGTAATGGGGGTGCCAGGGGTTAATGGCAAGCCACCCGCTAGCGCAGGTGACTTGCCATCCCCCCAGCCTTGTGAACTGGTATAGGGGTCATGGACCCCTTACCAGTTCACAAGGGGTTAAAAGTAAAAAATGACACTGACACAGAGAAAAAAAAATCTTTATTTTTTTTTTTTTACACTGTACTCACCTCCGATCCGACGTCCCTCGCCGCTGTCCCGCGCCGATCATCTCACTGACAGATGCCGGTGGTGATCGGCGCAGGGCGGGTGACAGGTGAGGGGGCTCCGATCGGAGCCTCCTCACCTGACATCCGCCCTGCTCCGATCACCACCGGCATCTGACAGATGCCGGAGCTCGGAGGGGGTATAGGAGGAGCGGGATGACGTCATCCCGCTCCTCCCACAATGGGCGGAGCTAAGCGGCGGCGGCCATCGCCGCCATTACAAGAGGTGAGGACCCGGAAGAGGGTCCTCACCTGAAGACTGCGCAGCCCAGGGGGGGGATCGGACCCCTCCCTGGTGAAGAGGAGACCCGGACAGAAGGCTCGGGCGTGGAGGTGAGTAAATGACAGTTTTATTTTTTTTTTTTTTTACAACGGCGAGTCAGCGCTGGAAACGGGGGGGGCGGCTGGTTTCGGCCCCCCCCCCTGAAGACGGAGGACGACGGGGGGGCGATCGGATGCCCCCCCCCAGGAAGAGGGGACCCCAAGCTTCACAGGGATACCAGAGGTAAGTGTTTTTTTTTTCTATCTTTTAACTGTTTGGGGGAAATGCCAGGCACGTAGTTTCTACGTGCTTGGCACTTAACGGTAGGAGAAGCAACCACGTAGAAACTACGTGCTTGGCATTTAAAGGGTTAAAGCATTGGAGACGCAGAGAACACTGGCAACAGTAATGTGATGTAAGCACACTGTGTGCTTTACATATATCATAGTAAAAAAAAAAGTGCATTGTTGTGCCTCTAGTTATTACTGCAAGCACATAGTGTGATCAGAAAAAGGAGGTGAGAGATGTTGCAGGCTAAGAGAATCTCCAGTCTGCCATCACATAGTGTGAGCAGAGGAGGGAGGAGTGCGGATTTTCATAGCTGCAGATAGAGGCAGCTAATCAGGATGTCTGGGAGGGAGTGGGGGGGTGATTCCTTTCTCGGTCCACTGAAGGTTGAGTGAAGGACCAGGTCAGCGGCGTGGAGACTGAAAGCTAAATGAGGAAGTGATTTCCTCACTAAGACATAGACATAGGAGGAAGGAAAGCATTGGACTCAATGTAAAGTAAGCTACTGATATTTATTTTTTTAATTTTTGACTTGCCAATCACTTTGAGCAAGTCAGCCATTTTGTACCCTGGTATCCATTTTGATTTTAGACATATTTTTATTCTATGACAAATACTACAAATTTGATTTTTCTAAGCCCTGTGTTTTACAGTCAGTGGATCTTTTTACAGTTACAGAGGAAATGTTTAAGTTGTTAAAAGGAAAGTCCACTACCAAAATGATGTCCTCAAGGTGCTGAGCTATTGACAACTGTAAACATCTGTGCACTAAGATCCACAAGAAGACAGATACCAGTCCTGTACACACAAAAGACTACTGCTAGACATGTGTAAGATGGAGAGCAGGGGCATACAGAGGTTTTACAGAGCTCTGTAGCTAAATATTTGGGCCCTTTCAGGTTGCAAGTAGCCAGGGAATGAGAAGGACCTCCATCTTCTGCCACAGGCACTGTGCCCCCTGTGTACTGTCTATTTAGCACAGGGGGGCTGGTGACTTTTTAGTTTCAACCTGTAGAATGTACAGCATGGGCCCCCTAAGGCTGCCAGTTCTTGACTGTATGCAATGTCCAGTGCCCTGATGTAACTGACCCAGATGGCAACACATCTTCCCTCCCCTTTCTCTTAGGATTTACTAGTGTGCCACAATCATTGCCACATGTGCTGCAAGGTGTGGAAAGGTAGCTTGTACTTGGTCCTCCTCTGCCACTGGCCTGGTAGCAGCTGCCTCCACTGCCTCTATTGTGTGAGGGACCCTGGTTGAAGGAGCTCCTCCATATCTGCAGCGGCCATAGCAGCAGCATTCTGCACATACAAGACTCGCCTCTATCTTCTTGGTGAAAGGTTACCAAGAGAAACCTTTCAATGTTGCTCAAGTGATGCTTTCTGGAGAGCCTTCTGCCACATCACCTTTAGTGCCATTGCTGTCTCATGACCTTGCCAGATGCCAGCGCACTTTTCATACCAGCTGATTGGAGACTGCTGGGTTTAAAAACCCTCTGCATGAACTAACATACCACTATTGCCGACCCATACCTTATCTCACCATGTTCGGTGTCAAGCCTGACCTGTGCCATGTCTGACCTCTTCCTGTGATGTTCAACCTCATCCAGTGCTGGGCCCAATTGAACTATGCCTAACCATGTCACTTTGTATCTCAAAGTCCTAATTACACCTCACTAATACAAAGGGGTGTAATGTTGGACTATAGACAAGCCTCCACATGTAATATTTACTGATTTAATCTTTAAAGCTGGTCATTGGTGGGTTCCTACTTATTAGTATTCTGATTTGGGAGTGTGCCCCCCTGAACCCTCAGTTCCATTGACCCCTCTATGAACTCAATTACAAAAATATTTTTATCTTTAGCACATTTTAATGTTTATTTCTGCCTTCAGTGTCATACAAAGGAGCTATAATACAGTGCAACAAATATTTCAATACTGTCACGCTCTGGTAACTCCAGCCCTCTAGGTAAGCCCTCAACCCCCAATCTCCGCAGCCAGCTTCACCTGGAGGAGCCCCCGCTTGCCGGGACGCAGAGTACGCCTGCCCGGGATCGGTTCTGAAGAACCAATGGCTAAGAGCGAGAGTAGCGGAAGTCCAGAGACAGGCCAGAGGTTGACACGGGGAGTAAGAGTTCGCAGCGGTACAGAGGGGAGAGACAGCTCGAGGTCAAGGTACAAGGCAGAGGTCGGCAACGGAGATCAGATCGAGAATGGTCGGTTCAGGCAGGGGTCAGCAACGGAGATCAGGATAGTCGGTTCAGGCAGAGGTCGGCAACGGAGATCAGAATAGTCGGTTCAGGCAGAGGTCGGCAACGGAGATCAGAATAGTCGGTTCAGGCAGAGGTCGGCAACGGAGATCAGATTGAGAAATGTCACGAGTCAAAGCAAGGTACAAGGCGCTATCACAGGCACTGAGTGAATGACGGGGAAAAGGCTTTATAGGGACAAGACATGATTGGGAGAGAGCGTGATTGGTGCAACTGGGAACTTACAGCTCATTGGCAGACACTAGGAAAGGGCGTATAGCCCAAGAGACTCCTGTGGGGCTGATTAGCCCGCACAACCAAAGGGGCAGCCCTAACATAACCTAGGGCTCATTGGCCCTTAACTGTGAGGGGGGAGTTCCCCCCTAGCTGAGCCCGTAGGCTCTACTGATTCCTCCTCTGGCGGCCGCGCTGACAGCAGCACCGCCGGAGGGCATATGCAGGATGTGCTCGCGAGCAGAGGAGGAGACGTGGGGGTGAGGAAGGAGGGGGGCCGTGCTCGATGCCGCACGAGCCGCCGCACGAGCCGCCTCCGGCGCGGCCGCCAAGCAGGAGCTGCTGCGGCCAGCCGCCTGGAGACGGCGCTATAACGGGGCCCAGGTAAGCGGTTTCTGACACTACCCCCCCCTTCACGAGGGGCCTCCGGACCCTCACCAGGTTTTTCCGGATTATCACGGTGGAATTTCCGTACAAGAGCTTTGGCATGAACATCCCTCGCTGCCACCCAGCATCTTTCTTCTGGACCATAGCCAACCCAGTCCACCAAATATTGTAAAGAATTGCGCATCTTACGTGAATCCAAGATCTTATTTACTTCATACACGGCCTTATTATCCACAAGAATAGGCGAAGGACCAGCAAGAGGAGTATTCTTCGCCGATTTTAACAGTGAAACATGAAAAGAGTTAGGTATTTTCATAGTCGGCAGGAGTTGAACTTTAAAAGACACATTATTCAACTTTTTGATTATAGGAAAAGGGCCAATGAATTTTGGACCCAATTTGCTAGATGGTTGACGGAGCGCAATATTTTTAGTGGAGACCCAAACTAGATCGCCTACTTGAAGAGTAGGCTCCCGTGATCTACGGCGGTTCCGCAAATTTCTTATATCTTAAACTAGTGGTCTTAAGAATTTCCTGAACATGTGTCCAGATATTCTTCCGTTCTTGAAGCCACTCCTCCAACGCCGGCAAGTTGGAAGGTGACCCTGAAAGGGCAGAAGCTCTAGGATTTTTCCCTAAATTACAATAAAAAGGTGATATCTTGGTACTCTCACTAGGTGCGTTATTGTAAGCAAATTCGGCGAAATCAATAAATTCCGCCCATTGTTCTTGGGCATCAGAGACATAACACCTTAAGTACTGTTCCAAAGTTTGATTAGTTCTCTCCGTCTGCCCATTGGACTGGGGATGGTAGGCAGACGAAAGAGAGATCTGTATACCCAACTGTGAACAGAAATGTTTCCAAAAACGGGAAGTAAATTGGATCAGATTCTATATTGGACGGAATACCATGAATTCGAAAAATATGTGAAGTAAATAGTCGAGAAAGCTCTGGTGCAGAAGGAAGCTTGGCCAAAGGAACGAAGTGTGCCATCTTACTAAAATGATCTACGACCACCCAAATAACAGTATTCCCGTGTGAAAAAGGCAAATCTACAATAAAGTCCATAGAAATATGAGTCCATGGTTCAGCTGGGATTTCAAGAGGAACCAAACCGCCAATGGGAGCCTTGTGAACCCCTTTACTTCGAGCACAAACAGCACAAGCGTCGATAAAGGCAGTAATATCGCGTCTCATGGTTGGCCACAATACATGGCGACGGGCAAGCATAAACGTTTTTCGGTTACCCACATGACCAGCAGTTTTAGCATCCTGAAATTCGCGAATTACATCTGAATGCAAATGTGGCGGTACAAACTGGCATCCCAAGGGAACATCACTAGGAGATTCATCTTGAAATGGTGCCAAGGTGTTAGAGAGATCAGGAAGTAACGTCCCGACCACACAACCCATAGGTAGGATCGGATCACTAGTATCACCCCGATCCTTACATTCACCGAACATGCGAGATAGAGCATCCGCTTTAGTATTTTTTACACCCGGCTTGAAAGTAATAATAAAATTTAAACGCGAGAAGAATAATGCCCAACGTGCCTGACGAGAGTTCAACCTCTTGGCAGACCCAATGTATTCAAGATTTTTGTGATCGGTATACACAGTTATAGGATGTAAATGAACCCTCCAGCCAGTGTCGCCATTCATCAAAAGCCAGTTTAATAGCTAATAGTTCCCTATTACCGACATCATAATTTTGCTCCGCGGTACTGAATTTACGTGAAAAATAAGCGCATGGATGAAGACGCTCAGGGTTACCAGAATATTGCGACAAAACTGCACCCACTCCCAGCTCAGAAGCGTCCACTTCAACAATGAAGGCTTTAAGAATATCTGGATGAATTAACACAGGTGCCGAAGTAAAGGCCAGTTTCAAGGTCAGGAAGGCCTCACAGACAGAGGGAGAACAGTTATCAGTAAAGGCCCCCTTGCGGGTAAGGTTGGTAAGAGGTGCAACAACATGAGAAAAGCCTTTGATGAACCGCCGATAAAAATTTGCAAAACCTAGAAAACGCTGCAATTCTTTTAGGGTCTTGGGTTGAACCCAATCCTGAACCGCCGAAACTTTCCCCGCGTCCATCTCTAAACCCTGGTTGGTAATAATATACCCTAAGAAGGGAACTGTGGTGACTTCAAACACGCATTTAGAAAGTTTAGCAAATAAGTTGTTCTCTCTTAATTTTTGTAGTACCAACTCAACATGACGTCTGTGCTCCAACAAGGAATTAGAAAAAATGAGAATATCATCTAAGTAGATGACCACAAATCTACCTAGATACTCTCTGAATATATCGTTAACAAAATCTTGAAAGACGGCTGGCGCATTACAAAGACCAAAAGGCATGACCAGGTACTCGTAATGGCCGTCTTTCACGTTAAATGCAGTTTTCCACTCATCCCCCTGCCGGATGCGAATCAGATTGTATGCCCCTCTTAAATCCAATTTGGAAAAAATTTGGGACCCTGTGACTTGATTGAACAGATCCCCGATCAAGGGCAAGGGGTATCGGTTCTTTACAGTGATCTTATTCAAGGCTCGATAATCAATGCATGGTCTCAGGCCGCCATCTTTTTTCTCTACAAAAAAGAATCCAGCCCCAGCAGGCGAGGTAGAGGGACGGATAAATCCCTTCCATAAATTTTCGGTAATGTACTCCCTCATTGCTTGCTCTTCGGGCAGAGTAAGATTATAGATTTTTCCCCTCGGGGGAATCGTGCCAGGAAGCAAGTCAATAGGGCAGTCGTAAGACCGATGTGGAGGAAGAGTATCAGCAGAACGCTCAGAGAAGACATCAACCCAGTCTGCATATGGCTGAAGCAATCCCTGAGGTAAAACTTGCACACTTCTGAGGCCTGTAGTAAAGCAGTGATTTTTACAATGATCACTCCACTTAATCAACTCCCCAAGCCGCCAATCTAACACCAGGTTGTGGAGTTGTAACCAGGAGTATCCCAAAACCACAGGAGTTTCTGGACAATCGAAGACAAAAAATTCTAAAAACTCAGAGTGTGAAGAGCCAACAATTAACTGAAGAGGTGGGGTCTTGGTATTTATAGGTCCCCCCTGGATGGCCTTCCCATTGATAGCCAAAACTTGTAGGGATCTTTCAAGAGGAACTAAAGGGATACCTAAAAGGGCGATCATACTCCTGTCCAAAAAGTTTCCCGCCGCACCGCTGTCGATAAAGACGGAAACTGTTTGCTTAGAATAACCCCAAGACAAGTCAATAGGCACTAGCATTTTATTTTGGCGAGAGTTGCAAACTGACTCACCCAGATCAGTACTCTCTACCTGGTCTGGGTGTGAAAGTTTTCCGCCGGTCTCCCCTTGTTGGGACAGGACCCTGCAAAATGACCAGAATTCCCGCAATACAGGCATAACCCCTCGGATCGCCTACGCTGTTTCTCTTCTGGGGATAAGCGGGTTCTCCCTAATTGCATAGGTTTTTCCTGGGGAGATGATGAGGTACTTTCCCCACGGGGAACCGGAGACCTATGACCTTGGACTGGCCTGAAGGACGTGGGAGCCCTGACTCTCTCCCTGGCCCTTTCTCTAAGACGTCGGTCTATTTTAATGGAGACCTGCATTAATTGATCTAGGTCCGCTGGCGGAGGAAAATTGACTAAAGCATCCTTGATGCTTTCCGACAGCCCCACCCTGAACTGACTTCACAGAGCGGGATCGTTCCATCTAGCTTCAATAGCCCAGCGGCGGAATTCAGCACTGTAATTTTCAGCTGAATTCCGCCCTTGTTTTAAGGCCCGAAGCCTATTCTCTGCGGTAGACTGTGAATCAGGGTCAGCGTATAGGACGCTCATAGCGTTGAAAAATGCAGTTACAGATTGTAAGGCAATATCATGACTCGGCAAACTAAAGGCCCAGGACTGCGGGTCTCCTTGAAGTAGAGAAATGACTAAGCCTACTCGTTGGGTCTCAGTGCCAGAGAAGACAGGCCTCAGCTTGAAATATAGTTCACATGAATTCTTGAAGTTAGAAAATTTTGCTCGCTCTCCAAATAATTTTTCAGGCAGAGGAATCTTCAGTTCGGAGAAATGAGGTGGTACAGAGGAAGTCGGCACTTGACGAGACTCCTGGGTGGCCATTCTTTGAGCGAATTGGTTGATCGCTGTGGCCATAGCTTGCACCTGCTGTACCAGGTCATCCATGTTGGGGCCTGTGATAATGTCACGCTCTGGTAACTCCAGCCCTCTAGGTAAGCCCTCAACCCCCAATCTCCGCAGCCAGCTTCACCTGTAGGAGCCCCCGCTTGCCGGGACGCAGAATACGCCTGCCCGGGATCGGTTGCCCCCAGGACTTCAATGGCTCAAAGGATGAGAGCTTACAGGTATAGAGGTCTGAAGAACCAATGGCTAAGAGCGAGAGTAGCGGAAGTCCAGAGACAGGCCAGAGGTTGACACGGGAGTCAGAGTTCGCAGCGGTACAGAGGGGAGAGACAGCTCGAGGTCAAGGTACAAGGCAGAGGTCGGCAATGGAGATCAGATCGAGAATGGTCGGTTCAGGCAGGGGTCAGCAACGGAGATCAGGATAGTCGGTTCAGGCAGAGGTCGGCAACGGAGATCAGAATAGTCGGCTCAGGCAGAGGTCGGCAACGGAGATCAGATTGAGAATAGTCGGTTCAGGCAGAGGTCGGCAACGGAGATCAGATTGAGAAATGTCACAAGTCAAAGCAAGGTACAAGGCGCTATCACAGGCACTGAGTGAATGATGGGGAAAAGGCTTTATAGGAACAAGACATGATTGGGAGAGAGCGTGATTGGTGCAACTGGGAACTTACAGCTCATTGGCAGACACTAGGAAAGGGCGTATAGCCCAAGAGACTCCTGTGGGGCTGATTAGCCCGCACAACCAAAGGGGCAGCCCTAACATAACCTAGGGCTCATTGGCCCTTAACTGTGAGGGGGGAGTTCCCCCCTAGCTGAGCCCGTAGGCTCTACTGATTCCTCCTCCAGCGGCCGCGCTGACAGCAGCGCCGCTGGAGGGCATATGCAGGACGTGCTCGCGCACGCGCACGAGCACGAGCAGAGGAGGAGACGTGGGGGCGAGGAAGGAGGGCGGCCGCGCTCGATGCTGCACGAGCCGCTGCATGAGCCACCGCCCGGCGCGGCCGCCAAGCAGGAGCTGCTGCGGCCGGCCGCCCGGAGACGCCGCTGGAACGGGGCCCAGGTAAGCGGTTTCTGACAAATACAATGCACATAAAATCAATAAAAACACTTAATTAAGAACAAACTGTTACATAGTGTTATTGTTTGAAAATACTTTTCACTTGCCAAAACTTGTTGCCAACTAGTACCACAGCTGACTATGTCCATTGTCAAACCCTGTTCCTGACCAATGCCACGTCTAATCACTTCCAAGCTGAGCCATGTCTGACTGCATGCTGTGCCAAGCCCTGTGGCTCACTTCTGCCATGTCTGACCATATCCAGTGGCAAGTCTTATTGCTGACTTGTGCCATGTGTAACCTCATCCAGTGACAAGCCCTGTTCCAATCCCATGCCATATCTGGTACCAAGTCCTGTTGCTGAACTGTGCCACGTTTTTCATTTTTTCAGGTAGAATCCCCCAGCCACATCTCCTATTCCAGAGCAAGGGTCCCTGATCCCCAGCTTCATATACAAATCTGATCTGTGTTTCCAGATCTCCAACCAACCATGTGCATGGTTAATAGACTGTATAGAAGTGACTGGTGAACTGTTACATGTTCCTTATTAGCTTAGTGTGAAAGAAAGCAAAAATAGTTCTTATTTTCATGAAATATTTTAAAGATAAAGACATTGGATCAAGACTATTGTATGACTACAGCAGCACCTTTGTTGCCCCCAACCTGCTTTTATCAACAATTTTCCTCTTTCTTTGTTTGCTGTGATTTCCTCAGATAACAGATACGTTCGCTCTCCAGACATTGTTGTTCACGTTGGTTGCTCTTCTCAGTCTTTTTCCAATCAATATCTTTTTCAAGTTATCATTTAGTCTCAGACAGTCTGGGCTTGGCGTGAGTTGTGTTATCTCAGTAAAGAACTACTCTCTATTCAGCTGCTGATGTGGTGGCACTGGATCCAGCTAAGAATAGGATGAGACACTTACCACTGTCGAGCAAGGTGCTCCTCTGAATGCATCAATACACTTTGTAGACAAGAAGCTTGCCATGTGCTGACTGTACAGACATTCTGACATCTTCAAATTAGAGCCATACATCTTCACTTACGTGTTGTGTTGTTGTGTTTGTTCCTCCGGTTAGAGCTGCTGTGGCTGTTGCTCACATTCTTGTAGATTGGTACATGCATATTTTTCCAGAGAAATGTTTTGATTTTTCAGTATCCAGCAGAGAATGCCACATTACAGAAGAGCCTGGTAAATAAAACCGACTAGCCACCGCATGCTGCCTCTGTCTGTTTGATCAACTATGCGCCGAATGTCGAGATTATATTTTTTCCCTTCCTGATAAAGCAGATACTTACTTACCACACTAGTCATTGCTATCTTGCAAAATTAATGCAAGAGCATACCTACAGGGGGTGCCGAGGTAGCAACTGCACTGGGGCTTATATAAGAAGAGGCCCCCACTATTGTTGCCCCTTCACTTTCATTACCAGTTTTATGGTCATATGGCAATATGTAGAGAAAGAAAACAACGCTTTAGCATTGTAAAAGTATTTAATTACCAGATAAGGGTTACTGTATAACCAAGACAGGCCCCCACTTAAAGCAAATCAATAGTTAAAAATTACTTTTAACACTCTATCATGGGGCAACTCAATGTAAGATGTCTCTACAAGTAAAAATCTATAGGAAACCAAAATTGAACATTAAGACCTTTATGATGGGAAGAAAGTAGCTAAGCACTTCATTTCATCCAGGGTGTCATTATGGGATATCCGTTGACAAACCTGTTTGGTCAACACTGTTCACGTGGCTGTTTTAACACAGTAAAGGTGAGTATCAGTGTACCTGGAGACAGGGATTATTGGATTTCTCTGCTTAGCAGAACTTTCCTCTTTTTATAGAGTTTTGGTCCACTAGCAGTGTTACCAATGGATCATCTAGATTTGGGACAGTATCCCATAGCATTTTCTAAATATTTTTTATTGCAACAAAATACAGAAGTAGAACTAGCACAGTTAAAAGAAAAAGCACTCAAGTCTGGAAGAAATCAACCCCAAAACAAATCTCAGAAGCTTGCCTCATTTTTAGAATCTAGATGGTCTTCACTTGAAACCCAGGGCATTAAAAAAAAATGTCAGAGAGCGATCTGCAAAAAAGCTTTCAACAGCAGCATTTTCAGTATACATTTCTTAGTTACACATGACACGAGAAAAATATTTACAACAAGTAATACAATGTAGTAAACCACACACACAACAATATAAAACAGACAATCTTATTTGGATATCACTGCGATAATTCATGTATAATTCATTGAGTGAGCTTTATTTACTTTAACATGCAAAAAAGTACAATAAAAGATTTTTGTGCTAATTCGCCCCCCCGGACCCAAAAAATAACCTTTAAAACCTTTAAAAGTAGTGGACCCTCATGTATATTTGGCTGAGCCTATCATCTGGCCTAACCAAGCAAACTTGCATTATTTCAGGCACTAGAGATGAGCGAACTGGATCACCAGAACCGTAGTTCGCTTCGTATTCCATGGAAAATTTGTTTTGGCAAGAACACTCATTTTTTGAAGTTTGTGCCTAACAAACTTTCCCTGAAATTCTAACTCACCTGCTCTTTTGCTGTCCTCCATCTGTTCCGCACAACTCTGTCATTGTCCCATGCTGGCCTCCGCAGTATCCAGTGCCCCAGCTGAGCTTCTTACAGCTCGACTCCCCGTCGCAAGGAGGTGCTTTTATATTAGTGACCTGGGATGTCACAGCTCACTCCTAGTATAAAAACCCATCCATGCAGTGGGGAGCCGAGCTATCAGAAGCCAGAGAAATCAGTGACAACAATCAACAGGAAGAGGCAGACATGTATTTCTGAGAAGACTGGCGATGGTTTAGAGGTAAGTATGGGGCGGGGATTTTTTTTTTTACATTAAACTCTTTGTGAACTGTCAAGGGGTTCATTAGACCTATACCAGTTCATAAGGTATGTGGGGCTGGCAAGTCAAGCCGTGACTTGCCACTAACCACTAGCCCCATTTTTCTGCCTCTGGGGGGGGGGGGGGAGAACAGCTTGCAGAAGAGGGCTATGCAGGTTGGTAGCCTTCAAGACCAGGGGACGACTGCTTGGCCTTGGATCCCTAGACTTCCAACCCCATAGTTGGTGCCAGGGCTGGTTTTGCTGGATAGAGGGAACCCCTCGCTGTTTGTTTTTCTTTATTTTTAAGGGTAGACATTTCCTAGATCTATTTACTTTTTTTTAATGTGCCTATAGAAACTGTAGGATTTATAAAACTATGGAATAAAGTTTTTGATTTTTTTTTTACTTCAACCCATGGCTGGCTTTTAACATTAATCCACTGAGCCTGCCCTAGGTATTAGTTGTTTGGATATGTTGGCAGCATTGGGAATCATGCTATTGATTTTGGGAAGTTCAACTTTGGGTGCATTTTTGGGTTTTAACTTAAACACACATTTGAATGAGAATATTTTACTTTAACAAAGAATTGAAACAAAACAAAGAAAGAAAAAAAATTGCAATGAAAAATGTTTGTTCTAATATTTCTGAAAAAAATACCTGTACCTGACATGGGGCATTTTTACAATGATGTATATCATTTTTTTCAATGAGGTAAGACACACTTAGGAAGGAGGAGGAAAATAGTAAAAGAACTAACTCTGAACCAAATAATAGGCCAGGTGCAGAATCCTCCAATTACAGGCAGAGTGACATCCCCCTCCCATTCCCAATAGGCGCTGTGGCATTACCCCCATTCTATTGCCTATAGGCAGTGAGGCATTCCCCATATAGGCAGTGTGGCATCCCCCCTCCTGTTACTCATAGGCAGCAGAAGGATATAAAAAGATGGAGGCCAGAAAAAGATGGAGGCGCTTCCCCGCTACTGCTATCATTGGCGCAGACCACACCCACCCACTGTACGGAGCTGGGTGTTTGCATGTCCTGGCTGGTAAGAAGCAGCAACAGCAAAGACAACATATGGGGGCGAGAAGAAGATGGAGCAGCGGTGCAACTATCTCTGTCCCCGCTGCTGCTCCATCTTCTTCTGGCCCCCAGATGTTGTCCTAGCTTAACGGCCGGAATGCAGCGGCGAGATGGAGTCTGCCACTTCTCCATCTTCTTCTGGTCTCCCACAGTGTGACAGTCAGCCCGGCTAGCAATGCAAGAGTGCCCGTATCATGCGAGTTGACTTTTTGTTGTTGTTTTTTTTGTCTTTACATTCGCCCTATAAGATGAATTGACACACACACACACACACACACACACACACACACACACACACACACACTTTGGGGGAAAATAAGTGCGTCTTATAGGGTGACATTGCAGTAATAAGAAATAATATGGTGGATATAAAAAGTCCAGGATGGTTTCTGTCATGTAAAAAAAGAACAAACAAAATAATATAATAAAATAGTTTCAGATCTTTTTTTCCATCTTTAACGTGACTCATAAATTATACACTGCCACTGAAAAATGAACTAAATCAATTACAGCAGGAAAATAAAAATTACTAAATTCATGTTAAATAGTAGTTTTATAGAAGTAATAATTGTCAGTAGTAATAGTACACAGCTACGATAATACAAGTGATTCTGATTCATCCAATATGAAGTTTAGCTGTTCTAATAGGATTTTCCTGACATTTTCTTAGTTGCATTTAACGGCAAAAGACATGAACCGCAAACCACATATAATGCTATATATATATATATATATATATATATATATATATATATATTATGTTCTAAACAACCCATCCAATAAACAAATGCAATAAAGTCATACTGTAGATTTCCAGTAATAATGTGTAATAATGGGAAATGGCACAGGGAAAATATCTCTCTGCAATCTCTCCCCAATTTCTTGGAGTGAGCCATCCTTTAGCCCTCTAAAAAGAGAAAAAAAAGGGACAGTTCCCTGTTCTCTCATTAAGAATAACTTTAATCAAGTACACAAGGAAATTTACAGAAGCGTGCAGAGTTGTTAGTTAAAACTAATATAAGTAGTAAAAAAGTAGAGTGCTTGATTTATTTTTGCATTTTCCACTTTACCTGTTCAGAGGGAAGTTGGGTTGCAACAGATCAATGGACGTTCTCAAGCACACTGCAGCCAGGGAGTTTCATGTGAGCAGGGGCCATGGGATAGATCAGAAGAGTTCCCAGTGAGCTACATTGCCTTGGGGGCCAACTGGGAAGGGTGTAGACCTTAACACACAGACTACATTGGCCAGGAGATACTGTATATCCAATCTTTCTGTCTGTGTACTGTTGCCTCCTGAGTCTTTTCCCCAGAGACACCCTAGCCCCTATTCTCCCCCTACTATTCTGTCAGCATTATGTGGGAGAAGGGCATACCCTATCCCTGATGGAGAACTGTATCTGGCCCACAACAAAACAATCTTTAGTACTATTATTTAGGAGTTAACACATGTACTGTGCATCCCTGTTCATATTTGGCCCCAATAAATGCTATAGGCCATTGCTCACATTGGTTGACTAGCTGGACACAGGTGGCAAAGAGGAGGATGAAATGGGCTGTTCATGGGCTAACTTGGATATATTAAAATCTATTAAAATCCCAGATATATTTTAGGAAACTGGTGAGCTTTTTTTCACACTTTCGTATAGATACATTAGGTTTTAAAACCCCAAAACATATTTTAGCACCATGTGGTCTGCATTTGGAATATAACAGAAATCAGCAAGCTTTACCTCTGGATGGCTCACATTTGGCCGTTGCTCTGTATTTGTTGGTCTGGCACATTGCTGCAGATTTGCATTATGTCATCAGTTAGCAAATAACCTCCCAGGATTCAGCTTGTTGCTTCCTGAAACTGCAGATAATGATAATCAGGATAAATGAGTATTGCACCAATCCATATTTAAAGATGCCTCTTCAATCAGCATTAAAGTGCCATTATACATGCCGCGTGGTTATTTGTATTTTTCTGAAACAATTGCACAGACATTCCGTTTCAGCTAGTTAAAGGTGATTTTACTGCCTGGCGTGCATTAAAGGTGCTCTGTATAATCAGTCTGCATCACATTTAGCTGGTTAAAGGAGTTCTAGGGCTAGAAAACGAGTTTTAAAAAAGGCACAATAATATATGGCACAGTGTAAAAAAGAAATAAAAGAAACATGCTCATAATGAAGCAAGATGTTTATACTGAGAACACTATATTTCTCTTTCTCTCTCTCTCTCTCTATATATATATATATTAGTAGTGGGTAATTTTGGTTTATTGTTTTGTATGCCCCCACTCTTAAAGTGGACCAACACCCAGGATTTTGACTATTTTGACTACTTCGGTGGGGCACCCCCGATCGGCCAAAAGTTATTTTCCTCCTCTAAACCCTAGATGAGTGTTATGGTGCAAAAATGTAGTGTTTATCAAGTAACACTATTTGCCCCAGAAAATATCCATTTTAGCCAGCCTATGCAGCCAAGGTATTGCCTAGAATGGCTTTAATAATTAATAAAATAAATAAGGTCCTGGTAGGTTGTCACAGTTATTTGGAGCCATGCAGAGTGCAGGCCATCCCACACCTGCTGGAGGGTAGATAGGGGAGAATCCATAGCGCCAACACAACATCTGTCATGTCTGTCATGCTCTTCAAATTGATGTTACACTGTCTCGCTGAAAGATCCCATCCACCCCAGGGAAAACAATCAGAATAGATGGGTATACATGATCTGCAAGGATGAATTCATACCCAAATCACTTGAGAGTACCTTCCACGTGGATGCATGGCTCCAGAGAATGTGACAAAACATTCCCCAGACCATATCATTGCCACCACCAGCTTGTGTTTTTTCAAGAATGGTTGTAGGGTGTTCTGCCTGACAAGCCAAGATCCATTTAAAGTAAGTAACTCTTTGCAAACAGTGGCTATCCATTTGTGATATTGCTGTGAAAATGGAAGCAGAGGTGCAGTAAACATCTTCAGATCAGCTTCGGATCAGCATACGCAGAAGTGATCACTGAACTGTTGCATCAGACACGTCTCTCACAGCAATGGTTTGTGGTAATGCGGCTCTGCAGATTCCTCACTGCTTTTTCGTAATGTGGCATTTGTCCACAAGCTGCTGACTTCAAAAGTAGGAAGTGGCTATATTATTATGAAGCAACTGTGTATATTATTATTTTACAATGATGCAACAGGAGCCAACAGGGGTCTATGCAGCTCGGAAACCGTTTAGTAGTAGGTATACAGCTACTTAAGTTTTTTCAAACCTGAAGCCAAAAACCATTAATCCAAATGTTGTTTTATTGTTTTGTATGCCCCCACTCTCAATAAGGTTACTAGTCTGAAGCACCAGACATGGATGGCAATTTAGGCCTTGGAGACCAAGCCTCAATATCCTTAAGCACTGGTCTAGTACTTGTCCAGGACTCTTGCTTCTCGTCCTTGATGACTTGCAGGAAGCTGTATACCCACTACTAAATGGCTTTCGAGCTGCATAGACCCCTGTTGGCACCTGTTGCATCATTGTAAAATAATAATAAACACAGTTGGTTCATAATAATATAGCCACTGTCAGACCCCGAGAATATCTGTCTTCGTTGTGAGCCTGCAACCCCCAATCTACACAACCAGCTTCACCTTTAGACAAACCCCCATTTGCCAGGACGCTATACAAGCCTCGCCGGACAAGATTGTAGGCTCACGGGTGAGGACAGGTAGAACGAAGGTCAGACTGGACGAAGTGGAACAGTTCGGGTGCTCTGGGACAGGTAAGTACTGGAACAGTTCGGGTACTCTGGAGAAATCAAGCAAAGTCGGACGTCAAGCCAAGGGTCACACCAGGAGGTCAGAGAGGGTCACACCAGGAGGTCATAGTTGAGATTCAGGCAACTGGTCAATAATGAAGTTCAGGAAATCACAGGTGAAATCACAAAGCCATCACAGGCACTGACACACTGAAGTGGTAATCCCTTTATAGGACTGAACCCAACTGGATTGGACAGGGAGGCAGTGACTGTGATTGGTGCACTTCGGATCTGTGGGTTGATTGGTGCACTTGGAGACCTCTGGGCTGATTGCCCCATCTGAACTTTAAAGGCATACCGCCCAGAACTGGACCTCCTAGATTTGGCTCCTTTTAACAGCCTCCGGTGTCCGTGCTGTGTGCAGGGCCGCCGGAGGACATAAGCTGACTGTGCTCGCGCGCAAATGACAGTGGGCGAGGGAGGAGGGCGCGCTCGGCACCGCATGCACTGCCAGAGCCAGCGCCTGAGGCTGAAGCGGCTGCCAGGCAGGAGAAGCCCCTGCCAGCCGCCTAAGGACACCGTGGGCACGAACTGAAGGTAAGTCATTCATTACAGCCACTTCCTACTTTTGAAGTCAGCAGCTTGTAGCTCATAAATGGGGAGGCCGATTCATTAATAGCGCCAGGTAGCGACAGATGAGCGCCAGTAGCGTGATTTTCACAGCGCCAGCTAGTATTCGCTGTGCTTGGCCGTAGTTCGCTTGTTGACAGCAACTCAGTCGGTGTGCGTTAATGTTGAATACGTGGTTAGGAGTCGCTGTTTGACAGGTTCCGCGCTGTATGGGTGCGCCTGACAGCGAATGGCCAGAGCGAACGGCTCCCAGCATATTCATTAACAAATCACGCTCAAAAAATTCTTGCGCTGTGAAATGCTTGTTTAAACCCCAGAGCGCTGGCGGCGATGGCTTAAAAGTAGTTTTTAACCCCCAAACAACCATATTTTTTTATTTAAAAATTAACCAAGTTTTTCTAAACATTTTGTAATATGAATACATTAATATCAGACCTGTAAGATCAATTCTGCACAAATATTTTTTTTTTTTTTTAACCTTAAAAAAAATATCTAACATTGCCGAAGTGGTCACAGAAATTTTACCATTAAAAAAAAAAAAAAAAAAAAACATTATTATCAATTAATTATGAATATTTCAAGATTGCTCCATTGAAATGCATTGGAGAGCGCCAGGTAGCGAGAGGTCATACCTGGCGCTGTGATGGGATTAGCAGCGGCGCTGTTCGTTGCAGTCGGCTACATGATGAATCCCGCGCTAGCTGACGCTCTCGCCGGCGCTAGCCTCATTTAGCGTGATAAATGCGTGATTGTGTCGGCCGCCTGGCGTTCTGGAGTCAGTAGCCGCCGATAGCTGGCGCTACCTGGTGCTAGTGAGACACTACCTGACGCTATCCCTTGATAAATAAGGCCCTAAGTCACATGTCATGAGCCGGTTTGATGGTTATATCTAGTGTGTGATAGGCTGTCTACACACATATGCCTCATTAACTCATATGCTTCATCTTCGGACTGTATAGTGCCTGTTGCTGGGAATGCACATGCTCTCGCTCTGATTGCCACAAACAAGCACCATGCAAGCAAGTCAGAAGCTGCTGGAGATCTTCAAGAAGTCCGCTGGCCACCAAACAGAATTCCTAGCGGTGTTAGGAAAATCACTACAAGCCATGCATTCCAGACATTACTTCTTCTCCTCACATAAGCGGCACTATTCATTTGGCAGGGCGGGAGAAATGATGAAAGCCAAGTAATTGTTCCCCCCCTTAAAAACAAACTGGCATTCGGGGACATGGCAAGTAACCTTGCTTGCTGACTCCACTGTCCAATTACATGAACCTTTTCCTGGGCACCTAAAGACAAAAGATATTACATTAGTGCTATAGATCCGCTCAATTCATTTCTGAAGGCTCAATCCATGATGGAAGTATGCTTTTAATAAGTGTAGTAATTCCTTTTTATTAGAAATAATGCAGTTCAGATATATGTGGCTATATTATTTTCATGCAAAACTAAGCCAGCGGGTGGCAACCAAAGTGGGAATGGGATTGTCAATTCTTTACAAGCCCTATTAGATCCTTCTCGTTATCCCAGAAGGATTGTAATGTATAAAAAGAGGGCGAAAGCAAGCACCCATCAGTGCGACCTTCAGAATTGCCTCTTGTAATTTTCACCTTGGAATGTGTTGCCTTTTAGGCACAGCAGGTGGAAATAGTTTTTCTCACACACACCATTGTTCCTGTAGCTGGAAAACATGACAAGCTTTCTCCTGTGTTTTTGTACACTTTGATCTTTGCTCTGGACGCCACAAGCTGATAAATGTTAGACGACTAGGTTATGTTCCTTTCTTACAAATCTTAACATGGTGGCTCCCACCTGCTCTTTACATAATACCACAATAATATTTTAGCCTGTTCAGTAAAGCATTGTAAAAAGCAAGGAGAAACATATCCTGATGCTGCCAGGCCGGTAGCGGCTCAAGCAGAGTTTACACACTGTGATGACAACTGAAAACTTAAAATTTATTTACAGTAGAACAAGACTGACTGTGGCCGGCCCTGAAATCAGGATGCCACACTGTGTGAATCTGGGGCGTCGCAGAACTCATATGCTTCATCTTCGGACTGTATGGTGGGAGCACACTCGCTGCTGGGAATGCACCACTCTGATTGCCACAAACGAGCCATTTGCTGAACATTTAATATGCGTGGCAAATGGCTCTGACTGGACAAGACCCAATGCATGTGCTGTATGACCGGGAAGAGGTGAGTTTTACAGGTCCTGGGTGGTTTTACACAGGGGGTATCCCAATTCAGGGAACATAACCCGGGTAGTAAAATTCCCGGGTTATTTCCACTTTAAGATGTTACCTACTCTCAGTGCTTTTCAAACCAGTCAATGTTTGCTCCCTATGGACACAGCCTAGTTTAGATGTAGATAGCGGCAGCCAGGTTGAACATTATATGGAGCCATCCCAGGTACATACAAAGTACATTGGATGTTGTGCAGGAATTTCTTGGTCTGAATGTGACAGTACGACTGATAGGGGATCTGCAGTCTAGATGCATCTAATAGGGAACTTTAGGAGGGGATGCAAAAAATATGTATCTAGGTCTTACTTAATTCATTCCAACATAGTCATGGGGGTTCAGGATGTGGCATCAACCATTCTCCAATCACTCATTGTTTAACAATAGAAACCCCCAAGCAATTATTACATAGCTATACAGGCTATAATTTTAATTATAAATATATTGATTTACATAAACCACTGACCACTGCATTGTGAATTTTAAAAATTCAATTTTTGATCCATACTTTAAAATTCCATGAGTATATATACCGGTATTTCCAATTCATAGTAAATTATCTACTAAGTGAACGCATTTCACTTACAATCATTCCCGTGTGAGATGCCCTTCCATTGCGCATGAAATATCACACCTCCAAGCAAGCCTATTAATGGGCTCTATTTACTTTATATCCGGTGTGTTTCTACTCCTGCTCTCTGCGGCTCGGGTGCCCCAACTCAATGGTCAATGGGGGCCTGTGGCCTATCTGACCCCCCCAATACTAGTCAGGATGGAGGAAAGCTACGCTGTCCTGTGTCTTGCGTGCAGCTTAGCCCAGACAGTCAGCATGTGGCCTGGTAGGATTCCGAGGCGATCCACTGTTGAATCAGCCAATGACGGACGAGAAAGATCAGTGAGAACCTATCTAAGAAAGTGAGAACAAGCTAGTAAATCTTGGAACTATTTCTAAACTGGTAAAACAGCAAAGGGGGGGACCTTAAAAATACAATTCTGTGATTACTCACCTGTAGAATTGATATTATAAGTATACAGTGCGTCCTGCTCCAAATATAATACTTACACTTGGGATATACTCCGCCAGATGGTGCTGGACTGCAGAGACATTGAAAATAGGCTCCTCCCGGCCCCTCAAATACCCAGGGACCTCCCACAAATCCCCAGCATTGAAAAGCAGTTAATGAGAAGCCGGGAGAATTAAACAATCCAAACTATCAACTATAACAATGATAACAATCACCATACAGGGGATCCAAGATAATGCAAACCAAGGGTGGGTTGGAGCAGGACGTACTGTATACTCATAATACCAATTCTACAGGTGAGTAATCACGGAATTGTATTATTCTTAGTATACAGTACGTCCTGCTCCAAATATAATACTTACACTTGGGACATCCAATAGCAGTGTCCATAAAGTAGGGTGGGATCCCCAAGAAAAATCAGCAGCAGACAGTTTAAACCTCTGCCGCCTGCAGAACCTTTCGGCCAAAAACAGCATCAGCTGAGGCCCTAACATCAACCTTGTAAAACTTTGAAAAGGTATGAACAGAAGACCAAGTAGCGGCCTTGCAAACTTGTTCAACAAAATCCTGGTGCTGAAAAGCCCAAGAGGCACCAATAGCACAAGTGGAATGAGCAGTAAGGCGGAAGGGAGGATTCTTCCCCTTAGCAGAGTAGGCCTGAATCACAGCCTGACGAATCCACTTGCTGATAGTAGACTTGGCAGGAGCCAAACCCTTCCTAGGACCAGAAGGGACCACAAAAAGAGCATCAGTTTTCCTGAAAGGTGCAGTAGCCACCAGATAGTACTTCAGATACCTAACCACATCCAAAGAGTGCAAAACCCTCTCCTTAGCATTGCTAGGATTAGGGCACAAAGAAGGAAGAACAATATCCTGATTCAAATGAAAGGCAGACACTACCTTAGGCAGAAAGCCAGGTTTGAAACGAAACACCACCTTGTCCTGGTGTCTCTCATAGTAAGGGGGCTGAATGGAAAGCGCCGCCAACTCAGACACAAGCCTGACAGAAGTGATAGCCACCAGAAATACAACCTTGAACGTAAGAATGGCCAAGGCAGCATCCTGAACAGGTTCAAAGGGAGCACCCTGCAAGGCTGACAGAACCAAGTTCAGATCCCAAACAGGCACCATAGGCTTACGTGGGGGGCGCACATGAGTGACCCCCTGGAAAAAAGTCCTGATGAGAGGGTGCTGAGCAAAGGACTTCTGGAAGAAAATAGCCAGGGCAGAAACCTGACCCTTCAGAGTACTGAGCTGGAGTCCCATCGCCAACCCATGCTGCAGGAACTCCAGAATCCTAGGAATAGAGAACACACGACAGGGAAGAGACTTAGACTCACACCAGTCAATGTAAGCAGTGGCACGCCAAACCCTGTAATAAATGGAAGAGGAAGACTTCTTCCTAGCTTTAATCAAAGCATCCACAACCGAGGAAGACAGCCCCTTCTCCATCAAGATGGAGGTTTCAGCAGCCAAGCCGTCAAAGCCAGAGTTTGTAAATTGGGATGGCGTAGTGAGCCCTGAGTGAGCAGATCTGGCACCAAGGGCAGAGCTTACTGATCTACTGCCAGCTGCACCACGTCTGCGAACCACATTCTTCTTGGCCACCTGGGGGCCACCAGAATTGCTAGCACCCCTTCCAGAGCAATCTTGTGCAGAACCCTGCCCAGCAGGGGGATTGGAGGGAAGACATACAGGAACTGAAAGTCCTGCCATGACATTGCTAGCGCATCCGAGGTCAAGGAAGATCCAGAAGATTCTGGGAAAGGGAGACAAAAGCTGGGAGCTTGTGATTGTGGCGGGACACAAACAGATCCACATCTGGTTGGCCCCAACGGTGACACAGAGATTGAAACACCCTGCTGCATAGGGCCCCCTTGCTCCGGGTCCCTCCCTGATGATTGATGTAGGCAACTGCCGTCTGGTTGTCTGAGCACACCTGAACAGGCAGGCCCCGAAAGTGAGTAGTCAAGTGAGCCAGAACTAGTCTGATCGCCCGCAGTTCCAAGACATTGATAGGTGTGTGGGTCTCCTGAGGGCCCCACCTCCCCTGTAACTGCAGGGACTTCCAGAAACCCCCCTAACCTGACAGACTGGCATCCGTGGTGACCGTCTCCCAAGAAGGGGCAAGAAAAGATCTGCCCCCCAACAGGTTCCTTGAGTCCATCCACCACGAGAGGGACCTCCTGACCAGGGGGGAGAGCACACAGACCCTGTCCAGGGACGCTGGGTCCTTGTCCCATACTGACAATAGGTAAAGTTGCAGAGGCCTCAAGTGGAACTGAGCATAAAGGACCACTTCGAAGCATGCCACCATCAGGCCCACCAGCTGCATCTCCTGCCTGATGGAGGGATGAGGACAAGCTAGGAGGGACTGAGCCTGTGCAATCAGACTGTCCACCTTCTGCTGAGGCAAGAAGATTCTTGCCTGAACTGTATCCAGATTCATTCCTAGGAATGGAGTTACCAAGGAAGTGGACAGTGAGGACTTGGGGTGGTTGTTCACCCATCCAAATGACTCCAGAGTGGACACCACCAGCTGAGTATCCAACTCTGCCTGATGTAGAGACTGGGAAGTGATGAGAATGTCATCCAGATAGGGAAGCACGCGGACGCCCTGACATCTGAGCAGAGACATCACGCCAGCCAGCACCTTGGTGAACACCCTGGGAGCTGAAGTGAGGCAAAAGGGCAAGGCCACAAACTGGTAGTGTTGATCCATCAGAGCGAACCTGAGGAACCTTTGATGACCTGGGAACACAGGAATATGAAGATAAGCATCTTTGATATCCACAGAAGTCATGAAATCCCCTTGGCGCAGGGAACTGATGGCAGAGCGCAGAGTTTCCATGCGAAAGCGCCTGCCCCTGACAAACTTGTTGAGGATCTTCAAGTCCAGGATAGGCCTGGGTGAACCATCTTTTTTGAGTACTGTGAATAGGTTGGAATAAAAGCCCTTGCCTTTTTCTCTTAAAGGGACCTGGCAGATGACCCCCAGCTCCAGGAGGCCTTGCACTGCTTGCACTAGCTCCCGAGCTGACATAGGGTCCTGAGGAATCCGGGATCTGATGAATCTTGGACAGGCAGCAAACTCCAACTTGTAACCGGAGGACACTACCTCCTGAATCCACCGGTCTGAGACATGAAGCCTCCAGACGTGAGCGAAGTGTTGCATCCGTCCCCCCACCCGGATGGGTGAGGGCGCCCCATCATGCCTGAGGGGGCTTGGGAGAGGATTTTGCTTTGGGACCCCAGGAAGAGCCAGGACGTCCACGTCCTCTGCCCCTACCCCAGAAATCTCCCCGGGCCCCAGGAAAAGAAACCCCCCTTCCCTGTCTGGCACCACGGTAAGGGGAGAAGAAGGCACCCTGACCCCGAAAGGGCCAAGATTGCCGCTTGCGCTGGGGTAACCTGCCTCCCTAAGCAAAAAGGTCCAGGCGGTCCCCAAACAGGCGCAGTCCTTTAAAGGGGAACCCAGTGAGGGCATTCTTGGCAGCGTTGTCAGCAGCCCACTGGCGCAGCCAAACTGAGCGGCGTATAGCCACCACGAGGGCAGAAGTTCTGGAACACATTCTGATGGTGTCATCCAATGCTGAGAGGAAAAAATTTACAAAAACATCACAACTGGAGAGTGCATTAAACACCTCACAAAGCAAATAATCAGGGGCACTATCAAGCATATTTCTGATAAGGGTTCTAGTGGCCACAGTAGAAATGGCAGAGGCACAGACCGAGCGCAGAGCCGTCCCCGCACATGCAAAGACGTGGGATGCCAGCTGGTCAATGCGCCGGTCCTCAGCATCCCGCAGGGTAGTGGAGTCAGGGGAATGCATGACAGAGGTGTTAGATAGCCCTAGGATCGGGGCATCCACCTCGGGGGGGGGATGACCAACACTTTACCACCTCAGCAGGAAAGGGATACTTCCTATCCCAACTTTTTGGAACCCCGGGAAGTTTACTGGGGCGCTCCCATTCCTTGAGCACAAGGTTATGGAAATGTGCCTGCTCGGGAAATTAGAAACGTGATTTTGCTGTATGGTAAAGCTCCCCTCTTTGCCTGGGAGCCGCAACAGGGAGAGAGATGGACAGAACCTCAAAAATCTGGGTCAATAATCTGTCAGTGTCATCCGGGGCCCAGGGGTCAGAGCCAGAATCGTCATGACCCCTTGGTCTCTCATCAGATAAGCCTGAATCAGAAAAGAGCTCCCCTTCATCAGACGGGGTATAGCCACAAAGATTCCAAAACTCCTCAGTTCCCATAGGGAAAACAGTGACATTAGGCGTCAAGTGCCGCTTCTTAGCAGTGGCCTTACACGCTAAGGACTTAGCAATCAACTGCTCAACAGTAGCCAGTCTAGAAGACACATCAGGCTGAGAATCCCCACTAGTATGCAACTCAGTAGGAGTGAGGTTTAAGCTTGGGGGAGTAGGCGAAGTGAAACGAGGTGCAGCCACTGGCAGGCCAGATTGCAATGCAAGCACCTGCTCAGCACAGGGTACACAGACCCGCACCTTGTCAGCGTCAGCATGAAGCTGCCCACACGCTACACACAGCCGGTCTTGTCCCGAAGGAATCCCGGTCACATTATCCTGGGATGCCTCCATATGGTGATTATAGCGGCACTATAGGCCGATAGGGAATAACGCTATATAGCAACCCCGGATGCCCCAATAACCCGCTAGGGAAGTGGGAATATTATTTTTACAAGGCCTACAAGTGATATACTAATACAGGGCCGGGAGAAGCCAAAAGGGTTCAGCCAGCCTGAAAGACATAAGCAGACAAGACCTGTAAGCACACGGTATACAAAAATGAAAGATATAAAGCCGCCCGCGAGGGCACTTACGGACCGTGGTAGGTAGGGGTCCGTCGCGCATGGGCCAACCAAATAGGTTAAAGATGGCGTTGGTATACCTCTTTAAATTTGATGTTGAACTCTTTAAGTTTCAAAGAACCCTTAAATTGAAGCAGTTTTTCTCCTCCAATCCCACTGACTCCCGGGGTCACATCCGGGGGGGGCCCACAAGGACTGAAACTAAAAAGCCAATTCATACCCCCTGACCACTTTGGCCCTATAGACAGCTTTATTAAAACTGTGAGAGCTGAGACTATGCGCTCTACGCAGCTTAAAAAACCTCACCCGAACTTGTCTAAGCATGAGTCAATGGCGTTGTCTGCCCTCAGAGACGATAACACTATTATCATTAAGCCGGCCGACAAGGGCGGCGCCATCGTTGTGATGGATTACAATATGTACCAGAAAGGCATCCTGGAAATGCTATCGGACACTGTAAGCTATGAGAGGATTGCTAATAACCCCATTTGGGGAATACAGAATACAGTCCAACAATATGTTTCAATGGGTGTTTCCAATGGGTGGCTAAATGAGAATACTGCTAAATATGTTGATATACAGCACCCCATCACACCCGTTATCTATGGTTTACCAAAGGTGCATAAAGGATGCAACCCGCTGAAATTTCGTCCAATAGTGGCAGGCACCAATTCTGCCACTCAGCCGCTTGCCCAATGGTTAGACTTCTACTTGCAACCCTATGTACAAAGATTAACATCATATCTTAAAGACACGGGTGACTTTCTAAACAAGATCAGAAATGTGTCTATTGATGGTAATGATTTGCTGGCAACAATGGACATTTCATCATCATATACTAACATACCAAGCATCAGGGCTGTGAAGCATTTTCTTATGAGTGAACCCCCCGACATCCCGATTGAGTTTATCATCACGGGGTTGGAAATCATCCTGTTTAACAACTATTTTAGGTTTGAGAGAACATTTTATAAACAGATTCTTGGCACTGCTATGGGCAGTGCCATAGCTCCGGCCTTTGCAAATTTGTTCGTTGGTTTTCTTGAAGAGAGATACATCTATACTTCCCCCTTATTTACAGATAATGTTATGTTTTGGGGTCGCTACATCGATGATGTCATTATGGTATGGCGGGGGAGCAGAGAGAACTTTGACATATTCATTGAATACATTAACTCGATTTTTCCTACGATTATATTCAATCCGGAAGTGTCTGAGTCACGAGTGACCTTTCTTGACGTGGCGGTCAGTAAAGATCTAGATGGAAAGATCACTACGAGTTTATACTCGAAGCCGACAGATAGAAATACCTTATTACGGTATGACAGCGCTCACCCTAGACCACTGGTCAACAGCTTGCCCATCTCCCAATTCCTAAGGGTCTATAGAATCAACTCTAACCCTGATGAACGTACTGCACAGCTCCACCATATGTTTGTAAAATTTCGATCTCGGGGGTATCCCGAATCTGTGCTTATTCAAGCCCAGGCACGAGCAGGAGAAATATGGGCTGGTGACAGAAGGGCTAAACAAAAAGAGGAACGTGTGCTCCTTATGCTGACATATAACCTAGCTGCCCCCACCATAGAACACACGATTAACAAACACAGATGTATTCTCGGCTCCGACAACACACTTTGCCCAGTGATCAAGAGGCCATTTCTAAAGATTTTCAAGCGCAATAAGAGACTCATTAGTGAAAGCGGATCCGGTGGAAAAATACCTAAAGAAACCTGTTCAACTTACCACCCGCACGGGCTGTTTTAGATGCAACAGCTGCAATGTGTGCAATTCTTTAATTCTTGGCCCTGGAATCACTCACCCCCACACTGGCCAACGTTTCAAAATCCGAGGCGTGTTTTCATGCCTTACCGAGTACTGTGTTTACTTACTTAAATGCCCGTGCGGCCTTGTCTATGTTGGCAAAACGATTGGACCATTTAAAAAATGTTTCCAGCAACACCGGAGTGATATCCGGGTCAGTATCAATAAACACACGAACGGTGAGAACTTAGACTATGAGAAACCGGTGGCCATTCACTTTGTACAGCATAACCATAAAATACATGAACTAAGGGGTCATCGACCACATCGAGAGACCACGGCGGGGTGGTGACCGCCATCGGATACTGCTCCAAAGAGAGACTTTTTGGATACATAAATTGGATACGGTTCACCCGAGGGGTCTGAACACCTCCTTTGGCTTTACGTGCTTCCTATCTGAACGTTAAAAGTTGTCCCTCTTTTGAATGTTGTTCCTACCTGTTGTCAAATGTTGTTCTTCTTTTTGAATTATTTCCATACCATGTCCAGGGAACGGCACTACCATCTGCTGAATATCCTCCATCTGTCCCTGTTTCCCTGTACCACCTAGATCCCCCCTTCCCCCTCCTCTTTTGCTTTGTCCCCCCTTTTCTTCCCCCTTTCCTTTCCTCTTTTCCACTCTTCTCTGTTCTCCCTTTCCCCCCTCCGGTTACTCTCCTTCTCTCTTCTTCTGTGCTCTCCTTCTCTCCTCTCCTGTGCTTACCTGCCATCTGAACACCATTTCCCCTGGACTCCTCTCCTGTGATCCCTCTCTTCCTTCCCTCGGGATCTTTGGTCCCCCCTTGCCCCCAAATGTCTTCCCTGCATCCCCCTGTCCTAAATGGCGGTCCCCCTGTTATTTCTGCCTGGCACCCTCCTCATCTCCCCACCTAGTTTCCCTCCTGGTATACACTGTTCGCCTTCTACTTTTTAAATGTATTGCTTATGTATATGCGCCCATGAGCTTTTGCTCCCACTGCCTCCTGGGAGCGCCCGCAATTTGGGGCACAGTCCGGCGTACCCGCAGGCCCTGTACTGGAGCCTGTGACCGCCGTGATCAGCGCCGCCTGTCACAATGTACCCTGTGAATGCGGCCGCCGCTGCCCAATGGGAGCACGGCGTCCGTTACGTCACGGGTTGCCGGGCAGACTTTGCCGCCCGGCTGCTCTCTCTCCCTGGCCCGTTGACAGGCAGGGACATTGCCGCTCGCTCATGCAGCGAGCAGTGGTTGGCAGTGGAGGGGTTCCCGCTGTTCAGGGACCCTTATGGGTGCAGGCAAGGTGTTACTTCTTCAGCATTGTTATTTTGATCATGATGCTCATTTAACATTTTTTTTTTTCAAATGAGCTTTATTAACTCCCGCTAACGTCACTATGATGTCAAGCGGGACTTCCTGATTACAATGTTTATAAGGACCTCCCTCTTGGCACATGTCTGTTTGTCTGTCCCTGATGAAGGGGGCTGCTCCCCCGAAACGTTGGAATTCAGGACACTGCTTACCATTTGACCTAATATGGACTTTGGACACTTTGTGATGGATGTTTTATACCACATTTGTCTTTCTATGATACACTTGGTGGAATTATATAATGGAGTGCTGGTCATTTGTACAGATTGGATTCACAGCGGAGCCACCGCTGACCTGGCACCCACACAAAACTAGTAAGTGTGCACCAGCAACTTGGTTTATTCGGTATACCTCGAGGGGCGTGCTGGTATCAGCGATGCCCCCCCCCCGAAGAGCGCGAAGCCAGAACGAGCAAGCAGCCAAAGTCAGCGCGCGGCGGCGGCAATTTTAAAAAGACAGTAAAGGCAAGTCAGCGCGGCGGCTGACACAAGACTAAACAGAATGGAAAAAGAGTGTAAAACACAGAATGCATAGCATACACATTTACACCCCCCCCCTTTTCCCCCGAAGGCTACAAGGAGAATGAGGGAGGACAGCGGCCACTTAAACAGGGCCCACCGATAGGCAGGGGCAAGGGGGCACTAGTGCGGGAGGGGCATCCCATAGAGGCTCACCATAAGCCTGAACCGCCTAACCTTTGGTGGGGGATTGCGTTGGAGCAGCGCTCCTAAGCACCTAACAGCGTTGCTGCCTACCTTCACCCGACCAGCGCAGCCAAGGCTGAGAGGCATATTACTAGTGGAACGGGTGGGAATAGTCCTACAGGGCCGCAGGCTAATAGCCCCGCTCACCTGCGAGTAGAGAGCCAATTTCTCGTCCTTCGCAGCCAGACTGCAGAGAAATGCTGGGGATTTGTGGGAGGTCCCCGGGTATTTGAGGGGCCGGGAGGAGCCTATTTTCGATGTCTCTGCAGTCCAGCGCCATCTGGCGGAGTATATCCCAAGTGTAAGTATTATATTTGGAGCAGGACATACTGTCTAAGAATATATGCTACCATAAGTCCATAGAGTCCAGAGCAGATACCTTTGACTGTTGAAGCAACTTGTACAGGTTCACAGGTTGCAGCAGCGGTGTACATATAATGGAGACAGGGAAGGCAGCTGCCACCAGGCCCGTTGCAGAATTAAGCCTGGTGCAAGCTGCTTCCCCCTGCTCCTGCAGCTTGTATGCCCCTATGCCTGGCTGTTTTGCCATAGCCCATAATCCCACCAACACCTTCATGTACTGCTGAAGGTGCCACAATGAGCCCCTCCTCTACAAGGTAGGCTTAAATCTTTGCTTCCTCTATGTTTGGGGAAGAGAAGGCTGTATGTCCTGGTTCTGGCCTCGGTTAACCAGTTAGAAGGCATGCTGCTACAGTACCTAGTAGTTTTCTTATGATTAAAACAAAGGAAAAAATGCTGTAACAGGTTACTTGAACAGCATTGCCTGTCTGTCTCTGACTGTTTAGTTAAAAAGAAAGTTCACTTTCAATGTAATGTAGTGTATATTTTCTTGTGTCAAAAGGATGTCCTCAAGGTTCTGAGCTGTTCTAGTATTTTGTTTTTTTATGAAAGCAGTTTTCACTAGCTGCAATCTGTTGCTATTGGCAACTGTACATCTAGTCTGTACCCTACAATCTACAACAAGAGAATCCTGTACGCACATAACACTGCTGCTATGGCCGCTGCTAAGGTGAGGGAGCTCACTCAGCACATGGCCAGCAACAGTGTTCTTTGTATGCAGGGCTCACTTCTCTCTTCTTGTTCTTGTTGGTCTTGTTGCACAGTTGCTAATAGCAACAGATTGCAGATAGTGAAAACTGCACAGATTTGTGCTAACATAAGAAAAAACAATACAAGATGAGCTCAGAACCTTGAAGACATTATTTATGCAAAATAAGCACTTTCACAAATTCCATCAATAGTGGACCTTCCTTTTAAGATAGCTCCTTTAAACTTTAAAGCCACTTCGCCAGCCCAATTCATTAAAGGTGGGTTAGCTGGCATTCTAGGGAATCTGAAGAGGGCAGGGTCAACTAGTACTAACGTCTTATAATTGTGGGGTGGGGGTAATGGGCCTGGCATACTCATACCCTGCCAGTTAAAGTGGAACAACTATGCCAACTGTTGTAGGTAAATGGAGAAAGGGAGACCCTTAGTGCCAGAAGTACCCATTGTGAGTTGCTGTGTAGTAGACTGTGCCAATGAATAAAGGTCTTAGGCTAAGTTTGAACCTGCTGCTCTTTTACATTCTCAAGATATAAAGTCATCAGAGCCTTCTCCTGGCCTCCCTCTTTCCAGGAACTGAGTGAGTAATAGTAGCCTTTACCCTAGCCCATGAAGAGTCCTATGCTAAGCCTAGCCCTGTCCCAGGTTCGCTACCCAGCCTCCCCTAAACTACATCAAACTGCACTGCGTATCCCTGTTTCTATAAGGGGTTACTACATCTACTCTGCTCCTAGGGTCCAGAAAGACCCTTCTCCTATCTTGGCCTTATCTAGGAGTCATCCTTTTACAACCCCTAAAACACACCTAAAATGCTCAGGGTATCCCACTTCTTCACATCGGTTAACTTGAGTGACTAATGACATTCACATGGGACATATGTTCAATCTGGGTAAGTATTCCTGCTAATTTTTGAGCTTTCTAGATGGAGATCCTGATACCTGATAACAAATCTGCACTGGTGTGAAGGTTGAAATATTCTTGCCCTGACACAAGATTGTAGATAAGATAATGCAAGATTGAGATTATTGTGTGCAATGAGTTTTTCATCAAGGTTCTGGTGATTCAGCACCAAAAATAAAAATTGCACTCTACATAGAAATATAATAAAAGTGAACTTTTCACACCTGGTGGTAGAAAGTTAAAAAGGAAATTGCAAACTAATCAAATTATTGGGAGATGGTAATAATATTGTATTCTATATTAAAACCCACTCATCAGGTATTAGGCGACAAAATTAATTAAGTGTAATGATCGAATGCATTTTCTCTATTGTAAAAATAATGACTTCTATACAAGGTCAAAAATTAAAGAAATATTTCAATATTAAATCTTAATGCCTTTCCCTGTAATGACTGCAGATTCATTCCAATGTTCTACCTCATCTGAAAATTGTTTAAAAAAAAGCATAATGAGTAATAGTGCATACACTGTGATAATTACCCTAAATTACAGAACTGTACTTGTATGCATCATTGTCAAGAACATGTATTATAAATGACAGAAGTTAGTAACTATTAAGGTTTCGAGCTTAGAAGATGATCATCAATGAAAGCACTTTTGAAATTTAAATCCATATTTAAGAAGTGAGACAGCTGAATAAACCACCTGGAGTAATTAATGTATGGCTAGCAAAAGCAGAATGGTGGATTTGGAAATTAAAACATCTACTACATTCAACAGGTAATTGCATGTACCTAGTAAATATGCAAGTAATTTAGAGAGAATTGTTTCCATACCTCTGCGTTCTTGCTGTTCTCCCCCCCCCCCCTTTCTTTTACATAATATTCATTAGTGATAAGCCGGGCTACGAACTATCTTTCGGGGAGGGGACAGGGCTACTCTGTTTTTTCAAATTACAAAGAAAGGAAAACAACCGTCAAAAGCTTTGGCTGGCTTTTCCTCCAACTTATTTTAATTGTATTTGCGATTTAGCAGGAGCGTAGCTAGGGAGACTTGCCTCGGGTGCAGCAGGTAAGGGGGGCGCCAAAGGGGGTCTAAGAACAGGTGGAGGGCGCCATTTTGAATCTTTGCCCGGGTGCCATAAAGCCTAACTACTCCTCTGCATCTAGGATTAATGAATGAGGATACTGTGAACTATCATGCAGGGTGGTTTTCATGGGGTATCCCCTCCAGTGATGCAGAAACTACAATTTAATAAACATTTTTTGTAGCCTCTTTTCTTACTATTTGTAAACTAGAATTCAAGGGAACCCCATAACAGTTCAAATGTGGGCGGGCCTGGCACAGGTGGGTGGCATGCTAATTCCCTTGCCTGATTATCTTTTCTTGACAATGGCATGTTGTTTTTTCAGGGCTGTCCCTAGTATCTGCCCTGGGCTCCGAAATGCACTTTTTATGTTTGGTGCTGATTGGACCCACAACAAACTGAAAACAATATTATAAACCACAAACATTTCAATTTGTAGAAGCAGTATTAATGGATTGCACTACTTATTCTACTTAATTTTGTCACTTAAAAAAAACTTACCTTACCCCCAAAAATCTACACTTTGCATTTAATTAGCCACAGACGAAGAATCAGTTGTAGGCTGCAATATCTTCTGGTTCTTAGAATTGAAACGAGTTTGTACAACATTTTAGATCATACAGAGGTATTAGATTCCTGGCTCAAGTGACTTATGTTTAGGGATGGGTGAACCCCCTAAAGTTTGGGTCCAGCAAGTTTCTGCACACGTGCCGGTTACAGTGCAGGATTCCAGGTGCGGTAAGGATTTTTTTTGTTGAAACCAGCCAGAACCAAGGGCAGGGGGGGGGGGGGGTTCATCCACTTTAAACTGATGGGTAACAAATATTGTACTTTCATACTGTGTACAATGTTTCTGTATTTATGCAAATGTATTTCATTAAAAACAGTATAAACACAAATTTGTGGATTATCATACTGTTCATGCAGACATGCAGTCAACAGGAAAATAGATGAGCTCATTAACAATGGTTATACCTGAAGGATTATTATGAAGATTACCTATGTGCATTATTTTACCATGATATTCATATTTTTCATATTCATATATTCTGTTATTAATATGATTATTAATTGTATTATTATTATATTATTGGTTTCTAATTTGTGCATTGTTCATTGTAAATTTTCATGTATTTACATCTATTTTTTTTAAAGGAGCAGTATCGCGAATTTTTCTTGGTGACTTATATTTAAATGGTACTTGGAATGTAGGTAGGTGTTGGAGTAAGAATTACAAATGTAGAAAAAAAAGATGTGTGTGTTGAGCAGCTGGAGACTAATAGCTCATGTTTATGTCTTGTCAGTGTCGGCAGCCGACACTCTTCGCCTGTTCCATGCTGAGGAGAGGGAGATACAAATGTATCAGTTCCACGCTGAGGAGAATGTATCAAAGTCTCAGCTGTTCAGTGCTGGCAGCCGTCCAGCATAAGATAACAACATTGCAACATTGCCTGGCCAGAACTTAAATATCTAAAACAGAGAGAAAAGCTCTAGAAGTCATTTAGCTGATTTTGACAGTTTTCCCTTCATGTAGGCTCTGCTGCAGAATCTTTCAGTTTACCATTTTCTCTTTCATATTCTTATTTTTCTTTTTTCCATATGATCTTTCTTTCAGCTTTGTGTGTTTTGAGCAAAGCCCAACCCAGGATTTTCACTATCTGGAGTTTTGTTTTGTGCCCCTAGGGGCATCCCGACTTGGGATGCCCTGATATGTGAAATCCCCAAGTTCGCCTGTGAAAACGTACCTTTCCCTGTCCCACAGCGCATGCGCGGGCTCTCATCCAATCAGCTCTGTTTGCACGCAGATGGGGAGCCTGAGCAGTAACCTCCCTGGCCGCCCGGCCTGTCTAAATGACTATCTGCGTGAGCACGCCAGAAAAATGGGGGGATCTGTGGTTATCCAGGGGTCGTTTCACACAGTGGGCATCCTGATTTAGAATGGGGTTTTGTTCCACTTTAATACCTTTAGATTTTCCTGCACAGTTATTCAAAGAAGAATTTCAGTCATTTTCAGTCAGTTTAGTTTATTTTGTAAAGATTTTACACATTTGAGTCACCTGGTCTCATAACAAAAGCAGCACCTCACACACACAGCCGTTACCACTGATTACACACACACAGCCTCTGAGGTAAAGTGTTGCTAGGAGACCAGTGGGCTAAATGAAGCAGCTCACTAAATACAAGCCAGCAGATCCCCCTATTCAGCAAATGGACTGAGCCATTTTAATTATACAATTTAAAAGAGAGGCATATATTTTCTTCTATTTCTATCGCCAGATTATTCATACACAGGTTATAAGCTATTGTGTGGCTATTTAATTATTTATCTTTTTTAATGCAAATTTCGCGATACTGCTCCTTTAAGTTGTGTTACCCGTCTTTGTCTGCGAAACTGTATTGTTTCATATACAGACGTGTAGCTTTTCTCATGGCTAGTTATTTTGTGGAACCTGTGTCATTATTATTACTATTATTATTATTGTTTATTTATATAGCGCCATCATCTTCCGTAGCGCTTTACAAAGTAGTAGTTACAGACAGGGTAGAAACATACGGTACATATAATAAATCAAATGTAGTGCCATAAGATACTTTTCTTTTTGTGTCACTCTGTTACAGGATGCTTATTCAGTCTATTCTGTTGAAAGTCTTTAATAATTGTATGCAAGTGAAGTCTTTAAAGCGGACCTTCACCCTGAATAAGAGTATATCTTATATATTTCCCACACCCTGTACATACATATTGCGCACATTAAAAATCATCATACCTGCATCTACTGCATGTTATGAGCCTTTAAACATCCAAGATGGCAACTCATGGAACATCAGACAGCCTGCAAACAGGAAGTGCCTTCTGACTGTGCTGCTCTGCATTCTGGGATTGCTGATCTTTTCCTGACCCCAGCTCTGCTCTGTTTGTGCAAAGCACAGCTATAACCCGGCCCCCTGTACGTTATCCCGCTCTACTCTCATCAGTATGTGATGCTTTTGAGGCAAGATGGCGAGTCCTGAACAGAGTTGCAGCCCAGTGGGGGAAAGAATAATAAGTAAGTGACTAAAAACTTAAAATATATTAATTTTGGATGCTGGGGAATCGTCTTGTAAGAGTTTGGGCTTTTCAATAAATCATGGTGAAGGTCCGGTTTAAGGGGACTGTGGATGCAGCATTCTTCACTGTAAACTCAAAATAACAGAAAACAAAAACACAATCAGACATTGCAGACAGCTGATAAGGGGTTCCAGACATTCCTTATGCCAGTTAGAAAAAAGGGTAGCGGGGCATCAAGACACTTGTCAGTCGCTTTTGTATGGCTTACTGATGGTTCACAAGAACCATATTTGTTATGAAGTAGGTCTAGAAAGCAACAAGAAGGAAATCTGAGTGCAGTACAACAAAATGCCACTAGCTGGGAGTATAGGGTCACAAATAGAATTCAAATCAAGGGACTAGATAAAATTTAGAAGCCTCCTTTAGGAAGGTCACATGAAGGTTGTCGAGAGAAATGGATTGATTGTGAGTTTGGGACGCCCTTGTGATTGGTTGATAAGAATTGGATAGAAAAAGATAGTAACGTTGGCAAGAAAACAGAGGAGAAATAATTGATAACTTAGCATTTGATTGTAGTTGTTACGTGAGGAGTGAGCAGAAGCTGAAAGAGACAACCCAGACCAACGTCAGTGTTTATCCAGCCTCTAAGTAAACAAAATGTTTAATATATCTTGTTAAAAATAGCCAACCATAGAACAATGCCAAGATAAGTGAAAATAAAGGGACCCAGAAGCCAGCGAGTCCTGCCACCAGAACCCCTTTACGCATTTCGGGCCACAGGGGCCCTTATTCATACAGACAGCCCAGATCAGTTAGAGAATCAGTTGCAGTGGAAGCCTGGGTAGCTGGTACCAGCCAGTGAGAAGCTGTAGGGACGTTAGCCATGACCAAAAGGGCCTGTGGATCTGGGAACCCTGATACTGCATTACAGTGGATGAAATCGGGGAGGCCGATTCATTAACAGCGGCAGGTAGCGACAGTTGAGCGACTGTAGCGGCATTTTCAGAGCGCCCGCTAGTAGTCGCTGTGCTTGGCCGTTGTTCGGTAGTTGATAGCGACTCAGTCGGTTTGCCGTAATGTTGAATTTTGAGTGAGGAGTCGCTATTTGACAGGTTCCGCGCTGTATGGGAGCGCATGATAGCGACTGGTCAGAGCGACCGGCTTCCACCATATTCATTAACAAATCACGCTCAAAAAAATTCTCGCACTGTAAAATGCATGTTTAAATCCCAGAGCGCTGGTGGCGATGGGTTAAAAGTAGTTTTTTAACCCCCAAACAACCATATTTTTGGAAACCCAAAAAAACAAGTTTTTAAAATAATTTTGTAATATGAATACATTAATATCAGACCTGTAATATCAATTCTGTACAATTTTTTTTAAATTTTTTTTACCTTAAAAAAATTATTTAAAATGGCAGAAGTGGTCACAGAATTTTTCACATTTAAAAAAAAAAAAAAAAATTAATAACAATTAATTATGAATATTTAAAGATTGTTCCATTGAAATGCATTGGAGAGCGCCAGGTAGCGAGAGGTCATATCTGTCGCTGTTCAAGGTCGGACGCTGGCGCTGATGAATGAGTGGCTATCTGACCCTATCTCAGTCGCTAAGCAGGATTGGCTTGATAAATGTGTGATTGTGGTGGGGAGCCGGCGTTCTCGTGGCGGGGCCCGTCATTACCGGCCGCTCACCAGTCGCTACCTGTCACTATTCCTTCATAAATAAGGGCCTTAGGCCCTTATTTATCAAGGGCTAGCGCCAGGTAGTGTCTGACGAGCGCCAGGTACCGCCAGCTATCGGCGGCTACCGAATCAAGTACGCCCGGCGGCGGTCACAATGACGCATTTATCACGCTAAATGAGGCTAGCGCCGGCGAGAGCGTCAGCTAGCGCGGGATTCATCATGTAGCCGACTGCAACGAACAGCGCCGCTGCTAATCCCATCACAGCGACAGGTATGACCTGGCGCTCCCTGGCGTGGTCCAATGCATTTCAATGGAGCAATCTTTAAATAATCATAATTAATTGCTATTACTGTTTTTTTTATTATTTTTAATGTCAAAAATTCTGTGACCACTTCTGCAATGTTGGGGTTTTTTTTAAAGTAAAAAAAAAAAAAAAAAATGTGCAGATTTGATATTACAGGTCTGATATTCATGTATTCATATTACAAAATGTTTAGAAAAACTTGTATAATTTTTACATATAAAAAAAAAGGTTGTTTGGGGGTTAAAAACTACTTTACACACATCGCCGCCAGCGCTCTGGGGTTTAAACAAGGAATTCACAGCGCGAGAAATTTTTGAGCGTGATTTTTTAATGAATCTGCAGCAAGCCGTTCGCTCTGGCCATTCGCTGTCAGGCGCACCCATACAAGCGGAACCTGTGAAACAGCGACCCCTAACCCCGTATTCAACATTACCGCACACCGACTGAGTCGCTGTCAACAAGCAAACCCCGGCCAAGCACAGCGAATACTAGCTGGCGCTGGGAAAATCACGCTACTGGCGCTCATCTGTCGCTACCTGCCGCTATTAATGAATCAGCCTCCCCGTTTCCTATTCCTGAAGTCTTGCTTGAGTTACTCTGGAACATTAAGAATTTCCAGAACAATTAGTAACTGGGATCCCCCTTTGATAAACCTTACCCTGGGCTTAGCTGCACACCGTCGGATAACCTGGATCCCAAGCCACCCAAAACTCTACCCCAGCACCCCTAACCCCCGTATAATACAGGCACAATGCCTACTAGTGTCTAATGATACATTTACAGTACCTTTGATCGAACCCATAAATGACCTGAAAATAAGTCTAGTTTATTAATGGGTTAAAAGATAGAAAGAGAATTCATCCCACAATAAACAAAATGGTTCGACTTTAGCTTTGCCAATGAATCTAAATATTTGGACTGTGAGGAAAAGCTGTTTCTATTCCTATTTATTGAATAGACCAATGCCTCTTTAAATATTCTGCTTTCCTCTATGGTTCAGTGTGCTGAAACATTTCAGGAGCTGGTTAACAATTCCCAGTTGCAAATTGGAGCTAATAATAAACTAATAAGTAAATGGTCTTATTGATCCTCATAAGACTTCCATCCTCGTCAATGTCCACAAGTGGTTGCAAATAAAATTGTTCACATAATACAGATAAATAGCCCCTGAGAAATCCAAATTGACATTTATGTCTCCTATTGATTTTAAACTCTGCATGTGAACTCTAACCTTGCCAGACATCTTAAACGTTCCACCTTGGTCTGAAGGCTTTCAATTAAAAAACAAATCTGATCTGGTGGCATTTTTACGAGAAGTTGCTATTTATAACTCAAATTATACAAAATATACTGAAAAACTTGCGTGCCAACAAACAATGCAGCAATATAAATGTTTCTGAATGATTGCACTGCTGGGAGCTAGACCATGCTTTTTAAAAGCCTGCCTCTAGTGTGTAAGGCATAAAAAAGATACCATTTGCCATTGTCTAATAATTTAAAGGGACTGTGTAGGCAAAGTGCATATGCTGTCATTCAGCAGCTCACCTCATCATGGCTGCCCTCTCCCTTCCTGTCAGAACCAGCTGCTCCTGAAAATAGAAACAAGGCAAAGAGTAGTGACACACCCCCTGAATTCCTTTGCCATAGTCTACCAATAATAGGGCTAAGCTGGTGTTCTAAAGCTCTGCATCATCAGACTGTAGACACTGGAAGAGAGGGAGAACAGCCAGGGTGCAGACCCCACCCATTATGCTTATGTGGCATCACAGAGCCAAGTGACACGCCCAAATATTTCAAAAGATAAATCATAAGGTGAAACTGTAAACCTTGATATCTCGGCCATTTCTTCTTCAATTTAAAAATGGAAAACAGTTTAGGACAGTGTAAAATGTAGCCCAAATGTAGGTCTAAAAATTGCCTTTGCCTTCTGTATCCCTCTAATGTGCCATCGACTGCAACACAAAATCTGATTTAAAGAGGACCAAAACCCAAGATTTTGACTATCCTGGGTTTTGGTCCTTTCCCCCGGGGCACCGCTACGTGAAACCCCCCAGATCGCCAGAGGAAACTCACTTCATCCTGGTCCTACGGCTTATGCGCGGCTGCTCGTCCAATCAACACACTTGGAGCCGCTGAGCTATGCACGTCTGGCGTTGGACCAGGGAGTAAGGTAAGTGTAGCGGCCAACCTGCGGGGTTTTACTCAGTGTGGCATCCTGATTTTGGATGCCCCGGGGGAGGGAATCTTATAGATTTCCGGTCCGATCCCGCTGGGTTTTGGTCCACTTTAAGGAAACAAAATACTGCATAATGGTCCTACAGATTGTCACAGATTAAGGCTTCTGTGGACCTCTACTCTACCCAGTCTACACCTAGGGACTTGGCCAACTCATAAACTCATTTGGCTTCCAACTCCACTTTTATGCCCATGGCACTCAAATGTACCTCTCAGGCCCAGATCTCTCTTTTATCTCATGTTCTGGTTTCACAAACTAAACATGGATAAAACAGAGCTTATCATTTTCCCACCATCCAACTCTGCTTCTCAATAAAAATTCAGCTTTTCCAGTGCTGCCCCTTTCTGTCAATCCCTACACTGGCTGCCAATATCTAAAATAATTTAGTTCAAAAATCTTAACCATGACCTACAAAGCCATCTTCCACCAAGCTTCTTCCTACATTTCATGCTAGTCCAAAGCTACCAACTCATAAATGGTCTCTGATTGGCTCGTGTCCTCCTTATGTCCTCAACCCTGATTACATCCTCCCACACTTGTGTCCATGACTTCACAGGTGCTACTCCGCTTCTCTGGAATGCCCGAGTCTGAGTGCGGGGTGCAGCAGAGTCAAGTCAAACATTGGTGGTATTACAGGAACTGGCTTTACTGGAATATGAATGTGGTAAGAGAATGTCACCTTAACATAGTGGCTAACACAGAAAGAAAAAAGAAATGATAGAGTGCAGCTTTAAGGGACTTACCTCTGCCAGGGGGCCGGCAGTGAGCGTCCGCGGGGCACTCCTGCTGCTCCCTCGCCCCTCTCTAGCTGTGTACATTTCGCCACTAGGAGATGCTTTGCTGCGAGTGGCAGGCAGCACAGAGTGCCCCACACTTGATGGGAATCAGGGGCTGATCAGCCTTGCAGCCAAGACTGACCAGCCCCTGGATAGTGCCTCCAATCACTCACAGTGTTGTAAGTTGCACCAATCAGCACATACACTCCCACCCAGGGTGGCCATCGGTCGATTCCCCAATAAATATGAAGTCAGCCCAGCACTCAGTGCCCGTGATAGTTGCTTGATCAACCATTCCTGTCTGCTGCCTGTACCGACCTCTGCTTTGTCTGACCACAATCCTGCCTGCCCCTCTGGGTACCCCGCGATCTCTGACCTCTATGCTTGACCCTTTGGCTACCCCTGACCACGCACCTGTCTCATCCCTGTACTCTGACGCACCCTCCGGATTGACTACCTGTGAACGACCTCGGCTCCGGGATACCCTCGTGGTTCTTTCGGCCTTCACCGTAAGCAGCCATCCTTTCCGCCTATTAAGACCTGGGGGCAACCGTGTCCGGTGAGGCGTACCTAGCGTCCCGGCAAACGGGGGCTTGACTATAGGCAGAAGCGGCAGTGGAGATTGGGGGTTGCCTGCTTACAGAAGGCTGGTGTCCCGCTGGGCATCACAGCAGCTTAATATACAGAAAACACAACACAGCAGACTACAGATACGCATTGGTAACAGCGCCCTCTACTGCCATAACTTGTCATAACTGTAAACTGCAGTCAATCTAGCAAAAGACCCAAAATCGCATTCAGAGACAAGTAGAAGCTGTTGCAAAGTATTGTATCTTCAACAGCTGAGTCTTAGTCTTTTAAACCCATCTTCTTTGTAAGCCTCGAGTGTCTTTCAGCAGTCAGGGGCTTAGTAAAGATATCTGCTGTCATATCCTCAATAGGCCAGTAAAATAACCCAGGAGTAGTTCGGGAAGTTCCTCTGTCTCAAAATGCTGATTCAGGGTTTGCAGTATTTCTGCTTCATCCCCTTCTTGCTCAAAGCAAATCAGGATATTGTCCACATAAATAAGCACATAGATCCACCTGTCTGCCAATTTATTTGTGTATAAACAGGGGTCTGCTATGCTCCTCTGATAGTCATGTGTAAGCATTTCATTTATTTTCATATTCCATGCTCTGGCAGCTTGCTTTAGACCATATATACTCCTCTAAAGTTTGGCTACTAGGTCTGGCCTTTGTTCATCTTTGAACCCTAGTGATTGTTCCATGTAGATGTCTTCTGTCGCCATGTAGAAATGCTGTCTTCATGTCAAAGTTCTTATAGTCCCGTGATTGGCTGGTGGGTGGACACGGGGGCAGGTTGTTTCGGTGCCCGCCGCCAAGGACAGGACCATGACCCACATGCACTCCGGCAGCCTATTGCGAGACTCCTTTACCTGCACTGGCTTGTAGGGAATGTGAGGATTATGGGCGTTCTGGGGGGTTATGTGCGGAGGACTCCAGCATTTTAGATGCCCTCCAGATCTTGTTTTGATTAGCTGACTGCGTGACCAACACCTGTTAAAGAAAAGATGTGTGTTGGTCCAGTTTAAATGCACAATTTGGAGCACAAAGCAAGCTTATGCATCTGCATATGACACTCCAGGTGCCTACTGCACATGCACAAGCTAGAGCAGATAGGCACAGAGAACAGCGCACCAGAGGGGTATGACTGGGCATATGCAGAGTTGCAGCTGCCACTCTGGGCCTGCCATCATACATGTATGTGAACTGAGAGGAAGCAGAGTAATATTCCTGAGACATTCCAGCAGCCAAGATCTTGCCTATGTAGTATAGCCAGACAACTGCAACTGAACATGTCCTACCATGGTCTGCTAATAGTAGATCAGTGCATGAAATATCTCCTTCTCTAAATCACAATAGGGTTGATTCAAGACCCTGAGTAATTTTTTACTCACTTTGTTTTGCAATTCAGCACCATATTTAGCTGTGCAATTTTTTAAACAAATTGCACAGCTAAATATGGTGCTAAATTGCACTTATGGAAAAAATCAAAAGAAAAAGTGTTTACTCAAAAAAAAAAAAAAAATACTGACAGTCATGAATCAACCCTAATGTTTAAACACGTGACTCATGCACTGCTTTTTAGATGCATAATCTGGCCTTTGTGCTTTTACAGGAGGGCAATTTTACAGGTCCTACACAAAGTGGCAGTAATCAGTTGTGTGGGAGCTAAACTGTGTAGTCGTGTTTGCACTTCACAGACTAATATTTATCTAAAAGCGATTGCACAGGGCACCCCAATACCAGGGTAATTACATCACCAAAACCATTCAAGGCCTGTAATTGCTACTGGCTGACTGTGAACACAGCATGATTGCTCTTTTTAAAGGGACTGTAAATTCAATGGCAATAATAAGGCAGCAAGCAATTTACCTGATGCCACATGCCTCGCTTCATTTCCAGCAGTGCTGGGTAGAAGCCTGTAGCATGGTTCCAAGGTTTGCTATCCTTCCTTTGTGCCTCTTAGTGTTCTCAGCATGAGCAAGTTTGTCAAGCTACAGTGGTCCCACAGCTGTCTCTGACCACAGCAGAGCGTGCTTACAACTAAGCTGCCCCATGACACGGCCTTCTCAATTCAGCTATGACTCAAAAACTGAAGCAACATTTTGAATATATATGGCATTCACATATAATTTGAGATTTTGAAACATCTTATTTTACAATGTTCCCAAGGCGGTGGAAGAAAGTTAGTGTGTTCCTGGGCAGGGACTTGTGTAAATGGCCACTAGATGTAATATGATTGGTGGATGGCTGTTCAAATAAAACTCAGCCTCAGCTCAGTGTGGTGGAGAGGGGGAACAGTACATGTCTGAACATCAGCATCAGGCTCTCCCCATTGAAGACAATCAGAGCCCTTTGGCGAAGAACATAAACATAGCAAAGGGCTCTTACTGGACTAATGTAGCTAAATGTAATTAAGAATTAAAAAAAAGTATAAAAGATTTATTTAGAAAACTTACCTGACGCCTTGATCCAGCTGGGTCTTCTTTTCATGCAGGGGGCCTCCGATCCCCCCCCCCCCCCCGGGTTCTTCTGGCTTCAGGAGAGGGCCCGAAAGAGCCCCCCTGCAGTCTCTGACAGTGCTAAAGAAAAGACAAAAATTACATTTACTCACCTTGACTCACCACATCCCTCCCATCAGGTCTCCTTTTTACCTGGGGGCCGTCCTGGGCCCTTCCATATTTAGCACTGCTTCTGACAGTACTGGCCGCTACCCCTAGCCCCGCCTTTTGTGGGAATTTTTAAACCTCTATCTTGTTTGCCTCCCCCACCCTACACAAACAAATTGTCAACATTAAAAATCATCCTACCTGCATCTACTGCTTTTTCTGAGCCTTTAAACATCCAAGATGGCGGCACATGAAGTTTCAGGCTGCCTGCAAACAAGAATTGTCTTCTGACTGTGCCGCTCTATATTCTGGGATTGCTGTCCTTTTCCTGTCCCCAGCTCTGCTCTGTCTGTGAGCTATAACCTGCCCCTCTGTACTTTTGCCCCCCTCCTCTCCCCAGTATGTGAATCATCGGAGGCAAGATGGCGCCCAAGAGTTCTGAACAGTGTTGTAGCCCAGTGGGGAAAAGAATAAAAAGTGGCCAAAAAGCTTAATAAACATATTTTAATTTTAGATGCTGGGGAATAGTTTTTGAGTGGTTTTGACTTTTCATTAAATGATGTTGAAGGTCCAGTTTAAGAAAAATTACCCTTACGCGCATGCTTTACTTTGGGGTGTTTGGCAACTCTTACATTGACAGTACCTATGCATGTTGGTTATTGTTCTGTTTGGGGGTCCTGGGAGAAATGAGGCTTTGACATGCAACATGATCTTATTAAAAAACGTTTATTTTTTTGTTCTACAAAAAACACTACAAATGTTAAAAAATAGATTTGTTTGCACATATTTCACCCAAAAATATTGAAAATAAACTAAACACATGACAAACAAGACATTTCATATTAAAGACCAGAAATAAACACAGAATATAATTATGAATATATAATAGAAATCCCTACAAAAATCACAGCTAAACATGTATAGCAAAAATTGTGAAAAATGGTCTGGCAACAGAGGGTGACAAAATCTTCAGGTAGGCTGGCATTTAAAGGGTTAAGGGTCATGTGTGGGCTTATGCTCCTGTCCCAGTGAAGGTGAATGCTAATGCATGAGTGACCATGCTGTGGCGTGTGACCAGCTACATGGGAAAGCTTTAAAGAAGTACAGAAGTACAATGGCCCAATGATAAAAATCCATATAAATATGTTGGATAGTGGGAGGAGAGGTCACTTATACACCCAGCCTCAAGAAATATCCAGCCAGGCTTGTTTTTTTTATTTTAATGGAATGAAGAGGAAATCAGGGGTGAAAGGTCCTTTCACCCCGATACACTAATGTATGTGTCACCCCTGGATTGCATTCCTACCAGTAGAGAATAAACCACAGGCTCGGCTGAAGTTTTATTCAGTTCGGGGTTGTAATGGACCCCTCCTCTCATTAGCCAATGTGTTTAATGGATCTTTAATATCGTGATAGTGCTCCTTTAAAGGAAAAAAAAAATCGATTTTATGTGTTATAGACCCAAATAGGCTTCAGTAGTTAATGTGAATATGTAACAAAACAATATTTCTAATAAAGAAATTGATCAATGTTTCCTGGTTCCAGTTATGTATATCTTTTTAATCTGTAAGGTTTGCTTTTTAAGGAAAGTCATTATTAGAATAACCCTTTTGGCCTTTATCGTAAAAATGAGGCCAGCATGATTTCTGCAAACTTGCCAGCACAGCTTCTAAAAATTCAATTTGGGGCATTGACATTAAAGATTGAGTTGACAAGGCCACACGGGTCTTTAAGAAATCATTCCGTATTTAGTGTTTCATTTTTTTTTTTCGTTGTAGCTATGTGCAGTGATCATTATAGCTTTTCAAAATTATTGGCCTGCAGGGGGTACACTTTAAAGCAGTCGTTGATTGAAGTAATCAGCACAGCGCAGGCTGAATTAGCCAAAATGGTTTATAAAAGAAAATTAATATAAAATTGTATGTGACAGAAGTATGTGTGAACATTTCGTGTTTAATTATTAATATTTATAACTAGTGCTAGGCAGCTTTCTAAAGTGGAACATTATAAGTTTGATTGCTGTTTTAGGTCACATATTTTCATATTATTTTCTACTTCACATATAGGAAACTATTTCACAATTTCACAAAGTTGCAATTCTAACAAATAGAACTCATTATTTTATCTAATTGTGTATTAATTAGCACTAAATGAGCAAAGAAATTCAGTTTTGTGTTTTTTATACACAGCATTGGTTAAAACAAGGAGTAAAGGGAACGTAACAATACTCATTATAAAGTAGAGATATGCATAATCAAGACATTATAAAATGCACCAAAATACAAACTGTACAATATATATAGATGGGCAGAAAAGGTATATACAACATAAACATGTGTGTGGCAAATTAATTTGATAGATGATGAACTGACTACATATGAGCAGAGTATGCTGTCCCACATGTGCAGTAGCATGGACACCAGCTAAGAGCATGGCACCAGACTGCTAACATAAAAATATCCTGGTTACAAAATATGGACACTACTTAAAAATGGATGATCCAAGGGGGTAGTAGGACCAGTTTTGCTATTGGGAGGTTTAAACGAAAGGATGCTATAGATTGGGTTAGGCATGGAATACAATTTGATAATCATAAACACTTAAGATTGGGTGGAGAACACAAGACAGTGGAGAAACCAACTGTAATGCACAGTTGTGTGATTTTAAAGAAAATAACTTTAGTACTAAAATGTGGCTGAATCTTTCTGTATCACATATGGCTTAGATTGGAATACTGTAAATTCACTAGTAGAAAGCACCCCGTCAGTACTGGCTCTTGATCTACTTTAACTTTATGCATCTTATATGAAAAACTGCGTGTGAAGAAATGCGCCTGCAGCAGTCTACTCCTTGATAGGGTACCCATGAGTCTGCACGCCCAGCTCAGCTTCCCATGTGACAGATTCCATTCCAAGATCGTTGCAGGCATGTGAAAAAGGCTTTAGATGCTGCCATATGCCCACATTGTTGGGACAGATATTGTGAAGTCCTGTAGCATGTAAGATGAGATATATTTCAACTTTGGCTGCATTGAGACTGTTTGGTCTGGAGGCATAAAATGTGTCTGAAAATAAGTTGCCTTAACTCGCCACCTGAACCCACATTTTTGCACACATTATTCCAGATGTAGCCTTTTCTAAGGCATGTACATATTTCACAAGCTACATTCAGTGGCAGCTATCACCCTAAAGAAATCCTGTCCCCTTGATCCAACATTCAATGCTTCAGATGCTGCCATGCCACCACAACAGTCCACTAAAGGAATCAAGTAGCCTTGTTGGGGACTGCAGGACGATTGCAGACGCATTATAGCTGATGGGATCGGGGTGGCGGGTCAAGACTGTATCTTCAATGATTGTATCCGCATTCTGCATCCTGTTTCTAGAACAATGCAAATAACACCCCATCTCCATAATGTTTGTGCTAGACAGGGGATGTGGATTGGAGTTACTATTTATTGCAGTATTTATTTTTAGAAAGCCAGGTGGATGACTAGTGAAAATAATATAGCAAGTCCAGTAGGCTTGGTAATTCCTAGAGATATACCATGACCTGGATAAATAATAAACTTCATGGCTTGTTATGTATTTCAATGTCTTTACTGTTTCCCCCTTCTTCAGTACCATTGTGGTGCTAACCTTCATTTCTCCATTACTCATTATCTTCTTTGAAATTCCAGTAATTGAGTTTTTTTTTATAATTGGTTTATTTTTATCATTATTATTACTGTATTACTATAATCCAGGAAAAGCAATATATACCGTATTTTTCGCCCTATAAGACGCACCTGCCCATAAGACGCACCTAGGATTTGGGGGAAGAAAATAAGAAAAAAAAATGTTCAATCAAAAACGCACCATTACAGACAGTGTGGCATTCCCCTATCCAATTCCCATATCCAATTCCCATAGGCCGTGTGGGATGCCCCCATTCCATAGACAGTGTAGCATGCCCCCATCCCATTCCCCGTATATCCAGTGTGGCATCCCCCCCTCCCATTCCCCATATACCCATTGGCTGTGTGGCATCCCCCTCTCCCCCCATTAGTATAGGCTGTGTGGCATCCCTCTCCCCACATTCCCATAGGCTGTGTGGCATCCACCTCTCCCCCCATTCCCATTGGCTGTGTGGCTTTCCCCCTCCCCCCATTAGTATAGGCTGTGTGGCATCCCTCTCTCCCCATTCCCATAGGCAGTGTGGCATCTCCCTCTCCCCATTAGCATGGGCTGTGTGGCATCCCCCTCCCCCATTAGCATGGGCTGTGTGGCATCCCCCTCTCCCCATTAGCATGGGCTGTGTGGCATCCCCCTCTCCCCATTCCCATAGGCTGTGTGGCATCCCCCTCCCCCCATTCCCATAGGCTGTGTGGCATCCCCCATTCCCATAGGCTGTGTGACATCCCCCTCCCCCCATTCCCATAGGCTGTGTGGCATACCCCTCCCCCCATTCCCATAGGCTGTGTGGCATACCCCTCCCCCCATTCCCATAGGCTGTGTGGCATACCCCTCCCCCATTCCCATAGCCTGTGTGGCATCCCCATCCCCCCATTCCCATAGCCTGTGTGGCATCCCCATCCCCCCATTCCCATAGCCTGTGTGGCATCCCCCTCCCCCCATTCCCATAGCCTGTGTGGCATCCCCCTCCCCCCATTCCCATAGGCTGTGTGGCATACCCCTCCCCCCATTCCCAAAGGCTGTGTGGCATCCCCATCCCCCCATTCCCATAGGCTGTGTGGCATACCCCTCCCCCCATTCCCATAGGCTGTGTGGCATACCCCTCCCCCCATTCCCAAAGGCTGTGTGGCATCCCCCTCCCCCCATTCCCATAGGCTGTGTGGCATACCCCTCCCCCCATTCCCAAAGGCTGTGTGGCATCCCCATCCCCCCATTCCCAAAGGCTGTGTGGCATACCCCTCCCCCCATTCCCATAGGCTGTGTGGCATACCTCTCCCCCCATTCTCAAAGGCTGTGTGGCATCCCCATCCCCCCATTCCCAAAGGCTGTGTGGCATCCCCATCCCCCCATTCCCATAGGCTGTGTGGCATCCCCATTCCCACCCCCCTCCCCCCATTAGTATAGGCAGGCGCCATAGCAAAAATAAAAAAAAAAAGTTAAACTCACCTGTCCGCTGACACCACTGCGCTGAGCGGCCGGCTCCGTGCGCCGGTCGACGCAGGCCACGCCCACCCCATTCACGAGCTGGCTCTGTCCCGGCCCCGCCGCTGCGATCGCTGTCTTTTCAGGCAGCGATGACAGCGGCGGGGCCAGAGACAGAGCCCCTGCCGCTCCTCCATCTGCTCCCCCACATGCGATCACGAAGGTCCGGGCAGCGGGTGGGCGTGGCCTGCGCCGGTGCAGGCCACGCCCACCCACTGCCGGGACCTTCGTGCTCGCATGTGCTCTGAGCCCGGCAGCAGATGGAGGAGCGGCAGGGGCTCTGTCTCTGGCCCCGCCGCTGTCATCGCTGCCTGAAAAGACAGCGATCGCAGCGGCGGGCCCGGGACAGAGCCCCCGCCGCTCCTTTTTTTTTTTTTACATTCGCCCGATAAGGCGCACTGACATTTTTCCCCCACTTTTGGGGAAAAATAAGTGCGTCTTATAGGGCGAAAAAAATTTTTTTAGCCTTGTAAAAAGTACCACTCCGTTTATAAAGACACTTAATCCTCTTTTACAGCAGCTGACTGTAGTATTTAATGGATTATATACTGTGTATGAGTACTATATTGATAGAACGTGACCATAACAGTTCCAGAATGCTCATTTTTCACTTTCAAGGTTAATTGCATCAGATGTAACTTGTTGGCCTGGCTTTTGTGGATAGATGTCAATGATTGCTGCTGTTCTACAAAGACTTTAAAAGCAGCCTTGGGAGGTCTCTTTATGTATTATTCACCAACAGAGGGCCTATTTAGTAAAACAGAAACATCTTTTGTTTCTGAGCTGGATTAAAAGAGTATATCCATCTTCTAAAGTACACTTCCCTCTTGACCTCAAATCATTTATCAGAAATAATATTATTTTTAATATATATATATATATATATATATATATATATATATGTTAAAGTTTTGAGATTTTATGTTGAGAATAAACTTGATAGTACTATAACTACAGAAGAGATATTCCCCTGTTTTGACATAACTATATAAATTAGGGATAAGCGAATCGATCCGGACGAACCCGGATTAGTTCCGAATTTCATGGAAAATTTGATTCTGAACAAATCCGAATTTCCCCCGCGATCCGATTCTAAGATGGTGGACGCACATGTCCAGACATGTACCCTGGGGCAAGGTATGATGGGACAGTCACATGCAGCCTATCAGCAGCCAGGAAGCCCGGTGACATCACCGTGCTATATAAAGCTTGCTTGTGCGCATTTCAGACTTGCATTCGTGAGACAGAGGTGGTTGCTGCAGACAGGGACAGACAGTTAGCGATAGGTAGGGAGAGTTACAGATAGGTAGGGAGATTTACAGCTGGTAGGGAGATTTAGAGAGGCAGACAGAGCCAGGGAAAGATAGTGGAAAACCGGAACTATCCAGGGACAGCATAAAAGTGACAGTGACAGGGTGATTTGCCTGATCAGTTTTCAATTCAATTTGATTTCTTTGTGCTGTAAACCGTAATCTGCCTTGCCACTGTGCATGCCATCTATGCAGTGCCTTATGTAACGCTATCTGTTACACACAAGCATTTTTATGTAACCCTATCTGTTACACACAAGCATTTAAATAACTGGATAAGTGTTAATATTTTTGGGTCTGCTTTAAATACACCAGGCCACTGTGCTTGCCATCTATGCAGTGCCTTATGTAACCCTATCTGTTACACACAAGCATTTAAATAACTGGATTAGTGTTAATATTTTTGGGTCTGCTTTAAATACACCAGGCCAATGTGCTTGCCATCTATGCAGTGCCTTATGTAACCCTATCTGTTACACACAAGCATTTAAATAACTGGATTAGTGTTAATATTTTTGGGTCTGCTTTAACTACACCAGGCCACTGTGCATGCCATCTATGCAGTGCCTTATGTAACCCTATCTGTTACACACAAGCATTCAAATAACTGGATTAGTGTTAATATTTTTGGGTCTGCTTTAAATACACCAGGCCACATGGGCATCCCAAACCACCACGTGGCACCCTATCTGTTATACTAAATAAGCATCTACAGCCTCAGCTTTATTAAGTTATTGCATTTTGAATTGGTTTTTGTCCTGCTGTCAATACACCAGGCCGCAGGGTATCCCAAACCTGCACGTTGCACCCTATCTGTTATACTAAATAAGCGTTGTTCAGCATCAGCTTTATTAAGCTATTGCATTTTGCATTGGTTTTTGTCCTGCTGTCAATACACCAGGCCGCAGGGTATCCCAAACCACCACGTGGCACCCTATCTGTTATACTAAATAAGCATCTACAGCCTCAGCTTTATTAAGTTATTGCATTTTTAATTGGTTTTGGTCTGCTTTAAATACACCAGGCCGCAGGGTATCCCAAACCACCACGTGGCACCCTATCTGTTATACTAAATAAGCGTCTACAGCCTCAGCTTTATTAAGTTATTGCATTTTGAATTGGTTTTTGTCCTGCTGTCAATACACCAGGCCGCAGGGTATCCCAAACCACCACATGGCACCCTATCTGTTATACTAAATAAGCGTTGTTCAGCATCAGCTTTAATTAGCTATTGCATTTTGCATTGGTTTTTGTCCTGCTGTCAATACACCAGGCCGCAGGGTATCCCAAACCACCACGTTGCACCCTATCTGTTATACTAAATACGCTTGTTCATCCTTCTTCAGCTGAATCAAACTATTTTGAATTGGTTTTTGGTCTGCCTTTAACAAAAAAAGCACCAGCCCACCTGGGTATCCCAAACCTGCACTTAGCAGCCTATCTGTTATACTAAATACGCTTGTTCATCCTTCCTCAGCTTAATCAAAGTATTGCATTTTGAATTGGTTTTTGGTCTGCCTTTAACAAAAAAAACACCAGGCTGCAGGGCATCCCAAACCTGCATTAGGCAGCCTATCTGTTATACTAAATACGCTTGTTGATCCTTCCTCAGCTTAATCAAAGTATTGCATTTTGAATTTGTTTTTGTCCTGCAGTGAAAACACCAGCCCACATGGGCATCCCAAACCAGCACATCACCCTATCTTTTATACTAAATAAGCTTGTTCAGCCTCAGTTTTATTAAGCTATTGCATTTTGAATTGTTTTTTGTCCTGCTGTCAAAACACTAGCCCACATGGGCATCCCAAACCAGCATGTCACCCTATCTGTTATACTGAATAAGCTTCTACAGGCCCTTTTTTTTTATTTATTTATTTTTATATAGAGCTGTAATAGATTATATAGTGAGGTAAATTCGCCATTTTGCACCATTATATAGAGAAGCCCACTGTGTAAATCTGAGGAGCAATAGTTTATACAGTATTGTGAGGTAAATTCGCTATTTTGCACTGTTATATATTTCAACCTAAATCCCTGTGTAAATCTGAGGAGCAATAGTTTATATTGTGAGGTAAAATTGCCATTTTATAGAGCAGGCCCTGTCTGAAAATCTCATTTTGCAATCTATGTTATATTGTGAGCTAAATTCGCCATGTTGCACCATTCTTTAGAGTGGCCCTCCTGTGTAAATCAGAGCAGCAATAGTTTATATTGGACAATACAGTTGCCCTGTTTTGCACCATTATATGGAGCAGCCCCTGAGTAAATCTGGGGGGCAATAGTTTATAATATGAGGTAAATTCATGGTTTTGCACCATTACATAGAGCAGTCCCTATATAAACCTGAGAAATAGGTTATATCCGCTGTTGGTTTTGTAGCATTCTATAGAGCAGCCCCTGTGTAAATCTGAGGGGCATTATCTTATACTGTGAGGTAAATTTGCCATTTTGCAGCATAATATAGAGCAGGCCCTGTGTAAATCTGAGGGGCAATAGCTTATACTGTGAGGTAAATTTGCCATTTTGTAGCATAATATAGAGCAGGCCCTGTGTAAATCTGAGGGGCAATAGCTTATATAGTGAGGTAAATTTGCCATTTTGCAGCATAATATAGAACAGGCCCTGTGTAAATCTGAGGGGCAATAGCTTATATTGTGAGGTAAATTTGCCATTTTGCAGCATAATATAGAGCAGCCCAGTTGCCATCTAAATCAACTACTGGCCGGGCAAGACAGCTTTTCCAGGGCAAACTCTGCTAGTTGCGGCCACAAGTCAAGTTTGGCTTCCCAGAAGTCCAGCGGATCCTCAAGGTGTGTTGGCATGGTCATGTCAAGGTATGACATAACCTGCTGGTTCAGGTCCTTCCTGTTGCTCATGAGTAGACTCACTATGCGGGTGTAGAAAGCTACTCATTAGCGACTGAAGACTGAGGCTGCTGCTGATGGAGCTGCTGCTCCTGCCACCCCCCCCCCCCCGGCAGCCATGGCAGTGGAAGGTGAGCGCAGAGGTCCCCCCGAGTCAGACCTGCGAGAGTATGGACCATGGCGCAGATAGACATCGCCCAACTGACTACGTAGGATGTCTCTGTAGTAGGTCAGTTTTTTCCTCCCTCTCAGTGGGTCTAAAAAATGCCCCCATTTTGTGCCAGAAGCGAGGGTCCAATAAGGTGGAGAGCCAGAAGTCATCCCGCTGACAAATGGAGACAATTCTGTGGTCACTACGCAAGCACGTGAGCATGCATCGTGCCATTTGTGCAAGTGACTCGGAGCGACTACCTGTCTCCATCTCCACTGCAAACTGCCACGGTGTGTCTGGGTCCTCTGTCTCGCCTTCCTCACAACCCTCTAGCTCCACTGGCTGCTTTTACTCCTCCTCTCCTGTCAGATGACTAGATAAAATTGTCATTTTGTCAAACCTAAACTGTGCTTCGCTGTGCCCCACCCCCTCCTCCTCCTCCACTTCAGCCCCCACAGGCTTCATGTGGCTGTGAAATGTATGCGCCATGTCTCTAGTGCCCTGAAGAGCCATGGTTTCCAACATGTGTTGTAGTACATGAAGCAGTGGAATCTCATCGTTCATCTCATAAGCCTCGATTCAAAGACACATTCGTCCGGACTTCCGTAGCTGTCTGTGAAAGTTTGGGTGGGTGTTTGTCTTTTTTTTGCTTTTTTTCGTCCATTTTTCATTCGTACGAACGTTTGGGAAATGTGTATATGCGCTTTCGATGAACGGAAGCAAATCGGAACATTTCCGTTACTTCGGATCATTTTCCAAACAAAATTCTGAAATTTTTTGTTCGTTCAGATAACTTCCGTTGTTGGGATGGGTTTCCGTCCGATTCAGAGAGCTGATTTCCGACGGACCACCACCCTATAAATCTGTTTCATTTCCGATCCACTTACGGGACCTTTGAGGGCTCGGATTGCTATTGTTGAACATGTTTTGCGGCTATGTGGAGGAGTCTGCGCGCCTTTAGCACCAAGGCATTGCATGTATCAGCATGGTCGAGGCCATAAATTGTATAGCAATGCATACCTGAATCAATACATTTCATGTATGACTTCTAGATGCATTTTAATGCTGACCTTAATTAGTCCTTAGCATGTAAACATTTATTTTCCCATACTTCCATATAATTGCTAGATTTTTTTAGACTTATGTCCTTTGTGAATTATATTTGGATTGTTGAACTTGAATCATAATTTGTTGTAGGAGTTATTGTTTTAGTCGGTTACCTTTGCTTTGTGTAATTATTTTATATTTGGTTGCAGGAACCACAAGATGTGCCACTCACACAACATACAAGCAGTCTTTGGTCCAGCTATGTGATTCCTCAGTGTTCTTGCAGGGCATCCAGGGTCGTCCCATGATGCTTATATATTGCAGATCTCCGGCTTATTTCGTCAGTTTGAGTCAGGAGAATTATCTGGTGGATGGCTCCTGGCTAAGTTTGCTTACATTCCATCAATCCATTTTCACTGTATGGCAATGAATATAGTTGATGACTCATGACTTACCCTATTGCTGTTTTTAGCCCTTGATGACATGTTAAACAATATTGTAGCTTAGAATGTGTATTTTATGTTAGTATTTTTAAATTCTTTCAGGGGATTCTGGATATCCACTCCTGCCCTTGCTCCTGATGCCCGTTCTTTGCCTGCAGAATGCAGGCCAGGGGTTCGCTAATCGGGCACTATGCAAAACCCAGCCCGTGTTGGTGAGGGCCCTCTGGCTTTTGAAGTCCAGATTTAGGTGTTTGGACTATATGGAAGGGGGGGGGGGCACTGCAGTATGACCCCAACAAGGTTATACCAATATTTTTAACAGGGACCACACGTGCCAGAGTGGCACAACTGAGTGTCAGGGTCCTTCAGTTGGTGGGCGAGATGCAGGAGCTGCGCAACTCATTGGGGACCACAGATGAAGAATAATGTTCTGTGGCCTGCCATTGCTATGTATTTTGTTTTTTATAGTTTTTGAAAATTTTGTATTTTATGATGGAATCCAAAAAAAAAAAAGATGAATATTCACATGACCGAGAAGTGATTTGGGTGAGCTTTAAGGGTCCAAAAGGGAAGATGGTGGATAGTGTTAAGTGATTTGGGTGAGCTTTAAGGGTCCAAAAGGGAAGATGGAGGATAGTGCTAAGTGATTTAGCTAAACATTGTAGTAGAAGTGAGGGTGGCAAATATGTAGGCGAGCACTTTAATGAGTTAAGTTTGTAGTGCGCAGGCGCTAGATCGTAAGGATTTCCGTCTGGACAAATATTTATTGAAAAAGTGAAACAGAATCGAACGGGAAACGTAAAAGGATTCGTTGGAGGATACGATGGGAAAAGGGCAAAAACGAAAGCCTACGTTGTAACATGTGAAAATGAAATGGAAAAGTCACTATGGAAAATGACATCCTCGTATTCGCAATCTGCCGTATGAACGGACGGAAACTTTACAGAAGGTTTTCAATGCATACATAGAATCGCTCGTACACTCATACGAGAACGGAAACATTTCACAAAAAAAACAGATCGGCACTAAAATGGAAGGTTTTTTTTTGTCTCTCTGAATCGAGCCTATAGACCTGGTGACTGACTAATAAAGTAGCTTCCTCAAAGGGCCTGAGCAAACGGCAGGTGTCACGTATGAGCTGCCACTGGTTTACATTGAAGTTACACAGGGGAGTCCCCCTATCCGTTTGGATCATCAAGAAATCCGTGATGGCTTTTCTCTGTTCCTATAGTCGATCCTGCATATGGAGGGTGGAATTCCAACGGGTGGAAACATCGCAAATCAGACTATGTTGGGGGATACCGTTCTGACGCTGAAGCTCAAGAAGGGTGTGCTTGGCGGTGTAGGAGTGCCTGAAGTGCATGCAAAGTTTCCTTCCCGTTGTTAGGATGTCTTTCAGATGGGGGGAAGACTTCAGAAAACGCTTGACAACTAGATTGAACACGTGTGTTATGGCAGGATGCATGGCTCAGGCTTCCTTGTCGCACCGCAGACAAGATATTCTTCCCAGTGTCAGTCACCATGGGTCCCATTTGCAGTTTTTGTGGAGTAAGCCATGATTTCATGTATTGAGTTCTCATTTTTAGCAGTTCCTCCCATGTGTGACTCTGTTGCTCAAGGCAAACCATGTGAAGAACAGCGTGAAACCGCCGTGTCTTGCACACATGGTAGGCTGGAAGGGCACTGGGAAAAAAAAAATAATAATAAAAAAAAGAGAAAAAATAAATATTTAGAAAAAAAAGTAAAAAAAAAAAAAATTAAAAAATGAAAAAAAAAAATTTACAAAAATGTGCAAAATATTAAAAGGCAATGGAAAAAAATATAAAATATGTGCAGTTCTGGAGACCTTACCTGCAAAAAGGTAGGAGAAATCAGCTACAAGCCCATGTTGCAGTTTTTCATCAAGCATCCGCAGGAGGTTAACATGGCTATATGAAAGATGTGTAGGCAGAAGGTGAAGTGTGGCCAGGGTCCTAATGCTGGACCCACAGCCCTGCGTCAACATTTGCAGCGTCACCATAAAGCGGCCTGGGAGAGTTGGCTCCAAAGTGGTGGTCCAGCCTGCTGCATTACCCAGTGGCACACCACTCTCTATTCCAGCCAGCCAAGGCTCCACCACCTCCTGTGTGTCATACCCATCCTCTGTCGCTCCAGATGCTCCTCCTCCTCTTAATTCGAGTCAGTCATTCCGCCAGCAATCCATTGCCAAGCCATGTCCAAGAGACAACAGTATGTGCCCACTCATCCAACGTGCAGAAGCTAAATGTGCTCCTGTATAAGTTGCTGGTGCTGCAGTCCCTCCCTTTTGAGTTGGTGGACCTTTCAGAGAACTGATGGCTTGTGCCGAGCCGAGGTGGAGAGTCCCATGCTGTCATTTCATTGCGAAGAAGGCAGTACCAGCCCTGTACAATTTTGTTGAACAGAAGGTGGGGCAGTCCTTTAGCCTGTCAGTGTGTACCAAAGTGCACAGCAGTGCCTACGTCTAGAGCTGTAACTATGGTCAGGGACAATAAATATCCTTTTAGGACCACTGGGTGATTGTGGTTCCTGCACAACCACAAAAGCAACTTGGACAGGTCCCTCCGCTGTGGCCTCCACGCTCCTAGGCCTTTGTGCCTGTGACAGTGCACTTGCACTTAGCAATGGTGTCAAAAAGAGAAAAGTGGCAAATTGTCAATTTCATAATAATAATAGTTAACATTTATCTTATTTGAACATATTTATAATAATAACATATAATAACATATAACATAGCAACAATAACATATAACATAATAACAGTAACATATACAATGTATCAACATTTTTTATTTTTTTGGTTAATTTTGTATTGTTTTTTTTTTTTTTTTAATATTTTGTAGTTTTTTTAATATTTTGTATTTTTTAGAAACATATATATAGAAACATAGAAGGTTGACGGCAGAAGGAGACCATACGGTCCATCTAGTCTGCCCTTATGTGTATACTGTATGTACTCTTTATCTTAGGATAGATGTGTGCTTATCCCAGGCATGTTTAAATTCAGTGACTGTTGATGTTTCAACTACCTCTGCTGGAAGTTTGTTCCAAGCACCTACTACTCTTTCTGTAAAATAATATTTTCTAACATTGCTCCTGATCTTCCCCCCGACTAGCTTCAGGTTGTGCCCCCTTGTTCTATTGTTAAGTTTCTTCTTAAAAACACTTCCCTCCTGAACCTTATTCAATCCTTTCACATATTTAAAGGTCTCAATCATGTCCCCCCTCTCCCTTCTTTCCTCCAGACTGTACAAATTAAGTTCTTTAAGTCTCTCCTGATAAGTTTTAAGTTTAAGTCCTTCCACCATTTTCGTTGCCCGCCTTTGGACATGTTCTATTTGAATAATGTCTTTTTGCAGGTAAGGTCTCCAGAACTGCACACAGTATTCTAGCTGTGGCCTTACCAGGGCTCTATACAGCGGCATCACAACCTCCCTCTTCCTACTGGTGATGCCTCGAGCTATGCAGCCGAGCATCCTGCTTGCTTTTCCCACTGCCTGGCTACACTGTTCACTCATCTTGCAGCTATCAGTAATCAGTACCCTTAAATCTCTCTCCTCCGAGGTCCTGGCTAACACAGTGCTGCCCATACGGTACTCAGAGCAGGGATTCCTTCTACCCAAGTGCATGTTTTACATTTAGAGACATTAAACTCTAGTTTCCACAGTTTTGACCATCTATCCAGTAAAGCTAAATCATTTTCCATGTTGCAGACACCTCCAGGAATATCCACCCTATTACTAACCTTTGTATCATCAGCAAACAGACAAACTTTTCCTACCAAGCCTTCTCCTATGTCACTTACAAATATATTAAAAAGAATGGGGCCCAGGACAGAGCCTTGCGGCACACCACTTGTAACTCGCCTTTGTTCAGATTGCACGCCATTTACAACAACGCTCTGATACCGATCCCTCAGCCAACTGGAAATCCACTGAACTATCCAGGGATTGAGTCCTACCTTCAATAACTTATCTATGAGCTCCTTATGTGGTACAGTGTCAAAGGCTTTGCTAAAATCCAGATAGGCGATATCCACAGCACCACCTTCATCTAACACTTTAGTGACATTGTCAAAGAAATCAATAAGATTGGTCTGACATGATCTGCCCTCAGTAAAGCCGTACTGTTTTGGGTCCAATAGGTCATTAATTTTTAGATGGGAAATTATCTGTTTTTTTAAGAGTGTTTCCATTAATTTGACCACTATAGATGTTAAACTAACTGGCCTGTAATTACTGGCTTCTTCTCTACTCCCCTTTTTATGGATTGGTACGACATTGGCCATTCTCCAATCATCTGGAACCTCACCAGTTGAAAGGGAATGGTTAAGTAAATCAGTTAGAGGGGCTGCAATCACAAACCTAAGTTCCCTTAGAATTTAAGTTCTTTAGTTGGTAAAAGATGATCTTGGGTTGATTTGTGACCTCACAGAGATAAGGCTTGCTCCTTGGCATTGACTGGGATAGAGGTCCATGCCTCAGCTCAAGCGCTGACCACAGATGTTACAGACGACCACTGACATATCATCCTGCGACCTGACAAAAAATGTCTGTATGGGAGATGATTTTCTAGATGAGCTACTGATGGCCCTGGGCTGCTCTTCTCTGCCTGTGCTCGGAGACCATGTGTGGTTGATCACCATTGGCCATGTGGTGGAGGCCCTTGGCCCTAAGGAGGACATGATTTCGTCTCAAGATGGCACTGTTTTTCCCTTCCAACTCTCACCTGCTTTCTGGTCTGGTGACCCATTACATTCGGAACCCATATTAACTCAAGCACCTGCACCTGTTGTGTGAAACCCCCCAGATCGCCGCAGCCAACTGACCTCTTTCCGGTCCCACGGTGCATCTAAGGGCAGCGGCTCTGACAGCCGCATCCTCCGCTTCCTTCTAGCAGTGCGTGTGCCCACGCTAGTGACATTGTGATTTCACTGCTGTTCTTGTAACTTGGAAAATGCCCAGCAACATTGAAGGTCTACTTCAGTACACAATTTGGCATATGTATACACTTAAGGAGCATCAGGTTAAGGGTAAATACTGCTGCGTTAAATGTGAGCAAATTGCAAACTTGGAAGCTTGGGTTAGAGATCCGGAGATGCAAAATGCAAAACTGAGGGAGATTGACAATATGGAAAAGGGTGGTCTGCTCACTGAGCAGGCATTAGGTTGGGTACAAACAGAAGGTGGAGTAATGGGTCAGGAGGAGCAGATAAGTAGGTGGGTAAATGTAGATAGGGGGAGTAGAAAGCGAGCACAGAAAAGGAAGGCCATACCTGTGTCTGTGCACCCTAGAAAAATTGTAAAGTTGGGTAATGATGCAAGAGTGTCAGTCTTAGAAATGGCAGCTCTAGCGGATACTGTTCTCCCTAACTGACGAGAGGACAGCCCAGCTAGTGAGCGGGTGGTTAGTCCTGCAGGTAGGACTAGACAGTTAGTGGTAATAGGGGATTCTATTATCAGGTGGACTAATAGACTTATTTGGCACCAAGACCGCCTCAACTGAAAGGTTTGCTGTTTGCCTGGTGCCAGGGTTCGGCATGTGGTGGAAAGGGTGGATAAATTACTTGGAGGAGCTGGGGATGACCAGCTTTCATGTACCATGTAGGGACCAATGACATAATAATTGGGAGATGGCTCTTTAAGAATACTTTTAAGGAATTAGGCACCAAGTTGAAGAGAAGGACCTTCAAGGTTGTATTCTCTGGAATACTGCCTATGCCATGCGCTACACATGAATGACTGCAGGAGCTTAGAGAGTTAAATCCATGGCTCAAGTCCTGGTGCAGGGCAGAAGGATTTGGTCCCCTAGATCACTGGGCTGACTTTTCATTGGGGTATAAACTGTATTCTACAGATAATGTGCACCTGAATGGAAGGGGGACTGTTGTGCTGGGTAAGAGGATACTAGAAGGGCTGGAGGGGTATTTAAACTAGAGATGAGGGGGAAGGGCAAGAGAGAAAACAAAGGGGAAGACAGGTTACTTAGGGGACAGCATATGAAGGTGGGTGGAGAAATAGAAGGCGGATGGACTGTTCTGATGTGTTGCAAACCAGCAGTGAAAAATGAGGTGGATGCATTACTGCAGAAGCTAATACTAAAGCTCAATATGTCAAACTAGATAGGAACTTAAAGTGTATGTTTGCAAATGCCAGAAGTCTGGCAAGTAAAGTGGGGGAGCTTGAGGCTGTGGTACTGGAAGAAAATATTGATGTTATTGGTGTGGCTGATACATGGCTAGATTTCACACATGACTGGACTGTCAATCTTTAAGATTTTGCTCTCTTTCAGAAAGACAGAGGTGACGACTAAGGGGTGAAATTATTACCTTGTATAAATATATAAATGGCCCATACAAAAAATATGGAGAAACACTATTTCACATATACATATCTTACCAGCCGATGCCCACCACACCACTGCTGATCTCCGAGCTGCCGCTGCACGCCAGCGCCCACCGCCATGCATTGCCTGCACTGGTTTCACCTATGGGCAGTGGTGGCTCAGAGATCAGCAACGGCAGAGGAGGTGCAGTGGGCATCAGGGGTGGGCATCAGCTAGTAAGATATGTGCGTGTTTTTTTGGTCTATGTCTATCTCAACAGGAGACTGGCTGCTGCAGGAGTGCAGGACAGCATTGTGGGAGAATCAGGAAGAAGAGTTTCTTTTTTTTTAACATTCGCCCGATAAGACGCAGTGCCATTTCCCCCCATGATGCAAGAAAAACTTGCATCTTGTAGTGCAAAAAATACAGTATGTAGTCAGTTCCGTGTAGTCTGATACCCCTAAAAAATCATGTGTAATAAACTGCCTTCAGAAGTTGCCTAATTAGTAAGTCCACTTGTGCGTAATATATTCCCAGTATAACTACAGCTGTTCTCTGAAAGCCTCAGATGTTTATTAGAGAACATTAGTAAATAAACAGTCCCCCCCCCCCCCCCAGCGAAGAGGAGACCCGGCCTGAGGGATCGGGCATGGAGATGTAATTTTTTTGGCAGTGGCTGCCAAAGTCTGGGGGGGGGGGGGGAAGCTATTTTTTGCCCTCTCCTGAAGCCTGAAGGGCTATGGAGGGGAATTGGATACCCCCAGGGCGAAGAAAAGACACGGCTGGTTCGAACGAGGGGGCAGGTGATTATTTTACATTATTTTTTGAACTAGCGGGGGGGGGTACTATGTGTTTGGCGCTTAACGACAGGAGAAGCAAACCCGTAGTACCTACGGGCTTGGCACTTAAAGGGTTAAATCAAAGAGTATTTATGTGTTGGTATGGCCAAGTCAAAGCCCAGACCTAAATTCCTTTGAGGTGTGGCATGACAAACGCTCTAAATCCCATCTGACTGAGAAAAATGAATGGGCAAAGCTCCAGATGTGCAAAGCTGTTAGCGACATACCCTGCAGCTGTAATTGCAGCTAAAGGCGGCCCTACAAAGTATCAACTTTTTTTCTATTTTTAAATGTTTGGAAAAGCATGCGTATCGTTTTCTTTACACTTGACAAATACTTTTTATTGCTCTATCGTATCTCAATAAAAGACATTTCAAGTGGAACTTCAGTTAAACTATGACCCCCACACCCTGCCCTGGCGCTGAGGCAGGATGGGGGGGGTTACAAAGAAAAAATCCTTACCTTATCCAGGGGCCAACGCTGTCCTTTTGGTCTCCCATTGCCGCCACAGGAAAAGACACAAAGCCGCATCCCCTGGGTCCCCATGCGCTCCCTCCACCCATTAATTTGAATTGATGGGCAGGAGCGTGCACGGAGAGCTAGAGGATGCAGGTCTGTGCTTTTCATTCAAGATGGTGGAGTCCAGAGGAGCTGATTGGACCCCACCATAAGGTAATTTTCTTTGTAACTCCCCCCGTCCTGGCAGTGCCAGGGTAGGGTGGCAAGAAGGGGGTCATAGTTGGCTGATGTTCGCTTTAGGTTTTTTCCTGTAATATTGAAAAGTGTGGAAACGTTCAGGGATTTTTAAGGCACTGTACTCTATGGCCTCGATTCAATAAAGGTAGAAAAAAATTCTCATGGTAGTAAAAGATTCAATTCATGAGAAAAAAGCCTGAGAATGTCATTGTTGCTGAATCACCAGCTAAGAAAACAATGAAAGTCAATGGCACTTTTACTCCTAAGAAAAGTAGAGAACTGTTTACTCCTTTCTAAACTGTAGTAAAAGCTGCAATTGACTTTCATTGTCTTTTTATCTAGTGATTCAGAAACAGTGAAATTCTCAGGCTTTTTGTCTCATGAATTGTATTTTTTACTACCATGAGAATTTTTTTCTACCTTTATTTAATCGAGGCCTATGCGTACTTTCAAACTTTTATAAACTTCTGCAATGCTATTTTAACTAATACCTTATTCTGAAAAGACACAAGAAATGGCCCTTATATTTTTTAGATATTTTAAGGAACTAGCAGCGAAGCAATCTCTTTACAGGATTACTAATTATCAATAACTATTTCACCATGCAAGGCCTATGCCTTTTTAGACAAAATACATTTTATTAAAAGTCACCAGTAAATATGCAAACAGTTACAAAGTAGCAAGAAGAAAAAAACACATAAAACAGAAACCGAATAGGCATTGGCATTCAGGCTGTGTGTCACTGTTGATGGGAATAACCTTTAAGGCAATCGGGCCAAGACGCAGGAATACTATAATTACTTTAGTATGTTTGTACAGGGTCTAAGTTTCAAGTCAGTTGAGTATTGCTGGTAAGAAGTGCTGAGCACAATGTTAAAATAATGTTAAAATATACAGAAGCTCTTTTGCTCATGCAGAAGTGTAGTTGGGTTTTTAATATTCCTGGCAGCTTTGAAATCTTCAATGAAAAAGAGACATCTGTTTCTCCTTAAAGCTGACCAATTTCCGAATTTTTAGCTAGCATCCCCTGAATTGCTCCCCCAGTAAAAATCACCTTTTGCCAATTTTTAGTGTTCCTGCATCACTCTAATCCCAGATGGTAATGGCACTTGTTTTAACTGTAAAGCTCTGCCTCCTCCATTCATTGCCATTGTTGTGTGTGGCAATGATGTTTGCCTGCTATCTTACAAAGGGGGAGGGACAGGAAAAAAAGGGTCCAGGGTCCCTGTAAATAGCGTTGAGCCTGAGTGGGGACAATCCAGTCCAGAAAGCCACTGGCTGGATAGTCCTCAGTATCTGGTATATGGTACTCCCAAATTCCGGATACAATAGCTCCAGTCATCACAACGTCCTTGGGACTCCTTACCAGTTCTCAAAACATTATTAAAATGAAAAAAAGAACCTACTGCTGGTTAATTGAGCTGTGATCTTCTTCATGCCTGGGACCCACTTTTGTAGACACCCATGCATCTGTAGTTACGGGGGCAGCGGTCCCCTCTCCTCCTTCCTAATCCCAGCCAACCATGTGACTAACGATGACTCTGGAGAGGAAAAACATGGAGAAAAAATCCCTGGTACTCAGACTGCATCCTCATTCTGCAGGCTCACCATGCAAGGCAGGCCTCGAAGACTGTTAGTGGTTGGACTCAGGAAGGAGGGAGGTAGGCCATGAAAGATGAGTGCTCTCATCATTGGCACTGCACCCATTGGCACCCTACTCTCTCTGTCAGCCTTTCAGGTATGTATGGTCTGGGGAATGTGCAGAGCAGTTTTGCCATCAGAAGTACATGCATATGCAGTGGAATTGAGGGCTGGAGGGCCCAGAAAGTAACCTACCGACAAGTGGGTTACTTGCCTAATCCCTCCATCTGATTATCTGCATCCCCATTGGCTAGGAGGGTGCAGAATAGCCTGGTGCCCGTGTGGGATATGTGGGCTGGCAATCTTTAGGGCAAGGGGGCAGATGCTAGGTCTCCGAGCGCTGGGATACAAGCCCAAATATCTGGCACCTACGTTGGTTTAGCCAAAGAGGCGGTTGGGGGGAAACACCCCGTTTTTAATTTTTCAGGGTAAAAAGACAAACAGTGTCACAAGTGATGGAGGATAGTGACGGAAGAGTTGAGTTTGATGGTTTGATTGTTTTTTAACTATTTCAGGAGAAATGGAGAATATTCAAATTTGTCTGAATAGGGTGTCTTGATCCTCATATATGAACACGTGGTTCCTGAAATTTGTGTTCACATTCAGAGTTCAGATGCCAAACAGAGCCGCTGGCCTTTACTGGAGCTCTGTTAGAAGCTGGAACGCGCCTCTGACAGTGCATCCAAGCCCCCCCCCTTAAGTGAGGGGGGGCATCAAAGTATGTGCATCACTGGAGGGCAGGGCATGGAGGGAATTCTCTGAGAAACCACTCCATGCCCTGTCCTCTAGTGATACACATATTCAGAGGCCCTGCCTCTGAGCATATAAGAGCTGTCGCTGGGGGGAAACACCAGTAGTGGCTTTGCAGCACACAGACGGGGGACTATTAACAGGGTAGGGGAGCTGTAAACCACCTTCCAGAAATGCCGGCGAGTGGCTTGCAATTATCCCCACCCTATTACCTGCACCACCAATAGGGGGTGCGTAAGAGCCCAGTGCCTGTCGACACAGGCAGTGGGGCTCTGTCCAAGAGTATTGGGGTTGGTGATGCATTAGGGACATGGGGCTGGCCACAGGGGCCCCTTGACTCTGGGCTTACCAGTCTGTGCGCTTTGTGTGCCAGGCTGGCTAGTGTCTTAAAAGGGGGGGCTTGTGCATTTAAAACAAATATTTTTAACATTACACAGGTGGAGCTGGCACATGCTGGTGTTTACCACCCTCCCTCCAGGTGCCGGATCTGAACATCCATGTCATCCCTATTCCTACACTACTTGTGTGGACGTGGCTTTTGGTGGCTGTGTTTTTTTGTCTGGCGGAATGCGGGCATGGGGGATTCACCCTATTGGCAACAAGGGGCGGGGGTCTCCCTCTGGTATTTAGGTAAGCCATTTCACATTTATTATTATATGACTAAGTACACACTGCTCTGCAGCGGTAAACTCTAGAGTCTTGGGTCAGCCTCCTTCAGTGTGTAAGCTAAAACAAAACACAAATGGATGATGCACATGATTGGTCAAATGTCTAAACACTAAACACACTTTTTGGGCAGGAACACTCACCCCTCATTCCTTCTCCAGTTGACTGACCTGTTTCTGACAACACCCAGGTCATACAGCAATGCCCAGAGTGAGTGTCACGATCGGAGACCTGGTCCTACTCCCATGCGCTAGCGGTTGCGCCCCCGGCTGTGCCCCTTGGGTGTCTCCATTCAGGCTGTGTGCAGCTGAGGGCATGTGAGGTCATGTAGGTGACCGGTATGCTGGTCTGCGCATCCCAGAGCAGACCTGACCCTGATCTTTTAAAAGGGGGCCTGCGGCACTAGGCCTGCAGATCTTCTCAGAGTCATGCTTGCCTCTGTTCCTGTGTGACTTCCTGGTTTGACTTTTGGCTCTGACTTCTGGCCTTGACACGTTCTATGACCCCCTGGCTTTGAACACCAGTCTCTCTCTTGTTCTCGACCCCCAGCTTGGATGACTGAACTTTGGCACCGGATAACAGATTTCCCTGGCTCTGGACTCCCTGGCTTCCCTGCATAAGCTTCCCCCAAAACTCAGACTGGACTTTTCCCATGTTTGGGGTCACTGGCTGCTGGCAACAGTAGTGGGACCCCAATATTTCTGCAGTGCAGTCCGACCCTGCTTGCGTAGGGCTCCGGCAAAAACTAGATATGTCGGCAGATTCCCCACACTGAAACTGGTTCGTGGTGTAGTGCTCCACCAGTTACTCCTTGCTGGCTCCCCTTAGTTGCAGTCAGCTTTAACTCCCTAGTTCCTGCCTGGTGTTCATGATTCTGCATCATTCTCATGTGACATTCCCCTCTCCACTATCTGGGGAGGCCCAAGGTGGTATTGCTGGCAGCTGTCTGTATCTACATCAGCATGGTCTGTTTTTCTGCCAGAACTTCCCAGGTAAGTGGTTGCTACATAGGAAAATTGTCCACTAATGCAGAGCTGTGTTACATAATTTTGCTTTTCTTGTAGGGACAGAATTCTGGCGGAGGATTAAGCCCATCCAGAGCCGAAGGGTCCAACTACTGCCTAGGTGCAAATGGGGTGTGCGTGTAAGGTATCAGAACTCGGGTAGGACACCAGACAACCAACACACACATCAAGGCAACGTAATCAGAATGACATGTCTGCAAAGTGCTGGTGTTTTGTGCTTCTCTGGCCCTGCAGACTTATCTGACCCCGGAGAGACGGCAGAAATGGGTACACCCGAAGCTCTACCAAAACACAAGTTGGTTGCTCAGGGAGCATGCCTAAATGCCTAACATCACACATGTGCATAATTTGGAAACATGTTTCATGTACTTACAGACCCTGACAAAGGCATGACGCGAAGGTAGCTACCTAAAATGGGAAACTACAGTGCCCCAGTATGTAATGAGCTATTCAGGGCATTTTGCAGGGATATTTTGGAAGCATGTGTTCAAGTAGATGTTGACCTGCCTTTGTTTTGCCTTTACAGGTGCCAGGGTCAGTACAGCTGGCCAGATTCAAAGCTGGGACTCCAATTATTTTAAACGTTTTTATACATGTTATGCTGTATTTAGAGTTTTTTTTAATGTTTTACCGTTGTTGGAAAAAAATTATAATCAGCAGTCAAAAAGTGACCAAAAAAACTAGGAGTTTAAATAAATACAATTGAAAATGCTGCAGTGTGGTGTGGTACAGCCAAAAACATACTTAATGCAGGTGGCAGAAGGGAGAGTTGGGGGAAGGGGTAGGTGGCAGCAAATACTTGGGGGAAACAGGTAACAACGAGGAGGAAGAAGGTGAGCTGTACTGGAGGACACACACTGCATGGGATGCCCCAAAAGGAGGCAGAAGCAGGAGGGACAAGATGAGTAACACTGCAGGGATGCACACAAACATGGGATGCCCCAAAGATAACAAAGGAAAAAGACAACTACACCCAGCTGTGTATGAATGCATACAAGCAAGATGGGCACACTGCAACATATGCTGGAAAAAGGGAAGCAGTTTCCACTACCTGCAATCTGTTTCTGTTGGCAACGTCCACCAAGTCTGTACACCAAAAAGAGAGATGTGAGCCCTGTACACAGAGAACACTGCTGCGATGGGCGCTGCTGAGGGGAGGGAGCTCACTCAATCTTACATATGCCCAGCAGCAGTGTTCTGTGTGTACAGGACTCACATCCTTCTTCTTGGTGTACATACTTGGTTTACATTGCCAATAGCAACAGATTGCAGGTAGTGTAAACTTAAAAGATTCCATCGAAACTGGACTTACACTTTTTGTCTTACAACTGTTAGTGTTTTGGCTGCCGGAGCATAGACTTAAGGTTCTTCCAATTGATCACCAGGTGTAAGACAGTCTGCGGTCAAGTACCTTGAGCAGCAGTAGTAAAGTGTCTAGGCACGTCCCGTAGCTGGCACTGGGGCAAACTCCACTCAATAGCTGCCCCATAAAACCAGGAATCCTGAGAGGTGGTAAAACCAGTAGAGCAGCTTGGGGTTGGGGGTCAGTGGTGATGTAAATGGTGACCCAGAAGCTGAGATGGGCTGGGTTGGCAATGGACAGGCAAATCAGATTTGGTCAGACAGGCTGGGTTGACAACGGGTAAGCAGATTAGACGTGGTCAGACAGGCTGGGTCAACAACAGGTGGGCAGATTAGATGTGGTCAGACAGGCTGGGTCGACAACAGGTGGGCAGATTAGACGTGGTCAGACAGGCTGGGTCGACAACAGGTGGGCAGATTAGACGTGGTCAGACAGGCTGGGTCGACAACAGGTGGGCAGATTAGACGTGGTCAGACAGGCTGGGTCGGCAAAAGCAGGCAACCAAAAGTTAACAGGCTTGGTCAAGCAGGCAGACTGGACAGGGTTAAAGCATGGCACGCTTACAAAAAAGGTAAGTAGCAAACATACCAGCAATACAGCTTTTGAAAAATCCGCCTTCCAATCAGATGCCAAGCTGGACTGAGCAGCTCCAGTTTGCCCATGTGAACCAAGCGGTGCCAAAGATGACAGAAATTGTGTCTCCGGAAGTAGCCTTCCTAGAGAGTGACGCCACATGGTTGCTAGGTAACACGGGCGGGCGGCAGTGAAGGAGCAAAGGTGTAGTAAAACACTTATTAACTAGAGTGAAATAAATATTTTTTCAACAGGGTCACCGGAAGCAATACAGTGGCAGGTCTAACCTCTCCCCATTGTATATGAAAACAAAATAAAAGCAGCTTTAAAAAATCAATTTGACTTCATACATTTTTTCTGCATTATTTCTACCACTTCTCTTTTTTAATTCCGCTATGAATTATTTTCTCTTCTAAGAAAACCTTTTGTCCTTGGTGTGTCAAATGGCACTCGGCTATTACATCTCAAGCTTCATTTTTTATGCACATTGTGCAAATTAGCTGTCTAACCACAGATCTAAAAAAAGGTGCACTTAATGTTTGTATGTTGTCAGCTGGTCAGCATGCTGGAGGACATTCTGCAAGTGATATATGGCCTGTACGTCTATATAAATATTCAGCATAAACCCTGTTATTTCTGTGAAAATGGCGGCAGCCTGTGGTACATTTGATCATGTATACCCTTAGGTACTACAAATATAGTGTAAAAAATGTATGAATAATTTCACTTATTTTAAAAGTTTCCATTATTATGGGGCAAAATGATGTCTTCAACATGCTGAGCGTATCTGTTATTTTAATTTAATTTGTATTTGTTTGTAACTCTGTTTAATAAATAGAGATAAGTGACGTTTAGTTTGGTCCATTCACCGACGTGAGCTCACCTGCTGGTATAAATAGTCCCTCCCTGTGGTGGGGAGCAGAGTGGCCATGGCCCACTGCCGGGGTTATGATTCTTCTGAGAGCGGCATGGGACAGCTTGGACTGAACGGATCACAGGACAGCAAGGGAGCAGGTAAGTTTTTACTTTTTTTAATTTAAGGATTTCAGGGCAGAATTCAGGTGGCACGAATCACAAGAGAGTTTGGATTTGTGTCAAAATTTTGAGCGAACTCCAGTTTAAATGAACCAATTTGATACATCATCATCTCTAGTTGTAAATGAAAACTGTTTTCTGTAGCAACAATGTGTTTATATTTGCAATGTACACCTAGTGTGTTTACAGACTTCCTCACTCTGGCTTGCTAATTACCTGATTAGCTAAAGCAGACAGGTTTAAAATAGACCAAAACCCAGGATTTTGTCTATCCTGGATTTTGGTTTTGGATTTTGGTCCACTTCCCCTGAAACCCCTCAGATTGCCCAATTCAACTCACCTCAACCTGCTCCTACAGCGCATGTGCGGCCGCTCGTCCAATCTCAGCGCTCTGAGACGCTGAGGTATGCGGCGTCAAAGCTCAGCAGCCCTGAGCACGCTGGCGGCCGCATTTCGCGCCTACCTCTAACAGGGAGCGCGCCAGTGCCGGCTATTCACAAATGGCCGGTGCAGGCACGCTCCCTGCTAGAGAGAAGCACGAGATGCGGCCCGCGCATGTGCTGTTGGAGCGGGATTCAGGTAAGGTTTGCGGGCATCCTGGGGGGTTTCACACAGCGGGGCATCCCGATTTTGGATGCCCCGCGGGGAGGGAATGGATCTTTCTGGGTTTTGGTCCACTTTAACCGCATCTGCTCTCATTCTCACTCTGCAGATAAGGGGATCACAGTCTTTGGTTCCAGAAGAAGAAAACAATAAGGCAGAACACCAAAACCCTGACAAAAAGGGAGTTTTCCTTTAAGACTCCCCTAAAGCATCTTTGAAATATGAAGATTGAATTTGGGAGATCAGAGACTGATTAAATAAAAGAAGAAGGGCTCTTTGGACCAGATTTATCAAGCACATCTGCCAGACAGTGCCAAAATCGGTGCAAATTAGAGTGGTGCAAAATATAATTTATAATTTTTTTCACTCTTGTGCATATTTGGGGGGTTTGGGGTTTGCCACAGTGGCAGGTGTTGCAGCAGTTCAAGGAAGCATCAGAAGGATATTCGGGGTGCGGTCCACACTTTCCTGGTTGTCTTCCTCAAGCTCCTGTATCGCACCTATTAGTCTGTGTTTGAGAAAGAGAATCATTAATTATTGGATCCCTGAATGAGCCCAAATAGTCCAAAAGCTTAAAGTAATGTGGGCTCAGCCGACTCTCCCACCTTGCCCCTTTCCCTTGGTTCATTATAGACATGCACTTACCTTATCAGTGACTGTGCTCCCCTCACTGGGTGGGTGCCTTCTGTGTAACCATAGCCTTGACGGTGGGTCCTGGGCAGCCTCGTTAGACGGTGTAGCTGTTCGCCTAGGGGTTGTCTCTTGAACAGTGGTAACTGCTGGCAGTTGCTGGCAGGTTGTTTTCTGCAAAACAGCATCCTCATAACCTGCTCCTTGGCATATGTAAATTGAAGGGTTTTGGGAAGTCCTCCCCCAGTATGCAACCTACAAAAATCCGACAAAATTTTGACATGGAGAGTGTTGGAATGTATGATGCCAAAACATCCCAGCTGATGCTGATTTCCCAGACAACCGTTTTGAAATCGTCCCATTTCTTTTCGACCTGCTTAGCATTTTTGGGTTCAGGCCCCGCACCTGTCACATTGCGGGCAATATCTGCCCCCATCTGCTCCTGCAATGGTTTGGTTGGGGGTAGACCTTGACCAGACAATCATAATTTACCAAAACATCATCCAGCAGGACCTCCAGCTGGACGTCATCAAACCGACCACTCAGCTTGTCCCTGGTAAGTTTGAGACCAATCTGGTGGCCAATACCTGGGTTTTCTGGGTGGGGTGTTGGGTGGAGGGAGAGCCACTGCAGGCACTACCAGGGCTACTGGCCCAGGCAGCCAGTCGACCCAGCTGCGGCTCCATTGCTGCGCCCTTTGCTCTGCCGTTGGCTCTGCAGGGGGCTCCCCTGTGGACTCCATCAGTGGGGGTAATGTAGTGGGCTGTGCCAGGAACCCAGGGAGCTCTGAGTGTGGGTCTCCCGCTGATGCTGCCTCACACAGCTATGGGTGACCTGCTCAGATGGGTAGTGTGGGAGGAAACAGGGGAATGCCTGCAAGAGTAATGTGGGGCCTTGGGCTTGGGCTGCGGTACCTTGTCCAGGTGCTGTGGCATGCCTGTGTTCCTGGCACTTATGGTGTGGAATAGTAAGCTCCTAAGTCAGCAGTGGCAATAAAATCTGAGCTTCAGTTGTGTTCTTTTATACCTAATTGAGTGGGAAATTGTGGTGGAAACAATTTGATTTATTCAACAGGCCACAAAATATGAGTTAAGGAAAATGGCATCACAGTAATGACAAAGGCATGGCCTTCCAACGTTATAGGCCCACAATACTTTGCTACCACTGTCACATGGACCACTCTAACATGTTTGTATGCAATGCAGGTGTGCCTAAGTGATTTATGTTTTACATTTTTATGCAATCCGCTACTATTGTGGGATGGGAGAGCTGGATTAGGTAGCATTGGCATACACTAGTGTAAACAAGGCTTGGTTGCTCGCACTGTCCCAGAAAATTAAACGGGCATGTGAATGAAGACCAAAACAGAGGACATAAGTTAACAATGCACATCCGTTTGCAGACTTTCATGGAGCATAGGGACTTCAAGCCCAGTACACATGAAAAGAGGCCGTTAACAGAGGAAGTGGCTGCACACGTGAGTGGCGAGGAGATGTTGTCTTACAATTTTACCCAAATAATGCAGCACTGGTCTGACCTCAAACAGTGAAAGGTTCTACAGCCAGAACTTCCCAGAAAACTGGATGTACAAAAGAGAAGGTGAGCGGTCAGGGTTATGAGTAGAGATGAGCGAACTTTTGAAAAATTCGATTCGACTGATTCGCCGAATTTTCCGACAAAAATCGTTTCGACCTGAATAAATTCGCGACGAATCGCTATTAAAAACGGCTATTTCTGAGCCTCCTAGAGCCTCAATAGGGTTGTAAACCATTCTGCCTTGCTGTAACACGCACAGGATGCGTGCTGGGTTAGTTAAATAATACTTTGAAGAAATATCACATGCAGATCAGAGGCATCGCTAATAGAATCGCAGAGTGGCACAATTGAATTCAAGAGAGTTGAAGTGGCATCACTATGAGGGGCAGGAGCCCAAACATTGCTTTAAAGAGACACTGGAGTTGGCAGCAGCAGGAGCCCAAAAATTGGATGAATCACACCCTGGAGTTGGCAGCAGCAGCAGGAGCCCAAACATTACTTTAAAGAGACACTGGGGTTGGCATCAGGAGCCCAAAAATTGGATGAATCACACCCTGGAGTTGCAAGCAGCAGGAGCCCAAATATTACTTTAAAGAGACACTGGGGTTGGCTTCAGGAGCCCCAAAAATTGGATGAATCAAACCCTGGAGTTGGCAGCAGCAGCAGCAGGAGCCCAAATATACACTGGAGTTGGCTTCAGGAGCCCAAAAATTGGATGAATCACACCCTGGAGTTGGCAGAAGTTGGCAGCAGCAGCAGCAGGAGCCCAAACATTACTTTAAAGAGACCCTGGGGTTGGCTTCAGGAGCCCAACAATTGGATGAATCACACCCTGGAGTTGGCAGCAGCAGCAGCAGGAGCCCAAATATACACTGGAGTTGGCTTCAGGAGCCCAAAAATTGGATGAATCACACCCTGGAGTTGGCAGCAGCAGGAGCCCAAATATTACTTTAAAGAGACACTGGGGTTGGCTTCAGGAGCCCACAAATTGGATGAATCACACCCTGGAGTTGGCAGAAGTTGGCAGCAGCAGCAGCAGCAGGAGCCCAAATATTACTTCAAAGAGACCCTGGGGTTGGCTTCAGGAGCCCAAAAATTGGATGAATCACACCCTGGAGTTGGCAGAAGTTGGCAGCAGCAGCAGCAGCAGGAGCCCAAATATTACTTCAAAGAGACCCTGGGGTTGGCTTCAGGAGCCCAAAAATTGGATGAATCACACCCTGGAGTTGGCAGCAGCAGCAGCAGGAGCCCAAATATACACTGGAGTTGGCTTCAGGAGCCCAAAAATTGGATGAATCACACCCTGGAGTTGGCAGCAGCAGCAGCAGGTGCCCAAATATTACTTTAAAGAGACACTGGGGTTGGCTTCAGGAGCCCAACAATTGGATGAATCACACCCTGGAGTTGGCAGCAGCAGCAGCAGAAGCCCAAATATACACTGGAGTTGGCTTCAGGAGCCCAAAAATTGGATGAATCACACCCTGGAGTTGGCAGAAGTTGGCAGCAGCAGCAGCAGGAGCCCAAATATAACTTTAAAGAGACCCTGGGGTTGGCTTCAGGAGCCCAAAAATTGGATGAATCACACCCTGGAGTTGGCAGCAGCAGCAGCAGCAGCAGGAGCCCAAATATTACTTTAGAGAGACACTGGGGTGGCTTCAGGAGCCCAAAAATTGGATGAATCACACCCTGGAGTTGGCAGAAGTTGGCAGCAGGAGCCCAAATATACACTGGAGTTGGCTTCAGGAGCCCAAAAATTGGATGAATCACACCCTGGAGTTGGCAGCAGCAGCAGGAGCCCAAATATTACTTTAAAGAGACACTGGGGTTGGCTTCAGGAGCCCAAAAATTGGATGAATCACACCCTGGAGTTGGCAGCAGCAGCAGCAGCAGGAGCCCAAATATTACTTTAAAGAGACCCTGGGGTTGGCTTCAGGAGCCCAAAAATTGGATGATTCACACCCTGGAGTTGGCAGCAGCAGGAGCCCAAATATTACTTTAAAGAGACACTGGGGTTGGCTTCAGGAGCCCAAAAATTGGATGAATCACACCCTGGAGTTGGCAGAAGTTGGCAGCAGCAGCAGCAGGAGCCCAAACATTACTTCAAAGAGACCCTGGGGTTGGCTTCAGGAGCCCAACAATTGGATGAATCACACCCTGGAGTTGGCAGCAGCAGGAGCCAAAATATACACTGGAGTTGGCTTCAGGAGCCCAAAAATTGGATGAATCACACCCTGGAGTTGGCAGCAGCAGGAGCCCAAATATTACTTTAAAGAGACCCTGGGGTTGGCTTCAGGAGCCCAAAAATTGGATGATTCACACCCTGGAGTTGGCAGCAGCAGCAGCAGCAGGAGCCCAAATATACACTGGAGTTGGCTTCAGGAGCCCAAAAATTGGATGATTCACACCCTGGAGTTGGCAGCAGCAGCAGCAGGAGCCCAAATATACACTGGAGTTGGCTTCAGGAGCCCAAAAATTGGATGAATCACACCCTGGAGTTGGCAGAAGTTGGCAGCAGCAGCAGCAGGAGCCCAAACATTACTTTAAAGAGACCCTGGGGTTGGCTTCAGGAGCCCAACAATTGGATGAATCACACCCTGGAGTTGGCAGGAGTTGACAGCAGCAGCAGCAGGAGCCCAAACATTACTTCAAAGAGACCCTGGGGTTGGCTTCAGGAGCCCAACAATTGGATGAATCACACCCTGGAATTGGCAGCAGCAGCAGCAGGAGCCCAGATATACACTGGAGTTGGCTTCAGGAGCCCAAAAATTGGATGAATCACACCCTGGAGTTGGCAGCAACAGGAGCCCAAATATTACTTTAAAGAGACCCTGGGGTTGGCTTCGGGAGCCCAAAAATTGGATGATTCACACCCTGGAGTTGGCAGCAGCAGCAGCAGGAGCCCAAATATACACTGGAGTTGGCTTCAGGAGCCCAAAAATTGGATGAATCACACCCTGGAGTTGGCAGAAGTTGGCAGCAGCAGCAGCAGGAGCCCAAACATTACTTTAAAGAGACCCTGGGGTTGGCTTCAGGAGCCCAACAATTGGATGAATCACACCCTAGAGTTGGCAGGAGTTGACAGCAGCAGCAGCAGGAGCCCAAAGATTACTTCAAAGAGACCCTGGGGTTGGCTTCAGGAGCCCAACAATTGGATGAATCACACCCTGGAGTTGGCAGCAGCAGCAGCAGGAGCCCAAATATACACTGGAGTTGGCTTCAGGAGCCCAAAAATTGGATGAATCACACCCTGGAGTTGGCAGCAGCAGGAGCCCAAATATTAATTTAAAGAGACCCTGGGGTTGGCTTCAGGAGCCCAAAAATTGGATGATTCACGTCCTGGAGTTGGCAGCAGCAGCAGGAGCCCAAATATTACTTTAAAGAGACCCTGGGGTTGGCTTCAGGAGCCCAAAAATTGGATGATTCACACACTGGAGTTGGCAGCAGCAGCAGCAGGAGCCCAAATATTACTTTAAAGAGACCCTGGGGTTGGCTTCAGGAGCCCAAAAATTGGATGATTCACACACTGGAGTTGGCAGCAGCAGCAGGAGCCCAAATATACACTGGAGTTGGCTTCAGGAGCCCAAAAATTGGATGAATCACACCCTGGAGTTGGCAGAAGTTGGCAGCAGCAGCAGCAGGAGCCCAAACATTACTTTAAAGAGACCCTGGGGTTGGCTTCAGGAGCCCAAAAATTGGATGAATCACACCCTGGAGTTGGCAGGAGTTGACAGCAGCAGCAGCAGGAGCCCAAAGATTACTTCAAAGAGACCCTGGGGTTGGCTTCAGGAGCCCAACAATTGGATGAATCACACCCTGGAGTTGGCAGCAGCAGGAGCCCAAATATACACTGGAGTTAGCTTCAGGAGCCCAAAAATTGGATGAATCACACCCTGGAGTTGGCAGCAGCAGGAGCCCAAATATTAATTTAAAGAGACCCTGGGGTTGGCTTCAGGAGCCCAAAAATTGGATGATTCACGTCCTGGAGTTGGCAGCAGCAGCAGGAGCCCAAATATACACTGGAGTTGGCTTCAGGAGCCCAAAAATTGGATGAATCACACCCTGGAGTTGGCAGCAGCAGCAGCAGGAGCCGAAATATTACTTTAAAGAGACCCTGGGGTTGGCTTCAGGAGCCCAAAAATTGGATGATTCACACACTGGAGTTGGCAGCAGCAGCAGGAGCCCAAATATACACTGGAGTTGGCTTCAGGAGCCCAAAAATTGGATGAATCACACCCTGGAGTTGGCAGAAGTTGGCAGCAGCAGCAGCAGGAGCCCAAACATTACTTTAAAGAGACCCTGGGGTTGGCTTCAGGAGCCCAAAAATTGGATGAATCACACCCTGGAGTTGGCAGGAGTTGACAGCAGCAGCAGCAGCAGCAGGAGCCCAAATATTACTTTAAAGAGACCCTGGGGTTGGCTTCAGGAGCCCAAAAATTGGATGATTCACACCCTGGAGTTGGCAGCAGCAGGAGCCCAAATATACACTGGAGTTGGCTTCAGGAGCCCAAAAATTGGATGAATCACACCCTGGAGTTGGCAGAAGTTGGCAGCAGCAGCAGCAGGAGCCCAAATATTACTTTAAAGAGACCCTGGGGTTGGCTTCAGGAGCCCAAAAATTGGATGAATCACAACCTGGAGTTGGCAGCAGCAGCAGCAGGAGCCCAAATATACACTGGAGTTGGCTTCAGGAGCCCAAAAATTGGATGAATCACACCCTGGAGTTGGCAGCAGCAGCAGCAGGAGCCCAAATATTACTTTAAAGAGACCCTGGGGTTGGCTTCAGGAGCCCAAAAATTGGATGATTCACACCCTGGCGTTGGCAGCAGCAGCAGCAGGAGCCCAAATATTACTTTAAAGAGACACTGGGGTTGGCTTCAGGAGCCCAAATATTGGATGAATCACACCCTGGAGTTGGCAGAAGTTGGCAGCAGCAGCAGCAGGAGCCCAAACATTACTTCAAAGAGACCCTGGGGTTGGCTTCAGGAGCCCAACAATTGGATGAATCACACCCTGGAGTTGGCAGCAGCAGGAGCCCAAATATACACTGGAGTTGGCTTCAGGAGCCCAAAAATTGGATGAATCACACCCTGGAGTTGGCAGAAGTTGGCAGCAGCAGCAGCAGGAGCCCAAATATTACTTTAAAGAGACCCTGGGGTTGGCTTCAGGAGCCCAACAATTGGATGAATCACACCCTGGAGTTGGCAGGAGTTGACAGCAGCAGCAGCAGCAGCAGGAGCCCAAATATTACTTTAAAGAGACCCTGGGGTTGGCTTCAGGAGCCCAAAAATTGGATGATTCACACCCTGGAGTTGGCAGCAGCAGCAGCAGGAGCCCAAATATACACTGGAGTTGGCTTCAGGAGCCCAAAAATTGGATGAATCACACCCTGGAGTTGGCAGAAGTTGGCAGCAGCAGCAGGAGCCCAAATATTACTTTAAAGAGACCCTGGGGTTGGCTTCAGGAGCCCAAAAATTGGATGAATCACACCCTGGAGTTGGCAGCAGCAGCAGCAGGAGCCCAAATATACACTGGAGTTGGCTTCAGGAGCCCAAAAATTGGATGAATCACACCCTGGAGTTGGCGGCAGCAGCAGCAGCAGCAGGAGCCCAAATATTACTTTAAAGAGACCCTGGGGTTGGCTTCAGGAGCCCAAAAATTGGATGATTCACACCCTGGAGTTGGCAGCAGCAGCAGCAGGAGCCCAAATATTACTTTAAAGAGACACTGGGGTTGGCTTCAGGAGCCCAAAAATTGGATGAATCACACCCTGGAGTTGGCAGAAGTTGGCAGCAGCAGCAGCAGGAGCCCAAACATTACTTCAAAGAGACCCTGGGGTTGGCTTCAGGAGCCCAACAATTGGATGAATCACACCCTGGAGTTGGCAGCAGCAGCAGCAGGAGCCCAAATATACACTGGAGTTGGCTTCAGGAGCCCAAAAATTGGATGAATCACACCCTGGAGTTGGCAGCAGCAGGAGCCCAAATATTACTTTAAAGAGACCCTGGGGTTGGCTTCAGGAGCCCAAAAATTGGATGAATCACACCCTGGAGTTGGCAGCAGCAACAGCAGGAGCCCAAATATACACTGGAGTTGGCTTCAGGAGCCCAAAAATTGGATGAATCACACCCTGGAGTTGGCAGAAGTTGGCAGCAGCAGCAGCAGGAGCCCAAAAAATGGCCTAAAGACATAAATATGTTTTGCACCATTTGGAAAGTGTAAAACGTGGCACCATGCTGAATCTAGTCGCATGCATCAGGCATTGGTGGGTGGAAATCCTGGCTGATCCATCCCTGATTCATTTTGACAAAGGTGAGTCTCTCCACATTTTTAGTTGACAGACGAGTTCTCCTCGCCGTAACTATGGCCCCCGCAGCACTAAACACCCGCTCAGATGGCACGCTACTTGCCGGGCAGGACAGCTTTTCCAGGCAAACTCTGCTAGTTGCGGCCACAAATCAAGTTTGGCTGCCCAGAAGTCCAGCGGATCCTCAAGGTGTGTTGGCATGGTCATGTCAAAGTATGACATGACCTGCTGGTTGAGGTCCTGCTCCAGGTCTTCCTGCTGCTCATGAGTAGCCTCACTATGCGGGTGTAGAAAGCTACTCATTAGCGACTGAAGACTGAGGCTGCTGCTGCTGATGGAGCTGCTGCTGCTGCTCCTGCCAATCCCCCCAGCGGCCATGGCAGTGGAAGGTGAGCGCAGAGGTCCCCTCGAGTCAGACCTGCGAGAGTATGGACCATGGCGCAGATAGGCATCGGCCAACTGCCTACGTAGAATGTCTTTGTAGTAGTTGAGTTTGTCCTCCCTCTCGGTGGGTTTAAAAAATGCCCCCATTTTGTGCCGGAAGCGAGGGTCCAATAAGGTGGACAGCCAGAAGTCATCCCGCCGACAGATGGAAACAATTCTGGGGTCACTACGCAAGCACGTGAGCATGCTTCGTGCCATTTGCGCAAGTGACTCAGATGGACTACCTGTCTCCATCTCCACTGCATACTGCCACGGTGTGCCCGGGTCCTCTGTCTCGCCTTCCTCAAAAACCTCTAGCTCCTCTGGCTGCTCCTGCTCCTCCTCTCCTGTCCGCTGACTAGATAAACCAGCCATTTCGCCAAGCCTAAACTGTGTTTCGCTGGGCAACTCCTCCTCCTCCTCTTCCTCCTCCTCCTCCAGTTCAGCTCCAACGGGGTTCATGTGGCCGTAAGATGTAAACGCCATGTCTCCAGTGCCCTGACAAGCCATGGTTTCCAACATGTGCTGTAGTACATGAAGCAGTGGAATCACGTCGTTCATCCCGTAATCCTGCCGACTGACAAATAAAGTGGCATCCTCAAAGGGCCTGAGCAAACGGCAGGTGTCACGTATGAGCTGCCACTGGTTGACATTGAAGTTACACAGGGGAGTCCCCCTATCTGCTTGGATCATCAGGAAATCCGTGATGGCTTTTCTCTGTTCATATAATCGGTCCAACATGTGAAGGGTGGAATTCCAACGGGTGGAAACATCGCAAATCAGACTATGTTGGGGGATACCATTCTGACGCTGTAGCTCAAGAAGGGTGTGTTTGGCAGTGTAGGAGTGGCTGAAGTGCATGCAAAGTTTCCTTGAAGTTGTTAGGATGTCTTGCAGATGGGGGGAACACTTCAGAAACCGCTTGACAACCAGATTGAAGACGTGAGCCATGCAGGGGGCATGGGTCAGGCTTCCTTGGCGCAGCGCAGACAAAATGTTCTTCCCATTGTCGGTAACCATGATTCCCATTTTAAGTTTTCTTGGAGTAAGCCATGTTTGGATTTCCTGATGAATACATTTAAGCAGTTCCTCCCCTGTGTGACTCCGTTCGCCAAGACAAACCATGTGAAGCACTGCGTGACACCTCCGTGCCCTGCACACATGGTAGACTGGAGGGGCACTGAGACTTGAGCCTACAGTAGAGGGTGAGGAGATGGCGGAGGATGAGGAGGCCGAGTCGCACGGTGTCACAGGCCCAACGGGCAGGGAGCGCGGAGGCTGAAGCGGCGTGACCTGTCCAAGTTGCTGCTGCTGCTGCAAAGGGACCACATTCACCCAGTGGGCCGTAAACGACATGTACTGTCCCTGACCGTAGTTACAGCTCCAGATGTCGGCGCTGCCATGCAATTTGCTACACACCGACAGGCTCAAGGACTGGCCCACCTTCTGTTCAACAAAAGTGTGCAGCGCTGGTACTGCCTTCTTGGCAAAGAAATGACGGCTTGGGACTCTCCACCTCGGCTCGGCACAAGCCATCAGTTCTCTGAAAGCCATCAGTTCTCTGAAAGGTGCAGATTCCACCACCTGAAAAGGGAGCGACTGCAGCACCAGCAACTTGGACAGGAGCACATTCAGCTTCTGCGCCGTAGGATGAGTGGGCGCATACTGCTGTCTCTTGGACATGGTTTCGCTGATGGATTGCTGGCGGGATGCATGACTTGGAGGAGGAGGAGCAGGAGCGACAGAGGATGGGTATGACGCACAGCTGCCTTCGGCTGAGGTGCTGGAGCCTTGGCTGGCAGAAATTGGGAGCTCACTTGGTGAGGAAGCAGACTAGACCACCCCTTGGGAGCCTCGGTTATCCCAGGTCGCTTTATGGTGATGCATCATATGTTGACGCAGGGCCGTGGTGCCAACATTTGGACCCTGGCCACGCTTCACCTTCTGCCTACATATCTTGCATGTGGCCATGTTACCCTCCTGCGGATGCTTCAGGAAAAACTGCCACACTGCCGAGTAGCTACTTTTCCCACCCCCTGGCCTCACTGATTCACTGCTGCTGTTGCCAACTCCAGGAACCCCTGCTCCACTACCTCCCGATAAGGTAGACTGCCGCACAGCAGGTGCTCTACCCCGGCCCCGGCCGGCTCCAGCCTTTGGAATTGTGCCCCCATGCTGACTGCTACCACCTTGCTGCCTCAGCTGCTGACTCCGGGGCAACCTGCGCCCCTCTTCTCCTGATGATGACGATGAAGCCCCTTCATCACCCGGCTCCCAAGTGCGATCGGCTTCATCGTCATCATCATCATCACCGAGTTGTGGCTGTACGTCACTGATGTTCGTGGATTCGTCAACAGTGTCTGGCGCAGGAGCTGGAACGCTCGCAGCACCCACGACACTGTCCACATCACTATTTGTCTGCCTAGCTAGAGAAGCCACCTCCATTTCTTGGCTGGGCAGTAGCTGCTGACTGTCCTCTATCTGATGGTCCTCCTCACTAAAGAGTGGAGCTGAACCCAAAGCATAGGATACGTCGCTGGGGGAGGGAACGGCGTAGGCCAGAGGCAATGGGAGGACAGGGACTGCTCTCGGGGCATGCCAACTCAGGGTTGTGTCAGAGGAACCTACCGACCCTAGACTGGGGGTCTCAGACGTAAGTTGTGATGATGTTGTTGATGAGCGCGTCAACCAATCTACCACGGCAGATGCGTTACTGGTGGAGACCCGACCGCTAGCAGATACTGGCAGATTAGGTCTCTCAGCGTGACTCCTGCTGCTACTGGCCCCCAGTCTGATGCGAGCTCTGCCTGCGGAATCTTGGCCTCTGCCACTCCTCTTTTCACTTCCAGGCACTTGTCTGCCCGACATAGTCTAACTGGCGTGGTAGTAGGTGATATTTAAAGAACCCCCGGGCAGCGGTGGGTCTATATGAAACAGAATATAATGCACAACAAAAGTGAGCAGTAACACTCAGCCTCCAACAGGCCTGCTTAGTGTAAATAAGAGAGCTGCTTAGTGTAAATAAAGAGGGGTATGCTATGTTACAGAATGGGATGCCCCAACAGAAGTGCACCTGGCAGGCAGCAGTAAGTCTATGCACAGCAAAAGTGTCTTTATCAGGCCTAATTTCAATTATAATAAGTGCAAATGGTTATATGGTCTTAAACAGAGGCTGCTGTAGTCACAGAATGGGATGCCCCAAAAAAGAAGTGCACCTGGCAGGGTCCAGTAGTGCTATGCCCAGCAAAAGTGTCTTTATCAGGCCTGATTTCAATTATAATAAGTGCAAATGGTTATATGGTCTTAAACAGAGGCTGCTGTAGTCACAGAATGGGATGCCCTAAAAAACAGCAGTAAGTACACCTGGCAGGGTCCAGTAGTGCTATGCCCAGCAAAAGTGTCTTTATCAGGCCTAATTTCAATTATAATAAGTGCAAATGGTTATATGGTCTTAAACAGAGGCTGCTGTAGTCACAGAATGGGATGCCACAACAGAAGTGCACCTGGCAGGGTCCAGTAGTGCTATGCCCAGCAAAAGTGTCTTTATCAGGCCTAATTTCAATTATAATAAGTGCAAATGTTTATATGGTCTTAAACAGAGGCTGCTGTAGTCACAGAATGGGATGCCCTAAAAACCAGCAGTAAGTACACCTGGCAGGGTCCAGTAGTGCTATGCCCAGCAAAAGTGTCTTTATCAGGCCTAATTTCAATTATAATAAGTGCAAATGGTTATATGGTCTTAAACAGAGGCTGCTGTAGTCACAGAATGGGATGCCACAACAGAAGTGCACCTGGCAGGGTCCAGTAGTGCTATGCCCAGCAAAAGTGTCTTTATCAGGCCTAATTTCAATTATAATAAGTGCAAATGGTTATATGGTCTTAAACAGAGGCTGCTGTAGTCACAGAATGGGATGCCCTAAAAACCAGCAGTAAGTACACCTGGCAGGGTCCAGTAGTGCTATGCCCAGCAAAAGTGTCTTTATCAGGCCTAATTTCAATTATAATAAGTGCAAATGGTTATATGGTCTTAAACAAAGGCTGCTGTAGTCACAGAATGGGATGCCCCAAAAAAGAAGTGGACCTGGCAGGGTCCAGTAGTGCTATGCCCAGCAAAAGTGTCTTTATCAGGCCTAATTTCAATTATAATAAGTGCAAATGGTTATATGGTCTTAAACAGAGGCTGCTGTAGTCACAGAATGGGATGCCCCAAAAAAGAAGTGCACCTGGCAGGGTCCAGTAGTGCTATGCCCAGCAAAAGTGTCTTTATCAGGCCTAATTTCAATTATAATAAGTGCAAATGGTTATATGGTCTTAAACAGAGGCTGCTGTAGTCACAGAATGGGATGCCCTAAAAACCAGCAGTAAGTACACCTGGCAGGGTCCAGTAGTTCTATGCCCAGCAAAAGTGTCTTTATCAGGCCTAATTTCAATTATAATAAGTGCAAATGGTTATATGGTCTTAAACAGAGGCTGCTGTAGTCACAGAATGGGATGCCTTAAAAACCAGCAGTAAGTACACCTGTCAGGGTCCAGTAGTGCTATGCCCAGCAAAAGTGTCTTTATCAGGCCTAATTTCAATTATAATAAGTGCAAATGGTTATATGGTTTTAAACAGAGGCTGCTGTAGTCACAGAATGGGATGCCCTAAAAACCAGCAGTAAGTACACCTGGCAGGGTCCAGTAGTGCTATGCCCAGCAAAAGTGTCTTTATCAGGCTAATTTCAATTATAATAAGTGCAAATGGTTATATGGTCTTAAACAGAGGCTGCTGTAGTCACAGAATGGGATGCCCCAAAAAAGAAGTGGACCTGGCAGGGTCCAGTAGTGCTATGCCCAGCAAAAGTGTCTTTATCAGGCTAATTTCAATTATAATAAGTGCAAATGGTTATATGGTCTTAAACAGAGGCTGCTGTAGTCACAGAATGGGATGCCCCAAAAAAGAAGTGGACCTGGCAGGGTCCAGTAGTGCTATGCCCAGCAAAAGTGTCTTTATCAGGCTAATTTCAATTATAATAAGTGCAAATGGTTATATGGTCTTAAACAGAGGCTGCTGTAGTCACAGAATGGGATGCCACAACAGAAGTGCGCCTGGCAGGGTCCAGTAGTGCTATGCCCAGCAAAAGTGTCTTTATCAGGCCTAATTTCAATTATAATAAGTGCAAATGGTTATATGGTCTTAAACAGAGGCTGCTGTAGTCACAGAATGGGATGCCCCAAAAAAGAAGTGGACCTGGCAGGGTCCAGTAGTGCTATGCCCAGCAAAAGTGTCTTTATCGGGCTAATTTCAATTATAATAAGTGCAAATGGTTATATGGTCTTAAACAGAGGCTGCTGTAGTCACAGAATGGGATGCCCTAAAAACCAGCAGTAAGTACACCTGGCAGGGTCCAGTAGTGCTATGCCCAGCAAAAGTGTCTTTATCAGGCCTAATTTCAAATATAATAAGTGCAAATGGTTATATGGTCTTAAACAGAGGCTGCTGTAGTCACAGAATTGGATGCCCTAAAAACCAGCAGTAAGTACACCTGGCAGGGTCCAGTAGTGCTATGCCAAGCAAAAGTGTCTTTATCAGGCCTAATTTCAATTATAATAAGTGCAAATGGTTATATGGTCTTAAACAGAGGCTGCTGTAGTCACAGAATGGGATGCCCCAAAAAAGAAGTGGACCTGGCAGGGTCCAGTAGTGCTATGCCCAGCAAAAGTGTATTTATCAGGCCTAATTTCAATTATAATAAGTGCAAATGGTTATATGGTCTTAAACGGAGGCTGCTGTAGTCACAGAATGGGATGCCCCAAAAAAGAAGTGCACCTGGCAGGGTCCAGTAGTGCTATGCCCAGCAAAAGTGTCTTTATCAGGCCTAATTTCAATTATAATAAGTGCAAATGGTTATATGGTCTTAAACAGAGGCTGCTGTAGTCACAGAATGGGATGCCCTAAAAACCAGCAGTAAGTACACCTGTCAGGGTCCAGTAGTGCTATGCCCAGCAAAAGTGTCTTTATCAGGCCTAATTTCAATTATAATAAGTGCAAATGGTTATATGGTCTTAAACAGAGGCTGCTGTAGTCACAGAATGGGATGCCCCAAAAAAGAAGTGGACCTGGCAGGGTCAAGTAGTGCTATGCCCAGCAAAAGTGTCTTTATCAGGCTAATTTCAATTATAATAAGTGCAAATGGTTATATGGCCTTAAACAGAGGCTGCTGTAGTCACAGAATGGGATGCCACAACAGAAGTGCACCTGGCAGGGTCCAGTAGTGCTATGCCCAGCAAAAGTGTCTTTATCAGGCCTAATTTCAATTATAATAAGTGCAAATGGTTATATGGTCTTAAACAGAGGCTGCTGTAGTCACAGAATGGGATGCCCCAAAAAAGAAGTGGACCTGGCAGGGTCCAGTAGTGCTATGCCCAGCAAAAGTGTCTTTATCGGGCTAATTTCAATTATAATAAGTGCAAATGGTTATATGGTCTTAAACAGAGGCTGCTGTAGTCACAGAATGGGATGCCCTAAAAACCAGCAGTAAGTACACCTGGCAGGGTCCAGTAGTGCTATGCCCAGCAAAAGTGTCTTTATCAGGCCTAATTTCAATTATAATAAGTGCAAATGGTTATATGGTCTTAAACAGAGGCTGCTGTAGTCACAGAATGGGATGCCCTAAAAACCAGCAGTAAGTACACCTGGCAGGGACAAGTAGTGCTATGCCCAGCAAAAGTGTCTTTATCAGGCCTAATTTCAATTATAATAAGTGCAAATGGTTATATGGTCTTAAACAGAGGCTGCTGTAGTCACAGAATGGGATGCCCTAAAAAACAGCAGTAAGTACACCTGGCAGGGTCCAGTAGTGCTATGCCCAGCAAAAGTGTCTTTATCAGGCCTAATTTCAATTATAATAAGTGCAAATGGTTATATGGTCTTAAACAGAGGCTGCTGTAGTCACAGAATGGGATGTCCTAAAAACCAGCAGTAAGTACACCTGGCAGGGACAAGTAGTGCTATGCCCAGCAAAAGTGTCTTTATCAGGCCTAATTTCAATTATAATAAGTGCAAATGGTTATATGGTCTTAAACAGAGGCTGATGTAGTCACAGAATGGGATGCCCTAAAAACCAGCAGTAAGTACACCTGGCAGGGTCCAGTAGTGCTATGCCCAGCAAAAGTGTCTTTATCAGGCCTAATTTCAATTATAATAAGTGCAAATGGTTATATGGTCTTAAGCAGAGGCTGCTGTAGTCACAGAATGGGATGCCCTAAAAACCAGCAGTAAGTACACCTGGCAGGGACAAGTAGTGCTATGCCCAGCAAAAGTGTCTTTATCAGGCCTAATTTCAATTATAATAAGTGCAAATGGTTATATGGTCTTAAACAGAGGCTGCTGTAGTCACAGAATGGGATGCCCCAAAAAAGAAGTGGACCTGGCAGGGTCCAGTAGTGCTATGCCCAGCAAAAGTGTCTTTATCAGGCCTAATTTCAATTATAATAAGTGCAAATGGTTATATGGTCTTAAACAGAGGCTGCTGTAGTCACAGAATGGGATGCCCTAAAAACCAGCAGTAAGTACACCTGGCAGGGTCCAGTAGTGCTATGCCCAGCAAAAGTGTCTTTATCAGGCCTAATTTCAATTATAATAAGTGCAAATGGTTATATGGTCTTAAACAGAGGCTGCTGTAGTCACAGAATGGGATGCCCCAAAAAAGAAGTGGACCTGGCAGGGTCCAGTAGTGCTATGCCCAGCAAAAGTGTCTTTATCAGGCTAATTTCAATTATAATAAGTGCAAATGGTTATATGGTCTTAAACAGAGGCTGCTGTAGTCACAGAATGGGATGCCCCAAAAAAGAAGTGGACCTGGCAGGGTCCAGTAGTGCTATGCCCAGCAAAAGTGTCTTTATCAGGCCTAATTTCAATTATAATAAGTGCAAATGGTTATATGGTCTTAAACAGAGGCTGCTGTAGTCACAGAATGGGATGCCACAACAGAAGTGCACCTGGCAGGGTCCAGTAGTGCTATGCCCAGCAAAAGTGTCTTTATCAGGCCTAATTTCAATTATAATAAGTGCAAATGGTTATATGGTCTTAAACAGAGGCTGCTGTAGTCACAGAATGGGATGCCCCAAAAAAGAAGTGCACCTGGCAGGGTCCAGTAGTGCTATGCCCAGCAAAAGTGTCTTTATCAGGCCTAATTTCAATTATAATAAGTGCAAATGGTTATATGGTCTTAAACAGGGACTGCTGTAGTCACAGAATGGGATGCCCTAAAAACCAGCAGTAAGTACACCTGGCAGGGTCCAGTAGTGCTATGCCCAGCAAAAGTGTATTTATCAGGCCTAATTTCAATTATAATAAGTGCAAATGGTTATATGGTCTTAAACAGAGGCTGCTGTAGTCACAGAATGGGATGCCCTAAAAACCAGCAGTAAGTACACCTGTCAGGGTCCAGTAGTGCTATGCCCAGCAAAAGTGTCTTTATCAGGCCTAATTTCAATTATAATAAGTGCAAATGGTTATATGGTCTTAAACAGAGGCTGCTGTAGTCACAGAATGGGATGCCCCAAAAAAGAAGTGGACCTGGCAGGGTCAAGTAGTGCTATGCCCAGCAAAAGTGTCTTTATCAGGCCTAATTTCAATTATAATAAGTGCAAATGGTTATATGGTCTTAAACAGAGGCTGCTGTAGTCACAGAATGGGATGCCACAACAGAAGTGCACCTGGCAGGGTCCAGTAGTGCTATGCCCAGCAAAAGTGTCTTTATCAGGCCTAATTTCAATTATAATAAGTGCAAATGGTTATATGGTCTTAAACAGAGGCTGCTGTAGTCACAGAATGGTATGCCCCAAAAAAGAAGTGGACCTGGCAGGGTCCAGTAGTGCTATGCCCAGCAAAAGTGTCTTTATCGGGCTAATTTCAATTATAATAAGTGCAAATGGTTATATGGTCTTAAACAGAGGCTGCTGTAGTCACAGAATGGGATGCCCTAAAAACCAGCAGTAAGTACACCTGTCAGGGTCCAGTAGTGCTATGCCCAGCAAAAGTGTCTTTATCAGGCCTAATTTCAATTATAATAAGTGCAAATGGTTATATGGTCTTAAACAGAGGCTGCTGTAGTCACAGAATGGGATGCCCTAAAAACCAGCAGTAAGTACACCTGGCAGGGACAAGTAGTGCTATGCCCAGCAAAAGTGTCTTTATCAGGCCTAATTTCAATTATAATAAGTGCAAATGGTTATATGGTCTTAAACAGAGGCTGCTGTAGTCACAGAATGGGATGCCCTAAAAACCAGCAGTAAGTACACCTGGCAGGGTCCAGTAGTGCTATGCCCAGCAAAAGTGTCTTTATCAGGCCTAATTTCAATTATAATAAGTGCAAATGGTTATATGGTCTTAAACAGAGGCTGCTGTAGTCACAGAATGGGATGCCCTAAAAACCAGCAGTAAGTACACCTGGCAGGGACAAGTAGTGCTATGCCCAGCAAAAGTGTCTTTATCAGGCCTAATTTCAATTATAATAAGTGCAAATGGTTATATGGTCTTAAACAGAGGCTGCTGTAGTCACAGAATGGGATGCCCTAAAAACCAGCAGTAAGTACACCTGGCAGGGTCCAGTAGTGCTATGCCCAGCAAAAGTGTCTTTATCAGGCCTAATTTCAATTATAATAAGTGCAAATGGTTATATGGTCTTAAGCAGAGGCTGCTGTAGTCACAGAATGGGATGCCCTAAAAACCAGCAGTAAGTACACCTGTCAGGGTCCAATAGTGCTATGCCCAGCAAAAGTGTCTTTATCAGGCCTAATTTCAATTATAATAAGTGCAAATGGTTATATGGTCTTAAACAGAGGCTGCTGTAGTCACAGAATGGGATGCCCCAAAAAAGAAGTGGACCTGGCAGGGTCAAGTAGTGCTATGCCCAGCAAAAGTGTCTTTATCAGGCCTAATTTCAATTATAATAAGTGCAAATGGTTATATGGTCTTAAACAGAGGCTGCTGTAGTCACAGAATGGGATGCCACAACAGAAGTGCACCTGGCAGGGTCCAGTAGTGCTATGCCCAGCAAAAGTGTCTTTATCAGGCCTAATTTCAATTATAATAAGTGCAAATGGTTATATGGTCTTAAACAGAGGCTGCTGTAGTCACAGAATGGGATGCCCTAAAAACCAGCAGTAAGTACACCTGGCAGGGACAAGTAGTGCTATGCCCAGCAAAAGTGTCTTTATCAGGCCTAATTTCAATTATAATAAGTGCAAATGGTTATATGGTCTTAAACAGAGGCTGCTGTAGTCACAGAATGGGATGCCCTAAAAACCAGCAGTAAGTACACCTGGCAGGGTCCAGTAGTGCTATGCCCAGCAAAAGTGTCTTTATCAGGCCTAATTTCAATTATAATAAGTGCAAATGGTTATATGGTCTTAAACAGAGGCTGCTGTAGTCACAGAATGGGATGCCCTAAAAACCAGCAGTAAGTACACCTGGCAGGGACAAGTAGTGCTATGCCCAGCAAAAGTGTCTTTATCAGGCCTAATTTCAATTATAATAAGTGCAAATGGTTATATGGTCTTAAACAGAGGCTGCTGTAGTCACAGAATGGGATGCCCTAAAAACCAGCAGTAAGTACACCTGGCAGGGCCCAGTAGTGCTATGCCCAGCAAAAGTGTCTTTATCAGGCCTAATTTCAATTATAATAAGTGCAAATGGTTATATGGTCTTAAGCAGAGGCTGCTGTAGTCACAGAATGGGATGCCCTAAAAACCAGCAGTAAGTACACCTGGCAGGGACAAGTAGTACTATGCCCAGCAAAAGTGTCTTTATCAGGCTTATTTCAATTATAATAAGTGCAAATGGTTATATGGTCTTAAACAGAGGCTGCTGTAGTCACAGAATGGGATGCCCCAAAAAAGAAGTGGACCTGGCAGGGTCCAGAAGTGCTATGCCCAGCAAAAGTGTCTTTATCAGGCCTAATTTCAATTATAATAAGTGCAAATGGTTATATGGTCTTAAACAGAGGCTGCTGTAGTCACAGAATGGGATGCCCTAAAAACCAGCAGTAAGTACACCTGGCAGGGACAAGTAGTGCTATGCCCAGCAAAAGTGTCTTTATCAGGCCTAATTTCAATTATAATAAGTGCAAATGGTTATATGGTCTTAAACAGAGGCTGCTGTAGTCACAGAATGGGATGCCCCAAAAAAGAAGTGGACCTGGCAGGGTCCAGAAGTGCTATGCCCAACAAAAGTGTCTTTATCAGGCCTAATTTCAATTATAATAAGTGCAAATGGTTATATGGTCTTAAACAGAGGCTGCTGTAGTCACAGAATGGGATGCCCTAAAAACCAGCAGTAAGTACACCTGGCAGGGACAAGTAGTGCTATGCCCAGCAAAAGTGTCTTTATCAGGCCTAATTTCAATTATAATCAGTGCAAATGGTTATATGGTTTTAAACAGAGGCTGCTGTAGTCACAGAATGGGATGCCCCAAAAAAGAAGTGGACCTTGCAGGGTCCAGAAGTGCTATGCCCAGCAAAAGTGTCTTTATCAGGCCTAATTTCAATTATAATAAGTGCAAATGGTTATATGGTCTTAAACAGAGGCTGCTGTAGTCACAGAATGGGATGCCCTAAAAACCAGCAGTAAGTACACCTGGCAGGGACAAGTAGTGCTATGCCCAGCAAAAGTGTCTTTATCAGGCCTAATTTCAATTATAATAAGTGCAAATGGTTATATGGTCTTAAACAGAGGCTGCTGTAGTCACAGAATGGGATGCCCCAAAAAAGAAGTGGACCTGGCAGGGTCCAGAAGTGCTATGCCCAGCAAAAGTGTCTTTATCAGGCCTAATTTCAATTATAATAAGTGCAAATGGTTATATGGTCTTAAACAGAGGCTGCTGTAGTCACAGAATGGGATGCCCTAAAAACCAGCAGTAAGTACACCTGGCAGGGACAAGTAGTGCTGTGCCCAGCAAAAGTGTCTTTATCAGGCCTAATTTCAATTATAATAAGTGCAAATGGTTATATGGTCTTAAACAGAGGCTGCTGTAGTCACAGAATGGGATGCCCTAAAAACCAGCAGTAAGTACACCTGGCAGGGTCCAGTAGTGCTATGCCCAGCAAAAGTGTCTTTATCAGGCCTAATTTCAATTATAATAAGTGCAAATGGTTATATGGTCTTAAACAGAGGCTGCTGTAGTCACAGAATGGGATGCCCTAAAAACCAGCAGTAAGTACACCTGGCAGGGACAAGTAGTGCTATTCCCAGCAAAAATATCTTTATTAGGCCTAATTTCAATTATAATAAGTGCAAATGGTTATATGGTCTTAAACAGAGGCTGCTGTAGTCACAGAATGGGATGCCCCAAAAAAGAAGTGGACCTGGCAGGGTCCAGAAGTGCTATGCCCAGCAAAAGTGTCTTTATCAGGCCTAATTTCAATTATAATAAGTGCAAATGGTTATATTGTCTTAAACAGAGGCTGCTGTAGTCACAGAATGGGATGCCCTAAAAACCAGCAGTAAGTACACCTGGCAGGGACAAGTAGTGCTATGCCCAGCAAAAGTGTCTTTATCAGGCCTAATTTCAATTATAATAAGTGCAAATGGTTATATGGTCTTAAACAGAGGCTGCTGTAGTCACAGAATGGGATGCCCCAAAAAAGAAGTGGACCTGGCAGGGTCCAGAAGTGCTATGCCCAGCAAAAGTGTCTTTATCAGGCCTAATTTCAATTATAATAAGTGCAAATGGTTATATGGTCTTAAACAGAGGCTGCTGTAGTCACAGAATGGGATGCCCTAAAAACCAGCAGTAAGTACACCTGGCAGGGACAAGTAGTGCTATGCCCAGCAAAAGTGTCTTTATCAGGCCTAGTTTCAATTATAATAAGTGCAAATGGTTATATGGTCTTAAACAGAGGCTGCTGTAGTCACAGAATGGGATGCCACAACAGAAGTGCACCTGGCAGGGTCCAGTAGTGCTATGCCCAGCAAAAGTGTCTTTATCAGGCCTAATTTCAATTATAATAAGTGCAAATGGTTATATGGTCTTAAACAGAGGCTGCTGTAGTCACAGAATGGGATGCCCCAAAAAAGAAGTGCACCTGGCAGGGTCCTGTAGTGCTATGCCCAGCAAAAGTGTCTTTATCAGGGCTAATTTCAATTATAATAAGTGCAAATGGTTATATGGTCTTAAACAGAGGCTGCTGTAGTCACAGAATGGGATGCCCTAAAAACCAGCAGTAAGTACACCTGGCAGGGTCCAGTAGTGCTATGCCCAGCAAAAGTGTCTTTATCAGGCCTAATTTCAATTATAATAAGTGCAAATGGTTATATGGTCTTAAACAGAGGCTGCTGTAGTCACAGAATGGGATGCCCCAAAAAAGAAATGGACCTGGCAGGGTCCAGTAGTGCTATGCCCAGCAAAAGTGTCTTTATCAGGCTAATTTCAATTATAATAAGTTCAAATGGTTATATGGTCTTAAACTGAGGCTGCTGTAGTCACAGAATGGGATGCCCTAAAAACCAGCAGTAAGTACACCTGTCAGGGTCCAGTAGTGCTATGCCCAGCAAAAGTGTCTTTATCAGGCCTAATTTCAATTATAATAAGTGCAAATGGTTATATGGTCTTAAACAGAGGCTGCTGTAGTCACAGAATGGGATGCCCTAAAAACCAGCAGTAAGTACACCTGGCAGGGTCCAGTAGTGCTATGCCCAGCAAAAGTGTCTTTATCAGGCTAATTTCAATTATAATAAGTGCAAATGGTTATATGGTCTTAAACAGAGGCTGCTGTAGTCACAGAATGGAATGCCCCAAAAAAGAAGTGGACCTGGCAGGGTCCAGTAGTGCTATGCCCAGCAAAAGTGTCTTTATCAGGCTAATTTCAATTATAATAAGTGCAAATGGTTATATGGTCTTAAACAGAGGCTGCTGTAGTCACAGAATGGGATGCCCCAAAAAAGAAGTGGACCTGGCAGGGTCCAGTAGTGCTATGCCCAGCAAAAGTGTCTTTATCAGGCCTAATTTCAATTATAATAAGTGCAAATGGTTATATGGTCTTAAAAAGAGGCTGCTGTAGTCACAGAATGGGATGCCACAACAGAAGTGCACCTGGCAGGGTCCAGTAGTGCTATGCCCAGCAAAAGTGTCTTTATCAGGCCTAATTTCAATTATAATAAGTGCAAATGGTTATATGGTCTTAAACAGAGGCTGCTGTAGTCACAGAATGGGATGCCCCAAAAAAGAAGTGGACCTGGCAGGGTCCAGTAGTGCTATGCCCAGCAAAAGTGTCTTTATCGGGCTAATTTCAATTATAATAAGTGCAAATGGTTATATGGTCTTAAACAGAGGCTGCTGTAGTCACAGAATGGGATGCCCTAAAAACCAGCAGTAAGTACACCTGGCAGGGTCCAGTAGTGCTATGCCCAGCAAAAGTGTCTTTATCAGGCCTAATTTCAATTATAATAAGTGCAAATGGTTATATGGTCTTAAACAGAGGCTGCTGTAGTCACAGAATGGGATGCCCTAAAAACCAGCAGTAAGTACACCTGTCAGGGTCCAGTAGTGCTATGCCCAGCAAAAGTGTCTTTATCAGGCCTAATTTCAATTATAATACGTGCAAATGGTTATATGGTCTTAAACAGAGGCTGCTGTAGTCACAGAATGGGATGCCCCAAAAAAGAAGTGGACCTGGCAGGGTCCAGTAGTGCTATGCCCAGCAAAAGTGTATTTATCAGGCCTAATTTCAATTATAATAAGTGCAAATGGTTATATGGTCTTAAACGGAGGCTGCTGTAGTCACAGAATGGGATGCCCCAAAAAAGAAGTGCACCTGGCAGGGTCCAGTAGTGCTATGCCCAGCAAAAGTGTCTTTATCAGGCCTAATTTCAATTATAATAAGTGCAAATGGTTATATGGTCTTAAACAGGGGCTGCTGTAGTCACAGAATGGGATGCCCTAAAAACCAGCAGTAAGTACACCTGGCAGGGTCCAGTAGTGCTATGCTCAGCAAAAGTGTCTTTATCAGGCCTAATTTCAATTATAATAAGTGCAAATGCTTATATGGTCTTAAACAGAGGCTGCTGTAGTCACAGAATGGGATGCCCCAAAAAAGAAGTGGACCTGGCAGGGTCCAGAAGTGCTATGCCCAGCAAAAGTGTCTTTATCAGGCCTAATTTCAATTATAATAAGTGCAAATGGTTATATGGTCTTAAACAGAGGCTGCTGTAGTCACAGAATGGGATGCCCTAAAAACCAGCAGTAAGTACACCTGGCAGGGACAAGTAGTGCTATGCCCAGCAAAAGTGTCTTTATCAGGCCTAATTTCAATTATAATAAGTGCAAATGGTTATATGGTCTTAAACAGAGGCTGCTGTAGTCACAGAATGGGATGCCCCAAAAAAGAAGTGGACCTGGCAGGGTCCAGAAGTGCTATGCCCAACAAAAGTGTCTTTATCAGGCCTAATTTCAATTATAATAAGTGCAAATGGTTATATGGTCTTAAACAGAGGCTGCTGTAGTCACAGAATGGGATGCCCTAAAAACCAGCAGTAAGTACACCTGGCAGGGACAAGTAGTGCTATGCCCAGCAAAAGTGTCTTTATCAGGCCTAATTTCAATTATAATAAGTGCAAATGGTTATATGGTTTTAAACAGAGGCTGCTGTAGTCACAGAATGGGATGCCCCAAAAAAGAAGTGGACCTTGCAGGGTCCAGAAGTGCTATGCCCAGCAAAAGTGTCTTTATCAGGCCTAATTTCAATTATAATAAGTGCAAATGGTTATATGGTCTTAAACAGAGGCTGCTGTAGTCACAGAATGGGATGCCCTAAAAACCAGCAGTAAGTACACCTGGCAGGGACAAGTAGTGCTATGCCCAGCAAAAGTGTCTTTATCAGGCCTAATTTCAATTATAATAAGTGCAAATGGTTATATGGTCTTAAACAGAGGCTGCTGTAGTCACAGAATGGGATGCCCCAAAAAAGAAGTGGACCTGGCAGGGTCCAGAAGTGCTATGCCCAGCAAAAGTGTCTTTATCAGGCCTAATTTCAATTATAATAAGTGCAAATGGTTATATGGTCTTAAACAGAGGCTGCTGTAGTCACAGAATGGGATGCCCTAAAAACCAGCAGTAAATACACCTGGCAGGGACAAGTAGTGCTGTGCCCAGCAAAAGTGTCTTTATCAGGCCTAATTTCAATTATAATAAGTGCAAATGGTTATATGGTCTTAAACAGAGGCTGCTGTAGTCACAGAATGGGATGCCCTAAAAACCAGCAGTAAGTACACCTGGCAGGGTCCAGTAGTGCTATGCCCAGCAAAAGTGTCTTTATCAGGCCTAATTTCAATTATAATAAGTGCAAATGGTTATATGGTCTTAAACAGAGGCTGCTGTAGTCACAGAATGGGATGCCCTAAAAACCAGCAGTAAGTACACCTGGCAGGGACAAGTAGTGCTATTCCCAGCAAAAGTGTCTTTATTAGGCCTAATTTCAATTATAATAAGTGCAAATGGTTATATGGTCTTAAACAGAGGCTGCTGTAGTCACAGAATGGGATGCCCCAAAAAAGAAGTGGACCTGGCAGGGTCCAGAAGTGCTATGCCCAGCAAAAGTGTCTTTATCAGGCCTAATTTCAATTATAATAAGTGCAAATGGTTATATTGTCTTAAACAGAGGCTGCTGTAGTCACAGAATGGGATGCCCTAAAAACCAGCAGTAAGTACACCTGGCAGGGACAAGTAGTGCTATGCCCAGCAAAAGTGTCTTTATCAGGCCTAATTTCAATTATAATAAGTGCAAATGGTTATATGGTCTTAAACAGAGGCTGCTGTAGTCACAGAATGGGATGCCCCAAAAAAGAAGTGGACCTGGCAGGGTCCAGAAGTGCTATGCCCAGCAAAAGTGTCTTTATCAGGCCTAATTTCAATTATAATAAGTGCAAATGGTTATATGGTCTTAAACAGAGGCTGCTGTAGTCACAGAATGGGATGCCCTAAAAACCAGCAGTAAGTACACCTGGCAGGGACAAGTAGTGCTATGCCCAGCAAAAGTGTCTTTATCAGGCCTAGTTTCAATTATAATAAGTGCAAATGGTTATATGGTCTTAAACAGAGGCTGCTGTAGTCACAGAATGGGATGCCACAACAGAAGTGCACCTGGCAGGGTCCAGTAGTGCTATGCCCAGCAAAAGTGTCTTTATCAGGCCTAATTTCAATTATAATAAGTGCAAATGGTTATATGGTCTTAAACAGAGGCTGCTGTAGTCACAGAATGGGATGCCCCAAAAAAGAAGTGCACCTGGCAGGGTCCTGTAGTGCTATGCCCAGCAAAAGTGTCTTTATTGGGCTAATTTCAATTATAATAAGTGCAAATGGTTATATGGTCTTAAACAGAGGCTGCTGTAGTCACAGAATGGGATGCCCTAAAAACCAGCAGTAAGTACACCTGGCAGGGTCCAGTAGTGCTATGCCCAGCAAAAGTGTCTTTATCAGGCCTAATTTCAATTATAATAAGTGCAAATGGTTATATGGTCTTAAACAGAGGCTGCTGTAGTCACAGAATGGGATGCCCCAAAAAAGAAATGGACCTGGCAGGGTCCAGTAGTGCTATGCCCAGCAAAAGTGTCTTTATCAGGCTAATTTCAATTATAATAAGTTCAAATGGTTATATGGTCTTAAACTGAGGCTGCTGTAGTCACAGAATGGGATGCCCTAAAAACCAGCAGTAAGTACACCTGTCAGGGTCCAGTAGTGCTATGCCCAGCAAAAGTGTCTTTATCAGGCCTAATTTCAATTATAATAAGTGCAAATGGTTATATGGTCTTAAACAGAGGCTGCTGTAGTCACAGAATGGGATGCCCTAAAAACCAGCAGTAAGTACACCTGGCAGGGTCCAGTAGTGCTATGCCCAGCAAAAGTGTCTTTATCAGGCTAATTTCAATTATAATAAGTGCAAATGGTTATATGGTCTTAAACAGAGGCTGCTGTAGTCACAGAATGGAATGCCCCAAAAAAGAAGTGGACCTGGCAGGGTCCAGTAGTGCTATGCCCAGCAAAAGTGTCTTTATCAGGCTAATTTCAATTATAATAAGTGCAAATGGTTATATGGTCTTAAACAGAGGCTGCTGTAGTCACAGAATGGGATGCCCCAAAAAAGAAGTGGACCTGGCAGGGTCCAGTAGTGCTATGCCCAGCAAAAGTGTCTTTATCAGGCCTAATTTCAATTATAATAAGTGCAAATGGTTATATGGTCTTAAAAAGAGGCTGCTGTAGTCACAGAATGGGATGCCACAACAGAAGTGCACCTGGCAGGGTCCAGTAGTGCTATGCCCAGCAAAAGTGTCTTTATCAGGCCTAATTTCAATTATAATAAGTGCAAATGGTTATATGGTCTTAAACAGAGGCTGCTGTAGTCACAGAATGGGATGCCCCAAAAAAGAAGTGGACCTGGCAGGGTCCAGTAGTGCTATGCCCAGCAAAAGTGTCTTTATCGGGCTAATTTCAATTATAATAAGTGCAAATGGTTATATGGTCTTAAACAGAGGCTGCTGTAGTCACAGAATGGGATGCCCTAAAAACCAGCAGTAAGTACACCTGGCAGGGTCCAGTAGTGCTATGCCCAGCAAAAGTGTCTTTATCAGGCCTAATTTCAATTATAATAAGTGCAAATGGTTATATGGTCTTAAACAGAGGCTGCTGTAGTCACAGAATGGGATGCCCTAAAAACCAGCAGTAAATACACCTGGCAGGGTCCAGTAGTGCTATGCCCAGCAAAAGTGTCTTTATCAGGCCTAATTTCAATTATAATACGTGCAAATGGTTATATGGTCTTAAACAGAGGCTGCTGTAGTCACAGAATGGGATGCCCCAAAAAAGAAGTGGACCTGGCAGGGTCCAGTAGTGCTATGCCCAGCAAAAGTGTATTTATCAGGCCTAATTTCAATTATAATAAGTGCAAATGGTTATATGGTCTTAAACGGAGGCTGCTGTAGTCACAGAATGGGATGCCCCAAAAAAGAAGTGCACCTGGCAGGGTCCAGTAGTGCTATGCCCAGCAAAAGTGTCTTTATCAGGCCTAATTTCAATTATAATAAATGCAAATGGTTATATGGTCTTAAATAGGGGCTGCTGTAGTCACAGAATGGGATGCCCTAAAAACCAGCAGTAAGTACACCTGGCAGGGTCCAGTAGTGCTATGCCCAGCAAAAGTGTCTTTATCAGGCCTAATTTCAATTATAATAAGTGCAAATGGTTATATGGTCTTAAACAGAGGCTGCTGTAGTCACAGAATGGGATGCCCTAAAAACCAGCAGTAAGTACACCTGTCAGGGTCCAGTAGTGCTATGCCCAGCAAAAGTGTCTTTATCAGGCCTAATTTCAATTATAATAAGTGCAAATGGTTATATGGTCTTAAACAGAGGCTGCTGTAGTCACAGAATGGGATGCCCCAAAAAAGAAGTGGACCTGGCAGGGTCCAGTAGTGCTATGCCCAGCAAAAGTGTCTTTATCAGGCTAATTTCAATTATAATAAGTGCAAATGGTTATATGGTCTTAAACAGAGGCTGCTGTAGTCACAGAATGGGATGCCACAACAGAAGTGCACCTGGCAGGGTCCAGTAGTGCTATGCCCAGCAAAAGTGTCTTTATCAGGCCTAATTTCAATTATAATAAGTGCAAATGGTTATATGGTCTTAAACAGAGGCTGCTGTAGTCACAGAATGGGATGCCCCAAAAAAGAAGTGGACCTGGCAGGGTCCAGTAGTGCTATGCCCAGCAAAAGTGTCTTTATCGGGCTAATTTCAATTATAATAAGTGCAAATGGTTATATGGTCTTAAACAGAGGCTGCTGTAGTCACAGAATGGGATGCCCTAAAAACCAGCAGTAAGTACACCTGGCAGGGTCCAGTAGTGCTATTCCCAGCAAAAGTGTCTTTATCAGGCCTAATTTCAATTATAATAAGTGCAAATGGTTATATGGTCTTAAACAGAGGCTGCTGTAGTCACAGAATGGGATGCCCTAAAAACCAGCAGTAAGTACACCTGGCAGGGACAAGTAGTGCTATGCCCAGCAAAAGTGTCTTTATCAGGCCTAATTTCAATTATAATAAGTGCAAATGGTTATATGGTCTTAAACAGAGGCTGCTGTAGTCACAGAATGGGATGCCCTAAAAACCAGCAGTAAGTACACCTGGCAGGGACAAGTAGTGCTATTCCCAGCAAAAGTGTCTTTATCAGGCCTAATTTCAATTATAATAAGTGCAAATGGTTATATGGTCTTAAACAGAGGCTGCTGTAGTCACAGAATGGGATGCCCTAAAAACCAGCAGTAAGTACACCTGGCAGTGTCCAGTAGTGCTATGCCCAGCAAAAGTGTCTTTATCAGGCCTAATTTCAATTATAATAAGTGCAAATGGTTATATGGTCTTAAGCAGAGGCTGCTGTAGTCACAGAATGGGATGCCCTAAAAACCAGCAGTAAGTACACCTGGCAAGGACAAGTAGTGCTATGCCCAGCAAAAGTGTCTTTATCAGGCCTAATTTCAATTATAATAAGTGCAAATGGTTATATGGTCTTAAACAGAGGCTGCTGTAGTCACAGAATGGGATGCCCCAAAAAAGAAGTGGACCTGGCAGGGTCCAGAAGTGCTATGCCCAGCAAAAGTGTCTTTATCAGGCCTAATTTCAATTATAATAAGTGCAAATGGTTATATGGTCTTAAACAGAGGCTGCTGTAGTCACAGAATGGGATGCCCTAAAAACCAGCAGTAAGTACACCTGGCAGGGACAAGTAGTGCTATGCCCAGCAAAAGTGTCTTTATCAGGCCTAATTTCAATTATAATAAGTGCAAATGGTTATATGGTCTTAAACAGAGGCTGCTGTAGTCACAGAATGGGATGCCCCAAAAAAGAAGTGGACCTGGCAGGGTCCAGAAGTGCTATGCCCAGCAAAAGTGTGTTTATCAGGCCTAATTTCAATTATAATAAGTGCAAATGGTTATATGGTCTTAAACAGAGGCTGCTGTAGTCACAGAATGGGATGCCCTAAAAACCAGCAGTAAGTACACCTGGCAGGGACAAGTAGTGCTATGCCCAGCAAAAGTGTCTTTATCAGGCCTAATTTCAATTATAATAAGTGCAAATGGTTATATGGTTTTAAACAGAGGCTGATGTAGTCACAGAATGGGATGCCCCAAAAAAGAAGTGGACCTTGCAGGGTCCAGAAGTGCTATGCCCAGCAAAAGTGTCTTTATCAGGCCTAATTTCAATTATAATAAGTGCAAATGGTTATATGGTCTTAAACAGAGGCTGCTGTAGTCACAGAATGGGATGCCCCAAAAAAGAAGTGGACCTGGCAGGGTCCAGTAGTGCTATGCCCAGCAAAAGTGTCTTTATCAGGCTAATTTCAATTATAATAAGTGCAAATGGTTATATGGTCTTAAACAGAGGCTGCTGTAGTCACAGAATGGGATGCCACAACAGAAGTGCACCTGGCAGGGTCCAGTAGTGCTATGCCCAGCAAAAGTGTCTTTATCAGGCCTAATTTCAATTATAATAAGTGCAAATGGTTATATGGTCTTAAACAGAGGCTGCTGTAGTCACAGAATGGGATGCCCCAAAAAAGAAGTGGACCTGGCAGGGTCTAGAAGTGCTATGCCCAGCAAAAGTGTCTTTATCAGGCCTAATTTCAATTATAATAAGTGCAAATGGTTATATGGTCTTAAACAGAGGCTGCTGTAGTCACAGAATGGGATGCCCTAAAAACCAGCAGTAAGTACACCTGGCAGGGTCCAGTAGTGCTATGCCCAGCAAAAGTGTCTTTATCAGGCCTAATTTCAATTATAATAAGTGCAAATGGTTATATGGTCTTAAACAGAGGCTGCTGTAGTCACAGAATGGGATGCCCCAAAAAAGAAGTGGACCTTGCAGGGTCCAGAAGTGCTATGCCCAGCAAAAGTGTCTTTATCAGGCCTAATTTCAATTATAATAAGTGCAAATGGTTATATGGTCTTAAACAGAGGCTGCTGTAGTCACAGAATGGGATGCCCTAAAAACCAGCAGTAAGTACACCTGGCAGGGACAAGTAGTGCTATGCCCAGCAAAAGTGTCTTTATCAGGCCTAATTTCAATTATAATAAGTGCAAATGGTTATATGGTCTTAAACAGATGCTGCTGTAGTCACAGAATGGGATGCCCTAAAAACCAGCAGTAAGTACACCTGGCAGGGACAAGTAGTGCTATGCCCAGCAAAAGTGTCTTTATCAGGCCTAATTTCAATTATAATAAGTGCAAATGGTTATATGGTCTTAAACAGAGGCTGCTGTAGTCACAGAATGGGATGCCCCAAAAAAGAAGTGGACCTGGCAGGGTCCAGAAGTGCTATGCCCAGCAAAAGTGTCTTTATCAGGCCTAATTTCAATTATAATAAGTGCAAATGGTTATATGGTCTTAAACAGAGGCTGGTGTAGTCACAGAATGGGATGCCTCACAGCAGACTTAAGATCAGTTCAGTATATATGCACAGTTAGTTAGTATAAGCAGCCTGAAAACGCTAACAAAGCCTGTCAGCCAGCTAGTAACAATCAGGCTGGATGAAAAAAAAAAAAAATCTCCCTGTGACAGCCTCCGATTTTTCTACCTTTCCCTGTTTTTCGCTGACTTTCTGTCTGTCTCCTGTCTGTCTCCTGCCTGTCTCCAGCCTGTCCCTGTCTGTCCCTGCCTGTCTAACTGCCTCTCTCCCTCAGCTACACAGCGTTCTGTCTCTCACGAATGCAATAGAGAAATGAGGAAGGAAAAGCAAGATGGCCGGCCTTAAATAGCGCTGTGACGTCACCGGGCTTGCTGGCTGCTGATAGGCTGCATGTGACTGTCCCAGCATACACTGCCCCAGCTTACATGTCTGGACATGTCCCGTCCGCCATCTTAGAATGCCTGTAAATGTAAATGAATGGATGTTAAAGGAAAACTTCGAGCGATCGAATCGCGGGGAAATTCGGATTCGATCCGAATCGAATTTTTCCTGAAATTCGGATCGAATCCGGGTTCGTCCGGATCAATTCGCTCATCCCTAGTTATGAGTTACATGTTTTACAAAATTATATTTTCTTTTGTAGCTGAGGAGTTCTGGCTGTGGATCAAACCCACCCAGAGGCGAGGGGGTCCGACCAGTGGGGCCCAGAAGACAGGTAGTGGGTGTAAGGTGGCAGCCCAGAACCCTGACAATGTCCTCCTTAGTTTGGGTAAGTATATAGAAATGTGCATGCATGTACGGACACACATGTGGACAAACAAGTGCTAATGTATATTTTTTTTTCTCTTTGCAAGGTGCCATGTTGGTCCCAACAAAAAAAATTAATACAACTTAAAAAATGTTATATTTATTATGATGTTAAAATATATTTAAAAAAATAGTAAAAAAAACAAAATTAACATTTTTAATAAAACAAGAGTTTTCAAGTTATATGCTGCTTGGTTGTGTGTTTTCTATGCAACTACATAAAACAGACGCAAAACAAACAAACAGCAGTGTAAAACAGAACACCAAAACAAAAGTTTGCCGAAGTAGGGGGTGAGTAACAGTGGGTAGAAGCAGACGACATGGCAAACAAGATAGAAAGGTAAGTATGTGCGGGATATGCAGCCCACATGGGATGCCCTAGATGCCAGCAGGGGTGACAAAGGTAAGTATATGCAAGTACATACAGACTACATGGGATACCCTAGATGCCAGCAGGATGCCCTAGATGCCAGCAGGGTGGGCAAAGATAAGTATGTGCAAGGACATGCAAACTACATGGATGCCCTAGATGCCAGCAGGGTGGGCAAAGATAAGTATGTGCAAGGACATGCAGACTACATGGGATGCCCTAGATGCCAGCAGGGGGCACAAAGGTAAGTATGTGCAAGGACATGCAGGCTAACATGGGTACACTGGCAGGGGACAGTGGGAAGCACCTTAAAATAGCTGTTGAAAACAAAAAAAGGCCTACACCAGAAAGCCACTGAAGGACCCAACACACTGAGAACAATGAGATCCAAAGAAAGTTACATCCAAAACAAGTAAAAAGTTGGCTTCCGAGACTACAAATAACGTAAATGCTTGGCTAAACCGTATGCGTACGCAAAGAAAATACTGCCGCTTACACATGAACAAACTTTTCTCGGAATGTGGCTGTGAATGATACGAGTGTTCACAGTTTCCATGATCAGTTCCAGAACAAAACCGAGGATTCATGGGGAGGCTCTGAATTAGGTTGCATGTTTAAGTTTGGCTTCCGACCTGAACATGGAAAAACTTGTTGATGGGCTGGTCTGCCGTCCTGACAAAAGAGGATCAGGCAGAGGTGAATTACAGCAGCACACTTCTGCTTTACACTCTGCACAACCCCCTCCCGCCATAGTTCAGGTTCCCATTGATTTCAGTGAAAAGCCGAACCCAAACTTTGAGAGGTTCGCCATCCTTAGTCATAGCTGTTATTTCCTATAAACCCCACTCATGTCTGTTGGGATGGATTGACCACCTTCATGGAGCACGTAAGTGCTTCTAGGATAAATACAGTGCCGGCTGCCTATGATCAGTTTTCTTTTTAATTAAAATGGTTTGTGGTAGCAGAAAAGTTAAAAGGTGATACCTTTTGTAGGTTAACTAGGCAACTAGTTCTTTTCATCAGACATCAGACATGATCTTATACAATGGAACAATAAGCACATTTTTATATATAGAAAAACACACATCAAAAGTCTGATAAACAAAAGGTACAAAATGTATGGCCTTATTTCTTCACTTTTCTACTGTTCTCAATGGCTAACACGGTACTGTACAACACAAATATGGTTTGTGGTAGACAGATATTGATATTGAGATTGAGCCATTGAGACAACTCTAATTCCCAAAAAGTTGCAGTGATTTGGAAGCCCCTATATAACCATATTTCACACTAGAATGCATATTAAAAGCTGATATTCTTCCATTTTATTACAAAAATTTAGAAATTGATGGCAGCAACACATCTAAAAAAAGCTGGGACAGGACAATGGTGTAGCCTCCCTTTGCAAATGTCTGTAAATGTCTGGGAAGTGAGGAGACCAATTACTGAAGTTTTGGCAGAGGAATGCTGTCGCATTTTTGTCTGATGTAGGATTCTAGCTGCTCAACGGTCCTGGTTTCGTAATGTGCCAAATTGACCACTGGCTGCCTATCACTGGGCTGTATTTTGCCATGGAATCACAATGTAGGTGAGTGAAACCAGGGTTTGTGGTGGCTTATAAACACAGAGAGGGGCATCCAGATTGACTGAGCACTCTATACGCATAGAACCCCAAAACCCGTGCCTGTCCTGATGCAGTGTTGGACCACTTTAAGAGATGTCCCACATTTTGTACCCTCAAGAAAAGCTCTCCCATTTTAAAGAGGAAAAAATGTTGCATAAGACTTTAATTCCCCTCATCCTCATAGTATGGGAGCATTCTGATTAAGGATGCCTCGTTTTGCCTCATACTGCTGCAAGCCTAAGACCAGGCAGTCCCATACTTGCCACTTCCATGTTCAACCAGAGAAAGCTGTCATTCTCACCCACCATATGATCACTAGTAATCTGTAATCAGGTTACTGGGCGGGCACAGATATGAAGTATGCCTCACCCAGAAAAGCCATTCGGTCACTTCCAGTCATCAATGGCCATACCTAACTTGATTTTCCAGGTAGGTTTTCAAATATTTGATGCTGTAGCATTGTTATGACCCAGACATGCAAACTTTTCTCCTTTCATGCTCCATGAAATACAAGATAATATTCTAGGCATTGACAACACCCCAATATACAGGGGAACATCAGCTGTGATAGGTTTCCTATAGGTAAACATTCTTTTTTAAGTGCTGGCAATATTTAACAGCAAAAAGGCAGAAGTTACAGTTGCCATGCAGGTTTGTATCCTTTGCAAATTGCTGCTATGACAACTGCAATAATAAGCCCGTCCTTATTTTATAGTTGTCAGCTCTCTTGAATGCTTTTAGGTTGTATTTTGCTATTGAACTCATTTTTAATTATTCACTACTACACTTTCTGCCTAATCCGACTTGATTGATTACTTCAGATGAAAATAAAAGATACAAATTGACACAGAGTAATGGCGGGCATCTCATTATGTGCAAAAGACGGTTTCTTAAAAGGTATTCCTACCTTGTTTAGAAAGTAATTTAAAAGAATTATCAGCTCTGAGAAGTGACAGCAAAACTGCAGATAACAATTCTTGCAGAACCTCTGCAACTAAGAAGCCAATTAACAATTCATATTTTATTTCATCTGAAATTTCAGCTTGCCCATGTTCTGTCTTTTAGATCTAAATGAAGACTAAAACCCAACATGTAAAAGCTTAAAACTGTTATTTGTCGATTTTTTCATCACAGAGCAGACTTGCAGAAAATTCAGCTAGTAAAGAGGACCAAAGAATCAGAATTTAGTAGGTCCTCTCTAAAAGGTCTCTCTGAAACCTTGTGGTCACCTTGCAGTTTCTGACTGACCACTCCAAGGTACAAAAAGAAGAACTATGCCCGCCATTGCAAAATCATCTTCACTAGTGTTGTGCGAACCCGAACCGCAAAGTTTGGGTTCATACTGAACTTCGCGAGTTTTGGTTCCCAAACCCAGGAACCCGGGCTAAGCAGACCATCAATCAGCTGAACTTAAAGTGTGCAGCAACAGGAAGCTGCTGTACAACTTACCTGAGCCCCGCAATCACGTTCCTGTTGGTGGTTGGAATTTCTTTCAAATGGGTTACTTCTATGACCTTACCCCTAGGCCCCTTTCAAACCTAGCCATTTTCCTTGCATCATTGCTTTGGGCTTAGAACCAAAAGCAGTGATGTTGGAAAAGTCCTGCATGCAGCATTTCCTATGCAGCAAACCACAAATACAGCCCCATAGATGACTCCTTTCAAATCTATCCATGTGCATCGTGTTGGAGTGGCAACACGTCACAAATGGCAAATATATGCAGGCCCATGGAAGCAAATAGGTCCTTTCACATCAGTGCCCTGCCCCTTGCTAAAATGTATTGCACGTTACCTGTAGTGCATTGCGGTGCAGTGGAAGACTTATACGGTCTACCGCCATTAGTTTCCCAACACTTTCAGGGGCCTTCTGGTCCAGCATCTTCTGCAGGCATCTTCTCTGAGTCTTTCAACTGGGTCCTTGCTGAAGCAGAGGGCTGAAGGACCTCAAGAAGGCGGCTATTACAAGCTTTGGATCAGAGGAGAATTCCGAGTCTGGTTGCCTCTGGCTTCTGGTTTCTGCTGCTTGTTCTTCCACCTGCTGTCATCGCCACCACCACCTTCTTAAGGTGCCTGCACTGCCATTTCCTCCAGGGGGTCAGGAAACAAAGGCCTGGTGCAGGGTGGCATCAAGAGTTACCTCTACACTGCACAATGGAGGAACAGCGCAGCACACAATTGTGTACTATGCTAAGTGACGTTGGCACATAGCCACTTCAATGCAGCGGAAACCCACAATATGAAAAGGGCCTTAGAGCTTTATTATTTTGATAATCTTGGTATTTACAATAATAACATCCCCATTATTGTAATGTTAATTCCTTTACCCCATGGCATGGCCAAAGAGCACACTTCTTCTGGCCTGTATTATATTTGTTCATGTTTTATCCTGTGTTTTACACTTTGGACTATATTATTTTACACGGTATGGTGTATGTTGAAATACTGATTTCATTTGCATTATGATCTGGATTTGAACACATTCAATTATGGCCACGCGGTAGTTTTTCCTGCGACAATGGAGTAATTGTGAAGCGAGCTAATCTAACAATTCAGCTGTGCTTCTCAGAAAAGATGGCTCCTAGCAAGCATCATGTGTATGGAGGAAGCGTGGGATATTATAATGATTATTATCAAGTGACAGTAACTGATGGTACATTCAGAGCTCTGTTTTCCAGCTCCATCCTGGGAGTTCAATTGGCAGATGCCGAGGCAGACAGTCCTTTCTCCCTTCTAAGCTCTCCAGATCGGATGTGGGCAGCAAAACATGACAGAAGTCGCTCTTCAGCTCCTCATGTCTCTCAGTCTTTTCCCACATACTATTCAAGCGAGTTAATGAGACATGCCGAGCAGTTTGACGATCACAAGGTTTGGCTTTGTGATTAACCTCTGAAGGACCTCACAGGAGCAAGAAAAACTCATGTTCAGCTGTGTTTTCTGTATTCATTAAGTTTATATACTGTATATATAGATAGAGTCAGATAAAATGGCGGTTGTACAAGGTGATGCCCTCCATTTTGTCACTTCACACTCTACTGTTATTTTTACTTCCTTCTCCCTGATGCATACACAGAAACACCAAGACAGAGACACAGTCACAGAGGCAATTATAATCACACTTGCACTCACAAATATAAACACAAAGGCCCAATGCCTTTGCAGCCCTCTGTAACGTTTACCATCATAACACTGAAGGGAGTAATTTTTATTTGTGCTTCTCCGCTCCCCAGCCAGAGAAATTGTTCTCCCCTGTCTTCCCACCTCCTGTCATGAAAATGTTCCATCCCAGCCTCCCCATCTCCTGTAAAAAATGTTACCACTACATACCGCATGCTGCCTATTCACTTCCCGTGGATGTTAATCTGTAGCCTGAAGTCTATTAAATTAGACAGTCTCTGTATTCCTGACAAACTGTTCAATGTTTTTACAAGGCACAGGTATATTTCAGCACTGAAATTAAAAGGGAAAAAACAATCACTTTACTTTATTAAAGGGACCAGTGTCCCATTTTAATACATAAAAGAAAAAAAGTTTATTTACTGTCATTACAACTACAAATGTATTTAGCTGCACTAAAGTCTAAAATGCATTACTATGGTTAGTGTACATTTTTTTTAAGTTTTACAAACTATTCAGTATTTTTAAAGGTCACAAAAGTACAGATTAAGCAAAATGAGTTACAAGTCCCCTTGACTTAAATAAAGCAATGCTATCTTTGATCCGCTATCAATGCATTTGGATGGCTTTTGTGTTTTGAGATATCTCAGGACTTAATGATTTATTTATCTGTATTTTACTGCACTCAAGGAATAAAACATTTATTAAAGTAGCTTAAAGTAGCTGATTGGTCCTACTCTGGCAGTGTAAAGAACAGACTTGGATGCCATAGGATTCTAATTTTACACTATGGGTGCTAGGACTAAGATCAGTTACGGAGGGTGGGGAAATACGCTTTTGTTTTTTCACTTGCCTAAACAGTCCCTTTAACTAGACTTTGTTAAAGACGTCAGTGTCCCCTTTATTATACTTCTAACAAGGTGGCCTTGTTATTATAAGGCAAAGATATTAATGCAAGGGACAAACACTTCATCAATTTACTATACTCTGCTAAAGGGGCCAGTGTACAATTTAAAGTTTTTTTTGTGCTGTCCTTTGTAAAATTTACCATCATGCTAGTAAAGAGAAATTTCCACTCCGCCCTCCTTGCTTCCTGGCCCGAAAATGTGTCTACTCCTGTCTTTAAACCTGCTTGTCAATAATTGTTTTAGTCGAGCCTCCATAACTACTGTAGAGTTTTCTACCTCTATCCTTCACCTTTTATCAAGAGAACTTTCTAGCTGCCTTTTCATTACCTATCCTATCCAGCAGAAAACAAGACGCAAAATAAAGACTGCAGGTGCACACGCTTGCTGTGGATCTGTTATTGGCATGCATGCTGCATAGCTCTCCAGTTAAAATCCTGACAACCACTTTATAAATAAACTGTAGTCAAATGCAAGCAATGGCTCTTCCTTTGCCGGGCAGAATGGCGGGCTGTCCTCTCCTGGCCAGGCATATATGGACTGAAAAGATTCCTAGATATATGAATAAATGGTCCAAGAGTGTCAACAGCAAAAGGAAGAATACCCCTATATATACATAATAGGTAAGATCCAAGCCAACTATTGAAGAAGTAAATGTAGAAATACATCTAACTGAAACGGATTGAATGGTCCGCACTTCTCTGAATAAAACTTCACTTTTAATCCAACAGTTAAAAGCATCTCCATAGTAAAAATATTCCAACCTTAAAAGCAGTGGTAGACAAGGGCCTGGTACTTATAGGTGAATAATAAGATCACTAACGTGTTTCGGACACCAGTCCTTAATCATAGTCTATGATTATGACTATGATAATGACAACGATTAAGGACTGGTGTCCGAAAGGCGTTAGTGATCTACTATTCACCTATAGGTACCAGAAACTTGTCTACCACTGCTTTTAAGGTTGGCATACTTATAATATGGAGATGGTTTTAACTGTTGGATTAAAAGTGAAGTTTTATTCAAAGAAGTGCGGACCATCCAATTTGTTTCAGTGATCTTAAGTGGGTTTGGGGCACCTCAAACTCAGCGGTTAGCGGATATTCCTTGTATGTTTACAAATACCTGTAAAACTATTAATTTTTTCAGTTTCAACCTTAAAACAGCAATTTTAGGTCATATAAAGCATATATGGACAACCGTGATAGAAAATAAAATAATTAAAAAGTTAATATATTAAATTGCAGTTTTTAAGTATAGGTCATCTGGAATGTCACTTGTAGTCACTACTAATGACTTAAAGGCTTAGAATGAAGACGTAAAACTGTAAAGGTCATGGTGTTAAATGAAAGGCCTTCATTCAATTTCCAACAGCAAGAAGTCATTAACTTCATTCATCGCCAGGCCATCTTGAAAAATATGAAAGGCAATGTTGTCAGCCAAAGTATTAATGGTTTTACAATCACTGCCTGGCTACCTATCTCAGATGCAATTTGATAGCCAGTTCTTCATCTATTTTACTGCTTCTTCATAAATGATCTAAATTATTTTATAAGAAAAGCTGAATGAGATCAGACAATGCTCTGGCACGTACCATGCGGCCGTATGCCAGGCCAGCACAATACATTCACTAATCACGTATCCTCCAGCCAAAGAGAATGCCCCTTAGTCAGAATTGCAAGGTCTGAACAGAAGCTTCAATTAGCTTTGTATTTTAATAATATTCGGTGGTTAGATGTGGCATTGGACCTGAATTAACAATAGAAACACAGATAAAAGAATCTTAGTACAAATGTCTGTTCAAGGAACTCATTTTAAAACATTGGCCGTTACGTGAACCAAGGTCCATTATGCAAATAACTAATTAATAATAACATTATTGTTTATGTATATATAGTTTTTTCTTCCGTAGCTTACGCATGTATCTATTAATTAATTGAGTGAGTGAATAAAATTAAACATCCAACAACACTGTCACAAGACACCACCTTTTCTAATAAACATATTTTTCAAATATCTGCCTTGCTAGAACTGTCCTTGTTCAGTTAGTGTTGTTATTGTGAAGTGGAAATGTACAGATGCAATAGCTGCAGAGTGCCACAGACTCAGTGACTCATAAAATCAACTTTTACAGAATAGCTCTTGACTTTATTAATAAACTGCCTCCATTTTATTTCCATCTTCATGAACAAGGTTTATATGCTTGGGCTGGTATACAAAAGTCTAAGATCACAATGTACCATGCCAAGCATCAGCTAAGTGAGTATGATGTATGCCACTTTTGTGCAGGGCCATTCTTCATAAACCATTGTTTGGATTCAATACCAAACTGCCTACGAAAAAAACACAAGCAGAAGCACCTTTGAATTTGAACATCATGAACTTCATGAGTGTCCATGGTGTAGCAGGTAGACAAAAGCCTAAGATCACAAGGTCAAGTATTAGCTAAATTATTGGACTACATGCCACAAATATACAGAGCCATGAGCTGATAAACAGGGATAAGCGACCCGATTTGGACAAATTAGAATTTGCTCTGGAATTCAGGAAAAAAATGTGGTTAGCCTGAATCAGAATTTCTTGCTGATTCATTGTAATGAATTGACTTTTCTCTGGCACCTAAAAAAGTAGAAACAAATGACCTGCTTCCTCTCTCCAGCACTGTTCGATGTTTTCATTGCCTGACAAGTATGAGAATCAAAGCAATGGCCTTGCGGCACTATTAGCACCCTGGTATCTAGCAACGCCCTCCCAGACACTGTCAATAAGTGAAAAAAATACAATACCGTATGCATTCTACATAATGTTATGTTCTTGCCCCCACTTTTCTTTATTCATGCTAGTACAAAAAATAACTATCCTATTTTTTTCTAACGTCTGGCAGGTGTCCCCCTGGCTCTGGTGGCAGCTCTGGTGTCCTCCTCCTCCTAAAGCCGTCCTGTTCCCAAATTCACAGGTGCACTGGCTTTCAGGTCAAGCTGGCAATGCTCCATAGGCAATAACAGGAAATGGGGTAGTCCTTAATGCCTGAGCCCTGCCCTGTCATTACCCCATGGTGGGTAGTCTTCCTGTGTGTAAATTGGTGGTGGCCTGGCAAAGATGATTGAGGACTGTGCTGGAAACCAGATCTCACTGGGTCACTTAACATGTTGTTCACAAATATATTGCTTTCAATAAAAGTTGAAAACTGTACATGTGGCCATCAGGATAAGGGACCACAAATAATTTTTTGCTCAAATGCATTCTTTCTGGCACCGGTCCACCTTAATGACTAGTTGGATGTGCTCATCAAGATTCTAAGGAGCTGGAAAGTTCACCAAAGCATCTTTAATAGCTCCAGTGAGACCGATCTAAAACTGACAACAAAGGGTCAGATCGTTCCCGTGGGAATCGTACGAATTTGGGTCATCATACAGAATTTCCATGGCTTCAAAGAAAGCAGTCACAGACTGTAAAGCAGCGTCAGTAGGAGCGAACCTGATCACCCACATCTGTGGGTCTCTTTGCAGAAGGTCAAGCTGGTTCAAACACATGAAGCAAAGGATACAGATTAACACACAAAACACAAAGCGCTAGCTATCACGGGCACTGTTGACAGGGGCTGCGGCACCTTCATTATGGGAAGTGTGCAGGAATTGGCTTGGTCGGGGAAGGTCGATTGGCCCACAATATTCCAAGGGCTGATAGCCCTTTACTAATTAAGGGTTAGGTAGCCCTGGTAGTTTCAATAGGGCTCATTGGCCCATCTGAAAGTACGTGCATGTACATTTGCAGAAGACCCAGGGATGTGGGAGGAGGAGAGGCCCTGCTCAAGTGACATTTCATGAGCCGGCACATGCGACAGACAAACTAGCTATGCAGCGGTTGACCCAGCACCCAGCCCGAGGATACAAGTGGAGCGAGGAGCAGGTGAGTGGATGGATCATTGTGACAGCAACTATGTTTGCTGATTGCAGGTCATGTTTGAGTGTGGAGGGGCAGTTCCAATGCCCCCTAATGGAGATGATCCAGAACTGGGCATGCAGCTTCCCTACATGAGGTATTGCAAAAGGTGGGTGGTTATATAACCAAATGCCTTGAATTAGCATCCTTATATGAAGCTTGTATAGTTTGCCAGTTAGTAACTGCTGGGATAGAATTTGGAAAGGTTAGAATACTCCTGTAATTGGTGTTAATTTATTGGACTGAGCAAATGAACAAGATGACAGTAGTGAGAGAAAGGCTAAACTTCAAATCAGAATGAGTTAGGTCTAAAGGTAAAAGTTAGGAAATGAAGGTAAACTAGTCTTCTTATATCTTTCCTTTTTCTCTTTTCTATCTTTTCTCCTCATTTCTCTTTTCCACATACCTCCATCCTCTCACCTTCTCTTCATATTATATTTCTTTTTCCTTATCTCTCGAACTCTTTTCCACATTTCTTCTTTTTTTTCTCTATTATGTCTACCTTCAGTCTTTTTTTTTTCAACTTCCATTTTTCTTACCGCATCTGTCTATCTCCCTCTTTCTTGTGTTTCCACTCTTGATCTCTGTCCATATTTTGTGTGTGTGTTTGGGAGTCACCATCCTGAAGTCTTGCACAGGGCAACACTTACCCTAAAGTCAGTCCTGGGCTGGACCAAAGGTGATTTAAGGAAGAACCCAGGCAGAGGTTATGTAGTTGATGAGCTATAGGAACCTAGTCTAGAAAGGGAGACTGTGCAAGAGGGAGAAGCTAGCATTCAGGGGAATGGAAGACCAATGGCAGACTAGTGGGTCTTGGGCTGGAACCTATAGCTAAGAACCTGCATAAACAAATATGCTGTGATAAGCTTTATTCGAGGGAAAGGAAGGGGGGGCTATCTGTGATTGTAAAATTGTATTGGATTAAGAATCTATTTGTTTTACTTTGGTCAACTATGCCTTGGTATAGAGTGTGTAATTAAAGTATGACAGGGAACTCTGATGATCTTGTCCTTCATATCCTTCAAGGGTATAGACCTTTTGAATAGGTCCCCTTTTACTAGGGCACAGCGCAGGGGTGGGCCATTGCTCCCCTTGAATGGTAATGTAATTTATAACTTCACATCAATGATTTTCATATTCATATAAAGTATACATTTTGGATGACTAGTCTGTTCTAATGGACTAAATATAAGCTGTAATGTTAGGATAGCTTTTTAGGTGATCTTGCATATATGCATGAGATTCTAATCTCTAAGAAAGATTATAATTATTGATTAGCATTGCAGAAATTTGCATTGGCTATTATTCTAATAATTTCCTTGACATTTAGCCCTGATTGGAAGCAAACGATAATGTAAAACATATTATATATTAAGTGCAAAAAGTTTCTAAAAGTTACTCAATCATTTACATTTATACAGAGAGTAAAAGCATTTTTTGCAAACACAACAATAACATTTTACTTAGCAACTCAACATTAAGAGTATACATATAAAAATAGCTTATTTACTGGTTTAAAGAGCAGAACAGATGGGTTCTCAAGACTAATTAAGATGAGTAGCTGCTCCCGTGGACTCAGCAAGGTCTGTACATGTAAAATGTTAAAAAGAAGCTTACTAAATGATTTCATTTAAAGCTATTTCCCTTTACTCTACAGGGGACCCCAGAGGAGAACGAACACCAAAACTCTCTTTTGTGCAATTCGTCAGCAAATGTCACATGACAGAGAACAGATGTTCTTCAAAAACACAGATCATCATGGACTAAAATTAAGCCATGAGCTTTTGGCCACACAAGGTCCAGAGTCATATCAGAAGAAATATATATATATATATATATATATATATATATATATATATATTTATTTATTTTATTTTATTTTTTTTTTTGCTGCAACTAAGCCTTTCATATGTACAAAGGAAAGTCTGTTCTAAGTCAATGTAATGTGTTATCTAGGTTTTACTTAAATTAAAATCAGCTATATGCTTTGTTGTTCAAGTACTGTTTATTTCACCATACAAGACACACCTATGATATGGAGGAGGAAAATAAATTAAAAATAAAAATAAATTCTAAACCAAAGGTTGTGCTAAAACAGCCCATTTCAGGCAGTGTGGCATCCCCCAACCCTTTCCCATAGGTAGTGTGGCACCCCCTATCCCATTCCAATATGTAGTGTGGCATTCCCACATCTCATAGGCAGTGTGGCATTCCCCCATCTTATTGGCAGTGTGGCATTCCTCCCATCCCATAGGCATTGTGACATTCCCCCTACCTCACAGGCAGTGTGGCACCCCCCATCCCATTCCTATAGGCAGTTATGCATTCTTCCCATTCTATCCTCATAGGCAGTATGGCATCCCCCTTATACCATATGCAGTGTGGCATTTCCCCCAACCCATCCCCATATGCAGTATGGCATTCCCCCCACCCATCCAAAATAGGCAATGTGGCATCCGCCCCCCATTCCATCCCCATAGGCAGTGTGGCATTCTCCCCATCCCATCCCCATAGGCAGAGTGGTATTCCCCCCATCCCATTCCCATATTCAGTGTGGCATCCCCCCCATCCTAACTCCATAGGCAGTGTGGTATTCCTTAACCCCTTTTTGCAGTGTGACATTCCCCCCATTCCATCCCCATATGTAGTGTGTCATCCCCCCATCCTATTTCCATAGGTAGTGTGGCATTCCACCTTATCCCTTTTTGCAGTGTGACATTCCCCCCATTCCATCCCCATATGTAGTGTGGCATCCCCCCATCCCATTTCCCATAGGCAGTGCGGCATTCCCCCCATCTCATTCCCATATGCATACCTACCAAATTTTCAGTGTGGGAAAGAGGTACATTTGTTAAATTAGACCACGGCCTAGTCATTGAGGGATATATAGGAGATTGGTTGTAAAAGGAACGCCCCAGCACTAAAATCCCTGCTAGCCTGCAACAAACCCTACAAGCTGTCTAAATTTGTTAAAAACAGAGAGGTTTTCATTGCACACATTTGCAAATGTATGGGAAGCTGCAAGGTCACATCGCTGCACCACTTTTTGCTGCAGTCCTACTCTAAACAGTAAGAGCTCCCCTTTTTTTGGGACACACAATGGATAAACTGAGAGCTGAACTTACCCGAGGCTGCCCTGTTCTCTAACAGGTTTTTTTGAAAGCCCTGGTTATTCAGCAATGCGGCAATTACTTTCTAAGCCTTCTTAGTTTTTTATCTTGAATATGACTCAGGGAGCCTGATTTATGAATCCACTTCGTACCAAGGATTTTAGCACAGCATCATTTTATGCTTCATTTGAGAAGCCAGCAATAGTTAGTGCCAATGTTGCCTAATTTGTCACTCACGCATTTTTACTGCGGTGAGCGGCACTCTTGTATAAGCAGCGCCTATTCATAGAAACAAATACATCCGTAAACTGGCACTGTAGGTTATGATCCTATAGACCACAATGAGTGGAACTGTATTGAAGTGTTTTTACCTAAAAATAATGTAAATAAAACATATTTGTAAAGAACTTTGGTGACTTGTCAAGTCAAGTGCACCAATTCAGTTTGATTATTTAATACCAGGCGTTTTGACTTGTGGAGCCATTCTGGAAAGGTAACAGCCACAAAATATTTAAAGACAGAGTCGTGCCAAGGCAGACGCACATCCCATCAAAATGCTAAATGCCACAGAAAGGCACACTTTGTATTAGGCTCTAACTGAATAGATGCATCTCCTTATATCGTGGACCTATTCTCTTCATGCAGATATATTAATAAGGTAAATACTGATTTTGTTAAAGGGAAATTCCTGAAAGACAGAGGCCCCCAAGCTGACTGTTTATCCTTGCTCTTTGGCTCTAAACGGGTCACCCCCCCCCCCCCCCCCCCCCATTGTACTGGAGTGCCTTTAGAATTTAAATTCTCCCTGCCATGTCCTGGAAAGGTGCGTGTGGAGAACTGTGGTGGAAGCAGATATTAATATGTTAACATAATAATAATAAAAAACCTGGCTCCTTCATTCTGCTTTATATCTTTCGGAGCAGAAGCTAGGATGAGTATATAACCAAGTTTCCCAGGCTGAATGGTATTGATGCCCCTCCCTCATAGTGCATTCAGGGATCCACTTCTTCTCAGAAAAATTATTGAATCTGAGGAGGACAGCTGTCATTCTGCTAGATAATTATTGGTGTTGTGGTCTAGGGAGAATTTTCCTTTCCTTGCCCTTAGAGCTGTTTAGCCTAGAAATTGCCCTGGGCCTGATTTTTGTCAAGTGACCTTCAAACATGGGTTTAACAACAGAGGTCACACATGGGGACTGTAAAAGTCTGCATGCCGCTCTTGATAATATCTGATAAAAGGTTCTTTCCCAATGCTGTTTTTTTCTAAAAATCTGTACAAACCACATTCAGTAAAGTGAGCCACAAGAAAAAACAGGCAGCTCAGCATGCTTTAAAACTGCAAATGAGAGAGTGTAGTGCAGCCCTGGCAATGGAAGCTCAACCTTTAGAGAGCAGACAGGCTGTCAATGACCATTATCGGCCAAAGAGAAAAGTCACCACTACAGCGTGGGGAACACCTGAGTAGGAGGAGAAGCCAAGCAGGGTCAGGTACCTCAATGGCTGCCTCTTATTCTGTGTCAAAATGGGATGTGCATTTGTTTTTGTGCAATTTGTGCACTAGCGTTCACCAGTGCACCAGTTTGCACCTGAAATTTTCAGCTAGCACCATTTTGTCACACCAAACTATCTCTGGCGCCTGATTTATGGTATGTTTAGAGGTCATGAAAGCCTGCACAAATGTTGCAATTTGAAGAATGAATTTCCTTCAGCAAATAACTGCCGATTCCAATGAGTAAGAGGCTTATTTTATTCTGAAAACACTTGCCTGCAGCGCCCGGAATGTTTTTGCACAATGAAAGTGTCAGCCACAAGTTCTTTTTAGTAATTGTACCCTGGAAAAAATAATAAAAAGTTGCAAAAAAAAATCACAATTAAAGTCCAAACAACAAAAATGTGAATATTGGGCCCCAAAGTTTAGCAAAAACAATAAAAAAAAATATAGTTACATTATTAAGCATAAATATGCAAACCAAACAGGGGAGAGAGGGATAAAAATAACATCTGGGACAAATCATTGGGCCAAATAGCGTTAACTGGAATCAGAATATCCCACCAAAAAACACCCCCCAAAAAATGGAGAAAACATGTTCTCCAGACAATACACTCCAAAATGGTGAATAGAGCTTCACAGAAAACACAGAAGCTGAAGAGATAAAATCTCTATAGAGAAACAGTAAAGAACAGGGAAAAAAATGGAGGAGCATCGGGAGCAGTTAAGCACTTAGCCAGCCAACTGCGCATGGGGCAGGACCATTTGCACTTCAAAACAGCAGACTTTTCTTGAAGAAGGCACATGTGCAAATCACATCAAATGTCAAGTGCACAGGAGAAGCGAAAATTGCCCCTTCTTGCACCAAATTGCGCTTCTCCTGTGCTCTTGTTATTTGATATGATTTGCATGTGCACCTGGTGTGTGCACGCAGCCATGAATCATGCGCCTAGGCGCATATGGATTCATTTGCACTCCGTCTATGCATCGACCATGAATTGACCCTGATTTCTTTAAGTGTAATGATCCAGCCCTGTTACCCTCCAGAGAGGCAAAGTGGAGGGTTATAACAAAATAAAACTCCTTACCTAGCCTAGTGTCCGGCGCTGATCGCCAGTGATTCTGCCATTGGGTGTAGCCATCTTGGATCTGATGAAGGGGTGTACAAAGGTTTCAAAGAGCCCCATAGCAAAACTCATAATGGGCACCACGAAAAAGAGTGCCATAGCATTAAAGTGGACAATTACCCACAACATCCGGCCCTAGAGTTGAAAAAACTCTAGGGACTGGTGAAAGCCCTTCTGCGGGGAATCTGGATATGTGAAACATATATAGTGCATGTGCGGGCCTCCCCTGCATGGCTCCACCTGAATTAATTCAGTGTGGTTTTCAATGCATTAATAGCCTGTGAATATGGTGTGGCAGATCCAGGTCTGTGGTCTGACTGAAGTTCTAGGCAGTGTTGGTGCAGTGTGGGCACTGGGTCTTCGACAGTAGGGCCCAGTAAAGTCTGGTTCTTCCGAAGGTGGTAACGCAGTATGCAGTTTTGGCACGCTGTCTGCAGGGAGCACCGAGAGCCAGAGCTGTAGGTTCCACGGGGTGTAACTAGAATGTCAGCACCTTGTTTCTCAAAGTGCTCTATACACATAGTGACGGGGGTTAGTTATGCCCTACAGAATTATGCAAGAATGGGGGTCGCCCAGGCACCCCCTTTTTTGTCAGTAACGAAAACCACACCACTGTAAATATAAAACCATATAACTTTATTGAAGGCATTTTTTAAAATGGTTTTTAAATTGTCTATGCGTCTTTTCCTTCAATAGAATTATATGGTTTTAGATTTACAGTGGTGTGGTTTTTGTTACTGGCAAAAAAGGGGAGTCTGGCCCACACCCATTCTTGTATAATTTGGTAGAGGATATAGCCAGTACACTGCACACTATTATATGATATTGGCTGAGTTTGGTTGGTGCGGTGGTTGTATATATCAGTATTTATTCCCTACAGAACCTACAGCTCTGGCCCTCAACTATTTTGACACAGATGCACAGATTCTCCTAAGGGCCCGGTAGCAGCTGCCTCCCCTGTCTCTATGGTATGTTCTCCCCTAATCTGATGCACAGAGTGGCTACCCCCAATTTGTGCGTGGCCCCACATGCCCATTCATTTGGAAAATAAAGCCAGGGAAGCATGCTCAGCATGACCATGCTCTTATCTCATTTTTGTCATTTTTTAACAGCTGCATATTCAGCACCCATTTTTAAATACAGCTAAGAGAAGGAACCATCTTTTTCTGTTAACTCTCTGTTGTCTTTGGTAGACTAGTTCAGGGTTGTTGATTAATCTTGCACCTGAAATATATTATACATATTTTTTATTTCCAACTCACTAGGTGTTTGCATCCAGGTGTTTGCATCCCGTAAGTAAAGCTGTAAGCGAGTGAGAAAAAATACCTCATGAGAGTTTTTGTGATAGAATGCTGATGTCCATTGATGTATCGAACCCTTGGCTTTGTCCTGTTACATTGGTGTGAAATGAAGCAGTTACACGGTCGATGAGAAGGAAAGACAATGTGTAGGTACGCTGTTGGAGCTTGGAAACCAGTCTGTAAAAAGTCCAAGAATGGCTCCAGTTTCTGGCATGCTGTTATAATAGATTGAACAGCACTTACATATTGAGATGCCTATCGATTCCCTCCAAAGCCTGAAATCAGCTGATGTCGAGCATCGATCTAAAATGCAAAGTCTCTTTCTCCATGTGAAGTTATTACCGAGTAATCATAATAATATAAAAGTGTGCTTGTTTTTAACATTGAAGTTAGGGATGAGCGAATCGATCCGGACGAACCCGGATTCGATCCGAATTTCAGGAAAAATTCGATTCGGATCGAATCCGAATTTCCCCGCGATTCGATCACTCGAAGTTTTCCTTTAACATCCATTCATTTACATTACAGGCATTCTAAGATGGCGGGCGGGACATGTCTGGACATGTATCCCGCGCCAGTGCAAGCTGGGGCAGTCACATGCAGCCTATCAGCAGCCAGCAAGCCCGGTGACGTCACACAGCGGTATTTAACGGCGGCCATCTTGCTTTTCCTCATTTCTCTATTGCATTCGTGACAGACAGACAGAACGCTGTGTAGCTGAGGCAGTTAGACAGGCTGGAGACAGGGACAGACAGGGACAGGCTGGAGACAGGCAGGAGACAGGCAGGAGACAGACAGGAGACAGACAGAAAGCCAGGGAAAGGTAGGAAAAACGGAGCTGGCTGACAGGGAGATTTTTTTTTTTTCATCCAGCCTTTGTTAGCGTTTTCAGGCTGCTTATAGTAACTAACTGTGCATATATACTGAACTGATCTTAAGTCTGCTGTGAGGCATCCCATTCTGTGACTAAAGCAGCCTCTGTTTAAGACCATATAAGCATTTGCTCTTATCATATTTGAAATTAGGCCTGATAAAGACACTTTTGCTGGCCAAAGCACTACTGGACCCTGCCAGCTCGATTCCTGCCCGGGGCATCCCATTCTGTGACTAAAGCAGCCTCTGTTTAAGACCATATAAGCATTTGCTCTTATCATATTTGAAATTAGGCCTGATAAAGACACTTTTGCTGGCCAAAGCACTACTGTACCCTGCCAGCTCGATTCCTGCCCGGGGCATCCCATTCTGTGACTACAGCAGCCTCTGTTTAAGACCATATAAGCATTTGCTCTTATCATATTTGAAATTAGGCCTGATAAAGACACTTTTGCTGGCCAAAGCACTACTGTACCCTGCCAGCTCGATTCCTGCCCGGGGCATCCCATTCTGTGACTAAAGCAGCCTCTGTTTAAGACCATATAAGCATTTGCTCTTATCATATTTGAAATTAGCCTGATAAAGACACTTTTGCTGGCCAAAGCACTACTGTACCCTGCCAGCTCGATTCCTGCCCGGGGCATCCCATTCTGTGACTAAAGCAGCCTCTGTTTAAGACCATATAAGCATTTGCTCTTATCATATTTGAAATTAGGCCTGATAAAGACACTTTTGCTGGCCAAAGCACTACTGTACCCTGCCAGCTCGATTCCTGCCCGGGGCATCCCATTCTGTGACTAAAGCAGCCTCTGTTTAAGACCATATAAGCATTTGCTCTTATCATATTTGAAATTAGGCCTGATAAAGACACTTTTGCTGGCCAAAGCACTACTGTACCCTGCCAGCTCGATTCCTGCCCGGGGCATCCCATTCTGTGACTACAGCAGCCTCTGTTTAAGACCATATAAGCATTTGCTCTTATCATATTTGAAATTAGGCCTGATAAAGACACTTTTGCTGGCCAAAGCACTACTGTACCCTGCCAGCTCGATTCCTGCCCGGGGCATCCCATTCTGTGACTAAAGCAGCCTCTGTTTAAGACCATATAAGCATTTGCTCTTATCATATTTGAAATTAGGCCTGATAAAGACACTTTTGCTGGCCAAAGCACTACTGTACCCTGCCAGCTCGATTCCTGCCCGGGGCATCCCATTCTGTGACTAAAGCAGCCTCTGTTTAAGACCATATAAGCATTTGCTCTTATCATATTTGAAATTAGCCTGATAAAGACACTTTTGCTGGCCAAAGCACTACTGTACCCTGCCAGCTCGATTCCTGCCCGGGGCATCCCATTCTGTGACTAAAGCAGCCTCTGTTTAAGACCATATAAGCATTTGCTCTTATCATATTTGAAATTAGGCCTGATAAAGACACTTTTGCTGGCCAAAGCACTACTGTACCCTGCCAGCTCGATTCCTGCCCGGGGCATCCCATTCTGTGACTACAGCAGCCTCTGTTTAAGACCATATAAGCATTTGCTCTTATCATATTTGAAATTAGGCCTGATAAAGACACTTTTGCTGGCCAAAGCACTACTGTACCCTGCCAGCTCGATTCCTGCCCGGGGCATCCCATTCTGTGACTAAAGCAGCCTCTGTTTAAGACCATATAAGCATTTGCTCTTATCATATTTGAAATTAGGCCTGATAAAGACACTTTTGCTGGCCAAAGCACTACTGTACCCTGCCAGCTCGATTCCTGCCCGGGGCATCCCATTCTGTGACTAAAGCAGCCTCTGTTTAAGACCATATAAGCATTTGCTCTTATCATATTTGAAATTAGGCCTGATAAAGACACTTTTGCTGGCCAAAGCACTACTGTACCCTGCCAGCTCGATTCCTGCCCGGGGCATCCCATTCTGTGACTACAGCAGCCTCTGTTTAAGACCATATAAGCATTTGCTCTTATCATATTTGAAATTAGGCCTGATAAAGACACTTTTGCTGGCCAAAGCACTACTGTACCCTGCCAGCTCGATTCCTGCCCGGGGCATCCCATTCTGTGACTAAAGCAGCCTCTGTTTAAGACCATATAAGCATTTGCTCTTATCATATTTGAAATTAGCCTGATAAAGACACTTTTGCTGGCCAAAGCACTACTGTACCCTGCCAGCTCGATTCCTGCCCGGGGCATCCCATTCTGTGACTAAAGCAGCCTCTGTTTAAGACCATATAAGCATTTGCTCTTATCATATTTGAAATTAGGCCTGATAAAGACACTTTTGCTGGCCAAAGCACTACTGTACCCTGCCAGCTCGATTCCTGCCCGGGGCATCCCATTCTGTGACTAAAGCAGCCTCTGTTTAAGACCATATAAGCATTTGCTCTTATCATATTTGAAATTAGGCCTGATAAAGACACTTTTGCTGGCCAAAGCACTACTGTACCCTGCCAGCTCGATTCCTGCCCGGGGCATCCCATTCTGTGACTACAGCAGCCTCTGTTTAAGACCATATAAGCATTTGCTCTTATCATATTTGAAATTAGGCCTGATAAAGACACTTTTGCTGGCCAAAGCACTACTGTACCCTGCCAGCTCGATTCCTGCCCGGGGCATCCCATTCTGTGACTAAAGCAGCCTCTGTTTAAGACCATATAAGCATTTGCTCTTATCATATTTGAAATTAGGCCTGATAAAGACACTTTTGCTGGCCAAAGCACTACTGTACCCTGCCAGCTCGATTCCTGCCCGGGGCATCCCATTCTGTGACTAAAGCAGCCTCTGTTTAAGACCATATAAGCATTTGCTCTTATCATATTTGAAATTAGCCTGATAAAGACACTTTTGCTGGCCAAAGCACTACTGTACCCTGCCAGCTCGATTCCTGCCCGGGGCATCCCATTCTGTGACTAAAGCAGCCTCTGTTTAAGACCATATAAGCATTTGCTCTTATCATATTTGAAATTAGGCCTGATAAAGACACTTTTGCTGGCCAAAGCACTACTGTACCCTGCCAGCTCGATTCCTGCCCGGGGCATCCCATTCTGTGACTACAGCAGCCTCTGTTTAAGACCATATAAGCATTTGCTCTTATCATATTTGAAATTAGGCCTGATAAAGACACTTTTGCTGGCCAAAGCACTACTGTACCCTGCCAGCTCGATTCCTGCCCGGGGCATCCCATTCTGTGACTAAAGCAGCCTCTGTTTAAGACCATATAAGCATTTGCTCTTATCATATTTGAAATTAGGCCTGATAAAGACACTTTTGCTGGCCAAAGCACTACTGTACCCTGCCAGCTCGATTCCTGCCCGGGGCATCCCATTCTGTGACTAAAGCAGCCTCTGTTTAAGACCATATAAGCATTTGCTCTTATCATATTTGAAATTAGGCCTGATAAAGACACTTTTGCTGGCCAAAGCACTACTGTACCCTGCCAGCTCGATTCCTGCCCGGGGCATCCCATTCTGTGACTACAGCAGCCTCTGTTTAAGACCATATAAGCATTTGCTCTTATCATATTTGAAATTAGGCCTGATAAAGACACTTTTGCTGGCCAAAGCACTACTGTACCCTGCCAGCTCGATTCCTGCCCGGGGCATCCCATTCTGTGACTAAAGCAGCCTCTGTTTAAGACCATATAAGCATTTGCTCTTATCATATTTGAAATTAGGCCTGATAAAGACACTTTTGCTGGCCAAAGCACTACTGTACCCTGCCAGCTCGATTCCTGCCCGGGGCATCCCATTCTGTGACTAAAGCAGCCTCTGTTTAAGACCATATAAGCATTTGCTCTTATCATATTTGAAATTAGGCCTGATAAAGACACTTTTGCTGGCCAAAGCACTACTGTACCCTGCCAGCTCGATTCCTGCCCGGGGCATCCCATTCTGTGACTACAGCAGCCTCTGTTTAAGACCATATAAGCATTTGCTCTTATCATATTTGAAATTAGGCCTGATAAAGACACTTTTGCTGGCCAAAGCACTACTGTACCCTGCCAGCTCGATTCCTGCCCGGGGCATCCCATTCTGTGACTAAAGCAGCCTCTGTTTAAGACCATATAAGCATTTGCTCTTATCATATTTGAAATTAGCCTGATAAAGACACTTTTGCTGGCCAAAGCACTACTGTACCCTGCCAGCTCGATTCCTGCCCGGGGCATCCCATTCTGTGACTAAAGCAGCCTCTGTTTAAGACCATATAAGCATTTGCTCTTATCATATTTGAAATTAGGCCTGATAAAGACACTTTTGCTGGCCAAAGCACTACTGTACCCTGCCAGCTCGATTCCTGCCCGGGGCATCCCATTCTGTGACTAAAGCAGCCTCTGTTTAAGACCATATAAGCATTTGCTCTTATCATATTTGAAATTAGGCCTGATAAAGACACTTTTGCTGGCCAAAGCACTACTGTACCCTGCCAGCTCGATTCCTGCCCGGGGCATCCCATTCTGTGACTACAGCAGCCTCTGTTTAAGACCATATAAGCATTTGCTCTTATCATATTTGAAATTAGGCCTGATAAAGACACTTTTGCTGGCCAAAGCACTACTGTACCCTGCCAGCTCGATTCCTGCCCGGGGCATCCCATTCTGTGACTAAAGCAGCCTCTGTTTAAGACCATATAAGCATTTGCTCTTATCATATTTGAAATTAGGCCTGATAAAGACACTTTTGCTGGCCAAAGCACTACTGTACCCTGCCAGCTCGATTCCTGCCCGGGGCATCCCATTCTGTGACTAAAGCAGCCTCTGTTTAAGACCATATAAGCATTTGCTCTTATCATATTTGAAATTAGGCCTGATAAAGACACTTTTGCTGGCCAAAGCACTACTGTACCCTGCCAGCTCGATTCCTGCCCGGGGCATCCCATTCTGTGACTACAGCAGCCTCTGTTTAAGACCATATAAGCATTTGCTCTTATCATATTTGAAATTAGGCCTGATAAAGACACTTTTGCTGGCCAAAGCACTACTGTACCCTGCCAGCTCGATTCCTGCCCGGGGCATCCCATTCTGTGACTAAAGCAGCCTCTGTTTAAGACCATATAAGCATTTGCTCTTATCATATTTGAAATTAGCCTGATAAAGACACTTTTGCTGGCCAAAGCACTACTGTACCCTGCCAGCTCGATTCCTGCCCGGGGCATCCCATTCTGTGACTAAAGCAGCCTCTGTTTAAGACCATATAAGCATTTGCTCTTATCATATTTGAAATTAGGCCTGATAAAGACACTTTTGCTGGCCAAAGCACTACTGTACCCTGCCAGCTCGATTCCTGCCCGGGGCATCCCATTCTGTGACTACAGCAGCCTCTGTTTAAGACCATATAAGCATTTGCTCTTATCATATTTGAAATTAGGCCTGATAAAGACACTTTTGCTGGCCAAAGCACTACTGTACCCTGCCAGCTCGATTCCTGCCCGGGGCATCCCATTCTGTGACTAAAGCAGCCTCTGTTTAAGACCATATAAGCATTTGCTCTTATCATATTTGAAATTAGGCCTGATAAAGACACTTTTGCTGGCCAAAGCACTACTGTACCCTGCCAGCTCGATTCCTGCCCGGGGCATCCCATTCTGTGACTAAAGCAGCCTCTGTTTAAGACCATATAAGCATTTGCTCTTATCATATTTGAAATTAGGCCTGATAAAGACACTTTTGCTGGCCAAAGCACTACTGTACCCTGCCAGCTCGATTCCTGCCCGGGGCATCCCATTCTGTGACTACAGCAGCCTCTGTTTAAGACCATATAAGCATTTGCTCTTATCATATTTGAAATTAGGCCTGATAAAGACACTTTTGCTGGCCAAAGCACTACTGTACCCTGCCAGCTCGATTCCTGCCCGGGGCATCCCATTCTGTGACTAAAGCAGCCTCTGTTTAAGACCATATAAGCATTTGCTCTTATCATATTTGAAATTAGCCTGATAAAGACACTTTTGCTGGCCAAAGCACTACTGTACCCTGCCAGCTCGATTCCTGCCCGGGGCATCCCATTCTGTGACTAAAGCAGCCTCTGTTTAAGACCATATAAGCATTTGCTCTTATCATATTTGAAATTAGGCCTGATAAAGACACTTTTGCTGGCCAAAGCACTACTGTACCCTGCCAGCTCGATTCCTGCCCGGGGCATCATATTCTGTGACTACAGCAGCCTCTGTTTAAGACCATATAAGCATTTGCTCTTATCATATTTGAAATTAGGCCTGATAAAGACACTTTTGCTGGCCAAAGCACTACTGTACCCTGCCAGCTCGATTCCTGCCCGGGGCATCCCATTCTGTGACTAAAGCAGCCTCTGTTTAAGACCATATAAGCATTTGCTCTTATCATATTTGAAATTAGGCCTGATAAAGACACTTTTGCTGGCCAAAGCACTACTGTACCCTGCCAGCTCGATTCCTGCCCGGGGCATCCCATTCTGTGACTAAAGCAGCCTCTGTTTAAGACCATATAAGCATTTGCTCTTATCATATTTGAAATTAGGCCTGATAAAGACACTTTTGCTGGCCAAAGCACTACTGTACCCTGCCAGCTCGATTCCTGCCCGGGGCATCCCATTCTGTGACTACAGCAGCCTCTGTTTAAGACCATATAAGCATTTGCTCTTATCATATTTGAAATTAGGCCTGATAAAGACACTTTTGCTGGCCAAAGCACTACTGTACCCTGCCAGCTCGATTCCTGCCCGGGGCATCCCATTCTGTGACTAAAGCAGCCTCTGTTTAAGACCATATAAGCATTTGCTCTTATCATATTTGAAATTAGCCTGATAAAGACACTTTTGCTGGCCAAAGCACTACTGTACCCTGCCAGCTCGATTCCTGCCCGGGGCATCCCATTCTGTGACTAAAGCAGCCTCTGTTTAAGACCATATAAGCATTTGCTCTTATCATATTTGAAATTAGGCCTGATAAAGACACTTTTGCTGGCCAAAGCACTACTGTACCCTGCCAGCTCGATTCCTGCCCGGGGCATCCCATTCTGTGACTAAAGCAGCCTCTGTTTAAGACCATATAAGCATTTGCTCTTATCATATTTGAAATTAGGCCTGATAAAGACACTTTTGCTGGCCAAAGCACTACTGTACCCTGCCAGCTCGATTCCTGCCCGGGGCATCCCATTCTGTGACTAAAGCAGCCTCTGTTTAAGACCATATAAGCATTTGCTCTTATTATATTTATATTATAAGACACTTTTGCTGGGCATAGGCTTACTGCTGCCTGCCAGGTGCACTTCTGTTGAGGCATCCCATTCTGTAACATAGCATACCCCTCTTTATTTACACTAAGCAGCTCTCTTATTTACACTAAGCAGGCCTGTTGGAGGCTGAGTGTTACTGCTCACTTTTGGTGTGCATTATATTCTGTTTCATATAGACCCACCACTGCCCGGGGTTTTTTTAAATATCACCTACTACCACGCCAGTTAGACTATGTCGGGCAGACAAGTGCCTGGAAGTGAAAAGAGGAGTGGCAGAGGCCAAGATTCCGCAGGCAGAGCTCGCATCAGACTGGGGGCCAGTAGCAGCAGGAGTCACGCTGAGAGACCTAATCTGCCAGTATCTGCTAGCGGTCGGGTCTCCACCAGTAACGCATCTGCCGTGGTAGATTGGTTGACGCGCTCATCAACAACATCATCACAACTTACGTCTGAGACCCCCAGTCTAGGGTCGGTAGGTTCCTCTGACACAACCCTGAGTTGGCATGCCCCGAGAGCAGTCCCTGTCCTCCCATTGCCTCTGGCCTACGCCGTTCCCTCCCCCAGCGACGTATCCTATGCTTTGGGTTCAGCTCCACTCTTTAGTGAGGAGGACCATCAGATAGAGGACAGTCAGCAGCTACTGCCCAGCCAAGAAATGGAGGTGGCTTCTTTAGCTAGGCAGACAAATAGTGATGTGGACAGTGTCGTGGGTGCTGCGAGCGTTCCAGCTCCTGCGCCAGACACTGTTGACGAATCCACGAACATCAGTGACGTACAGCCACAACCCGGTGATGATGATGATGATGACGATGAAGCCGATCGCACTTGGGAGCCGGGTGATGAAGGGGCTTCATCGTCATCATCAGGAGAAGAGGGGTGCAGGTTGCCCCGGAGTCAGCAGCTGAGGCAGCAAGGTGGTAGCAGTCAGCATGGGGGCACAATTCCAAAGGCTGGAGCCGGCCGGGGCCGGGGCCGGGGTAGAGCACCTGCTGTGCGGCAGTCTACCTTATCGGGAGGTAGTGGAGCAGGGGTTCCTGGAGTTGGCAACAGCAGCAGTGAATCAGTGAGGCCAGGGGGTGGGAAAAGTAGCTACTCGGCAGTGTGGCAGTTTTTCCTGAGGCATCCGCAGGAGGGTAACATGGCCACATGCAAGATATGTAGGCAAAAGGTGAAGCGTGGCCAGGGTCCAAATGTTGGCACCACGGCCCTGCGTCAACATATGATGCGTCACCATAAAACGACCTGGGAGAACCGAGGCTCCCAAGGGGTGGTCCAGTCTGCTTCCTCACCAAGTGAGCTCCCAATTTCTGCCAGCCAAGGCTCCAGCACCTCAGCCGAAGGCAGCTGTGCGTCATACCCATCCTCTGTCGCTCCTGCTCCTCCTCCTCCAAGTCATGCATCCCGCCAGCAATCCATCAGCGAAGCCATGTCCAAGAGACAGCAGTATGCGCCCACTCATCCTACGGCGCAGAAGCTGAATGTGCTCCTGTCCAAGTTGCTGGTGCTGCAGTCGCTCCCTTTTCAGGTGGTGGAATCTGCACCTTTCAGAGAACTGATGGCTTGTGCCGAGCCGAGGTGGAGAGTCCCAAGCCGTCATTTCTTTGCCAAGAAGGCAGTACCAGCGCTGCACACTTTTGTTGAACAGAAGGTGGGCCAGTCCTTGAGCCTGTCGGTGTGTAGCAAAATACATGGCAGCGCCGACATCTGGAGCTGTAACTACGGTCAGGGGCAGTACATGTCGTTTACGGCCCACTGGGTGAATGTGGTCCCTTTGCAGCAGCAACTTGGACAGGTCACGCCGCTTCGGCCTCCGCGCTCTCTGCCCATTGGGCCTGTGACACCGTGCGACTCGGCCTCCTCATCCTCCGCCATCTCCTCACCCTCCACTGTAGGCTCAAGTCTCAGTGCCCCTCCAGTCTACCATGTGTGCAGGGCACGGAGGTGTCACGCAGTGCTTCACATGGTTTGTCTTGGCGAACGGAGTCACACAGGGGAGGAACTGCTTAAATGTATTCATCAGGAAATCCAAACATGGCTTACTCCGAGAAAACTTAAAATGGGAATCATGGTTACCGACAATGGGAAGAACATTTTGTCTGCGCTGCGCCAAGGAAGCCTGACCCATGCCCCCTGCATGGCTCACGTCTTCAATCTGGTTGTCAAGCGGTTTCTGAAGTGTTCCCCCCATCTGCAGGACATCCTAACAACTTCACGGAAACTTTGCATGCACTTCAGCCACTCCTACACTGCCAAACACACCCTTCTTGAGCTACAGCGTCAGAATGGTATCCCCCAACATAGTCTGATTTGCGATGTTTCCACCCGTTGGAATTCCACCCTTCACATGTTGGACCGATTATATGAACAGAGAAAAGCCATCACGGATTTCCTGATGATCCAAGCAGATAGGGGGACTCCCCTGTGTAACTTCAATGTCAACCAGTGGCAGCTCATACGTGACACCTGCCGTTTGCTCAGGCCCTTTGAGGAAGCCACTTTATTTGTCAGTCGGCAGGATTACGGGATGAACGACGTGATTCCACTGCTTCATGTACTACAGCACATGTTGGAAACCATGGCTGGTCAGGGCACTGGAGACATGGCGTTTACATCTTACGGCCACATGAACCCCCTTGGAGCTGAACTGGAGGAGGAGGAGGAGGAAGAGGAGGAGGAGGAGTTGCCCAGCGAAACACAGTTTAGGCTTGGCGAAATGGCTGGTTTATCTAGTCAGCGGACAGGAGAGGAGGAGCAGGAGCAGCCAGAGGAGCTAGAGGTTTTTGAGGAAGGAGAGACAGAGGACCCGGGCACACCGTGGCAGTATGCAGTGGAGATGGAGACAGGTAGTCCATCCGAGTCACTTGCGCAAATGGCACGAAGCATGCTCACGTGCTTGCGTAGTGACCCCAGAATTGTTTCCATCTGTCGGCGGGATGACTTCTGGCTGTCCACCTTATTGGACCCTCGCTTCCGGCACAAAATGGGGGCATTTTTTAAACCCACCGAGAGGGAGGACAAACTCAACTACTACAAAGACATTCTACGTAGGCAGTTGGCCGATGCCTATCTGCGCCATGGTCCATACTCTCGCAGGTCTGACTCGAGGGGACCTCTGCGCTCACCTTCCACTGCCATGGCCGCTGGGGGGGTTGGCAGCAGCAGCAGCAGAAGCTCCATCAGCAGCAGCAGCCTCAGTCTTCAGTCGCTAATGAGTAGCTTTCTACACCCGCATAGTGAGGCTACTCATGAGCAGCAGGAAGACCTGGAGCAGGACCTGAACCAGCAGGTCATGTCATACTTTGACATGACCATGCCAACACACCTTGAGGATCCGCTGGACTTCTGGGCAGCCAAACTTGATTTGTGGCCGCAACTAGCAGAGTTTGCCCTGGAAAAGCTGTCCTGCCCGGCAAGTAGCGTGCCATCTGAGCGGGTGTTTAGTGCGGCGGGGGCCATAGTTACGGCGAGGAGAACTCGTCTGTCAACTAAAAATGTGGAGAGACTCACCTTTGTCAAAATGAATCAGGGATGGATCAGCCAGGATTTCCACCCACCAATGCCTGATGCATGCGACTAGATTCAGCATGGTGCCACGTTTTACACTTTCCAAATGGTGCAAAACATATTTATGTCTTTAGGCCATTTTTTGGGCTCCTGCTGCTGCTACTGTCAACTCCTGCCAACTCCAGGGTGTGATTCATCCAATTTTTGGGCTCCTGAAGCCAACTCCAGTGTATATTTGGGCTCCTGCTGCTGCTGCTGCCAACTTCTGCCAACTCCAGGGTGTGATTCATCCAATTTTTGGGCTCCTGAAGCCAACTCCAGTGTATATTTGGGCTCCTGCTGCTGCTGCTGCCAACTTCTGCCAACTCCAGGGTGTGATTCATCCAATTTTTGGGCTCCTGAAGCCAACTCCAGTGTATATTTGGGCTCCTGCTGCTGCTACTGTCAACTCCTGCCAACTCCAGGGTGTGATTCATCCAATTTTTGGGCTCCTGAAGCCAACTCCAGTGTATATTTGGGCTCCTGCTGCTGCTGCTGCCAACTTCTGCCAACTCCAGGGTGTGATTCATCCAATTTTTGGGCTCCTGAAGCCAACTCCAGTGTATATTTGGGCTCCTGCTGCTGCCAACTTCTGCCAACTCCAGGGTGTGATTCATCCAATTTTTGGGCTGAAGCCAACTCCAGTGTATATTTGGGCTCCTGCTGCTGCTACTGTCAACTCCTGCCAACTCCAGGGTGTGATTCATCCAATTTTTGGGCTCCTGAAGCCAACTCCAGTGTATATTTGGGCTCCTGCTGCTGCTGCTGCCAACTTCTGCCAACTCCAGGGTGTGATTCATCCAATTTTTGGGCTCCTGAAGCCAACTCCAGTGTATATTTGGGCTCCTGCTGCTGCTACTGTCAACTCCTGCCAACTCCAGGGTGTGATTCATCCAATTTTTGGGCTCCTGAAGCCAACTCCAGTGTATATTTGGGCTCCTGCTGCTGCTGCTGCCAACTTCTGCCAACTCCAGGGTGTGATTCATCCAATTTTTGGGCTCCTGAAGCCAACTCCAGTGTATATTTGGGCTCCTGCTGCTGCTGCTGCCAACTTCTGCCAACTCCAGGGTGTGATTCATCCAATTTTTGGGCTCCTGAAGCCAACTCCAGTGTATATTTGGGCTCCTGCTGCTGCTGCTGCCAACTTCTGCCAACTCCAGGGTGTGATTCATCCAATTTTTGGGCTCCTGAAGCCAACTCCAGTGTATATTTGGGCTCCTGCTGCTGCTGCTGCCAACTTCTGCCAACTCCAGAGTGTGATTCATCCAATTTTTGGGCTCCTGAAGCCAACTCCAGTGTATATTTGGGCTCCTGCTGCTGCTACTGTCAACTCCTGCCAACTCCAGGGTGTGATTCATCCAATTTTTGGGCTCCTGAAGCCAACTCCAGTGTATATTTGGGCTCCTGCTGCTGCTGCTGCCAACTTCTGCCAACTCCAGGGTGTGATTCATCCAATTTTTGGGCTCCTGAAGCCAACTCCAGTGTATATTTGGGCTCCTGCTGCTGCTGCTGCCAACTTCTGCCAACTCCAGGGTGTGATTCATCCAATTTTTGGGCTCCTGAAGCCAACTCCAGTGTATATTTGGGCTCCTGCTGCTGCTACTGTCAACTCCTGCCAACTCCAGGGTGTGATTCATCCAATTTTTGGGCTCCTGAAGCCAACTCCAGTGTATATTTGGGCTCCTGCTGCTGCTGCTGCCAACTTCTGCCAACTCCAGGGTGTGATTCATCCAATTTTTGGGCTCCTGAAGCCAACTCCAGTGTATATTTGGGCTCCTGCTGCTGCTGCTGCCAACTTCTGCCAACTCCAGGGTGTGATTCATCCAATTTTTGGGCTCCTGAAGCCAACTCCAGTGTATATTTGGGCTCCTGCTGCTGCTACTGTCAACTCCTGCCAACTCCAGGGTGTGATTCATCCAATTTTTGGGCTCCTGAAGCCAACTCCAGTGTATATTTGGGCTCCTGCTGCTGCTACTGTCAACTCCTGCCAACTCCAGGGTGTGATTCATCCAATTTTTGGGCTCCTGAAGCCAACTCCAGTGTATATTTGGGCTCCTGCTGCTGCTGCTGCCAACTTCTGCCAACTCCAGGGTGTGATTCATCCAATTTTTGGGCTCCTGAAGCCAACTCCAGTGTATATTTGGGCTCCTGCTGCTGCTGCTGCCAACTTCTGCCAACTCCAGGGTGTGATTCATCCAATTTTTGGGCTCCTGAAGCCAACTCCAGTGTATATTTGGGCTCCTGCTGCTGCTGCTGCCAACTTCTGCCAACTCCAGGGTGTGATTCATCCAATTTTTGGGCTCCTGAAGCCAACTCCAGTGTATATTTGGGCTCCTGCTGCTGCTACTGTCAACTCCTGCCAACTCCAGGGTGTGATTCATCCAATTTTTGGGCTCCTGAAGCCAACTCCAGTGTATATTTGGGCTCCTGCTGCTGCTGCTGCCAACTTCTGCCAACTCCAGGGTGTGATTCATCCAATTTTTGGGCTCCTGAAGCCAACTCCAGTGTATATTTGGGCTCCTGCTGCTGCTGCTGCCAACTTCTGCCAACTCCAGGGTGTGATTCATCCAATTTTTGGGCTCCTGAAGCCAACTCCAGTGTATATTTGGGCTCCTGCTGCTGCTACTGTCAACTCCTGCCAACTCCAGGGTGTGATTCATCCAATTTTTGGGCTCCTGAAGCCAACTCCAGTGTATATTTGGGCTCCTGCTGCTGCTGCTGCCAACTTCTGCCAACTCCAGGGTGTGATTCATCCAATTTTTGGGCTCCTGAAGCCAACTCCAGTGTATATTTGGGCTCCTGCTGCTGCTGCTGCCAACTTCTGCCAACTCCAGGGTGTGATTCATCCAATTTTTGGGCTCCTGAAGCCAACTCCAGTGTATATTTGGGCTCCTGCTGCTGATACTGTCAACTCCTGCCAACTCCAGGGTGTGATTCATCCAATTTTTGGGCTCCTGAAGCCAACTCCAGTGTATATTTGGGCTCCTGCTGCTGCTACTGTCAACTCCTGCCAACTCCAGGGTGTGATTCATCCAATTTTTGGGCTCCTGAAGCCAACTCCAGTGTATATTTGGGCTCCTGCTGCTGCTGCTGCCAACTTCTGCCAACTCCAGGGTGTGATTCATCCAATTTTTGGGCTCCTGAAGCCAACTCCAGTGTATATTTGGGCTCCTGCTGCTGCTGCTGCCAACTTCTGCCAACTCCAGGGTGTGATTCATCCAATTTTTGGGCTCCTGAAGCCAACTCCAGTGTATATTTGGGCTCCTGCTGCTGCTGCTGTCAACTCCTGCCAACTCCAGGGTGTGATTCATCCAATTTTTGGGCTCCTGAAGCCAACTCCAGTGTATATTTGGGCTCCTGCTGCTGCTACTGTCAACTCCTGCCAACTCCAGGGTGTGATTCATCCAATTTTTGGGCTCCTGAAGCCAACTCCAGTGTATATTTGGGCTCCTGCTGCTGCTGCTGCCAACTTCTGCCAACTCCAGGGTGTGATTCATCCAATTTTTGGGCTCCTGAAGCCAACTCCAGTGTATATTTGGGCTCCTGCTGCTGCTGCTGCCAACTTCTGCCAACTCCAGGGTGTGATTCATCCAATTTTTGGGCTCCTGAAGCCAACTCCAGTGTATATTTGGGCTCCTGCTGCTGCTGCTGCCAACTCCTGCCAACTCCAGGGTGTGATTCATCCAATTTTTGGGCTCCTGAAGCCAACTCCAGTGTATATTTGGGCTCCTGCTGCTGCTACTGTCAACTCCTGCCAACTCCAGGGTGTGATTCATCCAATTTTTGGGCTCCTGAAGCCAACTCCAGTGTATATTTGGGCTCCTGCTGCTGCTGCTGCCAACTTCTGCCAACTCCAGGGTGTGATTCATCCAATTTTTGGGCTCCTGAAGCCAACTCCAGTGTATATTTGGGCTCCTGCTGCTGCTGCTGCCAACTTCTGCCAACTCCAGGGTGTGATTCATCCAATTTTTGGGCTCCTGAAGCCAACTCCAGTGTATATTTGGGCTCCTGCTGCTGCTACTGTCAACTCCTGCCAACTCCAGGGTGTGATTCATCCAATTTTTGGGCTCCTGAAGCCAACTCCAGTGTATATTTGGGCTCCTGCTGCTGCTGCTGCCAACTTCTGCCAACTCCAGGGTGTGATTCATCCAATTTTTGGGCTCCTGAAGCCAACTCCAGTGTATATTTGGGCTCCTGCTGCTGCTGCTGCCAACTTCTGCCAACTCCAGGGTGTGATTCATCCAATTTTTGGGCTCCTGAAGCCAACTCCAGTGTATATTTGGGCTCCTGCTGCTGCTGCTGTCAACTCCTGCCAACTCCAGGGTGTGATTCATCCAATTTTTGGGCTCCTGAAGCCAACTCCAGTGTATATTTGGGCTCCTGCTGCTGCTACTGTCAACTCCTGCCAACTCCAGGGTGTGATTCATCCAATTTTTGGGCTCCTGAAGCCAACTCCAGTGTATATTTGGGCTCCTGCTGCTGCTGCTGCCAACTTCTGCCAACTCCAGGGTGTGATTCATCCAATTTTTGGGCTCCTGAAGCCAACTCCAGTGTATATTTGGGCTCCTGCTGCTGCTGCTGCCAACTTCTGCCAACTCCAGGGTGTGATTCATCCAATTTTTGGGCTCCTGAAGCCAACTCCAGTGTATATTTGGGCTCCTGCTGCTGCTGCTGCCAACTTCTGCCAACTCCAGGGTGTGATTCATCCAATTTTTGGGCTCCTGAAGCCAACTCCAGTGTATATTTGGGCTCCTGCTGCTGCTGCTGCCAACTTCTGCCAACTCCAGGGTGTGATTCATCCAATTTTTGGGCTCCTGAAGCCAACTCCAGTGTATATTTGGGCTCCTGCTGCTGCTGCTGCCAACTTCTGCCAACTCCAGGGTGTGATTCATCCAATTTTTGGGCTCCTGAAGCCAACTCCAGTGTATATTTGGGCTCCTGCTGCTGCTGCTGTCAACTCCTGCCAACTCCAGGGTGTGATTCATCCAATTTTTGGGCTCCTGAAGCCAACTCCAGTGTATATTTGGGCTCCTGCTGCTGCTGCTGTCAACTCCTGCCAACTCCAGGGTGTGATTCATCCAATTTTTGGGCTCCTGAAGCCAACTCCAGTGTATATTTGGGCTCCTGCTGCTGCTGCTGCCAACTTCTGCCAACTCCAGGGTGTGATTCATCCAATTTTTGGGCTCCTGAAGCCAACTCCAGTGTATATTTGGGCTCCTGCTGCTGCTGCTGCCAACTTCTGCCAACTCCAGGGTGTGATTCATCCAATTTTTGGGCTCCTGAAGCCAACTCCAGTGTATATTTGGGCTCCTGCTGCTGCTGCTGTCAACTCCTGCCAACTCCAGGGTGTGATTCATCCAATTTTTGGGCTCCTGAAGCCAACTCCAGTGTATATTTGGGCTCCTGCTGCTGCTGCTGTCAACTCCTGCCAACTCCAGGGTGTGATTCATCCAATTTTTGGGCTCCTGAAGCCAACTCCAGTGTATATTTGGGCTCCTGCTGCTGCTGCTGCCAACTTCTGCCAACTCCAGGGTGTGATTCATCCAATTTTTGGGCTCCTGAAGCCAACTCCAGTGTATATTTGGGCTCCTTCTGCCCCTCATAGTGATGCCACTTCAACTCTCTGCAATTGTGCCGCTCTGCGATTCTATTAGCGATGCCTCTGATCTGCATGTGATATTTCTTAAAAGTATTATTTAACTAACCCAGCACGCATCCTGTGCGTGTTACAGCAAGGCTGAATGGTTTACAACCCTATTGAGGCTGTAGGAGGCTCAGAAATAGCCGTTTTTAATAGCGATTCGTCGCGAATTTATTCGGGTCGAAACGATTTTTGTCGGAAAATTCGGCGAATCAGTCGAATCGAATTTTTCAAAAGTTCGCTCATCTCTAATTGAAGTAAGTCTGGAGATCTAAGAAAAAAAAGAAAAAAAAAAATGTTCCATTGCCATAGTAACCACCTTGTATAATTTTAAATCTTGGATCAGTCCTTCCTGTCAAAAGGTCTAATTGCCCCTGATCTGCACTGCTCAATTAGCAGTGATGTTTCCCTCCAAGTTAATTGCCAGAGATGGAAAGAAAGAGGATGAATGTAACCTTTTAGATGAAAAGTCTTTTTTTGTGTTTGGGTGAATCTGCTTCTCTGGAATATTATATGCGGTAATAAACTGCAACAAATGAAACTGATGTTAAGAGACAGAACTCAGCTAAATAACAGCTCATTTCATCTCTCCACTTATTGTATATGGATGTTAATGTTTATTCATATGTATTTGGTAATAACATTTTTGTTAAAAAAGTTAAGCGACCCTCAACCCTTCCTTGCAACTTTGTGCCAGGTATACAGGTACACTAACCTCACATACCCCCTTGCCATCTGTGCAACCTGAATTACAAAGACACTCACCTTTTTCTAGCAGAACGCCATCCATCCTCATAAGTAGCAGCCACACCTCCTCCAGTGAAAGGCATGCAACACTTGCACTTTCCTGGAACCTCCTAAATTAAAGGTTCATGGGCAGTGGGGGTAGGTGGAGAAGGATCCTTGTGGACTTGCTAGACTCTATATGTAACATAGTTTTCTGGGAGGGTTTAGGTTCACTACTGAATTTAAATAACTCAGTCTATTTGTAATATTCTGATTCAATGCACTCTTTGAAAAGTGTTTTGCATAAGAAACTTAAACTGGACCAACAGCGTTGCACAGCTGGAAAAAATCTCCCCAAAATTCACTTACTCATTCATGACAAATATTTATAGTCAGCACTTACATTTGCTCCTGTATCCACTGAAAGCTGCAACACCGCCCGTTTTTCTCCTGGTAGTGGCCAATTTGGAGCTTCCTATCCCAGCACCCTAATGTGCTGCTGTTTGGATGTAACTGACATAACCCTACAACACACAGTGGCAGTTAACCCAGCAGCACATCCTCTTTACAGATGGCCTGCAGCTCCATGAGATGCCATTTTGTAAAATTGGCCACAGCAAGAGTTAGAAGAACATAAATTATTTTTTATGTGCCGCAATCTAAATTGCCCTAGGGAACTTAAACATGCCTGGAATAAGCATACATTTATCCTAGATAAAGGATATATCCTAAGATAAAGAGAACATACACACATAAAGGTAGGCTAGATGTATCATATGGTCTCCTTCTGCCTTCAACCTTCTATGTTTCTATGATTATATTTTAAACAATAAGGTCATTTTATGATGGATGAGATTTCCACCTTCAACCAATTTGCCCCTCAGATGTAATGTATGAGGAAACACTCAAAGTGGGAGTAGTTTCATAGGGTAGGCATCCTAATTAGTGATGAGCAAACCCAAACGAAGTTCAGGTTCAACAAAGTTTGGCTGCATTCGCAGCAACCATTTGGTTCAGGTACACAGACTTGACCCAAACCCAATGGGGATCCAAACTTCAGGATCCAAAAATGGCTGTCAAATGGGAGGTAGTAAGGGGTAGAGTGCTGCAAAATTGGGGTGACACCAAGGTGATTACCCTGAACATAATGGAGTAGGAAAAGTACAGATGCAGCTTTTTTTCAAACTCCACTTGGTGCACTGGTACATCATGCTATCTTATAATCTTTAATGCATTTCAATGGCTTCTTCGTGAGATATCAAAATGGGCTGAGCTGTGAGGTGCCAGCACCTCCAAGGCATAAAGGGCAAGCTCTGGCCATGTGTCCAATTTTCTGACCTAGAAATTGAATAGAGACGACCCATTGCTCAGTACTAGAAGATGTGTTGACAGATACTCATCCAACATGTGAGTCAATGTCGGCCTGCTGGTACTACAGGCCATATCTGATGATGATGGATGTGGCCGAGAATTGAACAAGGTGTTCCGCATTCTGGCCATGCTCATCCTACCTTCTGAGGTGGTACTGGTGCCTCTGCTACACTGGTGACTTCCTCTTCCTCAGTCTTGTGTCACAACTAAGCTCTCAATGTCAGTTGGGAATTCTACCAGTATTACCTCCACCAGAGTGCATTTGTTCATTTTTTTTCATGCTTCAGTGCTAGGAATCAAGGACGGTATGTTATTCTTATAGCAGGAATTCAGCAGTATGGTCACCCAATAATTGAAACTGATGGCTATGTGGGCATCTCTGTGGGTGTTTCGTAGGCACTGGAGCATGTAGTGCCTAATGTAAGCCTGGCCGCCCTGAGTCAAGGAGAAGCTGTCACTGCCTCAGTGGGAGGTGTCTACTCTCTCTGCTCATCCCCCAAGTCACACTCTAGTGGTGCCTGTGAACTGTACTGGGTGACACCCTGCTGTGAGGAAAAATCTTCCTCCTCCAAATCGGTCCACTCGCTGGAGTACCTGGCCACTGTCAGTCCAGCGCTGATGATAGTGTAGTCAGCGCTGACCAAATTGATGGCAAACTGGACTTCAGCATGGCACAAATGTCCCTCTTCGAGTCCCACTCATTAGGGGTGAACTGCTGTTGGTCTGCACTTTGACTCACCCTGCATTTTATAGCTGGAATTCCACTATTGCCTGTTGCTGTTTACACACCCTTTCCAACATATGTAAAGTGGATTTCCACCTGGCTGGCAAATCATATATGAGGAGGTGGGTGGGAAGGACAAAGTTCCTCTGCAGTGCAGATGAGTGAGCAGCAGCAGGGTGTGAATGCCAAAAGTGGGCATACATGGCACTCACTTTATGTCGCATGGGCATGTATGGTTAATGGGTCAGGAAGCTTTGCACCACCAAGTTAAACATATGTGCCAGGCAAGGGATGTGCATCAGCTCAGCTAGGTCCAAAGCTGCTACAAGGTTCCACCCATTGTTGCACACCCCCATGCTGGGATTCAAGTGCAGTGACAGCAACCACTCATCAGTTTACTCCTGGGTGCCAGTCCACAGCTCCTGGGTGATGTGTGGTCTATCGCCCAGACAAAGGAGTTTCAGCAGTGCCTGCAGCTATTCTCCATGGCTGTGCTCAAAATGGTGGTGCAGGTGCTGCACTGACTGGATAAGGAGGAACCAGAGTAGGAGGAGCAGGCAACAGGAGGCACTGAGTAATGTCCAGCAACCCTGGGTGGTAGAAGTATATGAGCCAAAGCACTTTACGCTTCAGGCCCAATAGCCACTACATTGACTTGGGAATGGTGTAATCTGGGACAGCCACCCCTATAAGATTTTTAAAGCTATCTTTCTCCACCAGCCAGAACGGGAGCATTTCAAAGGCAAGCAATTTTGAAATGCTCACATTCAGTGCCAAGGCTTGTATGTTAGATGTGCCAATCTTCAGTTTTTTTGTCTACTATTTGGGGGATAAAAAGCTGTACGCTTCCCTGGGATGGTGTAGAGAGGCTTAGTGATGGTAGTGGTGGTGGTCTCACATTCTCCATTCGGGTAGAGACAGGTGGCCTTGCCCTTGGGGAGGCTGTGTTAGAGGCTGAGACAACCAAAGCAGCATAGTGAACCTCAGGTGTTTGCATGTTTTTTGGTGTCTGGTTTGCAGGTTTCTGGTTATGCACGTGATGCTGAGATTTTTCACAATTCTTCCTCACTTCAGGGACTGATGGCAGAGCATGCAAATGGCCCGGTACTGTCGTCTCTGCACTGCTTGAAAAAATGCCATGCTGGGGAGATCCTTTAAGCCAGCTTTGGTGTGCGCGGTCCCTGGGCCAGGTGGTCAGTAATATCAATGGGCTGACTGCTGATGGTTTGCACCTTTCTCCCTCTTCTACTGGCTGCCTGGGGCGACATGGCCACCACCTCCTCCAAAATCTGATTGCCTTCTGTCTATGTTGAGTCTAGGACTGAGTCATCACCCCTCGGATCGCATCACCCCTTGGATCATCTTCCACCCGCTCTTCCACTGTCCACGTCCTCATCCTCCAACACAAGTTGTTGGGCATCTTGGATCTCTAAGTCTACACCTGGGGATGGGCAAGTGGACGGTCTACAGAATCCCAGCTAGGGATGTCATCATAGAGCATTAATGACTGCTTCATGACTGGTGGCTTTGATGGTCTTGCTGATTTGAAAGTGCACTTTCGGCAGAAGTGGAGCAGGTTGAAGACAATCCAATGGAACTTGCAACACTGTGTACCATAAAATCTAGCAATGCCTCAACTTGGTTTGCCCTCACCATTCTGGCAGCGGTATTGGGTCCTACAAGAATATGCTGCAAAGGTGTAGCAGGCACAGATGTAACATGTCTCTCCCTGCAGCACCAGCTCCATCACCACCAGCAGCAACAGTAGCAGCAGCAGCACCACGGCCCTGTCCCTGTCCGTTATCTGCTGCTTTGTGGACATTTTTGGACACTTGCAGTTACTGACAGTGGACTGAAACCTTCAGCAATTTAGGGTTTGTGCATAGAAAACCTGCCCCATATTCCCAGGTTTTTTGTTGAAGTTTCACTTATTTTCCTTTGCTTTTCTTAATCCTATCATTGAATTGGTATTTAATCCAGTATACACAGTTTGTCCTTAACTCATTGAGTCTGGTTCCAAACCCAACAGCCCAAAGTCCTGCCTTGTGTAATCTGCTGAACAACTCACATTACCAAAGGTCCTTAATCTTTTTCTTCTCGAAAAGATTTGGAGAGGCTTGGCTAACCTTAGGAGAACTCCTAGGTGTTCTTAAAACCTATGCATCAAGTTTGGAGCTTTCTCCATGAAGATAGAAAAAATACCTTTTATTTTTGAAGAAGTCACATTCCATCATTCCTTCATTTGAGCACTGTAGCACTGTAAAACACTATTTAGCAGTATTTAGCATGATTAAATGAAGTGTAACCCAAAATACCATGTGTCATAGGACCATGTCCTGAGGGCACAAGGTCCTCACTTTCTTCCTTACTGTCCTTCACTCCAGCAGCCTCCTCTCTCTACCTATCTGTCCTGAAAAGGACAATTGTTTTTTTTCATTTTTTTAAACAAGACCTATCTGTCTCAATCAGCAGTAATAACCTCTCCCTAACTAACTGAGAGCTAAAGTGCCCCCTTTTATACAACGGGGTCACATGTCCCGTCTGTTTGTTACGGCCTCAAAGCAGGGTGATAGACTTCTCATGCAGCCAATCAACCTACTATTCTGGGTTCAGTCAAATGCCGAACTTTAACACAAACTTTTTGCTGAAGTCTGTGTTCAGGGGCCCCAGATCCCCTCAGCCACCTGTTGAGGTCATCAGTATAGTATGGTTTGACCAGCATGACATTTTGCACCCCCACAAATCTGTAAAAAATAATATCTTTCGAATAATTTGGCAAGACTCTTCCAGTCCTCCCTGTCCTCCCCAGAGCTCAGCAAATTGTTATAGAAAAATGATTTACAAATTTGATAAATGTATGCATCGCTGGAACAAATTCTGTACCTCACCCACAGAATTGCCTTATAACAACCAATCAAATGCAAGAGATTTCTATGTTTTCTTCTTGTGAGTTGAGTGAGAAAGAATTAACTCACACATTCAGCCTAGCCTTGAAAAACCTTTCACCCCATCTGTTTTACCTCCTAGCTCACATCCGATAGTTGAACTTATAGGTGATTTTTCTTAAAGAGTCACAAACCCATTTTCAACAACATGGGTGCTAGTGGACAACATGTGGTATTCTGATTGCTAAAGCCCCCCATTACAAGCCCCGTTCTTCCTATGTGCACATTGCTTGACTGGCCAAATCCATCCAGTGACTGGACGCAGGCGCTTACAAGGTCCAGACTCTTTTTCTTTGCTGCTAACTAAAAAGTTAGTTAGCAAATGTAAATAAAAAAAGTTTAGTTCAGTAAACAAAACGTGTGAAAACTCAGGAGAATTAGATAAATCAAGTCTATTGTTTTACAGAATTTATAGCTTTCCTAAAAAACAGTTTATATAGCGTATTTATTAATTACAGTGCGGTTGTTAATATTAGCTAGGTCATGTGAGGTCACCACTGTTTTTGTTAAACTTGCTTCTACATTAATTCATAATTACATGCAATTATAGTTCGTGCTTTGAATTGATGTCCCCTTTAAATCTGTAGATTTGCCTCTGCTAATTAACAATGCTTAGACAAGATGGTAATAATTGGTTATATATTCCTATGACACTTTAATATTTTTTTTCCAGAAAATCTGTAGAGGTCATCAGTACAGTAAGGTTGTGACCAGAATGACACATTGCACCCCCAGAGGCTACTAGACTTTATATCTTTCCCATTTAGATTACCCCTTCTCTTCAACAGTGGCTACATCACAGCTGAGATTGACAAATATGGTGTTGTGGGGGGGGGGGTGCAATAATACAATTCTGTGAAATACTCACCTGTAGAATTGGTATTATACGCATACAGTACGTCCTGCTTCATATATAATACTTACACGTGGGTAATCCTCCGCCAGAGAGCGCTGTTCACTGCAGACATGCAAAAACAGGCTCCTCCCGGCCCTTCATATACCCAGGGACCTCCCACAAATCCCCAGCATTGAAAAGCAGTGAGAAAAGAAGCTGGGAGAAACCAACCACCAAACTGGTAACAATAACAATGATAACAATCACCATACAGGGGATCCAGAAAAATGTAAAACCAGGGTGGGGTAGAGCAGGATGTACTGTATGCGTATAATACCAATTCTACAGGTATATCACAGAATTGTATTATTCTAAGCATACAGTACGTCCTGCTCCATATATAATACTTACACGTGGGACATCCAATAGCAGGGTGGGATCCCCATAAAAAAAGGCACAGCAGACAGTAAAGGCGCTGTCACCTGCAAACCTTGCTACCAAGAACGACAGGAGCAGAGGCTCCAATGTCAACCTCATAAAAAAACCTTTTGAAAAGGTATGAACAGAAAACAAGCAGCGGTCTAGCAAAACCTGTTTAACAGAAACCTGGTGCTGAAGGGCCAAAGGTACCCAAGCACAAGCAGAAACAGAATAAAAAGAGAAGATTCTTCCCCTTAAAGGAATAGGCCAGAGTAACATCCTGACCAGTCCAAATGCAACAGTAGCCTCAGTAAAACTTAGAACTGTCCCCATCGGGGAAATGAAACCTGGTCTCCCGCTAGACAGGCGGGGATACTGACCACTACACTAACAAGGATCAGCAAGAAGCCGAAACCTTTACTCAGAACCAGAAGGACAAATCATCCAAGCAAGACCAGTCCAAAGGGCGCATAGCCCCTGGAAGCAAACGAGATCAGGCGCATTCGTAAGGAGGCGCCCGCAGACCCCAAGGGGCATCAGTCCCCCTAAGGGACAAGAAACAAACCAGGAAAACTTCAACACCTGTTGAGGGAATGTAGACCCCCTTACGTCAGCATTACTAAGAATAAGGCCCAGAGGCAGACAAAAAGGACTTAAATAATGATCATAAGACACCACCTTGGGCAAAGGTCCGGCGTAAGGCGGAATACCACCCCATCATGGTGTGTATATATATAATGAACGAGGGCTAACTAAACAGAGCCACCCTCTCAGGCACACGTCTGACTGAAGCAACAGCCCCCGGAAGGGCAACTTAAACTAAGCTCAGACAGCATCCGGAATAAGCCCCAAGGGAACAACCCGCAAGGCAAACAGAATAAAAATTGATCCCAACAGGGACCATAGAACTACTTGGGAGATGCACCTGAGCAATCCCCAAGAGAACGCTTAACAAGGAAGACTGAACAAGACTTCTACAGGAAGGCAGACAGGACAGAACCTGAACCTTCAGAGTACCTAGATGGGGAGCCAACCCCAACCCATGCTGTAATAACTCTAGAACCCTGGGAACGTCCAACGGGGGAGAGACCAAGACTCACGTCAATCAATATGGGTACACCATACCCCATAATAGACGGAGGAAGAAGAAGAAAAAGAAGCTTGCTCCTAGCCCCCCATAGACCAAGTCACCCAGAAGATAAACCCGTCTCCAAAAGGGTGAATGAATCAGCTGTCAAGCCCTCAGACTAGAGCCTGTAGATTGGGGCGACATAAGAAGGAGCCTGACAAGGGCAGAACCGCACTCCTGAGAGAGCGTACAGGTCCGCTGACCTCAGCAGAAGCATCTGCGAACCACAGTCCACTAGGCCACCCAGGGGCCATCAATCTCACGGGTCTCTTTATCAGCGCAACCGTGCGCAGAACCCCATGACCAGAGTCAGAATATTCTGGGGCAGTAAAAACAAGGGCAGAGCCCCTGTGATATTAACAAGACCCAACAGAGCCACCCTAGTTGGCTCTCAGAGGGACACCAGGATAGCACAACCTGCCACTGAAGGACATCCATTGGAGTGAATACCACTGAGGTGCAGGGAACGTAGACCCCCACCCAGATCAGGATCAGAAACCTTCCAGGAGAATCATCCTGCTTCAAGTTCCAGACCAATAATAAATACAGGCCACTGTCGTCCAACAGGCCAAGAGTCCCCAAATAGACAGGTCCTGAAGAGGAGAAGTCCAGCAAGATAGTGCCAACTGAAGGCTCACTGTTTTAACAAAATCAGTAGGTAAGATGGACCCTCTAAAGGACCCTACCTAGGAACCACGGGGGGGTTTTGGAAGAAAATCCCCCCCTGCCAACCTGCGAGACTTGGTACCCAAGGTGACCATTCACAGGAAGATGCAAGCAAAGAAGGGGGTGCCCCCTGACAGGGTCCTTGAATTTAACCAGCTCAAGAGGAACCACCGTACCAAGGGGGAATGAGCACAGACCTAGCTCCAGGGGTGCTGGAACCCCATCCAGGATCAATAACCTACTGTGCCGAAGAGCCCAAGGGCTCTGTATATAAGGGACATCAGCTGATCCGCCACCAACGGGCCCACCATCTGCAATCCTGCCTGGTGAAAGTAAGGTGACAGCAAAGAGGGACAGAGCCCATGTAACCAGGAGTCCACATATTGCCAAGGAAGAAGGTTCAAGCCTGAACCGAATCCAAGGAATGGAGATAGCGAATAAGGGACAATGAGGGATTGAGGTGACTGAGCACCCATCCAAATAACTCCCAAAGGACACCACCGGCCGACTAACCCACTCGGCCTGATGTAGATTGGGAAGTAAAGAAGGACGATCCGGTAGATCCTAGTGCAGACGTCCCACGGGCATGTCAGAGACATCACCCCCATCCACACCTTGGCGAGCAGCCTGGGAGCAGAAGAGAGGCCAAAAACAAGGCCCCAGTCTGCAGAGTTGGTCCTTCAACACTGACCTGTAAAGGTCTCGGTGTCCAGAAGACACAGGGGAAGCTAAAAGGATCTTAGATCTCCACAGGAGGCCAGAAGCCCCCCTTGCACAGGGCGCCTGTGAGTGAGCAAGACAGAGATATCATGCAGGGACTACCTGTGAGTGTAGAATTGCCAAGCCTACAATAGGCCAGCATGGCCCAGACTGCCTTGTCATTTTGAAGGAAAGAGGAAGGACAACTTAGAGGCCATCGCCCCAGCCTGTTAAGGGCAACCTGCAAGTGAGCCCAGACTCTGCAGGCCGAGTAGGGCCCGCACCAACTCCTGAGGGGAAAACAGGGGCAAGAAGCATCCTGACAACCTCTAAAAGGGACCGCCCAGCAAATTCTATCCTGTGTCCAGGGGAACTACCTCCTGGATCCACCAGAAGGAGATGATACGCTCCCAGATAGGAGCCAGGTGCTGTGGCAGTCCCCTCGCCCAGAAGGGCGAGGGCGTCCCTTCACGCTTGGGAGGTCTTGGACTTAGCCCTGCCAGAGGACCCAGGGCGTTGCCTGCCCACCCTGGAGTGGTAATCTACTCCGAAAAGTTGGAAGCACACCTCAGGTTTGTGCTTGACACTAACGTAGGGAGGGGGAGGGGTGTTCCTGCCCCGAGGAGGCCGAGATGGCCTTCTTTGGATATAAGAGCCTGGAAATGCCCCTGTTCCAGAAATTCCAAGCGCGGTGTCGCTGTGTGGAAACTCTCCCTCTTAGGCTTGGGAGCCTCCCAGGAGGGGAGATTGACAAAACCTCAAAGATCTTAATAAGTAGTTCATCAGTGTCACACAGGCCCCAAGAACCGGGTCCAGAATCATCACGGCTCCAGGGCATCTCATCCGAGGAGCCCGAATCGGAGAATAGCTCACCTTCATCAGAAGGATCAAGGTCCTGCATAGCAGCAGATTCATCAGTTTCATTAGGAACCGGAGAACCAGGAGGCATCAGGGACCGCTTTTTCCAGGGCCCAAGCACTCCGCCAAACTAGATAGCACCTGTTCAGCCGTAGGCAGCCTGCGCGGCACGTGCTGGTCATCCCCGCTCGAGTGCGACTCATAAGGAGTGAGATTTAAGCACGGGGAGACAGGTGTATTGAAGCGAGGTGCAGCCACTGGCAAACCTGATTGCAGGGCCAGTGCCTGTTCAGCACACGGTCCGCAGACCCGTGCTCTGTCAGCATCAGCATGGGGCTGACCACACACTGTACACAGCCGGTCTTGTCCCCGAGGGACCCCGGGTACATAATTCTGAGATGCCTCCATATGGTGATTATCTGAGCAATATGCCCGCAGGGATTTATGCAATAGGCAACCCTGGATGCCCCAAGACCCGCTAGGAATGTGGGAGAATGTTTATGTGAACCCGCTATAATATATGTCAAGCCGGGAGAAGCCACCGAAATCTTGGCGTCTGAATATATAAAGAGGACAAGAGGGGGGTGTCAGAGTCATGCGCAGCTGAATGAAAGATCATAGGAACAAAAACCGCCCAGGAGGGCACTTACATGACCAAGGGAGGAGGCGGATCAAAACCACGCGCGCGCGTGAAGACCGTAAAAAAGGGGGGCAAACGAACCTCGAGGGGCGGGCCTGATCTGGCCGTGACGCGGGGTGCGTCATGCCAAGTCCCCGCCTCCCCCAAAGAGCGCGAAGCTCTAACCAGCGTAACGTCAAAAACAAGCAGTGGATAGGACACACATAAAGAGTGTAGCTAAGGAGATTGCTCTCAAAACTAGAGAATGATGCTGCCGCCCGGGCCGCACACTTCTTGTAAATGACAAAGACACACACGCACGCAACCAGACAAGGGTTATGCTGGATCAAGGAGCGCGGCTCTGACACCCAAGTTCAAAGAAAAAAACGCAACGGCCATAAACGTGTATAACCTTACTCTGAGACCGCCACACGTATACCCCCCCTTTCTTTTCCCCCGAGCTACGGGGGAAGCGAGGGAGAAGGCGACCCTGCACCCAGGGTTCATCGCTACTAGGGGCACGGGGCAATAATGCGGGAGGGGCATCTATTGGAGGCTCACCATCGGCCTAAACCGCGGGGGACTGCGGTGGAGCGTAGCTCCGTGAGCACACATGGTGCTGCCTACCTTCACCCGACCAGCGCAGCCCAGGCTGGGAGGCATATCACACAGAGGAGGGGTGGAAATAGTCCCACAGGGCCGCAGGCTGTAAAAGCCCCACTCACCTGCGAGAGAGTGATACTTCATGTCTTCGCAGTCAGCACTGCAGAGAAATCTGGGGATTTGTGGGAGGTCCCTGGGTATATGAAGGGCCGGGAGGAGCCTGTTTTTGCATGTCTGCAGTGAACAGCGCCCTCTGGCGGAGGATTACCCACGTGTAAGTATTATATATGGAGCAGGACGTACTGTATGCTTAGAATATTTGGGCTTGGCTTCTTCATTTTCACATAAGTGACCTTTTTACCACTCAATTAAAGTGGACCAAAACCCAAGATAGTGAGTATTTTGACTATCCCTGTTAGAGCGTTCTGGCTCCCTGTTAGAGCCTTCTGGTTTCAGGAGAGGCCCTGGAATAGCCCCCCTCAATTCCACCAGTGCTAACAATTGCTGCAAAGAAAATGAGATTTACTACCCTCGGTGCCTAATCCCTCCTTTTTTGGGGGCGGGATGGATGACGTCATCCCGCTGAAGTCATCCCGCTTCAGATGCGATGATCAGTGGAGAAGGCATGGAGGGGCAGGGGATCCCCATCCCCTTCTACCTATCACCATATCTGTCATCAGATCAGCACTCATGCGACACAGGTAAATAAAAAATGTTATTTAATAGAAGTAATTTTTACTCTGTGTGGTGTGTTTTTTACATTTAACCCTTCATGAACTGGTAAGGGATCCATGAGACTCCTATACCCCTATGCCAGCCCACCACAAGGTTGGCAAGTCTTCACACCCCCACTACCTGCCCCCCCAAAGGGTGGGGGCAGAAGAGCATGGGGGCTGCTAAAGGTATGCAGGCTTTTAGCCTTTAGGGCCAAGAACCACCGATGCTGGCCCCTGCGCCCTGGTCTACAAGCCCTCATAGCTGGTGCTTGGGCTGGTTTTGCTGGTTAGGGTGGATCCCACACCCATTTTTTTTAACATATTAACACTTTATGTCTCATTTTTTTAACACTTTATATCCTGTTACCCAGCACTTTATGTTCCATTTTTTAACACTATGTCCTGTTACCCAGCAAATATAAAAGGCTTTCAGCTGCAGCAGGAGAGCAGAAGCCAGAGTGATTGGCCTGGGACAATGCTTAGGAATGGATCAGAGATAAGTATTTAAAAAAAGAAAGAAAGAAAACATTTTCGGTGTGTTTTTTTTACATTTAACCCTTTGTGAAATGATAAGGGGACCATGAGACCCCTAAACCAGTTCTCAAGGCAGAAGGAGCTGGCAAATCACCTACAACTGACAGGTGACTTGCCATTAACCCCCGACCCCCATTATCTGCCTCCCCAATGCCAGGGGGGCAGATGAGCCTGTGGCCCATGAAGGCTATGCAGGCTTGTGGCCTTTAGGGCCCGGGCTGGTTATGCTGAAAAGGAGGGACACCATGCCATTTTTTTTAGCCCTAACATTTTTTGTTAGTGCAAAATAGTGGCAATCACTTCAAAAATCACAATTGAAGGGGGCGTGGCCGACACATGGCAGAGTGAAGGAGCTCGGACGCGGGGCTCCGGCAATTCAGCTGACTTTTCAAAAGATTCCACCTGAGGAGAGACAGCTTACTAACCCTACATGGGGGGTAGTAAGAAGAAGAAGAAGGAGGAGGCCGATCCGAGGGCGGCATGGAGAGATTTTTGGACGACCCATCCAGCAGAGGAGCGCCAACCAAGATGGCGGAGGAGGAGAGAGGAGCGAGCCTCCCCCAGCAAGATGCAGGGCGGCGATCAGCTGAGAGGCGGCTGCGGGCGGAGGCAACCCGACCGCCCGAAGACACACAGGCAGAGGAGGTGAGAGTCAGCGGCATCTCGCAGCGTTCTGCCTCCCTCGCTGCGGGAGAGAGGGGGGGCAGAGCAGACTCGGCGCTCGGTCAGAGTGCCTGCCACCACGTGGGTCGCAAGAGACCCAGAGAGAAGGAGGGAGGGAGATCTCACCCACACACATCAAAGCCACTGCAACCCCCCCCCCCCCACACACACACATCAAAGCTGCTCAGTCAGACAGCAGAGCCATCACAAATAGAAGGAAGGAGGAAGGGGGAGGATAATATAACCCCACATAGTGATCTGGATGCACAGGCTGGGAACATACCACCCCAACAATCTCTCCCTGACAGCACCCCCAATAAAACCTCCCTCCCCACAGATACCATGCACCTAACATGGGATGCCCATATAGAGCCCAGTTCCCGGGATTGGTCACCATTACACAGCCCCATGCTGCCACCCAGCTGCACGCCACCTGTGACCTGGTCCTCAGGCTCTGAGGAGGATTTCCAGGGCAGATCCAGCCCACAGGAGAGATCCTGGAATCGGAGGGACCCGGGAGAGGGGCCCTCTGGGGCTCCTGGGAACCAGCCCAGATCGGCTTCCCGCCTGAGTCAAGCGTCCTGGGATATCCCCTCAGAATTGGATCCCAGCTTTAAACTTCTACTACAGTTCCTTCCTACCAAAGCAGACCTAAAAGGGGATCTAGAAGCAGTTGCACTGAGGATCGAGCGGGCTGTAAGGAAAGAGCTAGAAGACCTCCAGCAGCAAACATTAGCTCTAGACACCAGAGTATCCTCTCTGGATACCTCCAGCGTGAACCATGAAGACAGAATCTCTAAGCTCGAGCGGGCGTCCCGAAGTCAGAGACAACAACTCACGGATGTCATCTTGCAGTCTGATGATCTGGAAAATTGGAATAGACGTAATAATCTGAAGCTAAGGAGCATCCCGGAATCAATACCCTCAAACCAGCTGCGGTCTGCTGCGTCCGACATATTTAACTCTTTGCTAGGGAACCCTAGAGACTCGGAGATAATTACCGATCGTATACATAGGGTGACAAGCCGCCCTGCCAGCGAAGCCGAAGCCCCATGGGATGTTTTATGCTGCATTCATTTTTTCACAATCAAAGAGGACATTCTACGTAAATCCTGGGAGCAACGTCGGGTTGAGTGGAGTGGCTGCAGGATCCAAATACTCCCGGATTTATACACTACGTATGAGGAGAACTTTGCGCCCCCTCTTGGATAGGATTCGTGAGGTCAACGCTTCCTACAAATAGGGTCACCCGTTTCACCTCATCGTCCGTCTAGATAATGGCATATTCACCCTGCGACGAAGAGAGGACCTCCCTGATTTATTTAGATTCCTGGATGTCGGCCCCATTGAGGTTCCAGACTGGCTGGACTGTAACATGGAACCGCCCTCATGGAGAGATCGACGGGACAAAAGAGCTCGCAGAGAGGGGTGGGGGGGGGGGAAGGGGGCCCATCCGGGGCCAAGGAGATAGGGCACTGGGCCCCTGAGCTTGGGGTTCTCACTGGACCGGACTCACTCCTGGCTCGGGTGTATCCTTTACTTGAATGCGTTTATTCTACCTAGATTGCCTAGTATATTATATTATGTTATGCTGTGTTATATTATGTTTTTGCCCTCTGTTATGTTTTACTCCGGTTTGATGAAGGAATGAATGTTCTGCTGTCTCTCCAAACTGATGACCGGTGGGCCCGGCGCCCGCTAAGCGCTGGGACCGCGGGGTTAGTAGATTGGTGGCGGGGTTGCTGGAGTCCCGCCCCACGGTGCGAGGGGTGCTTTACCCCCAATAGTTTTCTGCTTTCTCTCACTGAGCTGTTGCCTGGTGGGAACAAGCAGAATAAGGAACAATAGTTCAGCTTTCAGAAGTTGCCCTCTCTTTCTGCGAAGGGCTTTTTGGTTTCTCTTCTCTATTTCTTGGATTTCTCTACCCTTTTTCTCTTTACTTCTCCTTACCTTGTTTCTGCTTTCCTATCCCCAGGGGCTGTCACAGCTAGTATGACAGGATCCTTGATCTGCCGGGGTCGGCGGTTGGTGCCCGCCAGAGGTCTCCACCGCTGGTGCTTTTACCTCTTTGCTGTTTCTGCCCCCTTCATCGGACCCACCCATCCATTCCTCCTATCCCCTACATGTTACCTTTGACCCGCCTCAGCAGAGGGAGGGCCTGGCGGTATGGCTAGCTTGAAGATATGCACCCTAAATGCTAAAGATTTAAATATACCCGAAAAAATGAGCTAAGATTCTCTACGGGCTACATAAACTTCTCCAGGAGACCCATTTCAGTAGCGGGAGAATCCCAGAAATCAAAAACAGATACTTCACAAGATGGTACCACTCCCCGAATCCAGACACTAAATCCAAGGGGTTGTCAATTGCTATACATAAAGGTACTCCTTTGGAGCCATTGGACTCAAGAGTAGACTCCCAGGGGAGGTATATTTATCTGAAGTTCTCAATGGGTGGGGAGACCTACACCTTAGCAAATATATACTTGCCCAACCAGGACCAAACAGGAGTGGGAGTGCGATTCCTTTGCCTCTTGGAGAAATTTGCAGAAGGGGTCATAATTCTAGGTGGGGATCTTAGTATGGCATTAGATGCAAGGTTGGATACTTCTCAAGGTACATCAGCAATCCCGCAAGCTAAGTTGGCGACCTTCAGAAAGGCTCTGAGTGACCTGCAGGTGGTTGATGTCTGGAGAATTCTAAACCAGGGGGCGAGAGATTATACGTTTTTTCACACACTCACACCTCTTACAGCAGACTAGACTACATCTTTGTCAGTCACTATGCCTTGGCTAGAGACTTGAGTGCCTCAATTTGCCCAATCATGTGGTCAGACCATTCCCCGGTATATCTCAACCTGCCGGTCATGGGTGGGGTTAGGAGGCAATTCAGCTGGAGGCTTAATGAGAACCTACTCAAAGGTGGAAAGCTCTATATCACACTTCATAGCCTATCATGCAAACGACAGTACCTCCTTGCCAACTCAGTGGGAAGCAATGAAATGCGTTCTTAGGGGGATATTTATTAAGCATTTCTCTAGGTTAAAGAAGGAGAGGACGCACCAGATCCAAACCATTTTAGATCATATCCAAGCACTTGAACAGGCCCATAAAAGTACACCCTCTAATGGGGATTTGATGGAATTAATTGCGGCCAGATCTGACATATGTCCCGGTCATTAGAGGTAAGGAAGGACGGGAGGTTCACAAACCAAATCAGATAGTGGAGGAATTTCAGGAATACTATGCAGGGCTATACAATATAAAAGGTAGTCGGGATTCTCTTTCCCCGGAGGAAATGGATGCCCGCATAATGGAATATATAGAGGAAACGGCAGTTCCTTCTTTACCGGATGAGATAGGAGATTTGCTAGAGGCACCCTTTGGGGAGGCGAAGGTGGGGAAGGCCATTAAAGGGACTCCGTTAGGAAAAATCCCAGGCCCAGATGGATTCACACCGAGGTTCTATAAAGCACTGGGGGGGGCTCATTTACTTTCTGAAAGTTTTCAATAGCGTTTCTGATACTTGCCCCTTCCCAAGCCAGGCCCTGGAAGTACATATCTCAGTTATACCAAAACCTAGACAAGACGCTAATTACCAACTATAGGCCGATTTCAATAATAAATGTAGACGTTAAACTTTTTGCAAAAGTTATAACTAATAGATTGCAAGAGCCTCTGGCCGAGATTATTGATAAAGATCAGGTGAGTTTTGTAATGGGGAGAGAGGCCAGGGATAACACGTTGAAGACAATCACCCTTATGCAATACGCGCAAACCCAAAAGATACCTTCTTGCTTGTTCTCCGTGGACGCCGAGAAGGCCTTTAATAGGGTCCACTGGAGATTTCTACGGGCAGCTCTGGTCCAGATAGGGATAGGTCCTGATATGTTAGGGAAAATTATGTCACTCTATAGCAAGCCAACAGCCATAGTCAGGGTAAATGGGGTTTTATCACCTCCATTCAGTATTGACAATGGTACACGACAAGGGTGCCCGCTGTCACCATTGTTATATGTGATAGTCATGGAGCACCTCGCGCAAGCCCTGAGAGTGAACCCCGCAATTAAGGGAATCTTCTGTGGGGGGAGGGAACACAAACTCTCACAGTTTGCAGATTATATTTTACTTTACATCATATCCCCCCATCTTTCCTTGCCTTCTATACTCAAGGAATTTGAAAGATTTGGTTACCTTAGTAACTTCAAAGTCAACCTCACCAAAACAGAAGCCCTCAAAACTCACTTCTTCAGACAAGCATATGACCTGGTGTAAGGAACTCCTATAACCTTCAATGGTACATGCAGCCATACTCAAGCTCTACCACTTGTGACCCCGCCCCCTTTGTCTCTACCCCCATCCTTTAGACTGTAAGCTCGCAAGGGCAGGGCACTCCTCCCTCTTGTGCTCACAACACTTGGTTTTAACCTGTGGCATCTAATTTTGCATTTTTCTCTGTACTATATGTTTTACCCTGTCTGTATTCATACCTTGTAAAGCGCTACAGAAGTTGATAGCGCTTCATAAATAAACAATAATAATAATAATAATAAACATTTCCCTGCCCAATGACACTCTACGACTCCTACAAACAAATTTCTAATTTAAATGGCAGAAGAAGTCCATTACCTACCTAGGAATACAACTACCAACTAACCTAGATAGTCTGTATAGGCTAAATTACGCCCCTCTCCTCTGGAGAATCTCAAGTCATATAATAAGGTACAATACTCATGGATGGGATGCATAAATATATTAAAGATGGACATTTTACCTTGCTTTCTTTATGTGTTCCAGGCTATCCCGATTGTGCCAGAACAGAGATTCTTCAGGGACTTGAAACAGGCCTGGATCAAATTTATCTGGAATGATAAGAAGCCCAGGAGCCGCTACTCAGTCCTAACAAGACCCAAGGGAGAGGGGGGATTTGGATTACCAGACCTACTACCACACGGCTGCAATATTAGTCAGATTAACCGACTGGTTCCATCACCAGACAGATAAGCTTTGGGTAAGTGTGTAGAATGGAGCCTCCCCTCTTAGTCTCACCGTGCTCCCATGGATAGAACCTCCTCTGAGGCCTAAATCACATAGTCTTCCACTGTTGATACACTTTCTGCTCTCTGTATGGGACTCAACTCTAAAGAAGAGAGAAATATCGCATAGGCCAGGACCACTTACTCCTCTGTTTGATAATCCCGCATTTCCCCCGGGAGTAGGGACAAGTAAATTCCTAATTTGGGAAAAATCGCAAGGGGTTAGATTGGGCAACACTTTACAAAACAATTGACCCCCAAGTCTCCAGGATCTCTGGATTCAAGGTGGGGGGGAGAAAGGGTGTCCTTGTTTCTCCATAGGCAGCTGGTCGCTTTCATCTCCTCCCATGCCCTGGGATCCTCACTCTCCAGACCTCTGACTTCTTTTGAGAGTATTCTGAGAGCTGATGGTGGGCCTCCGCATGCCCTCTCGCTGCTATACAAGGTTTTACAGGCGGAGAGGGATCCCTCGGAGGGTCTCGGGTATGTTAGAAGATGGGAGCAGGAGCTGGGTTGAGAACTAGACGCAAAGGACTGGGAAAAATCTTTTACCCTGACCCACAAGCTTTCCCTGGCATGTAAGGCCCAGGAAAAGAACTACAAAAAATTCTGTCCCGGTGGTACAGATACCCGGTTGACCTGGCCAGATTTGGAGGAGCTGACACAGGCATGTGCTGGCGGTGTGGACTGGTGGAAGGCACGATGATTCACATCTGGTGGAGCTGCCCTTTGATAAATAGATTGTGGGATCAGGTATATTCGGTCTACAAATTTTTGACCCTGAAGGATATTCCTAAGGAACCACAAATAGCCTTGCTGTCAATGGTGCCTGGCTCGATCTCCGCCGCAAAAAAGGGAATCCTCAGACATCTTCTGACTGCCGCCAGGTCAGTGATAGCCCGACATTGGCGCTCCCAACACACTCCGGATATCTTGGAGTGGGTGCGGGAAGTGGAGGGAATCAAGAGAATGGAGGAGATGGTGCTCGAAGCTCCGGAGAACGGGAGGGAGAAATTTAATACCACTTGGATGATCTGGATCATGGCACGAGATACGCCGGAATTTAGGACTCTGCTCTCCTCATTGTAGTTAGTTACGGGGTCAGATTCACGGGAGCATTGGAGGGACAGGAAGGAACATGAAGTCCCAAGGAGATGGCCCAGGACCGCCAGACCCTCCACAACCTGTACCCTTATCCTTGTATTAGAGTCCGTCCCCCCACTTGGGGCCATATCCTTCCCTTCCGCTGCCTCCTGGACTGGTAGGTGAGCATCATCTTTTCCCCCTTACCCCCTTCTTTCCCTTTTCCCCTCCTCCTTTTCTCTCCTTTCTGTTTTGTTTCCTTTTCTCTCTCCTTTTATCCTGTAACTCTCTGTTTCACAAAAAAAGAAAAAAGAAAGGAAAGGAAGAAAGCAGGGCTTCTGTAAGGTTACGAAACTGTGCCCGCATGATTAGGATGCACCCCCTTATATGGCTCGGAGATAGGTTGACTTGGAATGCCCCTTTGGGGATCTCACTCAGAGGTCACCAGATGAACCGGAACAGGGTTGAGCGAAGGAGGGTGTTATGCTGAAGCTGTTATGCCGAGATCCCGATGGACATCACCTTCCATATTCGTTATGTGGGTTAGACTGGGGGAATGTTTTGTGGGATGCCGTCGGTTATTTACATGTTTTTATTCTAAGTGATATATGATGTAAGCCAAGAGTGTTACTTGACATTTCAGTGAGCTCTGTGTTCTGATTTCTTTCTAATAAAAACATATTGAACAAAAATCACAGTTGAACATGTATAGTGCAAAATAGTGAAAATGGTGTTGGCAACAGAGGGTGACAAAATCTCTAGGTAAGCTGGCACTAAAAGGGTTAATGGTGGTTAAAACCTAAATACCTATATATCCAGATTTTCCACAATGAGTGAAACAGGTGACCCTTATGGTGCAGACAAGTTTCTGCCTGTAGAAAATATCCTTTTTTTACCAAGAGGGTTGCTGCCCCCCTGCAATGCGCTGCCCAAGACATAGGTCCCAGAGTGCCTAATAGGAAATACATCCTACAGCTATAAGGGCCAGACAACATTGGGGGCTATCCAAACGATTTGGGTTTTTTTCTGGAAAAGCAGACTTTCAGAGGCAGTGATAGTTTTTTTGCTCAACACACAAAAAAGTAAAAAAAAAGTTTTTATCTATTTAAGAAATCAAACACCTCTGAACCTGCCATTGGGCAATTTCTACAGGTGAGGTGCACATTTTAATTTTAATGGGGTAGCTATTTTTTTGAGCAAATACCATATGGATATCTCAAACACTGCTGATGTTATTTTCAAACTCCAAAAATAAAATGTGTCTAGCCTTTTTCGAAAAATTTAGGTAAAACTGGCCCATCAAAGGTGCAGGGGATTTTTCAATTTCAATTTCTAAATAGCTGAAGATTTTTGATTTTACTTTATTGTGTGCTGAGTGAGAATAGCTTTCACAACTCTCCAAGAAAAGGGATGCAGAATATTGAAAAGTTCTACATCCCTGTTAAAGTGTCTGGCATCTGCCACTTCTTCTGTTTCTTTATTTGGGATTCATTAGCACATTATTAGCATATAATATAAAAAGGATTAAACCCATTATATCATCTAGGCGCATTTCGCCCCGCCTCCTTTTTTGGTAAATTTTACAGACCAGTCATATAATTGAATCACCCTTACCATCAACAGAGACCATTTATAACCACAGGGATATTAAACGAGCTTTGAGTATTCTGAATGACCCTTCACACCCAGAACATGTATCCCTTGAGCTACTTCCATCATGGGGGAGACGGAGGGCCCAACACAGCAGGACCTTTAGGAATGTGAACAGCTTATTCCCTGGTGGAGTGTAACCATAACCTGAGGGCAACTACTAAGGTTAGAGGAAGCAGTTCTTCCACCGACATAGGGGGGAGGGTATTTTCTCTGTAGGAGCAGTGAGACAGTGGAACTTTCTGCCAGAGGAAGTAGTTGTTAAGAATACACTAAAAGAGTTTAAAAGTGACCTGGATGTCTTTCTTGTATGTAATAGCATTGCCAGATATGGCTACTAGACCACTGGAAGGAGATAAACAGGCTGAACTGGATAGACTAAAGTCTTTATTCAGCCTTACATACTATGTTACCAGGGCCGTATTTGCCGCAAGGCAAACATAGGCCCATGCCTAGGGGCGCCTACATGGCAGAGGGGCGGACGTGCGTGTTTGCTGCTGCTGCTGCAAAAAAAAATTTGATTTATCTTTCCCAACTTACAGCCGTGGGGCTCCCGCGCGCCAGTCTGCAGATAAGCCCGATCTCACAATCCCCTCCCCCCCCCCCGAGCAGCCTGTCCGGAACTCGATGAGCTGCTCCGGTCGCCCCCGCACAAACCGACCTCCCCTATCCCCGGTGGAGCAGCCGGTCCGACGCTCGATCAGCTGCTCCGGCAGACTGCAACACCACACCCCGCGGGACTGCCGGAGCAGCCCCGGTCCGGCGCTCGGTCAGCTGTTCTGCCGCCCACACCTGCCCGCCTCCTAGTCGGCGGCTCTATCAGCCTGCCTCGTGATTGGCCGGGATGAGCTGGCCAATCACGAGGCAGGCTGACAGAGCCGCCCCATGAGGAAGCAGTGCCGGCGCGGGACATGAGAGCTGCTGAGTCGCAGCCCACCTGCCAGTGAGACAGACAGACTGCAGCCTGAGGACCCCGGAAGAAAAGGTCAGCCAATATAAAGTAATTGTTTTACATATATATATATATATATATATATATATATATATATATTGTTTAATATGTTATATGTTAATATTTGAAAAAAAAATAAAAACTAGCTGATGAGGGAGGGAGAGTGTGTGTGTGTGTGTGTGTGTGTGTGTGTGTGTGTGTGTGTGTGTGCATGGAAGGGGGGGGGGGGGCGACCGTCCAGCCACCAAAAAAACTTTTTTTTCCAGTTTGGCCACAGGGCTCCCACACGCGTGCCAACAAGTAAATCTGGCCAACAGGCGTCCTTCCCCAAGGGCATCCCGATTTGGAATACCCTGGGGGGAAGATCAGAGGCCAGCCCCCAAAATACCCATAGACACTCACCTCTTCCCAGTCCAACGGTGCATGCGCAGGCTCTGGTCCAAGGAGAGCCGGTCACTGTCACTGTGTAATTCGGCAGGTGGCTCTCATTAGAATCAATAGGGATCCCAACCTGTTGAATTACGCAGTGACAGTGAGCGTCTTTCATTGGACCAGAGCCCGCGCATGCACTGTTGAATCCAGGTAAGGTAAGTGTTTACTGGACTTTCTGGGGGGTTATAAACCCCTCCCCCCAGAAGCCCCATTTCACTCACCTTGTCCCAGAGGACTCAACCCTATCTTGGAAAAGCGCCCACATCCCGGCTCACCTCGCACCCACGCTTGGCCTTTCTGAATGGGAGCACTACCCACACGCCCACTGCACATGCAACGGCTGGTAGGTGAACAGGGAATGCTGCTGCATGCGCACTCTGCTCCTTTTGGCGCCACTTGGCTGCTTAGCCATCAGAAGCGCCAAAGGGAGCCAAGTGAAAGTGAGCGCGCTGACTGGTTGAGCAGGCCGCTCAGCCTATCAGTCAGTGCGCTCGTTCTGACCCCACAGGAAGAAGGAAGGTGAGTAAATAGGACAACCCTGGGAGGGGGAACATACAGTGGGGCATCCTAATTTGGGATGCCCTCACTGAGAGGAACAACCCCCCCGAAAAGTGAAAATCGAGTGTGTTGTATTTTGACTATGTGGTCCTTTCCCCCGGTCACCCTGATCGGGGGGGGGGGGGGTTAACCCGCTGTGTCAAACTCCCCAGGTCGCCGAAACAAACTCACCTCTTTCCGATCCCACAGCGCATCTAAGAGCAGCGGCTCCAAGTGTGCTGACGGCCGGATCCTCCACTTCCCTCTAAAAGGGAGCATGCCGCGCCGGCCATTCACAAATGCCTGGATCGGGCACACGCCCTTCTAGAGGGATAGCTGGGATGTGGCCACGGCTCAAACATGCAAAATTGGACTGGGAAAAAAGGTAAGAGAATGGGGCGACCTGGTCAATCGATTCCCGGGCCATTCGGCTTGGCTTTGGTCCACTTTAATGAGTTTGTGCAGGCTGGGCGGTGGCAGCTGACAGATGAGTGTGTGTTGTCCCATACATACCCGGCATAAGGAAATAGGAGGGACCGCATCCCCAGTCTCCCTGGATTCTGAATGGCTGGGATGCAGCCACAACCAGCTGGACCACATGAAATGTAGGTGATTGCGGGGCCTACTGGGGGGGGGGGGCACACAGTGAGGCATCCTGATTCAGCCCGGGGGGGCACATGACCAAAAAGTGCCTAGGGCAGCACAAATCCTAAATACGGCCCTGTATGTTACTACTGTATATAGTAGTGCCATCAGCAAACATGACTATCTTTACAGATTCCCCTGAAGAAAACAAGTAATTAATTTATATGAGAACAATAAGGTTGACAAGACCCAACCCCGATAATCGCCTATGTTGGTTTTAAATTCTGCTCCCAGTCTACCCAGGTAATTCCAGATCCATCCAGATGTTCCAAGGAGAATTTTAGGGACATGCTTACTGCATCCTCAGAAGATCTGTTTGCCCTATCAACAAACTGGAGGGGGGTCTTAGTATTCCTGAGTTTGCTTCAGGTAGACCAACATCAGTTTCTCAAAGACGTTTATCAACACTATATGATTATGAAAGGACATTTTTCAGTTAATTTTCCAATATCACCTTGAGCACAGATATTAAAGTTGTTTTGAACCACATTTTGTATTTTTAAAGCTGAATGCTACACTGTTGGCTTTAAACTTGTCACGTTAAGCATAATCGGGCTGGTTTAGGAACACGGCCAAGGAAGGGGGACAAAGCTGGACCTAATGTGGCTGGTTGCCTAAGGAGGAGACCTTTTCTGTTGCCATATCAGTACTGAAGCAGTTGGCCTGAAATATATGCTTGTTAGCTGCACCAAAATATATTGTTGTAACTGTAATTTGTAAACTGAAAATAAAAATATTAATCATCGAAAAATTTTAGGCTGAAAGTTGTAAAAGGACCTCTTGGGAAACATTAATCCAGCTTCTGTTAATAGCACGTACACAGCACAGTCCATTGGAAACCTGGCACTGGCGACTGGTGGTGAAATTTGTTCATTGGGGAATACGTCTTTTCATACTCTGCATCGTAAACTGGAATCTGACTGCCACGGGTTTCCATAGCAGCCATTTTCTAATTATTCTGAAAGTAAGGTAGTTTCATTTTGGTCATCACTTTAAATTAACTATCACTCTTACAAAGTATTAATGAGGGTTTGAGATAAATCATTTTTAAATTGGTTTCTAGTGTTGTTGGTTGCTTGATTAAAAGCTTTCTGTCCTCGCCCTCACCTCGTGGAATTTTAGTCTCAGAGCTGCTGCGAGAATCACCGAGGTTTGGGAATAGAAGATGGATGACTAATTTGCCAGTCAATGTACAGTAGTGGGAAATTCATCTCCCCACTGTCCTAATAGTTAACCTAAGTGCTGCCTTTTAATGGAATCACTTATGGCCTCTAGGAAATAGTACAGGGCCTGTGTATTTATGCAAAGCAGAAACCATTTAATAATAAATATTAAAATGAAAAGACCTCCTGGAAAAAAGTGGAGTCGAAAGATCGGTTCACTTAACAACTATCACTTGACGTTCCCTAAAAGGCTCATTTAATGTTAGTGACTTGGCAAGATATACATCCAGACGGCATTTAAATATGAATTGATGTCCTTTAATAGAGGAACATTTATGGTCATTGAGGCTGGGCAAACTTGGCACAGATAGTATGCGACCAAAAATATATTTTCCTATACTTTATTCTAGGGATTCATCACATGCCATGGAGCTATTTAGTAGAAAAAACAAAACATTTCTTGCAGCCTCCTTTTTTTTACTGCTTAAACCTTTAATGGCCAGCCTACCTAGAAATGTTGTCACCCTCTGTTGCCAGGCCATTTTTCACTGTTTTGCGCTATATATGTTTAACTGTAATTTTTGCAGGAATTTCCAGAAATATTATATTTTTTTTCAGCAGAGTTTGGGTTTTAAAGTAATTCAGCAGGGTAAAAAAAACAAAAGGGTACTTACCGCTGGTCACTGCAGGTCCTGCACTCCTGATTGCTTTATTGGGGCCCCTGCCCCAGCTGCCGCCTCCCACGCCTTCTGGGACCAGACCACCATCAATCACCAGAGTGTGGCCATGCCCTCTCCATTCATTGCAATGGAGGTAGTGGATAAGGCCTTAAATGTCCCCTCTCCATTGTAGTGAATAGAAAGGGCATGGCCACACCCCCTATGACTGATGGCCAGGGCATGGTTTGACACAGAAGTGTCAGAGAATAGTGTTTCAGGCCTGGGACGGCATGGGAGGTGGCAGCTGAGGTGGGGCCCCTGTTAAAGTAATTGGATAAGTTCTGGAGTACCAGACCTGCAGTGACCAGTGGCACAGGACAAAAATGAAGTACCCTTTTGTTTTTTTGCGTGATGTATGTGAAAAAAATTTATAGTTTTTTAAAATTCTGATGCAGTTTTTTTAAATAAAAATATATGTTTTTAAAAAAGACATATTGCATGTAAAAGCCATATTCCTCTTGATTACATTTATCGGAAGGCACCCATTCCTGCTCAGAAGACACCCCAAACTATCTACACTATCACTGGTCAAACTATAAAGAAAGGGTTAAACCCTTAAAAATTAAAATAAATGGTGTGGGGTCCCCCCTTCCCAGCAAAGCCAGTCCAGGTAACAGCTATAGAGGCTGGTAGACCAGGGCACGAAGGTCAACCACCCCTCCCCCCTCGGATCTGAAGGCTACCAGCCCACATAGCCCTCATGGGCCATGGGCTCTTCCACACCCTCCCCTGGGCTTTGGGGTTGCAGGTAATGGGAAGAGGGATTAATTGCAAATCACCCGCTTTCTGGCTGGTGACTTGCCAGCCCCTTCTGCCTTGTAAATTGGTATAGGGGTCTCAGCTGTTCACAAAGAGTTAAATGTCAAAAGAAAACACACACAGAAAAAAGTATTTTCTTTTTGTCTACTTTACTCCATTCATCTTGATTCTGATGTGCAGTCCTCTGCCCCCACACCTGTCTTCCATCAATCACCTCTGGCTTCTGACTGCTTGCTCTGCTGCCAAAAGCACCCTTTAATATCGCCAGTGAGATGACGTCATCTCACTTACCGTATAAAAGTCCCCTTCCTGCTGTGGCTGGCGAGCAGTCAGAAGCCGCTGTGCGGGGCATGGAACGGGTGCTCCTTGCCCTGCCAAATACCCTGGTGGGGGGGATCACATTCCCCCTGGATGAAGAGAAGACACCCAGTGGATCCTGAACAGAGGTAAGTAGCCTTTTCTTTATCACAAACCCGCTTAAAAGCCAGGCACGTTGAAGAAACACCTTAGAGTCCACATGTTTGGCATGCCTGTCTTACATACCCTACCCATAATGCTGATTATTATGCAGCATCACAAAGCCAAGGGCCATGCCCAAATATGTCATGAGATAAATCATACGGTAAAATTGTAAACTCCAATATCTTGGCCATTTCTTCTTTATTTAAAAAATGGAAAACAGTTTAGGACAGTGCCAAGTGTAGCCTGAAACACTATGGTCTAACAATTGCCTTTGCCTTCTATATCCTGTTGCTGCTCCCCACAGGCTGGTTTAAAAGACAGCAGATCCCTCCTGTTAAAGTGGAATGGTACACTCACAAACATGTCACCTCTGGATTTTATTCCTGCCATTAGAAGAAAATCTCAAGCTTGGTGGGATTTTTTTAAGTTTCAGTGTAATACCTCCTCTCATTATCTAGTGTGTTTATATAGATTTTTAATATAAGGTGATTTTGTGACAAAGCTCCTTCATTTAAATTGCTGGCAAATACTTGACTTCACATCTTTACAGCCTGACTCACCTAACAGGCATTTTAAAGTGTATAAATCACACTACTGTAACTCACCCATGGCCTAGTGCGGGGTCCCAACCTACCTATTCTCCACCAGCTTGTTTTAGGGTTTCCTCTGGTTTAATATTATTTACAAAATATCATAATAATACCTTGCAAGGGGGCAAGGACCAAAACCCAGGATAGTCAAAATCCTGGGTTTTGGTCCACTTTAATGGATAGAGAAGAGAGCCTGGGTCACGTGTATTAATAAGGGCCTAAGTTAAGGACCCCTACGTTAGCATTTGCTAGTATCCTCCATTTCCTATAAGAGTGATGGCCAATTTAGACAATAATAGTGGAAACAGATGAAAATAATTAGGTTTAAAATGGCTAGACATATGAATCAGGCCCTAATTGTGACAGAAAGTGCTTCAAAGAGTGTCAAGTGTACTACTTACACCAGATGATATGCATATCTGTATTGTTTGGGCCTAAAGTATTGAAGAGTGGTGCATTATACTGTATAAGGGAGGACATTCTAGAGCAGTGGCGTAGTGGGTCTGAATTCCTGATGATGAGAGTGAAATGGAGCAATTAGAGATGAGTAGAAGCTGTTTTTGGGCTAGTATTTTTTCATAAGGAGATTGCTTTGTAGGTTAAGAATAGAAATGTAAGCTGAATTATGTAAGATATTGGCAGCCAATGTAGGGAATGACTGAGAAGACCATCACAAGAGATGTGGGAGGAGAGGTGAATGGGGCGAGCAACAGAGTTCAGAATATACTGGACGGGTGCCAGTCTGTTTGCTGGTACACCACATAGAAGAGGGTTGCAGTAGTCTAGCTGGGAAATGATCAGGGCATGCACTAGTGGAGTCAGGTTTGAAGGGGTGGATGTGGGACATTTTCTTGAATTTCAGATAACAGAAGGCAGCCAGTGACAATGTCAAATATAACACCAAGACATCATGCTTAAGGGGCTGCATTGATTATCAGATTTGTTAACAGATCTTGTTATAATGGAGAACTGGAAGGTGGGAAAACAATAGACTCTTTTTTTGGCCATGTTTAGTTTGAGTGCAATAGACTTTGGGTGCCAGCTGCCTTTTTCAGAGAGCTGCAAAATGTATGCATTCCTCCCCAGGGCAATTCAGATTGCTGCACATAAAAATTAATTTACCTTTTTCTAACTTCTGCTGTAGTAAATTTTAGAAACAATATGACAGCTCATGCATTTGCAGGCCACCTACAAACAGGAAGTGCGGCTGGGCTTCCTTTTACTGTGCATTGTCAGTTGAATCCAGGCAGCAGCATGGCTGGGATGCTGAGAGAGGAAGCTCCAAAATAGCCGCTACCTTTCTTTTCCAACTGTGCCAGGCTGTTGGTCCATTTAAGCCCCCAGGCCTGGGTTACCAGCCCCTGGTCTTGATGTGTCAGGCTGGTAGCCCAGACATTTGGTATTTATGCTGTGCTAGGCACTTGTGCTCACGCCACCAATTCTTAAGTTAACAGACTTTAGGTTGCCTAAAACCTTCATAAAACCTTAAAAATAAACTGACCCCCCTTATAAGGGAGTCCCTTACCCATCGCACCCCACTCCAGAAGGCACAGGGAGCTAAATGCAAGGTCAGCAGGAGACGCATGGGCCATTACTGGCATTAAGCAGGAGTCCAAAGACACCTCCCAGTGGAGGCTGGCCAATCAAGTCCTTGCGAGATATGTTGCTGAGAGCTGCATTCCACCACCCCTCGTCCTTCCAAGAATTATGAATTTATTATTAAGCCATCATATAAAAAACAAGCAACTCAATGACAACACACATTAAAAACGTGACCATAGGATACCCGGGAGACATAAGATACAAACTTATAAACAATAAGAATATAGTAAATCACAATGCTATTGGAATAATAGATGCAATACTTCTGATTTTTATAAACCAATAAATATGTATGATACATGCGGCTACCCAGAAAGTATAGTTCAATAATATAAACTCCCTGAATATTCAATTTATGAACCTTAATATAATAACATGCTAAATTGATTCCCTAATGTTTAATAAGTACTAAGTATATAAAGTGACCATGCTCGAATATTACTATTAAAAATTACAATGTGCTAGAAATACCAATATATTAAAAAACTACAATTCATAACAAGAAACCTCTTTGTGTAGTAATAAGTATGAATTAAAGTGCTACAAGAATAAATACACTATGAATAACAAAAATAAATAGTGCAAAAAAAGCTAGGGTCTCTAAGCTCTAATAATAGTCATGAGCTCTGACAATAATCATGTGGAGGCTAATACCATATAGCCATTTGTACCACAAAAGCAATGGTTCACAGAAATGACAGGGAATTTAAAATAAAGTCAAAGATACCGCATGTGCAATGTTAGTCCATCCTGGGTATGTGAAGCTCCCCCGCGCGCTCCACTGTGCGCCCACAGCTTCTGTTAGGAACTTACTGTGCATGTTAATGCTCGGTAAACGGCTCTGTGCATGGCAATTGGGGGCATGAGCAGCCGCATCCACAGCAGAATACTGTGTGCAGTTCTGGAGACCTTACCTGCAAAAAGACATTATTCAAATAGAACGTGTCCAAAGGCGGGCAACAAAAATGGTGGAAGGACTTAAACTTAAAACTTATCAGGAGAGACTTAAAGAACTTAATTTGTACAGTCTGGAGGAAAGAAGGGAGAGGGGGGACATGATTGAGACCTTTAAATATGTGAAAGGATTGAATAAGGTTCAGGAGGGAAGTGTTTTTAAGAAGAAACTTAATGATAGAACAAGGGGGCACAACCTGAAGCTAGTCGGGGGGGAAGATCAGCAGCAATGTTAGAAAATATTATTTTACAGAAAGAGTAGTAGATGCTTGGAACAAACTTCCAGCAGAGGTAGTTGAAAAATCAACAGTCACTGAATTTAAACATGCCTGGGATAAGCACACATCTATCCTAAGATAAAGAGTACATACAGTATACACATAAGGGCAGACTAGATGGACCGTATGGTCTCCTTCTGCCGTCAACCTTCTATGTTTCTATGTTTCCATTCCAGTGCCCAGCCTATCGGCAGGAAGCCGGGAAGAAGGTGAGTTTTGCAGTGACCCGGAGGGGTGGGGGTCACATAGTGGGGCGTCCTGTAGGGTTTTGTTCTGCTTCAAAGGAATCCTTGAGAACAAATAAAACCCAACTTCTATCTTCACAAAAAGTTACCTTCTACCCCCCTGCCCCAACCCAATAGAAAGTGTTCACTGTTCCTCTGAAATCAGCTCCATAACTAGTGGTCACATTAACCACTGGCTCAAATCATTCCTCCTATTTCTGGAAGGTTCGGCTTCCTTAGAGCTAGGCCTGACTTTTGATTATGTGACTAGCAGCAGAATAAATTGCCAAAATAACATTTGAGATTTTCTCTGTCCCGCCCAGGCGAATAACAGAGCTGGGCTCCAGAGCAGACTGTGGTGGAGCTGGGCCCTAGAGCAGGCTGTGATGGAGCTGGGCCTCAGTGCAGGCTGTCATGGAGCTGGGCCCCAGTGCAGGCTGTGGCAGAGCTGGGCCCCAGTGCAGACACCAGAAGGGCCGCAGGCTCCAACACAGACACGGACAACAACTGTGGTGAACCACAAAGCCCAGCACAGACAGCAAAGACAAAGACAGGAACTATGAAGAGCAGTAAGCCCCAGTACAGACAAGACATGAACTTAGGAAGGTCCGGTGGCCCACAAGAACAGGGAGGTATGCAGGGAGGTTGGAGAGCACGGCTAGGCCTTGAAGAGACAATGCAATGATCCGACAACTTGACGGGGCCAAGCACATTCATTTATAGGAACCTCAACAGCATGATTAATGCCAGGTGAGGTCGAATTATGCAGCTCTAGGGCCCAGGGAAGAGCCATACCACTTCAGCAGACACACAGCACACAACAGCAGACAGCACAATGGCCAGAGCCATGGACTTGGAGCGATGAAGGCTGGCAGATTGCCGGTTCTACCCCCTATGCCAGATCTAACATTCTCCATAGCAGACCTGATCTCAGGGACTCAAACGGGAAATAGGTATTAACTGAACTGAAATTTCCCTTCTCTGGCAGAGCAACATGGCTAAGCCAGGCAGACCAGTGCTGGGGCAAGATTTTTTTGAGGTTTTCTGTGCATGAAGGCCATGGTGGAGCTGAATGCAGAGACACAATAACAAAGTGGGGGGGGTAACCAAGTTGGCGTTTGCCTCCTTTGTTGCTGCAGTTGGCAGAGCAGCAAGGCTAGAGCAAAACCAGTGCTAGAGCCGGGGCTGGGACAATGAGGTAATTTCTGGTGAATGAAGTCAGAGTAGGATGAATAGTCGGGCTCATGTGTGTGCCAAGGCAGTGCAGCTCCCTCATTAGCATCCCGCAAAATCCCCCACAAGGTCATCTCCCTCTGTACAGCAGTAGGGATGGGCGAACCCCCCAAAGTTCAGATTCTCTAAGTTCGCCCGAACTTTGAATAAATGTATTGAATCGATCCAAACTGGGATGTGGCTGTGGGGTAGGGGGGAAGCAGAGTTTGCAGCAGAAACGCACTGCTGTAACTGACCTCTGACCGCGATCAAGAGTTTTCTAATTGCTATATAGCAACTACTACACTTTATCACAGGTATTCAATGTCAGCTACAAACCGAACCTGGAATCGACACAAACCTTTTGCAGTGACTTAACAAATATATTGCTCAAACAACACTTATGGTTGACTGCTGTGATAGTCATTACGATTTGATAGACTGGATTTGCAATCACTTTAAAAAAAAAAACAGCTGCTGACAAGGTGTTTGTCAATTGCTGTGTAAATGTGATCGCCTATATAAAAAGACCCAGTCGCAGTCACAGTGTGAACCAAGCCTCAAGGTCTTTTTGGTTCAGTTTAGTTCCAAATAAGTTTAGTATCACTCATGAGACTTTTGCACATTCTATTCCAGTGTGAAGTTGTTTCAATAGCTTGAGAATAAATTGGGAAGTAGCTGTACAATCATGGCACGGCAAAGTGTGATTATCTAATTTTATAGTCAGCGCCTTAGAATTACTCCGCTGATTGACAAGGCAAGGTTATGTTTTTGAGATCCGCCGCTTTACCATTATTTTGTCAGCAGCCAATTTACACACCTTGAAACAAACATTTTGTGCTGCAACTTTACATAGGGAAATGTGTTGTGCTGCTGGTGGTATGATTCAGATATGGGAGGTCAGCTCTCATAAGAACAGTCAAAGGTCTAAGTATTTGCAATCAGGTTACTGGAAGAGCTGAATGAGCTGCTACAAAACGTAATAGCGGCGCCGTCTCCTGTTATCAACAGAAATTGGAATTCCTGAATGTGCTATTAGCTTGTTTTATTTATGGGGAGATTATTTTTAAAAAATACATGTAAACTGCCTATTTTGATTAGACGTATCTACAAAATACATAAGGCCAGACCTATTAATAATAATGCCTACCTCTGGGTAAAAGAACTCCAAAAAGTTAAAGATGTAGCAATCCTTACATTGAGACGCATTAAGAAAAAAATACCTTACTTGGTCTTGTTCCATTGATGCTTCTCGTAGCAGCCACTCAAGGCTGCACAGAGTAACATCCCCTAGTCTGTATTTATGTGCTCATGCCCCCGTTGAAGTTAAGGTGCCAGATAGGGGGTCGCCGCTCTGTAAAACAGATGCAGAGTTTGTCAGAGAAAAAAATTGGATATGGGGAGCAGGTGAGGTTTTTTTATTGGTGGAGTTTTGTTAGATATTGATCAGGAAAAATGGGCTAATATTACAATTCAGTAGAAACATGTGTATATGCCATGCATAAAAAAAATAATCCAGCCAATCCTGTTTTTTTTTTCACTAGAAAGAAGAAGGCTCATCTGGACAGAAGTGTTTGTGAATCTAATGTTCTTCTTTCACATGGGAGGACTACGAAATTTTAACTGCTGCTGCAGTTTGGCTAATGGCTAATTGGTTAGTGTATAGATGCTTTTACCTATCATGCAATGCTTTGGGCAGATTTTAGAGTGATTAAAGAAGATGTGTCATCTTTAGGTTGAACATTTTAACACCCATTTTTTAATCACCCTAAAGGCATTGGTAGAAACTAGCATTTTAACTACCTGCCAGTCATGGAACCTCTAATTGGCAATCCTCACTCCCTGTCATCCAGATGTGTCTCAGTTCAACTGATACGGGGGGCAATGTAAATAAATACCCTCTTCTCAACAATGGAACGGCTAGCTCAAACATCAAGATGGACCGGCAGAAGGCCATTAAATTGATCTCAAGAACTATACTATCCTCCTTAGCATGTTGGGTACTTTTGGGTAGCAGAGGTACACATAGGTTTTATAGGGTCTGATAACTCACCAGTTGGTGGCATTAATGGGGAAGAGTGCACCTGGGAAGCAATGCTTTTCTACTTAGCTCAATTCTTAGCTCAATGTCTTGAGTGACATTGATGTCACTTGGATGAGCTTGTAGGACAGAAAGATGAATGCAGCAACTTGTTGAGCAGAAGAGCACAGCTTCATGGTCGCAGTGTGCCCTGTCAATGGGGTACATAAAAGCTAATACATCCAAGAAAGAAAGCCCCCCTTCAGCCATAGACCTGGTAGCAGCTGCCTCCCCTGCCTCTTTGTACAGCCATGCCCATGTTTAGCAGTCTTTGCTGTTATAGCAATAAGTTCCATTGCTAACAAGAGGGAAGACATTTTTTTACATTGCATCCGGCTGCCTCTGCCGCAGTTAGACCACTACGGATGATGTAGAGTGTTAGGTGCCCCAGCTTATAATGTACAGAAAGAAGGTATCCACTTATGCCTTAAGGGTTAATAAAACAAAGGGTGCTAGAGTTTGTAACCAGTAGAAAATTGCTGTTTAGACCCTGGCGATCTGGCCCATAGGCATTTTAAATGTTGTTATTTTTATTGTATTATATACCACAATAACAGAAATGTCAGATAATATCACCTGAAAATGTAAGTACTGTAACTTTCCACTGTGCAGGTAGGTGGGGTGGGTGACTTGCATTCCCTGCATCAGGGCACCACAACCCCACCACTCTTCCTACAGAGTCTTGGCAGACCTTACCCATCTCCTCCCATTACCCATGAGTCTGACATTACTTTTTCTCATGTTGCTCCATTGAGGAAATCCATCTCGGAGTTTGCTGAAGGGGTTGTGTAGGGCTTATTTTGGATCTCTATGGTTTATGTGGCTGAAAGATATGCTCTCAGTAAGACCCCCTCTGGTGGGCACAAGATACTTCAGTACGACCCTGTGTTGTCACCTTGGCTGACTTACGGCTACCTAATATTTCTCCTTGCTGATCTCCACTAGCTCTACTGACTAGTGACCAGTAACCATCTGGAGCAGCTACTGCCAGCTAACATGAAAGTAAGCCTGGGAACCACCACAACAGAGAACATGGTGCTCAAAAGTGTAAGTAACTTGTTGCACTAATGCATTTTACCAGCAGTGAAGATGATACGTATGGTGTGAGTCTGCTCAGTCAATCCATAGCTAAATACAAGCTATCCTGAGATCCTTATCGCAGCAATGTGCAGATCTTTAACTCCCTTCATGCTGGTAATAGCTCCTGGTTAGATGAACACATTTAATTAGCTTCCATATTGCTCTAATCTTCTGCTGAGTGCACATATGCTGATATATTACATGATGGTTTACTCTCAGCAGCCTATAATTTATGTAGGAACTTGGTTATGGGGGAAACCTATTAAATCTGTCCATGTTCTGCTGACACAGTCCATCTCATCCTATACTGTATTCTGAAATCGCTGCAATGGCCCCAAAACAATCTTATTTTAAATAAGAACTAAGGGTAGCTTCCAGTATGGCTCTTTTCCGACATAAATCTTTTTAGACGTTGACCTTTTCATAAAAGGGTTTGGAGCTCATCTGACATACAGTTGGCTGAGACTCTGTCCATTTGAGAAGACTGACTCTGACACAGGTGCATTGCCGGGAAAAAAGCAACAAGATGAGAAGAAGGAAAAATAGCTGCTTAAAGGGGCATCTTGAATTTGGTCATTAAAATGCTTCATTGCTTACATAAACTCATATACTTGAGCTTCATGGGCAACTAAAAGCAAAAAAATGGGACTTGTGCTTTATATAAATAATAAAATAATTATATAAATTAATAAGTTAAATTATTAATTAGTATAGTATAGTATAGTATTATTAATATATTTTGCCCCTCCTTTTGCAAAACAAGGCCCCCTGATATATAAAGCGTTCCTGAACACTGAAACTGTAACACCATAAAGCATAGGCCCTAGTAAATCAAGCAAGTAGCAAGTGTAACCACATTTTTAAGCATCTAGCTTCAATTTATGAAATGGGTGGTCTGGGAGACTAAAAGCAGTGTGTTCCATGACTATGCAATGCTTCCTTTGTCCACGCGCGGGAAAGCGGGACAGAAACCTTGAAGTGAGAGACCTCTGACAGAGCTACAAGCCTAGGCCAGGATGTCAGTACTGTTCAGCTTTGAGTGTCCCATAGATAGGAAGGAGAAAGATTATAGAACTGAACCATTAGAACCCGGTATCGACCCGAATTTCAGAAAAAGTTCGGATCGCCGAGAACCCAAATTCGCTGCGAAATATGGAAGACAAACTTGGCGGGATTTCACTGGCCCCATCCCACAGGTTACAGTCAGCCAAGGTGAAGCAGAGGGGTCAGGGTAGCTGGGCCAATCAGGAGACGCTATTACAGGAGATAGTCACGTGATGCACTGACTATCCACCATTATTGAGCTGGCTGTTGCACAGAGAGCATTGCTCTTAGAAGAACAGTTCAGTGCATTTTAAACTACAGCATTTGAGAAAAGTAGGGACACGAAGTGGGCCCAGTGGGACACTGAGGGGGGATGTTGAATCTGCCTTCCGCTGGGATATGCTGGTCATTGTAGTCTACCCTGTAAAAACTGAAAACTTCAGTGAGGGTTTTCTGAACTTATTGAAAGCAATGGCCCCTAAAAAATCTTATTTTAAATAAGAACTAAGGGTAGATTGTAGATGCATTTTTCAACATAAATCTTTTTAGACAAAAAAAAGGTTTGGAGCTCATCTGACATTCACCTGGCTGAGACTCTGTCCATTTGAGAGCAGGGACAGCAGGGAAAACTTCAGTGAGGGTTTTTTTATTTTTTGGCCACATCTGTCTGGTTTAGCTGGCCCCTGTCACTGTGTTGGTGAACTTGGGTACACAGTGCCTCAGTGTTTAATACAGTACAATATTTTTCACCTGCCAAGGAATTTTTTGGTGGGGCCAGCTCTGTACAAGCCCTGTCGCTCTCAAAGTTGGGGTCCACGGTGCCTCTTTGTTAAATACAGTTAAAAAAACAAGGGGGCAGCTCTGTTTTAGACTTTGACTATGGAAAGGTTGCATAGAAGAGCCACTAATACCAGCTAATATGGAGGAATAAAGGATCTTAGTTATGAGGAAAGATTATGAGAATGAGTAGTCTTGAGAGGAGACGCTATTTCAGGTAAAATCCTCTCTAAAAACAAGGGGGCACACCCTTCGACTGGAAAAAGAAATTTAGTCTCCGGAGGCCACAATCATTCTTTATTATAAGAATCAATCCGTGGAATAGCCTCCCACAGAAGATTGCTACAGCATCGACTACTGCCAGCTTAAAAAAAGAATTAGATGCTTATTTAGAATAAAATAACAGTTACCTTATTTTTCGCCATATAATACGCACCTGCCTATAAGACGCACCCTGTATTTGGAAAAAAATTAGTTGGATAAAATTATTCTGAGCCAAATGATGTGCTAAAATACCCCCCACCAATCACCCCATTATAGACAGTGTGCAGAATTTCCCCCGATCACACCATTACAGACCCCACATTACAGGCAGTGAGCAGTATTCCACATTAAAGGCAGGAAGGGGCATCCCACATTACAGGCAGTGAGCGGTATCCCACATTACAGACAGTGAGTGGCATCCCAAATTACAGGCAGTGTGCAGGCATCCCCAATACAGGCAGTGTGCAGGCATCCCCAATACAGGCAGTGTGCTGGCATCCCCAATACAGACAGTGTGCTGGTATCCCCAATACAGGCAGTGTGCAGGCATCCCCAATACAGGCAATGTGCAGGCATCCCCAATACAGGCAGTGTGCTGGTATCCCCAATACAGGCAGTGTGCAGGCATCCCCAATACAGGCAGTGTGCAGGCATCCCCAATACAGGCAGTGTGCTGGCATCCCCATTATAAGCAGTGTGCAGGCATCCCCAATACAGGCAGTGTGCAGGCATCCCCAATACAGACAGTGTGCTGGTATCCCCAATATAGACTGTGCAGGCATCCCCAATACAGTGTGCAGGCATCCCCAATACAGTGTGCAGGCATCCCCAATACAGTGTGCAGGCATCCCCAATACAGTGTGCGGGCATCCCCAATACAGTGTGCGGGCATCCCCAATACAGTGTGCGGGCATCCCCAATACAGTGTGCAGGCATCCCCAATACAGTGTGCAGGCATCCCCAATACAGTGTGCAGGCATCCCCAATAGTGTGCAGGCATCCCCAATACAGTGTGCGGGCATCCCCAATACAGTGTGCGGGCATCCCCAATACAGTGTGCGGGCATCCCCAAACTGTGCAGCATTAAAACAAAAAAAAATACTTACCTTGTACTCCCCGGCGCAGGTTCAGAGTGGGCCGATTCCCGCCCGGGGGGGCATGGCCTGTGACTCCTGCCAGTGTCCAATGACGCTAGCAGGAACTTGCGGCTGACTGCAACTTCCCGCCGCCGCTGCAAGAGTGTAAAAGGCGTTGGGGAGCGGCAGTTAGCCGCAAGTTCACAGTGAGTTGATATTGGCCCGGGGTGGGCGCGGCCACGCCCACCCCGGGCCAATATCAGCTCACTGTGCTCGCTGTGAACTTGTGGCTGACTGCTGCTCCCTTGCAGGGAGCTGCGGCCATGGAAGCGGCAGTCAGCCGCAAGTTCACAGCGAGCTGGTTCCAGGATCTGGGTGGGCATGGCTTGTGATGCCTGTCAGCGTCACAGGCCACGCCTTACCCAGAGGTTGGAACCAGATGAAGGAGGAGGCAGGCAGCGGCGACTACCAAGGCTGCGGGGGATCCACAGAATGTAAGTTTTTATTTTACATTCGCCCGTTAAGGCGCATGGACATTACACACACACACACGCGCGCGCACACACACTTTTGGGGAAAATAAGTGCGTCTTATAGGGTACAGTACTATTAGCTGTTATCAGTAAAAAAAAAAGGAAAAATCTTCCCCTACCCCATCACCCTTGGTTGAACTTGATGGACATATGTCTTTTTTCAACTGTATTAACTATGTAACTATTTGAGTATGCAGGCCCTGTCTCTCTCTAATTTGTGGTCCATGGTGCCTCTTTGTTAAATACAGTTTTAAAAAAACCAAGGGGGTAGCTCTTTTAAGTGTTCTGATTTTTTTTTTAAACTAAGTAAAATATCTGGGAAAGGAAAGGTTAAGGATGCGGTAGAGGAAAGGACATTCCTGCAATTCCTTCTGCCACTAAGGATAAGGCCATTGGTGCAAGTACCAACACTGTGATCAGTAGCAATGTGCCCAGTAAAAGTAGCACCAGCCATTTGCCCAGGCCCACCCATATTAGTGGCAGCATCCATTTGTCCAGGCTTGTCCAGACTTTGAAGCAATGAATTTCAGCCAGGTTTCAGTGGATTCCGTCTTGACTACAGCTACACGTCACAATAAAAGAAGTCTTTTTTCCCATCATCTCTCTCTGCATTGTCCTTGCCTAGTGGAGCGCCAGCTTTTCTCACCAGTCGATTGCTATAGATAGTGCTGAGGAAAATTTGTTTGACGACAGTCAGCCTTTGGAGTGTGTTGCGAAGGTGGTGGAGGTGGAAGCGGTGTCTGAGACGCATAGCTGTGGCAGTGGGGATGGTGGTATACATGGACATACTGGCAGTTATATAGGTGGTTGCAAGTAGACCATGATGAAACATCAGAACAGGGAAGTGGCAGGGATCAGTAGGAGGAGTATAATGATGTAGTTTTGGGCAGGACCTGGGAACCAGGCAACAGGGAAGGCACATCGTCAGAGCAGGAGGGTACTTTTGGCACTGGCAGTGACGAAGAGCCGAATCTAGGTGGGGACAGATCATCTGCAAAATGGCACAGGGCTAGGTCTGCTGTTATGGTCCACTAAGGAGCAGGTGACGGTGACACCGATTCTGCTTTTGCAGATTCCAGAAAAAGGCCTGCCAGAGGAGGAGCAAAGTCTGGTGGTGGGAATTCTAGATCTTATTTACTGCTGCTGTGTGGCAATTCTTTGGTACCTCTAAAACCCCTCTAAAAATTGTATCATTTTTTTGAGTTCTTGTCAGCTACTGCCAGTGCCAGGCCTACAAAAGACCTATGCAACAACCAGAGGTCCCCTGTCCTTTGGCCTAGTTTAAAATCTGTGTTTCTGCTAATGCTACCACTACCAGCAGCCCTGCTGCCGTCTACTAACACCAGTCCTACACAACCACCACAGGTCTCCTGCCCCTCTGCCTAATCTTTCAGTACTTATACTGCCACTACTACCACCAACAACACCTCCGCTGTCTCCCTCTGCTACTACTAGGCCTACACAACTGCAGGTCTACGCCGTGATGCACAAAATAAGTACATTTATCAAGGCTTTTTAAAAAAAGCATTGTTTCGACCCAGACCTGTTGCTTCTCCCCATTTTTATGTGCTTTAAACTATCAAAAATAACCACAGGCTATTGCAATGCTAATTAGGCCATGAGTGTATGCTAATTAGTCACTGTCATGCAAGTGCTAATTAGTCCACTAAAACATGATTTTATACAGCCCTGGGTGACTTCAGAGTGTTATAATGGACCTTTTGGGCCATCAGCCATTGTTTTCCATGTGTTTTAGATGAAAATTCATCCCAAACTAGTTCGGACCGAACAGAACTTTATTGGAGAAGTTCGGCAATGCGCTGAACCGTTGCCAGTCTGAGATGCCAACAGGCACACCTGTGGACTCGGGGACGATATAGTAACATATATACACGCCTCACCGGACACGGTTGCCCCTAGGAATTGATGGCTCAAAAATTGTAAGCTCACGGGGAGTGAGGACAGATAGACCAAAGGTCATATTGGGCAAAGTAGGTAAGTACTTGAACAGTTCGGGTGCTCTGAAAATTTCAAGCGAGGTCAAACGTCAAGCCAAGGGTCACACCAGGAGGTCAGAGAGCTGTGTGGTACAAAGGGATGAGACAGAGACGTAGTCGAGGTTCAGGCAAAGGGTCAATAATGATAATTTCAGGAAATCACATGAGAATAACAAAGCCAGCTAAATGCTATAACGGGCACTGACCGGATTGGACAGGGGGGCAGTGAATGTGATTGGTGCACTTCAGATCTCCTCTTTAAGATGGTGTGCTCCGATCGTCTGTGGGACCTCCTCCGGCTGCAGGGGAGGGCCCGGAATAGGGTGCCCCCCCCCCCCGTTTTAGCTGCCACTGGCTTTCCTGCAAAAAAAAATAAAAAATAAAAATGACATTTACCTACCTGCATGTGCGCTGGCTCCCGTCGACCCTCTTCTTCACCTGGGGGGCCTCCGATCCCCCCCCCAGGACTTTCCGATCTTCAGGAGAGAGCCCGGGAGGCTCTCTCCTCTCTCCTTCTCGATGGCGGCCGCCATCTTGCCGCTAAGCCCCGCCCCCTTGGGCTATGACGTCATCCCGGTCCCGATCACCGGCTTCAGCTGTTTCAGCTGTCAGATGCCGGTGATCGGTGCCTTGGAAGGAGGTGGCAGGAGATCCTCTGATCGCCTCCCCCTTCTCTGGATGCCAATCACCGGCATCTGTCATCAGAGCGGCGAGGGACAAGAGCTTGCAATCGGAGGTAAGTACAGTAAAAAAATTTTTTTTTTTTTTTAATAAAATCATTTTGTGTGTGTGTGTTTTTTTTTTTACAGTTAACCCTTTGTGAGCTGGTAAGGGGTCTATCAGACCCCTGTACCAGCTCACAAGGCTCTGGGTCTGGCAAGTCACCTGCGGGCTAGCGGGTGACTTGCCATTAACCCCCAGCCCCCGATTACCTGCCTCCCCAAAGGCCAGGGGGGGGCAGAAGGGCCCGGGCCGCTATGGCTATGTGGGCTAGTAGCCTGCAGGGCCAGGGGCCACCAACGCTGGCCCCTGCGCCATGTTCTACAAGCCCCCATAGCTGGCCCGGGTCGGTAACGCTGGGTAGGGGGGACCCTACGTCATTTTTTGGGGGGGATTTTTAAGGGTTTTTAACCCTTAAAATTCCCCAAAAAAAAATGGGGTCCCCCACCCTGGGAGGGAGGTCCCTATGTCAATTTTTTTTTAATTAACCCCTTATGTCCTGTCACCCAGTTGGTAATAAATGCTTCCAGCATTTTGTGGTGTGGTGTGTTTTTTTTTTTTTACATTTAAAGTGGACCAACACCCAGGATTTTGACTTTCCTGGGTATTGGTCCTTTCCCCTGGGGCATCCCGATTGGGGATGCCCCGTTGCGTGAAACCCCCCCGATCACCCACAATAACTCACCTTACCCGGGTCCTACGGCGCATGCGCGGCCGCTCGTCCAATCAGCGCGCTCAGAGCGGCTGAGTTATGGACGTCTAAGAGACATCTAAGCTCAGCCGCTCTGAGCACGCTGGCGGCCGCATCCCCCACTTCCCTCTAACAGGGAGCGTGCCCGCGGCGGCCATTCATAAATAGCCAGCCTGGGCACGCGTCCTGCTAGAGGGATAGCGGGGATGCGGCCCGCGCATGCGCCATAGGACCGGATTCAAGTAAGTGGTAGCAGGTGTTCCGGGGGGTTTCACACAGGGGGGCATCCCGATTTTAGATGCCCCAGGGGGAGGGAATAGAACGGTCCAGGATTCTTATAGATTCCGGGGCCGATCAGCCCTGGGTGTTGGTCCACTTTAACCCATTGTGAACTTGTAAGGAGTCCATGAGACCCCTGTACCAGTTCACAAGGCTCGAGGGCTGTCAAGTCACCTGCGGCTAGCGGGTGACTTGCCATTAACCCCGGCCCCCCTATTACCTGCCTCCCCGAAGCCCAGGGGGGGCAGAAGGGCCCGGGCTGATTTAGGCGGTGCTGGCTTGTACTTGGCAGGGCGGGGGGGCCACCAAAGCTGGCCCCTGCGCCCTGTTCTACAATCCCTGCATAGCTGATCCCTGGGCTACTTATGCTGGATAGGGGGGACCCCATGTCATTTTTTATGGAAATTATTAAGGGTTTTTAACCCTTAAAATAAAAAAAAATGGGGGTTACCTCCCCCCCAGGAAGGGGAACCCCACACCAATTTTTGTTCTTGATTTAACCCTTTATAGTGTGGATTGTAGTTGTATTTTATTTTTACATGTTATAAAATGTTTTTTCAGTTTGGGGGGTCTTCTGAACAGTAACAGGGGGCTACCAATACATATGTGGTACCGTTGTTTGTAATCGGAAGAAATGGGGCTTTCACATGCAATATGGTTTTCTTTAATAAAACAAATGTTTTATTTGAAATAAAGGAGACAATTTTCTAAAAAAAATTTTTTTATTTTGTTTTGTTTAATTTACTCAAAAATATAAAAAAAAAAAAAAACAGTAAAAAAATTACAAACAAGACATTTCATGTTAAAGCCTAAACTCTGCCGCAAAAAAAAAATATGATTTTCCTGGAAATTCCTGCAAAAATCACAGTTAAGCATAGCGCAAAATGGTGAAAAATGACCTGTCAAGAGAGGGTGACAAAGCCTAAAGTAGGCTGGCAGTTAAAAGGGTTAGTAGTACCTATGCATGTTGGGTATCGTTCTGCTCGGGGGATTTTTCGCTTTCAGATTTAGCTTGTTTTTTCTTGTTTGCATATTGATATTTTAGGAAAACCCATTTTTTATTCTGCTTTATTATACATTTTTTAAGGAAACCCTGTGCGACCAACAAATTCTTTGAGGGATTACTTCCAGAAAGATGGGCCCACTACAACATGCTGGGTATGCTTAGAAAGCTTATCATGTGTACTTTCAGAAAATATAGGTTTGTGGTGGGTATTCCAAATGTAAAGGGTTGTTTTGGTAGAAAAAGCGCAAGGTGCCACTTTGTCTGCAGAGCTGAAATTTTCAAGCAAAATTACCGTTGTGCCCAAGCTTTACCTTGGGGTGTTTGGCAACTCTTCCCTTGACAGTAACTATGCATGTTGGGTATCGTTCTGTTCGGGGGATGTTGCTTTTTTAGATTAACTTGTTTTTTCTTGTTTGCTTATAGTTTTCTTTAGAAAAATGTGGCTTTGATTCTGCTTTTTTATCCTTTTTTAGGGAAGCTCTGTGTAACCAAAGAATACATTGAGGGAGAACTTCCAGAAAACTGTGGCAACATCAACAAGCCTGGTATGCCTAAAAAGCTTGAGGTGTGTACTTCCAGAGAATATATAGTTTGTGGGGGGTATTTCAAATGTAAAGGGTTGTTTTTATTGAAAAACTGCAAGGTGCACATAGTGCTTAGCATAGCTGTATTTGATCTGAAAATCCCCTAAAGCGCTGTTTCAGTTTGGGGTAATCTCCTGGGCAGGAAAGGGCATCTACCAATACATATGTGGTGCCGTTGTAACTGGGAGAAATTGGGATTTCACACGCAATAAGATTTTATTGACAAACTTACATTTTTTATTACAAAAAACACTACAAATTGTAAAAAATAGATTTTTTTTATTTTTTTGCACATATCTCACCCCAAAATATTAAGAATACACTTAAAAAATGACAAACAAGACATTTCATGTTAAAGCCCAGACTCTGCTGAAAAAAACAATATACAATTTTTCTGGGAAATCCCTGGAAATCCCTTCAAAAATCACAGTTGAACATGCATAGTGCAAAATAGTGAAAAATGGTCTGGCAACAAAGCGTAACAAAAACTCCAGGTAGGCTGGCACTTAAAGGGTTAATTGTGACAGTGAACAAATCACACACACCAATCAGACTGCTATACATATATACATGAAACAAATCTACTACAGTGACTATACAAGAATCATGGTAATCACAGCTGTGCAGATAAACAGATGAACTGGGAAACATGAAACACTCAGATTACTGTGAAGCCAGGAAATATACATACATGGAATGCAGTCCAAAGGCAGAGACTGAGCTGAACAGGAGACGTAGACACAAGGGCTATGGCAGGGATCCAGGTTTCAGGGTTTCAAGGTTCCAGGTTTCAAGATACAAGTCCAAGATACAGATTCAAGGGTCCAGGTCAAGATACAGGATTCCAGAGTTCAGGGCACAGACAGACAAAGAGACATGAATTGACATCAATGCTGATCTGCTGAGACAATGTGCTGACCAGCTTATATAGGCCAGGAAGTCCCACAGGTTCTGGCTGATTAACACACCTCAGCAGTACAGAGCCATCTGCTGGTGGAGCAGCATAATGCAGGGGTAATCAGGCTGTGGAGGAACTCCAGACCTGACAATACCGCTCAGAACTCGACCTCCTAGTTTTGGCTCCTTTTAACAGCCTCCAGCAGCCGCGCTGTGTGCAGCACCACCAGAGGACATAAGTGCGCCAAATGGGTGAGGTAGGTGGGCGCGCCAGCTCAGAGCCAGCGTCTGAGGCAGAAGCTGCTGCTGGGCAGGAGAAGCCCCGGCCAGCCACACCACAGATACGGACTGAAGGTCAGTCATTCATGACAGTGGTGTGGCTTCTCTGGAATCTCTCCCACCTGCCTAACACCTGTGACTTAATTAGTCACATGCAGGAAATCCCAGAGAGGCTCCGCCTCTCAGTATAAAAGGCTACTCGGCCCACCCCAACCTCGACTTGTGAGAATGGGTGTTTCAGACAAAAAAATGTCAGAGATTGCAATCTCTAGCGGCTCTGAATCAAGTCCAAAGCCATTTTTCTCTTTTTGTTCGCTTTCAGCCATGACGAGTAACGAGATGTGAATGTGGATGGGAGTACCTACAAAGTTGCCAAAAATTAAAACATAATCTTGAAAAAAAGTATGTCTCAAAATACCAATTGCTGGTGAAGATGAGCATAGGGTGAATTGGCTAAATTCATGGACATTTTCCATTCAGGCAAATCGATCTTCTCATCTGTATTATGAAGCAGCTTGCGTGGTTGTGTTGTGCTGAATAGTAATCTGTTAATTTATCTGACAAGACAGGGAAACTGCAGTTAATAAAGTAAAATCAATCAATCACACGGAGTGTGAGAGGAGGTCTCCTCCAATTACAGGAATATCATATGCTTTCTGCTAACATCTTGTAATGCAGTCTCCAGGCGGACAGCAAAGCTGTTATTCGAGCCATCAGTCAGCTCTACGTAGACACCTCTATATGGAGATGGTGAGTGGCGCTGTGTTTACTAAGCTTATTTACAAAAGTATTTCAGCTCATACCAAATAATATATATATTGTTAAAGCAGAATTGAACTCATGAGTCCTGGTTCACAGGGGCACTTAAACCAGACCACTCATTTAATCATTATTTATTAAAAAACCCAAACCCTTATAAAACTATTCCCTAGCATTTAAAATTATTATATTTTAAGTTTTTAGTCGCTTATTTATTATAATTTCCCCCACTGGGCTGCAACACTGTTGAGGACTCTAGGATACTAGCGCCGCCATCTTGTCTCACATCACATGCTGAGGAGAGGAGGGGGTGCAGAGGGGTGGTTTATAGCTGAACTTTGCACAGACAGAGCAGAGCTGGGGTCAGGAAAAGGCCAGCAGTCCCACAATGCAGAGCGGCATATACTGAACTCCATTGGCCACCATCTTGGATCTTTAAAGGCTCCGAAAATGAACTAGGTGATTTTTTTATTTGGGCAATCTGTATTTACAGGGTGGGAGAAACATATTCAGGGTGAAGGTCTGCTTTAACTAAACCACCCTACCCCCTTATGCCACCAGTGAACCCTGCAACCCTTAACCCTTCACCCTGCAACCCTTCACCTTCTAATAGGGCAAAGGAAGCTGTGTACCCATACTGCAGCTGCACTTTCTGGACATGGATATGCTTAACCCCCCTCAATGTCACAAAAAAAATAGAAGAAACCCTCCAAAAATGATTTTTTTTTAAGTTGAAGATCATATTACCATATAACTTAAACTGACCAAGTGGGAAAAAGGAAAGGCTGATTCATTACTAACACCAGGTAACGACACAGATGAGCGTCTGTAGAGCGGATTTCAGAGCAACCACTAGAAGTCGCTGTGCTTGGCCATGGATCATTGTTCAAGAGCGCCTCAGTCGCTATCCGGCATTGATGAATATGATGTGTGAGTCGCAGTACTACGCTGTATGGGACCGAACAATAGCGCCAGCTCAGTGTGACTCACACCACATTCATCAAAAAAACAGCCTCAAACATCGCCAGCGCTCAAAATCATGTAGTTGTAGCCCATAGCGCCAGAGGCTGAGTGATTGGGGAGGCCGATTCATCAATAGCGCCAGGTAGCGACAGATGAGCGACTGAAGTATGGCGCTATGAGCGCCGCTAGCGTCAGCCGCGGGCGGTAGCGATTCGCTATAGCAGGCCTCCTCAGTCGCTACCTGGCGTTGTTGGGAACAACGCCTACATTGCTGAATATGATGTTGGCCCTCAGCTTTGTAGGCGCTGTCAGTCAGTGTGACCACGCTATTCTACACAGCGCCTGCGCTTAGCTTTGCTGTGGCCTGGGCATCCAGTACCTTCAGAATAAAACACATTGCAACATGTTTCTTTACTTTTTTGAGTTTTTATTTTGTGTTGAAAAGGAAATTAAATTAAACCAGATATTAGAATATAAATGCAAAATAAAACATAATTAAACACATAGCCACATTTTAATTTATTTTATTTATTTTTTAAAGAAAAAGGAAATACAATTAAACCACCAATGAGAAAGAAAATGAAAATAAAAACAGAACAGAGAAAGAAAAGGAAAATAGAAAAGGAAAATAAAAACATAACTGAGAAAGAAAAGGAAAATAGAAAAGGAAAATAAAAACAGAACAGAGAAAGAAAAGGAAAATAGAAAAGGAAAATAAAAACATAAATGAGAAAGAAAAGGAAAATAGAAAAGGAAAATAAAAACATAAATGATAAAGAAAAGGAAAATAGAAAATGAAAATAAAAACAGAACAGAGAAAGAAAAGGAAAATAGAAAATGAAAATAAAAACAGAACAGAGAAAGAAAAGGAAAATAGAAAAGGAAAATAAAAACATAACTGAGAAAGAAAAGGAAAATAGAAAAGGAAAATAAAAACAGAACAGAGAAAGAAAAGGAAAATAGAAAAGGAAAATAAAAACATAAATGAGAAAGAAAAGGAAAATAGAAAAGGAAAATAAAAACATAAATGATAAAGAAAAGGAAAATAGAAAATGAAAATAAAAACAGAACAGAGAAAGAAAAGGAAAATAGAAAATGAAAATAAAAACAGAACTCAGAAAGAAAATGAAAATTAAAATAGGAAGTAGAATGCAAAGGAAACTTACAACAGAATTAAACACATAGCCACATGTATCTATATATAGTAGATTTTATTTTTACAATAATAAAAAATTAAAAAAGTAACAGAAGAGAAAATGAAATTCAAAAGTCAAACAGAAAGGAAAAAGCAAAGTAAAGGGAATGAAAGTTTTTAAAGTTCCAATTAGGGTTCAAGGTGCATCTCTTGGTGCCTGAAAAAATAAGAAAAGTGCAGTTAGTATAGATCTTTAAAGTAGTATTGTTGTTGCAAATAAAAAAATGCATTACTTGATAACCAACATTGGCGTCTTACACCCCCCTTAGAGTGGTTTGGATCATCTTACACCCCCCCCTTAGAGTGGTTTGGGTCATCTTACACCCCCCTTAGAGTGGTTTGGGTCATCTTACACCCCCCTTAGAGTGGTTTGGGTCATCTTACACCCCCCTTAGAGTGGTTTGGGTCATCTTACACCCCCCTTAGAGTGGTTTGGCTCATCTTACACCCCCCTTAGAGTGGTTTGGGTCATCTTACACCCCCCTTAGAGTGGTTTGGCTCATCTTACACCCCCCTTAGAGTGGTTTGGCTCATCTTACACCCCCCTTAGTGTTTTTTTGGGCTTATTTTGATGGGAGTTCAAATACATTTAGCCAGTAGTGCAGTACTTGCATTATAGTGAAGGGTAGTTAGTTTACCGCAAAAAAAGAAGTGATCATCCTTTCCCTTAGCTCATCGCCAGTCTGGGTGTCCTCACTTCTTGCTGCGGGCATGTTGGGGATTTCTGGCACCAGTGCTGTCTCCTCGGGGGCTTGGATTCGGTGGCAAATACAAATATTGTGTAGCACACAGCAGGCAAGGATGATCTTGGAGACCTTCTGTGGGCTGTAGAGCATCTCTCCTCCTGGCCGTGCCAAACATAGAAAGCGTGCTTTCAGCAGGCCGATGGTTCTTTCCACAATGCTTCTGGTCTTGCGATGCGCTGCATTGTAGCGTTCATGGGCAGAGGTCCGTGGGTTCCTAACCGGAGTCATGACCCACGTTCTCTGCCCATATCCCTTGTCCGCTGTAGAAAAAACACAAGGAGAGAGACAGCAATTAGTACTAGTACATGTTTTTTTGTGGTTGTTTTGTTAAATTTGGCTTACTAGGCCACATATTTGCTAAATACATTGACATGGTTAATTTATTACCCAGTAGCCAGCCAGCTGGCATTTCGTTGTTATCAAACTTCCGGCACAGGACTGTCCGCTGCAAGACGTAAGAATCGTGGCATGAGCCGGGGAACCCCGATCTCACCGCCCGCAGCCTCATGTCTGGGTCACAGACCACCATAATATTAAGCGAATGGAAATGCTTCCGGTTTCTGTAGGACAGCTCCTGTGCACGGGGAGGGCGGAAAGGGATATGTGTACCATCAACGCACCCTAGCACATTCGGGATCCCTCCCATCAGATAGAAAGCATGTTTTATTTTGGCAACCTCTTCCTCATCCTCAGGAAACTTGATGTAAATTGGGATTAAATCACAAATTGCCAGAACTACCTGGATTAGTATGCGGCTCATAGTAGCCTGGCTTATCCCGCTGAGGAGGGCGGAGGTTGCCTGGAAGGTCCCTCGTGCCAAAATATTCAGAGTGGCACACAGGCGTACTATGCCTGGAATGGAATGAGTGCGTTTGGTGGATGGCTCGATTTTGTGCTTAATCTGATCATATAGGGACTGTAGTGCAGCACGATTCAGACGGAAGCGGCTCCTGATCTGCTCGTCACTTAAGTCCCATACTGAAAGGCGGATTGCAAAGGAGCGGGGTGCCCTAAGCCTCACAACACCCCGCTCCCTTTCCTCCTGCTCTTTCAGCATACACATACATCCATCCACCCAGACACCATACATCACCCTCTTATCCATCACACACACTCAAGATATATACAAAAAAAAAAAAAAAAAAAAACCACAAACACACAACACACACACAAACAATCACACTCCACACACACCTGCTACAATGCAGCTCACCACAAAACCAGAACTATAGTGGTCCAAACCACCAGCCTGCTGAAAACCAGCTTTCTAAGTTAGGTACAACCAAGAGGGGAGTTGCTGCACAGCCCACAAAAGGCCCCAAAATCAAGCCTCACTTGCTGTATGCCACACAATATTTGCAGATGCCACCAAAAACAAGCTCCTAAAGAAACAGCACTGATGTCAGAAATCACCCAACAAGCCACAGAGAGTGAGGACAGAAACCAGACAGAGGCTCAAATGAGCTAAGAGAAGCGAGCACAGCACCACACCACAGCCTTTGCCACAGTGTAAGAATACCAGAAGCTTGAAAATTCCTTCCATTTATACTTCTCTTTCAAAAGGGACAGGTCCGCTTTGCCGCCTTTTGCGTCGCTCTGCTATTTCCGGGCGCCAATTAGCCGACCCAGGTGTGCGTAAAACAGAGTGCGCTAGTAGCGCTACTAGCGTACGTGAGCCGAAACTTGCGTGCATTAACGGACATGGCCCAAAAATCAGTGGTGGCCCAATGAAAGGTAAGCTGCTGTTTTTTTAAATAGCCGTTAGGCTAACCACATGTCACAAGGGTTTGAGATACATCAGTCCATTGTTGTATTTGGGTGTGTGTTGTTTGGTTAATGAGGTCTGTAATGAGTTAATTGGCTAACACACATGCTTCAGTCAGTGCAGTGGAGGTGTGGCTAGAAGGAACTGGGCTGTATGTGTGAATCAATTAAGTGGCCTGCTTTTTGATTGGCTGTTAGAGCACATAAAACCTGCCCAACCCTAAGAGATTGCGATGCCATTCTGTAGTCTGCATGCGTGCTTGTTGGGTGTGTATTTGTGTGTGTGTGCAGCTACAGGATGGAGCCAAATTCAGGACATCTGCCGGCCACAGCAGGCCCAAGTAGGAGTTTGGTGGGTGCTGTGCGCAGACCTCCCTTACGGAAAAGGGCACAGCCTGAAGGTGGGGCAGCACCCCAGGCTAAGCGCCCAGGTGCCAAGAGGGAGCCTGAATTTAATTTGGCTGAGAATAATCATCTTGTGCGCCTTACACTTGCTAAATGGGAGCTGATATTTGGCTCCCAAAGCAAGTCCATAGGCAAACAAGAAAGAAGCAAACTGTGGGATGCCATTGGTGTGGAGCTTAGTAGCACTGCTCAACACCCACGTAGTGGCCCATCCTGCAGGAAACGCTTCTACACTTTGCGAGGGGCCCTTATGAAAAAGATGAATCACGATCTTGATGTGGACAGTGGGACCATCCAGGCTCCAAAGAGTACCTACAGGCCGTATGAGGAGATGCTGAAGGCCAAAATCCCACTGGCTCGGCTGCAGGGTGTGGATCCTGGGGATGACACCACAGGTTGGACTGAAGGTACATATTTTCTGCCTTTTTTACAAACCTAATGTTAATGTATGTGAGTAGCATTTTTTCATTCTGACCAACTAACAGTAGGACCTGTGAAGTATTACATTAGAGCTCAAACATTTGTTACTTTTCTGTCTGTTGCTTTCTGCATAGGTGCACATGCTGCTGTCCGGGATGTGCCTCAGGACACCCAAGCTCCTGCCCTTCCAGCAACCTCAAGGCTACCCCAGTCTGCCATTGAAGGTATTTACCCCTAATTTTGGTGCTGGTTGTTTGGGGAACAAATGGGTGTGGGAGCAGCTCAAACAATCGAGTGTTGCACTGTTGAGTATTCATAATATGGTCGTGCGGCCTAATTTCACGCCCACTGTAACACTCACAGCAACTAACTAACAAGGCCCTAACATGTGTAGATATGTTTGAAGCCAGAGATGTGTAGCCATATATCGGCATATCAATGTGGAAGCCACACTGGCCTTGATTAGTGAATATTAGTGAAAGAGCTGCTCACACACACCTTAATGCATGTTGTATTTTTGCACGCACATTAACTATGGCTCAATGTTTGCTTCATTTTTGCCTAGCTCCCATGCCCTTGGCCCCAGCATCTCCTCCGGATCCCACCTACTCTTTGGATGTCGGTAAGTGCATGTGTCCACCTTGCTTTATCCACTTTTACCCAAGTGCATGTGTCTCATTCCTCTTTTTTCTTGGTAGGCCAAGTGACTGGTTCATCTTTGGACCCCACTTCCGATGTTGCAGGTCAACAGGACCCTGTTGGTGTGTATAGCAATACATAATGTATCCTTTATGCTGTTTATGTTACACTGGTTCAATTTGGTTAGTCTACTAATCTACATGTTTGCTTGGTAAACTTGAAGATGCCTCTTGGGAGTGCTTGTTGCCTCCCCAGGGTCAGTCTATTAGTTATTGGAGTGATAGCAATGTATTTGGGCGGACATATTTTTTGCCAAACATTCCCCGTAGTAGTTTGATGAATATTTAGAGACATTCCTTGTGTTTTTTAGTTGACCCGAATATCGGAAGTGGCTGTCCAGAAAGGGCCCCTCAAGTTCAGGCTGCCAGAGATGAGGGTAAGTTGTTTTGCCTTGCTCTAGTCTGTATTTTGGCTCTACTTTTGTTGCACTTGCTTCTGGCAACTTGTGTGTCCACATGTATTTTCAAGGTCCAAGCTCGAGTGAGGACCCCACTCAAGACATCTGGGAGATTGCGGGTATGTGTAATTTAAGCAATGTTTCTGATGTGATTAGCAAAAATTATTGCCTCTTAGTCCTGTAACATACATGTTAACAATCTGAGTTTAACAGATACCTTTGGTCTAGTGTGTATTTTGGCACTTTTTAGAGGTATGGCCTCGATAGCCTAGCCAGGTTACATTTGAGTTTGGGCCACAGACCTACTAACCTGATTTTCTTGTTTAGCATATGCCAACTTGCCGGACATCTCGGATGTGGAATTGCCACTCTCTGGCAGCGAAACCTCGAGCCTACCTGTGCCGGAGGACACGCAGGTAACATGGCTGATGTAGACGACCTAGAACCACATTGGCATGTTCGTGGGTAGTGGATGAAGCAACATGTCACATTTCCTTTCATTGTTGTTTTTGCAGGAGGCGGAACCAGAACCCCAAGCTGGGACCTCTTCCCAAGTCCCATGTGGCCAAGCTTCCGAGGCTCAGACAAGGGTAAGTTGTATAGTGACTGTTTAGGGTAATTATTTTGAGGGGCATACCTGCATTGGTTCTGTTTGACTAAAATGTTGTTTTCTATTTTGTTAGGCTCAAACCACAGCAAGAGGAGGTGTGGCACCAACCAGTGCTGATTTTTATGAGCTAGGGGTCCGGATGCTGGAGGACTACAGTCGCCAACAGCCGCGTGATGGAACTAATGAGCGCATTGCGGCGTTGGAAAATCAGGTGCTGATGTGTCAGCAACAAAATGAGGCCCAGCAGCGCCAGATCGACCAGTTGCTCCTAAACCAACAGCAGAACCAGGAACTTGGTCGGCTGGCCAATCTAATGGAGCAATCTCTCCAGCGCCAGGAAGAATCGATACAGCGCCAGGAAGAATGTCTCCAGCGGCAGGACCAAACTTTGTTGTTGATACAACAGCTCATACAACAGCAGTCTATATTTTTTACTGCACTGTTGTCCCCCAACACCGCCCCTAGCAATGACTCCCAACCTCCCCGGCCACCCAGCCAAGAATATTAATTTTGTTTGTTTTGGTTTTTGTAAATATATTTGCTTCACCCACCTCTAAATTGTGTTTTTCCTAAGACCTAGCTAATAACACAGTCAGGGATGAGTATCTTGATCTAGATATGTCAATGTATTGGTCAATTTAGCCCACACATTTGAGACCATAGCTTACTATGGTTAACACATGAAATGGCTCCAAAGGTATGGCTAAATTGACACACAAATGGGTTTTGAGACAGTTAAACTATGCTTTGCAATGCACCACACTGTAATGATGGTAATCAAAAAATTTATTTGAAAAACATGGCCAACAGGGCCAACATTGCCCAACAAAGGGCATCAAGAGGCCAGCCTTCCCCCCACCCTAACGACGCCGCCGGCGCCTCTTCTTGGCCAGCAGCATCAGCTTCAGGAGCCTGATCTCCCGCCACAGTCTGCGATGCTGGTTTTCACAAGCTGTAGAGATGTAGAAACAACAATTTATTAATAAATTGGATGTGACCTCAACAGACACAGATGTAGCAATGTAATGTCAGTGTGTCCAATTAGGTGACACTCACATTAACATTGTTGACCACTGTGTGCTTATTGGTTAACATGATATGAGTACTATTGACTGGCAGGAATGTGAACAACACATCCCAAGCATACATTTACTCTTAAAGTGTACCAACACCCACCGGTGATCGGCCCTGGAATCTATCAGATTCCCTGCCCGATCACCTCCCTCCCCGCGGGACATCCGAGATCGGGATGTCCCTGGGGGTGAAACCCCCCCAAAACCCCAAAATACCTACCTCAGTTTCAGTGGGGCAGGGCCGACGGGCCCTCCCTGGCGCCCCTCTAGACGTGTGCGTGCCTGCGCCGGCCGTGTGAATGGCCGGCGCAGGCACGCGCGCGTAAAAAGGGGCGCAGGGGAGGCGGAGGAGGAGCCAATTTGCCGTGGCTTGTACGTTTGCTGGAGTCAAAGTGAGTTCAGGGGGTTGTCACACAGCGGTGACGATCAGGGGTGCCCCACCGTAGTGGACCAAGACCCAGGAAAGTCAAAATCCTGGTTGTTGTTCCAGTTTAACTCTTGGGAAGCAAAGAAGGTATAAGTCCCAGTGTGTCCATTTTTTAGTTTAGTCACAGCCAAACATCAGGGCCTAAGTCCTAACGAGTACACGAGTTTGCCCTATAATGTTAGAGGTCCAGACCTAATAGGGCCCATTTGGTTGTGTCTAAGGCAAAAATAGTCTCTATGTGGCCAAATGAAGAATATGAGCCAACAATCAAGCATGCAAACAGGCATGTTGGATTATTGTACAAACACATTGAATCTAGATGTGTGTGAAATTAACACATAGGTACATTTTAAATGTCTGCAGATGTGACTATAAGACATAGGTTTCACAAGTCTTTAGGCATATGAAGTGGGATGTACTCACCATCGCAGCTGTGGCGGGGGCCCATGCTGCTGGCCGTCCCTGGAGCTGGGGTGGGGAGGAGGGTCTCTGGCTCCGTCTGCGTAGCAACATCTGTCAACAGAAAGCAAAAGACAAAAACACAATTAGTGGGCCAATGACACCTGACTATTTGACATCCATCTGGTTATTGAGTCTGAAAATGCAAAGGCTTGCATGGTTACATACAGGTTGTCCTAAATTAGCATATTTCCTGGACCATGAGTTAATGTCAATTAGTTAGGGTTGACACATGTATCCCTAAAGAGAATGTGCAAATAACATAGACAGTGCTATGTAAAGGAATCATTAGCAGTTGTTTGGCTAATGTTAATAGTGGGCCACATGTTTGAGCGGGAACAACTTAACCCAAGAAAACAAATTAGAACACCCATCATGGTGTGGGCAGAAACATAGGGGTGGTTGACAGTTGGCTAGCACTGTAGTGGGGTTTGTGAGGTTAGGGTACCTTATCAAACCAGCTGTGACAATGGACCAGGAAACATGTGTCTGTTACAAGTGGGCCTATACACAGGATTGCAGCAAATCTGGGTTTGGGTCCGCTTTGGCAGAGCAACACAATTTGCGTGAGACAACGTACTCCGCGGCCGCTGCCTTCCACACATCACTCCTCGAGTGTGTGCGCACGCGCAGCCCATTTGGAAACAGAGCGCAGGCGCACACACATCTAGAGTGTCACACAGGAGGCTGGGACGGTGGCTTTGGCAACCCCAAAGAGGTAAGGAGTTTGTGGGGTTTTTTTTGTGGGGGGGGCCCTGGGTGAGGGATGTGATTTGTCATGGAACCTTCGAGAATCCAAGCACTATCAATGTTTGGGGGTACACTTTAATGAATGTCATAACATTGGGAATGTGATGGATAACCACAAACACTTACCATGACTATGCCCGTGGAGAATCTTTCGCCAAAACGCCATGGAGGTGCCGCCTATATGATGCCCTGCAAATTAGAGAGGAATGGCAAGGGCTAAGTACAAATTGCCAGATGAAACCTGTCACAGACTAACAATTAAAAAATGTACACTCACCAGGGGATGAAGCACCACTTGAAGCCCAGGGAGGGCTCTGAGGAGGAGGCGGGGAGCCTCGGCTCCTCACACTCTGGTCAGAAGATCCACCAGGCAAAGGGCCACCCTCCTCCCTCTCACTCCCTGCTTGAGAGTGGCCCCTTGCCTGGTGAGAGTCCTCAGACTCAGAGTGTGAGGAGCTGAGGCTTGATCCAGCCAGCCCCCCAGCAGCACACTCCTCTGGGGCATCATCCCCTTCCTCCCCTGGGTCCTCTAAATAGGACCCGCGGGAGGGACCCTCCCCCGATGACTCCCCCGAGTCCGCCTGCCTGGTTCGGGGGAGGAATCCCTTCCCACGTTTCCCCAGGGGAGGACGCTTATCTGTGTGGAGGGGGTGAAAGAAAATAATTAATCTAAAGAGCACAAATGGACACAGCTTAGCAGATGATTCTGCACAAAGGCTAAACAGAACATAAGCTTTAACTTACCTGATGCGTAGGCATCATATAGGCGGTACACGCCTTCAGGATCCCGGCGCTTGAAATCTGACCACTTCTGCTGAATTGATCGTATGGTCAGCTCGGTGTGGAAGCGCCGGGACACTGTGGCCTTCACCTCCATGGCAATGCATTTTTTCCCTCCACGGGCATAGTCATATTCGGCCACGCAGAAGTCCTATGAAAAATGATCAAACAAACTAAAATCAATACATGACATCAGAACAATGTCATAAACAGTTATACAGAGACCAGATCAAAGTGGACCCACACCCAGGATTATCACTATTCTGGGTTTGTGTGCACTTTGGTGGGCCACACCAATTGTGGGTGGTCCGCTGTCTGCAACCCCCTTGGAAGGCCACAAATACACCACTGAGGACACTCCCACGTCACTCCGCAAGCCAAACACAGCGCTCCGCGCCGCTGTGGTATACGCATACAAGGCCGTTGGGACGTGCATACCAGCTCAGCTGGGTCTGCACGGCAAAGTACGCATGTGGCGTTTGACTCTAACAGGGAGTGCGCCTGCACACAAAATTAAAATATGTCTGGCGCAGGGGTACACCCTGCTAGAGGTAAGCGCAATAGGCATCCGCAGCTAACGCATGCACAGATGGGACGGGGCTGAGGTAATTTTTAGGGCCCTCCAGGGGGGGGGGCATCCCAGCAGGACATCCACAATGGGGATGCCCCACGGGGAGTGATCAAATTTGGTCTGAAAACAAACAAATTTCTGACCCAATCCCCCCTGTGTGTTCTGCAACTTTTAAGCTAAAAATACAAAAAACAAATACTCACTTTGACCACCTGGCCATTTACGCGGCTATCCACCCGGGTGCGCGTTTTCTTAGTAGGCCCAGGAGGGGAAGGGGTGGGAGGGGTGCTATTTGGGGAAGGTGAGGTAGGTGGGGGAGGAGGGGGAGGGGTGGTGGGGTCAGAGTCGGAGGAGGAGCTGGGGAGGCGCATAACTCGCTGTCTGGGCAGCATAGTGGAAACGCTAAGGAGGAAACAGGAACCGGAAATGACCCAAGCGACATTGGAAAAAAGTTAAAAAAAAAAAAACGCTACGCGCACCAGCAACAAGCTATTCTCAGCTATGTGCAAGCTAAGTGGCGGAAAAACTAAAATGACGCTTGAAAACAAGCTAGTGGCATAAGCGCAAGACAGTTTTACCTTAAGGTGGCGTAGAAACGCAAAGGAGGATCCCGGAACCGGATATGACGCTAGCAACTGTGCTTCAAAATTCAAACACAAACATGCGCGCAACAGGGACAAGCTAATATCAGCTATGTGCAAGCTAAGTGGCGGAAAAACATTAAAATGACGCTGCAAAACAAGCTATTGGCATAAGCGCTAGACATTTTTACCTTAAGGTGGCGTTGAAACGCAAAGGAGGATCCCGGAACCGGATATGACGCAAGCAACTGTGCTTCAAAATTCAAAAACAAACATGCGCGCAATAGGGACAAGCTAATATCAGCTATGTGCACGCTAAGTGGCGGAAAAACATTAAAATGACGCTGCAAAACAAGCTAGGGCCAAAGGCGCCACGAATTATTAGCTTGATTTAGCAGGGGATTCTACATACTGTAATGCATAGGTCCTTCTAAAGCATACACCGTTGTGCTTAAATATACAAATCTTATTCCTTCACAAAGTCATCACACAATCAAACTAGACAACTACCTGAAAATGTGGCACACATGAGAATGCATAACGGGTTGTTATGAGCTGGTACGACTGAATGTTAATCCTGCAATATGTGGCCAGGCACGCTCACAACTACAGTGTATTCATTAACAACGACTGGGGTCGCGGGAAGTGAATTCCTTGCAAATGGCAGAAGGGCACATGTATGAACAGCACAGCGCCGCACAACGCAGCGCAGCGAGGCACAGCGACGCTCGCGCCGCCACATAGCGAATTAAAACAGCGACTGCACAAACACTGACCAACACAGATTCATCAAGGACAGGGCTGCCGAATAGCTTGGGCGCTGACAATTTCGAAGAGCGAACGTGACCGCCCAACCTGACAGGCTACAAAATAGCTTTACAAGCCCCGTTTGTGTGGAAAACCAGCGATTTTGATGCCAATGAGTTTGGGTGGAGGAGATGCAATTCCCATGTCACTCACAACATTACATTGTGAAAAATAAAAAAAAATTCTAATACATATAAATAACCAGCCAGATTCATAAAACATATCAATATAAACATGTGTTGAATTTTGTACCAAAGAAAAAAAACCAAAAACCACTAAAAACAATCATTGCAGCGTCTGCCATTGAAATGTATGGGAGAGCGGCAGGTAGCGCCAGGTAATACGTGTCGCTGTGAAGGAATTTGCAGCGGCGCTGTTCGGGCCAGCCGGCTTCATGATGAATGCCGCGCTAGCCGTCGCTCTCGCCGGCGCTAGCCTCATTTAGCTTGATAAATGCGTCATTGTGACCGCCGCCGGGCGTACTTGAGTCGGTAGTCGCCGTTAGCTGCCGCTACCTGGCGCTCGTCAGACACTACCTGGCACTATCGCTTGATGAATAAGGGCCAAAGTTTGTTTTTGAACATGTATCCACTAGTAACAAAGCGAAAACATATGGAATTACATTGTTATTACATTGTAACATGAACACTTTAATACCAGACATGTAAGGACAATTCTGCATGAAAATATTATTAATCAAAAAAGTTTACAAAAATTAAATTTTCTTGCCCAGGATACATGTCAGAAGTCGGCATGGTGGGAGCGGGGAGGCCGGCTGCGCTGTCATCAGAGGACGCGTCATCAGAGGAAGCCAGCTCTGATGACAGCTGACAGCGCAGCTGGCCTCCACGCTCTCACCATGCCGGTAAGTGTTGAAATAAAAAAATGCCGGCATGGTGGGAGCGGGGAGGCCGGCTGCGCTGTCAGCGGGCGGTGGAAGCCGGTTTCCGCCGCCTGCTGACAGCGCAGCCAGTCTCCCCGCTCCCACCATGCCGGCATTTTTTTTTTCCATTTCACGGCTTGGTGGGAGCGGGGAGGCCGGCTGCGCTGTCAGCTGTCATCAGAGCCGGCTTCCTCTGATGACGCGTCCTCTGATGACAGCGCAGCCGGCCTCCCCGCTCCCACCATGCCGGCATTTTTTTTTTTTTTTAATTTCAGCGAATTCAGATTCGTTAGAACTGATTCGCTCATCCCTACTTATTACACACATCCAATTACACAGCTCATTTAAAAAATCACTATTGATAAATACTATTTATAATATGCAATCCCAATATGTTGGATGGGGATTTTAGCACATCATTTGGTTCAAAATATTTTGTTCTCATTTTTGTCCTGTAAAGCCTGGGTACATCTTATGGAGCAAAAAAAACCTGGGCCAGGAACAGTACAGCAGGACCGGTGTGCACCAAAAAGTTCCGGGCCATTTTTTAACCCCAGTCTGCCCCTGCACACACGCCCCTTTATGATTCAGGCCATTCCTTTATCAAAATGTTTTTTTTTCAATTGTGTTCCTGATGACCTGATTTTCCTAGCTCGATTCCCTATTTAATCCCGTTACATTTGGTTTGAGTCCTGCAGCAAAATGATTTTTGTTTTCATTTTAAAAAGGACCCACATGCATCCTCTCTGCACCAAACACCACCACTCAGTATTTCATACTCTTCTCCTGTGAGCTCTCAAGCATGTGCTAAGGAACTGGTAACTGGTAACTGCAGCAAACATTACAGCAACCCATGAATTCGGTTGTTGGCGACCTTTGGATGTGTTGCTGTTTGCAGTCCCTCAAGGCACAGATACCAGTCAGGGGAAATGTAAGTATGCTGGGCTGAGGGGCAGCAGAAAGGTGGATTTAGTCAGCCAATATGGGATATTCTCATGGAGGGCATATACAACCTGTCCTGTAAACTCCAGTGGTGGCAGTGAACTCATTAAAGTGGACCAAAACTCTGTGAGGTCTGGAGCCTTGACACTGTTTGGGGGCTCAAACGGCGACAAATCACATCCCAAAAGTCTTTTTATTTTATTTTATTTTTTTTTGGGGGGGGGGGGGGCACAGACGGCCATTGTATGTTTATGCACACATTGAAATTCTTTATCCACATTTAACCCATACCTGCAGTGAGTGTACATATGCCTGGAGTGGTGGGTTGCCCTAATTATGGCATATGGGTTGTAGGGTTAGGTGCACTTCAGTTATGTCTAACCTGACCACTTTTCGGCAAAGTGGGACATTTAGGGGGCCTCAAAGTGGGAGTGTCCCTCCGAAAGTTTAGTCATGTCCCATGGCCAGGAATCAAACCTGCCACCCTGCAGGCACAAGGCAGCTTCCTTGCCTCACAACTGTCCCTATGTAACCCAAACCTACTGTACTGTATTCTGACAAGAAGACATGCTGTACGTAAATATAATTGTCTTCTCTCTCCTTGTACAGATTCAGCTTTCCTTAAAGGGTGTTGTATAGCACATGTACACTATGGAACTCACGCTTCAGTGAGGCCATTGCCATGCTTTAGTGTAGGAAAATATTCTTGAGGGTCCTTCATTTCCTACAGCACGTATAGCACGTTATACATAGGGGGGCCTGACAATGTTCTTTCATGCTAAAGCATGACAATATATAATATATATATATATAATGCATAACTGATATTTTCGTTTTAAATTAGAACAATGTTCTCCAGATGTATGCTAAACTTTCTCCAGGTCAGAATTAGTGGATCTCCAAATTGCTGTCTCTATAACTCTGCCTGAGCACTAAGGACTTCACCTGTGCATCTGTGTGGGGATCTGCAAAACCTGACCTTTTGGTTGCTACTGAGAAGAGGTTGGAAAACACTGCTCTAGGGTTTTCTTTCTCTGAATCTGGTGTTTGAGTTTAAACCAGACCAACAGCATGGCACAGTTTGAAAAGAAAGGTACCGGCCATGTTGGAGTGGAGCTTCCTCTCCCAGCACCTCAGCCATGCTTCTGCCTGGATTCAACTGATATAACTGACAATGTACAGTAACAGAAAGCCCAGCACGTCCTGTTTGCAGATTACCTGCAGAAGCATGTGCCGCCATTGTTTCAAAAATTCACTACAGCAGGAGTTAGAAAAAGGTAAATGAATTTTTATGTGCAGCAATCTAAGGCCCTTATTTAACAAGGGATAGCGCCAGGTAGCGAATGGTGAGCGAACTGTAATGACGGTCACTGCCACAAGAACGCCGGCTCCCCTCCGCAATCACACATTTATCAAGCCGATCCTGCTTAGCGACTGACAGAGCGCCAGATAGTGAATCATTCATCATTATTCCAGGCTCACCCCACAGCGCCAGCGAGCGACCTTGAACAGCGACAGGTATGACCTCTCGCTACCTGGCGCTCTCCAATGCATTTCAATGGAACAATCTTTAAATATTCTTAATTAATTGCTATTAATGTTTTTTTTTTTTTTTTTTTTTTTTTAAATGTCAAAAATTCTGTGACCACTTCTGCAATGTTAGATATTTTTTTTAAGGTAAAAAAAAAAAAAAAAAAATGTGCAGAATTGATATTACAGGTCTGATATTAATGTATTCATATTACAAAATGTTTGTAAAAACTTTTTTTTTTTTTTTTTTCAAAAATATGGTTGTTTGGGGGTTAAAAAACTACTTTTAACCTATCACCGCCAGCGCTCTGGGGTTTAAACAAGCATTTCACAGCGCGAGAATTTTTTGAGCGTGATTTGTTAATGAATATGCTGGGAGCCGTTCGCTATGGCCATTTGCTGTCATGCGCTCCCATACAGCGCGGAACCTGTCAAACAGCGACTCCTAACCCCGTATTCAACATTACCGCACACCGACTGAGTCGCTGTCAACAACCGAACAACGGCCAAGCACAGCGAATACTAGCGGGCGCTGTGAAAATACCGCTACTGTCGCTCATCTGTCGCTACCTGGCGCTATTAATGAATCGGCCTCCCAATTGCCCTGGGAGGGAAGCATATGAGCACTGTTTGCTGTGTTGGTCTGCTTTAAGTCATTTTTGACCGTTGATCCACTTTAAGGATTTATCTTTACATGAAACTGCACATTGGATGAACTTTATGTGTCAATTTGTCATTTGCATTGAAACACTAACAACTGACTATCTTTACTTGTCTTTTTTGCCATACAAGACCCTATGTAATTCCTAAAGCTTGACCTTAAGGTGACTCAATGTGTCTGACTTACTTGTTCAACAATGAAAGCATTTGATCCCAAATTAATGAAGGTCAAAACACATTCTGACATTAGACAGCCACAGTAAAAAGAATGAGCTAATTTATATCTATACTGTGAAGGAGACATAAATCAACCAACCATATAATCCTGCAGGGTCTTCAGTACATGGCTGCTGAAAGTAATCTCGCTTTTGAAGACCTTCAAAGTTGTTGGAAAACTGTCAGTTCGTGCTAATTGTATTGCACTTTTACTGTCACTAAAAATGAGTTTTAATCAAAATGAGATAAATGGGCAGAGCTGGCAGTTGACTTTAATAAGGCTTTTGACACCAGCACACAATTGGTCTAATGTATAAGCTACAGTCTGGTGTGGACAATCCATAATGTACAGTAAATGTACAGAAGATAATGCAAATATTGAACATACTGGCCTATACATAAAAACACAATAATACTAATAAGATTACAAGACAGAGCAAAAAACACACACACACACACACACACACACACACACACACACGCAAATCAGAGGACACAAATCTACCCAACTAGACCTTTATCTAGTGAATACAAAAAATTAAATCTAGATTCTATACCGCTTTAGGTCCTGAATGCCAAGCACAGAGCATTTTGACGAGTAATACCATGCATGGCAAACGGCTCTGATTGGACCTGAGGCTGCACTTGTGCATAGGCCCAGGGAATGGTGAGACTGGACTGGGCAATCTGGGGGGTCTCACATAGTGGGGCATCCTAAATTGGGATGTCCGGGGCCAAGGGACAAAGCCTGGAATAGACAAAATCCTGGGTTTTGTTCCTCTTTAAGGTGAAGTAAAACCAACCACTCCTACATAAATACGTTAATATATGATACCCATTGTCACAGGCGTATGGTCTCCCGTCCTGGCTATGCAGTCTGTCAAAGCTTCCTATATTTTATATGTATGCTATGTATGCTTTATTATGTATACATTCATAAATTGTGACTGTTTTGTTGTATTCAGAAGTCCAGATCTCTGCTGTCGTGCAGCGCAGAAGGAGCAGCAATGCCGTTTTCCTGCAGCTGCACTGCTGAGGGGGAAAAGTATTTTCTTTGTTGCCTGTGAACAAAACTGGGATAACTGAGACAACCATTGCTTATGCTAATGCAAGCAACACCTCCCTACTGTTTATGACAGACAGGGGATGTGTATTGGAGTTACTATTTATTGCTGCCAGATTGCTGTACAAGTCACTCTGAATTAAGAAAGGTAATCAGAAGACTAGCAAAATGTCTTCAAGAAAATAACACAGCATTTCCAGTTACTTGTATTTATTCCTACAGATAGGCCATGACCTGGATGCATGTGACCCTTCACAGACATGATTTCTTAATGTTTCCCTTACTTTTCTTTGTCCATTTTGCCTTCTAAGGGTCTTATTTAAGAAGCGCTAATGCCAGGTAGTACCACGTAGCGTCTGGTGAACGTCGAACGCAGTATGTGAAAACCATATATATGAAAGTCATATGAAAGAAACTGGTGAGCGCCTCTAATAGCGTCATGTAGAGTCACATGTAGCACTAGCAGTGGCTCAGTGTTCAGCAGCGCCACGTAGCACCTGTCACTCAGTTGCGCTCTCCCATATACTTCAATGGTGTATATTTTGGTTGTGTGGAAATCACGTTTGGATTACATTTTTCTGTATGTTTTTACATAAAATTAGTGTGTTGGCTCCTGGGCAGCAACAAAAGATTTTAGCGTTTTTTTTTGTTCTTCGCACTTTAGGTTTAGACTTTTTATTTTGTATTCCGCCATTGCAGTGCCAGTGCTCCACTGGAACAATATCATTCCAGGTGTTTTCCTCTGTGACTGGGGTTTTTATTGTGAGAAACAGACTTTTTTTGAATAGCGTCTGGCACTTGGCACCAGAGCATCCAGTTTTAGAACGCCGACCCTGGCGTTGTGTGTTATGTTCTTAAATATGGTCTTCAGCGCCGAGTGTCGGCCACTCTTCACTGGAGCTACCTATCGATTGCTGCAGCGTTTCCTGTTGTTATATGTGGCGTCGCCTTGGCCTGCTTTCCCTCAGGGCGCTACATGAAACAATAGCAGTATTGGTACGCTCAGGCGCTGCAGTGAATCAGGCAGAGCACTTCTACAGGACCCTCCAGATATCACATGTATCAATGCTGGACAGGACACTACAGCGTCACTTGTCGAGCTGTGACGCTAGGTCACAGCCCCAGAGCCCCTTTGCAGCGTCTACTTCCAGACGCTCTAAGTGCAGCTACATGGACGCACAAATAGAAATACGTGGTGCTAGTCTTAAATCAGCGTCTATATGGTTTCCCATTGAAATGATGGGGAGGACTTCAAATAGTTTTGAACAGTGAGGTTCAACTATTTACAGGCCTGTGTTGAATAATAACAATAATGGTATCCCACATGTTTTGTCTTTATTTTGGCTCTTATCCATCCAGGTTCTCCCACCCCAAAATATTTCCTCCAAAGAAAAGATGCAGCATTTTGTGAGTAATCTTCCCATGGCAGCAAAGAGAGATGAAGAGATTACTCACACATCTCATTCAGTTGTGTAGCTGTTTACATTGCAACACCTCACACATGAGGGAGCAGTCATTATTACATTGTAAAAACAGCTATGAATATATACAAATATTGATGTATTTGGTCCTAACTCACCACTCTCTACACAAAACTAAAAAATTGGTGTTTGTTATATGGGGGTTTTACGCTGTCAGTTTAAGATGGAGATGATGATGATGATACCAGTTGAACAGCAGACCAGAAATGGTTAAGCTTGAAAGGAAAATAATGTAGAGTGTACAGTACGCTTCTTTTAAATGCCAGTTTAATAAAGAACAGTTTAATCAGAACATTTGGTATTCTAGGATATGAAAATGTAAATGAATGCAGTTATTTATGCATGTATATCAGATGGTAGAAGATCCTAATAAAGAACGTCTCGGAATGAAAATGGGTTTGTTTAATAGTTAATTAAGAAACACGGGTTAACTAGAGTTATCGCATTTTAATATCCTGGATGACAGAACAGGCAGGAAATGATGCAAAATGCAACATTGTTTGTGATGTCTTTAAAGAAGAGTCCCAGACAAACATAAACATTGAATTTGTTTTTTAGAAGTAGACGTTTATATGTTCATAGCTATTTTGTTTTGTAATAATCTGATTCAACTGGCACTTAAATCCAGGTACCATTCATGTCTATTGAGGCAATATGGGTTTTGGGTTATCATCTCTAGAAACTAAAGCAGCAAAAATGAATGAGAAGACCTCCAAACGCCTAAAGGGCATGGTGCTAACTGAAGAAAAAGTTCCCATTTGCATGTATTTTTAGCATTAAAGAAGAATGTCTCTTTTATAACCAGGGGCGGCTTCAGGTCCATCACGGCAAGACTAGTAGCAAGATTCGTTGGTATGTACTATGGCGGCGGACCCCAGGCAGACCAGTGTACCAAAGGCTAAGAGGCCGATTCATTAATAGCGGCAGGTAGCGACAGTTGAGCGACTGTAGCAGTATTTTCACAGCGCCCGCTAGTAGTCGCTGTGCTTGGCCATTGTTCGGTTGTTGATAGCGACTGAGTCGGTTTGCCGTAATGTTGAATACGGGGGTGACGAGTCGCTATTTGACAGGTTCCGCGATGTATGGGTGCGCATGATAGCGACTGGTCAGAGCGACCGGCTCCCACCATATTCATCAAAAAATCACGCTCAAAAAATTCTCGCGCTGTGAAATGCATGTTTAAACCCCAGAGCGCTAGCGGCGATGGGTTAAAAGTAGTTTTTTAACCCCCAAACCACCATATTTTTGGAAACCAAAAAAAAAAAATGTTTAAAGAATTTAGTAATATGAATACAATATCAGACCTGTAATATCAATTCTGCACATTTTTTTTTTTTTTTACCTTAAAAAACATGGCAGAAGTGGTCACAGAATTTTTCACATTTAAAAAAAAAAAAAAAAAAAAAAAAAAACATTAATAACAATTAATTATGAATATTTAAAGATTGTTCCATTGAAATGCATTGGAGAGCGCCAGGTAGCGAGAGGTCATACCTGTCGCTGTTCAAGGTCGGACGCTGGCGCTGTGGGCTGAGGATGGAATAATGATGAATGAGTGGCTATCTGGCGCTATCTCAGTCGCTAAGCAGGATCGGCTTGATAAATGTGTGATTGTGGTGGGGAGATGGCGTTTTCGTGGCGGTGCCCGTCATTACCGGCCGCTCACCAGTCGCTACCTGTCGCTATTCCTTCATAAATAAGGGCCTAAATTGCACAAGGGCTTGTAATCAGCATGGCCTGAGGTTAGCTGTTGCAGTTTTTATGTCATGCTGATAGCAGCCCCTGAGTTGAGACTAGAGATGAGCGAATCGATTCTGACAAACCCAAATTCGTTACGAGTTTCAGGAAATATTCGATTCGTTATGATTCTGAATATCGCCGCGATTCGATCGCTCAAATCGCTTCTTTAAAACTCCATTTACTGCTATGCAGTCCATCTAAAATGGTGGATCCACATGTCAGGACTTGTCCCATGGTTCAAGGAATCCTGGGTAGGTGTCACATGTTACCTATCAGCAGACAGGCTTACCGATGATGTCACCTATATAAGTGGCGGCCATTTTGCGGAAGATCATTCTGACATTGTATTACGGCCATAGCAGATCAGGCAGGGAGAGAGCGAGGGACAGACAGACAGATAGGTAGATAGATACAGCGAGGGAGAGATAGATAAGATAGAACAGAAGAAGCTGAGCGAGGGACAGGTAGAGAAGGAGAGAGGCTGTGACAGTGACAGATAAAGACAGGGACAGTTTAAAGTGTTTGCATTAGCTTTCAAGCCTATTTAGTGTTAATAACACACCTGCCAATTTAGCTTTTCCTTTTCCTTGTGTCATTCTTTAAAAATCGTGCTAACATTAATATTTCAAGAGTACCTGTCTATTAACTGGTTGCATTTTGTAATCAAAGTCACAGTTTAAGCAAAGTTTGCCTTTCGCTGGTGGGGGGGGGGGGGCACCCCAGACACTAGCATTAATATTTCAAGAGTACCTGTCTATTAACTGGTTGCATTTTGTAAGCAAAGTCACTTTTCCACTATCAATGCAGGCAACCTGTGTATTTGAAGAGGGGGCATCCCAAACACTAGCATAAATATTTCAAGACTATCTGTCTATTAACTGGTTGCATTTTGTAAGCAAAGTCACTTTTCCACTAAAGCACCCATTGCCTTTCACCTGGAGCCATTGTCAGTGCTAGCACTTATCTTGTAAGAGTACCGGCCTACTAACCTTTTGTATAAAAAAGTCTGGTTTTCAAGTTTAAAGCACCCATTGCCTTTCACCGGGGGCCATTGTCAGTGCTAGTACCTATCTTTTAATTGTACCTGCCTACTAACCTTTTGCCTTTTGTATAAACTATTAAGGCAGGCAACCTGTGTATTTGAAGAGGGGGCACCCCAGACACTAGCATTAATATTTCAAGAGTACCTGTCTATTAACTGGTTGCATTTTGTAAGCAAAGTCACTTTTCCACTATCAAGGCAGGCAACCTGTGTATTTGAAGAGGGGGCATCCCAAACACTAGCATAAATATTTCAAGACTACCTGTCTATTAACTGGTTGCATTTTGTAAGCAAAGTCACTTTTCCACTAAAGCACCCATTGCCTTTCACCGGGGGCCATTGTCAGTGCTAGCACTTATCTTTTAACCCTTTAAATGCCAAGCACGTAGTTTCTACGTGGTTGCTTCTCCTACCCTTAAGTGCCAAGCACGTAGAAACTACGTGCCTGGCATTTCCCCCTAACAGTTAAAAGATAGAAAAAAAAAAAACACTTACCTCTGGTATCCCCGTGAAGCTTGGGGTCCCCTCTTCCTGCGGGGGGCATCCAATCGCCCCCCCGTCGTCCTCCGTCTTCAGGGGGGGGGCCCGAAACCAGCCGCCCCCCCCCCCCGTTTCCAGCGCTGACTCGCTGTTGTAAAAAACACAATAAATAAAACTGTCATTTACTCACCTCCGCGCCCGAGCCTTCTGTCCGGGTCTCCTCTTCACCAGGGGGGGGTCCGACGTCATCCCGCTCCTCCTATACCCCCTCCGAGCTCCGGCATCTGTAAGATGCCGGTGGTGATCGGAGCAGGGCGGGTGTCAGGTGAGGAGGCTCCGATCGGAGCCCCCCTCGCCTGTCACCCGCCCTGCGCCGATCACTACCGGCATCTGTCAGTGAGATGATCGGCGCGGGACAGCGGCGAGGGACGTCGGATCGGAGGTGAGTACAGTGTAAAAAAAAATAATAAAGATTTTTTTTTCTTATGTGTGTGTGTCATTTTTTACTTTTAACCCCTTGTGAACTGGTAAGGGGTCCATGACCCCTATACCAGTTCACAAGGCTGGGGAGATGGCAAGCCACCTGCGCTAGCGGGTGGCTTGCCATTAACCCCTGGCACCCCCATTACCTGCCTCCCCAAAGGCCAGGGGGGGGCAGAAGAGCCCGGGCCCACATAGGCTATGTGGGCTCGTAGGCTGCAGGGTGGGGGGGCCACAAAAGCTGGCCCCCCCACTCTGTGCCTACAAGCCCCCATAGCTGGTCCCGGGCTGGTTACTTTGGGTAAGGGGGACCCCACGTCAATTATTTTTTTATTTTTAAGGGTTTTTAACCCTTAAAAATAAAAAAAAAATGGGGTCCCCCTCCCCTGGGAGGGGGGACCCTATGTCATTTTTTTTCTCGATTTAACCCTTTGTAGTGTGGATGGTATTTGTATTTTTTTTGTGAATGTTATAAAATACTTGTTTCAGTTAGAGGGGTCTCCTGGGCAGGAACAGGGGGCTACCGATAAATATGTGGTACCGTTCTAATCGGTAGAAATGGGGCTTTCACATGCAATATGATTTTCCTTAATAAAATAAATTTTTTATTTAAAATAAAGGAGTCAATTTTCTAAAAAAATTTTTTATTTATTTATTTTTTTTTTTACTTAATAATATTGTAAAAAAAAAAAAAAATTACAAACAAGACATTTCATGTTAAAGCCTAAACTCTGCTGCAAAAAAATATATATATAATTTTCCTGAAAATTCCAGCAAAAATGGCGCAAAACATGGCGCAAAACATGACGCAAAATGGGGAAAAATGGCCTGTCAACAGAGGGTGACAAAATCTCAAGTAGGCTGGCAATTAAAAGGGTTAATAGTACCTATGCATGTTGGGTATTGTTCTGTTCGGGGGACCTTTGCGCTTTCAGACTTAGCTTGTTTTTTCTGGTTTGCATATTTATATTTTAGGAAAAGGTGTTTTTTATTCAGCTTTTTTATAAATTTTTTAGGGAAACCCTGCGCAACTAAAGAATTCTTTGAGGTAATAATTCCAGAAAGATGAGCCCACTAGAACAAGCTGGGTACCCTTAGAAAGCTTAACGTGTGTACTTTCAGGGAATATATGGTTTATGCGGGATATTCCAAATGTCAAGGGTTGTTTTGGTTGAAAAATCGCAAGGTGCGCACTTTGTCTGCAGAGCTGAAATTTTCAAGTAAAATTACCGTTACGCACATGCTTTACTTTGGGGTGTTTGGCAACTCTTCCCTTGACAGTAGCTATGCATGTTGGGTATTGTTCTGTTCGGGGGATGTTGCGTTTTCAGATTAAACTTGTTTTTTCTTGTTTTTTTTAGGAAAATGTGGCTTTGATTCTGCTTTTTTATCCTTTTTTTAGGGAAACTCTTTGCAACCAAAGAATCCATTGAGGGATTACTTCCAGAAAACTATGGCCACATCAACAAGCCTGGTACGCCTAGAAAGCCTGAGGTGTGTACTTCCAGAGAATATATAGTTTGTGGGGGGTATTTCAAATGTAAAGGGTTGTTTTTCTGGAAAAACTGCAAGGTGCGCATATTGCGTAGCACAGTTGTATTTTATCTGAAAATCCCCTAAAGCGCTGTTTCAGTTTGGGGGAGTCTCCTGGGCAGGAAAGGGTGTCTACCTATACATATGTGGTACCGCTGTAACCGGGAGAAATTGGGATTTCACACGCAATAAGATTTCATTGACAATCTTACATTTTTTATTACAAAAAAAACTACAATATGTAAAAATTTTTTTTTTTTGCACATATTTCACCCAAAAATATTGAGAATACACCTAAAAAATGACAAACAAGACATTTCATGTTAAAGCCCAGACTCTGCTGAAAAAAACAATATATCATTTTCCTGGGAAATCCCTTCAAAAATCACATTTGAACATGGGGAGCGCAAAATAGTGCAAAGTGGTCTGGCAACAGAGTGTGACAAAAACTCCAGGTAGGCTGGCACTTAAAGGGTTAAGAGTACCAGCCTACTAACCTTTTGTATAAAAATGTCTGGTTTTCAAGTTTAAAACACCCATTGCCTTTCGCCAGGGGCCATTGTCAGTGCTAGAACTTATCTTTTAAGAGTACCTGCCTACTAACCTTTTGCCTTTTGTATAAAAAAGTCTGGTTTTCAAGTTTAAAGCACCCATTGCCTTTCACTGGGGGCCATTGTCAGAGCTAGCACCTATCTTTTAATTGTACCTGCCTACTAACCTTTTGCCTTTTGTATAAAAAAGTCTGGTTTTAAAGTTTAAAGCACCCATTGCCTTTCACCGGGGGCCATTGTCAGTGCTAGCACTTATCTTTTAAGTGTACCTGCCTACTAACCTTTTGCCTTTTGTATAAAAAGTCTGGTTTTAAAATTTAAAGCACCCATTGCCTTTCACCGGGGGCCATTGTTAGTGCTAGCACTTATCTTTTAACCCTTTAAGTGCCAGCCTTCCTAGAATTTTTGCCACGCTTTATTGCCAGACCACGTTTCACTATTTAGTGCTACATATGTTCAACCCTGATTTTTGAAGGGATTTCCAGGGATTTTCCAAGAAAATTATATAGTTTTTTTCAGCAGAGTCTGAGCTTCAACAATTTATGTCTTGTTTGGCCTTTTTAGAGTATTCTCAATACTTTTGGGTGAGATATGTGCAAAAAAATAAAAAAATATATTTTTTTGCAATTTGTAGTGTTTTTGTAAAAAAAAATGTAAGTTTGTCAATAAAATCTTATTTCGTGTGAAACCCCAATTTCTTTCGGTCACAGCAGTACCACATATGTATTGGTAGACACCCTTTCCTGCCCAGAAGACTCTCCCAAACTGAAATAGCGCTTTAGAAGATTTTCAGATAAAATACAACTATGCTATGCGCTAAGCGCACCTTGCAGCTTTTCCAGAAAAACAACCCTTTACATTTGAAATACCCCCCTATACCCCAAACTATATATTCTCTGGAAGTACACACCTCAAGTTTTCTAGGCGTACCAGGCTTGTTGACATGGGTGCAGTTTTCTGGATGTAATCCCTCAATCAATTCTTTGGTTGCACAGAGTTTCCCTAAAAAAGAATCAAAAAGAAGAAAGCCACATTTTCCTAAAAAAAACTATATGCAAACAAGAAAAAACAAGTAAAATCTGAAAAAGCAACATCCCCCGAACAGAACAATACCCAACATGCATAGGTAGTGTCAAGGGAAGAGTTGCCAAACACCCCAAAGTAAAGCATTACTTGAAATGTTCAGCTCTGCTGACAAAGTGCGCACCTTGCAATTTTTCAACCAAAACAACCCTTTACATTTGGAATATCCATAAACCATATATTACCTGAAATTACACATGTTAAGCTTTCTAAGTGTACTGAGCTTGTTGTAGTGGGCTCATCTTTCTGGAAGTAATCCATTGAAGAATTCTTAGGTTGCACAGGGTTTCCCTAAAAACAAATTATAAAAAAGCAGAATAAAAACCATGTTTTCCTAAAATATCAATATGCAAACAAGAAAAAACAAGCTAAATCTGAAAGCGCAAGGTCCCCCGAGCAGAACAATACCCAACATGCATAAGTACTATTAACCCTTTTAATTGCCAGCCTACTTGAAGTTTTGTCACCCTCTGTTGACAGGTCCTTTTTCCCCATTTTGCGCCATGTTTAACCGTGCTTTTTGCTGGAATTTCCAGAAAAATTAAATGCATATTTTCTGCAGCAGAGTTTAGGCTTTAACATGAAATGTCTTTTTTGTAATTTTTCTACTGTTTTTTAAATATTTTTGCGTAAAAAAAAAAACAAAAAAAAATAAATAAAACAATATTTTTTAGACAATTGTCTCCTTTATTTTAAATAAAACATTTGTTTTATTAATGAAAACCATATTGCATGTGATAGCCCCATTTCTCCCAATTACAACGGTACCACATATGTATCGGTAGCCCCCCCATTCTTGCCCTGGAGACCCCCCCAAACTGAAAAGAGCACTTTATAACATTTACAAATAAAATACAACTACTATCCACACTATAGCCTCGATTCAGAGACACATTCGTCTGGACTTCCGTAGCTGTCTGTGAAAGTTTTGGTGGGTGTTTGTCATTTTTTTGCTTTTTTTCATCCATTTTCTACTCTCACGAAGGTTCGGGAATGCGCTTCCGATGATCGGAAGCAAATCGGAACATTTCCGTTAGTTCGGATCATTTTCCAAACAAAATCGGAAATTTTCCGTTCTTTCAGAAAACTTCCGTTGATTCAGAGAGCTTCTGTCTAATTCAGATTCCGACGGATCTCCACCCTATAAATCCGTTTCATTTCCGATCCACTTACGAGACCTTTGAGGGCTCGGATTGCTATTGTTGAACCTTAATTTGTGGTAGGAGTTCTTGTTTTAGTTGGTTACCTTTGCTTTGTGTAATTATTTTATATTTGGTTGCAGGAACTGCAAGATGTGCCACTCGCCCTTGCTCCTGATGCCCGTTCTTTGCCTGCAGAATGCGGGCCAGGGGTTCTCTAATCGGGCACTATGCAAAACCCGGCCCGTGGTGGCGAGGGCCCTCTGGCTTTTGAAGTCCAGATTTAGGTGTTTGGACCATATGGGGGGGGGGGGCACTGCAGCAGGGACCACACGTGCCAGAGTTGGTGGGCGAGATGCAGGAGCTGCGCAACTCGTTGGGGACCACAGATGAAGAATAATGTTCAGTGGCCTGCCATTGCTATTAGAGATGAGCGAACTTTTGAAAAATTCGATTCGACTGATTCGCCGAATTTTCCGACAAAAATCGTTTCGACCCGAATAAATTCGCGACGAATCGCTATTAAAAACGGCTATTTCTGAGCCTCCTACAGCCTCAATAGGGTTGTAAACCATTCAGCCTTGCTGTAACACGCACAGGATGCGTGCTGGGTTAGTTAAATAATACTTTGAAGAAATATCACATGCAGATCAGAGGCATCGCTAATAGAATCGCAGAGCGGCACAATTGCAGAGAGTTGAAGTGGCATCACTATGAGGGGCAGAAGGAGCCCAAATATACACTGGAGTTGGCCTCAGGAGCCCAAAAATTGGATGAATCACACCCTGGAGTTGGCAGGAGTTGGCAGCAGCAGCAGCAGGAGCCCAAATATACACTGGAGTTGGCTTCAGGAGCCCAAAAATTGGATGAATCACACCCTGGAGTTGGCAGGAGTTGGCAGCAGCAGCAGCAGGAGCCCAAATATACACTGGAGTTGGCTTCAGGAGCCCAAAAATTGGATGAATCACACCCTGGAGTTGGCAGGAGTTGACAGCAGCAGCAGCAGGAGCCCAAATATACACTGGAGTTGGCTTCAGGAGCCCAAAAATTGGATGAATCACACCCTGGAGTTGGCAGGAGTTGACAGTAGCAGCAGCAGGAGCCCAAATATACACTGGAGTTGGCCTCAGGAGCCCAAAAATTGGATGAATCACACCCTGGAGTTGGCAGAAGTTGGCAGCAGCAGGAGCCCAAATATACACTGGAGTTGGCTTCAGGAGCCCAAAAATTGGATGAATCACACCCTGGAGTTGGCAGGAGTTGACAGTAGCAGCAGCAGGAGCCCAAATATACACTGGAGTTGGCTTCAGGAGCCCAAAAATTGGATGAATCACACCCTGGAGTTGGCAGGAGTTGACAGTAGCAGCAGCAGGAGCCCAAATATACACTGGAGTTGGCCTCAGGAGCCCAAAAATTGGATGAATCACACCCTGGAGTTGGCAGGAGTTGACAGTAGCAGCAGCAGGAGCCCAAATATACACTGGAGTTGGCCTCAGGAGCCCAAAAATTGGATGAATCACACCCTGGAGTTGGCAGGAGTTGACAGTAGCAGCAGCAGGAGCCCAAATATACACTGGAGTTGGCCTCAGGAGCCCAAAAATTGGATGAATCACACCCTGGAGTTGGCAGAAGTTGGCAGCAGCAGCAGCAGGAGCCCAAATATACACTGGAGTTGGCTTCAGGAGCCCAAAAATTGGATGAATCACACCCTGGAGTTGGCAGGAGTTGACAGTAGCAGCAGCAGGAGCCCAAATATACACTGGAGTTGGCTTCAGGAGCCCAAAAATTGGATGAATCACACCCTGGAGTTGGCAGGAGTTGACAGTAGCAGCAGCAGGAGCCCAAATATACACTGGAGTTGGCCTCAGGAGCCCAAAAATTGGATGAATCACACCCTGGAGTTGGCAGAAGTTGGCAGCAGCAGCAGCAGGAGCCCAAATATACACTGGAGTTGGCCTCAGGAGCCCAAAAATTGGATGAATCACACCCTGGAGTTGGCAGGAGTTGACAGTAGCAGCAGCAGGAGCCCAAATATACACTGGAGTTGGCCTCAGGAGCCCAAAAATTGGATGAATCACACCCTGGAGTTGGCAGGAGTTGACAGTAGCAGCAGCAGGAGCCCAAATATACACTGGAGTTGGCCTCAGGAGCCCAAAAATTGGATGAATCACACCCTGGAGTTGGCAGAAGTTGGCAGCAGCAGCAGCAGGAGCCCAAATATACACTGGAGTTGGCTTCAGGAGCCCAAAAATTGGATGAATCACACCCTGGAGTTGGCAGGAGTTGACAGTAGCAGCAGCAGGAGCCCAAATATACACTGGAGTTGGCTTCAGGAGCCCAAAAATTGGATGAATCACACCCTGGAGTTGGCAGGAGTTGACAGTAGCAGCAGCAGGAGCCCAAATATACACTGGAGTTGGCCTCAGGAGCCCAAAAATTGGATGAATCACACCCTGGAGTTGGCAGAAGTTGGCAGCAGCAGCAGCAGGAGCCCAAATATACACTGGAGTTGGCCTCAGGAGCCCAAAAATTGGATGAATCACACCCTGGAGTTGGCAGGAGTTGACAGTAGCAGCAGCAGGAGCCCAAAAAATGGCCTAAAGACATAAATATGTTTTGCACCATTTGGAAAGTGTAAAACGTTGCACCATGCTGAATCTAGTCGCATGCATCAGGCATTGGTGGGTGGAAATCCTGGCTGATCCATCCCTGATTCATTTTGACAAAGGTGAGTCTCTCCACATTTTTAGTTGACAGACGAGTTCTCCTCGCCGTAACTATGGCCCCCGCCGCACTAAACACCCGCTCAGATGGCACGCTACTTGCCGGGCAGGACAGCTTTTCCAGGGCAAACTCTGCTAGTTGCGGCCACAAATCAAGTTTGGCTGCCCAGAAGTCCAGCGGATCCTCAAGGTGTGTTGGCATGGTCATGTCAAAGTATGACATGACCTGCTGGTTCAGGTCCTGCTCCAGGTCTTCCTGCTGCTCATGAGTAGCCTCACTATGCGGGTGTAGAAAGCTACTCATTAGCGACTGAAGACTGAGGCTGCTGCTGCTGATGGAGCTTCTGCTGCTGCTGCTGCCAACCCCCCCAGCGGCCATGGCAGTGGAAGGTGAGCGCAGAGGTCCCCTCGAGTCAGACCTGCGACAGTATGGACCATGGCGCAGATAGGCATCGGCCAACTGCCTACGTAGAATGTCTTTGTAGTAGTTGAGTTTGTCCTCCCTCTCGGTGGGTTTAAAAAATGCCCCCATTTTGTGCCGGAAGCGAGGGTCCAATAAGGTGGACAGCCAGAAGTCATCCCGCCGACAGATGGAAACAATTCTGGGGTCACTACGCAAGCATGTGAGCATGCTTCGTGCCATTTGCGCAAGTGACTCGGATGGACTACCTGTCTCCATCTCCACTGCATACTGCCACGGTGTGCCCGGGTCCTCTGTCTCTCCTTCCTCAAAAACCTCTAGCTCCTCTGGCTGCTCCTGCTCCTCCTCTCCTGTCCGCTGACTAGATAAACCAGCCATTTCGCCAAGCCTAAACTGTGTTTCGCTGGGCAACTCCTCCTCCTCCTCTTCCTCCTCCTCCTCCTCCAGTTCAGCTCCAAGGGGGTTCATGTGGCCGTAAGATGTAAACGCCATGTCTCCAGTGCCCTGACCAGCCATGGTTTCCAACATGTGCTGTAGTACATGAAGCAGTGGAATCACGTCGTTCATCCCGTAATCCTGCCGACTGACAAATAAAGTGGCTTCCTCAAAGGGCCTGAGCAAACGGCAGGTGTCACGTATGAGCTGCCACTGGTTGACATTGAAGTTACACAGGGGAGTCCCCCTATCTGCTTGGATCATCAGGAAATCCGTGATGGCTTTTCTCTGTTCATATAATCGGTCCAACATGTGAAGGGTGGAATTCCAACGGGTGGAAACATTGCAAATCAGACTATGTTGGGGGATACCATTCTGACGCTGTAGCTCAAGAAGGGTGTGTTTGGCGGTGTAGGAGTGGCTGAAGTGCATGCAAAGTTTCCGTGAAGTTGTTAGGATGTCCTGCAGATGGGGGGAACACTTCAGAAACCGCTTGACAACCAGATTGAAGACGTGAGCCATGCAGGGGGCATGGGTCAGGCTTCCTTGGCGCAGCGCAGACAAAATGTTCTTCCCATTGTCGGTAACCATGATTCCCATTTTAAGTTTTCTCGGAGTAAGCCATGTTTGGATTTCCTGATGAATACATTTAAGCAGTTCCTCCCCTGTGTGACTCCGTTCGCCAAGACAAACCATGTGAAGCACTGCGTGACACCTCCGTGCCCTGCACACATGGTAGACTGGAGGGGCACTGAGACTTGAGCCTACAGTGGAGGGTGAGGAGATGGCGGAGGATGAGGAGGCCGAGTCGCACGGTGTCACAGGCCCAATGGGCAGAGAGCGCGGAGGCCGAAGCGGCGTGACCTGTCCAAGTTGCTGCTGCAAAGGGACCACATTCACCCAGTGGGCCGTAAACGACATGTACTGCCCCTGACCGTAGTTACAGCTCCAGATGTCGGCGCTGCCATGTATTTTGCTACACACCGACAGGCTCAAGGACTGGCCCACCTTCTGTTCAACAAAAGTGTGCAGCGCTGGTACTGCCTTCTTGGCAAAGAAATGACGGCTTGGGACTCTCCACCTCGGCTCGGCACAAGCCATCAGTTCTCTGAAAGGTGCAGATTCCACCACCTGAAAAGGGAGCGACTGCAGCACCAGCAAATTGGACAGGAGCACATTCAGCTTCTGCGCCGTAGGATGAGTGGGCGCATACTGCTGTCTCTTGGACATGGCTTCGCTGATGGATTGCTGGCGGGATGCATGACTTGGAGGAGGAGGAGGAGGAGCAGGAGCGACAGAGGATGGGTGTGACACACAGCTGCCTTCGGCTGAGGTGCTGGAGCCTTGGCTGGCAGAAATTGGGAGCTCACTTGGTGAGGAAGCAGACTGGACCACCCCTTGGGAGCCTCGGTTCTCCCAGGTCGTTTTATGGTGACGCATCATATGTTGACGCAGGGCCGTGGTGCCAACATTTGGACCCTGGCCACGCTTCACCTTTTGCCTACATATCTTGCATGTGGCCATGTTACCCTCCTGCGGATGCCTCAGGAAAAACTGCCACACTGCCGAGTAGCTACTTTTCCCACCCCCTGGCCTCACTGATTCACTGCTGCTGTTGCCAACTCCAGGAACCCCTGCTCCACTACCTCCCGATAAGGTAGACTGCCGCACAGCAGGTGCTCTACCCCGGCCCCGGCCCCGGCCGGCTCCAGCCTTTGGAATTGTGCCCCCATGCTGACTGCTACCACCTTGCTGCCTCAGCTGCTGACTCCGGGGCAACCTGCGCCCCTCTTCTCCTGATGATGACGATGAAGCCCCTTCATCACCCGGCTCCCAAGTGCGATCGGCTTCATCGTCATCATCATCATCATCACCGGGTTGTGGCTGTACGTCACTGATGTTCGTGGATTCGTCAACAGTGTCTGGCGCAGGAGCTGGAACGCTCGCAGCACCCACGACACTGTCCACATCACTATTTGTCTGCCTAGCTAAAGAAGCCACCTCCATTTCTTGGCTGGGCAGTAGCTGCTGACTGTCCTCCTGTATCTGATCGTCCTCCTCACTAAAGAGTGGAGCTGAACCCAAAGCATAGGATACGTCGCTGGGGGAGGGAACGGCGTAGGACAGAGGCAATGGGAGGACAGGGACTGCTCTCGGGGCATGCCAACTCAGGGTTGTGTCAGAGGAACCTACCGACCCTAGACTGGGGGTCTCAGATGTAAGTTGTGATGATGTTGTTGATGAGCGCGTCAGCCAATCTACCACGGCAGATGCGTTACTGGTGGAGACCCGACCGCTAGCAGATACTGGCAGATTAGGTCTCTCAGCGTGACTCCTGCTGCTACTGGCCCCCAGTCTGATGCGAGCTCTGCCTGCGGAATCTTGGCCTCTGCCACTCCTCTTTTCACTTCCAGGCACTTGTCTGCCCGACATAGTCTAACTGGCGTGGTAGTAGGTGATATTTTAAGAACCCCCAGGCAGCAGTGGGTCTATATAAAACAGAATATAATGCACACCAAAAGTGAGCAGTAACACTCAGCCTCCAACAGGCCTGCTTAGTGTAAATAAGAGAGCTGCTTAGTGTAAATAAAGAGGGGTATGCTATGTTACAGAATGGGATGCCTCAACAGAAGTGCACCTGGCAGGCAGCAGTAAGCCTATGCCCAGCAAAAGTGTCTTATAATATAAATATAATAAGAGCAAATGCTTATATGGTCTTAAACAGAGGCTGCTTTAGTCACAGAATGGGATGCCCTGGGCAGGAATCGACCTGGCAGGGTCCAGTAGTGCTTTGGCCAGCAAAAGTGTCTTTATCAGGCCTAATTTCAAATATAATAAGAGCAAATGCTTATATGGTCTTAAACAGAGGCTGCTTTAGTCACAGAATGGGATGCCCTGGGCAGGAATGGACCTGGCAGGGTCCAGTAGTGCTTTGGCCAGCAAAAGTGTCTTTATCAGGCTAATTTCAAATATAATAAGAGCAAATGCTTATATGGTCTTAAACAGAGGCTGCTATAGTCACAGAATGGGATGCCCTTGCAGGGTCCAGTAGTGCTATGCCCAGCAAAAGTGTCTTTATCAGGCTAATTTCAAATATGATAAGAGCAAATGCTTATATGGTCTTAAACAGAGGCTGCTGTAGTCACAGAATGGGATGCCCCGGGCAGGAATCGAGCTGGCAGGGTCCAGTAGTGCTTTGGCCAGCAAAAGTGTCTTTATCAGGCTAATTTCAAATATGATAAGAGCAAATGCTTATATGGTCTTAAACAGAGGCTGCTTTAGTCACAGAATGGGATGCCCTGGGCAGGAATGGACCTGGCAGGGTCCAGTAGGGCTTTGGCCAGCAAAAGTGTCTTTATCAGGCTAATTTCAAATATGATAAGAGCAAATGCTTATATGGTCTTAAACAGAGGCTGCTGTAGTCACAGAATGGGATGCCCCGGGCAGGAATCGAGCTGGCAGGGTCCAGTAGTGCTTTGGCCAGCAAAAGTGTCTTTATCAGGCTAATTTCAAATATGATAAGAGCAAATGCTTATATGGTCTTAAACAGAGGCTGCTGTAGTCACAGAATGGGATGCCCCGGGCAGGAATCGAGCTGGCAGGGTCCAGTAGTGCTTTGGCCAGCAAAAGTGTCTTTATCAGGCCTAATTTCAAATATGATAAGAGCAAATGCTTATATGGTCTTAAACAGAGGCTGCTTTAGTCACAGAATGGGATGCCCTGGGCAGGAATGGACCTGGCAGGGTCCAGTAGGGCTTTGGCCAGCAAAAGTGTCTTTATCAGGCTAATTTCAAATATGATAAGAGCAAATGCTTATATGGTCTTAAACAGAGGCTGCTTTAGTCACAGAATGGGATGCCCCGGGCAGGAATCGAGCTGGCAGGGTCCAGTAGTGCTTTGGCCAGCAAAAGTGTCTTTATCAGGCTAATTTCAAATATGATAAGAGCAAATGCTTATATGGTCTTAAACAGAGGCTGCTGTAGTCACAGAATGGGATGCCCCGGGCAGGAATCGAGCTGGCAGGGTCCAGTAGGGCTTTGGCCAGCAAAAGTGTCTTTATCAGGCCTAATTTCAAATATGATAAGAGCAAATGCTTATATGGTCTTAAACAGAGGCTGCTTTAGTCACAGAATGGGATGCCCTGGGCAGGAATGGACCTGGCAGGGTCCAGTAGGGCTTTGGCCAGCAAAAGTGTCTTTATCAGGCTAATTTCAAATATGATAAGAGCAAATGCTTATATGGTCTTAAACAGAGGCTGCTTTAGTCACAGAATGGGATGCCCCGGGCAGGAATCGAGCTGGCAGGGTCCAGTAGTGCTTTGGCCAGCAAAAGTGTCTTTATCAGGCTAATTTCAAATATGATAAGAGCAAATGCTTATATGGTCTTAAACAGAGGCTGCTTTAGTCACAGAATGGGATGCCCTGGGCAGGAATGGACCTGGCAGGGTCCAGTAGGGCTTTGGCCAGCAAAAGTGTCTTTATCAGGCTAATTTCAAATATGATAAGAGCAAATGCTTATATGGTCTTAAACAGAGGCTGCTGTAGTCACAGAATGGGATGCCCCGGGCAGGAATCGAGCTGGCAGGGTCCAGTAGTGCTTTGGCCAGCAAAAGTGTCTTTATCAGGCTAATTTCAAATATGATAAGAGCAAATGCTTATATGGTCTTAAACAGAGGCTGCTGTAGTCACAGAATGGGATGCCCCGGGCAGGAATCGAGCTGGCAGGGTCCAGTAGTGCTTTGGCCAGCAAAAGTGTCTTTATCAGGCCTAATTTCAAATATGATAAGAGCAAATGCTTATATGGTCTTAAACAGAGGCTGCTTTAGTCACAGAATGGGATGCCCTGGGCAGGAATGGACCTGGCAGGGTCCAGTAGGGCTTTGGCCAGCAAAAGTGTCTTTATCAGGCTAATTTCAAATATGATAAGAGCAAATGCTTATATGGTCTTAAACAGAGGCTGCTTTAGTCACAGAATGGGATGCCCTGGGCAGGAATCGACCTGGCAGGGTCCAGTAGGGCTTTGGCCAGCAAAAGTGTCTTTATCAGGCCTAATTTCAAATATGATAAGAGCAAATGCTTATATGGTCTTAAACAGAGGCTGCTTTAGTCACAGAATGGGATGCCCCGGGCAGGAATCGAGCTGGCAGGGTCCAGTAGTGCTTTGGCCAGCAAAAGTGTCTTTATCAGGCCTAATTTCAAATATGATAAGAGCAAATGCTTATATGGTCTTAAACAGAGGCTGCTTTAGTCACAGAATGGGATGCCCTGGGCAGGAATCGACCTGGCAGGGTCCAGTAGGGCTTTGGCCAGCAAAAGTGTCTTTATCAGGCCTAATTTCAAATATGATAAGAGCAAATGCTTATATGGTCTTAAACAGAGGCTGCTGTAGTCACAGAATGGGATGCCCCGGGCAGGAATCGAGCTGGCAGGGTCCAGTAGTGCTTTGGCCAGCAAAAGTGTCTTTATCAGGCTAATTTCAAATATGATAAGAGCAAATGCTTATATGGTCTTAAACAGAGGCTGCTTTAGTCACAGAATGGGATGCCCTGGGCAGGAATGGACCTGGCAGGGTCCAGTAGGGCTTTGGCCAGCAAAAGTGTCTTTATCAGGCTAATTTCAAATATGATAAGAGCAAATGCTTATATGGTCTTAAACAGAGGCTGCTTTAGTCACAGAATGGGATGCCCCGGGCAGGAATCGAGCTGGCAGGGTCCAGTAGTGCTTTGGCCAGCAAAAGTGTCTTTATCAGGCTAATTTCAAATATGATAAGAGCAAATGCTTATATGGTCTTAAACAGAGGCTGCTTTAGTCACAGAATGGGATGCCCTGGGCAGGAATGGACCTGGCAGGGTCCAGTAGGGCTTTGGCCAGCAAAAGTGTCTTTATCAGGCTAATTTCAAATATGATAAGAGCAAATGCTTATATGGTCTTAAACAGAGGCTGCTGTAGTCACAGAATGGGATGCCCCGGGCAGGAATCGAGCTGGCAGGGTCCAGTAGTGCTTTGGCCAGCAAAAGTGTCTTTATCAGGCTAATTTCAAATATGATAAGAGCAAATGCTTATATGGTCTTAAACAGAGGCTGCTGTAGTCACAGAATGGGATGCCCCGGGCAGGAATCGAGCTGGCAGGGTCCAGTAGTGCTTTGGCCAGCAAAAGTGTCTTTATCAGGCCTAATTTCAAATATGATAAGAGCAAATGCTTATATGGTCTTAAACAGAGGCTGCTTTAGTCACAGAATGGGATGCCCTGGGCAGGAATGGACCTGGCAGGGTCCAGTAGGGCTTTGGCCAGCAAAAGTGTCTTTATCAGGCCTAATTTCAAATATGATAAGAGCAAATGCTTATATGGTCTTAAACAGAGGCTGCTTTAGTCACAGAATGGGATGCCCCGGGCAGGAATCGAGCTGGCAGGGTCCAGTAGTGCTTTGGCCAGCAAAAGTGTCTTTATCAGGCCTAATTTCAAATATGATAAGAGCAAATGCTTATATGGTCTTAAACAGAGGCTGCTTTAGTCACAGAATGGGATGCCCCGGGCAGGAATCGAGCTGGCAGGGTCCAGTAGTGCTTTGGCCAGCAAAAGTGTCTTTATCAGGCTAATTTCAAATATGATAAGAGCAAATGCTTATATGGTCTTAAACAGAGGCTGCTGTAGTCACAGAATGGGATGCCCCGGGCAGGAATCGAGCTGGCAGGGTCCAGTAGGGCTTTGGCCAGCAAAAGTGTCTTTATCAGGCCTAATTTCAAATATGATAAGAGCAAATGCTTATATGGTCTTAAACAGAGGCTGCTTTAGTCACAGAATGGGATGCCCTGGGCAGGAATCGACCTGGCAGGGTCCAGTAGGGCTTTGGCCAGCAAAAGTGTCTTTATCAGGCTAATTTCAAATATGATAAGAGCAAATGCTTATATGGTCTTAAACAGAGGCTGCTTTAGTCACAGAATGGGATGCCCCGGGCAGGAATCGAGCTGGCAGGGTCCAGTAGTGCTTTGGCCAGCAAAAGTGTCTTTATCAGGCTAATTTCAAATATGATAAGAGCAAATGCTTATATGGTCTTAAACAGAGGCTGCTGTAGTCACAGAATGGGATGCCCCGGGCAGGAATCGAGCTGGCAGGGTCCAGTAGTGCTTTGGCCAGCAAAAGTGTCTTTATCAGGCCTAATTTCAAATATGATAAGAGCAAATGCTTATATGGTCTTAAACAGAGGCTGCTTTAGTCACAGAATGGGATGCCCCGGGCAGGAATCGAGCTGGCAGGGTCCAGTAGTGCTTTGGCCAGCAAAAGTGTCTTTATCAGGCTAATTTCAAATATGATAAGAGCAAATGCTTATATGGTCTTAAACAGAGGCTGCTGTAGTCACAGAATGGGATGCCCCGGGCAGGAATCGAGCTGGCAGGGTCCAGTAGGGCTTTGGCCAGCAAAAGTGTCTTTATCAGGCCTAATTTCAAATATGATAAGAGCAAATGCTTATATGGTCTTAAACAGAGGCTGCTTTAGTCACAGAATGGGATGCCCTGGGCAGGAATCGACCTGGCAGGGTCCAGTAGGGCTTTGGCCAGCAAAAGTGTCTTTATCAGGCTAATTTCAAATATGATAAGAGCAAATGCTTATATGGTCTTAAACAGAGGCTGCTTTAGTCACAGAATGGGATGCCCCGGGCAGGAATCGAGCTGGCAGGGTCCAGTAGTGCTTTGGCCAGCAAAAGTGTCTTTATCAGGCTAATTTCAAATATGATAAGAGCAAATGCTTATATGGTCTTAAACAGAGGCTGCTGTAGTCACAGAATGGGATGCCCCGGGCAGGAATCGAGCTGGCAGGGTCCAGTAGTGCTTTGGCCAGCAAAAGTGTCTTTATCAGGCCTAATTTCAAATATGATAAGAGCAAATGCTTATATGGTCTTAAACAGAGGCTGCTTTAGTCACAGAATGGGATGCCTCACAGCAGACTTAAGATCAGTTCAGTATATATGCACAGTTAGTTACTATAAGCAGCCTGAAAACGCTAACAAAGGCTGGATGAAAAAAAAAAAATCTCCCTGTCAGCCAGCTCCGTTTTTCCTACCTTTCCCTGGCTTTCTGTCTGTCTCCTGTCTGTCTCCTGCCTGTCTCCTGCCTGTCTCCAGCCTGTCCCTGTCTGTCCCTGTCTCCAGCCTGTCTAACTGCCTCAGCTACACAGCGTTCTGTCTGTCTGTCACGAATGCAATAGAGAAATGAGGAAAAGCAAGATGGCCGCCGTTAAATACCGCTGTGTGACGTCACCGGGCTTGCTGGCTGCTGATAGGCTGCATGTGACTGCCCCAGCTTGCACTGGCGCGGGATACATGTCCAGACATGTCCCGTCCGCCATCTTAGAATGCCTGTAATGTAAATGAATGGATGTTAAAGGAAAACTTCGAGTGATCGAATCGCGGGGAAATTCGGATTCGATCCGAATCGAATTTTTCCTGAAATTCGGATCGAATCCGGGTTCGTCCGGATCGATTCGCTCATCCCTAATTGCTATGTATTTTGTTTTTTATAGTTGTTAAAATTTGAAATTTTCAAAATTTGTAACAATTTTATATTTTATGATGGAATAAAATTTACATTGTCATTTCATTTACAAAATACATTAACACAAAACTAATGGGCCCAGAAATATTTAAAGATGAATATTCACATGACCGAGAAGTGATTTGGGTAAGTTTTAGGGGGCTAAAATGGAAGAAGAACCTAACCAAGAAGTGGTTTGGGTGAGCTTTAAGGGTCCAAAAGGGAAGATGGAGGATAGTGCTAAGTGATTTAGCTAAACATTGTAGTAGAAGTGAGTTAAGTTTGTAGTGCGCAGGCGCAAGATGGTAAGGATTTCCGTCTGGACGAATATTTATTGAAAAAGGGAAACAGAATCGAACGGGAAACGTAAAGGATTCGTTGGAGGATACGATGGGAAAAGGGCAAAAACGAAAGCCTATGTTGTATCATGTGAAAATGAAACGGAAAAGTCTGGATGGAAAATGACATCCTCGTAATTCGTAATCTGCCGTACGAACGGACGAAAACTTTACAGAAGGCTTTCAATGCATGCATAGAATTGCTCGAATGCTCATACGAGAACGGAAACATTTTACAAAAAAAACAGATCGGAGCTAAAACTGAAGTTTTTTTTCTGAATCGAGGCTTATAAACATAAGGAGTTAATTAAAAAAAAATGACATAGGGACCCCATTTTTTTTGGAATTTTAAGGGTTAGAGTTAGGATTAGGCTAACCCTAACCCTTAAAAATCCCCCCCAAAAAATGACGTAGGGTCCCCCCTACCCATCATAACCAGCCGGGGACCAGCTATGGGGGCTTGTAGGAACAGAGTGGAGGGGCCAGCTTTTGTGGCCCCCCACCCTGCAGGCTACAAGCCCACATACCCTGTGTGGCCCCGGGCTCTTCTGCCCCCCCCCTGGGCTTTGGGGAGGCAGGTAATTGGGGTGGGCTAGCGGGTGACTTGCCAGCCCCAGCCTTGTGAACTGGTATAGGGGGTCTCATGGACCCCTTACCAGTTCACAAGGGGTTAAATGTAAAATAACAGACACAAATAAGAAAAAAATATTGTATTTGTTTTTTTTTATACTTACCTCCCATCCATCCCTGGGCACTGTGTCCCACGCTGATCACTCTGGCTTCTGCTCTCCTGCTGCTGCTGGAAGCCTTTTATAGCTGCTGGGTGACATAGCATAAGGGGTTAATTTTAAAAAAAAAAAGACATAGGGTCCCCCCTCCTGGGGGGGGGGGGGGTGCCATTTTTGGGGGGAATTTTAAGGGTTAGGGTTAGGCTAACGCTAACCCTTAAAAATCCAAAAACAAAATGACGTAGGGTCCCAGCTTTTGTGGCCCCCCACCCTGCAGCCTACAAGCCCACATACCCTGTGTGGGCCCGGGCTCTTCTACCCCCCCTGGGCTTTGGGGAGGCAGGTAATAGGGGTGCCAGGGGTTAATGGCAAGTCACCTGCCCAGCCTTGTGAACTGGTATAGGGATCTCATGGACCCCTTACCAGTTCACAAGGGGTTAACAGAATAAATAAAAACACATACACACAATAAAAAAAAATGACATTTATTTACTTTTTTTTTACTTTACTCACCTTTGATCCTCTGTCCCCCGGCGATCTGCGATGACAGCTGCCGGGTGTTTGGAGGAGAGAGCCTGGGGGGGCGATCACAGCCCTCTCCCCCTCCCCACCTTTCTCCTCCAAGCACCCGGCCAGGCTGAGTCTTGGGGCTGGTCTTAAGAAGCCGGCTGCCAGTGACAAGGGACGGGGTTAGCAGTCGCGATCCAGGAAGTAGGGGGAGGGCAATTTCTGCCCTCTCCTCACCACGGAAGAGTCTGGGGGGGGTGGTCGGAGGCCCCCCAGTGAAGAGGAGACCCGTCGGGAGACAGTGCGACCGCAGGTAAGTAAATGTCATTTTAAATTTTTTTCTTTTACAGTCGAAGTGGGGGGGTTGCTATTCCGGGGGCTCTCCTGTAGCCATCCGAGCCTCCAAGGGGGATTGGATGGCACCAAATTAAAGAGGAGACCCGGCCAGATCCAATGAGGGGTCAGGTGAATTTTTTACTTTTATATTTTTTTTACTGTGGGGGTTTAAATCAGCTATGTGAGTCTCACGTAGCTGGCACTTAAGTGGAGTAGAGGCTGCTACGTGAGACTCACGTAGCTGGCACTAGAAGGGTTAAGAGTACCTGCCTACTAATCTTTTGCCTTTTGTGTAAAAAAGTCTGGTTTTCAAGTTTAAAGCACCCATTGCCTTTCACAGGGGGCCATTGTCAGTGCTACCACTTATCTTTTAAGAGTACCGGCCGACTTACCTTTTGCTTTTTCTTTAAAATGTCTGTTTTTCAAGTTTAAAGCACCCATTGCCTTTCACCGGGGGGCATCCCGAATACTAGCACAAGAGTACCTGTATCTTTACCTTCTTTTCATTTTGAACAAAAAGCACATTTTAAAACCTGTGGTGCATTTAACTCTGACCAGGGGCATCCTGTGTAAGACCATCTGACAGTGTCTTTTTGCATTAGCTTTTAGCTACAGTGTTTGCCTGTTTTGATCTAACTTTTCTACACACCTGCTGTTACAAAAATACTGTTCTAGGTGTAGTGTAGTATATTGTTTTCTCCTCCTAAACGCAGTAAAAATGTCAGGCAGAGATATGCTAGGATGTGCACCGAGGAGAGGCCTAGATTCATCAGGCAGAGGTCGCAGCAGACTGGGGGCGAGTGGCAGCAGGAGTCGCGGTGAGAGGCCTGATCTCCCGGTATCTGCTAGCGGTCGTGTCTTGACCAGCAACGCATCTGCCGTCATTGATTGGTTAACGCGGTTATCCACCCCATCACAAGTGACATCTGACATTCCCAGAAAACAGTCCGTAGTTTCCTCGGACACAACCCTGAGTTGGCATGGCCTGGGAGCAGCCCCTGTCCTTCCATTGCCTCTGTCCTACGCCCCCCCCTCCAACTAACGTATCTTATGCTTTGGGTTCAGCTCCACTATTCAGTGAAGACGATGTGTTAGAGGACAGTCAGCAGCTACTGCCCAGCCAAGAAATGGAGGAGACATTCGCCGCTTCTTTCGCTAGGCAGACAAACACTGAGGAGGAGAGTAGCGTGGGAGGTGGTGTGGTGAGCGTTCCGTCTCCTGCAGCACACGCTCTTGTGCAAACCGAGGAGGACATCAGTGACGACCGATCGCACTTGGGAGCCCGGTGCAGAAGGGGCTTCATCATCATCAGGAGAATAGGGCCCCAGGTTGCCCCAGAGTCAGCAGCTAAGGCAGCAAGGTGGTAGTAGGGTTGGCAGTCAGCATGGTGGCAGAATTGGGATGTCTGGAGCCACACGTGGCCGGGGGCGGGGTAGACCACCTGCTGCGTGGAAGGCTGCCTTCCCGGGAGGTAGTGGAGCAGGGGTTCCTGGAGTAGGCAGCAGTAGCAGTGAATTAGTGCGGACAGTTGGAGGAAAATTAGCTACTTGGCAGTGTGCCACTTTTTCATCAAGCATCCGCAGGAGGGTAACCTGGCCAAATGCAAGATATATAAACAGAAGGTGAAGCGTGGCCAGGGTCCCAATGTTGGAACCACGGCCCTGTGGCAACACATGCAGCGTCACCATAAAGTGGCCTGGGAGAACTGAGGCTCCAAAGTGGGGGTCCAGCCTGCTGCGTCAGCAAGTTCCATGCCGCTTCCAATTTCACCCAGCCAAGGCTCCAGCACCTCAGCCGAAGGTAGCTGTGCGTCATACCCATCCTCTGCCGCTCCAGATGCTCCTGCTCCTCCTACTAAAAGTCACTCATCCCACCAGCAATCCATCAGCGAAGCCATGTCCAAGAGACAACAGTATGCGCCCACTCATCCTACGGCGCAGAAGCTAAATGTGCTCCTGTCCAAGTTTCTGGTGCTGCAGTCCCTCCCTTTTACGGTGGACTCTGCACCTTTCAGAGAGCTGATGGCTAGTGCTGAGCCGAGGTGGAGAGTCCCAAGCCCTCATTTCTTTGCAAAGAAGGCAGTACCAGCCCTGCACAAACTTGTTGAGCAGAAGGTGGGCCAGTCCTTGAGCCCAAAGTGCACGGCAGCGTCGACATCTGGAGCTGTAACTACGGACAGGTACAATACATGTCCTTTACGGCCCACTGGGTGAATGTGGTTCCTGCACAGCAACTTGGACAGGTCCCACCACTTCGGCCTCCACGCTCCCAGGCCGTTTTGCCTGTCAGAGTGTGCGACTCTGCCTCCTCATCCTCCGCCGTCTCCTCAGCCTCCACTGTACGGTCAATTCTCAATACCCCTTCAGCCTACTATGTGTGCAGGGCACGGCGGTGTCACGCTGTGCTTCACATGGTTTGCCTTGGCGAATGGAGTGACACAGGGGGGAGCTCCTGAAATTAATTCATCAAGAAATCAAAACATGGCTTACTTTGCGACAATGGGATGGAAACTTTGTATGCACTTCAGCCACCCCTACACTGCCAAGCACACTCTTCTTGAGCTACAGCGTCAGAGCGGTATCCCCCAACATAGTCTGATTTGCGATGTTCCCACCCCTTGGAATTCCACCCTACATATGTTAGATTGACTATACGAACAGAGAAAAGCCATCACTGATTTATTGATGATCCAAGCAGATAACGGGACTTTCCTTTGTAACTTTATTGTGAACCAGTGGCAGCTCATATGTGACACCTGCCATTTGCTCAGGCCCTTTGAGGAAGCTACTTTATTTGTCAGGATTACGGCATGAACGTCGTGATTCCGCTGCTTCATGTAATACAACACGTTAGAAACCATGGCTGGTCAGGGCACTGGAGACATGGCGCATACATTGCACGGCCACATAAACCCTGTGGGAGCTGAGGAGGAGGAGGAGCAGCACAGTGAAGCACACTTTAGTTTTGGCGAAATGGGCAGTTCATCTAGTCATCTGACAGGAGAGGAGGAGCAGGAGCAGCCAGTGGAGCTAGAGGGTTGTGGGGAAGGTGTGACAGAGGACCCAGACACACCGTGGCAGTATGCAGTGGAGATGGAGACAGGAAGTCCCTCCGAGTCACTTGCACTAATGGCACGATGCATGCTCACGTGCTTGCATAGTGACCGCAGAATTGTCTCCATTTTTCTGCGGGATGACTTCTGGCTCTCCACCTTATTGGACCCTCGCTACTGGCACAAAATGGGGGCATTTTTTACACCCACTGAGAGGGAGGACAAACTGACCTACTACAAACACATTCTACGTAGTCAGTTGGCCGATGCCATGGTCCAAACTCTCGCAGGTCTGACTCGGGGGGACCTCTGCGCTCACTTTCCACTGCCATGGCTGCCGGGGGGGGGGGGGTGGCAGGAGCAGCAGCTCCATCAGCAGCAGCCTCAGTCTTCAGTTGCTAATGAGTAGCTTTATGCACCCGCATAGTGAGGCTACTCATGAGCAGCAGGAAGACCTGGAGCAGCGCCTGAACCAGCAGGTCGTGTCATACCTTGAAATAACCATGCCAACGCACCTTGAGGATCCGCTGGACTTCTGGGCAGCCAAACTTGACTTGTTGCCGCAACTGGCAGAGTTTGCCCTGGGAAAGCTGTCCTGCCCGGCCAGTAGTGTGCCATTTGAGCGGGTCTTTAGTGCTGTGGGGGTCATAGTAACGCCAAGGAGAATTCGTCTGTCCACTTAAAATGTGGAGAGACTCACATTTGTAAAGATGAATCAAGCATGGATCAGCCAGGATTTCCACCCACCAATAGCTGATGCATGTAAGTAGCTGATGCATGGTAGCTCCTTCTACTGCTGCCAACTCCATGGAGTGTCTTTCAGGCAATATATGAGCTCCCTATGCTGCTGACAACCCCTGGGTGTGTCTTTCAGGCAATATATGTGCTGCTTATGCTGCTGCCAACTCCAATGTGTTTTTCAGCCAATATATGAGCTACTAATGCTGCTGCCAACTCCTGGGTGTGTCTTTTAGGTTATATATGGGCTCCAAATGCTGCTGCCAACTCCAATGTGTTTTTCAGGAAATATATGAGCTCCTAATGCTGCTGCCAACTCCTGGGTGTGTCTTTCAGGCAATATATGAGCTCCCTATGCTGCTGCCAACTCCAATGTGTTTTTCAGGCAATATATGGGCTCCTAATGCTGCTGCCAACTCCTGGGTGTGTCTTTCAGGCAACATATGGGCTCCTAATGCTGCTGCCAACTCCAATGTGTTTTTCAGGCAATATATGAGCGCCTAATGCTGCTGCCAACTCCTGGGTGTGTCTTTCAGGCAATATATGGGTTCCCTATGCTGCTGCCAACTCCAATGTGTATTTCGGGCAATATATGGGCTCCCTATGTTGCTGCCAACTCCTGGGTGTGTCTTTCGCGCAATATATGAGCTCCCTATGCTACTGCCAACTCCAATGTGTTTTTCAGGCAATATATGGGCTCCTAATGCTGCTGCCAACTCCTGGGTGTGTCTTTCAGGTAATATATGAGCTCCTAGTGCTGCTGCCAACTCCAATGTGTTTTCAGGCAATATATGGGCTCCCTATGCTGCTGCCAAGTCCAGAATGTGTCTTTCAGGCAATATATGGGCTCCTAATGCTGCTGCCAACTCCTGGGTGTGCCTTTAAGGCAATATATTGGCTTCCTATGCTGCTGCCAATTCCAGGATATGTTTTTCAGGCAATATATGGGCTCTTAATGCTGCTGCCAACTCCAGTGTATCTTTCAGGCAATATATGGGCTCCCTATGCTGCTGCCACATCAGAGTAGGTCTTTCAGGCAATATATGTGCTCCTTCTACTGCTGCCAACTCCTGGGTGTGTTTTTCAGGCAATATATGGGCTCCTTCTGCTGCTGCCAAATCCTGGGTGTGTCTTTCAGGCAATATATGAGCTCCCTATGCTGCTGCCAACTCCAGTGTGTTTTCAGGCAATATATGGGATAACTATGCTGCTGCCAACTCCTGGGTGTGTCTTCCGCGCAATATATGAGCTCCCTATGCTGCTGCCAACTCCAACGTGTTTTTCAGGCAATATATGAGCTCCTAATGCTGCTGCCAACTCCTGGGTGTGTTTTTCAGGCAATATATGGGCTCCCTATGCTGCTGCCAACTCCTGGGTGTGTCTTTCACGCAATATATGAGCTCCCTATCCTGCTGCCAACTCCAATGTGTTTTTCAGGCAATATATGGGCTCCTAATGCTGCTGCCAACTCCTGGGTGTGCCTTTCTGGCAATATATGGACTCAGAATGCTGATGCCAACTCCATTGTGTTTTCCAGGCAATATATAAGCTACATATGCTGCTGCCAACTCCAATGTGTTTTTCAGGCAATATATGGGCTCCTATGCTGCTGCCAAGTCCAGAGTGTGTCTTTCAGCCAATATATGGGCTCCTTCTGCTGCTGCCAACCCCTGGGTGTGTCTTTCAGGCAATATATGGGCTTCTAATGCTTCTGCCACCTACTGGGTGTGTTTTTCAGGCAATATATGAGCTCCCTATTCTGCTGCCAAATCCAATGTGTTTGTCAGGCAATATATGGGCTCCCTATGCTGCTGCCAAGTCCAGAGTGTGTCTTTCAGGCAATATATGGGCTCCTAATGCTGTTGCTTACTCCTGGGTGTGTCTTTCAGGTAATATATGGGCTCCCTATGCTGCTGCCAACTACAGGTTGTGTTTTTCAGGCTATATATGGGCTCCTAATGCTGCTGCCAACTCCAGTGTCTCTTTCAGGCATTATATGGACTCCTAATGCTGCTGCCAACTCCATTGTCTCTTTCAGGCAATATATGGGCTCCCTATGCTGCTGCCAACTCCAGTGTCTCTTTCAGGCAATATATGGGCTCCAAATGCTGCTGCCAACTCCTGGCTGTGTCTTTCAGGTAATATATGGGCTCCCTATGCTGCTGCCAACTCCTGGGTGTGTTTTTCAGGCAATATATGGACTCCTAATGCTGCTGCCAACTCCAGTGTCTCTTTCAGGCAATATATGGGCTCCCTATGCTGCTGCCAAGTCCAGAGTGTGTCTTTCAGGCAATATATGGGCTCCTAATGCTGCTGCCAACTCCAGTGTCTCTTTCAGGCAATATAAGGGCTCCAAACGCTGCTGCCAATTCCTGGCTGTGTTTTTCAGGCAATATATGAGCTCCAAATACTGCTGCCAATCCAGAGTGTGTCTTTCAGGCAATATATGGGCTCCCTATGCTGCTGCCAAGTCCAGAGTGTGTCTTTCAGGCAATATATGGGATCCCAGCACTGCTGCGAACTCCTGTGTGTTTCAGGCAATATATGGGCTCCCTCTGCTGCTGCCGACCCCAGTGTCTCTTTCAGGCAATATATGGGCTCACTTTGCTGCTGCCAAGCCCAGAGTGTGTCTTTCAGGCAATATATGGGCTCCTAATGCTGCTGCCAACTCCTGGGTGTGTTTTTCAGGCAATATATGGGCTCTTTCTGCTGCTGCCAACTCCTGGGTGTGTCTTTCAGGCAATATATGAGCTCCCTATGCTGCTGCCAACTCCTGGGTGTGTCTTTCAGGCAATATATGAGCTCCCTATTCTGCTGCCAACTCCTGGGTGTGTCTTTCCGGCAATATATGGGCTCCTTCTGCTGCTGCCAACTCCTGGGTGTGTCTTTCAGGCAATACATAGGCTCCTAATGCTTCTGCCAACTCCTGGGTGTGTTTTCAGGCAATTAATGAGCTCCCTATGCTGCTGCCAACTCCTGGGTGTGTTTTTCAGGCAATATATGGGCTCCCTATGCTGCTGCCAAGTCCAGAGTGTGTCTTTCAGGCAATATATGGGATCCCAGCGCTGCTGCCAACTCCTGTGTGTTTCAAGCAATATATGGGCTCCTTCTGCTGCTGCCAACCCCAGTGTCTCTTTCAGGCAATATATGGGCTCACTTTGCTGCTGCCAAGCCCAGAGTGTGTCTTTCAGGCAATATATGGGCTCCTAATGCTGCTGCCAACTCCTGGGTGTGTTTTTCAGGCAATATATGGGCTCTTTCTGCTGCTGCCAACTCCTGGGTGTGTCTTTCAGGCAATATATGAGCTCCCTATGCTGCTGCCAACTCCTGGGTGTGTCTTTCAGGCAATATATGAGCTCCCTATTCTGCTGCCAACTCCTGGGTGTGTCTTTCCGGCAATATATGGGATCCTTCTGCTGCTGCCAACTCCTGGGTGTGTCTTTCAGGCAATACATATGCTCCTAATGCTTCTGCCAACTCCTGGGTGTGTTTTCAGGCAATTAATGAGCTCCCTATGCTGCTGCCAACTCCTGGGTGTGTTTTTCAGGCAATATATGGGCTCCCTATGCTGCTGACAAGTCCAGAGTGTGTCTTTCAGGCAATATATGGGCTCCTAATGCTGCTGCCAACTCCAGTGTCTCTTTTAGGCAATATATGGGCTCCCAATGCTGCTGCCAACTCCTGGGTGTGTTGTTCAGGCAATATATGGGCTCCTAATGCTGCTGCTGGTAACTCCAGTGTCTCTTTCAGGCAATATATGGGCCCCCTATGCTGCTGCCAAGTCCAGAGTGTGTCTTTCAGGCAATATATGGGCTCTTTCTGCTGCTGCCAACTCCTGGGTGTGTTTTTCAGGCAATATATGGGCTCCTTCTGCTGCTGCCAACTCCTGGGTGTGTCTTTCAGGCAATATATGAGCTTCATATGCTGCTACCAACTCCTGGCTGTGTCTTTCAGGCAATATATTGGCTCCCAATGCTGCTGCCAACTCCTGTGTGTGTTTCAGGCAATATATGAGCTCCTAATGCTGCTGCCAACTCCTGGCTGTGTTTTTCAGGCAATATATGAGCTCCTAATACTGCTGCCAATCCAGAGTGTCTCTTTCAGGCAATATATAGGCCCCCTATGCTGCTGCCAAGTCCAGAGTGTGTCTTTCAGGCAATATATGGGCTCCTAATGCTGCTGCCAACTCCAGTGTCTCTTTCAGGCAATATAAGGGCTCCAAACGCTGCTGCGAACTCCTGGCTGTGTTTTTCAGGCAATATATGAGCTCCAAATACTGCTGCCAATCCAGAGTGTGTCTTTCAGGCAATATATGGGCTCCCTATGCTGCTGCCAAGTTCAGAGTGTGTCTTTCAGGCAATATATGGGATCCCAGCGCTGCTGCCGACTCCTGTGTGTTTCAGGCAATATATGGGCTCCTTCTGCTGCTGCCAACCCCAGTGTCTCTTTCAGGCAATATATGGGCTCACTTTGCTGCTGCCAAGCCCAGAGTGTGTCTTTCAGGCAATATATGGGCTCCTAATGCTGCTGCCAACTCCTGGGTGTGTTTTTCAGGCAATATATGGGCTCTTTCTGCTGCTGCCAACTCCTGGGTGTGTCTTTCAGGCAATATATGAGCTCCCTATGCTGCTGCCAACTCCTGGGTGTGTCTTTCAGGCAATATATGAGCTCCCTATTCTGCTGCCAACTCCTGGGTGTGTCTTTCCGGCAATATATGGGCTCCTTCTGCTGCTGCCAACTCCTGGGTGTGTCTTTCAGGCAATACATAGGCTCCTAATGCTTCTGCCAACTCCTGAGTGTGTTTTCAGGCAATTAATGAGCTCCCTATGCTGCTGCCAACTCCTGGGTGTGTTTTTCAGGCAATATATGGGCTCCCCATGCTGCTGACAAGTCCAGAGTGTGTCTTTCAGGCAATATATGAGCTCCCTATTCTGCTGCCAACTCCTGGGTGTGTCTTTCCGGCAATATATGGGCTCCTTCTGCTGCTGCCAACTCCTGGGTGTGTCTTTCAGGCAATACATAGGCTCCTAATGCTTCTGCCAACTCCTGAGTGTGTTTTCAGGCAATTAATGAGCTCCCTATGCTGCTGCCAACTCCTGGGTGTGTTTTTCAGGCAATATATGGGCTCCCCATGCTGCTGACAAGTCCAGAGTGTGTCTTTCAGGCAATATATGGGCTCCTAATGCTGCTGCCAACTCCAGTGTCTCTTTCAGGCAATATATGGGCTCCCAATGCTGCTGCCAACTCCTGGGTGTGTTGTTCAGGCAATATATGGGCTCCTAATGCTGCTGCTAACTCCAGTGTCTCTTTCAGGCAATATATGGGCCCCCTATGCTGCTGCCAAGTCCAGAGTGTGTCTTTCAGGCAATATATGGGCTCCTAATGCTGCTGCCAACTCCTGGGTGTGTTTTTCAGGCAATATATGGGCTCCTTCTGCTGCTGCCAACTCCTGGGTGTGTCTTTCAGGCAATATATGAGCTCCATATGCTGCTACCAACTCCTGGCTGTGTCTTTCAGGCAATATATTGGCTCCCAATGCTGCTGCCAACTCCTGTGTGTGTTTCAGGCAATATATGGGCTCCTAAGGCTGCTGCCAACTCCAGTGTCTCTTTCAGGCAATATATGGGCTCCTAATGCTGCTGCCAATCCAGAGTGTCTCTTTCAGGCAATATATAGGCCCCCTATGCTGCTGCCAAGTCCAGAGTGTGTCTTTCAGGCAATATATGGGCTCCTAATGCTGCTGCCAACTCCTGGGTGTGTTTTTCAGGCAATATATGGGCTCCTTCTGCTGCTGCCATCTCCGGGGTGTGTCTTTCAGGCAATATATGAGCTCCATATGCTGCTGCCAACTCCTGGCTGTGTCTTTCAGGCAATATATGGGCTCCCAATGCTGCTGCCAACTCCTGTGTGTGTTTCAGGCAATATATGGGCTCCTAATGCTGCTGCCAACTCCAGTGTCTCTTTCAGGCAATATATGGGCTCCTAATGCTGCTGCCAACTCCTGGCTGTGTTTTTCAGGCAATATATGAGCCCCTAATACCCTAATGAGCCCCTAATCCAGAGTGTGTCTTTCAGGCAATATGTGGGCTCCCTATGCTGCTGCCAAGTCCAGAGTGTGTCTTTCAGGCAATATATGGGCTCCCAACGCTGCTGCCAACTCCTGTCACTTTCAGTCAATATATGGGCTCACTATGCTTCTGCCAAGCCCAGAGTGTGTTTTTCAAGTAATATATGGGCTCCTAATGCTGCTGCCAACTCCTGGCTGTGTCTTTCAGGCAACATATGGGCTCTTTCTGCTGCTGCCAACTCCTGGGTGTGTCTTTCAGGCAATATATGAGCTCCCTATGCTTCTGCCAACTCCAATGTGTTTTTCAGGCAATATATGGGCTCCCTATGCTACTGCCAAGTCCAGAGTGTGTCTTTCAGGCAATATATGGGCTCATCATGCTGATGCCACCTCAATGCTCTGTAATTGTGCTGCTCTGCGACAGCAAATCTAATAGCGACGCCTCTGATCTGCATGTCATACTTCTTTACAATATTATTTCACTAACCCAGCATGCATCCTATGCATGTTACAGCCAAGCAAAACGTTCTGCAGCCCTATGGAAGCTCTCGGACGCCCAGAAATAGCCGTTTTTAATAGCGATTCGTCGCAAATAAATTCGGACCAAAACAATTTTTCCCGAAAAAATTCGGCGAATCGGCCGAATCGAAGTTTTCAAAAGTTCGCTCATCTCTAGTTGAGACTATTGGTATATTGTCGGATTTTCTTTTTCTGCATTAACATTAGATTGTGTGGAAAACATTCTAATAATAGATAATATTCATCTTTATATTTGTGACTGCCTGGGGTTTGGGAATTTTGCATTGATTTTAATGGAGGATTGCTTCCATAGTGGAAGCAGTACTCTAGATCGGGCGTGTTTCCTTATTTGTTTAGTAAGCCCTAGGCCAGACAGACTTTTTTAATGATTTTCTTCGTTGCCAGCCAACAGTTTGCCATCTTTTGTGTCCGCGGGCAGCCAGAAGGTTCACCAGGCAGCCTAGAGCAAACCAATTCACTTGAGGTGAATTGGGGTGTGAACCTGGCCCTGGCAGCAAGGGAAGACTACATTTGGACCAACTTCAAGTGGAAGGGTCCCACTGTAAGAATTATTATCATAAAAACATCAATAATAAAATCAATGATTGATATAACAATAATCTCTCAGTGTAGGTTCAACAGTTGCGGTTGACGAAAGGGAGCACACCAATGAGAGTGTATAATGATTGTATTGTACATAAACTTATGTTACAGGACAGTTACTTATGTAAATAATAATAACAGAAATAAATAAACAAACTTACATTAACCCCCTGTATAGGTGTCACAGGGACTATACATATAACAATTAATAAGGTTACATAAAAGTAATATATACTATATACTTGCAATTGCCAGTTACAAAATATGCTTCCACTCTTCAAACTAGCCAGCCCTTCTTTTTTTGAAAATCTCAATCAAAGAACTAACTTCCTTTTCCCGGGGTGATCTAGCCAGCCCTTGTACTAACAAAAAAATGCCAGGAGTTGACTTCATTTTCATTATATAATAAAAAATCCTTTACGCATCCAAGGCTATTGTGTCCGCCCTACCACAGCCAAGATGTCTGGGTAATACCAAATTAGCATCTAAGAGGGGCCAGAAGTAAACATATTCACTTATAATGCTTAAATGACCCATTTTGCTGACATTGATGAGAATAATGTCCCACTGAATCCAGGACATCTAGTCAATATACAAATGCAACCCTACTCCAGGTCAACGGCAATACAACAATAGTGGAATGTATGGACTGACTGGGCAATTCCTATAGGCATTAGCAACATACTTTACAGACCAGAGATATCCAAATCTTGCTTTGAGTGTACTGTATGCCCAAGAATGGGGTTACATCTAGTTACACCGAGAGGAGTAGCATAGAATGCTGCAGATATTTGTTTCTCAGAATCCTCAATTATCCTGTAAAGTGTTTCGTTTACCTAAGTGTTCTTGTTTGAGTCATCTTCACTGTTTAGCAGAAGATGGAAGCAAGTAAGTAGGTCCGCCCAGTCTCGAACTTGCTGCTAAGCTATAAGAAACAGGACATCCCAAATCAGGATAAACGCTTCTTGTAGGTCTAAGTGGAACATAAGACTCTGTACCCCACATAACTATTAACTTTTGGTGGCCATTGTTGAAGATATTGTGCAACAGCTTACAGTGTGTCTCTGTATGTAATCTGCATCTATATTGCTAGGATAATGTAGTTTAAATTTATGAAAGTAGATAGTTACAGTAGATAGTTACAGTAGCTGTTACATATATCTTTGTGTAGTGCCTGTCTCTACTGCATGTTGTGTTTCCTGTACATTGAGGTGATATCTATGACTTCTTTTTCCTGTCTATTTTATCCACCATGTAAGGTGGCCTTTTCTTACTGCACTCATGTCCCAGTAAAGCCAGTTCCTGTTACACCACAAATGTCTATTTAATATAGATAAAGCCCAGTGACCAGATGCGGCTGAGGCAGAGCAAAGTCCCGAATGGGAGACAGTTCGGCTGGAAAACGTATAGAGCATAAAGAAGCTTTCACAGAGACACCTCTTGTATACGACTAAGACTTATATATACTTATATATAAAGGAGGGATAATGGCCAGCAGCTTAGAGCTTAAACTCCCAGTGGCCAAGCTATACAATGACAATTATCAACTATGGAATTTTAAAGTGGAAATGCTATTATCCAGTGTTTACTTATTGGAGGTTATCACTAAAGAGAGGCCACAGGATAATAATAAGGACTGGGATAGGAAAAACAAACAGGCACAGGCCACCATAACCTTATCGTCTCAAGCTCAGTGTCTTCTAACTGTGCCACTCTGCATTCTGGGATTGCTATCCTTTTCCTGACCCCAGCTCTGCTCTGTCTGTGCAAAGCACAGCTATAATTTGCACCAAACAATACAGACAAAATGCCACGCTAGAGATGTATAAACATATAAAAGTTATTTCAATAGTTCTTATTAGGATGCGGGTGCTCCACATGCACAGCTCCTCAATCCACTGAGCGTCCACCTATAATATCCACTACAAGGTACAGAGCTCCCTTGAAGCCACACACTGAATGTAGGCCAATCACATGGTGCATGCATTCTAGATCCAGTGCACAAATATCACCTCCACCAAAGTGTCAAGCCTCTTACCAGCTCTCCTGCGTAGCATGCGATTTATTATATCCGAAATCTCACCAGTTTATTTCATTTGGCCATAATTATCCTGATTCGGCTCAAACATCCATAGGGAATTGCTCCAAATAGGATATTTAGCACCAGCAGCGACCATAGAAAGAAAAAACACATCTAGTGCAGTACTATATAGCCAAAGGCGCAATTTAATAGTAAGAAATGCACTCACATAAAAACACATGTGTATCACTTTAAAAGCAAGTCAGTGGCTCTCACCCACTCCACCGTTCGCAGACCTCGTCAGATCCCATATAAACATGTATCAGCTGATAAAATTGTCATGAGCCACCTGCTGCCGCCGTCGCGTTTCTTTGCCTCTCACAACTTTTACGAGGCTGGCAGCATTGCGGAAAAAATTGACATTAAATACCTAGTGTGTCCATCCCGGAAGGAAGCGCTCCATGAAGGTTCGTGGTGAATTTGGGCACTGTAGAAGCCCATTCGTCAAGGATACTGCTCGTTGTCAGGGGGGAAAGCACAAATGAGGGGCTGGCAGACGGCCGCGTCATAAATATGAAACAAGGCCATCTCCGACTACCTCCCATGACACGTTCAACTGCATCCTTCCCCATTGCAGATGCGCAAAACACGCACCTACGCCGAATGCGTAACTGAGCCACTCCATTTCCCCAATCACGGAGACGGCGTAGCGGCCGGACCCCATCCGCTGTCTATTTACGTAAACAGTGTAATCAAAACTTAATGCCTAAATCCTCCAATGAGGGGCAGCTGCGTACAGAGCATAGCCCCTGACATTAGAGGGACTAAAAAAGAAGCGGCTGCGTACAGAGCATAGCCCCTGACATTAGTGGGAATGTGTTTCACCGATGACAGGCAAACAAAAATCCTCTGTAAGCTTCCAAAGGGGGCAGCGAATATAAAATAAAGTGCACCCATGCCCAGAGTGACAGTGTGGCTAAAAGTTAGTGCCCAAATCCTCCAGTGAGGGGCGGCTGCATACAGAACGTGGCCCCTGACATTAGAGGGACTGTGTTTCGCCAATGACAGGCGAACAGCAGTTCTCTGTAGGCTTCCAAAGAGGGCAGCAAATGTAAAATAAAGCGCACCCCTGCCCAAAGTGAAAACCAGGAAATTATGCCTAAGGGATTTACATAGTTGACAACAATGGTTCTTTCAAAAGGAGCAGGTATGAGATAAAGCACACCCCTACCCCGAATGCCTACTATATTAAAGGGTACCTATAACCTAATGTAAAAATGCAATAGAGAAACATATTTAAAAACAAGGCTGTACTCTGATTCAATAATAAACAATTTAAGTCAAACTCAATGTTCAACCCTGATGGCCATAAAGTATCCAAGGTGAAAATCCATTTCCCTTCCTTTTGAGAAACATCACGGCAGAGATTTGACCCTCTTCACATGATCTATGCCCATAAAAGACATTTTTGTCGGATTGCATGCATGCTCCTCTTTGAAATGTGCGGCTAAGCTGTGTGATTCATATACACGTTTATGTTATATATGTTCCTGCACTCTTATGTGGAGTTCACGAGGGGTTCTCCCTACATAGGAAAGTCCACACGGACACTGGATCAAGTATATGACATATTTTGAATGTCACCTAATAAACTTCCTAATCTTATGCACCTTACCCATTTTTTGGTCAGAGAATTCTTTCTTGGATTTAGTTCCAGGGACATAGGTTTGCACCCCATACAAACCCCACACTAAGTTTAGATGCTGGGGAACAGTTTTTTAAGGGTTTGGGTTTTTCATGAAATGATGCTGAGTGTCCGGTGTGAATGTTGCATCAAATCCAAAGCTACAAGAGCAACACTTCCTAATCTCAGTCAAAATAGAGCTTCAAGACCACTTGACCTAGTTCACAGTGATGTATGTGGTCCCCTAAACTCACCTACACCTGGAGGCAATATGTACATAGTGACTTTCATAGATGACTATTCAAGACATACAATCACTTACCTAATGCAACACAAGAGTGCAACACAAGAGTGAAGTTCTTGACAATTTACAGGACTATGAAGTAAAGACAAGTAATAGTTCAGAGGGAAACTCTTATACTTTGAAATGATAATGGAGGTAAATTCACAGGGCACAAAGTAGAAATACTTAAAGCAGAATGGAATAGATCATACACACCAGAGTAAAATGGTAGCTGAAAGAAAGAACCAAACTCTGACATGATTAGATGTATGCTGACAGACTGTGGACTACCACAAAAATACTGTGGTGTTTCAGCAATGACAGCCAAAACAAACTATTTTCTAGAACAGTGGAGAAAACTCCACATGAACTGTGGAACAATGAGAAGCCAAGTGTAAAACACATAATAGTTCTTGGATGCAAAGCATTCATCTACATTCCAGAGGAATGCACCAAATTCCAAGACAAAGCATTTGAATAAATCTTTGTTAGATACTGTTAAGAGTTACAGAATCTTAAATCCTAAAACAGGCAAGGTTACCATCAGCAACAGCATAACTTTTGTTGAAGGTCTGTGAGACAATGTGATGCCAACAGAGTAAGTAAGAACAGAAGAGAAAACTGACACTGATCAGCTATCATCTGTAACTTCTGGAGCAAGTGCAGAACCTACCAGTACTGAAGAGCAGACAAAAGCAAGCTCTGACACAGAACCAAGAAATTCAAAAAAAGAAATCAAAGGTAAACCACCTGTATGTCTCTCATACGAGGCAAGCACTGAACCTGCAACTTGGAAAGACATATCTCAGTTCTCAGAAGAGGAAGCCAGCAAATAGATAAAGGCTGCAATGGAAGAGATACAATCCATGAATGAAACCAAAACATGAAGACTTACAGATTTACCACCTGGAAGAAAAGCCATAGCCTGTAAATAGACTTTTAAAGTGAAGTACAATGCAGATAGCACAATGGAGCGATACAAAGAAAGACTCTTGGCCAAGGGATATTTTCAAAAAATTCAGAGAGGACTAAGATGAGACTTCAGTAGTCAAACAATCTACAATAAGGACTTTGCTGACAGTAGCCACCACAATGAAATTGCAAGTGAAACACTTTGATGGCGTTTCGACAAGGCAAGTGAACCGAATCTACAAGAAACAACCACCAGGGTTCAAAGATTAATAAAGGCCAGAACTAGTATTCAAACTTCAGAGGAGTATACATATATGGTCTAAAGCAAGCAACCAGAGCATTAAATACGAAAATAAATTAAGTGCTTACACATGAGGACTTTCAGAGGAGTAAACCTGACCGCTGCATATATACAAATAAATTGGCAAACAGATGGATCTTTGTGCTTGTTTATGGGGATGAGCTCCTAGTTTGTTTTGAGCAAGAAGGAGATGAATCAGATGTTGGATGTACTGTGCAACAGTTACAGCTGTATGTGATCTATATCAATATTGCTAGGTTAATGCAGTTTACATTTATAACAGTAGATTGCGCTGTTACATATATCTATGTGTAGTCTCTGCTGCATATTCTGTTTTCTGTACATTGATGTGATATCTATGATTTCTTTTTCCTGTCTATCTTATCCACCATGCAAGGTGACCTTCTCTTACTGCACGCATGTTCCAGTAAAGCTAATTCCTGTTACACCACAAATGTCTATTTGGATTTGACTCCGCTGCAACCAGCACTCACACCCTGCAATAGCCTTCACTTATTTAGATTATACTCCTATAAAGAGGTTCTAGATTCAATCATATTAAATGTGATTTATATGTGTATAAATAAATCCCTGTCTCCTGCTGTATTTAATGTGTCTACCAATGCAAAGTAATATTCAGAATGGTGAAAAACATGATGTTGCTACCAGGGCAAAATGAGGTTGAAAGATTGGATAGTGAGGTCAAGTGACAATGTTGCAGCACTCTTGTTCCCTGACCAGGACTCCATCAAAGCCTCCCTTTGGTAATCAAATGGGCAGTTTGTGCAACAGAAAGGAATGACAAAAAAGAACTATGGCGTGGCACAGGACATTAGCTTAAAATCCAATTCCATTTGCCAAAAACCTAAAAAAAAACTAACATTTTTCCACCATAAATTTTATAGAGATTCGGTTTCTACAGTAAATAAAACATTTCTGGGCAAAATTCTTAAAACTACATCTGAACAGAGCACTATTCTAGCAACACTAATAATGTTGAGTATCCTGTTTAAGATATTCACAATAATATTTTCTTTGGTTCCTTTATCTGTGTCTGATCTATCAAGAAACAGAGAATAATTTAGCGTCTGGGATGTCCATACTATGAATGTTATGCTTGTTAACTGTGAACTCGCCACTTGACTTTGGTCTTTGTCCTAATAATAATCACCATTAAAATTACTTTGAGTTCTTCAGTATTGTGGAGAGAAATGTTGTAAATCACAATTTAAAGGCAAGCCTCTTGACACACATAAAAGTGCTGTTCTTTAACCCACCTTCAGAAAATGAATTACTTACTGCCTTAATTCCAGCACTGGATGAAGGAAATCAAGGAAGATTTAGTGACATTATGAGAAACAAAGACTTGCACCTGAGCGCCTTCATTTTATTTTTTTTTCTATTTGCAATTTTAGCTTTCTTCTTGTTCTTTCATTGTATACTGAAGTCAGAATCTATGGGAAACAAATGTTCAACCACATTGTTTCTATTTACAATAAATCATTTACCCTCTTCTGTGAATTGTAAGGATATTATATAAGACATGAACATGACCATGTACATTTTATAGAGATCATGGGTAGAGATGAGTTAACCCGAACCACAAAATTTGGGTTTGTACCAAACTTTGTGAATTCGGGTTCCCAAAGCTGAATATGGACTTCAGCCAGAAGTCCATATTCGAGTTTGGCATCTGGCCCGAACACGGATAGTTGGTTTTCTAGCCCACGATCCTCAGTGGTGGTGGAGCAGCAACAGCATTTGAATTTGGCCCCAGCTGGGTTACAAAAATATGGCCTCCGGCTCCCATGAATGAGGACACTTCTAGTGCCAGCACTGACAGCTGGAACTAGAAGTGCCCTTACTCATGGGAGCTGCCGGCCATCTTTCTGTAGCCCTGGCTTGGGGCTAAATTCAAATGACACTGCCACTCCGCTGCCGCCGCTGAGAGGGTGGGGATTGTGTGCTGAATTTCTGGCATAATGGTTTCCTCGGCTCCTGCATGTCTTCTACAGAGGCTCTCCACTGGTTCTACTCCCTCCTGTACATTTTTTCATCTGGTTCCCCTCTAATAACAATTACTAATTTAGTTCTGATTGATTCCTAGTTTATATTACCTCTGATTTCTCCTATCTCTAACATACTGTAGTTGCAACATTAGTATAGGGAGGCACATGCACCAGCAATTTGAGTTGAACTTTCGAGAATGTCCTACAGACTGATTGACATTTTTTTAGCTTTCTTTATTGTAGAACTTCAATGACTGATCCCATATACACATAGCCTATTGCAGCTGCCCATAAACACCAGGTCACTCATATAGAAGTATTGTAGTACCTTTTAGTAAGTAAATGTATGTTTTTTAGTATTGTAGTGTATTTTTTTTAGGTTTACTCATTGTAACAAGTGGCTTTTCCCGAAAGAGGTAATCTGAGCTAAAGACCTAAGGTGAAACTTGATGAGGTTAACAGAGGCCTTAGAATATGTGCTTTATTCATTTGGTGTGCTGTCTTTGCTGTCAAGTACTGATATGTGCCTTACAGCCACCTGCTGGCCGATTCTGCTATGGATGGATGCTCAATGGTTCAGCTTTGTTCATCTCTGTATGGTTACAGAATCTAAAGTTGTTCAGTATTCCCCTCCTCCTTGTTAGTTCACATGGACTCTCTCTCTCAGCCCAGTTCAAACCTGCTAGGAGTGAGACACAGGGGTCATGCTAAATATTTGGTGAAGCAAGTGTGACATTGTGGTGTGGATTTCAACCTGTATCCCGGTGAACTTTTTCATTTTTAGAACAAAAAATGCAAAAAAAAAACGTTTTCATTACCCCCAAAATTACCTGTACCTGTGATGGAGCATTTTTATTTTAGGTTAGGCACATCATTTTTACAAAATGGATAGTTCATTGTTCTTTTTTGGCCTGTTTAGACGGTGCAATTATCGAGCAAGAAATTGCTAAAGCGACCGCAATTTAGTGATAAATGCTCAATGAAAACGGCCGTAGAGATCAAGGGATGAAAAGGAGTTGGTTTAGTAGTTGGCTGTCGTCTCGTTTCGGCTGACTTAAATTTTCTAGTTCATCGCTTGATGGTTGGAGTGTGTAAACTGAGGTCGCTCTAAAAAAATGTGTTTTGCTATGAGAACAAGCATCATGAGAGATCGCATTAGTGACCGATTGACCAACAAATCTTCAGCGTCTGGACACAGTCTCTCAATTGCAGAAGATTTGTATGGTCAGTCGCCCGCTGAGTGAACAGCAAATTTATCTGCTTGTGTAAACCCAGCATTAAACATGAGATTGGTAAGAGAGAATAGTGTTGCAAAGGCTTTTCAAATGGAATACAACTGAGAGAAAGAATATAAAAAATGTAAAGCGTATTTGAAAGAAAGTGATCATTTATTAACCCTTTAACTCAGCCTACCTAGAGATTTTGTCATCCTCTCGTGCCAGTGTGTTTTCAATAATTTTGCCCTATATACTGTATGTTGCATTGTGATTTTTTGCAAGAATTTCCAGGAAAATTTTGAATTTATATTTTTGGGAGAAACATGTGAAAAAAATTTAAAATTTGCAATTTTTTAATAAATATTGTACATTTTTCAAGAAAACATATTGTGTGTAAAAGCCTCATTCCTCACGATTACAACGGTACTTATATGTATCGGTAGACACCAGATTCTGCCCAGGAGACAACACAAACTAAAAAGAGCATTTTATGAGCTTTTCAAATAAAATACAACTGCTGTACTAAGGGCACTCTGAATCACTTTTATACTGGCAGAGAAAGCTGATGTCATCTGACTCGTCGACTCTAGATGGATGAGGAGAACATGGATCTCCTTTAAAAAGCTGTTAAATAAAAATTTCCTCATCAAAGTGAACCTGTAGTATGGGAATTCTGTATATTGGGGGATCGGATATATATGTGCAATTAAAAAAAAATTATTTGGTGGCAAGGATCGGAATTATATTTTGTATCCTATTGTATCCACCTGACACCTGATCCAACTACATGTGAGCAAAGCTGAGCAAACCTGATTTTTATCTGTCTTGTTTTTTGTTAGTGTTTCAAAGTCTTCACATAAAGTGGACCAACACCCAGGATTTTGACTATCCTGGGTTTTGGTCCACTTCCCCGGGGAACCCGCTCTGTGAAACCCCCCAGATCGCAAGATACAACTCACCTCAACCTTTATGATGTGCACCTTTTAGCATCATCTTTGTGGTTATAGCGCCAGCTTCGGAGTGCCGGCATTCCCGTCTTGGCACTGTTATGTGTACTACATTGGTGCTAGCAGTCGCTGCGCAGAACGCTGCTAATTAGCTTTGATTTTTGAACAATAGATATTGGCTGGCCTATATCAGCGCCTGTTATCTCAGTGCCAGTGAACGCCACTTTGTACTGCTATTTTTCCAGCACTCCCCAGCATATTTATGATTTTTTTCCTCCTTGAAATCTTTGGTGCTGTATTTTCAGGCACTGGTCAGCGTTCTCTCATCACAGTTGCAAGAAATCATAGCTGGAAACAAAGTGACCAAATTTACAGCGCATTTTGTTTGGATGTTTTAGTTGCTTAACAATTCCACATTGTTAAGCAAAAGAAGCCATTAAAATCAATTTTAATAACACTCCAAAACACAAAAGTTTTAGTTGCATTTAAAGAGTACTATAATTGCAATGAAAAAAGGATACAATATATAGGTTCAAACTGCAGCAGTATGCCCAATCTCCAGGATCGTAGACAACCTCAATAAAATGAAAGTATCAAATGAGTTATATTTATGACGTACTAAGAGGCTATATCAGGTTCAGTCAATTACAACAGTATCCGATGCGGGGTTGCTAAATCAGTCCTGAGGAGTGTTTCTTTAGTACAGCTGACCAGTATTAAGTCAAGGAAGCTATAATATAAACACAGCAAAACATGTATAGAAATTCTGGTCAGAATACATTTAGGGCCTTATTCATGAAGGTATAGCGCCAGGTAGTGCCTGCACAGCGGCAGGTAGCGGCAAGTGAATACAAAAGTATTAAAGGAGCCACAGCACTCAACCCTGTTAGCTTGCAGACCAGTCTACAATCTGTCTATAAACTTGGGCTCGGTCACACACATCTGCAGGTGAATGCCGGCCACGGCACGCAATTCCACATTTATGAAGCGGATTTTGGTGAGCGACTGGAACAACGCCATCCCAGCCTCAGCGTACAGTGCCGGCGTTCAGCCTTGCAGAGTCTTACCTGTCGCTACCTGGCGCTCTGCCATACATTTCTATGGACGATCCTTAAATCCCTTTCCTGATCCTATTTTTTTTTTATCCTCACAAATATTTCTGACATTTTTCCAGGCCCACAAAATCATGTTTTTTTTTTTTTTTGGACATTTATGCAAAAAAATGTATTTACTTGTCTCTAACTAAAGTGTTAATGTCACACCCCTCCAACAATGTCATTCCATGTTATTCCTTGCCTACTGCTGTTCCCATGCCTAAAAAATCCCTTTAATCACACAGTGTCCGGCCCTATGGCCTCCAGCCACACAATCTACAACGCCTGCATTTGCTCACTGTCATTTTTAAATGAATCGCTGTCGCACTGAGCAGTCGTTCGCAGCATGTCGCGCTCTGCAGTTGTTAAATATGGTATTGGCGTGTGTGCCTATAGCGCCGAACATTGCTATGCATATGCAGTTTTAATGTTGCGTTTCATAGCGGGATGTTTTGCGTTTCATTGCGTTTTTATTTTTTGCGAGGAGGTTTTGCTTTCACCTTCCGGTTTTACACCTACGAGGATCCACCATGCGCCCCAGGAGTGAAAATTATTTTGAAACCCCTGCTCTAGGCCTATCATGCACCACATCAGCACACGTGCAGAAACAGCAGCTCATCTAGTAGGAGATGAACTTCGCTGAAGTGAAGTACTTCCTAAACACCATAAAGGCTTTAATTGGATGCCCTGTCATATGTTCCTGCTCACTGTTAGTTAGCTGCCTTACGCCAAAGAATTAAGGCTTCGGTACGTTAAAAATCCAGGAAACAGCTGCACAATGCACATTCAATAGCAAGCCCTGCACTGTTTAAAATACAATGTGTGAAACTTGATAAATCAGGATTTCAGGATATGGGTCCCCTTGAAACAAAAATAGTTTTTTCGCCAACCTGAGCATTTCCCAAACATACGCTATCGGCAGTATAAACAACATCCGGTATCCCACTTAAAGCAGCTCGAAAAGCTCCATGGCCAGCCGCTGGCCCCTGGAGCATCCTAAATCCAGATTTCCCTCTGTGTGAAACCCCTGGGGTCGCCAGTAAACTCGCCTTTACCAATGGCTCCCATGGCATTAAGACATTCTGCCACTCCAAATTGAACAGGATGTGACCAGCCGGCTGATGTACATCTCCTGGCACTGTTATGATCACCCAGGTTTTTACCTAACCCGAGCCATAATCGGGGCCAAGGTATTCAGATTGGTGAGGGTGGGTAGGAATGCGGAAAGGTTTTGTTCCACTTTAATAATGTTTTGAAAATGTAATATCAGTGAGGCACCATTGTCTAGTCACAGCAATAAACTTGTAACAGGTGGCTTTCATTGCAGAAGCATAATATAGAGACCCTGAATTTAGCCATTTGTACTGAGCTGTTTTCTCAGTTTCAGCATAAAACAGCTGGCTGGTGTCAACCATTTTTTATTCAATTATCATCTATAGTTGTGAAATTGCAATATTTAAAAATCAAAATGCATTTGGAACTTTTCCTCTAAAAGAAACACACACAAAAAACCCTAAAAACAAAAGAAGAAAGTGTCTCAAGGATTAGATTTGAGCATTATATATTTATTTATTCTTCCGTACCTAAAAAGTCACATGAACCATCTCCATGGCAACCCACCTACTGCCTTTTGCTATGGACAAAATGTTGCATCTTCTTTCTGATCCCTGAAGGCCAAAACTTGAGTCAGAAAATGAAAACAAGAAAAAGAAAAAAAGAAGAGGAGCTTAATATAGCCTACATCTTTAACTTCCATCCAAAACTTCCCCTGGTTAGACCTGATCTTTTCATCTGCCAATCACACAGTGATTCCAGTCAAGTCATAAGGAACATGGATAAAAGTTGATAGCTCAGTCTTGGAGGCTTCTGATAAACTTTGAGACCACACAAACAAAATGTGTTAATAATTTAAAGGTTTTCAGCTTCAGGAACCTGAGTTGTTGCCTATTGTTTAGCATTAGGAACTCGGGATCAGCTTTTATTATTTAGCATGTTCTCCTCAAGGATATTAGAATGAACATAGATTCTCGTTGACTCCTTAAAAGCAGAGGTCCAGAAGAATAACCACAGAACATCAAAATGGTATAAAAACAAAACAATAAGAGGCTGATTAACTACTAGTGCCAGGTATTGCAAGATGAGCGTCTGTATAGCGGCACTTAAAGCGATCGCTAGTAGACGCTGTAAGCGGGCGCTGTAACAGAGCCTCCCAGTTGCTCTGGTAACCTGGCCGGCATTGATGAATATGATGTGTGTTGGGTGCTGTAACAACAGTATATCGCTGCAGTGAGCGACAGGTAGCGCCAGCTCAGTGCGTCCGACTCTCGGGGCTCCACACCCTACTTAAAAAAACACTAGACACACGCACACAGACCATCAAAATGGTATGAAAAAAAAACACTAAGAGGCTGATTCACTACTAGCGCCAGGTATTGCCAGATGAGCGTCTGTGTAGCGGCATTTAAAGCGACCGCTAGTAGACGCTGTAAGCGGGCGCTGTAACAGAGCCTCCCAGTCGCTCTAGTAACCTGGCCGGCATTGATGAATATGATGTTTGTTGTGCGCTGTAACAAAAGTATAGCGCTGCAGTGAGCAACAGGTAGCACCAGCTCAGTGCGTCCGACTCTCGGGGCTCCACACCATACTTAAAAAAACACTAGACACACACAGCATCGGCGCTCTAAAGCTGGGCGCTGTAGCATAGCACGCCAGACGCTGTGTGATCAGAGTCTGTTTTTGAACACATATCCACCAGTAACAAAGCAAAAACACATGGAATGACATTGTTTAACACTGTGACATTAACACTTTAGTGCCAGACCTGTAAAAACAATTTTGCATAAAAATATAAAAAGTCGCAAAAATTTATAAAAGTATTTTTTTGCAGCCAGGAGAGGTCACACAATGATTTGAGAAAAAAAAAAAAATTAAATGACCAAACACGCTATTTTTACACAACTAATGAAGCCCCATTGAAATGTATGAGAGAGCTCTACAGAGTGACAGGTACTACATGGCGTTCCTGAGCCTAGTGCGCCGGCGCTATACACTGGGCCACCTGGATTAATACATGTGATGCTACATGGAGCTGCTAGAGGCGCTCACCAGATTCACTTTCTTAAATGAGCCGCTGCTTGCCACTATGAGGCACTGCCTGGCGCTATCCCTTCTTAAATAACCCCTAAGTTTCATTGGCATTTTCAAGCTTAACAAAAGAGGATTTCACTTTTATAAAAATATATTGTCAATGAAGAAAATAGCAGCAGCCCAACACTGTAAGTGAAACAGGTTTGAATAAAGATACAAGTGGCTGTCAATTAAAAATTTAGAGATATTAGTACATTCACATATCGGACTTAAAGTGATTTAATAGAAGCTAGGTGTTAATCACAACATCGGGGGATGAGGTGCTGTGCATCCTGAGTGCCCCCCCCCCCCCCCAAGCAGTTGTGTAACTAAATGTGAAGCTAAATGTGAATGCCCTCTGTCTTTTAACTCAATTAGATGCAACCAGACAAGTAAAGACTGAAACAGTCGAGAAACCCGCCGCTTCCTTCCTCTAAATGATGGCAAGTGATCACAGATATGAAAAATAAAGCGGAGGAGCAACAATGACCTTCTAGGCCTGGGTGTGGTCAGACCCTGTGCACCCCCTATAGTTTCTTCTCTGCCCTCAAGCCCGGGCACTGCATTCTTACCTGCTCCAGTGGTCATTTGGTACGCTGTTCTCGCTGCAGCCAGAAACCCAAAAGGGAATGACAGGTGTGGTGCCACACTGCCTATATGGGAATGGTAGGCGGGTGCCACACTCACTATATGGGGAATGGAAGTGACGAATGCCACACTCACTATATGGGGAATGGGATGGGGGCATACCACCCTGCCTATGAGAATGGGATGGGGGGAATTCCACACTGCCTATGGGAATGGGAGGGGATTATGCCACACTGAATATGGGGATGATTTTTTTCTTACTTTCCACCTCAAAATCCTAGGTGCATCTTATGGGCAGGTGTGTCTTATATGGGGAAAAATACCGTAAATAGTCAAAGAGGAAGTTAATTAAAAAAAAACGTTATTTCTCCCCCCCCCCCGCAACATGGGGGCATTTGAATCTGATATGACCTCCCCCAAAGCAAGCTGCATACTTACTACCTTAAAGTTCCAACGGGGTAGGCTGTCACTTGCACCACATGACTGCCAGTGCTCCCCCCCCCCCGCCCCATGAATTGCTGGCATTCACTAAATGGTTGCCTTAGAGAAACAGGAGATGCAGCAGGGCATCCTAAATATGGATGCCACCAGTTAGTGGCAACTATCCTCCTCATTAGGGGATTTGCACATGGGATCTGGATTTGGACATGGGGTACTGCATCTAGCACCAAGTATGTGATATAAATAAACAATTTTATGTAACAGTTAAGTTAAAAAGTGTAAGAGTAGAATTGCTTACCAATATATATATATATATATATATATATATATATTTGTTTATGTGTTAGGGTGAGAATGGTCATGAAAGATAGGGCTCTTTGAAACCCTCGCACTGGGGTCCGGTACTAACCTATCACTTACAGTGCATGCACAGGCCTCCAGCTGCATTCTCGGTCTGAATCACTCCTGAATCACACTCCTTCCTCATGTGAACATTGGCAGCCAATGTGGTTTACTTGTGGTCTCCAAGGTGCATCTTGATTTGAAGATGAAGGTATAATCAGTCCTAAAGTCTGAAGGTTTTTTTTTTTGCTTTAGGTCTACTTTTAAAAAAGAAAGACCTATTCAGGCCCCACATTCACTGGGCATGACCAATTTCTTTCTGCCAGTTATGTGACTTGTTGCACTGGCAGCCAAACTGGCATGCACAGAGCCAGGGCCGGCGCTAGGACCCGGCAAGGTCGGTCAAGTGCCGAGGGCCCACTGTCACCCGCCGCAGAGACCTTTTCCATGGCTGCGGTGTCTGCAGGGCGCCGATGAAGACTGCAGAGAGCGCAAGCAGAAGGCGTGTTGTGTGCTCAGAGGCTGGCCGTCTCCCATCTGTACGAGTCGTGCTGGTCTCTGCACGATGACATAGGCTGTCATGTGACACAGAGACCCGCGCGATTCGTTCAGACAGGACCCGGCCAGCCTCTGAGCACACAGCGCACCTTCTGCTCGCGCTCTCTGCAGTCTTCATCGGCGCCCTGCAGACACCGCAGCCGTGGAAAAGGTTAGTTTTTTAAGTACTAACCCATCGGGGGGGGGGGAGCACCAAAGGTGGGGACTTAAGCTCGGTGCCCCCTGGCTGGTGTCCAGGCATAGCGAGGGGGTGGTGGGTTGAGGGTATGTAGAGCCCCCCTCAATAGCACTGCCACCTGCTTGGACACCCCAACCCCCCACAAAGTGTTCCCCTGCACCCCAGGCTGGGCCCTATCTCATTAAGCACACAAACAGCCACACCAAAGAAAGTGCTTCCTTTCCCCCTCCCCAAGTATCCAGACAGGGCCCCCCCCACCAAAAGTGCCCCCCTGAACCCTCACCAAGTATCCAGGAAGGTCCCCCACAGAAGGCACTCCCCTAACCCCCCTCAAGTATCTAGGCAGGGTTTCGCCACAGAAAGCATGGGATGGGATTTACTGGTGCTCTGCATATTACAGATATTACATGTGGAACGATCACCACTGTGCCGATTATCTTTCCCAGGGGCATCCCGCTGTGTAACACCCTCAGAGATCACCTGTATACTCACCTTGCTGGGATCACACAGTGCATGTGCGGGCCACGGCTGCACTAAACCTATGCATGCTCGTGCGCTAGGTGCGGGAGCACACGTCAGCTGGGGGGAAACTGGGTATGCCATCACCTAATTCCCTCTCCTTGGGACATCCTTATTTGGGATGCCCTGCTGTGTGAACCCCCCACCCCAAGATTGCCAGTAAAATATACCTCACTCCCGATCCAACAGCGCATGCGCAGTCTGTGGCCGCATTCCGCTATGCCTTTAGCCAGGTGCATGCCTGTGCCAGGCATTTGTGTATGGCCAGCACAAGCACACACCCCGCTTGAGGCTAGCGGGGACGCTGCCATCGGCCAACAAGACCCTTCATAGACTAAGAGATGCTGAACGGAGCTGAGCGCACTTATTGGCTGCATGCCTGCACATGCACTGTTGGATTGGGGGTCAGGTAAGTTTTACAAGTGGATCAGGGGGGTTTCACACAGAAGGGCATCCCAAACCAGGATAGTCCAAAAATCGGGTTTTGGTCCATTCTAATATTGGAGTACTCCTGCGATCCCAGGGAGTTTCACACATCAGAGCATGTGCGGTGACTCAAGGGGCCCACTCACACTTTGGCCCTTATTCATCAAGCGATAGCGCCAGGTAGTGTCTGACGAGCGCCAGGTAGCGGCAGCTAACGGCGACTACCGACTCAAGTACGCCCGGCGGCGCTCACAATGACGCATTTATCAAGCAAAATGAGGCTAGCGCCGGCGAGAGCGACGGCTAGCGCGGCATTCATCATGAAGCCGCCTGGACCGAACAGCGCCGCTGCAAATTCCCTCACAGCGCCAGGTATGAGCTGTCGCTCCCTGGCGATGTCCAATGCATTTCAATGGAGCAATCTATAATTAATCATAATTAATTGGGATTAATTTTTTTTAATATTTTTTTAATGTCAAAAAATCGGAGACCACTTCTGCAATGTTAGGATTTATTTTTAAGTCAAAAAAAAAAAAAAAAAAATATGTGCAGAATTGATCTAACAGGTCTGAGATTAATGTATTCATATTACAAAATGATTCTAAAAACATGTATAATGTTACATTCAAAAAATATGGTTGTTTAGGGGTTAAAAACTAGTTAATACACATCGCCGCCAGCGCTCTAGGGTTTAAACAAGGAATGGACAGCGACAGCACATTCGGAGCGTGATTTTTGATGAATATGAAGCTAGCCGTTCGCTCTGGCCATTCGTTGTCAGGCGCTCACATACAACGCTGGACCTGTGAAACAGCGACCCCCCAGCCCGTATTCAACATTACCGCACACCGACTGAGTCGCTGTCATCAAGCTAATGCCGGCCAAGCACAGCGAATACTGGCTGGCACTGAAAAAATCACGCTACAGTCGCTCATCTGTCGCTACCTGGCGCTATTGATGAATCGGCCTCCCCGTTGCCCAGGGGCCCACAAAACCCTTGAGCCGGCCCTGCATAGAGCCGCCACTCTCTATCGGCAATATGCAGCATGCAGGACATCCTGTAGAGGTGCAGAGAGCACGTAAAAAGGCACTTGTGCTACTTTTAGTAAATAACCTTACATATGGTTTGTGAATGTATTAAACTAATGCTGAACTAACAGTGTGAATCCCATCGGGTCTCATTAAAAAGGTACAGTGCTGATCTTATTCATAATCCAATAAAGCTATGTCAGATAACAAAACCCAAAATAATAAGCATTTTAAAGACAGCCACTAGTTTTTATATGCAAGCATATTTCAGATATATATTTATACAAACAGAATATCCCAAAGCTCAGCTAAATCAGCAAATACATTTGTCTTACTGATATTACAGCATAAACATATTTACAAAAATAAGAGAATAGACAACCATTTCTATGATGGTTTAGTTCGCCAGAGAAACTGCATTATATGCCTAATAAACATACGTTTAGAGAAAGGTCAGATTGACAGCCATCATACATTTCAACACTCACCTATAGAGATGAGTAAATCAGTTCTGAAGAATTTCAGGGAAAAAATGAATTGGCACAAGCCCGAATCTTCGGTATTTGATAGGGCTCTGTCTTTTGCCTTGTGTTTTGATAGTATTTAAATTGTTTTAATATGTACGTGTAATTCTATGACTTCTTGAATACAATTTGTATGTCTTTGATATAAAAAAATTACATGTGGTGCAGCATTTTGTGTGGGGCATCCCAAATAGTGTACTTTTGGAGTTGTTGGGTAAGCTTGCAAACAAATTTGAATTGGGTTGTGCATTATAAGGTATTTATTGTTATCACACAGCATAGAATTTTACTGCATAGTGCACCAACTTTAATTTAAACAGCTTATTATGTTGTTCCCAAGGCTCAATAGACATTGTGCCTAGAGTAGAAGAACTAGGATGGAGGCACACAAAAGGCCCCTAAATTTTTCTGGACCCAGGAGATTCCACTGTTCTACTGTCCAGCTTTTATGCATTAAGGTTGGCCCACAATTGAATGTAAAAACTGTACCTTATGCACAGGCCTCATCTGTGATCAATACCCAGTCGCTTTGCTGCAATCGGGGTCTTGGAGAATCACCTTTAAAGTTATCTAATGAGCAGACAGAAGGGACTGTTGCCTCCCATCATTAAGCACCAGTGCTCCTCTGATAAGATGCATCAGGCAACCACAGCCGGCACATTCCATTGGTGAAATGCCAACAATTGGAGTGGAGATGTAAAATTCCAAGCATGTACAGTGTATATGCACGGCAGTGGTAGAATCTGCCCAGGATGTTACCAGCCCCTGGCTGGCCCAGGGTATCCTTGCTGAGGCTGCCCCAACCATGATGCCTGGGTCATAGCTTTGAGGGCTCGGGTTCCTTAGATTGTGGGTACAGCGGGGCTCGGTACAGGGGGCTGAGAGGGTGACTAAGGAGGCAAGAATTGAATGTGAGTGTTAAAAGCAGCAGCCCAACTGGCCCTAAAGCAGTGTGGCCCACTGGGCATTGTCCAGTCCGCCAGTCCGCCCCTGATGCACAGTAAATAAAACATTCATACAACATTCATCATTCATGGACTTCTGTGTTGATATAACCATACCAGACAGCTGGGGTGCATAAGGTCTGCTTTCAGTTTTAAGGCTTTAACACTTGTAGAATCTTTCCCAGAAAGGACATAGGTCCACTGTCTGGAGACCCCTCTTCTGCCACAAGTGCTCCTCCAATAAGATGCCAGTGGCAACCAGAGTTGGCATATCACCATTGAAGAGGCACCAACACTAGATGCTGTACTCAAGTGTGTTGATATCACAGTGTCAGCCATTAGGGTGGCAGGTTCCAAGGAGGCCGTATGTCCAACATAAATCTAACAATCCCTCCCTGCAACCCCCCCATACACACACACACACACACACACTGAGCAATACTTTCTCTTTCAATCTGAATCCAGTAATAGGCAGTGGTTACAGTATATGCTACATATTTCTGTTCCCTTTGAACTGGCAAATCAGCCTTAAAGTGGACCAAAACCTACCTCAAGTCTATGAGACTTCAGGACAGGTATACTCTCTCCTCAAAGGGAATCCTGAACTGGGATGTCCAGCCAGAGTGAAACCCCCCAAGACACTCGCTATTCTTACTTTTCACCTGAGCCCTCTGGTGGCAGCATCACTCACCTCAATTCTCTGCTGCTGTACGCTGCAACTTAGGCCCTTATTCATCAAGCGATAGCGCCAGGTAGTGTCCGACGAGCACCAGGTAGCGGCAGCTAACGGCGACTACCGACTCAAGTACGCCCGGCGGCGGTCACAATGACGCATTTATCAAGCAAAATGAGGCTAGCGCCGGCGAGAGTGACGGCTAGCGCGGCATTCATCATGAAGCCGCCTGGACCGAACAGCGCCGCTGCAAATTCCCTCACAGCGCCAGGTATGAGCTGTCGCTCCCTGGCGATGTCCAATGCATTTCAATGGAGCAATCTATAATAATTCATGATTAATTGGTAATAATTTTTTTTTTAATTTTTTTAATGTCAAAAAATCGGAGAACACTTCTGCAATGTTAGGATTTATTTTTAAGTCAAAAAACAAAAAAAAAAAAATATGTGCAGAATTGATCTAACAGGTCTGAGATTAATGTATTCATATAACAAAATGATTCTAAAAACAGGTATAATGTTACATTCAAAAAATATGGTTGTTTAGGGGTTAAAAACTAGTTAATACAGATCGCCGCCAGCGCTCTGGGGTTTAAACAAGGAATGGACAGCGACAGCACATTCGGAGCGTGATTTGTTGATGAATATGAAGCTAGCCGTTCGCTCTGGCCATTCGTTGTCAGGCGCTCACATACAACGCTGGACCTGTGAAACAGCGACCCCCCAGCCCGTATTCAACATTACCGCACACCGACTGAGTCGCTGTCATCAAGCTAATGCCGGCCAAGCACAGCGAATACTGGCTGGCGCTGAAAAAATCACGCTACAGTCGCTCATCTGTCGCTACCTGGCGCTATTGATGAATCGGCCTCCCCATGGCTATGTATGGCTGAAGTGCGAAAGTAAGCTGATGTGTGCCGCTGGGGATATCATTCAGCTTCTCCAGCCACACATATATGCACGGCAGAAGAAGCTGATTGGATGAGAATCCACATTTGTGCCGTGGACAGACCAAAACCCGGGGTTTAAATAGGTAATTACCATTCATAGTGACCCAAGCCTTGCCCCTGGCAACATTCAGGTATAGATCCACTTTAGTGGAGTATTGATTTACAATAAAAGGGTGTATTATGGATTAAAGGAGTAATTATCTGGCAGGGGTGGCAAGACAGTTGGCAAAAAGTACAAATTCCGCCTTGATGGAACTACAACTTGTGTGGCATCTGGTTTTAAAACTTTTTTTATCACTTTTTTTAATGTATAGCATATATGGTACTATTATCTATTTAACACATGCACATGTATTCATCTTGCTGCTTTATTTTCATCACATTTACACAGTAAAGACTAATACTAAAAATAGCAACTGCAACATCCCTGTAAGAGAATGCTCAACGACTGCATCAAATGCTTCTATTTCTTGGAATTCTGGGGGCCAGTAATATCCAGATAATGAGCCATCTTCGGTACAGAGCTCCACTTAACATAAATAGTGTATGGGTAAGTAATTTCATCGTACCTATTTTATAGGAGTCAAATAGCAACATAAATGCCATTATTTATTCTGATCTGCATTTCCCCTTATTTATCTCAATTACAGTGTGTTCCTCTTCCAACAAATACCCAGTGGGTTTCATGTTTTACAGGTGCAGCTAAATTCAGATGAAGAGCTGTAATAATATAGTTAAGAGCTGGCATTTTGTTGATCTTTCTTTCTTGTTTTATTGCATATGTAAAACGTCTTTTGGAAAATATATGTCTTGGAAGCAGCACTGTTCCATTTATATAGCTTTCTGGTAGCTTCAGAGTGACACACCATATGCCTCAAATAAAAAACAACACAGTGCTTTAACTCCTTAAATACATGATCATGACATCATGTCAGAGCACGCACTTTTGATAGCAGGTCTTTATGGCTTTTGCAGCATATATACTATGAGTTTATTGATGCCTGGAATGTAACAGTACTAACAGTGCTGGCGTTAATTGAAGAGTATTATGAGCAAAAAGCATATTTAAAGTGGACCAAAACCGGTATTGGAATATAAGAGACTCCAGGGCTGGCTGATTCCCCCCTCTCTCTGTGAAACCCCCTGGGTTGCCCGCAAATATTTCCTTCCCCACGACCCCACGGCACATTCTCGACTCTATACTAACCCCCCCCCCCCCCTGCTGACATCAAATAGGGAAAAGAAATACCATATCTCAGCCTCATTATCTGTCTGTGCTAAGTGTGTTTTAACTTGCCATAAGCTGTGTTATGTAAATTCAGCCTTGGTATTACGGTGGTCTTTGGTAATGCTGGGGGAAGAGGGGTAGATGGTAAGGCAAGAGAGACCATATGAAGTGATAATAATATTAAGGATGAAGGGAAGGGAAGTAGAGAAAAAGGGGGTGAATGGGTTAAAGTGGGCTAAAACCCAAGATTTTGACTATCCTGGGTTTTGGTTCTTTCCCCCGGGGGCATCCCGCTCATCTAAGGCCAGCGGCTCCGAGCGTGCTGGCGGCCGCATCCTCTGCTTCCCTCTAACAGGGAGCATGCCCGTGCTGGCCATTCACAAATGCCTAGCGTGGGCACGCGCCTTGCCAGAGGGACAGCAGGGATGTAGCTGTGGCTCGCGCATGCGCCGCTGGACCAGGAAACAAGGTAACAGTATGGGGTGACCTGAGAGGTTTCACACAGTGGGGCATCCCAATTTTGGATGCCCTGGGGGGGAGGGAAACGATCAGCCCGGGAATCTTATAATTTGGGGCTGAAGTCTATGCAGAAAGAGTTGAGGTCCATGCAGTAACAAGCCCAGTGGGGTCCTGGCATGGATGTGACAAAGGAGGCACCCCTTAGGAGTAGAGAGGATCCAAAGGCACTAATAGATCGCGATGGAGGAGCCGCTGTGCCTGAGGTAAGGTGTAGCTGCCCCTGTCTGAGCCATTTAGTAACTGTTGTGTGAGGGAGAAGCCCTTGTGTTGGGGGGAGGGTAGCACTCAGACAACTGATGAGGAAAGGTTCCCTGTGTGTTTTTCTCACCGGCATTCCAGTGGCATTCCAATTAAAGCTGACCATAATTACTCCGGGTTAAGCCCCAATACTACTGTTACACTGACAGTGGATTGCCGATATTGCAGCCCCACCAGGCATGGAGGTACGGAATAGCCAGGTACCCATCAGCATGACCCCTGATGCTGAGCAGAAAGGTTCTGGTACACCTGCAGGGAAGGAGGACAGCTGCTCAGCCTGCATGCTCTAGGTTACCAGGTCCTATGCCGGATGCTCCAAGCTGATAGCCCAAAGGGTAGGGGGGGCTTTTTATTTTCTTTTTAAAAAGCAGTAAAAAAGGAAAAAAGATGGGGAGGCCGATTCATTAATAGCGCCAGGTAGCGACAGATGAGCGACTGAAGTATGCAACAAGTGGGGGTGTGCACTACTACATATGATAAATGGTGAATTTATTAAAGGTGCTGGCTGCACAAGGGAAACGATGTGTGAACAATGTGTACACAACGGGGACACTAGACCTGTCCCCAGAAGAAACCCCTGTGTTGCTGCCGCACACTGATATCAATACATATCTAGACAATATTGAAAAATATATTAACTTGATTTATTACTACAAAGCATTCAAAATGTACACTATTTACACATAAAAGACACATTAAAAAACATAAACACACTGCGTCTGAGGTCCAGACCCCTTAAATGGCTCCATAATCCTTAATGGCTAAATAAGTATGATAATGACACTGAACCTATCAAAATAGAATGGGGTAACAGGAATATTAAAAGTGAAACCTATAGTAGTGCATATGTGCTAACATGTGAAACTCCAACTCACTTCTCTATCAGAAACAAACCAAAGAAGAAAACTTATGCAGATATCAAAAACATCAAAAAAACATCACAAACATGTGCAATAATCATCGTATGAATCCATTAATTCAAGTGCCAAAGTGCATAGTGCAAAAAAGAGTCCATGGAAGTATATTGTAAACACCCCAATGGTTCAGGTGATCTAATCAATCAAGATCCTATATAATAACTAATGCTGTTTACATCACCATATAGTCAGGCCTCCGGGGTCGCCTCCAAACGGTTCCCACCGACGCGTTGCGTGGCTATGCGCCACTTCGCCAGGGTGTATGAACCGTGCCTGTCCTGTTCCCATTTATATATACCTGAGAAAACCGGCTGTTAGGATGTCCGTCTGCGCGCGCCACCCACCACACGCACGCCCCGTCCGGCAGGAAGTTCCCCCGTAAGGGCAATGCGGGGTGAGTGCGTCACATCCGCCCAAACTGACGCCGAAAACCGGAAGTGCGTCAGGGAGCACCCGGCTCCGGCGCGCGACCGCCCGGGCGCACTCCCCTGCAGTAGGAGGTCCCGGGCGGGCGCGCGCCCGAGTGCGGGCGCACGGCCGATACACTCTCCAGTCCACCCTGTCAATCACAACTATCAACGGATCGTGGAAGGTAAGTATATCAAAGGAAACAGGACACAATGCTGTGTTTGCTCAATACATGTTCCTACACTAGTACAACTGATTACATATGAATGCCTTAATTACAACCAGATTAAAGTAACTCATGATACTTATGGTGACAGCAATCATTTGTTCCTAAATAATAATATATGTTCTGGCCAAAGCATCATACAGGGAGTAAATACTCCCACACTTTCAAGTATATTAAATAAATAAAGCCGGGCCAAAATAAGCCCTTAAACAGTGGAAAGTCTGCCGAACAAGCCCATTTCAAGTACACTGTACATGTGATCTTCAGGTTGCTGCTAACCCCAGATGGGGCTTAACATATATCTCCTAGTGACAAATAATTTGAGGTATGTCAGGGCTGCATTGAGGAGATCTATGATATTTCCTTTAAAGGTCATTCCAACCTCATCCCGGGTAATGATGTCCATGATCCTTCATACGACTCTATTGTCCCCCAGGGGATAGGACCCTTATATATATATATAAGCGGGGTTTTTTGATAGTCTATGGTCATTAATCCTCCTCCACATCGAGGGATATATTGTCGCACAGCGTCCCCTCTCCTTTGCCCAGCCCTTGGAAGGGTTCCACAATTTTCACGGGGACATCCCCTCTCCTTTGTCAAGTTCCTGGTGGGGCTAGGTTCCCAGGTAGACGGTCCTCGTATGGGTACCTCAAGAAACATAAAAGACGCCCAAATTAGAACATACAGAAACAATCTCTATTATCCACACAAGTAATATCCAAAGAGAGGCTTTTACTGGAAACAAAATATATAATTGTAGGATCAAGGGCCTATCTCGCTGCTGTTATAAGGGCACCCAGTCATCTACTTACCTGCTTGTATACAGGGTGCCTATGTGGTCCGGTAATTCCATGCAACTATTACTAGAGTTAAAGCCACAGAAATGTCATCACCCCAATCATATGCAGGGTGTCTATATGGTCAAGAGGATAATCACATGCGACTATTACTGGAGTTAAGGCCACAAAAATGTCATCACCCCAATCATATACAGGGTGTCTATATGGTTAAGAGGATATTTTACGAGATTGTACTCTGGGTGTCTGTTGTATACCGTTAGATCAATCTCGCCCTAAAAATGCCTGGAAAGAAAAGTCCTCATTCATTCCCAGTGGAGATCTAGTTTGAAGTGTGTAGATCCATTGGGTCTCTTTCTGTAATAATATTCTCTTACGATTACCCCCCCTAGCTCCCAGAATGACCTGATCTATGAGTACCACCTGCAAATCACTGTAATCCCCGCCATGGTGTGACAAAAAATGTGACGCCACTGGTGTCAGGATCTTGTTCTCACTGGCATCTCTCGCTGCCAACCTAATCGTGGAGAGATGCTTCTGAATCCTAGTCCTGGCCTCCTTCCCAGTTTCGCCCACATAATATTGTGGGCAGGTGCAGCGAAGGACATAGATGACCCCCTCAGATCTACAGTTCAAGTGGCCCTTGATTTTGTACTCCCTTCCATTTATGAGATGTTTAATAACAGCAGTTTTCACGACGAAAGGGCATATGCTACACCTACCGCAGGGTCTACTACCCATCAAGTCCTTTGAGGGATTTGCAAAAGAAGCTTCCAATATGACCAGACGTTTTAAACAGAGAGAATACCCACGCCAGGTGATACGGAGGGCAGAGCAACGTGCCAGAAATACACCAAGGGAGAAACTACTCAGATACCAACACAGAAAAACAGACCAGAAGGAGGTAAGATTCATTTCGACCTTCAATAATGATTGGAGTAAATTGAGGACTATCCTACAGAAACATTGGCCAATATTACAATCGGATTCAACATTAGCGAGATACATCACCGGGGGACCATCCATGGTAGCCAAACGAGCCCCCAATTTGAAGGACCGTCTATGTAGGAGTCACTATACTCGAGCTCCACACTGGATGATGTCGAATAAGGACTTGATGGGTAGTAGACCCTGCGGTAGGTGTAGCATATGCCCTTTCGTCGTGAAAACTGCTGTTATTAAACATCTCATAAATGGAAGGGAGTACAAAATCAAGGGCCACTTGAACTGTAGATCTGAGGGGGTCATCTATGTCCTTCGCTGCACCTGCCCACAATATTATGTGGGCGAAACTGGGAAGGAGGCCAGGACTAGGATTCAGAAGCATCTCTCCACGATTAGGTTGGCAGCGAGAGATGCCAGTGAGAACAAGATCCTGACACCAGTGGCGTCACATTTTTTGTCACACCATGGCGGGGATTACAGTGATTTGCAGGTGGTACTCATAGATCAGGTCATTCTGGGAGCTAGGGGGGGTAATCGTAAGAGAATATTATTACAGAAAGAGACCCAATGGATCTACACACTTCAAACTAGATCTCCACTGGGAATGAATGAGGACTTTTCTTTCCAGGCATTTTTAGGGCGAGATTGATCTAACGGTATACAACAGACACCCAGAGTACAATCTCGTAAAATATCCTCTTAACCATATAGACACCCTGTATATGATTGGGGTGATGACATTTTTGTGGCCTTAACTCCAGTAATAGTCGCATGTGATTATCCTCTTGACCATATAGACACCCTGCATATGATTGGGGTGATGACATTTCTGTGGCTTTAACTCTAGTAATAGTTGCATGGAATTACCGGACCACATAGGCACCCTGTATACAAGCAGGTAAGTAGATGACTGGGTGCCCTTATAACAGCAGCGAGATAGGCCCTTGATCCTACAATTATATATTTTGTTTCCAGTAAAAGCCTCTCTTTGGATATTACTTGTGTGGATAATAGAGATTGTTTCTGTATGTTCTAATTTGGGCGTCTTTTATGTTTCTTGAGGTACCCATACGAGGACCGTCTACCTGGGAACCTAGCCCCACCAGGAACTTGACAAAGGAGAGGGGATGTCCCCGTGAAAATTGTGGAACCCTTCCAAGGGCTGGGCAAAGGAGAGGGGACGCTGTGCGACAATATATCCCTCGATGTGGAGGAGGATTAATGACCATAGACTATCAAAAAACCCCGCTTATATATATATATAAGGGTCCTATCCCCTGGGGGACAATAGAGTCGTATGAAGGATCATGGACATCATTACCCGGGATGAGGTTGGAATGACCTTTAAAGGAAATATCATAGATCTCCTCGATGCAGCCCTGACATACCTCAAATTATTTGTCACTAGGAGATATATGTTAAGCCCCATCTGGGGTTAGCAGCAACCTGAAGATCACATGTACAGTGTACTTGAAATGGGCTTGTTCGGCAGACTTTCCACTGTTTAAGGGCTTATTTTGGCCCGGCTTTATTTATTTAATATACTTGAAAGTGTGGGAGTATTTACTCCCTGTATGATGCTTTGGCCAGAACATATATTATTATTTAGGAACAAATGATTGCTGTCACCATAAGTATCATGAGTTACTTTAATCTGGTTGTAATTAAGGCATTCATATGTAATCAGTTGTACTAGTGTAGGAACATGTATTGAGCAAACACAGCATTGTGTCCTGTTTCCTTTGATATACTTACCTTCCACGATCCGTTGATAGTTGTGATTGACAGGGTGGACTGGAGAGTGTGTCGGCCGTGCGCCCGCGCTCGGGCGCGCGCCCGCCCGGGACCTCCTACTGCAGGGGAGTGCGCCCGGGCGGTCGCGCGCCGGAGCCGGGTGCTCCCTGACGCACTTCCGGTTTTCGGCGTCAGTTTGGGCGGATGTGACGCACTCACCCCGCATTGCCCTTACGGGGGAACTTCCTGCCGGACGGGGCGTGCGTGTGGTGGGTGGCGCGCGCAGACGGACATCCTAACAGCCGGTTTTCTCAGGTATATATAAATGGGAACAGGACAGGCACGGTTCATACACCCTGGCGAAGTGGCGCATAGCCACGCAACGCGTCGGTGGGAACCGTTTGGAGGCGACCCCGGAGGCCTGACTATATGGTGATGTAAACAGCATTAGTTATTATATAGGATCTTGATTGATTAGATCACCTGAACCATTGGGGTGTTTACAATATACTTCCATGGACTCTTTTTTGCACTATGCACTTTGGCACTTGAATTAATGGATTCATACGATGATTATTGCACATGTTTGTGATGTTTTTTTGATGTTTTTGATATCTGCATAAGTTTTCTTCTTTGGTTTGTTTCTGATAGAGAAGTGAGTTGGAGTTTCACATGTTAGCACATATGCACTACTATAGGTTTCACTTTTAATATTCCTGTTACCCCATTCTATTTTGATAGGTTCAGTGTCATTATCATACTTATTTAGCCATTAAGGATTATGGAGCCATTTAAGGGGTCTGGACCTCGGACGCAGTGTGTTTATGTTTTTTAATGTGTCTTTTATGTGTAAATAGTGTACATTTTGAATGCTTTGTAGTAATAAATCAAATTAATATATTTTTCAATATTGTCTAGATATGTATTGATATCAGTGTGCGGCAGCAACACAGGGGTTTTTTCTGGGGGCAGGTCTAGGGTCCCCGTTGTGTACACATTGTTCACAGAGCGACTGAAGTATGGCGCTATGAGCGCCGCTAGCGTATGCCGCGGGCGGTAGCGATTCACTATAGCAGGCCTCCTCAGTCGCTACCTGGCGTTGTTGGGAACAACGCCTACATTGCTGAATATGATGTTTCAGATCAGCTTTGTAGGCGCTGTCATTTTGACACACGCTATTCAACACAGCGCCTGCGCTTTGCTTTGCTGTGGGCTTGAAATCAATGTTAGTACTAGGGATGAGCGAATCGATCCGGACGAACCCGGATTCGATCCGAATTTCAGGAAAAATTCGATTCGGATCGAATCCGAATTTCCCCGCGATTCGATCACTCGAAGTTTTCCTTTAACATCCATTCATTTACATTTACAGGCATTCTAAGATGGCGGACGGGACATGTCTGGACATGTATCCCGCGCCAGTGCAAGCTGGGGCAGTCACATGCAGCCTATCAGCAGCCAGCAAGCCCGGTGACGTCACACAGCGGTATTTAACGGCGGCCATCTTGCTTTTCCTCATTTCTCTATTGCATTCGTGAGAGACAGAACGCTGTGTAGCTGAGGGACAGACAGTTAGACAGGCAGGGACAGACAGGGACAGGCTGGAGACAGGCAGGAGACAGACAGGAGACAGACAGAAAGCCAGGGAAAGGTAGGAAAAAACGGAGGCTGTGACAGGGAGATTTTTTTTTTTTTTCATCCAGCCTGAGTGTTACTAGCTGGCTGACAGGCTTTGTTAGCGTTTTCAGGCTGCTTATAGTAACTAACTGTGCATATATACTGAACTGATCTTAAGTCTGCTGTGAGGCATCCCATTCTGTGACTACACCAGCCTCTGTTTAAGACCATATAAGCATTTGCTCTTATCATATTTGAAATTAGGCCTGATAAAGACACTTTTGCTGGGCAAAGCACTACTGGACCCTGCCAGGTGCACTCCTATTTGGGGCATCCCATTCTGTGACTACAGCAGCCTCTGTTTAAGACCATATAAGCATTTGCTCTTATCATATTTGAAATTAGGCCTGATAAAGACACTTTTGCTGGGCATAGCACTACTGGACCCTGCCAGGTGCACTCCTATTTGGGGCATCCCATTCTGTGACTACACCAGCCTCTGTTTAAGACCATATAAGCATTTGCTCTTATCATATTTGAAATTAGGCCTGATAAAGACACTTTTGCTGGGCAAAGCACTACTGGACCCTGCCAGGTGCACTCCTATTTGGGGCATCCCATTCTGTGACTACAGCAGCCTCTGTTTAAGACCATATAAGCATTTGCTCTTATCATATTTGAAATTAGGCCTGATAAAGACACTTTTGCTGAGCAAAGCACTACTGGACCCTGCCAGGTGCACTCCTATTTGGGGCATCCCATTCTGTGACTACAGCAGCCTCTGTTTAAGACCATATAAGCATTTGCTCTTATCATATTTGAAATTAGGCCTGATAAAGACACTTTTGCTGGGCATAGCACTACTGGACCCTGCCAGGTGCACTCCTATTTGGGGCATCCCATTCTGTGACTACAGCAGCCTCTGTTTAAGACCATATAAGCATTTGCTCTTATCATATTTGAAATTAGGCCTGATAAAGACACTTTTGCTGGGCATAGCACTACTGGACCCTGCCAGGTGCACTCCTATTTGGGGCATCCCATTCTGTGACTACAGCAGCCTCTGTTTAAGACCATATAAGCATTTGCTCTTATCATATTTGAAATTAGGCCTGATAAAGACACTTTTGCTGGGCATAGCACTACTGGACCCTGCCAGGTGCACTCCTATTTGGGGCATCCCATTCTGTGACTACACCAGCCTCTGTTTAAGACCATATAAGCATTTGCTCTTATCATATTTGAAATTAGGCCTGATAAAGACACTTTTGCTGGGCATAGCACTACTGGACCCTGCCAGGTGCACTCCTATTTGGGGCATCCCATTCTGTGACTACAGCAGCCTCTGTTTAAGACCATATAAGCATTTGCTCTTATCATATTTGAAATTAGGCCTGATAAAGACACTTTTGCTGGGCATAGCACTACTGGACCCTGCCAGGTGCACTCCTATTTGGGGCATCCCATTCTGTGACTACAGCAGCCTCTGTTTAAGACCATATAAGCATTTGCTCTTATCATATTTGAAATTAGGCCTGATAAAGACACTTTTGCTGGGCATAGCACTACTGGACCCTGCCAGGTGCACTCCTATTTGGGGCATCCCATTCTGTGACTACAGCAGCCTCTGTTTAAGACCATATAAGCATTTGCTCTTATCATATTTGAAATTAGCCCTGATAAAGACACTTTTGCTGGGCAAAGCACTACTGGACCCTGCCAGGTGCACTCCTATTTGGGGCATCCCATTCTGTGACTAAAGCAGCCTCTGTTTAAGACCATATAAGCATTTGCTCTTATCATATTTGAAATTAGGCCTGATAAAGACACTTTTGCTGGGCATAGCACTACTGGACCCTGCCAGGTGCACTCCTATTTGGGGCATCCCATTCTGTGACTACACCAGCCTCTGTTTAAGACCATATAAGCATTTGCTCTTATCATATTTGAAATTAGGCCTGATAAAGACACTTTTGCTGGGCAAAGCACTACTGGACCCTGCCAGGTGCACTCCTATTTGGGGCATCCCATTCTGTGACTAAAGCAGCCTCTGTTTAAGACCATATAAGCATTTGCTCTTATCATATTTGAAATAAGGCCTGATAAAGACACTTTTGCTGGGCATAGCACTACTGGACCCTGCCAGGTGCACTCCTATTTGGGGCATCCCATTCTGTGACTACACCAGCCTCTGTTTAAGACCATATAAGCATTTGCTCTTATCATATTTGAAATTAGGCCTGATAAAGACACTTTTGCTGGGCAAAGCACTACTGGACCCTGCCAGGTGCACTCCTATTTGGGGCATCCCATTCTGTGACTACAGCAGCCTCTGTTTAAGACCATATAAGCATTTTCTCTTATCATATTTGAAATTAGGCCTGATAAAGACACTTTTGCTGGGCATAGCACTACTGGACCCTGCCAGGTGCACTCCTATTTGGGGCATCCCATTCTGTGACTACAGCAGCCTCTGTTTAAGACCATATAAGCATTTGCTCTTATCATATTTGAAATTAGGCCTGATAAAGACACTTTTGCTGGGCATAGCACTACTGGACCGTGCCAGGTGCACTCCTATTTGGGGCATCCCTTTCTGTGACTACACCAGCCTCTGTTTAAGACCATATAAGCATTTGCTCTTATCATATTTGAAATTAGGCCTGATAAAGACACTTTTGCTGGGCATAGCACTACTGGACCCTGCCAGGTGCACTCCTATTTGGGGCATCCCATTCTGTGACTACACCAGCCTCTGTTTAAGACCATATAAGCATTTTCTCTTATCATATTTGAAATTAGGCCTGATAAAGACACTTTTGCTGGGCATAGCACTACTGGACCCTGCCAGGTGCACTCCTATTTGGGGCATCCCATTCTGTGACTACAGCAGCCTCTGTTTAAGACCATATAAGCATTTGCTCTTATCATATTTGAAATAAGGCCTGATAAAGACACTTTTGCTGAGCAAAGCACTACTGGACCCTGCCAGGTGCACTCCTATTTGGGGCATCCCATTCTGTGACTACAGCAGCCTCTGTTTAAGACCATATAAGCATTTGCTCTTATCATATTTGAAATTAGGCCTGATAAAGACACTTTTGCTGGGCATAGCACTACTGGACCCTGCCAGGTGCACTCCTATTTGGGGCATCCCATTCTGTGACTACAGCAGCCTCTGTTTAAGACCATATAAGCATTTGCTCTTATCATATTTGAAATTAGGCCTGATAAAGACACTTTTGCTGGGCATAGCACTACTGGACCCTGCCAGGTGCACTCCTATTTGGGGCATCCCATTCTGTGACTACAGCAGCCTCTGTTTAAGACCATATAAGCATTTGCTCTTATCATATTTGAAATTAGGCCTGATAAAGACACTTTTGCTGGGCAAAGCACTACTGGACCCTGCCAGGTGCACTCCTATTTGGGGCATCCCATTCTGTGACTACAGCAGCCTCTGTTTAAGACCATATAAACATTTGCTCTTATCATATTTGAAATTAGGCCTGATAAAGACACTTTTGCTGGGCAAAGCACTACTGGACCCTGCCAGGTGCACTCCTATTTGGGGCATCCCATTCTGTGACTACAGCAGCCTCTGTTTAAGACCATATAAGCATTTGCTCTTATCATATTTGAAATTAGGCCTGATAAAGACACTTTTGCTGGGCATAGCACTACTGGACCCTGCCAGGTGCACTCCTATTTGGGGCATCCCATTCTGTGACTACACCAGCCTCTGTTTAAGACCATATAAGCATTTGCTCTTATCATATTTGAAATTAGGCCTGATAAAGACACTTTTGCTGGGCAAAGCACTACTGGACCCTGCCAGGTGCACTCCTATTTGGGGCATCCCATTCTGTGACTACAGCAGCCTCTGTTTAAGACCATATAAGCATTTTCTCTTATCATATTTGAAATTAGGCCTGATAAAGACACTTTTGCTGGGCATAGCACTACTGGACCCTGCCAGGTGCACTCCTATTTGGGGCATCCCATTCTGTGACTACAGCAGCCTCTGTTTAAGACCATATAAGCATTTGCTCTTATCATATTTGAAATTAGGCCTGATAAAGACACTTTTGCTGGGCAAAGCACTACTGGACCCTGCCAGGTGCACTCCTATTTGGGGCATCCCATTCTGTGACTACAGCAGCCTCTGTTTAAGACCATATAAGCATTTTCTCTTATCATATTTGAAATTAGGCCTGATAAAGACACTTTTGCTGGGCATAGCACTACTGGACCGTGCCAGGTGCACTCCTATTTGGGGCATCCCTTTCTGTGACTACACCAGCCTCTGTTTAAGACCATATAAGCATTTGCTCTTATCATATTTGAAATTAGGCCTGATAAAGACACTTTTGCTGGGCATAGCACTACTGGACCCTGCCAGGTGCACTCCTATTTGGGGCATCCCATTCTGTGACTACACCAGCCTCTGTTTAAGACCATATAAGCATTTGCTCTTATCATATTTGAAATTAGGCCTGATAAAGACACTTTTGCTGGGCAAAGCACTACTGGACCCTGCCAGGTGCACTCCTATTTGGGGCATCCCATTCTGTGACTACAGCAGCCTCTGTTTAAGACCATATAAGCATTTGCTCTTATCATATTTGAAATAAGGCCTGATAAAGACACTTTTGCTGAGCAAAGCACTACTGGACCCTGCCAGGTGCACTCCTATTTGGGGCATCCCATTCTGTGACTACAGCAGCCTCTGTTTAAGACCATATAAGCATTTGCTCTTATCATATTTGAAATTAGGCCTGATAAAGACACTTTTGCTGGGCATAGCACTACTGGACCCTGCCAGGTGCACTCCTATTTGGGGCATCCCATTCTGTGACTACAGCAGCCTCTGTTTAAGACCATATAAGCATTTGCTCTTATCATATTTGAAATTAGGCCTGATAAAGACACTTTTGCTGGGCATAGCACTACTGGACCCTGCCAGGTGCACTCCTATTTGGGGCATCCCATTCTGTGACTACAGCAGCCTCTGTTTAAGACCATATAAGCATTTGCTCTTATCATATTTGAAATTAGGCCTGATAAAGACACTTTTGCTGGGCATAGCACTACTGGACCCTGCCAGGTGCACTCCTATTTGGGGCATCCCATTCTGTGACTACACCAGCCTCTGTTTAAGACCATATAAGCATTTGCTCTTATCATATTTGAAATTAGGCCTGATAAAGACACTTTTGCTGGGCAAAGCACTACTGGACCCTGCCAGGTGCACTCCTATTTGGGGCATCCCATTCTGTGACTAAAGCAGCCTCTGTTTAAGACCATATAAGCATTTGCTCTTATCATATTTGAAATTAGGCCTGATAAAGACACTTTTGCTGGGCATAGCACTACTGGACCCTGCCAGGTGCACTCCTATTTGGGGCATCCCATTCTGTGACTACACCAGCCTCTGTTTAAGACCATATAAGCATTTGCTCTTATCATATTTGAAATTAGGCCTGATAAAGACACTTTTGCTGGGCAAAGCACTACTGGACCCTGCCAGGTGCACTCCTATTTGGGGCATCCCATTCTGTGACTACAGCAGCCTCTGTTTAAGACCATATAAGCATTTGCTCTTATCATATTTGAAATTAGGCCTGATAAAGACACTTTTGCTGGGCATAGCACTACTGGACCCTGCCAGGTGCACTCCTATTTGGGGCATCCCATTCTGTGACTACACCAGCCTCTGTTTAAGACCATATAAGCATTTGCTCTTATCATATTTGAAATTAGGCCTGATAAAGACACTTTTGCTGGGCATAGCACTACTGGACCCTGCCAGGTGCACTCCTATTTGGGGCATCCCATTCTGTGACTACACCAGCCTCTGTTTAAGACCATATAAGCATTTGCTCTTATCATATTTGAAATTAGGCCTGATAAAGACACTTTTGCTGGGCATAGCACTACTGGACCCTGCCAGGTGCACTCCTATTTGGGGCATCCCATTCTGTGACTACAGCAGCCTCTGTTTAAGGCCATATAAGCATTTGCTCTTATCATATTTGAAATTAGGCCTGATAAAGACACTTTTGCTGGGCATAGCACTACTGGACCCTGCCAGGTGCACTCCTATTTGGGGCATCCCATTCTGTGACTACAGCAGCCTCTGTTTAAGACCATATAAGCATTTGCTCTTATCATATTTGAAATTAGGCCTGATAAAGACACTTTTGCTGGGCAAAGCACTACTGGACCCTGCCAGGTGCACTCCTATTTGGGGCATCCCATTCTGTGACTAAAGCAGCCTCTGTTTAAGACCATATAAGCATTTGCTCTTATCATATTTGAAATTAGGCCTGATAAAGACACTTTTGCTGGGCATAGCACTACTGGACCCTGCCAGGTGCACTCCTATTTGGGGCATCCCATTCTGTGACTACACCAGCCTCTGTTTAAGACCATATAAGCATTTGCTCTTATCATATTTGAAATTAGGCCTGATAAAGACACTTTTGCTGGGCAAAGCACTACTGGACCCTGCCAGGTGCACTCCTATTTGGGGCATCCCATTCTGTGACTAAAGCAGCCTCTGTTTAAGACCATATAAGCATTTGCTCTTATCATATTTGAAATAAGGCCTGATAAAGACACTTTTGCTGGGCATAGCACTACTGGACCCTGCCAGGTGCACTCCTATTTGGGGCATCCCATTCTGTGACTACACCAGCCTCTGTTTAAGACCATATAAGCATTTGCTCTTATCATATTTGAAATTAGGCCTGATAAAGACACTTTTGCTGGGCAAAGCACTACTGGACCCTGCCAGGTGCACTCCTATTTGGGGCATCCCATTCTGTGACTACAGCAGCCTCTGTTTAAGACCATATAAGCATTTTCTCTTATCATATTTGAAATTAGGCCTGATAAAGACACTTTTGCTGGGCATAGCACTACTGGACCCTGCCAGGTGCACTCCTATTTGGGGCATCCCATTCTGTGACTACAGCAGCCTCTGTTTAAGACCATATAAGCATTTGCTCTTATCATATTTGAAATTAGGCCTGATAAAGACACTTTTGCTGGGCATAGCACTACTGGACCCTGCCAGGTGCACTCCTATTTGGGGCATCCCATTCTGTGACTACACCAGCCTCTGTTTAAGACCATATAAGCATTTGCTCTTATCATATTTGAAATTAGGCCTGATAAAGACACTTTTGCTGGGCAAAGCACTACTGGACCCTGCCAGGTGCACTCCTATTTGGGGCATCCCATTCTGTGACTACAGCAGCCTCTGTTTAAGACCATATAAGCATTTTCTCTTATCATATTTGAAATTAGGCCTGATAAAGACACTTTTGCTGGGCATAGCACTACTGGACCCTGCCAGGTGCACTCCTATTTGGGGCATCCCATTCTGTGACTACAGCAGCCTCTGTTTAAGACCATATAAGCATTTGCTCTTATCATATTTGAAATTAGGCCTGATAAAGACACTTTTGCTGGGCATAGCACTACTGGACCCTGCCAGGTGCACTCCTATTTGGGGCATCCCATTCTGTGACTACAGCAGCCTCTGTTTAAGACCATATAAGCATTTGCTCTTATCATATTTGAAATTAGGCCTGATAAAGACACTTTTGCTGGGCATAGCACTACTGGACCCTGCCAGGTGCACTCCTATTTGGGGCATCCCATTCTGTGACTACACCAGCCTCTGTTTAAGACCATATAAGCATTTTCTCTTATCATATTTGAAATTAGGCCTGATAAAGACACTTTTGCTGGGCATAGCACTACTGGACCCTGCCAGGTGCACTCCTATTTGGGGCATCCCATTCTGTGACTACAGCAGCCTCTGTTTAAGACCATATAAGCATTTGCTCTTATCATATTTGAAATTAGGCCTGATAAAGACACTTTTGCTGGGCATAGCACTACTGGACCCTGCCAGGTGCACTCCTATTTGGGGCATCCCATTCTGTGACTACAGCAGCCTCTGTTTAAGACCATATAAGCATTTGCTCTTATCATATTTGAAATTAGGCCTGATAAAGACACTTTTGCTGGGCATAGCACTACTGGACCCTGCCAGGTGCACTCCTATTTGGGGCATCCCATTCTGTGACTACACCAGCCTCTGTTTAAGACCATATAAGCATTTGCTCTTATCATATTTGAAATTAGGCCTGATAAAGACACTTTTGCTGGGCATAGCACTACTGGACCCTGCCAGGTGCACTCCTATTTGGGGCATCCCATTCTGTGACTACAGCAGCCTCTGTTTAAGACCATATAAGCATTTGCTCTTATCATATTTGAAATTAGGCCTGATAAAGACACTTTTGCTGGGCAAAGCACTACTGGACCCTGCCAGGTGCACTCCTATTTGGGGCATCCCATTCTGTGACTACAGCAGCCTCTGTTTAAGACCATATAAACATTTGCTCTTATCATATTTGAAATTAGGCCTGATAAAGACACTTTTGCTGGTCAAAGCACTACTGGACCCTGCCAGGTGCACTCCTATTTGGGGCATCCCATTCTGTGACTACAGCAGCCTCTGTTTAAGACCATATAAGCATTTGCTCTTATCATATTTGAAATTAGGCCTGATAAAGACACTTTTGCTGGGCATAGCACTACTGGACCCTGCCAGGTGCACTCCTATTTGGGGCATCCCATTCTGTGACTACAGCAGCCTCTGTTTAAGACCATATAAGCATTTGCTCTTATCATATTTGAAATTAGGCCTGATAAAGACACTTTTGCTGGGCATAGCACTACTGGACCCTGCCAGGTGCACTCCTATTTGGGGCATCCCATTCTGTGACTACAGCAGCCTCTGTTTAAGACCATATAAGCATTTGCTCTTATCATATTTGAAATTAGGCCTGATAAAGACACTTTTGCTGAGCAAAGCACTACTGGACCCTGCCAGGTGCACTCCTATTTGGGGCATCCCATTCTGTGACTACAGCAGCCTCTGTTTAAGACCATATAAGCATTTGCTCTTATCATATTTGAAATTAGGCCTGATAAAGACACTTTTGCTGGGCATAGCACTACTGGACCCTGCCAGGTGCACTCCTATTTGGGGCATCCCATTCTGTGACTACACCAGCCTCTGTTTAAGACCATATAAGCATTTGCTCTTATCATATTTGAAATTAGGCCTGATAAAGACACTTTTGCTGGGCAAAGCACTACTGGACCCTGCCAGGTGCACTCCTATTTGGGGCATCCCATTCTGTGACTAAAGCAGCCTCTGTTTAAGACCATATAAGCATTTGCTCTTATCATATTTGAAATAAGGCCTGATAAAGACACTTTTGCTGGGCATAGCACTACTGGACCCTGCCAGGTGCACTCCTATTTGGGGCATCCCATTCTGTGACTACACCAGCCTCTGTTTAAGACCATATAAGCATTTGCTCTTATCATATTTGAAATTAGGCCTGATAAAGACACTTTTGCTGGGCAAAGCACTACTGGACCCTGCCAGGTGCACTCCTATTTGGGGCATCCCATTCTGTGACTACAGCAGCCTCTGTTTAAGACCATATAAGCATTTGCTCTTATCATATTTGAAATTAGGCCTGATAAAGACACTTTTGCTGGGCATAGCACTACTGGACCCTGCCAGGTGCACTCCTATTTGGGGCATCCCATTCTGTGACTACAGCAGCCTCTGTTTAAGACCATATAAGCATTTGCTCTTATCATATTTGAAATTAGGCCTGATAAAGACACTTTTGCTGGGCATAGCACTACTGGACCCTGCCAGGTGCACTCCTATTTGGGGCATCCCATTCTGTGACTACACCAGCCTCTGTTTAAGACCATATAAGCATTTGCTCTTATCATATTTGAAATTAGGCCTGATAAAGACACTTTTGCTGGGCAAAGCACTACTGGACCCTGCCAGGTGCACTCCTATTTGGGGCATCCCATTCTGTGACTACAGCAGCCTCTGTTTAAGACCATATAAGCATTTTCTCTTATCATATTTGAAATTAGGCCTGATAAAGACACTTTTGCTGGGCATAGCACTACTGGACCCTGCCAGGTGCACTCCTATTTGGGGCATCCCATTCTGTGACTACAGCAGCCTCTGTTTAAGACCATATAAGCATTTGCTCTTATCATATTTGAAATTAGGCCTGATAAAGACACTTTTGCTGGGCATAGCACTACTGGACCCTGCCAGGTGCACTCCTATTTGGGGCATCCCATTCTGTGACTACAGCAGCCTCTGTTTAAGACCATATAAGCATTTGCTCTTATCATATTTGAAATTAGGCCTGATAAAGACACTTTTGCTGGGCATAGCACTACTGGACCCTGCCAGGTGCACTCCTATTTGGGGCATCCCATTCTGTGACTACACCAGCCTCTGTTTAAGACCATATAAGCATTTGCTCTTATCATATTTGAAATTAGGCCTGATAAAGACACTTTTGCTGGGCATAGCACTACTGGACCCTGCCAGGTGCACTCCTATTTGGGGCATCCCATTCTGTGACTACAGCAGCCTCTGTTTAAGACCATATAAGCATTTGCTCTTATCATATTTGAAATTAGGCCTGATAAAGACACTTTTGCTGGGCAAAGCACTACTGGACCCTGCCAGGTGCACTCCTATTTGGGGCATCCCATTCTGTGACTACAGCAGCCTCTGTTTAAGACCATATAAGCATTTGCTCTTATCATATTTGAAATTAGGCCTGATAAAGACACTTTTGCTGGGCAAAGCACTACTGGACCCTGCCAGGTGCACTCCTATTTGGGGCATCCCATTCTGTGACTACAGCAGCCTCTGTTTAAGACCATATAAGCATTTGCTCTTATCATATTTGAAATTAGGCCTGATAAAGACACTTTTGCTGGGCAAAGCACTACTGGACCCTGCCAGGTGCACTCCTATTTGGGGCATCCCATTCTGTGACTACAGCAGCCTCTGTTTAAGACCATATAAGCATTTGCTCTTATCATATTTGAAATTAGGCCTGATAAAGACACTTTTGCTGGGCAAAGCACTACTGGACCCTGCCAGGTGCACTCCTATTTGGGGCATCCCATTCTGTGACTACAGCAGCCTCTGTTTAAGACCATATAAGCATTTGCTCTTATCATATTTGAAATTAGCCTGATAAAGACACTTTTGCTGGGCATAGTACTACTGCATCTTTTTTGGGGGGCATCCCATTCTGTGACTAAAGCAGCCTCTGTTTAAGACCATATAAGCATTTGCTCTTATCATATTTGAAATTAGCCTGATAAAGACACTTTTGCTGGGCATAGTACTACTGGATCTTTTTTGGGGGGCATCCCATTCTGTGACTAAAGCAGCCTCTGTTTAAGACCATATAAGCATTTGCTCTTATCATATTTGAAATTAGCCTGATAAAGACACTTTTGCTGGGCATAGTACTACTGCATCTTTTTTGGGGGGCATCCCATTCTGTGACTAAAGCAGCCTCTGTTTAGGACCATATAAGCATTTGCTCTTATCATATTTGAAATTAGCCTGATAAAGACACTTTTGCTGGGCATAGTACTACTGGATCTTTTTTGGGGGGCATCCCATTCTGTGACTAAAGCAGCCTCTGTTTAAGACCATATAAGCATTTGCTCTTATCATATTTGAAATTAGCCTGATAAAGACACTTTTGCTGGGCATAGTACTACTGCATCTTTTTTGGGGGGCATCCCATTCTGTGACTAAAGCAGCCTCTGTTTAAGACCATATAAGCATTTGCTCTTATCATATTTGAAATTAGCCTGATAAAGACACTTTTGCTGGGCATAGTACTACTGGATCTTTTTTTGGGGGCATCCCATTCTGTGACTAAAACAGCCTCTGTTTAAGACCATATAAGCATTTGCTCTTATCATATTTGAAATTAGCCTGATAAGGACACTTTTGCTGGGCATAGTACTACTGGATCTTTTTTGGGGGGCATCCCATTCTGTGACTAAAGCAGCCTCTGTTTAAGACCATATAAGCATTTGCTCTTATCATATTTGAAATTAGCCTGATAAAGACACTTTTGCTGGGCATAGTACTACTGCATCTTTTTTGGGGGGCATCCCATTCTGTGACTAAAGCAGCCTCTGTTTAAGACCATATAAGCATTTGCTCTTATCATATTTATATTATAAGACACTTTTGCTGGGCATAGGCTTACTGCTGCCTGCCAGGTGCACTTCTGTTGAGGCATCCCATTCTGTAACATAGCATACCCCTCTTTATTTACACTAAGCAGCTCTCTTATTTACACTAAGCAGGCCTGTTGGAGGCTGAGTGTTACTGCTCACTTTTGGTGTGCATTATATTCTGTTTCATATAGACCCACCGCTGCCCGGGGGATCTTAAAATATCACCTACTACCACGCCAGTTAGACTATGTCGGGCAGACAAGTGCCTGGAAGTGAAAAGAGGAGTGGCAGAGGCCAAGATTCCGCAGGCAGAGCTCGCATCAGACTGGGGGCCAGTAGCAGCAGGAGTCACGCTGAGAGACCTAATCTGCCAGTATCTGCTAGCGGTCGGGTCTCCACCAGTAACGCATCTGCCGTGGTAGATTGGTTGACGCGCTCATCAACAACATCATCACAACTTACGTCTGAGACCCCCAGTCTAGGGTCGGTAGGTTCCTCTGACACAACCCTGAGTTGGCATGCCCCGAGAGCAGTCCCTGTCCTCCCATTGCCTCTGGCCTACGCCGTTCCCTCCCCCAGCGACGTATCCTATGCTTTGGGTTCAGCTCCACTCTTTAGTGAGGAGGACGATCAGATACAGGAGGACAGTCAGCAGCTACTGCCCAGCCAAGAAATGGAGGTGGCTTCTTTAGCTAGGCAGACAAATAGTGATGTGGACAGTGTCGTGGGTGCTGCGAGCGTTCCAGCTCCTGCGCCAGACACTGTTGACGAATCCACGAACATCAGTGACGTACAGCCACAACTCGGTGATGATGATGATGATGACGATGAAGCCGATCGCACTTGGGAGCCGGGTGATGAAGGGGCTTCATCGTCATCATCAGGAGAAGAGGGGCGCAGGTTGCCCCGGAGTCAGCAGCTGAGGCAGCAAGGTGGTAGCAGTCAGCATGGGGGCACAATTCCAAAGGCTGGAGCCGGCCGGGGCCGGGGTAGAGCACCTGCTGTGCGGCAGTCTACCTTATCGGGAGGTAGTGGAGCAGGGGTTCCTGGAGTTGGCAACAGCAGCAGTGAATCAGTGAGGCCAGGGGGTGGGAAAAGTAGCTACTCGGCAGTGTGGCAGTTTTTCCTGAGGCATCCGCAGGAGGGTAACATGGCCACATGCAAGATATGTAGGCAAAAGGTGAAGCGTGGCCAGGGTCCAAATGTTGGCACCACGGCCCTGCGTCAACATATGATGCGTCACCATAAAACGACCTGGGAGAACCGAGGCTCCCAAGGGGTGGTCCAGTCTGCTTCCTCACCAAGTGAGCTCCCAATTTCTGCCAGCCAAGGCTCCAGCACCTCAGCCGAAGGCAGCTGTGCGTCATACCCATCCTCTGTCGCTCCTGCTCCTCCTCCTCCTCCTCCAAGTCATGCATCCCGCCAGCAATCCATCAGCGAAGCCATGTCCAAGAGACAGCAGTATGCGCCCACTCATCCTACGGCGCAGAAGCTGAATGTGCTCCTGTCCAAGTTGCTGGTGCTGCAGTCGCTCCCTTTTCAGGTGGTGGAATCTGCACCTTTCAGAGAACTGATGGCTTGTGCCGAGCCGAGGTGGAGAGTCCCAAGCCGTCATTTCTTTGCCAAGAAGGCAGTACCAGCGCTGCACACTTTTGTTGAACAGAAGGTGGGCCAGTCCTTGAGCCTGTCGGTGTGTAGCAAAATACATGGCAGCGCCGACATCTGGAGCTGTAACTACGGTCAGGGGCAGTACATGTCGTTTACGGCCCACTGGGTGAATGTGGTCCCTTTGCAGCAGCAACTTGGACAGGTCACGCCGCTTCGGCCTCCGCGCTCTCTGCCCATTGGGCCTGTGACACCGTGCGACTCGGCCTCCTCATCCTCCGCCATCTCCTCACCCTCCACTGTAGGCTCAAGTCTCAGTGCCCCTCCAGTCTACCATGTGTGCAGGGCACGGAGGTGTCACGCAGTGCTTCACATGGTTTGTCTTGGCGAACGGAGTCACACAGGGGAGGAACTGCTTAAATGTATTCATCAGGAAATCCAAACATGGCTTACTCCGAGAAAACTTAAAATGGGAATCATGGTTACCGACAATGGGAAGAACATTTTGTCTGCGCTGCGCCAAGGAAGCCTGACCCATGCCCCCTGCATGGCTCACGTCTTCAATCTGGTTGTCAAGCGGTTTCTGAAGTGTTCCCCCCATCTGCAGGACATCCTAACAACTTCACGGAAACTTTGCATGCACTTCAGCCACTCCTACACCGCCAAACACACCCTTCTTGAGCTACAGCGTCAGAATGGTATCCCCCAACATAGTCTGATTTGCGATGTTTCCACCCGTTGGAATTCCACCCTTCACATGTTGGACCGATTATATGAACAGAGAAAAGCCATCACGGATTTCCTGATGATCCAAGCAGATAGGGGGACTCCCCTGTGTAACTTCAATGTCAACCAGTGGCAGCTCATACGTGACACCTGCCGTTTGCTCAGGCCCTTTGAGGAAGCCACTTTATTTGTCAGTCGGCAGGATTACGGGATGAACGACGTGATTCCACTGCTTCATGTACTACAGCACATGTTGGAAACCATGGCTGGTCAGGGCACTGGAGACAGGGCGTATACATCTTACGGCCACATGAACCCCGTTGGAGCTGAACTGGAGGAGGAGGAGGAGGAAGAGGAGGAGGAGGAGTTGCCCAGCGAAACACAGTTTAGGCTTGGCGAAATGGCTGGTTTATCTAGTCAGCGGACAGGAGAGGAGGAGCAGGAGCAGCCAGAGGAGCTAGAGGTTTTTGAGGAAGGAGAGACAGAGGACCCGGGCACACCGTGGCAGTATGCAGTGGAGATGGAGACAGGTAGTCCATCCGAGTCACTTGCGCAAATGGCACGAAGCATGCTCACATGCTTGCGTAGTGACCCCAGAATTGTTTCCATCTGTCGGCGGGATGACTTCTGGCTGTCCACCTTATTGGACCCTCGCTTCCGGCACAAAATGGGGGCATTTTTTAAACCCACCGAGAGGGAGGACAAACTCAACTACTACAAAGACATTCTACGTAGGCAGTTGGCCGATGCCTATCTGCGCCATGGTCCATACTCTCGCAGGTCTGACTCGAGGGGACCTCTGCGCTCACCTTCCACTGCCATGGCCGCTGGGGGGGTTGGCAGCAGCAGCAGCAGAAGCTCCATCAGCAGCAGCAGCCTCAGTCTTCAGTCGCTAATGAGTAGCTTTCTACACCCGCATAGTGAGGCTACTCATGAGCAGCAGGAAGACCTGGAGCAGGACCTGAACCAGCAGGTCATGTCATACTTTGACATGACCATGCCAACACACCTTGAGGATCCGCTGGACTTCTGGGCAGCCAAACTTGATTTGTGGCCGCAACTAGCAGAGTTTGCCCAGGAAAAGCTGTCCTGCCCGGCAAGTAGCGTGCCATCTGAGCGGGTGTTTAGTGCGGCGGGGGCCATAGTTACGGCGAGGAGAACTCGTCTGTCAACTAAAAATGTGGAGAGACTCACCTTTGTCAAAATGAATCAGGGATGGATCAGCCAGGATTTCCACCCACCAATGCCTGATGCATGCGACTAGATTCAGCATGGTGCCACGTTTTACACTTTCCAAATGGTGCAAAACATATTTATGTCTTTAGGCCATTTTTTGGGCTCCTGCTGCTGCTACTGTCAACTCCTGCCAACTCCAGGGTGTGATTCATCCAATTTTTGGGCTCCTGAGGCCAACTCCAGTGTATATTTGGGCTCCTGCTGCTGCTGCTGCCAACTTCTGCCAACTCCAGGGTGTGATTCATCCAATTTTTGGGCTCCTGAAGCCAACTCCAGTGTATATTTGGGCTCCTGCTGCTGCTGCTGCCAACTTCTGCCAACTCCAGGGTGTGATTCATCCAATTTTTGGGCTCCTGCTGCTGCTGCTGCCAACTTCTGCCAACTCCAGGGTGTGATTCATCCAATTTTTGGGCTCCTGAGGCCAACTCCAGTGTATATTTGGGCTCCTGCTGCTGCTGCTGCCAACTTCTGCCAACTCCAGGGTGTGATTCATCCAATTTTTGGGCTCCTGCTGCTGCTGCTGCCAACTTCTGCCAACTCCAGGGTGTGATTCATCCAATTTTTGGGCTCCTGAAGCCAACTCCAGTGTATATTTGGGCTCCTGCTGCTGCTACTGTCAACTCCTGCCAACTCCAGGGTGTGATTCATCCAATTTTTGGGCTCCTGAAGCCAACTCCAGTGTATATTTGGGCTCCTGCTGCTGCTGCTGCTGCCAACTTCTGCCAACTCCAGGGTGTGATTCATCCAATTTTTGGGCTCCTGAGGCCAACTCCAGTGTATATTTGGGCTCCTGCTGCTGCTGCTGCCAACTTCTGCCAACTCCAGGGTGTGATTCATCCAATTTTTGGGCTCCTGAAGCCAACTCCAGTGTATATTTGGGCTCCTGCTGCTGCTACTGTCAACTCCTGCCAACTCCAGGGTGTGATTCATCCAATTTTTGGGCTCCTGAGGCCAACTCCAGTGTATATTTGGGCTCCTGCTGCTGCTGCTGCCAACTTCTGCCAACTCCAGGGTGTGATTCATCCAATTTTTGGGCTCCTGCTGCTGCTGCTGCCAACTTCTGCCAACTCCAGGGTGTGATTCATCCAATTTTTGGGCTCCTGAAGCCAACTCCAGTGTATATTTGGGCTCCTGCTGCTGCTACTGTCAACTCCTGCCAACTCCAGGGTGTGATTCATCCAATTTTTGGGCTCCTGAAGCCAACTCCAGTGTATATTTGGGCTCCTGCTGCTGCCAACTTCTGCCAACTCCAGGGTGTGATTCATCCAATTTTTGGGCTCCTGAGGCCAACTCCAGTGTATATTTGGGCTCCTGCTGCTGCTGCTGCCAACTTCTGCCAACTCCAGGGTGTGATTCATCCAATTTTTGGGCTCCTGAAGCCAACTCCAGTGTATATTTGGGCTCCTGCTGCTGCTACTGTCAACTCCTGCCAACTCCAGGGTGTGATTCATCCAATTTTTGGGCTCCTGAAGCCAACTCCAGTGTATATTTGGGCTCCTGCTGCTGCTGCTGCCAACTTCTGCCAACTCCAGGGTGTGATTCATCCAATTTTTGGGCTCCTGAAGCCAACTCCAGTGTATATTTGGGCTCCTGCTGCTGCTGCTGCCAACTTCTGCCAACTCCAGGGTGTGATTCATCCAATTTTTGGGCTCCTGCTGCTGCTGCTGCCAACTTCTGCCAACTCCAGGGTGTGATTCATCCAATTTTTGGGCTCCTGAGGCCAACTCCAGTGTATATTTGGGCTCCTGCTGCTGCTGCTGCCAACTTCTGCCAACTCCAGGGTGTGATTCATCCAATTTTTGGGCTCCTGCTGCTGCTGCTGCCAACTTCTGCCAACTCCAGGGTGTGATTCATCCAATTTTTGGGCTCCTGAAGCCAACTCCAGTGTATATTTGGGCTCCTGCTGCTGCTACTGTCAACTCCTGCCAACTCCAAGGTGTGATTCATCCAATTTTTGGGCTCCTGAGGCCAACTCCAGTGTATATTTGGGCTCCTGCTGCTGCTGCTGCCAACTTCTGCCAACTCCAGGGTGTGATTCATCCAATTTTTGGGCTCCTGAAGCCAACTCCAGTGTATATTTGGGCTCCTGCTGCTGCTGCTGCCAACTTCTGCCAACTCCAGGGTGTGATTCATCCAATTTTTGGGCTCCTGAAGCCAACTCCAGTGTATATTTGGGCTCCTGCTGCTGCTACTGTCAACTCCTGCCAACTCCAGGGTGTGATTCATCCAATTTTTGGGCTCCTGAGGCCAACTCCAGTGTATATTTGGGCTCCTGCTGCTGCTGCTGCCAACTTCTGCCAACTCCAGGGTGTGATTCATCCAATTTTTGGGCTCCTGAAGCCAACTCCAGTGTATATTTGGGCTCCTGCTGCTGCTGCTGCCAACTTCTTCCAACTCCAGGGTGTGATTCATCCAATTTTTGGGCTCCTGCTGCTGCTGCCAACTTCTGCCAACTCCAGGGTGTGATTCATCCAATTTTTGGGCTCCTGAGGCAAACTCCAGTGTATATTTGGGCTCCTGCTGCTGCTGCTGCCAACTTCTGCCAACTCCAGGGTGTGATTCATCCAATTTTTGGGCTCCTGCTGCTGCTGCTGCCAACTTCTGCCAACTCCAGGGTGTGATTCATCCAATTTTTGGGCTCCTGAAGCCAACTCCAGTGTATATTTGGGCTCCTGCTGCTGCTACTGTCAACTCCTGCCAACTCCAGGGTGTGATTCATCCAATTTTTGGGCTCCTGAAGCCAACTCCAGTGTATATTTGGGCTCCTGCTGCTGCTGCTGCCAACTTCTGCCAACTCCAGGGTGTGATTCATCCAATTTTTGGGCTCCTGAGGCCAACTCCAGTGTATATTTGGGCTCCTGCTGCTGCTGCTGCCAACTTCTGCCAACTCCAGGGTGTGATTCATCCAATTTTTGGGCTCCTGTAGCCAACTCCAGTGTATATTTGGGCTCCTGCTGCTGCTACTGTCAACTCCTGCCAACTCCAGGGTGTGATTCATCCAATTTTTGGGCTCCTGAAGCCAACTCCAGTGTATATTTGGGCTCCTGCTGCTGCTGCTGCCAACTTCTGCCAACTCCAGGGTGTGATTCATCCAATTTTTGGGCTCCTGAAGCCAACTCCAGTGTATATTTGGGCTCCTGCTGCTGCTGCTGCCAACTTCTGCCAACTCCAGGGTGTGATTCATCCAATTTTTGGGCTCCTGCTGCTGCTGCTGCCAACTTCTGCCAACTCCAGGGTGTGATTCATCCAATTTTTGGGCTCCTGAGGCCAACTCCAGTGTATATTTGGGCTCCTGCTGCTGCTGCTGCCAACTTCTGCCAACTCCAGGGTATGATTCATCCAATTTTTGGGCTCCTGCTGCTGCTGCTGCCAACTTCTGCCAACTCCAGGGTGTGATTCATCCAATTTTTGGGCTCCTGAAGCCAACTCCAGTGTATATTTGGGCTCCTGCTGCTGCTACTGTCAACTCCTGCCAACTCCAGGGTGTGATTCATCCAATTTTTGGGCTCCTGAGGCCAACTCCAGTGTATATTTGGGCTCCTGCTTCTGCTGCCAACTTCTGCCAACTCCAGGGTGTGATTCATCCAATTTTTGGGCTCCTGAAGCCAACTCCAGTGTATATTTGGGCTCCTGCTGCTGCTACTGTCAACTCCTGCCAACTCCAGGGTGTGATTCATCCAATTTTTGGGCTCCTGAAGCCAACTCCAGTGTATATTTGGGCTCCTGCTGCTGCTGCTGCCAACTTCTGCCAACTCCAGGGTGTGATTCATCCAATTTTTGGGCTCCTGAAGCCAACTCCAGTGTATATTTGGGCTCCTGCTGCTGCTACTGTCAACTCCTGCCAACTCCAGGGTGTGATTCATCCAATTTTTGGGCTCCTGAGGCCAACTCCAGTGTATATTTGGGCTCCTGCTGCTGCTGCTGCCAACTTCTGCCAACTCCAGGGTGTGATTCATCCAATTTTTGGGCTCCTGAAGCCAACTCCAGTGTATATTTGGGCTCCTGCTGCTGCTACTGTCAACTCCAGCCAACTCCAGGGTGTGATTCATCCAATTTTTGGGCTCCTGAAGCCAACTCCAGTGTATATTTGGGCTCCTGCTGCTGCTGCTGCTGCCAACTTCTGCCAACTCCAGGGTGTGATTCATCCAATTTTTGGGCTCCTGAAGCCAACTCCAGTGTATATTTGGGCTCCTGCTGCTGCTACTGTCAACTCCTGCCAACTCCAGGGTGTGATTCATCCAATTTTTGGGCTCCTGAGGCCAACTCCAGTGTATATTTGGGCTCCTGCTGCTGCTGCTGCCAACTTCTGCCAACTCCAGGGTGTGATTCATCCAATTTTTGGGCTCCTGAAGCCAACTCCAGTGTATATTTGGGCTCCTGCTGCTGCTACTGTCAACTCCTGCCAACTCCAGGGTGTGATTCATCCAATTTTTGGGCTCCTGAGGCCAACTCCAGTGTATATTTGGGCTCCTGCTGCTGCTGCTGCCAACTTCTGCCAACTCCAGGGTGTGATTCATCCAATTTTTGGGCTCCTGAAGCCAACTCCAGTGTATATTTGGGCTCCTGCTGCTGCTGCTGCCAACTTCTGCCAACTCCAGGGTGTGATTCATCCAATTTTTGGGCTCCTGCTGCTGCTGCTGCCAACTTCTGCCAACTCCAGGGTGTGATTCATCCAATTTTTGGGCTCCTGAGGCCAACTCCAGTGTATATTCGGGCTCCTGCTGCTGCTGCTGCCAACTTCTGCCAACTCCAGGGTGTGATTCATCCAATTTTTGGGCTCCTGAAGCCAACTCCAGTGTATATTTGGGCTCCTGCTGCTGCTGCTGCCAACTTCTGCCAACTCCAGGGTGTGATTCATCCAATTTTTGGGCTCCTGAGGCCAACTCCAGTGTATATTTGGGCTCCTTCTGCCCCTCATAGTGATGCCACTTCAACTCTCTGCAATTGTGCCGCTCTGCGATTCTATTAGCGATGCCTCTGATCTGCATGTGATATTTCTTCAAAGTATTATTTAACTAACCCAGCACGCATCCTGTGCGTGTTACAGCAAGGCTGAATGGTTTACAACCCTATTGAGGCTCTAGGAGGCTCAGAAATAGCCGTTTTTAATAGCGATTCGTCGCGAATTTATTCGGGTCGAAACGATTTTTGTCGGAAAATTCGGCGAATCAGTCGAATCGAATTTTTCAAAAGTTCGCTCATCTCTAGTTAGTACCTTCAGAAGTAAACACATTGCAACATGTTTCTTTTTAGTATTTTTATTTTGGTTTTAAATGTTTTTTAATTAAAGTAAAATTTTCAAATTAAATTTCTGAATTTTCAGGGTGTTTATCGGGGTGCCTGAAAAAGAATAAAAAGTGCAGTTAGTATTTATATTTAATGTGGCTTTCTCGCAGTAAAAAACTAAAGCAATCATTTTTTAAGAACATTTTGGTCCAACTTGCACAACAACCCTAATTGTTATGTTGGTCAACTTCCACCCCCCCTTATAGTGGTTTTGGTCATCTTACACCCCCCTTATAGTGGTTTTGGTCATCTTACACCCCCCTTATAGTGGTTTAGGTCATCTTACACCCCCCTTATAATGGTTTTGGTCATCTTACTCCCCCCTTATAGTGGTTTTGGTCATCTTACTCCCCCCTTATAGTGGTTTAGGTCATCTTACACCCCCCTTATAGTGGTTTAGGTCATCTTACACCCCCCTTATAGTGGTTTTGGTCATCTTACACCCCCCTTATAATGGGTTTGGTCATCTTACACCCCCCTTATAGTGGTTTAGGTCATCTTCCATCCCCCTTATAGTGGTTTTGGTCATCTTACTCCCCCCTTATAGTGGTTTAGGTCATCTTACACCCCCCTTATAGTGGTTTTGGTCATCTTACACCCCCCTTATAGTGGTTTAGGTCATCTTACACCCCCCTTATAATGGTTTTGGTCATCTTACTCCCCCCTTATAGTGGTTTAGGTCATCTTACACCCCCCTTATAGTGGTTTAGGTCATCTTACACCCCCCCTTATAGTGGTTTAGGTCATCTTCCACCCCCCTTATAGTGGTTTTGGTCATCTTACTCCCCCCTTATAGTGGTTTAGGTCATCTTACACCCCCCTTATAGTGGTTTTGGTCATCTTATTCCCCCCTTATAGTGGTTTAGGTCATCTTACACCCACCTTATAGTGGTTTTGGTCATCTTACTCCCCCCTTATAGTGGTTTAGGTCATCTTACACCCCCCTTATAGTGGTTTTGGTCATCTTACACCCCCCTTATAGTTGTTTATGACAAATTATGATTGGAGCCAACAAATATTTTCCCTGTAGTGCAGTACTTGGATTAGAGTGAAGGGTAGTTAGCTTACCGCAAAAAACGAAGTGATCATGCTTTCCCTTAGCTCAAAGCCAGTCTGGGTGTCCTCACTTGTTTCTGCGGCCAAGTTGGGGATTTCGGGCACCAGTGCTGTTTCTTCAGGTGATTGGATTCTGTGGCATATACAAAGATTGTGGAGCACACAGCAGGCGAGGATGATCTTGGAGACCTTTTGTGGACTGTACACCATATCTCCTCCTGGGCGTGCCAAACAGAGAAAGTGTGCTTTCAGCAGGCCGATGGTTCGTTCCACAATGCTTCGGGTTTTGCGGTGTGCTGCATTGTAGTGTTCATGGGCAGAGGTCTGTGGGCTTCTGACCGGAGTCATCACCCACGTTCTCTGCCCATATCCCTTATCCGCTGTGGAAAAAACACAAGGAGGGAGACAGCAATTAGTACTAGTACATGTTTTTGGTTTCATTTTTAAAAATTTCGCTTACTACGCCACATATTTTATGCCAAATACTTTGACATGGTTAATTATTTACCCAGTAGCCAGCCAGCTGGCATTTCGTTGTTCTCGAACTTCCGGCACAGGACTGTCCGCTGCAGGACGTAAGAATCGTGGCATGAGCCGGGGAACCCCGATCTCACGGCCCGCAGCTTCATTTCATGGTCACAGACCACCATGATGTTCATCGAATGATATTGTTTTCGGTTCCTAAAATACAGCTCCTGTGCACGGGGAGGGCGGAAAGGGATATGTGTACCATCAACGCACCCTAGCACATTCGGGATCCCACCCATGAGATAGAATGCATGTTTTATTTTGGCAACCTCATCCTCAGGAAACTTGATGTAAATAGGGATCAAATCACAAATCGCCAGTACTACCTGGATTAATATGCGGCTCATTGTAGCCTGGCTGATCCCGCTGAGGAGGGCAGAGGTTGCCTGGAAGGTCCCTCGTGCCAAAATATTCAAAGTGGCACACAGGCGTACTATGCCTGGAATGGAACGAGTGCGTTTGGTGGATGGCTCGATTTTGTGCTTAATCTGATCATATAGGGACTGTAGTGCAGCACGATTCAGACGGAAGCGGCTCCTGATCTGCTCGTCACTTAAGTCCCATACTGAAAGGCGGATTCCAAAGGAGCGGGGTGCCCTAAGCCTCACAGCACCCCCCTCCCTGTCCTCCTGCTCTTCCAGCATTCTCACACATCCATCCACCCATACCCCATACATCACCCTCTTATCCATCACACACTCAACAGATATACAAAATAAGCCAAACAAAACAAAAAACCACAAACACACCACACACACAAACAATCACACTACTCACACACTCACTACAATGCAGCTCACCACAAAACCAGAAGTATAGTGGTCAGAACCACCAGACTGCTGAAAAACAGCTTTCTAAGTTAGGCACAACCAAGAGGGGAGTTGCTGCACAGCCCACAAAAGGCCCCAAAATCAAGCCTCACTTGCTGTATGCTCCACAATATTTGCATATGCCAACAAAATCAATCTCCTAAAGAAACAGCACTGATGTCAGAAATCACCCAACAAGCCACAGAGAGTGAGGACCAAACCCAGCCAGACACTCAAATGAGCTAAGGGAACCAAGCACCACACCACAGCCTTTGCCACAGTGTAACAATACCAGAAGCTTGCCAAATCCAGCCATTTATACTTCACTTTGAAAAAGGACAGGTCCGCTTTGCCGCCTTTTGCGTTGCTCTGCTATTTCCGGTCTCCAATTAGCTGACCCAGGTGTGCGTGAAACGGAGTGCGCACGCGCACGCTATTAGCGCTACTAGCGTACGTGAGCCTAAACTTGCGTGCATTAACGGACATGGCAGAAAATTCTGTGGTGGGCCAATGAAAGGTAAGCTGCTGTTTCTTTAAATAGCCGTTAGTATAGCCACATGTCACAAGTGTTTAATATACATGAGTACATTGTTGTCTTTGGTTGTGTGTTGTTTGGTTAATGAGGTCTGTAATTAGTTAATTGCCTACCACACATGGTTCAGTCAGTGCAGTGGAGGTGTTGCTACAAGCACCTGGCCAGTATGTGTGAATCTATTAAGTGGACCTGTTTGTGATTGGCTGTTAGAGCACATAAAACCTGCCCAACCCAAAAAGAGGGCGATGCCATTCTGTAGTCTGCATGCGTGCTTGTTGGTTGTGTATTGGTGTGTGTGTGCAGCTACAGGATGGAGCCAAATTCAGGACATCTGCCGGCCACAGCAGGCCCAAGTAGGAGTGTGGTGGGTGCTGTGCGCAGACCTCCTTTAAAGAAAATGGCCCAGCCTGAAGGTGGTGCAGCACCCCAGGCTAAGCGCCCAGGTGCCAAGAGGGAGCCTGAATTTAATTTGGCGGAGAATAATAATCTTGTGCGCCTTACCCTTGCTAATTGGGAGCTGCTCTTTGGCTCCCAAAGCAAGTCAATAGGCAAACAAGAAAGAAGCAAACTGTGGGATGCCATTGGTGAGGAGCTTACTAGCAGTGCTCCACACCCACGTAGTGGCCCATCCTGCAGGAAACCCTTCTACACTTTGAGAGGGGCCCTTATAAAAAAGATGAATCACGATCTTGATGTCGAGAGTGGGACCATCCAGGGTCCAAAGAGTACCTACAGGCCGTATGAGGAGATGCTGAAGGGCAAAATTCCACTTGCTCGGCTGCAGGGTGTGGATCCTGGGGATGACACCACAGGTTGGACTGAAGGTACATATTTTCTGTCTATTTTGTGATGGTAATGTTAATGTATGTGATTTGCTTTGTCTCTTTCTGGCCAACTAACAGTAGGACCTGTGAAGTAGTACATTATACCTCATAAATGTTTTACTTTCCTGTGTGTTGCTTTCTGCATAGGTGCACATGGTGCTGTCCATGAGTCGGGGGAGGAGGAGGACACCCAAAATCCTGCCCTTCAACCAACCTCCAGCCTAACCCAGTCTGGCATTGAAGGTATTTAACACTAATTTAGGGGCTGGTTGTTTTTTCCCAAAATGGGTGTGGGAGCACCTCAAACAATAGCTTGTACCACTGTTGAGGATTACTAATATGGACCTGCGGACTAATTTCACGCCCACTTTAACCCTCACAGCAACTAACTAACAAGGCCCTAACCTGTGTATCTATGTGGGAAGCCAGAGATGTGTGGCCATATATCTGCATATACATGTGGAAGCCACACTGGCCTTGTTTAGTGAATATTATTGATTGAGCTGCTCACACACACCTAAATGCATGTTTTATTTTGTGCCGCACATTACCAATGGCTAAATGTTTGGTTTGTTTTTTCCTAGCTGCCCCGCCATTGGCACGAGCATCTCCTCAGGAGCCAAGCTACTCTTTGGATGCCGGTAAGTGCATGTGTCAACCTTGCTTTATCCGCTTTACCACAAGTGCATGTCTATCATTCCTCTTTTTGATTTGTAGGCCAAGTGACTGGTTCATCTTTGGACCCCACTTCCGATGTTGCAGGTCAACAGGACCCTGTTGGTGTGTATTGCAATAAATAATGTATCCTTTATGCAGTTTATGTTACACTGGTTCAATTTGGTTAGTCTAATAATCTACATGTTTGCTCTGTCAACTTGAAGATGCCTATTTTGAGTGCTTTTTCCATCCCCAGGGTCAGTCTAATAGTTTTTTGAGTGATTGCAATGCATTTTTTGGGTATATTTAAAGACAAACATTCACCCAAGTAGTTGGAGGAATATTTAGAGACATTAATTGTGTCTTTTAGTTGGCCAGAATATCGGAAGTGGCTGTCCGGAAAGGGCCCTTCACGTTGAGGCTGCCAGAGATGAGGGTAAGTTGTTTTTGCTTGATTATCTAGTATGGATTTTTGCAATACTTTTGTGGAACTTTATTCGGCCAACTTGTGTTTAAACATGTATTTTAAAGGGCAAAGCTCGACTGAGGGCCCCACTCCAGACATCTGGGAGATGGCGGGTATGTGTAATTTTAGCAATGTGTCTGATCTTATTTGGCCCAATTATTGCCTCATATTCCTCTTACATACATGTTAGCAATCTGAGTTTAACAGATACCTTTTGGCTAGTGTGTAATCTTGCACTTTGTGGAGGTATGGCCTCGATAGGCTGTCCATGTTACATTTGAGTTTGGTCCGCTGACCTACTAACCTGACTTTCCTGTTTAGCATATGCCAACTTGCTGGAGCTCTCTGATGTGGATTTGCCCCTCTCTGGCAGCCAGACCCCGCTCCTACCTGTGCCGGACGTCATGGAGGTAACATGGCTGATTTAGAGGACCAATAACCACATTGGCATGTTCGTGGGTAGGCCATGAACCAACGTGTCACATTTCCTTTCTTTGATGTTTTGGCAGGAGGCGGGACCAGAACCCCAAGCTGGGACCTCTTCCCAAGTGCCATGTGGCCAAGCTTCAGAGGCTCAAGCAAGGGTAAGTTGTATTGTTATAGTTTGGGCAAATGATTTGGAGGGGCATACCTGCATTGGTTCTGTTTGACTAAAATGTTGTTTTCTATTTTGTTAGGCTCAAACCAGAGCAAGAGGAGGTGTGGCACCAACCAGTGCAGATTTTTACACGCTAGGGGTCCGGATGCTGGAGGACTACAGTCGCCAACAGCCGCGTGATGTAACTAATGAGCGCATTGCGGCGTTGGAACATCAGGTGCTGATGTGTCAGCAACAAAATGAGGCCCAGCAGCGCCAGATAGACAAGATGCGACAAGGCCAACACCAACAAACTAACCAGGAACTTGTTCGCCTGTCAAATCTGATGGAGCAATCTCTCCAGCGCCAGGAACAATCTCTCCAGCGCCAGGAACAAAGTTTGTTGTTGACACAACAGCTCATACAACAGCAGTCTATTTTTTTTTCTGCACTGTTGGCCCCCAACACCGCCCCTAGCAATGACTCCCAACCTCCCCGGCCCCCAAGCCAAGAATATTAATTTGTTTGTTGTTGTAATTTTTTTGTTGGAAATATATTTGATTACCCCACCTCTAAATTGTGTTTTTCCTAAGACATAGCTAAGAACACAGTCAGGGATGAGTATCTTGATCTACATATGTAAATGTAGGCAAAAATTAATGCCACACATTGGTGACCATAGCTTACTATGGTTTACACATTAAATGGCTACAAAGGTATGCCAAAATGTACACACGAATGGGTTTGTAGACACTTAAACTATGCTTGACAAGGCACAACACACTGTAATTAACAAAATACAAAATATTTATTAAGAAAGGCGGGCAACAGGCCCGACATTTGGCCGCAAAGTGCATAAAACCAGGGGCCAGTCATCACCCCACCCTAACGACGCCTCTTCTTGGCCAGCAGCATAAGGCGAAGACGCCGGATCGACCGCCACAGTCTGCGATGCTGGTTTTCACAAGCTGTAGAGAGTAGAAAAAAAACAGATTTAAAAAATCGAATGTGACCTCAACAGACACAGATGTAGCAATGTAATGTCAGTGGGTCCAATTAGCTGACGCTCACATTAACATTGTTGCCCACTGTGCCCTTAGGTGTTACCATTATATGAGTACTAGTGGCTGGCTTAAATGTGGCCACCACATCCCAAGCATACATTTACTCTTAACTCTTGGGAATAAAAGAAGGTATAAGTCCCAGTGTGGACATTTATGTGTTTAGTCACAGCCAAACATCAGGGCCTAAGTCCTAACGAGTAAACTAGTTTGTCCAAGAATCTTAGAGGTCACGACCTAAGCAGGCCCATTTGGTTGGGTAGAAACCACAATTTGTCTCTATGTGGCAAACTCAAGAATGTGAGGCAACAATCAAGCATGCAGACATGCATGTAGGATTGTTGGCCAAACACATGTAACCTAGATGTGTGTTGATTAAACACATAGGTACATTGTAAATGTCTGCAGATTTGACTATAAGACATAGGGTTCACAAGTCTTTAGGCATATGAAGTGGGATGTACTCACCATCGCAGCTGTGGCGGGGGCCCATGCTGCTGGCCGTCCCGGGAGGTGTGGTGGTGATGTACACCGGCTCCGTCTGCGTGGCCACATCTGTCAGGAGAAAGCAAAAGACAAAAGCAAAATTAGTGGGCCAATGACACATGACTGTTTGTCATCCATCTGGTTATGGAGTCTGCCAACTCAAATGCTTGCATGGTTACACACATGTTGTCCGACATTAGCATCTTTCATGGTCCATGAGTTCATGTAAATTCTTTTGGGTTGCAACACGGACACATAAAGATAATGTGCCAATAACCTTGACAGTGCAATGCTAAGGACTAATTTGCAGTTGATTGTAGAATGTTACTAGTGTGCAACATGTGTTAGCCGGAACAACTTAACAAAATAACACATTTGCTAGCCCCCCATCATGGTGTGGACAGAAACATAGGGGTGGTTGCCATTTGTATTGCACTGTAGTGGGGTTTGTGATGTTAATGTACATTATCAAACCAGCTTGTACTATGGACCAGGAAACATGTGTCTGTTAACCCTTTCGCTGCCAGCCTACCTGCAGCATTTCCCACTCCCTGTTGCCAGACTGAGTTTCACTGTTTCGTGCTACACATGTTCAACTGTCATTTTTGAAAGGATTTCCAGGGATTTCCCAGGAAAATTATATATTGTTTTTTTCAACAGAGTCTGGGCTTTAACATGAAATGTCTTGTTTGTATTTTTTAGGTGTATTCTCAACATTTTTGGGTGAAATGTGTGAAAAAAATTAAAAAAAATATATTTTTTTACAATTTGTAGAGTTTTTTTGTAATAAAAAATGTAAGTTTGTCAATAAAATCTTATTGCGTGAGAAACCCCAATTTCTCCCGGTTACAGCGATACCACATATGTATAGGTAGACACCCTGTCCTGCCCAGAAGCCTTTTATAGCTGCTGGATGACAAATGGTTAATTAAAAAAAAAAAATGACATAGGGTCCCCCTTCCCGGGGAGGGGGACCCCATTTTTTTTTGGATTTTTAAGGGTTAAAAACCCTTAAAAATCCAAAAAAAAAAATGACGTGGGTTCCCCCTTACCCAAAGTAACCAGCCCGGGACCAGCTATGGGGGCTTGTAGGCACAGAGTGGGGGGGCCAGCTTTGGTGGCCCCCCCACCCTGCAGCCTACGAGCCCACATAGCCTATGTGGGCCCGGGCTCTTCTGCCCCCCCCTGGCCTTTGGGGAGGCAGGTAATGGGGGTGCGGGGGTCAATGGCAAGCCACCCGCTAGGGCAGGTGACTTGCCACCCCCCCCAGCCTTGTGAACTGGTATAAGGGGTCTCATGGACCCCTTACCAGCTCACAAAGAGTTAATGTGAAAAAAAACCACCACACAATAATAAAAAGTATTTTATTCAAAAAAAAAAAAAATTTTTTAACTGTACTTACCTTCGATTGCAAGCTCTTGTCCCTCGCCGCTCAGCTGACAGATGCCTGTGATCGGCATCCAGAGAAGGAGAAGGCAGGAGATCAGAGGATCTCCTGTCACCTCCTTCCAGGGCACCGATCACCGGCATCTGAGAAGCTGAGAAAGCTGAAGCCGGTGATCGGGACCGGGATGACGTCATAAGCCCCGCCCCCAAGGGGGCGGGGCTTAGAGGCAAGATGGCGGCCACCATCGTGAAGAAGAGAGGAGAGAGCCTCCCAGGCTCTCTCCTGAAGATCGGTAAGTCCTGGGGGGGGATCGGAGGCCCCCCAGGTGAAGAGGAGGGACAGCGGGAGCCAGCGCACACACAGGTAAGTGAATGTCATTTTTATTTTTTATTACAGTTAGCAGCTGCTGCTGCAGAAGCGGGGGGGGGGCGGCCTATTCCGGGGGCTCTCCTGGAGCCATCCGACCCCCCACGGGGGATCGGATGGCACCAAATTAAAGAGGAGACCCGGCCGGATCCAACAAGGGGTCAGGTGAGTATTTTTGATTTTTATTTTTTAAACTAGAAGCGAGGAAAGTCAAGCACGTAACACCTACGGGCTTGGCACTTAAGGCCCAGCCAAGCCAGCACGTAGGTGTTACGTGCTTGGCAACAAAAGGGTTAAAAGTGGGCCAAGACCCAGGATTGATACTATTCTGTGTTTTGGTCCACTTTGGCAGAGCACAACAATTTGAGTGAGACACCGTCCGCCGCCGCTGCCTTCCGCGCATCACTCCTCCAGTGTGTGCGCACGCGCAGCCCATTATGAAACAGAGAGCGCAGGCGCACACACATCTAGAGGGGCACGCAGGAGGGTGCGGCGGTGGCTTCTGCCACCCCCAATGAGGTAAGGAGTTTGTGGGCTTTTTTTGGGGGGGGGCCCTGGGTGAGGGAGGTGATTGGGCATGGAAGCTTAGAGATTCCAAGCACAATCAACAATGGGTGTTGGTCCACTTTAAGGAATGTCATAACATATGGAATGTGAGGGATAACAACAAACACTTACCACGACTATGCCCGTGGAGAAGGTGTTGCCAAAAGGCCATGGAGGTGCCGCCTATATGATGCCCTGCAAATTAGAGAGGAATGGCAAGGGCTAAGTACAAATGGCCAGATGAAACCTGTCACAGACTAACAATGACAAAATGTGCACTCACCAGGGGATGATCCGCCACTTGAAGCCCAGAGAGGGCTCTGAGGAGGAGGCGGGGAGCCTCGGCTCCTCACACTCTGCTCCGAAGATCCCCCAGCCAAAGGGCCACCCTCCTCCCTCTCACTCCCTGCTCCTTCAGGGAGTGTGGGAGAGTCCATTCCTTCCACCCCACTTGGACTCCCCACTTGAGAGTGGCCCCTTGGCTGTTGAGACTCCTCAGAGTCAGAGTGTGAGGAGCTGAGGCTTGATCCTGCCAGCCCCCCAGCAGCACACTCCTCTGGGGCGTCATCCCCTTCCTCCCCTTGGGTCCTCTAAATAGGACCCGCGAGAGGGACCCTCCCCCGATGACTCCCCCGAGTCCACCTGTCTGGTTCGGGGGAGGACTCCCTTCCCACGTTTCCCCAGGGGAGGACGCTTATCTGTGTTGAGGGGGTGAATGAAAAGAATTAATATTAATACCCAAAATGGACACAGCTTAGAAGATTATTTACAAAAAAGTATAAACATAGCATAAGCTTAAACTTACCTGAAGCGTAGGCATCATATAGGCGGTACACGCCTTCAGGGTCCCGGTGCTTGAAGTCCGACCATTTTTGCATTATTGATCGGACTGTGAGGTGGGTGTCGAAGCGCCGGGACACTGTGGCCTTCACCTCCATGGCAATTTGCTTCTTGCCCCCACGGGCATAGTCGTATTGGTGGATGCAGAAATCCTATGAGCAATGAAAAACAAACAAAAATCAATACATGACATCAGAACAATGGCCTAAACAGTTATACTGAGAACAGATTAAAGTGGACCAACACCCAGGATTTTGACTATTCTGGCTTTGGGTCCACTTTACTGGGGCACACCAATCGGGGGTGGGCCGCTGTCTGAAACCCCCCGGGAAGGCCAGAAATACTCAACTGACCACGCTCCCTGATTGTGCCAGGCTATCACAGCGCTCTGCGCCGCTGTGGTATGCGCGTCCCAGGCCGCTTGGACGCGCATACCAGCTCAGCTGCCTGTGAGCGCTGTAGGACGCGTGTTGCGCTTCCCTCTAACAGGGAGGGCGCCTGCGCCGGCCATTAACAAATGTCCGGCGCAGGGGCACACCCTGCTAGAGGGAAGCGCAAGACGCATCCGCGGCTCGCGCATGCACCGATGTAACGGGGCTGAGGTAAGGTTTTTTGGCCTCCTGGGGGGTTCATCCCCGCAGGACATCCCGATTTGGGATGCCCCGCGGGGAGGGATCTGATTGGTCCGGAAATCTAAGAGATTTCAGGGCCAATCCCCCCTGTGTGTTGGTCCACTTTAAACATAAAATCCAAGATAAACATACTCACTTTGACCACCTGGCCGTTTACGCGGCTATCCACCCGTTTCCTAGTCTGTTTCGCTGGCCCAGGAGGGGAAGGGGTTGGAGGGGGGTTAGGTGGGGGAGGTGAGGTAGGTGGGGGAGGTGGGGGAGGGGTGGTGGGGTCAGAATCAGAGGAGGAGCTGGGGAGGCGCAGAATCCGTCTCCTGGGCAGCATGGTGGAAACGCAAAGGAGGAAACAGGAACCGGATATGACCAAAGCGACAGGGGAAAAAAAAAAAACGCTCCGCGCACCAGGAACAAGCTAATATCCGCTATGTGCAAGCTAAGTGGCGGAAATAGTCGATTTACGCATTCCAAAAAGCTATTGGACTAAGCGCAAGTAATTTTTAGCTTTATGTGGATTTGAAACGCAAAGGATGAAACCGGAACCGGATATGACCAAAGCAACTGGGGAAAAAAAAAACACAAACGCTCCGCGCACCAGGAACAAGCTAATATCAGCTATGTGCAAGCTAAGTGGCGGAAAAAGAAAATTTACACATTAAAACAAGCTATTGGACAAAGCGCGAGAAAGTTAAAGCTTTATGTGGCTTTGAAACGCAAAGGAGGAGACCGGAACCGGATATGACCAAAGCAACTGGGGAAAAAAAAAAAAATAAAAAAAACCTCCGCGCACCAGGAACAAGCTAATATCAGCTATGTGCAAGCTAAGTGGCGGAAAAAGTAAATTTACGCATTACAACAAGCTATTGGCAAAGACGCCATTAATTATTAGCTTGATTTAGCTGGGTGTTCAAGATCCTGTAATGCATAGGTCCGAGAGAACCAAAAAGCTGGTTGCCCACAAATAACAATCTTATTCCTTCATAAAATAATAACACAATAAAACTATCCAACTACATGATAATGTGGCACACAGGAGAATGCATAACGGGTTGTTATGAGCTTGTACGCCTGAAGAAATCCTGCAGAATGTGGACATGCACGCTCACAACTACATTGTATTCATTAAGAACGACTGGGGTCGCGGCAAGTGAATTCCGGGAAAATGGCAGAAGGGCACATGTATGAACAGCACAGCGCAGCACAGCGCCGCTCGCGCCGCCACATAGCGAATCAAAACAGCGACTGCACAAACTCTGACCACCACAGATTCATCAAGGACAGGGCTGCCGAATAGCTTGGGCGCTGACAATTTCAATGAGCGAACGTGAGCGCCAAGCATGACTGACTAAAAAGTAGCTTTACAAGCCCCGTGTGTTGTGAAAGCAAGCTATTTTGAGCCTAATGTGTTTTGTGGGAGGAGATGCATTTTAGATGTCACTCACAACATTACAGTGTAAAAATTACAACTTTCATCTAAAAAACAAAAATAACAAGACAGATTAATAAAACATATCCCAAAAAACATGTGTTGAATTTTGTGCAAAACACAAGAACACAAAAACCACTTAAAACAATCATTGCAGTGTCTGCCATTGAAATGTATGGGAGAGCGGCAGGTAGCGACAGGTCAGACCTGGCGCTGTGATGGGATTAGCAGCGGCGCTGTTCGTTGCAGTCGGCTACATGATGAATCCCGCGCTAGCTGACGCTCTCGCCGGCGCTAGCCGCATTTAGCGTGATAAATGCGTCATTGTGGCCGACGCCGGGCGTACTTGAGTCGGTAGCCGCCATTAGCTGGCCGTACCTGGCGCTCGTCAGACACTACCTGGCGCTATCGCTTGATGAATAAGGCCCTAAGTCAATTTTTCTCCCCCATTTATGTACCAGTTACCCGAACAGCATAACTCATTTGACTGGATAAGGGCCTGTTTGGCTCTGTCTTTACTAATAGCCACCAGAATCATTCACCACTAGTCTGCTGCTACCGCATTTACAAATGCCATTTTGTAGAATCTAACCTGCAAAAAAGTATCTTTAGCTGGTAGACCTACAGAGAGGTTAAATTTAAATATTTAAGTGTGGTGTGTTTTCTTTACCTTACTAAAAGTGAACTGGTAATGGGGCCAAGGGTAGAATAGAAGAGCAGCAAGCCACTGTCCAACATTCTGGTAAGTGACTTGCCCATAATCCCTGCCCATTTCTTGCACTTCCATGAGCCAGAGATGTGGAAGAGCCTGGCGCCCCTTGGAATGGGCCCCGTGTTCCTACCCTTCATGCCCCCTCCTCTTCAGTGTCTCCCCTCTCCTCTAACCATCTTATGTACCGACCCAAGTAATTAATACATTTATTTATTAATGTTTTAGTGTCATGTTTTATTTCTTTTAACTCCCTGTGAAATGTAAAAGGGTTTGAAAAATGTCCCAATACCAGTTCAAAGGATAGGAGGGCCTGCATGCCACTCGTTGGCTCTGCTCCATTACCCTTCACTAAGGCACAAGGATGTAGACGAGTCCAGTGCCAGGGGCCCTGTGCTCTTCCGGGGGTTCTCTGCTGAATGGCAAAGAAGATGAAGAACTGGAGTGCTGGCCTAGTTTTTAGGGAGGGGGCATGTATTTTTTTCAACAAAAAAATGCATTTTAGATCTGCTCTAGTACGTGCACCACCAAAAAATGTAAAACACTTTACAGTTAGGGAGCTGCAAAGTTCAGGCCTCCGAACCCGAGCACAGACTTTGGCGAAAAGCCTGTGCTCAAATTCGGCACGCGGCCGAACCCAGAAACCTGGAAGCTGGTTTTTACATTTAGAAATCACAGCCGTGCCCATGATAGGCACCGCTGGGATTGGCCAGACGGGACACGTGACGCTGCCATATAAAAGGCAGGGTTGCGCGTCATGCCATCTCAGAGCACTCCGCACTGCAGTAGATAGGGACAGGTTTGCTTCTCAGTGAAGGACAGATAGGGCTCTGTTTAACAAAAAGGAAACCTAGCTGTCCTTTTTAAGACACATAAGAGGGGAGAGGAGGCTGGCTGCATCTCAAACTGTCTTTAGGGCACCTAGTGAGTGGATGGTGTCGGTGAGGGACAGCTAGGGAGAGGCACATAGCAACAAATCTGACTGTTCTCATTGCATCCTGAGGACAGACAGCTGCCTGGGCACATCTGGGAATGTAATGCAGCTCATTTTTTGCTGCGTTAAAACTCCTGTATTCTTGGCCCCATAAGATCAGACCAGTCATGCAGTCATGCAGTGAGCAGACGGCCAGGGTAAATGAACGCTTACCGCTGTCCCTGCTTTGGTATCCGGTGCTGCCACCGCCTCTCAGGACCAGAGTGTTTGTGTCAGCGCACGCTGACACTGAGAGCAGCTGCTCCTTGATTCAGGGCAGCTTGTTTCACATGAGCTTCTATGTGCTCCAGTGTCTGCACAATGACTGCAGAGTTGCCCTCATAGTCACTAGTGCCGATTACTAAGTGGCCACCCTGCTGTATCCCCGCTCTAAGGACAACATCACCTCCTTCATTCCAGCACTGGAACGGTATAAAAAAATAAGAGAGTAAGAACGCATGCTGGTGGACCCCCTACTGGAGAACTTCCCAGCTGACTTTAAGAGCTCAGTGTTAGCATGAGGCAGAGGAAGAGGAGCAAGTTGCCAACACAGTAAGGGCACTGACAGCAGCTCACAGGGATGAGCATGGCCACAATGTGGAACAATGTATTTCATTGACCGCCACATCCACCACAATGGGATATGGCCTGTTGTACCAGGAGGCAGACTTTGACTCACATGGTGGATGACTACCTGTCCTCGCATCTCCTGGTACTGAGTGATTGCTCCTTCCCGCTCAATTTCTAGGTTGCTAAATTGGATATGTGGCTAGACCTTGGAGGTGCTGGTCTGCCCTGCCGCAAGTGTCAGAATGTGTATTCAGCACCGCAGGGGGTGTCATCAGCGACAGGAGGATCCGCCTATCCAGAGCCAACGTGGACAGGCTAACATTCCTTATGAGAAACGAGGCGTAGATCCCACAGAACTTGGCTGTGCCAGTGAGTGGTTGAAGTGTTTGCTACCTTATTTATTTATGTTTGTATATATTTAGCTATTTATACTAATCTTAATTTAACTATGTATATATGTATATAATTATGTATATATTTATTTATCGATGTTATTAATTATATATGTATTTATTCATTTATGTATATATTGATTGATTTATTTGTTAGTCCTAAAGCTACTCTCAGCATGAGTGAGCCCAGCATAGCCTCAAAACTGTTTCTGGCCAGCTCAGCCGTGACCCAAAAATTGAAGCAAAGAAATCACTTTCGTTTATACATACATAATCAATTTACAAACAGAGATTTGCAGGTGCTCTGAAATGGCGTATTTGATACCAAGGGGGCTTAATTGGGAGAAAGTTAGTGTGTCTGGAAAGGGACTTTAAGCTATGGATCAACCACTCCAAACAGCTAATTAAATAATACTAGACAGAGTTTTCATCCATACTAGAGGAGTTAGATTGTACAGTATATTGCCATAAACTGAAGTCACAATACAGTATTCTTAAGAACAGCAGGCCCTTTAGTGTCAAATGACTACCTCCCTTTGGCCATCTACAGACTATATGGACATCTATATTTCAAAACAAGCATAGCATGAATTCGTAAGTATACCCCACCCCAGGTTATAACACATAATATAACATAATAATGTACAGCAAATAGTGCAAAGACATTATTTTTTATTATACAGGTACTCCAAGAATGAATGCACTTGACATTTGAACAAGAAATCTGAAGTGGTTCTTCTACAGTTTTAATCATATATAATAACTATGAGCTCCAGAGGGATACAACCATGAGATGCAAAGTCTTCCATGTTTAACTCTGATGAAATAAAAATAGTTCAGTTGATTTGTAACCCTCGCTAACCAAGTGGCGTGTTTGTTTTTTGATGGCTTCCTCATGAGGATTTGCCAGTCTCACAGAAGAGAGATTCTTTGACAAGGTCTTCCTTGGAAAAACAAGATGTTCCTCTATTTGTATGCATAATCAGAGCTGCTACCAATTAGAGATACTCTAGCAATCAAAGGGGAACAAAAAGGGTCAATACTTTGAAAGCTGATGTGTTGTGTTTGCTTAACTTCATTTAATTAAGAAAAAAGTCTTCAACACAGGCTAAGTTAATTTTATGAAGGCCACACTGCATCATCCTCGGAGCGGAGTGCTGAGAGTTTTTATTAGGCTTTCAAAAAAAATGTTGGTCATTGGGAAAGAGGACTGACAGACAATTGATTCAATTGAACCACAGCACAGACAACCTCCTAAGTATTTTTCCATTTCTCTCCTTTTTATCTTTATTGCTATCTACTTAATTGTTTCCTGTTTTATATTTAATCCTGTTTGCCTTGCATCTCTTTTTTCATTGTTTTTCTGTTTTTCTGTTGCCTTAAATACATTCTGAAAATACAGCAGAGGGTCACTGATGCTCTGAATTAAGGACCTAGAAAAGATCCCACTAATTTTGAAGAGCCTGGCTACATTACTTGCCTAGGACGCTCGATCGCCCCCTGCCTAGAAGTGGTCATGGGTCAATTGATTCATCCGATCTCATTGTCTTGTGTGTGGCTTAGATAGTGGAGAACACACCATGGTTTTGTGTCCTGGTGGCAGCCTTGTATAGCCACGACGTCTAACATCGCAGTGACACATGTGGGGTGCAATTGGTCGGTTTGATCAGTTGGTTTGGTTGATGAACAATCAAGAGATCTGATCAACCTGTGCAATCGTCACACTAACCAGATCCGGAGATCGACGGGGTACTCTGGTTTTCACTTGCAATCATGGTAAACACATCCAAAAACAGTTCTGAGCAAGTAACCTAGGTTCATTATTAAGGATACAGGTCAAGGTCAGAGACAAAGGCAGCGTAGTATTGGGGATCACAAGGAAAGCCAAGGTCAGTTCAGGTATCCAACGCTGAGGTAGAGGAGAACAAGCTGGGCCGAGAAACTAAAGCCAGCTGAATCACAGCTCACAGAAATGCTTTCTCCAAATTCCTTGTATTCCTGTGTTGCTAAAGTGAGAGTGGCTTTCCTGCCCTTGATTAAAGACATTTGTATAGTTTCTGGTGCCGCACAACTTCAATTATAATATGTATATTCGATCTTTATTAAATTATTTGAAACCATGCATGACACGACATACTACATAAATTTTAAAAACCACTTAAAAAACATTGGATCTCGTCCAAGCTGGCTAATTCATGATGTTGTATAACATAATATAATGTAATAGCAATGAATGTAATGGGTTGGGTTCCCTAATGTTACCCCAAAGGAAGGTGCAAGTAAAGATACAAAATTAATGGGTGAAATAAATGTAAACAACGTGACAACAAAAAATGTTTAAACAATGTGACAGCAACAATATGATATCAAATCTAATTGAACAATATAAAACTGTGTACAAATCTATGTGCAAAACTGCTGCAGGTTAAAGTGCTAAGTGCTGTGCTTGAGAGTCAATGTGTGCAGACCTTCAAGTCCAACTCCCTTGAATACAGTGCTAGGAGTTTAAACATTATAATGGGAACTAACATGGATATGAAAGTAAAAAGTTTACATCACCGTATACTTTATGGCCAGCATCCAACGATATCAATAGCAAACGACGCGTTGCGTGGTCAGGACATAACCACTTCGTCAGGCTGCTAAGTTTTTCCTTTTCCCCCTGCTATATATGTACCTGATGATTGGCGTCCACGCCAGTCGGCGGGACGCAGACCGCGCAGCTACGAGCCCCGCCCGCAGTCCAGATTGGGTCACGTAAGGGCAACGCAACCACGCCGCCGTCCCCGCCGCTCGGGGGGCCCCTGACCAGGAAGTGCCCGGCTGGAAATGTAGCAGCTGGGAAAGGATACATATTAACAATTCAGTAAAAAATTGTATATTTACAAACATAAATACTGCGTGCATGTAGCTTCTATTTTCAGTGTGTCAAGTTTATTATCCTATTCACATATATACAAACATGTATCTAATTACTCTTTGGCGGTTGGTCAATAGCACCCTTTATGATCAGAGATCCATTGTATGTTGTTTTTTATATATCTCTCTGGGGATTTGATGCATGATTCCCAGAACGCCCCTCCTACTGTTTACACCATATATGTCATTGTGACACATCCACAATGCAGGCATAAGCAGGGAGTGTGGACAGGTGATATCAAGATGTCATGCATCAGTCCCCATAGAGTAACACAATCAGTGGTCAAAAACAAATGTTGAATTACCAAAGAGTTAATCTGCTTGAGGCGTATATGATCATGTATTGCTTATTCATTACTGTGCGGACCCAAACCTTAGACTGAATAGGGAAGAGTCATGGACATTCAATGTCTGCATCAGAAGCTAAGTATACGCATGAATAGTCTCCAGGGGTATTGCGAGATTCCCCAGTGAGTAATATTTAGACTCTTTAAAGCATATGTGTCTTAACAATGAAACTTTGGGCATATATTCATTATTCATTGCTGATTGCGTGTGTGTGAGTATGTGTAAAAGCTCCGAAATTAAACTGCAAATGTATTACACCAGAGACAAATCATAAGCCTGAAATGTCTTTTCAAGAATGGGTGTACACATAAGGAATCTGCAGGAGCTTTCTGTTGGGATCCTCTTTTGTTTGTATGTTCCTGGACGCTACCCATGTGACATCATATAGTGTGACAATTGGGCAAAGGTTAAATTTTAATCAAACCACTGATTGTGTTACTCTATGGGGACTGATGCATGACATCTTGATATCACCTGTCCACACTCCCTGCTTATGCCTGCATTGTGGATGTGTCACAATGACATATATGGTGTAGACAGTAGGAGGGGCGTTCTGGGAATCATGCATCAAATCCCCAGAAAGATATATAAAAAACAACATACAATGGATCTCTGATCATAAAGGGTGCTATTGACCAACCGCCAAAGAGTAATTAGATACATGTTTGTATATATGTGAATAGGATAATAAACTTGACACACTGGAAATAGAAGCTACATGCACGTAGTATTTATGCTTGTAAATATACAATTTTTTACTGAATTGTTAATATGTATCCTTTCCCAGCTGCTACATATCCAGCAGGGGCTGCCATCAGTGCCTCCAAGTATGCTGGCGGGGGGGCTGCGGGCGGGGGGTGCGCGCGCGCCTGGTGGCCTGACGGGTGGGCGCCTCCTACTGCAGGGGAGTGTGCCTGCGCGTCGGGCGCTGGGTGCGTGCGCACCCCCCGCCGGGCACTTCCTGGTCAGGGGCCTCCCGAGCGGCGGGGACGGCGGTGTGGTTGCGTTGCCCTTACGTGACCCAATCTGGGCTGCGGGCGGGGCTCGTAGCTGCGCGGTCTGCGCCCCGCAGCAGGGGTTAAACCTGTTGTTTCTGCCTTAGCCATTCAGATTATTATCAAGCCAGAGTCAGGAAGTATCTGCCAGGTACACCAAACACAGCACTTTGGTGTATGTTGCTAACAAACATGCCATTGCTAGGGAAACTCTTTTTGTTTGCAATACAGAGTTGCAAACAAAAAGAAAAGGTAACAGAAAAGTTGAGCACCTCGATGACATAATTTTGGTACACAATAATGGAAACTTAAAAGCGGAATTCCCCTTTAAAGGGGTAGTACAGGCAAAGCAAACACAAAAAGCTATAGTATACACAAATTTTATCCCCCCATAGCTGATTGCTCATACTCCATTTTTGTAACTCACAGTGTAGTAAATGTTACTACCAAAATGGCTCCCTTTGGAGCTGCAGATAGCCTACGAAGAGGAAGTGCTGCTTGGTTTCCTGCCACTGTGCAATGTCGCATAAATCCAGGCAGCAGTATAACTGGGAAAACTGGGAATGTCCCCAGAGTGCTTCAAGATGGCCGCCACCAGGAGAAAGTTGTTGAGACAGCATTTTCACTTCGATGCAGGAGCAAATGTAAGGGCCTTATTTATCAAGGAATAGAAACAGATAGCGACAGATAGCCACAGATAGTGACTGGGGAGCCGGCCAGTAAAGCCAGGTACCGCAACTAGAACGCCGGCTCCCCTCCACAATCACACATTTATCAAGCCGATACTGTTTAGCGACTGAGATAGCGCCACCTAGCAACTCATTCATCATTATCCCAGCCTCATCCCACAGTGCCAGCGAACATCCTTGAACAGCGACAGGTATGACCTCTCGCTACCTGGTGCTCTCCAATGCATTTCAATGGCAGAATGTATTTAAATTAATAATTATTTTGTAATATTTTTTTTTTTTTACATTTCAAAAAAAAAAAATCTGTGAACACTTCTTCCTTTGAAAATGTGTTTTTTTGGGATTTTTAAAACAATTTTTTTTTTTTTGCAGAATTGATATTACAGGTCTGATTTTAAACTATTCAGGTTTGAATATTATTTCAAAATCATTCCATTTTTTTTTTTGGGTGGTTAGGGGGTTAAAAAACTTTTTACACATCGCCTACTGCGCTCTGGGATTTAAACATGCATTTCACAGCGCTAGGAATTTTTAAGGCTGATTTTTTAATGAATATGGTGGGTGCCGGTCGCTATGTCCAGTCGCTATCATGCGCACCCACACAACAGCGAACCTGTCAAATAGCGACTCAGCATCTTGTATTCAACATTACAGCACACCGACTGAGTCGCTATCATCCACCGAACAATGGGCAAGCACAGCGACTACTAGCGGTTGCTGTCAAAATACAGCTACAGTCGCTCAACAGTCGCTATCTGTCGCTATCCGTCGCTATTAATGAATCAGCCTCTTAGTGTTTCAGTATTATTCATACAGATTGGGTAAGGAGGATTTGGGGATTTTTTTTTTAAACTGTGGAAGTGTAATTCATTTTATTCTATCTGGATTTTAGACTATGTAGGGCTTTTAATAGATTTAGCTAATTATTCATTTTAATTGATAGCTTAGCCCACAATTAGCAATTAGCTAAATAATAATTAGTAAATAATTAATTAGTAGCTACATAATTACATATTTGTTTTACTGAGGGCAGTGCATATCAGGTTACGGCGTTAAATTGTGTAGTTAACTCATCAGATTTGATTAATGCATTTTCATTTAGGTATAATGTAATTAATTCTCTCTGTTTTATTGGAGTTATTTAATTAATGTAATACTTAATGTATAGGCCTAGTACTTTAAAGTTAGTTTTGAAGCTTATTCAAGTTATTTGCTAATTACAACAATTAACATTTGCCCATTGGATAATTGTTTGTAGTTTTTAGGGATGAGCGAATCGATCCGGACGAACACGAATTCGTTCGGAACGAATCCGAATTTCACCGCGATTCGATCGATCAAAGTTATTTATTTCAATTACAGCCATTGTAAAATGATGGATGGACATGTCCGGGCATGTCCCCTGGGGCAAGTTATCATGGGAAGGTCACATGCAGCCTATCAGCTGCCAGGGGGTCCAGTGACGTCACAGTGCTATATACACGGTGGCCATCTTGCTTGTGCGCATTTCAGCCTTGCATTGCAGACAGAACGGAGGTTGCTGCAGACAGGGAGAGACTAACATACAGGCAGGGAGAGTCAGGGAGACCCACAGAGACCCACACAGTGCCAGGGAGAGCCAGGGAAAGATAGGGAAAAACCGGGAACAATCCAGGCAGGGACAGCAGAGAAAGTGACAGGGAAACTTTTTTTTTTATTTTCACTTCATTTGCCAGATCAGTTTTAAATTGCTTTTTTTTGTGCTGTAAATATTCCTGGCCACTGTGCATGCCATCTTGGCAGTGGCATATTTAACCCTATCTGTTACACACAAGCATTTCTTATAACTCGATTAGTTTTAATTTTTTTTGATGTGCTGTAAAAACCCCAGCCCACATGGGCATACTATTTCAGCACATTTGACCCTGTTATACTAAATCACTCTGTTATACTAAATTAGCTTCTAAAGGCTCTGTTTTATTAATATATTGCATTTTGAATTGGTTTTGTGCATCCTGTAAAAACACCAGGCCACATGGGCATCCCGAACCAGCAAATTTCACCCTATCTGTTATACCAAATCAGCTTCTAAAGGCTCTGTTTTATTAAGGTATTGCATTTTTAATCGGTTTTGTGCGTCCTGTAAAAACACCAGGCCGCATGGGCATCCCAAACCAGCACATTTCACCCTATCTGTTATACTAAATCAGCTTCTAAAGGCTCTGTTTTATTAATATATTTCATTTTGAATTGGTTTTGTGCATCCTGTAAAAACACCAGGCCGCAGGGTATCCCAAACCGGCACATTTCACCCTATCTGTTATACTAAAGGAGCATCTACAGGCTCTGTTTTATTAATATATTGCATTTTGAATTTTTTTTTGCGTCCTGTAAAAACACCAGGCCGCATGGGCATCCCAAGCCAGCACATTTCACCCTATCTGTTATACTAAATCAGCTTCTAAAGGCTCTGTTTTATTAATATATTGCATTTTGAATTGGTTTTGTGCATCCTGTAAAAACACCAGGCCGCATGGGCATCCCAAACCAGCACATTTCACCCTATCTGTTATACTAAATCAGCTTCTAAAGGCTCTGATTTATTAAGATATTGCATTTTGAATTGGTTTTGTGCGTCCTGTAAAAACACCAGGCCGCATGGACATCTTAAACCAGCACATTTCACCCTATCTGTTATACTAAATCAGCTTCTAAAGGCTCTGTTTCATTATTATATTGCATTTTGAATTGGTTTTGTGCGTCCTGTAAAAACACCAGGCCGCATGGGCATCCCAAACCAGTACATTTCACCCTATCTGTTATACTAAATCAGCTTCTAAAGGCTCTGTTTTATTAATATATTGCATTTTGAATTGGTTTTGTGCGTCCTCTAAAAAACACCAGGCCGCAGGGTATCCCAAACCTGCACATTTCACCCTATCTGTTATACTAAAGCAGCTTCTACATGCTCTGTTTTATTAATATATTGCATTTTGAATTATTTTTTTGCGTCCTGTAAAAACACCAGCCCGCAGGGTATCCCATATTGCCAATTTTCATAGTATCTGGTGCAGAGAAGCAGTATCTCACTTTATTTAGCTTCTGCTTTTTAAAGTAAAAAAATGTTTTAAGTGCCTATTGCACATTTCAAATACATAAATATGTCAGGCAGACAAGTGCCAGGATGTTCAAAGAGGAGTGGCAGAGGCCAAGATTCAGCAGGCAGAGGTCGCAGCAGACTAGGGGAGAGTGGCAGCAGGAGTCACGGTGAGAGACCTGATCTGCCAGTATCTGCTAGTCGTGTCTCCACCAGTAATGCATCTGCCGTGGTAGATTGGTTAACGCGGTCATCAACATCATCACAAGTTACATCTGACACCCCCAGTCTAGGGTCGGTAGGTTCCTCTGACACAACCCTGAGTTGGCATGGCCCGAGAGCAATCCCTGTCCTCCCATTGCCTCTGTCCTACGCCGTTCCCTCCCCCAGCAACGTATCCTATGCTTTGGGTTCAGCTCCACTCTTTAGTGAGGAGGACGATCAGATAGAGGACAGTCAGCAGCTACTGCCCAGCCAAGAAATGGAGGTGGCTTCCTTCACTAGGCAGATAAATAGTGATGTGGACTGTGGCGTGGGTGTTGTTGTGAGCGTTCCAGCTCCTGCGCCAGACACTGTTGAGGAAAGCGAGAACATCAGTGATGTGCAGCCACAACTCGGTGATGATGATGATGATGAAGCCGATCACACTTGCGAGCCGGGTGCAGAAGGGGCTTCATCCTCATCATCAGGAGAAGAGGGGCGCAGGTTGCCCTGGAGTCAGTAGCTGAGGCAGCAAGGTGTTAGCAGCATGGTTGGCAGTCAGCATGGGGGCAGAATTTTAAAGCCTGGAGCCAAACGGGGCCGGGGTAGAGCACCTGCTGTGCGGCAGGTTACCTTATCGGGAGGTAGTGGAGCAGGGGTTTCTGGAGTTGGCGACAGTAGCAGTGAATCAGTGCGGGCTGTTGGTGGGAAAAGTAGCTACTCGGCAGCGTGGCAGTTTTTCCTCAAGCAGCTGCAGGAGGGTAACATGGCCACATGTAAGATATGTAGGCAGAAGGTGAAGCGTGGCCAGGGCCCAAATGTTGGCCCCACGGCCCTGCGTCAACATATAATGCGTCACCATAAAGCGGCCTGGGAGAACTGAGGCTCCGAAGAGGTGGTCCAGGCTGCTTCCTCACCAAGTGGCATGCTGCTCCCAATTTCTGCCAGCCAAGGCTCCAGCACCTCAGCCGAAGGCAGCTGTGCGTCATACCCATCCTCTGTCACTCCAGATGCTCCTCCTCCTCATCCCGCCAGCAATCCATCAGCGAAGCCATGTCCAAGAGACAGCAGTATGCGCCCACTCATCCTACGGCGCAGAAACTGAATGTGCTCCTGTCCAAGTTGCTGGTGCTGCAGTCGCTCCCTTTTCAGGTGGTGGACTCTGCACCTTTCAGAGAACTGATGGCTTGTGCCGAGCCGAGGTGGAGAGTCCCAAGCCATCATTTATTTGCCAAGAAGGCAGTACCAGCGCTGCACACTTTTGTTGAACAGAAGGTGGGCCAGTCCTTGAGCCTGTCGGTGTGTAGCAAAGTGCATGGCAGCGCCGACGTCTGGAGCTGTAACTCCGGTCAGAGACAGTACATGTCATTTACGGCCCACTGGGTGAAAGTGGTCCCTTTGCAGCAGCAGCAGCAACTTGGACAGGTCACGCCGCTTCTGCCTCCGCGCTCCCTGGCCGTTGTGCCTGTGACACCGTGCGACTCGGCCTCCTCATCCTCCGCCATCTCCTCACCCTCCACTGTAGGCTCAAGTCTGAGTGCCCCTCCAGCCTATCATGTGTGCAGGGCACGGAGGTGTCACGCTTTGCTTCACATAGTTTGTCTTGGCGAACGGAGTCACACAGGGGAGGAACTGCTTAAATTTATTCATCAAGAAATCCAAACATGGCTTACTCCAAGAAAACTGAAAATGGGAACCATGGTTACCGACAAAGGGAAGAACATTTTGTCTGCGCTGCGACAAGGAAGGCTGACCCATGCGCCCTGCATGGCTCACGTCTTCAATCTGGTTGTGAAGCGGTTTCTGAAGTCTTCCCCCATCTGCAAGACATCCTAACAACTTAAAGGAAACTTTGCATGCACTTCAGCCACTCATACACCGCCAAGCACACCCTTCTTGCGCTACAGCGTCAGAACAGTAGCCCCTAACATAGTCTAATTTGCGATGTTTCCACCCGTTGGAATTCCACCCTGCATATGTTGGACAGGCTATACGAACAGAGAAAAGCCATCACAGATTTCTTGATGATCCAAGCGGATAGGGGGACTCCCCTGTGTAACTTCAATGTCAACCAGTGGCAGCTCATATGTGACACCTGTCGTTTGCTCAGGCCCTTTGAAGAAGCCACTTTATTTGTGAGTCGCTAGGATTACGGGATGAACGAAGTGATTCCACTGCTTCATTTACTACAGCACATGTTGGAAACCATGGCTGGTCAGGGCACTGGAGACATGGCGTCTACATCTTACGGCCACATGAACCCCGTTGGAGGTGAACTAGAGGAGGAGGAGGAAGAGGAGGAGGAGTGGCACAGTGCACAGTTTAGGCTTGGCGAAATGGCTGGTTTATCTAGTCAGCGGACAGGAGGAGCAGGAGCAGCCAGAGGAGCTAGAGGGTTGTGAGGAAGGCGAGACAGAGGACCCAGATACACCGTGGCAGTATGCAGTGGAGATGGAGACAGGTAGTCCATCCGAGTCACTTGCGCAAATGGCAGGAAGCATGCTCACGTGCTTGCGTAGTGACCCCAGAATTGTTTCCATTTGTCAGCGGGACCTCTGCGCTCACCTTTCACTGCCATGGCTGCTGGGGGGGTTGGTAGGAGCAGTAGCAGCAGCAGCTCCATCAGCAGCAGCCTCAGTCTTCAGTCCCTAATGAGTAGCTTTCTACACCCGCATAGTGAGTCTACTCATGAGCAGCAGGAAGACTTGGAGCAGGACCTGAACCAGCAGGTCATGTCATACCTTGACATGACCATGCCAACACACCTTGAGGATCCACTGGACTTCTGGGCAGCCAAACTTGACTTGTGGCCGCAGCTAGCTGAGTTTGCCCTGGAAAAGCTGTCCTGCCCGGCAAGTAGCGTGCCATCTGAGCGGGTATTTAGTGCGGCGGGGGCCATAGTTACCGCGAGGAGAACTCGTCTGTCAACTAAAAATGTGGAGAGACTCACCTTTGTCAAAATGAATCAGGGATGGATCAGCCAGGATTTCCACCCATCAATGGCTGATGCATGCGACTAGATTCAGCATGGTGCCACGTTTTACCCTTTCCAAATAGTGCAAAACATATTTATGTCTTTAGGCCAATTTTTGGGCTCCTGCTGATGCCAACTTCAGGGTGTGCCTTTCAGCCAAATTTTGGCCTCCTGCTGCTGCTGCTGCCAACTGCAGCGTGTCTTTAGGCCAATTTTTGGGTTCCTGCTGCCAACTCCAGTGTCTCTTTCAAGCTATGTTTGGGCTCCTGCTGCTGCTGCTTGCAACTCCAGGGTGTCATTCAGCCAATTTTTGGGCTCCTGCTGATGCCAACTTCAGGGTGTGCCTTTCAGACAAATTCTGGCCTGCTGCTTGGGTTCCTGCTGCCAACTCCAGTGTCTCTTTCAAGCAATGTTTGGGCTGCTGCTGCTTGCAACTCCAGGGTGTCTTTCAGCCAATTTTTGTGCTCCTGCTGCCAACTCCAGTGTCTCTTTTAAGCTATGTTTGGGCTCCTGCTGCTGCTGCTTGCAACTCCAGGGTGTCATTCAGCCAATTTTTGGGCTCCTGCTGCCAAATCCAGTGTCTCTTTCAAGCTATGTTTGGGCTCCTGCTACTGCTGCTTGCAACTCCAGGGTGTCACTCAGCCAATTTTTGGCCTCCTGTTGCCAACTCCATTGTGTCTTTCAAGCTATGTTTGGGCTGCTGCTGCTTGCAACTCCAGGGTATCATTCAGACAATTTTTGTGCTCCTGCTGCCAACTCCAGTGTCTCTTTCAAGCTATGGTTGGGCTCCTGCTGCTTGCAACTCCAGGGTGTCATTCAGACAATTTTTGGGCTCCTGCTGCCAACTCCAGTGTCTCTTTCAGCCAATGTTTGGGCTCCTGCTGCTGCTGCTTGCAACTCCAGGGTGTCATTCAGCCAATTTTTGGGCTCCTGCTGTCAACTCCAGTGTCCCTTTCGAGCTATATTTGGGCTGCTGCTGCTTGCAACTCCAGGGTGTCATTCAGCCAATTTTTGGGCTCCTGCTGCCAACTCCAGTGTCTCTTTCAAGCTATGTTTGGGCTGCTGCTGCTGCTTGCAACTCCAGGGTGTCATTCAGACAATTTTTGGGCTCCTGCTGCCAACGCCAGTGTCTCTTTCAATCTATGTTTAGGCTCCTGCTGCTGCTGCTTGCAACTCCAGGGTGTCATGCAGCTAATTTTTGGGCTCCTGCTGCCAACTCCAGTGTCTCTTTCAGCCAATGCTTGGGCTCTTGCTGCTGCTGCTTGCAACTCCAGGGTGTCATTCAGCCAATTTTTGGGCTTCTGCTGCCAAAACCAGTGTCTCTTTCAAGCTATGTTTGGGCTCCTGCTGCTGCTGCTTGCAACTCCAGGGTGTCATTCAGCCAATTTTTGGGCTCCTGCTGCTCCTGCTGCCAGCTCCAGGGTGTGTTTTTCAGGCAATATAGGGGCTCCTCATAGCGATGCCTCTGATCTGCATGTTATAATTATTTGCAGTATTATTTCACTAACCCAGCACGCATCCTATGCATGTTACAGCAAGGCAGAATGGTTTACAACCCTATTGAGGCTCTAGGAAGCTCAGAAATAGCTGTTTTTAATAGCGTTTAGTCGCGAATAAATTCGGACCGAAGCAAATTTTGTCAGAAAATTCGGCGAATCAGCCGAATCGAATTTTTCAAAAGTTCGCTCATCCCTTGTAGTTTTAATATACAAGTGACTTTTAGCTGTATATACATATATAAGAACAATTTTTAATCTGTTAAACACCCACAGTATACACGGGATCAGCAGCACCCTGTAGATGACAGCGGGACTGAGAGCTCCCAGAGAGAGCTGCAAGGTTACCAAAGTGGTTAGCACACAAGGACATTGTTAGGGCGAGCGCCGCGCACCCATCTCGCAGCACTCCCCTCACCTCTGTTGCTGCTCCTGCTGCCCGGGCGAGCGCTGCGCGTCCATCTCACAGCGCTCCCCATTCTCCCTCCTTACCCGCTCCTGCCGTCGGGGCCGCGGCTTCCAGCGTGGCGGCTGACCGCGTGCCGGCTGCTCCCAGTCGTCTCCCTTCTCCTCGCTCTGCCTCCTCGCATGGTCCAGTGCGCACACGTCCCCGTCCTCTAGGGGGTGTGCGCGGCGGTTTCCTGAAGTTTAAAGGACTGGTACACCACTGATTGGTGCCTAGTCATCCGATCCTGCATCCACTTCCCCTGTTTAAGGGGCACTTCCTTTCCATTAGTGCCGGATCTTGGTCTTCCTATGTATGCAGAAAGTCAGTTGTTTCCAGGATTGCTCACCCGAGTACCGACCTTTGCCTGTCCCCGACTCTGAACCTTCGCTGCCTGTCCCGATTTAGGATACTTATCTTCAATCTCGAGGTTATGCTGCCAGCCCTGACCTCTGCTTGAACTTTGGCATCACCTTTTGCCCGCCTCCTTTGCACCACGCAGTACCTTGGCTGACTGTGTGGCTGAGCCAGGGCCGGATTAAGAGCATCCCGGGCCTGGTGCTGTAGATTTTGATGGGCCTGTTTATCGAAGTATATAAAATGGAAACGCAACACAAAGCAATTTTGTTTAAGACAGAGTGCATTTGTCACGTGTCTAATGTACATTAAATTACCAGGATAGCTGAATACATGTTAGTGTATGAAAAAATTGCATATCTTCATAGAGCTTGTTCTTTAGTTAAAAAAAAAAATCAACTCGCTTTTTGGGGGGGGGCCAGAGTGTCAAAGAGGTGTTGTAGAGGGTTCGCTATGCCCCCAGACTGTAACACCTATCCGATGTGATGTCACACCCGCAGCTTTTTTGGTTAACACACAGGGCTTGCTATAGGGCTGAAACACGTGTTTCAGCCCTGTAGCACAGCACACCTATTTGACACTCAATGCACCCCCTAAAAAATGTATTTTTTTTAACAAAATAAAGAATCAAACAATATCTATGAAGATATACAAAGTATCCATATACCAACATCTTTTTTGGCTATGAAAGCAATTTAATCTACATAAAATGTACGACAGATGCACTTTCAACAACTTTAATAACCAATAAAGTGCCATAACAGAAATCTATTAAAAAAAGATTTCTCTTTTTGTAAACAATAGAAAACTGGTTAATTAAATAAAACCAGAGACCATAAAACTGACACTGATGATCTGCAGGGAATAAAGGGATTTGCTTTTTTATTAAACTGGACAGTCCTTTAAAGATGAGCAACCAACGACCTAAAGTCTATAAGACCTTGGAACCAGTGGGCTCCCTCTTTATAGGATAACCATAGTTGGGATGTATCCCTGGGGATTGCCCGGTAAACTCACCTCACCAGCAATTCCACGCCGTGTCCTTGCTATACATTTATTGTGAACACATACCCACACCAACCATTTCTAAATGGTTATGAGGGTATGTGGTAAAGTGGGGGTGTCAGCAGCGGGGCGTTCTCCAGCTCGTCTTTCAACTCTGGACGGCACAAAAAAATCAAAATGGAATGCGAACCACTGATTGGCTGAACGGTATGTGCATGTTCCATGGGATCACAGGAAATGTTAGATTACATTTCCCCCCCCAATCCCCACCCAACTCTCAAAGCTTTCAAAGGTGCCCTTAAAATCTCTTCAGATTTTCTTCAGATCTCTCCAGTACAGCGGCAGCGTGACAGACACACACACACACACACACACACACATTAATCCATAAACTGACTCCCCACCCATTTCTCCCTTACCTTATACTTGTCTGGAGCCAAAGAGTACCCCCTTCGGCACAGTCACGTGTCTTCTGTGCTGGGAGGACTGTGTGACATCAGGTGGGCGGAGCCGAGCCATTCTCTCCTGTATGTGAGCTGGCTGCATTGCGGTCTATGGGCAGACGAACGGCGGCACTGTGTGTGCGTGCGAGCAGGCAGCTTCCCAGTGATCACAAGGAAGACATTGTCGTGCCGCTGCGGCCCCTAAAAAGGCTGCCCCACTCCAGGCTGCACCCGAGGCCAGCGCCTCATTCGCCTCATGGCTGCTACGGCTCTGTAGCGGGCGCCGGGCAGCCTATGCGGGCCGCGTTTGCAGGCTACTGGGCCTGTTTTAACGTAGGGGCCTGGAGCAGCAGCTCCGTCCGCCCCTATGTTAATCCGGGCCTGGGCTGAGCCGCTGTTGGGGGGTAGCGACCTGGGGGTCACTCGCCGCTACAAGACCAACCTGCCTTGCGGCGAGCTCTGGTGAATACCGGTGGCCTCACTAGAGGCCAGTTAGACCCACACCTGTGCCACCACACCCGTCCGTTACAGTAAGATCCGGCCATGGATCCCGCTGAGGTGCCACTGCCTGATGCCACTGAACTACCTACAATAGTGGCTATGCAGTCTCACCAAATTAACCAGCTTTCTGCCATGATTCAGCAGCTCTTATCGATTCAGCAGCAGCAATTGCCACCATCTACTCCAGTGTTGCCGTCACAGCCTTCAGTAGCATCAACTTCTAAAATCCATCTCTCCTTGGCGGCTAAGTTTGACGGGGATGCCAAGTTATGCCGAGGCTTCCTTACCTAGTGTTCTATGCATTTGGAAATGTTGGCAGACCAATTCCTCACTGAACGTGCCAAGGTGGCCTTTGTTATTAATCTGCTCTCAGGAAAGGCTTTGGCCTGGGCTACCCCATTATGGGATTGCAAGGATCCAGTTACTTCCAATGTACTCGCCTTTGTCTCCGAGTTTCGCCAGGTCTTCGAGAAACCAGCCCGGGCCTCATCTGCAGAAACGGCCCTATTGAACTTGGTCCAGGGCAACCTGTCCGTTGGTGAATATGCCATTCAGTTCTGTACCCTGGCATCTGAACTGTCTTGGAATAATGAGGCCTTATGTGCCTCCTTCAAGAAGGGACTGTCTAGCAAAATTAAAGATGCACTAGCTGCACGTGATTTGCCTTCATCTTTGACTGACCTCATCCATTTGGCCACATGCATCGATGTGCGTTTTTCTGAAAGATGTGAGGAACTCCGCCTGAAAAGAGACTCTCAGCCCCCTAGGAGGGCATCCCGGTTTGGCTCCTGTGTTTCAACATCCTTTGTCCGCACATGCACCTTCCAGTGAGGAGGCCATGCACTTAACCCAGCTGGAGAGAACTCGCAGGAGGAATGAGAATCTTTGCTTGTATTGTGCTGGCTCTGAGCACTTCCTGAAAGACTGTCCTATTCGCCCGCCACGACAGGGAAAAGGGCGCACCTAGTGAATGTGGGAGAGGGGTCCCTAGGTGTGTGTGCTACCTCTCCACGGCTTACGGTTCCTGTGCGACATCTCCTTGAACTTGACTGCCTTTTTGGATTCAGGCTCTGCAGGGAACTTTATCGAGGCCTCCTTGATTAATAAATATAACATCTCTGTGAACCGCCTCGCAAAGCCCCTATTTATCGCATCGGTCAATGTTGACAGGCTTGATTGCACCGTGCGTTATCGGACAGTACCCCTCCTTTTACATATTGGACTTTTTCACCAAGAGAATATTGAGTTTTACGTGCTCCCTCATTGTACCTCTCAGCCTACCCTGGCTTCAACGTCACAACTCCACTCTTGACTGGAATACCGGCAATATCAAGAGTTGGGGTGCAGCCTGCTTCAAGAGATGTTTGAAGTCCATTCCTGCCAGACCTGTTCCTGCTTCTGCTCCACTTCCCGGCCTGCCTGCGATCTATCAGGCCTTCTCTGATGTATTCTGCAAAAAGCAAGTGGAGGTACTTCCGCCTCATCGACCCTATGACTGCCCTATCGACCTCTTGCTGGGTACCACTCCACCTCGTGGCAGAATCTATCCTCTCTCGGCTCCTGAGACACAAGCTATGTCAGAGTATATATAGGAGAACCTCCTAATAGGCTTCATATGGAAGTCTTCCTCTCCAGCAGGCGCAGGCTTTTTCTTCGTGGCCAAGAAAGATGGCTCTCTTCGCCCTTGCATTGACTACCGTGGCCTCAACAAGATTACCGTCAAAAATCGATATCTTTTACCTTTGATTTCTGAATTATTTGATCGACTTCGTGGTGCCAAGATCTTCACTAAACTCGACCTGAGAGGGGCTTATAATCTGATACGTATACGTGAGGGCGATGAGTGGAAGACCGCCTTTAACACCCGCGATGGCCACTTTGAATACTTAGTGATGCCCTTTGGACTTTGCAATGCACCCACTGTATTCCAGGAATACGTGAATGACATATTCCGGGACCTGCTTTACTCCTGCGTGGTAGTGTATCTGGATGATATACTCATCTTCTCTTCTAATCCTGAAGAACATCACCGCCACGTCCGGCAAGTCCTGTCTCACCTCCGCCTACATCGCTTATATGCCAAGCTGGAGAAGTGCATATTTGACCATACCACTCTACCATTTCTTGGGTACATCGTTTCTGGTCGAGGTCTCCAGATGGACCCCAGCAAGTTAAAGGCAGTGTTGGACTGGCCACGTCCTTCTGGCCTACGGGCTATCCAACGCTTTTTGGGCTTCGCTAATTATTATCGCCAGTTCATTCCCCACTTTTCGACTATAGTTGTGCCTATTGTGGCTCTCACAAAGAAGAACGCCAATTCTAAGTCGTGGCCTCCTCAGTCTGAAGAGGCCTTTTATACTCTTAAAAATGCCTTCTCTTCTGCTCCGGTGCTTTCCAGACCAGATCCAGCTAGACCCTTTGCCCTTGAGGTAGATGCCTCCTCCATTGGAGCTGGAGCCGTGCTTACTCAAAAATCCGCTACTGGCAGGATTTCCACCTGCGGTTTCTTTTCAAAAACGTTTTCTCCAGCAGAGAGGAATTACTCCATTGGAGATCGGGAATTACTCGCCATCAAGTTAGCATTGGAGGAGTGGAGACATCTTTTGGAAGGTTCTGCTCATCTTGTTTGCATCTTTACCGACCACAAAAATCTGTCTAACTTAGAAACTGCCCAGCGCTTAAACCCTTGACAAGCCCGATGGTCGTTATTTTTCACCTGTTTCAACTTTCAAATCCACTTCCGTCCAGCCGCCAAGAACATCAGGGCGGAAGCCCTTTCTTGCTCTTCAGACGTCTTCAGGTCAGAATCCACTCCACAGCATATTATCCCTCCTGAATGCCTAGTCCACTCTGTCCCCACTACTCTGGTACAGGCACCACCTGGAAAGACCTTCGTGCCTCCTCGCCAACGTTGCAGAATATTAAAGTGGGGACATTCCTCTCATGTAGCTGGCCATGCTGGCATCAAAAAATCTTGTTCTCTCATTTCCAGATATTATTGGTGGCCCTCTCTATGGAAGGACGTGACGGAATTCATTCAGGCTTGTACCACCTGTGCATGTGACAAGACTCCTCACCAAAGACCTGCAGGCTTACTACTTCCCCTACCTATTCCAAATACTCCATGGTCATACATTGCTATGGACTTTATTTCTGATCTCCCTTCTTCGCATGGCAACACCGTTATTTGGGTGGTAGTGGATAGGTTTTCTAAGATGGCGCATTTTACACCTTTGCCTGGCCTTCCTTCGGCTCCTCAGCTGGCGAGACACTTCCTTATGCATATCTTTTGACTTCATGGGCTGCCTACACACATTGTCTGACAGAGGAGTGCAATTTGTTTCTAAGTTCTGGAGGGCTCTTTGTAAACAAATGAAGATTAAGTTGGACTTTTCCTCTGCTTATCATCCCCAGTCAAATGGCCAAGTGGAAAGAGTTAATCAAGTCCTCGGCCATTATCTTTTCCCCATTTTGTTTCTGCGCGCCAAGATGATTGGGTCGACCTTCTGCCCTGGGCGGAGTTCTCATATAACTTTAAGGATGCTGAATCTACGTGAAAATCCCCGTTCTTTGTGGTGTACGGTTGTCATCCTCTTCCGCCACTGCCCTTGTTCACGTCTTCTGAAGTACCCGCCGTGGAAGAACTCACACAGGATTTTTCCACCATCTGGCAAGAGACTCAACGTGCTCTTTTTAAAGCTTCCGCTCATATGAAAATTAGCGCTGATAAAAAGAGAAGAACTCCCCCTGTTCACTCTCCTGGAGATAAGGTGTGACTTTCAGCGAAATACATCCGCTTCCAAATTCCCAGCTACAAACAGGGTCCCCGCTATCTGGGCCCTTATAAGTTCAAGCAACAGATCAATCCGGTCTGCTATAAGCTTCACCTTCCAGCATCTCTTCGTATCCCCAACTCCTTCCACATCTCTCTTTTGAAGCCAGTGATTTGCAATCGTTTTTCTCAGAAAATCTTGGTGCCCGCTCCAATCTCTGGTACCGCAGACGTTTTTCACGGTGAAAGAGATCCTGGCCTCCAAGGTCTCCAGAGGCAAAAGATATTTTTTGGCCGACTGGGAAGGCTGTGGCCCAGAGGAAAGATCTTGGGAACCCGAGAAGAACATTTTGGACCACAGTCTCATCTCGGATTTCTCGGAGGGGGAGACCCGGGGGGGTACTGTTAGGGCGAGCGCCGCATGCCCATCTCGCAGCACTCCCCTCACCTCCATTGCCGCTCCCACTGCCCGGGGCGAGCGCTGCGTGTCCATCTCACAGCGCTCCCCGTTCTCCCTGCTTACCCGCTCCTGCCGGCGGGGCCGCGGCTTCCAGAGCGGCGGCTGACCGCGCGTCGGCTGCTCCCATCTTCAATCTGGAGGTTATGCTGCCAGCCCTGACCTCTGCTTGAACTTTGACATCGCCTCCTTTGCACCACGCAGTACCTCGGCTGACTGTGTGGCTAAGCCGCTGTTGGGGGGTAGCGACCTAGGGGTCACTCGCCGCTACAAGACCTTGCGGCGGGCTCTGGTGAATACCGGTGGCCTCTTAGCAAGTACCGTGTCAGGGGAGCGGAGTCTATGAGTATCACAGTCACAGCGGATCCACACCTGTGCCGCCACACCCAGTCCGTGACAGACATAAGGACAAAGAAGAGCCCCAGATGTCCCAGTAAACTAAATTGCTTCCTCATTGACACAGTGTATTTGCAGGGAGTCCTAGCTCTGCATGCCCACCTCACTCTGTAAACTTTATTGTCTGCTAGAGATGAGCGAACTTCCTAAAATTCCTTCGATTTGGATGATTTGCCAAATTTCTCCAAGAAATTCGGGTTAGTCAAATCGAACCTTTGAAAATCGCTCATCTTCAGTGGAATACATACAGCACGGTGGGAGCGGGGAGGCTGGCCGCACTGTCAGCTGTGCAAGTCAGCTTCCGCCATGCGCTGACAGTGCGACTGGCCTCTCCCACTCCTATGTTTATCACACACTTACCTACATGCCGGCTTCCCTGTCGTTCTGGTCCAGTGGCTACTGCAGGCACAGGTTGGCTTGCAAGTTCAAATTATTTGAACCAAAAATTTAGAACATTACTTTAGGAAAACGCTATTTATACACAAGCAAATCAAACACCATTTAAATGTATGAGAAAGAGATACTGAGAGACAGGTGCTACATGGCGCTGAACACACAGTGCCGGCTCTATACACTGAGCCACCGCTAGTAATACATATGATGCTACATATGATGCTACATGACGCTATTACAGGCGCTCACCAGATTGACTTTCATATATATGGTTTTCACATACAGCACCCAGCGTTCACCCTATGCTACGTGACGCTACGTGGCACTAACTGGCGTTAGTGTTTCTTAAATAACCCCATATGCTCTCTATCTGCTGTCATCTTCCAATGTTTCTGTGTTCTAGTTTCTAGCTCCTCTGAAATGAATATGAAAAACTGGTATCAAACTCCAGAGGACAACACACACACTCACTCACACACACTCACATACTGTAAAAAATATACACTATAATATGGCCTATTCAAAAAAAGTGAATAGAGTGACATTTTAACATAATATTAAATTAATCACATTATATATATGTATATAAAAAAACTGTTTAGCCACCTTCTGCATTCTATGCAGGTTCGATTGTGTGTTTCTGTGAGCTGCAAAAGGTTTTGTTTTTCTATACTGAAAGGTCATTTTATGGATATAAAGCATTTCAAGACAACATCAATGCACAGGCGGCTATTTATTTATACTTTGCTTTTTCATTTGGTGTGTTTTTTTTCTGTTTTCAGGCATTAAAAACAAGTGGGCTGGAGGTTTTCTTTTGCTCAAGATGATTAGTTTTACTCGGGATCCCCAGAATCTTTATGATGTTTAGGGGGTTACATACAGAAGCAGCTTTCTTAAAAGCATACAAGCTAGGGTATTGTCACATGGTTCAAATTGCAAATTGTGTGAGTTTTATTTTTAAGAGGACTGCATCTGTAGATAAATTGCCTATTATGACTTGCAAAGGCATTATAAAATGTATTGATTTCCTTCTAATTTTCCTTTGTAATCCCCTTCCTAGCTGCATTTTTCTTACAATTGTTAATATCAAGAATTTCCGGTTTTATGCAGGGTAAAGGCTTGAAAAGAAAAAGATACCCACCGGTGATCCCCGAAAGCATCTTCCCCCCAGCTTGCTACTTCCTACAATTAGTGTCCGGCACACCCTCTCTGTTGCAGCAAATGGAGTTGGGCGTGCTCCAGTAAATCAATTTCCACCTAACTGTATTTTTCTTTCTTTATTCCCTTCCCAGCTGCATTTTTACCACAATTAGTATTATCAATAATTTCAGATTTTCTGTAACATAAAAAAATAAAAAAAGGGGATTCCCACCAGCGACCCCCCAAAGCAGCTTCCTCTCAGCCAGTTACCTCCTGCAGGCAGTGTCTGGCACCCTCTCTGTTGCAGCAAGTTGAGTTGGGCAGTTGGGCTCCAGTAATTGTGACTAATGCAGAGGACAGGAACCAAAGGAATGACGATAAGCATGAACACAACATGACTAGATCTCAGAAACAGGTACATTTCTGAGCACTGGATCTGGAAAAGTCAGTTGTGGATAAGAAAGGATATGTATTACTTTTTTTCTTTTAACCTTTAAACTGGACCTTCAGCATCATTTAATGAAAAGCCCAAGCCCTTAAAAAATATTCCCCAGCATCAAAAATTAATATATTTTACCTTTTTAGTCACTTACTTTTTATTCTTATTCTTTCCCCCATTGGGCTGCAGCTCTGTTCAGGACTCCAGGATACGGGTGCCGCCATCTTGCAACAGAAGCATCACATACTGAGAAGAAGGGGGGCAACAGTTCAGGGAGCGGGGTTATACTTGTGCTTTGCACAGACAGAGCAAAGCTGGTGTCATTGAAAAGGACAACAATCCTAGAATGCAGAGCAACACAGTCAGAAGAAACTTCCTGTTTACAGGCAGCCTGAAACTTCATGCCGTGCCACCAACTTTGATGTTTAAATGCTCAGAAAATGCAGTGATGCAGTAGATTTTTAACGCTGGCAATCTGTATGTACAAGGTGGGGGAAACATATAAGGTATGCTTATATTCAGGGTGAAGGTCCAGTTTAAAGCACACTTACATTTTGGGAATAGATTTCCCTTTATCCCTTGTACACCTCCTTTCTGCCACCCCCAACCCTGCAATGAAGCAGACTCATTTGTTCCCCTGACAGATATCCAGAGACCCAAAGGTGGAAAAGTGCATAATATTTTAATAACTGTGGGACTGGTGGAAGGGTGCTACCTTGTTTTTTGTTTTACCCTGTTGGTAAGATTTTTCTTTCTGAGTATCTGAATGACAGTGACAATCATCGTACAGAATTGTCTGATGCCAGCATCTCCGTTTGTAGAGCTGAAAAGTGGTCTCTAATCTTTACACAATACAGAGCAGGGCAGATCATTCCTAAGTGTCTGCTTGTACCTCAGCTAGGGCATTAAAAAAGACAGAACCTAAGGGCTTTATTCATCAAGGGATAGCGACAGGTAGTGCCTTGTAAGCGTCAGGTAGTGTCAGGTAGCGTCAGGTGAACGCCGACCGCGGCACACAATACCACATTTATGAAGGCAATTCCGGTGAGCGCCTCTTACAGCGACACGTAGTGACTGATTCATCATCACAGATGTCTCAGCGGATCTCGGCGGTGCTCTGGCTTTCAGAGCTCCTGGTATTGCCTTTTGCTCACTGTCGCTCTCCCATACATTTCAATGAACGTTACCTTTCTTCTCTTTAAACAGGGTTTTCTTTTAATACTTTTTTTGGTTTTGTATCAAATAATTGTGTGACCTCTCCTGGCCTACTTAAATACATTTTTGAAAACTTTTTTGAATTGATTTTTAGAATCAGAAAATGAGGCAAAATAATTTCTTGTTAAAGAAAGAAAGATGGAGACAGAAAAAAGAAGAGAAAAAAGAAGAAAGAATGGAGAAAAGGTGCCAAAGAAAGCATGAGAGGATGGAAGAAAGTGAGAAAAAGAGACTTGCTAGTCAACCAAAACATATAAACATTCATCATTTGCATTTTGTTTGACTTTTGCTCAATACTAACAGCTACCACAAACTCACTAAGCCTATCCAAATGATGTCATTTTAACATTTTAAACACTAATATATTTTGCTTATTGTGGTTCTAAAAGTATACAGTAAACTTTATTAAACTGATTATGATTGGATGCCCTGGGTGAAATCCCGACTCGGTTGTTCCATATCAATCGATTTGCTGCCTAATAAATTCTATTTAGCTGCCATTCCGAGTCTACCTCTGTTTTTGATGGTCCAATTAAAGATATCAAAACTGACTCTATATCCTCTATGCCTTCATTGCACAGGCAAGTCACTCGTCCCATTTAATAGGAAGAAAAAATGAGCCTGCGGTTTTCCCCCAAGTCAAGGTACGGCCACAGTAAAGAGAGCACGGATATAAATAATGATTAGCTTCCTTTCTACCCTACATTTTGGCAGCGTTGCAGAAATTAATCAGTTTATCTGTTTGCTTACTGGTAAGGATATTGACTCATGAATTGAGGAATCTCATCATCCTACTAAATTATAAACTACTACAAGATTCCCGTGTGTCGGCGGCAGATCGTTAGCGCTTACCATGCACGTCAGTATGTGTGGATGGCATTCGTGAAATAGTTTTGCTTGACGTGCCTTTAATTTTCATTTTTGTTCGAGATCTCTTTCCTTGCTTTGATTTAGCCTGTAGGGAAAAACATCATGCAGAAAATAGCATGACAAATATATACAGAAAACCTGTTAAAAAAGACATGTAATTCATCTGCTTTATATTGATATGGAATAACGAAAGCAGTATTTTACATTTTTATGGCATTACCAAATGAAACAAGAAACATGTTTTTAAAAACACACAGAATAATACATTAGTAATATATTATTAAGGTAAAGTGCTTTATATAAAATGAAGTGCAAAGAAAATGTATTTTGTAGAAGGCAGATAAGCAACCAGATTGACTATATCTGTTAGCAGCTGGTCTTATATACCCCCTAAAGTGGACCGATATATTGGAATAGGCTGAAAGGGAGCCTGTAATTTTTTGGGGGCATACTCATCTCTTCTACTGCTGGGTCTGTAAGTTCTGGGAGCCTAGAAACTGAAGCATACCATGACGGGGATGCTAATTCACTACTAGCGCTACGTAGTGCCATGTGAGAGTCTGTGTAGCGGTGCTTAGAGCCACCGCTAGTAGATGCTGCAAGCAAGTGTCGGGCGCTCGAACCTAGCGTAGCGGCTGGACAAGTGGCGCTGTACTATCCCATCCAGCAGTGATAAATGTGATGTCTGCAGGGCGCTGTAGAAGCGGTCTTCTTGATTCACTGCAGAGCCAATCGCGAATGCTAGGTGGTGTCACAAGGTCAAAGCACCCAAGACTCTAAGCTACATCTAACAACAGGACAACGCTGCAGGGAGCGATAGGTAGCACCAGTTAAGTGTGTCTGGCACTCGGCGCTGAAGCCCGTATTTAAAAAAAACTACACACAACCAGCGCCAGACGCTGTGTGATAAGTCTGTTTCTCAACACATATCCACCAGCAACAAAGCCAAAACATATAGAATTACATTGTTTTAACACTGTGACACTGCAATGCCAGACCTGCACATACAATCCTGCATAAAAATAAAAAAAAAAAAAACTATAAAAGTGTTTGGTTTCTGGGCAGGAGAGGACACACGATGATTTAGGAATACGCTATTTATACACAACCAAATCAAACACCATTGAAATGTATGGGAGAGAGATACTGAGAGACAGGTGCTACATGGCTGTGCTGAACCTAGAGCGCCAGCACTTTCCACTGAGCCGACGCTAGTAATACATGTGCGCTGTTAGAGGCGCTCACCAGATTAGCTTTCTTAAATGTGGTTTTCACATACAGCACCCAGCATTCACCCAAGGCTACATGCCGCTTAGTTGCACTTCGTGGTGTTATCGATTCTTAAATAACCCCCACAGCTTCCTTTTGGAGGAGGTTTCAATGACTTTCACTATTTGTGTTACATGCTGCAGTGAAAAGGAAGTGGCCAGCTACTATCTTGATATGCAACATAAATAAAACTAAGCATTTATTAGAATACAATTAAAAACATACTTCCTAGTAGAAAAAAAACACATTCAAATCACGACACATTTTGGGGGTTAGTCACGGACTTTACCAGGTCTAAACCACTCACCCGTTTCAAGGTCTGATATATATTCCTAGAGCCTAATATTAAGATTTATTTACCTACGTCTTCATGCTCGCAAGCAGGCTTGGACTGGCCCACAGGGTTACCAGGGAATCCCCCTTGTGGGCCCCTGGACTCCGGGGTGCCTTTGAGACCCTTCATCACTAAATCCTGAACCATGTATTGCTTATTTGTGCCATCCCCAGTGCACACATAATATTTCTGTGCAAGAGTCCTGACTGTAAGCCAGTGATACTTGCATCTACAGTAAGTGTGAGGTAGCCCCCTATGGTGAATTCTAGTGGTAGGCCCCAGACCGCCCCCGTTCGACGCTGCTCCTGGCTGATAGTGCTGACCACATTACTCCTACTGACCAATAGTGTTTGCCTGTCAGGTGTACAAACGGTTGTGCATGCCCTGCTGACAAACCTTATTTATCACCAGTGGGACACAAGATCACATAGGAAAATACAAAACCATGCCTCGGTTTTGGGCATTTAAGAAGGCAGATGAGCATTTTAAAGTGGACCTAAAGGAAAAATAAAGACACTAGGGCAGTTTAAAGACACTCTCAGGGGCATGTCCTGCTGTGTGAAACCCCCTGGAAATTCCCTGCACCTCTCTCCCATGACAGATGCGTAAGTTGCCTCCAGCATGGCTGCCAGTGGGATGCTATAAAGCAAAAAAAACAAATGGGGTTCTGGTCTTTACCAGTTAGTGCAGTGTATAGTAAAGCCCTCTGACCTGGCCCGCTCCCTTGGCACTGCGGCAGGATGTGGGGATTAACATCTTACGGTGTCCCAGATCCAATGCTATCATTGAGCGTCGGCTGCAGGGAGGTTGCAAAAGATGCCACTTCTTATTCTACACTACTACATTGCTCTTGTTACCCACGTGGCAGCCAGTAGCCTGGCCGTTCATGTCTGGTGCCAAGAACAGCGAGGGCACTCCTGCTCAACAAACTCTGGCTGGTGGAAGTGATAGGCATGGGTGATGCTGTTACGGTAGCCCCAGTAATTTGAATTGATAAGAATTACTGTCCAGTTGCATAATTACTAATTATTACTAATTAAAGATTGAGTGTTTTTGGCTCATTTATTCTTTGTGGTCCTAATGGTGGAAAGAGTGTGTCCTCTGCCCAAAGCCAAAGGTGTCCCCTTCTCTCTCCAGTCTTAAAGTATTGGGGGGTATGTTGTCGGAGCTGCAGCGAGGTAAGCCTGCAGAGTCACTTTATAAATGTCTTTCAGCAGCACCTGAGTGAGCAGTCATGACATTTCAATCTGTTGCCGGAGTTGGGGAGATAATTCACTGAGCTTATCCTGTGATTTTTTCTAGTATCTGGAGTCCATTGGCGCCGACCTCTGTCGAGAAGCTGTGCGAAGGGCACCGTCATGATGAACGTTGACTGACTGACAGCTAAGCCCAGCAACACAGCTCTCTATTTATTTTACACTTTCATCCTCTGTGTGTTAGACATAAGGCTTGCTCTCTGGCCATTATGACATTGGCAGTTTGATTTAGCATGTGTCTCTGGAGCAGAATTTTTGGGGGTTACTGACAGTTTTGACTGTTTAAAGAGGAACATCAGAGGGTCTTTCGAGTTCCAGTCCTTGGTGCATCCCAAATTCGGATGCCCCGCTGTGTGAAACCTTCCAGAACCCACACCTTCTTCCAAAGCCCTTGCCGCATGTCTGCCTAGCGGCCGCATCTTTGCTCTCCTCTAGCTGTGCACGTGCCCACACTCTGCCTTTTGGGACGGGTGAGGCGGGTACGCTATGGCTAGGAGGATAGCAGGGGATGCGTCCGGCAGCGCGCTCGGCTCCATTTGGTGCCACTTGCCTGTTTAGCTGTCCAGGTGGCTTAGCCATCAGCGGAGCTGAAAGGAGCTGAGTCAGTAACATACTCACCTGAGCTGAAAGGCTGATGGCAATCATGGCCACCCTTTTACATTTGCACCATTTGCTACCTGTACAATCAAGTTTAAAATAGAAATCTGGACAGACTTAAAATGAATATGTAATACACATATACATATAGATTACCTAAGTAAGATACTCACCTGAGTTGAAAGGTTAATGTCAGCAACTGCCTCCATTTCAAATTTGCACCAGGGCCTCCACATGCAGCATTTATCAATGCCAAAGAAGATACAACCCTTTCCCACACCAGTCACAACAAGATAGCAATGTGAGTGTGTCTCTACCTATTATAGGCATACCTAAAGTTTAACTCCAGGCAAACATAAAATCAACATATACTGCACATTTAAAAATAAATGACCTCAGTAAGATACTCACCTGAGCTGAAAGGTTGATGTCAGTTCGGAGATGCCAACTCACCCGATTTTTGGGGGTGTCACCCGTGAACCCCCCCCCCCCTTTACCCGGTCACCTACAAAATGCTAAAAAAAACTGAAATCTTCCAAAATCTAGGGACTAGCAGAAAGCAGTGTACTCACAGGTCATGGTGCCTGGTTCCCATAGTAAATGAGTGACTGCTCCTTTATTAGGGGCTGTATGGTCATGTATAGTCATGATCCTCCTCTATTAAGGAGTGTGTGATAAGACAGAGGCTCTTTAAAGAGGCGACTGGCCAAGACCAGAGTGACGAGAACGTTCCTGACCCCGTTCCCACACATCATCAGAAAGCTCCTGCTCTAACCGGGGGATGTGGAGTGAAGTCAATAGAAAACTGCAGCGCAGGGGAGGAATCCAGTATGGCCGGCATGTGAGTTTTGTAAGGGAGAAATGTTTGGAAGGTGCACTGCATCAACAATAATAAATAGGTGCCAGCCTTAAGGGAGACATAGAACCTGAAGATACAAATGAGAGATCCTAGACTAGTCTCTCAAACCCTTGTAAAGAGGCCGCACACTAGATATAAAATATGTAGATAGTTTTAATGGATATATACATCAAAAAGACACTAAACAAGACATATACAAGGTAAAAAAACACAAAACACAGGCAAGGGAATCCCAATCAACGGTGACTAATAAATATAAGTTTAAGAGATGCCGCCATGTATATATAATAAAAATGTGAATATGAAATGCTATGAAATGAATCCAGGTACAGCAAGGATTAAATGATTGGCTATATTAAATCAAACAGTGATGGCATAAAAAAGTGAGTGCAAAACAGTTTACCTATAAAAAGGGCCACTAAAGTGCTAAGTGCATGTGCAAGCTAAATGCAAAACAGTACCAAGCATATGATGTGTGCAAAATACAATCTAACCTAAACTCTATGTGTGACCATACAACACTAACAGTGAGTACCGGTGTATAAATGAAAAACAGCAAGGCAAAGCATATGAAAACGGGCCTGGAAGGAGTTAAGCCCAACTGGGTCACCAAGCAATAGATAACTAATAACAACATATGGCAGCATATAAAAATAAATAAGGATTGTACTACTTCACCATGTCACCGGGGGTCCCCCGCAGCAGCCGCCACCTACGCGTTACGTGTCGCCAAGACACTTCGCCAGAGTTTTGTAAGGGACACACTGTTCTGTGGGGCTTTCCTGAGATCCCCTCCACCCAGCTCATTTCAGCCAACACAGTTTAGCTGTGCCTTATAGTCCTGCAGACAATCCCTGCCACCCTGTCAACCGGTGCTGCAGGAGAACGCACACCTCCATTAATTCCACTTTCACTGTCTCCCCTTCTCTGTATAGCTTCCTGTTGTTGCCTATTCTTTTCCACATTCACTTATTTTTCTATTTATCACATTCTCTCTATCATTCCCTCATCCCTTCCAACATTCTCTCCATCTTTCTCCTTTTTTTACATACTTTTGCTTATGACATCATCTCTTCTTTCTCTTATTTACACCGTCCCACTTTCTTTTTCTTTCTCTTTTTTTACTTTCCCTTTTTGGAAGCCCTAAGACTAGGGGCCTTATTTAACAAGGGATAGCGCCAGGTAGCGAATGGTGAGCGAACGGTAATGACGCTCACCGCCACGAGAATGCCGCTCCCCTCCGCAATCACACATTTATCAAGCCGATCCTGCTTAGCGACTGACAGAGCGCCAGATAGCGAATCATTCATCATTATTCCAGCCTCACCCCACAGCGCCAGCGAGCGACCTTGAACAGCGACAGGTATGACCTCTCGCTACCTGGCACTCTCCAATGCATTTCAATGGAGCAATCTTTAAATATTCATAATTAATTGCTATTAATTTTTTTTTTTTTTTAAATGTCAAAAATTCTGTGACCACTTCTGCAATGTTAGATTTTTTTTTTAAGGTTAAAAAAAAAAAAATAAAATAAAATAGTGCAGAATTGATATTACAGGTCTGATATTAATGTATTCATATTACAAAATGTTTTGAAAAACATGTTTTTTTTTTTTTTTTTCAAAAAATATGGTTGTTTGGGGGTTAAAAAACTACTTTTAACCCATCGCCGCCAGCGCTCTGGGGTTTAAACAAGCATTTCACAGCGCGAGAATTTTTGGAGCGTGATTTGTTAATGAATATGCTGGGAGCCGTTCGCTATGGCCGTTCGCTGTCATGCGCTCCCATACAGCGCAAAACCTGTCAAACAGCGACTCCATATTCAACATTACCGCACACCGACTGAGTCGCTGTCAACAGCCGAACAACGCCCAAGCACAGCGAATACTAGAGGGCGCTGTGAAAATAACGCTACTGTCGCTCATCTGTCGCTACCTGGCGCTATTAATGAATCGGCCTCCCCGTTTCAGGGGCAGCAATGACTTCGACTGCAAAATCGTTTGCGGCACACCATGTAAAGGTCATGTTTTTGCCCTGCACAATCTAAATGTTTTTTCAATGGAATTAAAAAATATATTTGATCCAAAAAAGCTTGCTACGCCCGTCACTCTGATAGCTGGTCTTCGAGGTTGGCATCTCTGGGCAGTTATGGCCTCCATTTTACATTTGCACTGTTTGCGCCAGGGTCCCCAAAGGCAGGAACAGCAATGTCGCAGAGGGTTTAACCTATCCCCACACAATTCTAACAAAGGGGGTTATTCATGAAGTGACAGCTCCAGGTAGTGTCTGGTGAACGCTGGGCGCTGTGCGCAATACCACATTTATGAAAGCGAATTTGGTGAGCAGCTCTAACAGGGCCATGTAGCATGTTGCTACCATATTACCTGTCGCTACCTCATGCTCTCCCATACATGTCAATGGATGTTCCTTCTTTTCTGTTTAAACAGGGTTTTTTTTTTCTTTTTTTTTCCTATTAAATAATTATGTGACCTCTCCTGGCCTAGAAAAAGTGATTTTTGAAAACCTTTTTTGATTTTTTTGTTTTTTATGCCGAATTGTCATTACAGGTCTGGCATTAATGACGGGGAGGCCGATTTATTAATAGCGCCAGGTAGCGACAGATGAGCGACAGTAGCGTGATTTTCACAGCGCCCGCTAGTATTCGCTGTGCTTGGGCGTTGTTCGGCTGTTGACAGCGACTCAGTCGGTGTGCGGTAATGTTGAATACGGGGTTAGGAGTCGCTGTTTGACTGGGTCCGCGCTGTATGGGAGCGCCTGACAGCGAATGGTCATAGCGAACGGCTCCCAGCATATTCATTAACAAATCACGCTCAAAAAATTCTCACGCTGTGAAAAGCTTGTTTAAACCCCAGAGCGCTGGCGGCGATGGCTTAAAAGTAGTTTTTAACCCCCAAACATCCATATTTTTTCAGGTAAAAATTAATCAAGTTTTTCTAAACATTTTGTAATATGAATACATTAAAATCAGACCTGTAATATCAATTCTGCACAATTTTTTTTTTGGAAATTTTTTTACCTTAAAAAAAAAATCTAACATTGCCGAAGTGGTCACAGAATTTTTGACATTTAAAAAAAAATAAAAAACATTAATATCAATTAAATATGAATATTTAAAGATTGCTCCATTGAAATGCATTGGAGAGCGCCAGGTAGCGAGAGGTCATACCTGGCGCTGTGATGGGATTAGCAGCGGCGCTGTTCGTTGCAGTCCGCTACATGATGAATCCCGCGCTAGCTGACGCTCTCGCCGGCACTAGCCTCATTTAGCGTGATAAATGCGTGATTGTGTCCGCCGCCTGGCGTTCTGGAGTCGATAGCTGCCGATAGCTGGCGCTACCTGGCGCTAGTGAGACACTACCTGGCGCTATCCCTTGATAAATAAGGCCGTATGTAATTCCATGTGTTTTCGCTTTGTTACTGGTGGATATGTGTTGAAAAACAGACTTTAATCACACTCTATGCTATAGCGACCAGATTTATAGCGCCGACGCTGTGTGTGTGTAATGCTGAGAGTCGGTCGCACTGAGCTGGCGCTACCTTTCGCTCCCTGCAGCACTGTACTGGTGTTAGAGCACCCAACATACATCACATTCATCAATGCCGGCCAGGTTACTGCACCAACTGATGTGCCCTGTTACAGCGCCCCATACACGCTTACAGCGTCTACTAGCGCTATACAGACGCTCATCTGCCGATACCTGTCGTTAATAATGAATCAGTCTCAAATTGTTTGGGCTCGGATTCTACGTGTAAAAACAAACCTGGAGTAGAAGTAAAATTGAATATGTATTACACGTCCACATAGAAATCACCTCAGTAGGATACTTACCTGATCTGAAAGGCTCATGTCAGAGACGGCCTCTATTCTACTTTTGCACCAGGGCCTACACAGACAGCCACAGCAATGTCACAGATGGTTTAACCCTTTCCCATACCATTCAAAACAAAACAACAATGAGTGTAGGCTCACATTCTACCTCTAAAAGCAAGCTTAAAGTAGAAATCTGAGCAAGCTTAAATGAATATGTATTATGCATATACATATAAGTCACTTCAGTAATACTCACCTGAGGTGAAAGGTTAATGTCAACAACTGCCTCCATTTCACATGTGCAGTGAGTCCTCCATAGGCAGCGCTTATCAAAGCCACAGAAGGTTTAGGCCCTTATTTAACAAGGGATAGCGCCAGGTAGCGAATGGTGAGCGAACGGTAATGGCGCTCACCGCCACGAGAACGCCGGCTCCCCTCCGCAATAACACATTTATCAAGCCGATCCTGCTTATCGACTGACAGAGCGCCAGATAGCGAACCATTCATCATTATTCCAGCCTCACCCCACAGCACCAGCGAGCGACCTTGAACAGCGACAGGTATGACCTCTCACTACCTGGCGCTCTCCAATGCATTTCAATGGAGCAATCTTTAAATATTCATAATTAATTGCAATTTTTTTTTTATTTATTTTTTTTCATAAATGTCAAAAATTATGTGACCACTTCTGCAATGTTAGATATTTTTTTTAAGGTAAAAAAAAAAAAAAATTGTGCAGAATTGATATTACAGGTCTGATATTAATGTATTCATATTACAAAATGTTTTGAAAAACATGTTTTTTTTTTTTTCTAAAAATATGGTTGTTTGGGGGTTAAAAAACTTCTTTTAACCCATCGCCGCCAGCGCTCTGGGGTTTAAACAAGCATTTCACAGCGCGAGAATTTTTGGATCGTGATTTGTTAATGAATATGCTGGGAGCCGTTCGCTATGGCCGTTCGCTGTCATGCGCTCCCATACAGCGCGGAACCTGTCAAACAGCGACTCCTAACCCCGTATTCAACATTACCGCACACCGACTGAGTCGCTGTCAACAGCCGAACAACGGCCAAGCACAGCTAATACTAGCGGGCGCTGTGAAAATAACGCTACTGTCGCTCATCTGTCGCTACCTGGCGCTATTAATGAATCGGCCTCTTAAAGTTTCCTCACATCATTCACAACAAAACAGTTATGTGTGTGGGGCTCTACCTGTAAAAGAACACCTAAAGTAGAACTCCAGGCAAACATAAAAATAAACACATATTACACATTTACATATAGATGGCATCAGTAAGATAATCATCTGAGCTGAAAGGTTAGTGTCAGAGATGAATTCCAATTAACATCTGCACCTTTTGCATTGGAGTCACAACAGGCAGCCATAGCAGTCAGAGGGTTTAGCCCTTCCCCACACAATTCCTAACAAAACAGCAATATGTGTGGGCTCAGGTTATACCTGTAAAAGTAAACTTAAAGTAGAACTCCAGTCAACTGTACACATGAATTACACATCTATATAGAAATCACCCAGTAAGATACTCACCTGAGGTGAAAGATTGATGTCTGAGAGATGACCTCCATTTACATTTGCACTGGGGTCACCACAGGCAGCCATAGCAATGCCATCTTAAGGCATAACAGTTTAAAGTTCACGTTTAATGGTAAAACAGACATTGAATAAGTGGAATACATATGTTGCATTTAAACAAGAAAGTCTCTCAATACCGAATCACACACCGCTGAGCAAATTGCAGGCTGCAGAGCGTCAGGCTCCATACTGTCATCAGAATGATCTTCACATGTCGCTGCTGTTGGCGGGCTCGGTGGGAATGGAGTGTCTCCGAATGAACTACTAATACTTGTCCCCGCTCACAGGCACTCCAATTCCCAGCGTGAAGAGCGTGCACTGGCTGAAATGAGAGGCGCTTTTCGGCGCTAAACCAGCGATGAAGCATAATTTCACTGGAGGAGAGCATGGCATTGCGTGCAATTATCACCGCAGCTATAAGTGCAGCTTGGCTCCAGGAATCCTGACGCCCAGGTCTTCGGCAGGATGTGATTTGCCTCACAACTGGACCTGATACAACTGACTTAAAGTAAATTTCCGAGCAGCCATTAAAAGGAGTCTCTAGAAAAAGCAAAAACTCAGTAAGATGCCTCCTTTCTGTAGAAAGGTTGTTCTGATGAGAAATTATACAATTTCCTTCTTAGTAGAGACAATACTGATTCACTACTAACGCCAGGTATTGCTAGATGAGCGTCTGTATAGCAGCGCTTAGAGCGACCGCTAGTAGATGCTGTAAGCGGGTATCTGGCGCTGTAACATCCCGGTCGCTGTAGTAACCTGGCCGGCATTGATGAATGTGATATATGTTGGGCACTCTAACAACAGTATAGCTGCAGCGAGCGAGAGGTAGCGCCAACTCAGTGCGTCCGGCACTCGGTGCTCCACACCATATTTAACAAAAACTACACACACAGCATTGACACTCTAAAGCTGGGTGCTGTAGTATAGAGCATCAGATGCTGTGTGTTGAAAGTCATATACACCAGTAACAAAGCAAAAACACATGGAATGACATTGTTATACCGCTGGGACAATAACACTTTATTGCCAGACCTGTAATGACAATCCTGCAAAAAATATTTAAAAAAAAAATTATTAATAGTGTGTGGCCCTTATTTAAGAAGGGATAGCATCAGGTAGTGGCTGATTAATGAGAGGTAGCGACTGTTAATGCCGGACACGGTACGCAATTACACATTTATCAAGCAGAATCTGTTTAGCGACTGGGATAGCGGCATGTAGCGTCTGATTCATCATTTTCACAGCCTCAGCGAACAGCACCGGCGTTCAGCCTTGCACAGCGCCAGGTATGACCCCTCGCTACCTGTCACTTTCCCATACATTTCAATGGACGATCCTTTTCTTCTCTTTAAACGGGATTTTTTTTTTTGTTTTTTTTTTCAAAAAATCACAAATAATTCTGTGACCTCTCCTGGCATTGAAAAAGCAGTTTTTTCACAATTTTTTCATTTTTTATATATTTCTTCAGAAATGACATTACAGGTCTGCCATTAAAGTGTTCATGTTACAATGTTGCTACAAAGTAATTCCATATGTTTTCGCTTTGTTACTAGTGGATCTTTGTTACTAGTGGATAGATGCTGGAAAACACACCGCCTCCTGCGCTCTGGGCTTCAAACAAGCATTTTTCAGCGCCAGAGATTTGTGAGGCTGTTTTTTTACTGAATATGGTGTGAGTCAGTCGCTATGAGCAGTCGCTAACATGCGCTCCCATACAGCGCTGTACTGGTCAAATAGCGACTCCTCACAATGTATTCAACATTACTGAACAGCGACTGAGTCGCTATGAAGTAGCGACCCACGGCTGCGCACAGTGACTACTAGCAGGCGCTCTGAAAATGCCTGCTACAGACGCTCATCTGTCGCTACCTGGCGTTAGTGATGAATCAGCCTGCTAGTCCGCAGGACAGGAGAGGTCACACAATAATTTGAGCAAAAAAAATAAAATGCCTAACGCTATTTATACACAACTAATGAAAGCCCATTGAAATGTATGGGAGAGCGCTACAGAGCGAAAGGTACTACATGGCGCTCCTGAGCCTAGAGCACCGGTGCTATACACAGAGTCGCCTTTATTAATACATGTGACTCTACATGGCACTGTTAGAGGCGCTCACCAGATTCGATTTCTTGAATATGGTTTCCCGTACAGCGCCCAGCGTTCACCAGACGCTACCTGCCGCTACGAAGCACTACCTGGCATTAGCGTCTCTTAAATAACGCCCATAGTTGTGATTTAGCCCTGCTGCACTACAGCTATACACACAGGTATGTGAACTCACCCAGTTTTACCGGGAGTCACCTGCTTTTTTTTGTCCCCCCTCATCCAGTCATCTGGTTACAGGGATAAATCACCCGGCAAAAACTGGAGCGGAGCACAGCCAACACTCGATGCTTGAGGGCTGGGTACAGGCTCAGTTCTGTGTTCTCTCTAGCAGACTATAAACTTTAAAATATTCCCCTGTCTTTTATGTATTTATGTTTTACTTTAGTAATGGGACTGAGTTGATAGAAACATAGAAACATAGAAACATAGAAGGTTGACGGCAGAAGGAGACCATACGGTCCATCTAGTCTGCCCTTATGTGTATACTGTATGTACTCTTTATCTTAGGATAGATGTGTGCTTATCCCAGGCATGTTTAAATTCAGTGACTGTTGATGTTTCAACTACCTTTGCTGGAAGTTTGTTCCAAGCACCTACTACTCTTTCTGTAAAATAATATTTTCTAACATTGCTCCTGATCTTCCCCCCGACTAGCTTCAGGTTGTGCCCCCTTGTTCTATCGTTAAGTTTCTTCTTAAAAACACTTCCCTCCTGAACCTTATTCAATCCTTTCACATATTTAAAGGTCTCAATCATGTCCCCCCTCTCCCTTCTTTCCTCCAGACTGTACAAATTAAGTTCTTTAAGTCTCTCCTGATAAGTTTTAAGTTTAAGTCCTTCCACCATTTTCGTTGCCCGCCTTTGGACACGTTCTATTTGAATAATGTCTTTTTGCAGGTAAGGTCTCCAGAACTGCACACAGTATTCTAGCTGTGGCCTTACCAGGGCTCTATACAGCGGCATCACAACCTCCCTCTTCCTACTGGTGATGCCTCGAGCTATGCAGCCGAGCATCCTGCTTGCTTTTCCCACTGCCTGGCTACACTGTCCACTCATCTTGCAGCTATCAGTAATCAGTACCCCTAAATCTCTCTCCTCCGAGGTCCTGGCTAACACAGTACTGCCCATACGGTACTCAGAGCAGGGATTCCTTCTACCCAAGTGCATGATTTTACATTTAGAGACATTAAACTCTAGTTTCCACAGTTTTGACCATCTATCCAGTAAAGCTAAATCATTTTCCATGTTGCAGACACCTCCAGGAATATCCACCCTATTACTAACCTTTGTATCATCAGCAAACAGACAAACTTTTCCTACCAAGCCTTCTCCTATGTCACTTACAAATATATTAAAAAGAATGGGGCCCAGGACAGAGCCCTGCGGCACACCACTTGTAACTCGCCTTTGTTCAGATTGCACGCCATTTACAACAACGCTCTGATACCGATCCCTCAGCCAACTGGAAATCCACTGAACTATCCAGGGATTGAGTCCTACCTTCAATAACTTATCTATGAGCTCCTTATGTGGTACAGTGTCAAAGGCTTTGATACTGAACATGAGAAGGTTAGGTGCATATACTAAGAGGCTGATTCATCATTAGCGGCAGGTAGTGACAGATGAGCGTCTGTAGCAGCATTTTCAGAGCGCCCCCTAGTAGTCGCAGTGCTCGGCTGTGAGTCGCTACTTTATAGCGACTCAGTCTGTTCAGTAATGTTGAATACATTGTGAGGAGTCGCTATTTGACCAGTACAGCGCTGTATGCATGTTAGCGACTGCTCATAGCGACCGACTCACACCATATTCAGCAAAAAAACAGCCTAACAAATCTCTGGCGCTGAAAAATATTTGTTTGAAGCCCGGAGCGCAGGAGGCGGTGTGTTTAAAGTGTGTTTTCAAGCATCTATCAACTAGTAACAAAGCGAAAACATATGGAATTACATTGTAACAACATTGTAACATGAACACTTTAATGTCAGACCTGTAATGTCATTTCTGAGGAAATATTTAAAAAAATTAAAAAATTATAAAAAAACTGCTATTTCAATGCCAGAAGAGGTCAAAGAATTATTTGTGATTTTTTTTGAAAAAAAAAAACAGTTTAAAGAGAAGAAAAGGATCGTCCATTGAAATGTATGGGAGAGCGTCAGGTAGCGAGAGGTCATACCTGGCACTGTGCAAGGCTGAACGCTGGCGCTGTTCGCTGAGGCTGTGAAAATGATGAATCAGATGCTACATGGCGCTATCCCAGTCGCTAAACAGATTCTGCTTGATAAATGTGTAATTGCGTGCATTGTCCGGCGTGCACCAGTCGCTACCTGTCATTAACCAGCCACTACCTGACGCTATCCCTTCTTAAATAAGGGCCTAATAGTTGTTAGCTGTTATTTTCTCAGCTCAGTCAGCAGGTGGCAGCAGAGGCAGCAATCCATTTCCCTGGTCGGCAGCATACAGTGATCCTTTTTATTGGTTACCATTCAAACAGATCTACAGCATTATTTAACCCCATCCACAATTATTTGTTGCCTGTTCTTTTGCTCTCTTTGGGTTTAATTGGTTGAATTGTGAGAATACTTTCAGAAAGTATGCAAATGTACTGTCTATTAATTCACAGTATACCAGGGGTATTCAACCACTTCTTTACAGGTCCATTTAAAGGCTTCTGGTGAGAGGTGAAGGTCCGGACTGAGGGCTGTCCCAGGGGCTGGATAGTTAGAAATTAGTACCGTGCGGGAGCGGCTATAGATTCCCCAGGCAAAAATAAACAAATGCTGCTTACCCCCACCCCAAAAATCTTTTTTGCTCACTGGGGAAAACAGGAGTTTTTATTTGGCCCCACAGAACCTTCAACTCTGGCCCGTGGCACACTGCTTTAACCCCCCTTGCGTTCTGTGCAGGCCGTGTACAGGGCTGGACTATGGCCCAAAATGTTACTGGCAATATGTTCTGGTAACAAGGATGGATAGATAGCGCTCGGGGTGAGGGATGAATGGGAGAGAAGCTGTAAGGAAGATGGATGGATAAACAGGAAAGGAAGGGCAGGGAGGGATGGAGAGAGCGCTTGGTGAAGGGATGAATGGGCAGAACTAAAAAGAAAAGTGATGGATTGGCAAAGCTGGGAGGCCGGGGATTGGATGGGCAAATCTGGGGGGGGGGGGGGGCAGGAATTGATGGGGCAAAGAGACTGGGCTGGATGGGGCAGAGCTGAGAGGACAGGGATTGGATGGGCAAAGCTGGGCAGACAGAAATGGGTGGGGCAGAGCAGGGTTGGACCAGAAATAGATGGGGTAAAGCAGGGGTTTGTGTGTACCTTGGACCCCTTACCAGCTCACAAACAGTTAAAAAAGCAAAAAAAGAATAATTTCCTCTCTCTTGGTCTGGTGGGCTGTGATCTTCTTGATGCTGGCATGGTGCTATTGCAACTTCTCTGCCAGCATCTGTTGTGAGGGGGGGCAAAGGTCCCCCCTCTTTTTTTCTTGGCATCCCACCAAGTTTATCCTGACCCAATAGGAAATGGAGGCTCTTATACCACAGTGGAGGAGCCTCTGTGGAATACTCTCCATGATGTCACTTGATGGGATGGGCATGGAGGGGGGTCCCCGTCGGCAGGGCGGCTGCAATGGTGGCTCCCTGACATCAAGAAGATTACAGCCTGCCAGATTTGTAGCGAGCCTCTACCCCAACAGCCTGTGCATAGAGGACACCACCCTGTGGGGAGCAGATGAATAAGAAATGGTGAGGTTTTTTTTTTTTTATTTGGGAAAAGTATTTTACGTTTTTTAAAACTTTTTGTGAGCTGGCAATGGGTCCAAGGGTAGCGATGGCCAGCCTGCCACCTGCCAGCACCAGCATCAGATAACTTGACCTAGAACCAATGCAAATTAGTAAGATCTGGGTTGAATTTAGCTTCTGCCAAGAATCTGTAGCCCATTTAATTGGTATAAAGTCTGGCGATTCAGAGAGTGTTCCATTTTAGTTAAGAGGTTTTTTAGCATACTTTTTCACCTGCCTATTTCACTTGACAATATTCCATGTTTTTTCTGTGAAAAAGACATACAGGGGTGTAACTTATTTTTTGTTAAAAATAAAAAAATAAAATGTGCCGCCTCTCTAAGCCAACCAGCCTGGACACCATACATAGGGGGTTGTAACCCAGGTTTCAGAGGCTTGAACTGCCCTTAGTTACAGGATTGGTGCTCCTCAGCATCCCTGGCAAAAAAAACACAGGGCCTATACTAATAAGCACCAGGCTCTTCTGCACCCCCCCTACCCCCCTCTGTAAACAGAATTAAGATTGATCAGCGGTGGGTACAATAGGAAGCACCCGGATTCCCTAAAAACAAGGAAGCAGGGGTGAATCACAGGGCTGCCATTAAGATATTGAAGCCTGTGCCTCGCAAATTGATCAATTTTAAATGGAGGTCTTCTTTAAGCCATTTGAATAGTGATTACTGAATAATACATTTTAAAAAAAGTATTATATATCTGGAGCATTCATTGCTCAGGTAAGCCTTAAAGAGGAACATCAGAGGTTCCAGTCCTTGGGACATCCTGAATTGGGATGGCCGGCAGTATGAAACCCCCAAGGACCCTTGCAACACTCACCCCCTCCCAGACCCCTTGTGGAGTCTGTGTGCTCTGGCCGCATTACTGCTCAGCTCTGAATGGGCGTTGTGGTAACACCACGGCTGCAAGGTGGGTGGAGGATGCGGCTGGCGTCACACAGACGCGAAAGGGAACCGAGTGACAGTGAGTGCGCTCAGCCAATTAGCGCACTCGCTCAAACCTGGAAGGAAGGTGAGTGAAAGGGGGCGATCTATGGGGTACACACAGCGGGGCATCCCAATCTGGGATGTCCATGCATAGAGGAACAACACACAGGAAAGTGAAATTCATGTGTGTTGTTCCTCTTTAAAGTATTTCACTTATGTTACTCATGTAAGCTCAGTGACTTGGCGATGAGGATTTTAAATGTATGATGTATATTTACATTTCAGTGTATCACTCCTAAAAGTATGATTTTCCAATGTGAGGAGAGATATCGGTGTCTTACACAGAATAAATGACATCTAATTTTAGAGCCACTGCTCAGGGCTACGGAGGCCGGGGACCAGATTAAAAATAGGCCCAGATTCAGATGTCAGCACCTTAAGACACGTCGCTTCCCTTGTGATCCGAGCCTGGAAATCTACACTGCTCTGTATTCCAGCTGATACATTCGCACAGCACTCGCTTTTAGTGGTGATTTCTTTCCTTTAAAAATAACTCTATCGCAAAACTCATTAGTATTAAAAATCCATATGTATCCTCTTAGCAGAAGGTACAAAAAGTGCACTACCTCTTGGAGTAAAAAGTGCTCATTCCTTTAATATTTTATGTACAGATGCAACATTCTTTATTTACAATGCTCTCCATTGCAGCACTGTGATGAAGAAATCACTCGCACATGGCAGAAAGCAGTGAGTTAGCTGTGAGCTGTTTACATTTTAATAGCAGGTTGTGGTTGATATACAATGTATCACATCAGAGCTGCTCTTGTTAAATTTGCAACAACAGCCATGGCCTGGCTGTTACAATGTAGTGAAGTTTCCCATTTTGGGTGTCAGTGTAAACCCAAAATGTCAGGCCCTAGGTTTGGTCGCCTAGTTGTAATTTCTAGTTTTGTGTATGGGGTTTAGTTTGGGTTATATGCAATTACTACATCATATGACCCTGTTTTTAATTATTGGCGGATAAGGGTCCAAATAAAAGAACTTGTACTAAAGCTGACCAAAAACGACAGTGCCCATCCCAGACCCATCCCCCAGGGTTTAAAGCAGAACAAAACTCACCTGTCCGCTCGCCTTACCAGATTCAGGATGCCCTACTGAGTGAAAACCCCCAGGGAGCCTGTAAACACTCAACCTTTCTCATTCATCCAACAATGAGAGCAGTCTGCTTTCGGCAAACAGCTCTCATCGCGACGCCGGGGATGCAGCAGCACCAATCTAGTCAATGAGAGCTGTCTGGCGAAAGACCTGGTCACGGAAAGCAGCTCTCACTGGATGAGAGCCCATGCATGCGCTATTGAAACCAGTAAGAGGTGAGTGAAGAGCGGTGTTCTGGGGGGGTTTCACACAGGCATCCCAAATTAGGATTTCCTGGGGAACTGGAACTGGAACTCTTAAAGTAGAATAAAACCCACTAGCGGACAGTCTGGAATCTAAAAGATTTCAGGGCCGGTCACTGGATTTCCCCCCAGGCATCTCAAACTGGGAGTGGGGAGCACGTGCCCCAGGTGCAGCAGGTCACGGGGTGCCAAAAGGGGCCTGAGAACAGGAGGGTGGAGCCATTTCAAATCTTTTCCCCAGGTGCCAGAAAGCCTAGCTACATCTTTGCCTTCTGCTCCAGTGAGTGCTGAGCTTTACCACCAACTTTTAGGTCCTGCATGTCGTATTTAGTAGTTTTTGGCACACTACAAATATTGGCGCTGTATTTAAAGCAGACCAAAACCCCCATTTGTAACTAGAATTCTCTGAATTGCTCCCCCCATGAGGAGTACCTTTTGGAATATTCTAAGTATACAACACGTCCTGTTCCAGAAGATTCCTTACACATGGGTAATACATCCACAAGATGGCGCTGGACTGCAGAAAATAGCTTGTGGCTCCTCCTGGCCCTATATAAGTCAGGTACCTCCCACAAAATCCCCAGTTCTTTTTGCAGTCTGGACTGCGAAGATAGAAGATAGCTCTCTGTGGCGCAGGTGAGCGGGGCTTATATGCCTGCGGCCCTGCAAGACTATTTCCACCCGTTTTGTCTCATTTACTGCCTCCCAACCTCGGCTGTTAAGGTTCGGGTGAAGGTAGGTTAGCAAGCACTAATGGTGCTGAGGAGCTAGGCTCCTACCGCAGTCCCTGCTCTAACAGGGTAGGCGGTTTAGGCTAATGGTGAGCCTTTTTGGGATGCCCCCACTGCCTAATGGGTTTTACCAGGTTATTCTGTGCAGTTAAACCTTATACACATATATATTTCCCCCTCCACCCTCACTTCTCATATTAGTCCTCTGGGCGCCATTTTCCCTGGGAATTCTGCTGTTATCCTCCCTCACTCTCCCCTTGGGGAATCTCGGGGGGGGGGGGGGGGGGCTCGTCTAGTAATTTAACACTGTATTTCACTGTTGACATGTTTTAGTGCTTGTAACTTTATAATACGCCTCCACCGCACTTTGTACTGCGCTCCTGGCAGCCCCCTTCACCTCAGAGCTGCCGGGCCGCTATTGGCCGGATCACGTGGGCGCGTTTCCCGCTCTTTGGGGGGGGGGCTCTGTGGATGATGCATTTTACCTCATAAATTCCACGGCCTGCCCCTTGAAGCCTGCGGACGCCATTTTGTCTCCTTGCTGCGTGCTGCTGGCTCTCTGCGGTCCGTTAGTAACCCTGATGGGGTGATTTTTTTCTAAAAGTTTTCTCTAACTGCCTTATTCTCATGGGAATGTTGATTACATCTTCCAGACGGGTGAATACTTCAGCACTGTGGTTTCTCCCGGCCATTTTCCCTCACTAACTCCCACTTCCCTAGCGGTTCTTGGGGCATCCCTAGTAGCTCTTTAGCGTTAACCCTTATTGGCCTATTGTGCCATTCAAATCACCATATAGAGGCTTCTGGGGCTAATGGGCCTGGGGTTCCTTCGAGACAAGCCCGGCTATGTGTTGTGTGTGGGGTATCCCCTATTAGTGATGATGTCAGGGTGTGTGTACCCTGCGCCCAGCAGGTACTTGCGCTGCAGTCTGGACTGTCTGTTACAGGGCCTGGTGGTGTGACCACTCTGGCCTCACCTACCCCCCCCACGCTTACATCTGACCCCCACTGCCGGGCATACTAGTGGGGAGTCTCAACCTGATTTAGCTGCACGGGTGGCCAGCATTGAGAAACATCTTGCTGGGTCTGCCCCGCGTAAGGCTTCTGCTAGAAGCGGCATTTATCACCCGCAATTTCCCTCTTCCCTGTGGAAGAGGAGGGTCCTTCCTCACTCTCAGGGAATTATTTTCTGATTCAGAATCCTCTGAGGAACAACCTAAGATATACGGTGGTACTGGGACTCCCTTTGGGGAAGACCCGGGGTTCCCTGATGACACCGACAGATTGCTGAGTCACATATTTGAAGTGCTTTGTATTTCTCCCCAGGCAGTGGCTCCACAGCAGCAGGGTGAGCTTTTTTATACGGTTAAGCCTTGCTGGGAGTTTCCTGAGCAGTCTCACTTTAATAATCTAGTGCTCAAAAGAATGGGAATGCCCTAGCTGCCCGGGGTGCCTAAGTGTTGGGAAAAGAGGTATCCCTTTCCTGCTGATGTTGTTAAGCGTTGGTCATGTCCTCCTGAGGTGGATGTGCCCATTCTAGGGTTGTCCAATACATCTGTCATGCATACTCCTGACACTACTACCCTGCGAGATGCCGAGGACTGGCGTTTGGATCAACTGGTCTGTCATACCTTTGCATGTGTGTGGACGGCACTGCACCCAGTTTGTGCCTCTGCTATTACGGCTATTGCGATTAAAGGGGTGATTAAGTGTATTTTGGATGGGGCATCTGAGGATGCGGATAGAGAGGAGTATAGATCTCTCCTGCTTTGTGAGGAATTTATTGCATATATCCTCTCTGCCATGGATTATGCCATTAGAATGTGTGGTAGGACTTCTGCCCTGCTGGTGGCTATACGCCGCTCTGTCTGGCTATGTCAGTGGGTGGCTGACAATGCTGCTAAGAAGGCTCTCACTGGTTTCCCCTTCAAGGGCCTGCGTCTCTTTGGGGAACGCTTAGATTTGTTTGCTAAGGGTGGTAGGTTACCTCAATACAGGAGTTTGTCTCGGTCCTTTCGGGGGACAGGTGCCTTTCTCCCATCCTTCCGTGGTTCCAGAACTAACCGTGGAGTCTCTTTTACTGGGGCCCGTAGAGACCATTGGGGTAGGGGAAGAGGACGTGGCTGTCCTGGCCTCTCCTGGGGTCTCAAGCCAAAAAACTCACCCAAGCCCCCTCAGGCATGAAGGGGCGCCCTCACTCATCCATGTGGGGGGATGGCTTCGGCTTTTTGCTCACTTCTGGAGACTTCATGTCTCAGACCGGTGGATTCGGGAGGTAGTGTCCTCCAGTTACAAGATAGAGTTTGCAGCCTGGCCGCCCCCAAGATTCATCAAATCCCGGATGGCTCAAAACTCCCTTTTAGCCCAGGGTCTGCGCCCTGCTGTCCAAAACCTTCTGGAGTTAGGGGTCATCTGCCAAGTGCCTTTGGCCTTTGGAAAGGGGCAGAGGCTACTATCCCAATCTTTTCACTGTTCCCAAGAAAGACGGGTCCATCAGACCCATCCTGGATTTAAAGCGCCTCAACAAATTTGTCAGATTCAAACACTTTCGCATGGAGACTCTGCGCTCAGCTGTAAATTCACTACTCCCGGAGGACTTCATGACCTCTGTAGACATCAAGGATGCTTACCTTCATATACCAATCTTTCCAGGTCATCAGAGATTCCTCAGGTTCGCTCTGGAGGATCAGCACTACCAATTTGTGGCCTTGCCCTTTGGTCTCACCTTGGCTCCCAGGGTATTCACCAAGGTGCTGGAGGGCATTATGGCTCTGCTGAGATCTCAGGGCATTCGCATCCTTCCTTACTTGGACGACATTCTCATCACATCTCGGTCCTTCCAGCAGGCCGAGCTGGATACCCAGATGGTGGTGTCCACACTGGAGTCCTTCGGCTGGGTGATCAACCATCCCAAGTCTTCCCTGTCACCGTCAATGGTCAAGTCCTTTCTGGGCATGACTTTGAATACATCTCAGGTCAAGATCCTTCTCCCTCAGCAGAAGGTGGACAGTCTGCAAGCTCAAGCCAAGCTTCTTCTGTCTTGCCCTCATCCTTGCATCCAGCAGGGTATGCAGCTGGTTGGCCTGATGGTGTCTTGCTTCGAGGCTGTTTCATACAGTCAGTTTTGGACAACCAGACGGCGGTTGCCTACCTCAATCATCAAGAGGGCCCTCCAGGATGTGTCTCTGATACTGTCCTGGGCGGAGGAGAATGTTCCCTTCATCTTGGCAGTGTACATCCCGGGAGTGGAGAATCTGGGGGCAGACTTCCTCAGCAGGGGGACTTTTCGCCTGGGAAAATGGTCGCTCAGCAGCAGGGTGTTTCGCTCTCTCTGCCACTGTTGGGGTCAGCCGGATGTGGATCTGTTTGCGTCCCGCCACAATCACAAGCTTTGTCTCTCTGTCCCAGGACCCTCTGGCCTTGGCCATGGATGCACTAGCAATTTCTTGGAAGAGCTTTCAGCTCCTTTATGTGTTCCCTCCGTTTCCTCTGCTGGGCAGGGTGCTGCGCAAGATATCCCAGGAAGGGGGGCCACCAGAATGGTTGGCACCCCTTCCTGGGATATCTTGGCCAAGAAGAGTGTGGTTCACAGACATCGTGCAGTTGGCAGTAGATCAGTACGCCCTGCCCAAGATTCCAGACCTGCTCACTCAGGGGCAGCTATGCCATCCCAATTTACAAACGCTGGCTTTAACGTCCTGGCTGCTGAAACCTCCATCTTGATGGATAAGGGGCTACCTGCCTCTGTTGTTACTACCATGATTCAGGCTAGGAAGAAGTCCTTGTCCTTTATCTACTATAGGGTATGGCATGCTTATATTGACTGGTGTGAGTCTAAGTCGTCTCCCTGTCGGGTGTTTTCTGTCCCTGGGATTCTGGAGTTTCTGCAACATGGTTTAGATTTGGGTCTTCAACTTAGTACCCTTAAAAGGTCATGTTTCTGCCTTGGCTATTTTCTTCCAAAGATCTTTTGCTCACCATTGTTTGGTTAAACCGGACCTTCAGCGTGATTTAATGAAAAGCCCAAACTCTTAAAAAAATTGTTCCCCAGCATCTAAAATTAATATATTTTACGTTTTTAGTCACTAACTTATTATTCTTTCCCCCACTGGGCTGCAACTCTGTTCAGGAATTTAGGATACGGGCGCCGCCATCTTGACTCAAAAGCATCACACTTACTGAGGAGAGGAGAGTGGGATAAGGTACAGGGGGGCGGGTTATAGCTGTGCTTTGCTCAGACAGAGCAGAGCTGGGGTCAGGTAAAGGTCAGCAGTCCCAGAATGCAGAGCAGCACAGTCAGGAGGCACTTCCTGTTTGCAGGCTGCCTTGGATGTTTAAAGGCTCATAACATGCAGTAGATGCAGGTAGGATGATTTTTAATGTGGACAATCTGTATGTACAGGGTGTGGGAAACATATAATATAGACTCTTATTCAGAGTGAAAGGCCGCTTTAAGACCTTCTTCTAGGGGGTTACTCATGTGCGTCCCCCACGTAAGCCTATGTTACCAGTCTGGGATTTAAACTTGGTCTTATCTGCCTTGCAGGGCTCTCCCTTTGAGCCCTTGCGTGAGGCCCCTTTGTCGATTTTGACGCTTAAGGTAGTCTTTTTGGTGGCCATCACTTCTTTTTCTGTTTTTCATCTGTTCTGTTTCTGAGTTGGCGGTGCTTTCCATCAAACCCCCTTACTTTGAGAGACATCCGGACACGATGGTGTTTCGCTTTAAGCCAGATTTTCTGCCTAAGGTTGTGTCTGTTTTTTATCTCAATCAGGACATTGTTTTGCCTTCTCTATGCCCTAATCCTAGTAACCCTAAGGAGCGGATTTTACACTATTTGGATGTGGTTAGGAACCTGAAGTTCTATTTGGTGGCTACTGAATCCTTCAGGAAGACTGATGCTCTTTTTGTGCTCCCGTCTGGACCTAAGAAGGGTCTGGCTCCAGCTAAGTCCACTATCAGCAAATGGATCCATCAGGCTGTGATACAGGCCTATTCTGCTAAGAGGAAGGAACCTCCCTTCCGCCTTACTGCTCATTCTACTCGTGCTATTGGTGCCTCTTGGGCTTTTCAGCACCAAGCTTCTGTTGAACAAGTTTGCAAGGCCACTACTTGGTCTTCTGTGCATACTTTTTTCAAGGTTTACAAAGTTGATGTTAGGGCCTCAGCTGATGCTGCTTTTGGCCGCAAAGTTCTGCAGGCGGCAGTTGTCTAAACTGCCCGCTGTTACTTTTTGGGGATCCCAACCTACCTTACGGACACTGCTATTGGATGTCCCATGTGTAAGGAATCTTCTGGAACAGGACGTGCTGTATACTTAGAATAATACAATTCTGTGATTACTCACCTGTAGAATTGGTATTATATGTATACAGCACGTCCTGTTCCACCCCACCCTTGTTATCATTGTTCTTAGTTACCATCTGTATGGTGATTGTTCATTTTGAGTTCTTGTTATTATTGTCCTCCCGGCTTCTGCTTGTCAATACTGGGGATTTTGTGGGAGGTACCTGACTTATATAGGGCCGGGAGGAGCCACAAGCTGTTTTCTGCAGTCCAGCGCCATCTTGTGGATGTATTACCCATGTGTAAGGAATCTTCTGGAACAGGACATGCTGTACACATATAATACCAATTCTACAGGTGAGTAATCACAGAATTTTATTTTTTCCCTGCTCCTGCTTTACTCCAATCCCGGCCAATGCTTTTTGTTTTAGCCGTAAAGCTCCGCCTCCTCCATTCATTGCCACTATAGTGAGTGGCAATGATGTCATTGTCACACTTATGCAATGAATGATAGTCTGCAATCTTACAGAGACATATAGTATTAAAATCAGTCTTCCAGGACAATTCTGTAAGCGAAAATATCTATTTCTAGGTCTACACCATAAGAAGGGAGCATTAGCAGCAGCTTTGTCAAAGTTTAGCTAGCGCTGTTCAGAGTTTCTTTATTACAGTTACAGAATATCATTTATGAACAAGGACAAACATTACAGTGCGTTTAGGCTGCATTTTAGTTGTTGAGCTCCAAACTACACATTGGTAGGAAAAGAAATCCTGGAAAAAACATTTTACATCTATGTCCTGCGGTTACATTATTGACAAGTCACCGATGCAAATTCTGTACAAATAATTTTGTTTAACACTATTTATAAGCAAGAAACACTTCAGTACACTTCTGTCTATTGTGGTTTATAGGATCTAAATCTACAGCACCGCTATAAACTGGCGCTGCTTGTAGAAGAGTGCCGGTCACCGCAAGCTATGTGGCGCCGGTGATAAATTACACAGGTTAGCGGATGCATCAGCGCTAAAGGGGTTATTCAAGAAAGGATAGCGGCAGGTAGTGCCTCATAGCAGCAGGCAGCGTCTGGCGCAAAGCCCCATGTAGCGTCCGATGTATTATTACAGGCAGCTCAGCATATAGTGCCGGCGCTCTGGCTTCCAGAGCGCCAGGTATTACCTTTCGCTCACTATCGCTCTCCCATACATTTCAATAGCCGTTCATTTGCTTGTGTTTAAACAGACATTTAGACAATTTTATTTATTTATTTTTTTGCTCAAATCATTGTGTGACGTCTCCTGGCTGCAAACAAACACTTTTAGAAACTTTTTTAACTTTTTATATTTTTATGCAGAATTGTCATTACAGGTTTGGCATTGTCACGGTGTTAATGTCACGGTGTTAAAACAATGTAATTTCATGTGTTTTCGGGCTTTGTTGCAGGTGTATATGTGTTCAAAAACAGACTTTAATCACACAGCGTCTGGCGCTTTGTGCTACAGCGCACAGCTTTAGAGCGCCAACGCTGTGTGTGTGTCCTTTTTGATAAGTATGATGTGGAGCACCCGATACATCGCTCTAAGAGCCGCTATACAGACGCTCATCTGCCAGTACCAGACGTGAGTAATGAATCAGCCTCCAACACTCACACCTCTGTGCGTTCTCTGTGCAGTTACAACACAGAGGAAATGCTGTACATTATTCTAGATGGAATAGTTAATGGTGTGCATAGAGCCCCGCAAACTTCTGCAATCCTTACTTGAACCGCAATCCTCATGCAAAATGCAACACCGCAATCGATCGCCAGAGGCAAATTGAGGGACCACATTTGACTAGGAAATCAAGGTTACGGTAAGGATGGGGGGTCTATGTGCAATCTGGATGCCCCCCAGAGGACTGTCACACTGCGATCCCATACCCATTATGTAGAAAATGGATGTGGGACCGCTGTAGTAGCATGTTAGGTGGTCCCACTCCAAACACCCACCAATTTCTGGAACCCATTTTTTCCATTGCATATTACATTTTGCAATACAGACATGTAAAAGGAAAATGGAAAATTCTGATCAGCAGCGACCTTGCTTTCCAGTTGTAGAAATCCTTTATTCTCTATGTCAGGATCATGAAATTATCAAAAGAAATCATAATAATATTGGATCATAACAAACACTATTTCATGTAATAATAGGGCATGGGAAGCAGCAGTAACTGTACTGAGGTACTTCCTGATACCCATTGTTTTAATTTATAGTGTCAGTTCAGCAAATTAAATGTATCATTCTCTGGGACAACTGAATTTGTTACAATTTAGAAAACTGCTAACGCCGCATCCACGAAGCTGTTTAAACGAGACCTTTGTGACCTCAACAGCTAATTTGACAGAATGCAAATTTACATCTACCATAATATTTACTGAATATATGGTGCCTTATTTGCGGGTACATGTATGTATTATTAATGCCCGTATTTTACTATGCAATGGGGACGAACTTGTACACTTGTAGCATCAGCAATATAAAATGTTCTCTGTATAACCAGGCTTATCTTTCCTTGGTATTTGATTAATGTATTTGCATGATTTAAGCTTAAAATTGAATACCACCTAAAACCTAAACATATTTCATTTTATATATTTATTTTGTCCTTTTATTATTTTTTTTTTTTTGGTGGAAAAAGACCTAAGCATGGTAAATGTCCACCTCCTGGGATTTTAATATTCTGATGCTTGTCTGTGTAAGCGGAGGGAATACTGCTTTCTACAGGGATGACCTTGCTACCAGCAATAAATAAAGGAGATTAGTGTAAAGGGATCATTTCCATGGGCCTGCTTCTGCAAGGGATTCTGGGAGAAATTCCATCATCCTTGGATTGTATGCCCCATGAAAATACTTTCCATTTTTTGGAAAGCATTCTCTGCCTTGTGCCTTTAACCCTTTAACCGCCAGCCGATTTTGTCACCCTTTGTTGCCACTATTTTGCGCTCCCCATGTTCAACTGTGATTTCTGAAGGGATTTCCAGGGATTTCCCAGGAAAGTGATACATTGTTTTTTTTTCAGCATAGCCCGGGTTTTAACATGAAATGTCTTGTTTGTCATTTTCTAAGTGTATTCTCAATATTTTGGGGTGAAAATTGTGCAAAAAAAAAAACTATTTTTTACAATTTGTATTTTTTTTTGTAATATAAAATGTAAGTTTGTCAATAAAATCTTATTGCGTGTGAAACCCCAATTTCTCCCGGTTACAGCGGTATCACATATGTATAGGTAGGTGCCCTTTCCTGCCCAGGAGACTCCTCCAAACTGAAACAACGCTTTAGGAGATTTTCAGATAAAATACAACTATGCTACGCAATATGCGCACCTTGCAGTTTTTCAAGAAAAACAACCCTTTACATTTGAAATACCCCCGACAAACTATATATTCCCTAGAAGTATACACCTCAGGCTTTCTAGGCATACCAGGCTTGTTGACTTTAATGCAGTTTTCTGGAAGTAATCCCTCAATGTATTCTTTGGTTGCACATGGTTTCCCTAAAAATGAATAAAAAAGCAGAATCAAAACCACATTTTCCTAAAAAAAACGATATGCAAAATCTGAAAAAGCAACATGCCCCGAACAGAACAATACCCAACATGCATAGGTTCTGTCAAGGAAAGAGTTGCCAAACACACCAAAGTAAAGCATGCGCATAACTGAAATTTTACTTCAAAATTTCAGCTCTGCAGACAAAGTGAGCACCTTGTGCTTTTTCTACCAAAACATAATTTTACATTTGCAATATCCCCGATAAACCATATATTCCCTGAAAGTACACGTTAAGCTTTCTAAGCGTATCCAGCTTGTTGTAGTGGGCTCATCTTTCTGGAAGTAATATCTCAAAGAATTCTTAGGTTGCACAGGGTTTCACAAAAAAATGTATAAAAAAGCAGAATAAAAAACACCTTTTCCTAAAATATCAATATGCAAATAAGAAAAAACAAGCTAAATCTGAAAGTGCAAGGTCCCCCGAGCAGAACAATACCCAACATGCATAGGTACCTGTAACCTTTTAACTGCCAGCCTACTTGAGATTTTGTCACCCTCTGCTGACAGGATATTTTTCACCATTTTGCGTGATGTTTAACTGTGATTTTTGCAGAAATTTCCAAGAAAATGGCATATTTTCTTTTTGTGGCAGAGTTTAGGCTTTAACATGAAATGCCTTGTTTGTATTTTTTCTACTTTTTTTTTATAAATTTTTAAGTAAATAAGTAAAAAAAATATATATTTTTTTAAATTGTCTCCTTTATTTTAACAAAAACATTTATTTTATTAAAGAAAACCATATTGCATGTGAAAGTCCCATTTCTTCCGATTACAATGATACCACATATGTATCGGTAGCCCCCCGTTCCTGTCCAGGTGATCCCCTAAACTGAAAAGAGCACTTTATAACATTTACAAATAAAATACAACTACTATCCACATAATAAAGGGTTAAATATAAAAAAAAAATGGTGTGGGGTCCCCCTTTTAAGGGTTTTTTTGGGAGGCAGGTAATGGGGGGTCTCGGGGTTAATGGCAAGTCACCCGCTAGCCGCAGGTGACTTGCCAGACCCCCGAACCTTGTGAACTGGTATAGGGGTCACATGGACCCCTTACCAGTTCACAAAGGGTTAAAAGTAAAAAAAAATAAACACACACAGACACACTTTTTCAAAATAACTTCATTAAAAAAAAAACATTTTTTTACTTTACTCACCTCCGATCTTCATCTCCTGTGTCCCGCGGCGATCAGATGCAGGTGACGGCTGGGCAGAGGAGAGGGGAGGCAGGCGATCGGAGGATACTTTTTATGTTATTAGTGGGGAAATTCAGGCGCGTAAAATTTACGTAAAGGGTTAATAGATGGCTTAAAATGAATCTCTCCAGAACCAGGCCTATGATGATGTTCTGGCACTCCAAGCCTTACCCACCATGTTACCCACCACATCTAACTCCAACCCTGTGCTGGTCAAAAAATGCCCGAAAATGTAAGTGTATGGTGACAGGCAGGCTGATTTATTACTAGCACCAGGTACCGGCAGATGAGCGTCTGTAGCAAAGCGCTCAGAGCGACCGCTAGTAGTCGCTGTGATTGGCTATGGTTCGCTGTTACTGAGCGCCTCAGTCGCAGGCCGTCATTGATGAATTTGATATGTGAGTCGCTATAACACCAGTACAGCACTATATGGGAGCGAACGGTAGTGACTGGTCAGTGTGAGCTACTCAAATCATATTCATCAAAAAAACAGCCTCACACAGTGCCGGAACTCAAAATTGGGTCGCTATAGCCCAGAGCGCCAGAAGCTGTGTGATTGAAGTCCGTTTTTGAACACTTATCCACTAGTAACAAAGCAAAAACATATGGAATTACATTGTTATTACATTGTAACATTAATACTTTAATACCAGACCTGCAATGACAATTTTGCATAAAAATATAAAAAACAAAAACGTTTTCAAAAATTACTTTTAATATGCCAGGAGAGGTCACACAATGATTTCATAAAAAAAAAAAAAAAACAAACCCTGTTTAAAGAGAGGAAAAGTACCGTCTATTGAAATGTATGGGAGAGCGACAGGTAGCGACAGGTAATACCAGGCGCTTTGGAAGCCAGGGCGCCGGCGGTATACTCTGAGCCCTCTGTAATGATGAATTGGACGCTACATAGCGCTGCTAGAGTCGCTCACCGGAATCGCTTTGATAAATGTGGTATTGTGTACAGCGCCCGGCATTCACCGTTCCCTACGTGTTGTTATGAGGCACTACCTGCCGCAATCCCTTGATGCTTGATGAATAAACCCCATATTGTCTTATATGCTATTCCAGGGTGTTGGGTATAGAAGGGAGTGTAAAAGGGATAATTTGTATGGGCCTGTCTACTGCAAGAGATTCCCTACATCACTGGTAAATTGTGGGTTGGGCATGCACTCAGGACTCTATTTTGAGTCCTGGAAAGTTTCAAAGGATAGATATACAAGAGCAAGCCTGCATTCCCTAGGAAGGAAATATGTCTTAGCGTGCCCACATGCATCAAATTTTAACTAACTTAAAGTATTCCTACTTGTTTCCAGCAAGCCAACAATTGGTTGGGTAGCACTATAGGTCACCACCGAACAAAATCTACATAAATAGCTTAATAAACATAAAGTACAAAATATATTCCATCAAAAGTACACAAGCATCATACTCAACTTACATCTAAAATCAAGCAGGACACATACAGGGGCAGGCTGGCCATAGGAAGACCGGGGAGAATTGCCATTGGGGTGCACTGCTTTGGGGCCAGTTGGGCTGCTTCTTGTAAAACCCCCATCCACTCCATGCCTACCTAGTCTTCACCTAGCCTCCTGTGTCTGGACCACTGTACCACCAAAGCCAAGGAATGCCAGCCTGTACCCATCCTATACCCTCCCCCACCAGTATTCAGTACCATTGGATAAAGAGCGGCCATATCCACCCCCGCCAATAAGTCTCAGCCTTTTGCTTACTTGGTAACAGTCTAGGAAATTAATTGGGAGGTCTCAGTGGGAACGTTACAGGTTGATCATGGCCTGGCCAGGGGCTGTTATAATCATGGGTCTTTTTTTAGCCCAGTCCATCACTGGACCCATATGTGGACTATAAAGTACAAATAATATGAATATATAAATATGTATGATTGTACAAATAAGAGCTTATTATAGTGGGAACAAACTTCAGCAGCACTTCAAGATAGCCCTCTGAATAGTCACTTCCAGTATATGCCATTCAGTACATCTTAGTGATGGATGCAATGGCTCCAGCGACCGACCACACATGAGTACTGGTACAGGGGTCCCTTGTGTTTCCTTGGGGCAAAATCTGAAGATTCACAAGGCTCTAACCAGAGATAAGTGAAAGAGCTCATATGGCTTGATGCAGAGCCTCCCCGTTCAGCTATCCCGTGAGTTTTCCCATTGGTTTTGGCTTGTGATCGGGTCAGGAAAGGGTGCTACGTTGGTTTTAGTGTGCGTTTATGCGCTCAGGTGTGCGCTCAGCCGCCTTTCCGATTGTCGGCTCGCACGAGGCTGTTTCCCGGGAAAACGGACGCCTCGTTCATTGGTCCATTTTTTTCAGTGATGCAGAGCCTTGATTTCCGATTGAAATCTCCCTAATAAAACGGGGCCGCCGAGCCTTCACTTACGGGCAGTCTGACCAGCCGTATTTGAGCTCCGTGTCATCATCATGCATTCATCTGTGGGAGCGCATCAAAGGATCCAGCTCCGCGGTCTGGTACTTATGAGCATGGCAGAAACAAGGCTGCACCGAACGCCTTTGGACAGCGATTGCATGAGTGACGTTGACCTATTCGAGCTCACCCGCCTTAACCGTGTTTCTTTCCATGCCTTGTATAGCGAGCTGCGGCCATGGTTAGCCCCCACCACAAGCAAGGGGCATGCAATTGCAGGTATGACCAAATTAGTTGGCTGCCTGCAATTTTTGGCGAATGGCTCGTTCCAGAGACTGGGTGCCTTCTCCGTGGGGATGTCCCAGTCTACGCTGAGCCGCAGCCTAACCAAGTTTTTGGATGGCATGGCTACCCTGGCACAAAATTATATTTTTTTCCCTCAAACAGGTGAAGCCTGGAATACGGTTAAGCTGGGCTTTTATAACATAGCCAACATGCCCAACGTCATTGGTGCAATTGATTGTACCCATGTCTCATTGGTCCCCCCTGCTGACCAGGAATATCTGTTCCGGTATGTGGTTTGGGTCTACTTTATTTATCATTATTTTTTGAGATTGTTTGGTGACCTTTTTTAAGGGTCACACTAATTGATTTTTTGGGTGCTGTGTGCAGGAACAGGAAGATGGGACATTCCATCAATGTCCAGGCAGTGGCGGGACCAGATCTGTTTTTTTTAGTATCTTTGCTGGATTCCCCGGGTCTACGCATGATGCCCATATATTGAGGAACTCCAGCCTATATGATCGATTTCAATCTGGCGATCTGTCTGGTGGATGGCTACTGGGTATGTGTATTAAACTTGGATTTGTTGTCCAGCATGTCTGATTTAGGTTTTGCCTTTACAACCCTTTTTTTGGGGGCTGTTTTTTTTGGTGGATTTTGGGAAATTAAAATTAAATGGGTAAGTTATTGACCCCTATTGCGTCCTGTTCTTGCCCTCTTATGTAATTACCATCCCACAGACATTTTTAAGGAGTGTCCAGGTTGGATGTGCAGGTAGCCTCATTCCAAATGTCTTTTCCTACAACACTACCCCGCTTACCTATTTGTCCCTCTTTAATAATGTTGCTATGCACCCCTAAACTTTTGGACTTGTTCTAAAATTTTATTTGTTTATTTTTATTTTTGCAGGTCACTCTGGCTATCCTTTGCTCCCCTGGCTGCTGACCCCCATCCTGCACCCATCTTCCCAGGCAGAGGAGCGCTATAATACTGCCCATAGGAGGACTCGCTCGTGGTTGAACGAGCATTTGTTTTGCTCAAGATGCGTTTTCGCTGTTTAGATCAGACTGGGGGGGCACTCCAATATAAGCCGGCCAAGGTCATACAAATTGTAATCGCTTGCGGGATCCTACACAACCTGGCCATTCGTAGCAGGGTTACCAGCTATTCTGACCTGCCTGCCGATCATATTTTTCTTGCTGAAGAGCACACCCCTCCTTTCTCAGGCAGCCAAAGTGGCACCGCACAAACCATACGTGTGCAACTTGTTGAGAATGTATTTGCATAGAACACAAGTGTTTTTTTGGCTTACTTTTTATTGTGCTTAAACAAATTGATATTTTTCATTTGTTTATTTTTTTTAAAAAGGTAACTTACACGTGGGAACATATATTGTAACAAAAATCTTTAGTGGTATGTGTGGGAGGATGGTGCAGATGAATGCTGCTGTGGCACAATATTTGCAGCAATGTGTGCCAGGCTTTCATTAATGTGCTGCCACTGTTGGACTAGGTCACCCATATGGCTGGTAAGGGCAGACACATTTCGGTTTAATACCTCTAATTGTGTACTTATGTTGGTTAATTGTGTGCACACAGTGGCATTGAATTGCTGTGTGCTAGCTGCAAAGGCTATGTTTTCCTGCCGCCACGCTTCCTCCATAATTTGCAGTTGCCTTCTTTGGCTAATATGGCGCCTGGTATGGGTTCTAGCAGTGGGATGGGTGGTTGGTTCGGAATGAGGTGGATGTGGTGGTTGTGGCTGTGTTGACTGCGTTGCGGCCACTGGCTCAGTAGTGGTTGGTGACATATGTGGGGTGTCCTCCTCTAAATCTCGGATATCTTCTATTATGGGTGGGCTTACTCTGTTCTGTAAATAAATATAAAGTTTCATTTTAGTTTTGTAATGGCACACCAATCGATCCTAGTTCAAAGTTAAAAGTACACACAAAGGACCATTGACTTACCTCCTCCAAATCCTCATTTTGGGTTCGTTGTGTTGAATCCTGGTTTGGCCTTGCCCTCGGGGATAAGCCAGGGGTTGCTTGGCCTTGTGTGTCCTGTTGCCTTTGTCCTTTGAATTGAGAATGTAAGATTATATTAACCCCAAGGTAGAGTGTGTTGTCTAGCCTAACACTGGCTTTTGTCCCTCATTTTAAAAGCTCATGGCAAATTCAAACTCACCTTGGGACATTACATTGCGGTCGGTGTCGTGTGCCTCTTGCAGGCCCTGGACGCTGGCCGGGTGTATGTATGTATAGACATGTTCCTCGGCGTGTGTTAGGATTATTTTTGTGGGTAAGCCACCCCCTGTCTGCTGGCTGGGGAAGATTAAATCACACCTAATAAGTGTTACATCCTGTTATCAATGCAACTATAAAGGCATTTAAAATGGGCTTTACCTCTGCTGCCGGCACATGTCCATTTTTTTTTTGCTATAATATTTAAGGTCCCCAAATTTCCTTTTGATTTGTTGAATATCTCGCCGGACAGATCCCACACTATTTACTTGCCGGCAAATATTTGTCCAGATCTCCAGCTTAGCCTGCTTAGTGGTTGATTTGGAGGTCCGGCCAAATAGGGCATCATAATGCTCACAAACTACATTTGCAACAGCCATGCTTTGAGCATCGCAAAATCGTGCAGTTAGGGAGCCACGGCGTAGTTGTCGGCCACATGGGTGTGTTGTGTCCCCTGCATCTGTGGAAATTGATGATTGACTATCTGGGGAGTCGTGTGTGTGTCTTGGGCTTATGGGGGATGGTGATGTTGTGTGTGTGCTGCTGTGGGTTAATGTATGGGTTCCTGTTGAGCTCTCACCTGTTGAGCTGGATGATGTTTCTGAGGTACTTGAATTGGGAGAACCAGAGGGTTGAGGTGGAGGGGTGGGTGACCTTGGTGGTGTGGAGGGTTTGGCACTACGCTTACCCTTGCTGATGTGTTTGCTTTTGTGTGTATGCTTGCTGTGTTGCGGTTGAGGATGCTGCAGTGTTTTAATTGATTTGCCACCCTTTGGAGGTCTGGTTTTTTTGGCAGGTGGTGGAGAATGTGTTGTGGTATCTTTGCTCCTACGTTTTTTAGAATGTTCCTGTGGCTGTGGAGTACCCACCGTTTTAGTTGGGGCATGTGTCTTGTGCCTGCTCTTTTGCGTTTTTTTAGATGAGCCATGTGTGCGGCTGCTATGTGGCTCGGAGCTTTGGTGGCTTTTTTTGCTCCCTTTAGGTCTGCCCATATTGATATGGTATCCAACACTGAGCTGAGTGCCTTGCGCTTTAAATATGTTGCCCGTGTGGGCGTGATCCTATGTGCCTGCGTGCGCGTGTGCGCACGCACGTCACCGTGGGGGCTCGTCACTGATAAACCTGGAAAAGAAAGCAAAGATGTCGCCCGCCATCTTCACTCAGGAGCAGGACGAAATCATCATGGATGTGAATAGGCGAGCGTGCGTTTATGTGCGCGCACACATTCCTTGTAATAAAAAAAAAAAACAAAGCGCAAGAATAGTCTGAAACAACTTAGTTTGTCACATTAAATACAAGCCCACCTTATTTTAACACATGTACGCAGCTAGAAACTAGGCTAGATGCATATAGAAGAACTAGGGCAATGTGAGTCAGCAAGAGGTTAATAAAGTGACTTTAGTTAGGGCAGGAAACTTGTTAAGGTATTTTGTGGATTAATGGTGGGTCATTGTATCTTTTTATTACAGATGATGCTGAGGAATCGCTACGACTTCCTGCCGTCAGATTATGAGAAGTGGACGTTGGCCCTGGCGGTGGTGGACGCGATATCACGACGCTCCCAAACAACCTATACCTTCACCCAGATCGCCCAACACTGGTCTGATTTGAAGAGAAGGCATAAGCCCCGGGTGAGGCGGTACTTCGCCAAACATTTCCCATGTAAGTGTGGAAATTTTAAATGCAACTATAACCCTGGCATCGCCTGGGCGTGGTTTTATGATTGTGTTTGTATTTCAGCACATGAATGGAATATGCGGTTCCGCCCCACCCGGACCAGGACACGCAGCCCAGTGTTGGGCGAAACAGGTAAAGGTATAGGTGGTCCACCACCAGTGTCAACGGCCACCCCCTCCTCTGTAAGTGAGTATGAGGAGCCTCTTGACCTCAGCATGCAGGGGACTGGGGAATCTGACGGCAGGGAGTCGAGCATAAATGAGCCACAACCAGACTCCGGTAAGGGAAATATAGTGAGATATGTGCTAATACATGCATTAAATACATATACTCGTGCACTATTGTTAGTTGTAGATTCAGACGTTGCAGGGACATCCCAAGGGATGAGCGAGGAAGGGGGCGACGAGGAAGAGGTGGCTGGGGAAGGTGAGTAAATTGATACCTAGAAGCCTAACTTAATATGATATTCATGATACAACAACAGTCTCTAATATCAGTGTGTTTGTCATCCAAACAGATTCACACCAGCAACCGAGGGAGGAAGAAGAGAGACTCCGCCCCCGACGCAATGTGGCCAAAAAACATTGTAAGTGTTGATTTTGTTTAGCAAAGTAATTGATCAAACAATTCCCTTCCCAAAAAAGAAGGCAAAATAAACATTTCAATAAAGACTTTGTAAAAGCAAAATAAAAGAAGGGCCTTAAAAAAAACCCCACAAACCAAACCATAAAAAAAATGGTAAACTAATGTTGTTTTTCATTCACAGATACAAGAAAACGACATGCTACAGACCCCGAGGCCTAAATTTTTGGATTTCTTCCGAAATGTTTTAAAGTTGCATTTTACAGAAAACAAGTATAAAAAAAAAAAAAAAAACAAGACAAGTTTAAACAACGTTGGAATAAAAAAAAAAAAAAAAAAGATTTGGTGTGTTTTCCTGCAAATGTACAATCACACAACATCATCACACATTTACATGACACAAAAGGTTAAGATATGGGACAATAAATAGAAAAAAACACAAAACAGATTCAGGTAAGCATTAAAGCCAAGGAAGAAGGAACACAAAGGAGATTAAGGTAAGCATTAAAGCCAAGGAAGAAGGAACACAAAGGAGATTAAGGTAAGCATTAAAGCCAAGGAAGAAGGAACACAAAGGAGATTAAGGTAAGCATTAAAGGCAAGGAAGAAGGAACACAAAGGAGATTAAGGTAAGCATTAAAGGCAAGGAAGAAGGAACAGAAAGGAGATTAAGGTAAGCATTAAAGGCAAGGAAGAAGGAACACAAAGGAGATTAAGGTATGCATTAAAGGCAAGGAAGATGGAACACAAAGGAGATTAAGGTATGCATTAAAGGCAAGGAAGAAAGAACACAAAGGAGATTAAGGTATGCATTAAAGCCAAGGATGAAGGAACACCAAAAATTATTTTTGACAATATATATATGTGTCAAATTGGCAGTTGGTGCCATATGTATATTCCAATGGAGGTTTAGGGATGTGCGCTTGCTTGTAGCCAGATTGGCAACTAAAAAGAGCCATGGAGATGTAAGTATACTTGTAAAACCCTAAAAAATGGAAGGTCAAATACGACGGAAGGCAAGCAGGTACGTTCAAAAACCAAGGAAAAAGCAGGGAAAAACGGGACGCCCGTGTGAAAGGGAACGGAAGCCCCGATCAAATTGAAGGCACCCGAGAGAGCAAAAAAAACTTCCCGAGTGAAGACAAATTTACGGATCACTTAGGGAGCCATTCCGACGGAGGCTCTGCATCACATTTGAGCCACGATTCAAACGGGACCCCCGGACAATCGGAAGGTTTTAAGGTCAGTTCAGGGAAGGCTCTGCATCAGGCCAATAATGGGGGATGAAGACTTTAAAGCATCAATGGGAAAAGAAGCAAAACATTTAAAACATTTAGTGGACCAGGGATTTTCATTATCCTGGGTTTCAGAGCTTGACAAAAGAGCATCCAAATTTGGGATTACCCTAAAATTTATCTTGCTGATGTTCCCATGGTGCATGCATGGGCACTCGTCCGATCATAAAGAAGCAGAAGCAGGTGCATCTCGGAACCATCTGCAGTCTTTGGCATGCTCCGGTCCCCAGTCTATCTGAATGGATGGACGTGGGAGTGCGCCTTAACAGCAGGGTGGCCGGGGATGTGGCCACAAACCCAGTGTGGGAACTAAGGAAAGGTAACTGATTGCAGGCAGCTTCAGGGTTTCACACAGCGGGTCATCCATAATTGGGAATCCCCAAGGCGAACTATTAGTTTTTTTTCAATTATATATGTTCACTGTTTCCAGATCCACAATTGGAGATCAATTATAAGTTTTTGTGAAAAATATACACTTGGTGGAAATGTTGAGCGTGGAACTGGTGAAGAAACTTCATATGCTGGATATAACAAAGAAGATGCTTTTACAATAACCTTATCTGTATTACTCATAAATTTGCTTTGAGAACAGTAAATATAAAACAAGCTGCTTAGATGCTGCTTGAGTACACACAGGGATAGAGAGGGGGTTATTATCTAGTCCATAACATATATATATATATATATATATATATATATATATATATATATATATATATATATATATATATATAGATATATAAATATATATATTTTTTTTTCCCAAACTCTGGTGTACATTATTTAAAATATGAACAGGCTAACATCTAGAGATGAGCAAACTTTTAAAAAATTCGATTCGGCCGATTAGCAGAATTTTCCGGAAAAATTAGTTTCGGTACAAATTTATTTGCAATGAATCGCTATTAAAAAAGGCTATTTCTGGGCTTCCGAGAGCCTCCATAGGGTTGCAGAACGTTTTGCTTGGCTGTAACATGCATAGGATGCATGCTGGGTTAGTGAAATAATATTGTAAAGAAGTATGATATGCAGATCAGAGGCATCGCTATTAGATTCGCTGTTGCAGAGCGGCACAATTAGAGATCCTTGAGGTGGCATCAGCATGATGAGCCCATATATTGCCTGAAAGACACACTCTGGACTTGGCAGCAGCATAGGGAGCCCATATATTGCCTGAAAAACACACCCTGAATTTGGCAGCAGCATGGGGAGCCCATATATTGCCTGAAAGACACACCCTGGAGTTGGCAGCAGCATTAAGAGCCCATATATTGCCTGAAAGAGACACTGGAGTTGGCAGCAGCATAAGGAACCCATATATTGCCTGAAAAACACACCCAGGAGTTGGCAGCAGTATTAAGAGCCCATATATTGCCTGCAAAACACACCAAGGAGTTGGCAGCAGCATTAGGAGCCCATATATTGCCTGAAAAATACCCCCAGGAGTTGGCAGCAGCATTAGGAGCCCATATATTGCCTGAAAGAGACTCTGGAGTTGGCAGCAGCATTAGAAGCCCATATATTGCCTGAAAGAGACACTTGAGTTGGCAGCAGCATAAGAAAGCCATATATTGCCTGAAACACAAACCCTGGAGTGGGCAGCAGCATAGGGAGCCTATATATTGCCTGAAAAACACACCCTGGAGTTGGCAGCAGCATAGGGAGCCCATATATTGCCTGAAAAAAACACCCTGGAGTTGGCAGCAGCATAGGGAGCCCATATATTGCCTGAAAAAAACACACTGGAGTTGGCAGCAGCATAAGAAACCATATTGCCTGAAAGACACACCCTGGATTTGGCAGCAGCATTATGAGCCCATATATTGCCTGAAAAACACATTGGAGTTGGCAGCAGTATTAGGAGTCCATATATTGCCTGAAAAACACATTGGAGTTGGCAGCAGTATTAGGAGCTCATATATTGCCTGAAAAACACATTGGAGTTGGCAGCAGTATTAGGAGCTCATATATTGCCTGAAAAACACATTGGAGTTGGCAGTAGCAATAGGAGCTCATATATTGCCTGAAAAACACATTGGAGTTGGCAGCAGTATTAGGAGCCCATATATTGCCTGAAAGACACACAGTGGAGTTGGCAGCAGCATAGGGAGCCCATATATTGCCTGAAAAACACACCCTGGAGTTGGCAGCAGCATAGGGAGCCCATATATTGCCTGAAAGACACACCCTGGATTTGGCAGCAGCAGCATTAGGAGCCCATATATTGCCTGAAAGACACACCCAAGAGTTGGCAGCAGCAGAAGGAGCTCATATATTGCCTGAAAGACACACCCTGGAGTTGGCAGCAGCAGCAGCATTAGGAGCCCATATATTGCCTGAAAGACACACCCAGGAGTTGGCAGCAGCAGAAGGAGCTCATATATATTGCCTGAAAGACACACCCTGGAGTTGGCAGCAGCAGCATTAGGAGCCCATATATTGCCTGAAAGACACACCCAGGAGTTGGCAGCAGCAGAATGAGCTCATATGTTGCCTGAAAGACACAACCAGGAGTTGGCAGCAGCATTAGGAGCCCATATATTGCCTGAAAGACACACCCTGGAGTTGGCAGCAGCAGAAGGAGCTACCATGCATCAGCTACTCGCATGCATCAGCTATTGGTGGGTGGAAATCCTGGCTGATCCATGCCTGGTTCATCTTCACAAAGAGTCTCTCCACATTTTTCATGGACAGACGAGTTCTCCTTGGCGTTACTACGGCCCCCGCAGCACTAAAGACCCGTTTAGGTGGCACACTACTGGCCGGGCAGGACAGCTTTCCCAGGGCAAACTCTGCCAGTTGCGGCAACAAATCAAGTTTGGCTGCTCAGAAGTCCAGCGGATCCTCAAGGTGCGTTGGCATGGTCATTTCAAGATATGACATGACCTGCTGGTTCAGGCCCTGCCCCAGGTCTTCCTGCTGCTCATGAGTAGCCTCACTATGCGGGTGCAGAAAGCTACTCATTAGCGACTGAAGACTGAGGCTGCTGCTGATGGAGCTGCTGCTGCTCCTGCCACCACCCCCAGCAGCCATGGCAGTGGAAGGTGAGCGCAGAGGTCCCCCCGAGTCAGACCTGCGAGAGTATGGACCATGGCGCAGATAGGCATCGGCCAACTGACTACGTAGAATGTCTTTGTAGTAGGTCAGTTTGTCCTCCCTCTCAGTGGGTGTAAAAAATGCACCCATTTTGTGCCAGTAGTGAGGGTCCAATAAGGTGGAGAGCCAGAAGTAATCCCGCTGACAAATGGAGACAATTCTGCGGTCACTACGCAAGCATGTGAGCATGCATTGTGCCATTTGTGCAAGTGACTCGGAGGGACTACCTGTCTCCATCTCCACTGCATACTGCCATGGTGTGTCTGGGTCCTCTGTCTCGCCTTCCTCACAACCCTCTAGAACAAGGGGGCACAACCTGAAGCTAGTTGGGGGGAAGATCAGGAGCAATGTTAGAAAATATTATTTTACAGAAAGAGTAGTAGATGCTTGGAACAAACTTCCAGCAGAGGTAGTTGAAATATCAACAGTCACTGAATTTAAACAAGCCTGGGATAAGCACACATCTATCCTAAGATAAAGAGTACATACAGTATACACATAAGGGCAGACTAGATGGACCATATGGTCTCCTTCTGCCGTCAACCTTCTATGTTTCTATGTTTCTCTAGCTCCTCTGGCTGCTCCTGCTCTTCCTCTCCTCTCAGATGACTAGATAAACCGCCCATTTTGCCAAAACTAAACTGTGCTTCACTGTGCTCCTCCTCCTCCTCAGCTCCCACGGGGCTTATGTGGCCGTAAAATGTATGCGCCATGTCTCCAGTGCCCTGACCAGCCATGGTTTCCAACATGTGTTGTATTACATGAAGCAGCGGAATCACGTCATTCATGCTGTAGTCCTGGCGACTGACAAATAAAGTGGCTTCCTCAAAGGGCCTGAGCAAGCAGGTGTCACGTATGAGCTGCCACTGGTTCACATTAAAGTTACACAGGGGAGTCCCCCCTATCTGCTTGGATCATCAAGAAATCATTGATGGCTTTTCTATCTTCGTATAGTCAATCTAACATATGTAGGGTGGAATTCCAACGGGTGGAAACATCGCAAATCAGACTATGTATGGGGATATTGTTCTGACGCTGTAGCTCAAGAAGGGTGCGCTTGGTGGTGTAGGAGTGGCTGAAGTGCATACAAAGTTTCCTTCCCGTTGTTAGGATGTCTTGCAGATGGGGGGAAGACTTCAGAAAACGCTTGACAACTAGGTTGAACGCGTGTGCCATACAGGGCGCATGGCTCAGGCTTCCTTGTCGCAGTGCAGACAAGATGTTACTCCCATTGTCAGTCCCCATAGTTCCCATTTGCAGTTTTCGCGGAGTAAGCCATGTTTTGATTTCTTGATGAATGAATTTCAGGAGCTCCTCCCCTGTGTGACTCCGTTCGCCAAGGCAAACCATGTGAAGCACAGCGTGACACCGCCGTGCCCTGCACACATGGTAGGCTGGAGGGGCATTGAGAATTGACCGTACAGTGGAGGCTGAGGAGACGGCGGAGGATGAGGAGGTGGAGTCGCACAGTGTGACAGGCAAAAAGGCCTGGGAGCGTGGAGGCCGAAGCGGTATGACCTGTCCAAGTTGCTGTGCAGGAACCACATTCACCCAGTGGGCCATAAAGGACATGTATTGTCCCTGACTGCAGTTACAGTTCCAGATGTCGGCGCTGCCATGCACTTTGGTGCACACCGACAGGCTCAAGGACTGGCCCCCCTTCTGCTCAACAAATTTGTGCAGGGCTGGTACTGCCTTCTTTGCAAAGAAATGGTGGCTTGGGACTCTCCACCTCGGCTCGGCACTAGCCATCAGCTCTCTGAAAGGTGCAGAGTCCACCACCGTAAAAGGGAGGGACTGCAGCACCAGCAACCAGCAACTTGGACAGGAGCACATTTAGCTTCTGCGCCGTATGATGAGTGGGCGAATACCGTTGTCTCTTGGACATGGCTTCGCTGATGGAATGCTGGCGAGATGACTGACTTTTAGTAGGAGGAGCAGGAGCATCTGGAGTGGCAGAGGATGGGTATGATGCAGAGCTACCTTCGGCTGAGGTGCTGGAGCCTTGGCTGGGTGAAATTGGAAGCGACATGGCACTGGCTGACGCAGCAGACTGGCCCCTCCACTTCGGAGCCTCGGTTCTCCCAGACCGCTTTATGTTGACGCTGCAGGGCTGTGGCACCAACATTGGGGCCCTTGCCACGCTTCACCTTCTGTCTACACATCTTGCATGTGGCCAGGTTACCCTGCTGCGGATGCTTGATGAAAAAGTGCCACACTGCCGAGTAGCTAATTTTCCCACCAACAGTCCGCACTAATTCACTGCTACTGCTGCCAACTCCAGGAACCCCTGCTCCACTACCTCCCAGGAAGGCAGCCTGCCACACAGCAGGTGGTCTACCCCGCCCCCGGCCACGTGTGGATCCAGACATCCCAATTCTGCCACCATGCTGACTGCCAACCCTACTACCACCTTGCTGCCTCAGCTGCTGACTCTGGGGCAACCTGGGACCCTCTTCTCCTGATGATGATGAATTCCCTTCTGCACCGGGCTCCCAAGTGCGATTGGCTTCATCATCATCATCGAGTTGTGTCTGCACGTCACTGATGTCCTCCTCGGTTTCCACAACAGCGTGTGCTGCAGGAGACGGAACGCTCGCCACAACACGTCCCACGCCACTCTCCTCCTCAGTGTTTGTCTGCCTAGTAAAAGAAGCGGCGGATGTCTCCTCCATTTCTTGGCTGGGCAGTAGCTGCTGACTGTCCTCTAACACATCGTCCTCACTGAATAGGGGAGCTGAACCCAAAGCATAAGATACGGCGGCTGGAGGGGGGGCGTAGGACAGTGGCAATGGAAGGACAGGCGCTGCCTCCGGGCCATGCCAACTCAGGGTTGTATCCGAGGAACCTACCGACTGTTGACTGGGGGTGTCAGATGTCACTTGTGATGAGGTCGATTGTAGCTCTCCCAATGTAACAGGGAGTCCAAATCTACCTGAAATGCCCCCTTTTTTAACTGTAACGCTGTGCAGGCAAGTAAAGCATTTTTCATTGTGTGTGTGTAAGCAAGTTAAGTTATTGCAATGCCTTTAGATAGGCTGATTCATGTATTGCATTGCTTGTGCACACACAAGTAAAGAAGTAGCAATGTCTGCACAAACTTTTAAACTTAGTAATGTTAGGGACGGGGTACTAATTGGACGGCCTTGACGCGGCTACCTCGCTTTTACATTCATTGCAATCTATGTTAACTAACAGTCCATGTTCTTAACAAGTGTTAGCTAGGTTTTTCAATAGAATGAGTGTGCAGAGGGTTAACTTTCTTTTTTGCTTAGTGTGTGGTCACAACCCTCTAGCACCTCTTGACTGCTATATATTGACTGGATGAGCACATCCTATCTTTCTTTTTGTCGATGACCGCGTTAACCAATCGATGACGGCAGATGCGTTGCTGGTCGAGACACGACCGCTAGCAGATACCGGGAGATCAGGCCTCTCACCGCGACTCCTGCTGCCACTCGCCCCTAGTCTGCTGCGACCTCTGCCTGATGAATCTAGGCCTCTCCTCGGTGCACATCCTGGCACATCTGTGCCTGACATTTTTACTGTGTTTAGGAGGGGAAAACAATACACTACACTACACCTAGAACAGTATTTTTGTAACAGCAGGTGTGTAGAAAAGTTAGATCAAAATAGGCAGACACTGTAGCTAAAAGCTAATGCAAAAAGACAGATGGTCTTACACAGGATGCCCCTGGTCAGAGTTAAATGCACCACAGGCAGTTTTAAAACGTGGTTTTTGTTCAAAGTGTAAAAAAGGTAAAGATGCATGTACTCTTAAAATCTAAGTGCTAGTATTCGGGATGCACCCCCCCCCCACCCCCGGTGAAAGGCAATGGCTGCTTTAAACTTGAAAACCAGACTTTTTTGTACAAAAGGTTAGTAGGCAGGTACTCTTAAAAGATAAGTGGTAGGTAGCACTGACAATGGCCCCCGGTGAAAGGCAATGGGTGCTTTAAACTTGAAAACCAGACTTTTTTATGCAAAAGGCAAAAGGCTAGTAGGCAGGTACTCTTAAAAGATAAGTGGTAGGTAGCACTGACAATGGCCCCCGGTGAAAGGCAATGGGTGCTTTAAATTTGAAAAACAGACTTTTTTATACAAAAGGCAAAAGTTTAGTAGGCAGGTACTCTTAAAAGATAAGTGGTAGCACTGACAATGGCCCCCGGTGAAAGGCAATGGGTGCTTTAAACTTGAAAACCAGACTTTTTTATACAAAAGGCAAAAGGGTAGTAAGCAGGTACACTTAAAAGATAAGTGGTAGGTAGCACTGACAATGGCCCCCGGTGAAAGGCAATGGGTGCTTTAAACATGAAAAACAGACTTTTTTATACAAAAGGCAAAAGGTTAGTAGGCAGGTACTCTTAAAAGATAAGTGGTAGCACTGACAATGTCCCCCGGTAAAAGGCAATGGATGCTTTAAACTTGAAAACCAGACTTTTTATACAAAAGGCAAAAGGTTAGTAGGCAGGTACTCTTAAGAGATAAGTGGTAGGTAGCACTGACAATGGCCCCCGGTGAAAGGCAATGGGTGCTTTAAACTTGAAAACCAGACTTTTTTTAAAAAAAGGCAAAAGGTAAGTCGGCCGATACTCTTAAAAGATAAGTGGTAGCACTGACAATGGCCCCCGGTGAAAGGCAATGGGTGCTTTAAACTTGAAAACCAGACTTTTTTATACAAAAGACAAAAGGTAAGTAGGCAGGTACTCTTAAAAGACATGTGCTAGTATTTGGGATGCCCCCCTCCCCTGCCTGGCGAAAGGCAAAGTTTGCTTAAAACTTGACTTTGTTTACAAAATACAGCCAGTTAGCAGACAGGTACTCTTGAAATATTTATGCTAGTATTTGGGATGCCCCCTCTTCAAATACAAAGGCTGGCTGCTTTTACAGTGGAAAAGTGACTTTGTTTACAAAATGCAACCAGTTAGTAGAGAGGTACTCTTGAAATATTTATGCTAGTATTTGGGATGCCCCCTCTTCAAATATATAGGCTGACTGCTTTTACAGTGGAAAAGTGACTTTCTTTACAAAATGCGGCCAGTTAGCAGACAGGTACTCTTCAAATATTTATGCTAGTATTTGGGATGCCCCCTCTTCAAATACATAGGCTGGCTGCTTTGACAGTGGAAAGGTGACTTTTTTTACAAAATGCAACCAGTTAGTAGACAGGTACTCTTGAAATATTTATGCTAGTATTTGGGATGTCCCCCCCCCCCCCCCCCCCCCGGCGAAAGGCAAAGTTTACTTAAAAAGTGACTTTGTTTACAAAATGCAACCAGTTAGCAGACATGTACTCTTGAAATATTTATGCTAGTATTTGGGATGCCCCCTCTTCAAATACATAGGCTGGCTGCTTTACCAGTGGAAAAGTGACTTTCTTTACAAAATGCAACCAGTTAGCAGACAGGTATTCTTTGAATATTTATGCTAGTATTTGGGATGCCCCCTCTTCAGATACATAGGTTGATTGCTTTTACAGTGGAAACGTGACTTTCTTTACAAAATGCAACCAGTTAGTAGACAGGTACCCTTGAACTATCTATGCTAGTATTTGGGATGCCCCCTCTTCAAATACATAGGCTGGCTGCTTTTACAGTGGAAAAGTGACTTTCTTTACAAAATGCAACTAGTTAGTTGACAGGTAGTCTTGAAATATTTATGCTAGCATGCTTTTTAAAGAATGACACCAGGAAAAGGAAAAGCTAAATAGGCAGGTGTGTTATCAACACTAAATAGGCTTGAAAGCTAATGCAAACACTTTAAACTTTCCCTGTCTTTCTCTGTCACTGTCACAGCCTCTCTCCTTCTCTATCTGTCCCTCGCTTCTTCTGTTCTTTGTTCTATCTATCTCTCCCTTGTTGTATCTATCTATCTATCTATCTATCTATCTATCTATCTATCTATCCCTCGCTCTCTCCCTGCCTGATCTGCTCTGGCCGCAATACAGTGTCAGAATGATCTTCCGCAAAAGGGCCGCCACTTACATAGGTCTGTGAAATCATCGGTAAGCCTGTCTGCTGATAGGTAGCATATGACGCCTACCCAGGATTCCTTGGCCCATGGGACATGTCCTGACATGTGGATCCACCATTTCAGATGGGCTGGATAGCGATCGAATCGCAGCGATATTCTGAATCGCTATGAATCGAATATTTCCTGAAATTCGTAACGAATTCGGGTTCGTCAGATTCGATTCGCTCATCTCTAGTAACATCACACACATAAATATATTCACCTGGACTGCTTTCTCACTTTTACACAAGTGTGAAAAACACTCCAAGATGCTAGCAAAAAATGACAGGGTTGAACATCCTGACAGAGGCAGGGGGCATGTGCCAGCACACAAAGCTTTCAAGTACAAATCTAAATCCCTGTTGTCTAGTTGTTCAGTTGTGTTTCCTATTATTGGTGTTTAGGCATAGTGTTTGATGAACACAATGGGCCTCACTAAACCCACCCCACATGCCTCTGGTTTGGTCAGCCGGCCCCTGGTTGTAATTGGCTTATTATGTATTTCCTGGACATTGCTGCACTTTTAGAATAACTTCAGCTTAGTCCCTGTTGCCATAATTTCTGGTCTGTGTGTTTGTACACAGCATTGAGGTCTACCACACCTATGGCTGTTGGTAAATGTCCATCCAATACCAGTGTTTGACCTCTGTCTGTAAGTAAGACTTTGCCAAATAGCTGATATTGGTCACATTTGTCACATAGATTTGCTTGTTCCCCTACTCTTTAAGGTATTTAGTGGTTGTTTTTATCTAGAAGAATTGTTATGCGTACCCTTGGGAATCCCAATTCTGTTACAGAGTGTGGATGAGATTTTCGCTATCTGAGTCAACCAAGCAGTCTGGAGCATTTCCATTTTGTTGTTTTTCATACATTGTTGCTGAGGTCTCCTATATGGTGCAGACTGTCCTTGTGTTTTATCTTTGTGTGGGTTATGTAATGTTTGGCTGCTTTTTCAAATGTTAAAGTAGTTATTTTGACAATTGTTATTTCTCCACATTGACCCTTTGTGCCTCTCATACAGCTTGTTATGATTGCACACCATTATCTAATGAAGACTAGCTGCCCATACCACCACAGATGTCAGAAGCATCAGTGGATGAGGCAACACAGGTATGTGAACAGTGAATCGAGAGCTTGACCCAAATTACAATTAAGACTTACAAGGCTTACAATGTGTGCATGTTGCTGGATGACTTTGTCTGCCATCAAATTCTCATTGGATGTGTGTTGATTTCCAAGATGATCCATTGTTTCCTGCACTTACCCAAACACCATCTGTAAGGGGAACATCCAATGCTTCAGGTGTTCCTGCACCCCAGCTACCTGGATCCGCCTTGGTACATTATGTTTACACATTCCACACCAAAGCCTCTTTGTGCCCACGCATGTGGAATCCCTTAATGTTGGCAAAAAGTGACAAATGTCATAATTACCACAGTTCTATAAAGTATAGGTTTGGACACAGAGAAGTTTTGTTCTCCTCACATGCATCTGGCCAAAACCTAGCAACACAATATGCATTTGGAGCTGATGGGTTATCAAGCACTTAAATACTTAACTATTTCTTGTCTCATTTTCAGGCTCCATTGGTGTAGTTGTGGAGGAAGAAATGCAACCCAGTAGTGTCCAACTATATTAACTTTGGCTGCACCGACAGCACTGGCACAGAAACAATGGGAGGAGCTAACAGTAACCACACAAATACCACTTGTTTCTCCAAGCTGCCAATCTGTGGATGACCAACACCATGATGGTCCATCAACTTATGGCCATGATGGGTGTCACGGACCGGGTGTGGCGGCACAGGTGTGGATCCGCTGTGACCGTGTTACTGATAGCAAGTGCCGCGTCAGGGGAGCGGAGTCTAAGAGGCCACCGGTATTCACCAGAGCCCGCCGCAAAGCAGGTTGGTCTTGCAGCGGCGAGTGACCCCCAGGTTGCTACTGTCACGGACCGGGTGTGGCGGCACAGGTGTGGATCCGCTGTGACCGTGTTACTGATAGCAAGTGCCGCATCAGGGGAGCGGAGTCTAAGAGGCCACCGGTATTCACCAGAGCCCGCCGCAAAGCAGGTTGGTCTTGCAGCGGCGAGTGACCCCCAGGTCGCTACCCCCCAACAGCGGCTCAGCCACACAGTCAGCCGAGGTAATGCGTGGTTTCAAAGGAGGTAGGCAAAAGGCGATGTAAAAGTTCAAGCAGAGGTCAGGGCTGCAGCACAGGTTCAGAGTCGGGGACAGGAAAAGGTCGGTACACGGGTGAGCAATACTGAAAACAACAGACTTTCTGCATACAAGGAAGACCAAGATCCGGCACTGATGGAAAAGGAAGTGCCCCTTAAATAGGGTAAGTGGATGTAGGATTGGATGACCAGGCAGCAATCAGTGGTGTACAGGCCCTTTAAATTTCAGGAATCTGGCGCGCACGCCCTTTAGTGGACGGGGGCGTGCCCGCACCGAACCATGTGAGGAAGCAGCACGAGGAGGAGGAAGACGGTTGGGAGCAGCCGGCGCACAGCCAGCCACCACACCGGAAACCGCGGGCCCGCCGGCAGTAGCGGGTAAGGAGAGGGACTGGGGAGCGCTGCCAGATGGGCGCCAGGGCAGCGGGAGCAGCAACGGAGGTGAGGGGAGTGCTGCGAGATTAGCCCGCAGCGCTCGCCCTAACAATGGGGCATGGTCATTTTGTAAGTTTATATTTTTAACCTTTGTGGGCAGAGTTTAGCCAATAAATTCTTAGTTGTCACAAGCAAGATCAGCATGTCCAGCAGCATAGCTAGAGACTCGAGCATGTATTTCCAAGAATCTGTGATGCTCCTGTACGAAAGACATGTGTCAGCAGTTACAACACCCGCCAAGTGTGTGTTTTGAAAAGCGTCAGCACTCAATGGTGGTCATGCAAAATATGAAGTCAGGGCAGGTTTAGTTTAGTTGTGCATTGGTGCGTGGACTTCCATAAGCATCCTGGTTTTACAGCAACATCTGACAACCAAATAATATTAGCACAATTGATTAGACATACTTTTAGCCAATGAACAAAAATCTGTACACGCGGTGTTCCTATATTTTACAGTCATTTAGCATTGATGTAAGGAGATAGCTGTAAATAAAGGACATTGAAAAACATAGTAGGGGATCATTCATATAGGACAAAAATGCATGGTGCATACATCACAGTGCTCCACTACAGTAAGAACAAAAAGCATTACCCCCTAAATAAATGTGTTTAGTCACAAGCATTTTAAATAGTAACTAAACTCATTTATTCAGGGAGGTAATGCCTTATGTTCTTACTGTAGCAATGTTTTTTAATGTCCTTTATTTACAGATATCTCCTTACACAAATGCTAAATGATTGTAAAATATAGGGACACTTCTCACACAAAAAATTTGGGGGGGCAAAATTTAGGTAAACAATAGTTTTAAGGAAACTAGTTTTAAGGCACTAAATGGGATGCATGTTTAAATCCACAGCACAATGCATACTGCTACTAACTGTGCTACTAACAACAGTTCAGAAGAAAGAGCAATGTGTAGCACTACCATAAACCAGATACCAGTAGGGACAACTCTCAAATAATCCTGAAAATACAGCCAAATGTTGATTGAAGAAAACACACAGACTATCTGAGGGACTCGACACAGGTCCGTGTGTGAATGGTGGAGAGGATGTTCAATAAAACACTAAGGGGAGGGTTTATGTTAAGATTTGTGTTACAACAGTGTACACAACTGCCTGCATACAGGAAAAAATGTAAACCTGAGAGAAGTATTTTTCAACCCCCCCAAAAAAAAAAATCAACAAAATTTGTTCCAAGTTCATTTTGTGGTTTCCATAAAAGGATAAAGAGATCTGCAAGGACGCTAGAGTTGCAACCCTGGGTCTATGTTACTCAACATCACAGCTCTGGCTTTGGCCCATGCTGCTGGATGCTAGTGGGGACAAGGTGGGTTGGGGGGGCAACCGATGTGCCAGCTGGAATAGGAGAAGCTGTGCAAATGAAAGAAAAAGAAATAAAACAAAACATACATTATCTGTTACATTATGTTTTCTTGCACCAAATAACCATGTTAGACTTGATGCTGTTTGTGCATGACACAATTACCTGACATTGGCTCTGGGGAAAATCCTGGAAGGGGTGTGGAGGAGCTCACCAGCCTATGATGCCCTGAAACAATAAGAAACAAACAAAAAAACAAAACATGAGCCACTCACTTGTCACTTACATAATAATTAGCCACAATAATGAACACAAAGGCTACTCACAAGCGGATGAGGTGCCAGGGAGGGCTGCAAGTGGAGAAAGTGTGGGGTTTGCTGGAGCCCAAATCTGAAGGGCCAGGCTCCTCCACTCCCCTTCTTGCACCCTCATGGAATGGTGGGGAGTCGACCACCTCCTCCACTCTGGGACTCTCCACCTGAAACTGGCCCAAACTTTAGCCAGATTCCGGTGTATCCTCATTGGAGGAGCTGATGACCCACACAGCCACCACTTCATCAGCCGACTCCACCTCCTCATTCTTATCCCCTTCCACCCCGGCATGACGTGAAGTCCCTTACCCCGCAGATCTGTTTGGATTATGGTTATGGGGGGCGTGTGGAGTGTAGGCTGCTTATCTGTGGAGACAAAAACAAGAAGAGACATTAACAAGTTGTCTGAGCTCCTACACCAACCAGTAGTCTGGTAGACCTATGCCAGTACCTAACGTTTGAAGTCTGACCACCGCTGGCGGACGGAGCTGGAGCTTCACTTTAACCTTTTAAGTGCCAGCCTTCCTAGAATTTTTGTCACCCTTTTTTGCCAGACCACTTTTCACTATTTTGCGCTACATATGTTCAACTTTAATTTTTGAAGGGATTTTCAGGGATTTTCCAGGAAAATTATATATTGTTATTGTTATTATTTTCCTGGAAATTCCGGCAAAAATCACGGTTAAACATGGCGCAAAATGGGGAAAAATGACCTGTCAACAGAGGGTGTCAAAAGTAGGCTGGCAATTGAAAGGGTAAATAGTACCTATGCATGTTGTGTATTGTTCTGCTCAAGGGACCTTGAGCTTTCAGATTTAGCTTGTTTTTTCTTGTTTGCATATTGATATTTTAGGAAAACATGTTTTTTATTCTGCTTTTTTATAATTTTTTTAGGGAAACCCTGTGCAACCTAAGATTTTTTCACGGGATTACTTCCAGAAAGATGAGCCCACTACAACAAGCTGGGTAAGCTTGTTCAGGGAATATCTGGTTTATGGGGGGTATTCCAAATGTAAAGGGTTGTTTTGGAAAAATTGCAAGGTGCGCACTTCGTCTGCAAAGCTGAAATTTTCAATTAAAATTACCTTTACGCACATGCTTTACTTTGTGGTGTTTGCCAACTCTTTCCTTGACAGTAGCTATGCATGTTGGGTATCGTTCTCTTTGGAGGTTGTTGCTTTTTAAGATTTTACTCGTTTTTTCTTGTCTGCATATAGCTTTTTTTTAGGAAAATCTGGCTTTGATTCTTCTTTTTTTATTCTTTTTTAGGGAAACTCTGTGCAACCTACGAATTCATTGAGGGATTACTTCCACAAAACTACACCCACTTAAACAAGTCTGGTATACCTAGAAAGCTTAAGGCATTTACTTCCAGAGAATATATAGTTTGTGGGGGTATTTCAAATGTAAAGGGTTGTTTTTCTGGAAAAACTGTAAGGTGCGCATAGCGCATATCGCCGTTGTATTTTAAAACACTGCCAAAAATGCATAAAGAAAGGTCAGAAATAAGTTAAAAAGGAAATAAAAGTAAAGTCACGCCCACAGAAAAATGACATGTGCAAGCACAAAAAATATAGTTACCTTAATAATCTGGCCGTTGGCCCCAGGGTCCACATGCTGGTGGGTGGTTTGGGGGCACGAGCCATCCTCCATCCCCAGTGGAATTGCTGCTGGGGCAGTGGGTTTGCCTGCATATGAGGAGGGCATGTTGTCACCGCAGAGGCAAACCGGAAGTGCACAAAGTCATAGCAGAGCAGAAATGACAGCATTCAAACTAATGTGGTTTGAACACTAGAAAGCGGGTGCCACATTTAACACAAAAAGAACGCTGCACAGGACATGACGTAGCACCATTGCCTGAAACCTGGCGCTCGAGCCAATATCTATAAGCAAAAAAACAGTGCTAGGTTGGACGCTGTAGAATTGGGCGCTAAGGTGCACAGCGCGTGTTTCAGTATTAAGAAATGCTTAATCCTTAAGGGGACTGGGACATAGCGAAAACACATGGGCTAAAATCGGGGACATGCAAAGGCACTGCCACTTGAAGGCCAGGCACAAAAATGCAAGTTTACAAAAATATTTAGAAATACTTTAATGTGGGTAAAATACATCCTCAGCAGGCCAGGGATCCACTGTCAGTTGGTTGTTGCCAAAAAAAAAGAAAAACGCTAAGCAGAATTTGTACAAACAAGATCACTAGAAAACTCAATGGAAGTGTATGGGAGAATGCCATTGAGCATCTGATATGATGTGGTGCTGCAGGACAGAAAGTGCCAGGACTCTCATGACACTGGGTGCTATCAGTACATGGAACAATAACTGATGCTATGAGGGGCGCTAGACATTTTGACTATCATACATATGGCTTTCTGCAGGAGCGCAGGTAAAACACCTGCCGCTACGTGGTATTAGCGTTTCCTTAATTAACCCCTTTAAGCTAGCTAAATACTATGACCTGAAAAATACTATGACCTTAATGCTAGCAAAATACTATAACCTGAATGAATAAGAACCTTTGCAGACCTATAGCTATTCATTAATCCAATGAAGCCGTCCTTTGCTCTCTTTTATGTTTGCTTGGGCCTTAAATGGAGAAGTAAAAATATTATTGCATGCTTTGTTTCACAGTGACTTGATTTTTCATTTTGATAAGAAGCAGTGCTAACACAAGCTTGTAAAATTATGCCTGAGGAATAACAGTGGGGCTTGTAATTGAAAGGCACCCCACAAAACAAAGCCAGGAGTAAACAAAGAACTTGGTCGCTGTTCTCCACCACTAATATTTATATATTCCTGCACAGAGCTTCTTCCTACTCCCTGATAACAATGAAAGAAGCCACCAGGAGTTGTGCCTCTTTTACAAGGATTATATGAGCCTTTGCATCTTCGTATGACGCGTGTACTCTGGGTGGAATCTGATGAGACTAGACAATTGACTTTTGCTGCCTGCTGATTTCAATGAGGAAAGAAGAGGGGATAGAACTAGCATAATTTCAAGCATCTTGGGAAGCGCTCCATAGACATCATCTATAATCAACAATTTTACAAGTTTCTGATCGCACGCAGCTTGTGTTGCTTCAGAGCCACCAGTGAGCTTACTGGTCATACTTAGGTAATATATCACCTGGTCGGGGATCTGAATGATGGGATGATTTCTGATTCTTGTAAACTGGAATCTAGCTGAGTGCCAGGGAGATGCAATCCAATAAACCATTTTGATGTAAAGACTCCGAAATAGCAACTTGAGTACCTCCTGAGCTCCAACGTTATTAACTTGTGTTCCATGCACCCAACAATGAGGAGAAAATGGCACTTCCTACAGGATGTAAATGCTTTAAAAGTCAAGAGCTACCTTAAGTGATAAGAAAAAAAAACAATAAATAAATAGTTGAAATCAAAACTATTGGAAAGTTTTATGTTGAAGCATACTCCATATTCTCATGCTCAACTGTGTTCTTAGCTCTCTTGCATACTTTGGAGAAAATAATAGGGAAGCCTACATTCTGTCTAGCTTCGGCAAGCCCTATTGCATTTGACAAAGAACCTATTAAATTACTTAATGCATCTGGAGGCGAGGAAGGCTTTTCATGTAAAGTATGCACCAAAACTGTAAAAAAATATTTGTACCAGCAATGTTTGCATTTTTGTTATACTGAAAACTGACCAGATGTCCAACTTTCGGTGGGACAGTCCCACTTTGAGGCATTTTGTCCCTGTGAAAACTACTGTATGAGGGCACCTAAATGTCCCAATTTGCTGACATGGACAAGACTGTCTGACCAAATACAAGATGCAGGGTATCTGGTCTGCTCTAACTCTTTGATGAGCAGATCGCCAAATATTTGTTTTGTGCTGCTTCTTCTGAATCTGACAATGAGCTTCATTTCAGGGTCAAATTCATTCAGACAAACTGACTAACTTAGTATGGATATTGTAATCATGAGGATTAGCAGAATTTTCTAAATGTAAGACTTTTTAGGACTGTTTAGTACAGTTTAGTTAAAAAGGTTTGAATTTATTTGGAACCAAATGCTTGGGAAATTTGGAACAAATATGATTGCATTCAAATCCACACCCGCTCATTCCCTGATACAAAGTTGTCATGATCATTCTAGGAAGCAGTAAGACAAAGGTTCATTGAGGGCAGAAGAATGAAGTAGAGTATTATGACTACTGTTTTCCCCTCCCTCTGGGCACCCAGTGCAATACCCCCTCCCCCCCCCCCCCCACACACACACATCCTATATAATTATTAGATTTTTCAGCAATTAGGTTAAATAACAATTTGTCAGGTTAAATAACAATTTAAAGTCACCAAATCTGACCTTCTAAAAAGCAGCTTTTATATAAAGTTGCATACTTATGCAAATTTTCTGGAATAAGTCAGAGTAGCCCATTGATTTCAATAAAGGCCTAGATGCACTGAAGCCTACAACTGCCACTCTGAGCCTTCCTTGTGTTTCAGTGGTTTAATTGGGATGCTCTAGGTGAGGGGGCATCCCCTTTGTATCTTTGACACTTTGATTCCTGATCTTGATCTTAGCCGCTCATTTTTTTGTAATCATTTCAAATCATTTTATTATATTTGTATTAACAGTATATTATTATAATTTTATTAAAAGCAATATTGTACCTACCTGTGAATGTCGTGGGTGCAAACCTTTGCAATGGACCCAGTATTACCTGATGTCAGAAAGCTCTAAACTCTGCTTCACAGTCACACTTATATAATTATATTGATATTCTGAATATATGATTGTCTAATATGTAGGTAGCTGTTTATCATGATAATTTATTATAGCTTATAATATAGATCTTAGAATTTGTCTGTATTATGTGGATCTTGAAAAGGGTGGTATCAATTGAGGTGTTAGTATAAATAGTACTACTTAAATGACTAGGGGTTTGTTTAATTTTAGGCGGAACACTAAGGGGTTTATTTAGCGCCATGTAGGACCACGTAGCGGCAGGTGCTTTTCCGGCACTCCCGCAACTGGCTGTGGCGGATTTGAGTGATGAGCAAATCCACAGCCAGTACAGGCTGAATTGTGATGCGCTTTTGGAACTGTACGACCAAATCCACCACCAAAGTGAGCCCACCACTGGCTGCCAAAAGGCATTACCCAGGATAGTGTGCCTATGTGCCTCCTTAACCCTTCTAGTGCCAGCTACCTGAGTCTCACGTAGCTACCTCTACTCCACTTAAAGTGGACCATCACCCTCCCGTGATCGGCCCGGGAATCTATAAGATTCCTGGGCCGATCACCTCCCTCCCCGCGGGACATCCGAGATCGGGATGTCCCGCGGGGTGAAACCCCCCAAACGCCCCAAATCCCCTTACCTTGCCCTCTAGACGTGCGCACGCCCGCGCCGGCCGTCTGTGAATGGCCGGCGCGCGCGCGTCAAGAGTGACGCGCGAGAGGCGGCGGTGGAGGAGCCGCTTGTCCGTTGCTGTCAGATCGCTTGTCCGCGGCCACGTGGGAGCAGGGAGAGGTGAGTTTTCCGTGTGATCGGGGGGGTTTCACACAGCGGGGCACCCCGATCGGGGGTGCCCCACCGAAGTGGACCAAGACCCAGGATAGTCAAAATCCTGGGTGTTGGTCCACTAGTGCCAGCTACTTGAGACTCACGTAGCTGACTTTAAACCCCCACAGTAAAAAAAATATATAAAATTAAAATACTCACCTGACCCCTCGTTGGATCCGGCCAGGTCTCCTCTTTAATTTGGTGCCCGCTTCGGCAGCAGCAGCTGCTAACTGTAAAAAAATAAAAATTAAAAATGACATTTACTTACCTGTGGCCGCGCTGCCTCCCGATGGGTCTCCTCTTCACTGGGAGGGCCTCCAATCGCCTCCCCAGCCTCAAACAGAATTAAATTTACAAACAAGACATTTCATGTTAAAGCCTAAACTCTGCTGCAAAAAAATATATATATAATTTTCCTGAAAATTCCAGCAAAAATGGCTCAAAAATGGTGCAAAATGGGGAAAAATGACCTGTCAACAGAGGGTGACAAAATCTCAAGTAGGCTGGCAATTAAAAGGGTTGTTGGGTATTGTTCTGCTCGGGGGACCTTGTGCTTTCAGACTTAGCTTGTTTTTCCTTGTTTGCATATTTATATTTTAGGAAAAGGTGTTTTTTATTCAGCTTTTTTATACTTTTTTTAGGGAAACCCTGCGCAACCAAAGAATTCTTTGAGGGAATAATTCCAGAAAGATGAGCCCACTACAACAAGCTTGGTACGCTTAGAAAGCTAAACATGTGTACTTTCAGGGAATATATTTTTTATGGGGGATATTCCAAATGTAAAGGGTTGTTTTGGTTGAAAAATCGCAAGGTGCGCACTTTGTCTGCAGAGCTGAAATTTTTAAGTTAAATTACCGTTACGCACACGCTTTACTTTGGGGTGTTTGACAACTCTTCCCTTGACAGTAGCTATGCATGTTGGGTATCGTTCTGTTCGGGGGACCTTGATTTTTCAGATTAAACGCAAGGTGCGCATAGCGCATATCGCAGTTGTATTTTATCTGAAAATCCCCTAAAGCTCTGTTTCAGTTTGGGGGAGTCCTGGGCAGGAAAGGGTGCCTACCTATACATATGTGGTACTGCTGTAACTGGGAGAAATTGGGATTTCACACGCAATAAGATTTTTTTGACAAACATACATTTTTTATTACAAAAAAACACTACAAATTGTAAAAAATAGATTTGTTTTCTTTTTTTTTCACATATTTCACCAAAAAAATTTGAGAATACACCTAAAAAATGACAAACAAGACATTTCATGTTAAAGCCCAGACTATGCTGAAAAAAAACAATATATAATTTTCCTGGGAAATCCCTGGAAATCCCTTCAAAAATCACATTTGAACATGGGGAGCGCAAAATAGTGCAAAATGGTCTGGCAACAAAAGTGACAAAAACCCCAGTTAGGCGGGCACTTAAGGGTTAAATATCCTTGCGAGGGGCACATTTCAGGACACTGCTGCTCTATTAAGTGGCATTAGCCAGCCTACCATGTGCCACATGAGTTGGTCCTGGCCATCTGTGACATCATCCCTACCTACATCAGGTTTCCGGCTGATGACAAAGAGGTACAAAACATCAAGCTGGCTTTCTATCGAATGGCAGCAATCCCAAATGTGCTAGGCAGCATTGATGGCATATTCCCTTCTGCCTCCCTCGTGCACATGAGCTGCACTACCACAACCGAAAGAGCTTCCATTCGAATAATGTGATGGTTGTGTGTGATCATGAGATGTGGCTGCATGGTGTGCGGTCCGGCTTTCCTGGATCCTGCCATGACTCCTATATCTAGCACAAATCTGCCCTGTGCTGGAAATTTGAGAACAACAAAATGCCGCAGGGATGGCTGCTAGGTAAGAAAGTGGCCACATTGTAAGGCCTATAAACAGTGGACCAGCAGAGAGGGGAAGGTGAAGGCAAAATGCAGCAAACCAGGTTGGGGTGTGCATTTGTGTTGTAAACCCCATTAACCCATGTGTTTGTATTTAGCTGATAAGGAATATGGGAAGAAGATGTGGCTCATGATCCCTGTGCGGATCCCACATACCGCAGCTACACTGCAGCTCACAACAAGACCAGATGCACTGTGGAAAGAACTATCGACCAGCTGAAAGCACATTTCCTATGTGTGGCCTGGCCAGGAGGGGAGATACTGTACAGCCCAGAGAAGGTGTCCAAGATAATTCTCACTTGCTGTGTGCTACACAATCTCTGCACACTTCATTGAATGGACAAGCCTGGTGGAAATGCTACTGGTGCTGGATGTCCCACACATGCCCGCAGACAGAGCCAAGGACATCCAGACTGGCTTTGCCCAGGAGGCACAAATGATTAATTATTTTCAGGTAATTGACACAAACTGGCATAGGATTGCTGCAGTAGGAACAGCAAGGAGATGTGTTTTCCTAGCTAAAGCAGACCTAAAAAGCCTCCTATAAACATTTGATTAAAAAACATACTTGCCCCAATCAATAGGTGGCCAACAGCAATTCCTAAATAACCACAATAGAATTCGGCAAGCCCTATATACGGAAAAGGATCAAAAGGGGAAAAACTGACATGTTTTTTTTCTTTCACTTCTAGGTACCACAAAGTGGATGAAATTGCTTATTTGATATTCAAATTTATTTTGTTGTTTAAATGTTAAAATATTTATTCAAAATCGTGCAAGTTAAATGAAAAACCTCTAAAAATGTGTCTGAGCTGTATTGTGTGTGGTTGTAGTAGAGAACGCTGCTGTGGAATGCCTATAAACAACCAGCTGCATTGAAATGCAGAGACACTATCTAACACAGGGAGTCTGCTTCATTAGTGTCCAGTGTACATTACTTTTATCAAAGTCGGAAAGAGAAACTCAGTGCCACTTAGCCAGAAATGCTAACCGGCATTAATGCCATTGGTCTTTCTGCAGCGCTTTGCCTCGGACGCTGTCAGCGCCTCTTCTTAGTGGTCCAAGTGGCGCTCAGTGGCACTACAATAAATTACCCTCTAATTGTAAGTTAGAAAAGATGCAATTTACAATGTATTCAACATTACTGAACAGCGACTGAGTCGCTATAAAGTAGCGACCCACGGCCGAGCACTGCGACTACTAGCGGGCGCTCTGAAAATGCCTGCTACAGACGCTCATCTGTCGCTACCTGCTGCTAATGATGAATCAGCCTCTTTGTTTTAGAGCAGTGTTCCCCATTTGTTGATGCTTGATGGCTTTCTAGTGGTACATAAATATTATATACATATATTTTAATGGAGTAAAAGCGGTTCAACACCTATTTTCTACATAATGGTTACTGTACCACACTGTGACAGGCTTAGGGGCATTGCAACCAAGTTGCTCCCCCCCCCCCCCCATAAACCTGATAGTTATTTGTATGCTAGTAAGTCAGAATATTCCTAAAAAATTAGTTGAACAGACTGGAGGCAGATTCCAGCAACACTAGCTCACACCCCAAGATGAATTACTTTTCTAAATGTTAAAATCCATAGGCTAAAATTAATCTTTAATACATTTAGTATTAGTTTTTGTTCTTGGAGGTCAAGCACAACCTTAAACTATCAATTTAATTCATAAGGGGAAAATACACAGAATTCCAGCCTTAGCTACGCCAATGATTTTGACAGCTATGGGAATAGAATAGAATATGGGAATAGAACTACACAAGGATCACCAGCAATTTGTTTCCTGCAAACACTTTGCTCATCGTGCGGCAGCTTATTATTGATCTTCGCGGACTAAAGTTCTTCCTGGCTTGCAACAAATTTGATAATCTGGGAATAAAAAAATATTTTCATACATAAAAAGGTTAAACACCTTTAAAGGGATACACAGTAGAAATGATGTTTATATTGGTAAATATTCACTTGCGCCTCGGGAGGGCCCACCTCATTCCCTCAACCCATGGCAGCCCCTATGCAGGATGCATGGCCGTGCAGTAACTAAGGGGGTTATTCATCAAGATACATCCCATTCATCAATGCCGGCCAGGTTACCATGCCACTATATCAATGTCGTGCCACTATACAGAAGCTTATCTGCCGAAACCTGGCATTAGTAATGAGTCAGCCTCCAAGTTGTAATATAGGCTATAATGTTGTTGTGACTTTAAAGAGAAAGTCCACGTTTACCACTGACCTGCCACACCAGATTCTCATAGCAGCACTGCAGATGAGGGATATGTGACATGTAAGTGAGAGGTTTCTTACCCAGGCACCTCTGATCTGGGGTCTGTGGGAAAAAGGTTTCAGAATAAGGCATGAGATAAAATAAGGAATTGAACTCATGCCTTATTCTAAAATAAAACAGGAAAAAGTCCTCATTTTCTAAGGCAAATTTACTGAATTGAGGCCCTTAAGGAGACCAAAACTCAGGAAAAAAGGCTGTTTAGGTAAGCCTCCTGTCCCCTGTTACATGTCCTATAGGCCAGAAGGTCCCCAAACCTCTCCTAAAGGCCCACCAGTAGGCCCTGTTTTGCAAATCTCACTATAGGCATTTCCGGTGACTGCATGAGGAGACACCTACAGCGACTGAAACCAGATGGAAGCTCGGGCTCTGATCCAGGGATGTAGCTTTAGGGGGTGCAGGGGTAGTGACCACACTGGAAACCATTAGGTCAGGGGGACCATCATTGTGACTCCTCCACCTTATTTATTATCTTTGTGGTCACATGACATCATGTACAGGAATAAGAACAATTTGTCTTTGCATTGAATCAGGGAGAAGATGAGTTTTAAAGGGGGGTTTCACACAGCGGACCACCCCAAATCTGGATACCCCAGGGGGTGGGAGGAGTGAATCAGGCCACTTTTGGCCCACTTTAGCGATTTGTGATTGAAAAGCAGACAAGGGTCCCATTTTCAAGATGGGAATAAACTTTATTAAAGGTAGGTAGAAATGGATACAAATTATAATTGCCTGTTTCTGATGCCACCATTCCTGCCTTCACCCCCTGCTCCCATAATTACCCTATATTTTGCCATTTTTGCCTCTCATTAACTGTAATACCTATTCAAAAAGGCACATTTCATATACGCTGATAAATACATTTCAAAACTGGGCCAAAATCCTTATACAGTTGAATATTCCTCAAAACTAACTTACCCCATCTGTATAAATGATACAGAATCATCGTCGGCAATTACATTTGCTCCTGCATCCGCTCAAAGCTGAAACGCCACCTCACTTTTTTTGTCCTAGTCATAGCCAATTTGGAGCACCCAGGAGACTTCTTCCATTCCCAGCATCCCAGCCATTCTGCTGGCTAAACTTTACTGACATAACCCAAAATAAATGGCACCAGGAAACCCAGAGGCACTTCCTCTTTGCAGGCCAATGGCAGATCCATAGGACACCATTGAGGAAAGAAATTGCAACAAATGTAAATTCATCTTTATTATCAGCAATATGAATTGCCCTACGACATAGGAGCTCAGTTTCTTGTAACTGTAACTGTAACTATGGAGCTCTTTGTATCATTTAACCCCCCTGCTGAGCAGTTCTAAGCAGTCAATGTCAAATGTCACACAATCAGTGGGCCCACAATTAAAATATTTGTGCTTTATAAAGTGTTGCATAATATGTCTGCTATAAAAGTGTTGGAATGTAGGAAATAAATCACTAAACAATGATATCAAGAGTCATACCAGAGGCCAAACACAGTATATACATTGGGCCTGTTCACTTTTAATGAGCTTGAAGCATTTTAATGAATTCTGAGTTTACTTTTTTTTCCAGCCAGCTGGACATCTGAAAGAATCAATGAAGTCTGAAATATATGTCCTTGCAGTAGGCGTCAGCTGGTAATGGAACGTGATACAGGGAAATGCCAACATATGTGGAGTCCTTAGAGCCAGGTAGGAAGCAAAGCAGTGAGCTTACCTGACAGCAGGCATCTAATTAACCAAAGAGAACAAGGCAGCACTACTGCATGAAATATTAACAGAGGGTAATGCATCTCAGAAAACACAATCCCATATACAAGGAAACACACAACAACTACTGCATGTTTTCTTTATATACACTGTCCTCTTTTTAACAGCAGTTGACATAAGGAGATAAGTGAACATACAGCACTCCTTAAAATCCAACTTATCTTGAAATCTTTAATGAGTTTCCATGGCTTCTAAGATAAATCAATTAGAAAAGAATGCTCCTGAGTTTAAGAATTGCTACATCTGGATATACAGTATGTGTATTGTGTATGTGTATCAGGTCAGATAAGAGAAAGTCTACTACCACTTTTACCGTATTTTTCACTCTATAAGACGTGCATTTACCCCACCAAAGGGGGGGGGATGTTAGTATGTCTTATGGAGTGAATGTAAAAATAAAAACCTAATATAGCTGGTAATGGAGGGTTAGGGGCCAGGCAGAGGGCAGGGTATTCCATAGCTGAGTGCCCAGCCCCACTGCCACCGCTGTTGATGTCACCACTCCCTCACCTGGGGCGTTGTGCAAACACAGGGGCACACATGCGCACACATATGCACACACTCCGATCTGGCTGGTGGATGGCCGTGACCTGCAGCTTGCGTTCGGTGTTTTCTATGGACCCTGGCTGCAGGAAGCAGAAACATACTTTATGAACCTGTGTGTGCGCAAGTACCTGAGGTGAGGGAATGGTGGCGGCGGCTGGAGGGGGCGGTCATCCACACCCGAGGATGAGCACTGGTGGCTAGAGGAGCTGGTAGGTAGAGATCAGTTACCCTGCCACTGGGGGGGGGGGGCTATTTTGCCAGACCACCTATAATGGGGGGGGGGGAGATTTGGGGGATATTCTGCCACACTTCCTATTATTGTGTAAATAGTAGGGGGTATTTCAGCAAACTATTTGATTCAGATTATTTTTTTAATTGTCCTCCTCTAAACCATAGATGCATCTTTTAGTCTGTTTAAAGCACACCTCTAGTCAAAAAATACATTTGATTATACTCAAATATATTTGCATGGACCCCAGCGGACATTTTTGAATGACTGGTGTGGGCTCACCTCCAGCTAGAGGCCGTCGGTCACGTGTATCCAGCTCCATTACAACCTTAGCTGGCAAGACATCTTGACAGATAAGGGAAGTTAAATGAATGCTGATTGGCTGCATACCTTCACATGCGCCATTAGATCGGTGGTCAGGTGAGTTTTACTAGAGAGAGGAACATTCTGATTAGTAACACCCAGGATAGTCAAAATAACAGGTTTTGGTCCACTTTAAACAGTTAAAAGAATGTATCCTCTAAGCAGAGCAATGCTAAGAGGCCGATTCATCAATAGCGCCAGGTAGCGACAGATGAGCGACTGAAGTATGGCGCTATGAGCGCCGCTAGCGTCAGCCGCGGGCGTTAGCGATTCGCTATAGCAGGCCTCCTCAGTCGCTACCTGGCGTTGTTGGGAACAACGCCTACATTGCTGAATATGATGTTGGCCCTCAGCTTTGTAGGCGCTGTCAGTCAGTGTGACCACGCTATTCTACACAGCGCCTGCGCTTAGCTTTGCTGTGGCCTGGCCATCCAGTACCTTCAGAATAAAACACATTGCAACATGTTTTTTTACTTTTTTGAGTTTTTATTTTGTGTTGAAAAGGAAATTAAATTAAACCAGATATTAGAATATAAATGCAAAATAAAACATAATTAAACACATAGCCACATTTTAAATTATTTTATTTATTTTTTAAAGAAAAAGGAAATACAATTAAACCACCAATGAGAAAGAAAATGAAAATAAAAACATAACTGAGAAAGAAAAGGAAAATAGAAAAGGAAAATAAAAACATAACTGAGAAAGAAAAGGAAAATAGAAAAGGAAAATAAAAACATAAATGAGAAAGAAAAGGAAAATAGAAAAGGAAAATAAAAACATAAATGAGAAAGAAAAGGAAAATAGAAAAGGAAAATAAAAACATAAATGAGAAAGAAAAGGAAAATAGAAAAGGAAAATAAAAACATAAATGAGAAAGAAAAGGAAAATAGAAAATGAAAATAAAAACATAAATGAGAAAGAAAAGGAAAATAGAAAAGGAAAATAAAAACATAAATGAGAAAGAAAAGGAAAAGAAAAGGAAAATAGAAAATGAAAATAAAAACATAAATGAGAAAGAAAAGGAAAATAGAAAATGAAAATAAAAACATAAATGAGAAAGAAAAGGAAAATAGAAAAGGAAAATAAAAACATAAATGAGAAAGAAAAGGAAAAGAAAAGGAAAATAGAAAATGAAAATAAAAACATAAATGAGAAAGAAAAGGAAAATAGAAAAGGAAAATAAAAACATAAATGAGAAAGAAAAGGAAAATAGAAAATGAAAATAAAAACATAAATGAGAAAGAAAAGGAAAATAGAAAAGGAAAATAAAAACATAAATGAGAAAGAAAAGGAAAATAGAAAAGGAAAATAAAAACAGAACAGAGAAATAAAAGGAAAATCGAAAAGGGAAATAAAAACAGAACTCAGAAAGAAAATGAAAATTAAAATAGGAAGTAGAATGCAAAGGAAACTTTCAACAGAATTAAACACATAGCCACATGTATCTATATATAGTAGATTTTATTTTTCAAATCTACAAAAATTAAAAAAGTAACAGAAGAGAAAATGAAATTCAAAATTCAAACAGAAAGGAAAAAGCAAAGTAAAGGGAAAGAAAGTTTTTAAAGTGCCAAATAGGGATCAGGGTGCATCTCTTGGTGCCTGAAAAAATAAGAAAAGTGCAGTTAGTATAGATCTTTAAAGTAGTATTGTTGTTGCAAATAAAAAAATGCATTACTTGATAACCAACATTGGCGTCTTACACCCCCCTTAGAGTGGTTGGGATCATCTTACACCCCCCTTAGAGTGGTTGGGATCATCTTACACCCCCTTAGAGTGGTTGGGATCATCTTACACCCCCCCTTAGAGTGGTTGGGATCATCTTACACCCCCCTTAGAGTGGTTGGGATCATCTTACACCCCCCTTAGAGTGGTTTGGGTCATCTTACACCCCCCTTAGAGTGGTTTGGGTCATCTTACACCCCCCCTTAGAGTGGTTTGGGTCATCTTACACCCCCCTTAGAGTGGTTGGGATCATCTTACACCCCCCTTAGAGTGGTTTGGGTCATCTTACACCCCCCTTAGAGTGGTTGGGATCATCTTACACCCCCCTTAGAGTGGTTGGGATCATCTTACACCCCCCTTAGAGTGGTTGGGATCATCTTACACCCCCCTTAGAGTGGTTTGGGTCATCTTACACCCCCCCTTAGAGTGGTTTGGGTCATCTTACACCCCCCTTAGAGTGGTTTGGGTCATCTTACACCACCCTTAGAGTGGTTGGGATCATCTTACACCCCCCTTAGAGTGGTTGGGATCATCTTACACCCCCCTTAGAGTGGTTGGGATCATCTTACACCCCCCTTAGAGTGGTTTGGGTCATCTTACACCCCCCCTTAGAGTGGTTTGGGTCATCTTACACCCCCCTTAGAGTGGTTGGGATCATCTTACACCCCCTTAGAGTGGTTGGGATCATCTTACACCCCCCCTTAGAGTGGTTTGGGTCATCTTACACCCCCCTTAGAGTGGTTTGGGTCATCTTACACCCCCCTTAGAGTGGTTGGGATCATCTTACACCCCCCTTAGAGTGGTTTGGGTCATCTTACACCCCCCCTTAGAGTGGTTTGGGTCATCTTACACCCCCCTTAGTGTTTTTTTGGGCTCTTTTTGATGGTAGTTCAAATACATTTAGCCAGTAGTGCAGTACTTGCATTATAGTGAAGGGTAGTTAGTTTACCGCAAAAAAAGAAGTGATCAGCCTTTCCCTTAGCTCATCGCCAGTCTGGGTGTCCTCACTTCTTGGTGCGGGCATGTTGGGGATTTCTGGCACCAGTGCTGTCTCCTCGGGGGCTTGGATTCGGTGGCAAATACAAATATTGTGTAGCACACAGCAGGCAAGGATGATCTTGGAGACCTTCTGTGGGCTGTAGAGCATCTCTCCTCCTGGCCGTGCCAAACAGAGAAAGCGTGCTTTCAGCAGGCCGATGGTTCTTTCCACAATGCTTCTGGTCTTGCGATGCGCTGCATTGTAGCGTTCATGGGCAGAGGTCCGTGGGTTCCTGACCGGAGTCATGACCCACGTTCTCTGCCCATATCCCTTATCCGCTGTAGAAAAAACACAAGGAGAGAGACAGCAATTAGTACTAGTACATGTTTTTTTGTGGTTGTTTTGTTAAATTTGGCTTACTAGGCCACATATTTGCGAAATACATTGACATGGTTAATTTATTACCCAGTAGCCAGCCAGCTGGCATTTCGTTGTTATCAAACTTCCGGCACAGGACTGTCCGCTGCAAGACGTAAGAATCGTGGCATGAGCCGGGGAACCCCGATCTCACCGCCCGCAGCCTCATGTCTGGGTCACAGACAACCATAACATTAAGAGAATGGAACTGCTTCCGGTTTCTGTAGGACAGCTCCTGTGCACGGGGAGGGCGGAAAGGGATATGTGTACCATCAACGCACCCTAGCACATTCGGGATCCCTCCCATCAGATAGAAAGCATGTTTTATTTTGGCAACCTCTTCCTCATCCTCAGGAAACTTGATGTAAATTGGGATTAAATCACAAATTGCCAGAACTACCTGGATTAGTATGCGGCTCATAGTAGCCTGGCTTATCCCGCTGAGGAGGGCGGAGGTTGCCTGGAAGGTCCCTCGTGCCAAAATATTGAGAGTGGCACACAGGCGTACTATGCCTGGAATGGAATGAGTGCGTTTGGTGGATGGCTCGATTTTGTGCTTAATCTGATCATATAGGGACTGTAGTGCAGCACGATTCAGACGGAAGCGGCTCCTGATCTGCTCGTCACTTAAGTCCCATACTGAAAGGCGGATTGCAAAGGAGCGGGGTGCCCTAAGCCTCACAACACCCCGCTCCCTTTCCTCCTGCTCTTTCAGCATACACATACATCCATCCACCCAGACACCATACATGACCCTCTTATCCATCACACACACTAAAGATATATACAAAACAAAACAAAAAAAAAAAAAACCACAAACACACAACACACACACAAACAATCACACTCCACACACACCCGCTACAATGCAGCTCACCACAAAACCAGAACTATAGTGGTCCAAACCACCAGCCTGCTGAAAACCAGCTTTCTAAGTTAGGCACAACCAAGAGGGGAGTTGCTGCACAGCCCACAAAAGGCCCCAAAATCAAGCCTCACTTGCTGTATGCTACACAATATTTGCAGATGCCACCAAAAACAAGCTCCTAAAGAAACAGCACTGATGTCAGAAATCACCCAACAAGCCACAGAGAGTGAGGACAGAAACCAGACAGAGGCTCAAATGAGCTAAGGGAAGCGAGCACAGCACCACACCACAGCCTTTGCCACAGTGTAAGAATAGCAGAAGCTTGAAAATTCCTTCCATTTATACTTCTCTTTCAAAAGGGACAGGTCCGCTTTGCCGCCTTTTGCGTCGCTCTGCTATTTCCGGGCGCCAATTAGCCGACCCAGGTGTGCGTAAAACAGAGTGCGCACGCGCACGCTAGTAGCGCTACTAGCGTACTTGAGACGAAACTTGCGTGCATTAACGGACATGGCCCAAAAATCAGTGGTGGCCCAATGAAAGGTAAGCTGCTGTTTTTTTAAATAGCCGTTAGGCTAACCACATGTCACAAGGGTTTGAGATACATCAGTCCATTGTTGTATTTGGGTGTGTGTTGTTTGGTTAATGAGGTCTGTAATGAGTTAATTGGCTAACACACATGCTTCAGTCAGTGCAGTGGAGGTGTGCCTAGAAGGAACTGGGCTGTATGTGTGAATCAATTAAGTGGCCTGCTTTTTGATTGGCTGTTAGAGCACATAAAACCTGCCCAAGCCTAAGAGATTGCGATGCCATTCTGTAGTCTGCATGCGTGCTTGTTGGGTGTGTATTTGTGTGTGTGTGCAGCTACAGGATGGAGCCAAATTCAGGACATCTGCCGGCCACAGCAGGCCCAAGTAGGAGTTTGGTGGGTGCTGTGCGCAGACCTCCCTTACGGAAAAGGGCACAGCCTGAAGGTGGGGCAGCACCCCAGGCTAAGCGCCCAGGTGCCAAGAGGGAGCCTGAATTTAATTTGGCTGAGAATAATCATCTTGTGCGCCTTACACTTGCTAAATGGGAGCTGATATTTGGCTCCCAAAGCAAGTCCATAGGCAAACAAGAAAGAAGCAAACTGTGGGATGCCATTGGTGTGGAGCTTAGTAGCACTGCTCAACACCCACGTAGTGGCCCATCCTGCAGGAAACGCTTCTACACTTTGCGAGGGGCCCTTATGAAAAAGATGAATCACGATCTTGATGTGGACAGTGGGACCATCCAGGCTCCAAAGAGTACCTACAGGCCGTATGAGGAGATGCTGAAGGCCAAAATCCCACTGGCTCGGCTGCAGGGTGTGGATCCTGGGGATGACACCACAGGTTGGACTGAAGGTACATATTTTCTGCCTTTTGTACAAACCTAATGTTAATGTATGTGATTAGCATTTTTTCATTCTGACCAACTAACAGTAGGACCTGTGAAGTATTACATTAGAGCTCAAACATTTGTTACTTTTCTGTCTGTTGCTTTCTGCATAGGTGCACATGCTGCTGTCCGGGATGTGCCTCAGGACACCCAAGCTCCTGCCCTTCCAGCAACCTCAAGGCTACCCCAGTCTGCCATTGAAGGTATTTACCCCTAATTTTGGTGCTGGTTGTTTGGGGAACAAATGGGTGTGGGAGCAGCTCAAACAATCGAGTTTTGCACTGTTGAGTATTAATAATATGGGCCTGCGGCCTAATTTCACGCCCACTGTAACACTCACAGCAACTAACTAACAAGGCCCTAACATGTGTAGATATGTTTGAAGCCAGAGATGTGTAGCCATATATCGGCATATCAATGTGGGAGCCACACTGGCCTTGATTAGTGAATATTAGTGAAAGAGCTGCTCACACACACCTTAATGCATGTTGTATTTTTGCACGCACATTAACTATGGCTCAATGTTGGCTTCATTTTTGCCTAGCTCCCATGCCCTTGGCCCCAGCATCTCCTCCGGATCCCACCTACTCTTTGGATGTCGGTAAGTGCATGTGTCCACCTTGCTTTATCCACTTTTACCCAAGTGCATGTGTCTCATTCCTCTTTTTTCTTGGTAGGCCAAGTGACTGGTTCATCTTTGGACCCCACTTCCGATGTTGCCGGTCAACAGGACCCTGTTGGTGTGTAGAGCAATACATAATGTATCCTTTATGCTGTTTATGTTACACTGGTTCAATTTGGTTAGTCTACTAATCTACATGTTTGCTTGGTAAACTTGAAGATGCCTCTTGGGAGTGCTTGTTGCCTCCCCAGGGTCAGTCTATTAGTTATTGGAGTGATAGCAATGTATTTTGGCGGACATATTTTTTGCCAAACATTCCCCGTAGTAGTTTGCTGAATATTTAGAGACATTCCTTGTGTTTTTTAGTTGACCCGAATATCGGAAGTGGCTGTCCAGAAAGGGCCCCTCAAGTTCAGGCTGCCAGAGATGAGGGTAAGTTGTTTTGCCTTGCTCTAGTCTGTATTTTGGCTCTACTTTTGTTGCACTTGCTTCTGGCAACTTGTGTGTCCACATGTATTTTCAAGGTCCAAGCTCGAGTGAGGACCCCACTCAAGACATCTGGGAGATTGCGGGTATGTGTAATTTAAGCAATGTTTCTGATGTGATTAGCAAAAATTATTGCCTCTTAGTCCTGTAACATACATGTTAACAATCTGAGTTTAACAGATACCTTTGGTCTAGTGTGTATTTTGGCACTTTTTAGAGGTATGGCCTCGATAGCCTAGCCAGGTTACATTTGAGTTTGGGCCACAGACCTACTAACCTGATTTTCCTGTTTAGCATATGCCAACTTGCCGGACATCTCGGATGTTGAATTGCCACTCTCTGGCAGCGAAACCTCGAGCCTACCTGTGCCGGAGGACATGCAGGTAACATGGCTGATGTAGACGACCTAGAACCACATTGGCATCTTCGTGGGTAGTGGATGAAGCAACATGTCACATTTCCTTTCATTGTTGTTTTTGCAGGAGGCGGAACCAGAACCCCAAGCTGGGACCTCTTCCCAAGTCCCATGTGGCCAAGCTTCCGAGGCTCAGACAAGGGTAAGTTGTATAGTGACTGTTTAGGGTATTTATTTTGAGGGGCATACCTGCATTGGTTCTGTTTGACTCAAATGTTGTTTTCTATTTGTTTAGGCTCAAACCACAGCAAGAGGAGGTGTGGCACCAACCAGTGCTGATTTCTATGAGCTAGGGGTCCGGATGCTGGAGGACTACAGTCGCCAACAGCCGCGTGATGGAACTAATGAGCGCATTGCGGCGTTGGAAAATCAGGTGCTGATGTGTCAGCAACAAAATGAGGCCCTGCAGCGCCAGATGGACCAGTTGCTCCGAAACCAACACCAGAACCAGGAACTTGGTCGGCTGGCCAATCTAATGGAGCAATCTCTCCAGCACCAGGAACAATCTCTCCAGCGCCAGGAAGAATCGATACAGCGCCAGGAAGAATGTCTCCAGCGGCAGGACCAAACTTTGTTGTTGCTACAACAGCTCATACAACAGCAGTCTATATTTTTTACTGCACTGTTGTCCCCCAACACCGCCCCTAGCAATGACTCCCAACCTCCCCGGCCACCCAGCCAAGAATATTAATTTTGTTTTTTTTGGTTTATGTAAATATATTTGCTTCACCCACCTCTAAATTGTGTGTTTCCTAAGACCTAGCTAATAACACAGTCAGGGATGAGTATCTTGATCTACATATGTCAATGTATTGGTCAATTTAGCCCACACATTTGAGACCATAGCTTACTATGGTTAACACATGAAATGGCTCCAAAGGTATGGCTAAATTGACACACAAATGGGTTTTGAGACAGTTAAACTATGCTTTGCAATGCACCACACTGTAATGATGGTAATCAAAAAATGTATTAACAAAACATGGCCAACAGGGCCAACATTGCCCAACAACGGGCATCAAGAGGCCAGCCTTCCCCCCACCCTAACGACGCCGCCGGCGCCTCTTCTTGGCCAGCAGCATCAGCTTCAGGAGCCTGATCTCCCGCCACAGTCTGCGATGCTGGTTTTCACAAGCTGTAGAGATGTAGAAACAACAATTTATTAATAAATTGGATGTGACCTCAACAGACACAGATGTAGCAATGTAATGTCAGTGTGTCCAATTAGGTGACACTCACATTAACATTGTTGACCACTGTGTGCTTATTGGTTAACATGATATGAGTACTATTGACTGGCAGGAATGTGAACAACACATCCCAAGCATACATTTACTCTTAAAGTGTACCAACAACCACCGGTGATCGGCCCGGGAATCTATCAGATTCCCTGCCCGATCACCTCCCTCCCCGCGGGACATCCGAGATCGGGATGTCCCTGGGGGTGAAACCCCCCCCAAACCCCAAAATACCTACCTCAGTTTTGGTGGGGCAGGGCCGCCGGGACCTCCCTGGCGCCCCTCTAGACGTGTGCGTGCCTGCGCCGGCCGTCTGTGAATGGCCGGCGCAGGCACGCGCGCGTAAAAAGGGGCGCGGGGGAGGCGGAGGAGGAGCCAATTTGCCGTGGCTTGTACGTTTGCTGGAGTCAAAGTGAGTTCAGGGGGTTGTCACACAGCGGTGACGATCAGGGGTGCCCCACCGTAGTGGACCAAGACCCAGGAAAGTCAAAATCCTGGTTGTTGTTCCAGTTTAACTCTTGGGAAGCAAAGAAGGTATAAGTCCCAGTGTGTCCATTTTTGTGTTTAGTCACAGCCAAACATCAGGGCCTAAGTCCTAACGAGTACACGAGTTTGCCCTATAATGTTAGAGGTCCAGACCTAATAGGGCCCATTTGGTTGTGTCTAACGCAAAAATAGTCTCTATGTGGCCTAATGAAGAATGTGAGCCAACAATCAAGCATGCAAACAGGCATGTTGGATTATTGTACAAACACATTGAATCGAGATGTGTGTGAAATTAACACATAGGTAAATTTAAAATGTCTGCAGATGTGACTATAAGACATAGGTTTCACAAGTCTTTAGGCATATGAAGTGGGATGTACTCACCATCGCAGCTGTGGCGGGGGCCCATGCTGCTGGCCGTCCCTGGAGCTGGGGTGGGGAGGAGGGTCTCTGGCTCCGTCTGCGTAGCAACATCTGTCAACAGAAAGCAAAAGACAAAAACACAATTAGTGGGCAAATGACACCTGACTATTTGACATCCATCTGGTTATTGAGTCTGAAAATGCAAAGGCTTGCATGGTTACATACAGGTTGTCCTAAATTAGCATATTTCCTGGACCATGAGTTAATGTCAATTTGTTAGGCTTGACACATGTATCCCTAAAGAGAATGTGCAAATAACATAGACAGTGCTATGTAAAGGAATCTTTAGCAGTTGTTTGGCTAATGTTAATAGTGGGCCACATGTTTGAGCGGGAACAACTTAACCCAAGAAAACAAATTAGAACACCCATCATGGTGTGGGCAGAAACATAGGGGTGGTTGACAGTTGGCTAGCACTGTAGTGGGGTTTGTGAGGTTAGGGTACCTTATCAAACCAGCTGTGACAATGGACCAGGAAACATGTGTCTGTTACAAGTGGGCCTATACACAGGATTGCAGCAAATCTGGGTTTGGGTCCGCTTTGGCAGAGCAACACAATTTGCATGAGACAACGTACTCCGCGCCCGCTGCCTTCCACACATCACTCCTCGAGTGTGTGCGCACGCGCAGCCCATTTGGAAAAAGAGCGCAGGCGCACACACATCTAGAGTGTCACACAGGAGGCTGGGACGGTGGCTTGGGCAACCCCCAAAGAGGTAAGGAGTTAGTGGGGTTTTTTTGGTGGGGGGGGCCCTGGGTGAGGGATGTGATTTGTCATGGAACCTTCGAGAATCCAAGCACTATCAATGTTTGGGGGTACACTTTAATGAATGTCATAACATTGGGAATGTGATGGCTAACCACAAACACTTACCATGACTATGCCCGTGGAGAATCCTTCGCCAAAACGCCATGGAGGTGCCGCCTATATGATGCCCTGCAAATTAGAGAGGAATGGCAAGGGCTAAGTACAAATTGCAAGATGAAACCTGTCACAGACTAACAATTAAAAAATGTACACTCACCAGGGGATGAAGCGCCACTTGAAGCCCAGGGAGGGCTCTGAGGAGGAGGCGGGGAGCCTCGGCTCCTCACACTCTGGTCAGAAGATCCACCAGGCAAAGGGCCACCCTCCTCCCTCTCACTCCCTGCTTGAGAGTGGCCCCTTGCCTGGTGAGAGTCCTCAGACTCAGAGTGTGAGGAGCTGAGGCTTGATCCAGCCAGCCTCCCAGCAGCACACTCCTCTGGGGCGTCATCCCCTTCCTCCCCTGGGTCCTCTAAATAGGACCCGCGGGAGGGACCCTCCCCCGATGACTCCCCCGAGTCCGCCTGCCTGGTTCGGGGGAGGAATCCCTTCCCACGTTTCCCCAGGGGAGGACGCTTATCTGTGTGGAGGGGGTGAAAGAAAATAATTAATCTAAAGAGCACAAATGGACACAGCTTAGCAGATCATTCTGCACAAAGGCTAAACAGAACATAAGCTTTAACTTACCTGATGCGTAGGCATCATATAGGCGGTACACGCCTTCAGGGTCCCGGCGCTTGAAATCGGACCACTTCTGCTGAATTGATCGGATGGTCAGCTCGGTGTTGAAGCGCCGGGACACTGTGGCCTTCACCTCCATGGCTATGCGTTTTTTGCCTCCACGGGCATAGTCATATTCGGCCACGCAGAAGTCCTATGAAAAAAGAACAAACAAACTAAAATCAATACATGACATCAGAACAATGTCATAAACAGTTATACAGAGACCAGATCAAAGTGGACCCACACCCAGGATTATCAGTATTCTGGGTTTGTGTGCACTTTGGTGGGCCACACCAATTGTGGGTGGTCTGCTGTCTGCAACCCCCTTGGAAGGCCACAAATACACCACTGAGGACACTCCCACGTCACTCCGCAAGCCAAACACAGCGCTCCGCGCCGCTGTGGTATGAGCATACAAGGCCGTTGGGACGTGCATACCAGCTCAGCTGGGTCTGCACGGCAAAGTACGCATGTGGCGTTTGACTCTAACAGGGAGTGCGCATGCACACAAAATTAAAATATGTCTGGCGCAGGGGTACACCCTGCTAGAGGTAAGCGCAATAGGCATCCGCAGCTAACGCATGCACAGATGGGACGGGGCTGAGGTAATTTTTAGGGCCCTCCAGGGGGGGGCATCCCAGCAGGACATCCACAATGGGGATGCCCCACGGGGAGTGATCAAATTTGGTCTGAAAACAAAGAAATTTCTGACCCAATCCCCCCTGTGTGTTCTGCAACTTTTAAGCTACAAATAACAAAAAAAATACTCACTTTTACCACCTGGCCATTTACTCGGCTATCCACCCGGGTGCACTTTTTCTTACTAGGCCCAGGAGGGGAAGGGGTGGGAGGGGTGCTATTTGAGGAAGGTGAGGTAGGTGGGGGAGGTGGGGGAGGAGTGGTGGGGTCAGAGTCGGAGGAGGAGCTGGGGAGGCGCATCACTCTGCGTCTGGGCAGCATAGTGGAAACGCTAAGGAGGAAACAGGAACCGGAAATGACCCAAGCGACATTGGGAAAAAGTTTAAAAAAAAAAAACGCTACGCGCACCAGCAACAAGCTATTCTCAGCTATGTGCAAGCTAAGTGGCGGAAAAACTAAAATGACGCTTGAAAACAAGCTATTGGCATAAGCGCAAGACAGTTTTACCTTAAGGTGGCGTTGAAACGCAAAGGAGGATCCCGGAACCGGATATGACGCTAGCAACTGTGCTTCAAAATTCAAACACAAACATGCGCGCAACAGGGACAAGCTAATATCAGCTATGTGCAAGCTAAGTGGCGGAAAAACATTAAAATGACGCTGCAAAACAAGCTATTGGCATAAGCGCAAGACAGTTTTACCTTAAGGTGGCGTTGAAACGCAAAGGAGGATCCCGGAACCGGATATGACGCAAGCAACTGTGCTTCAAAATTCAAACACAAACATGCGCGCAACAGGGACAAGCTAATATCAGCTATGTGCAAGCTAAGTGGCGGAAAAACATTAAAATGACGCTGAAAAACAAGCTATTGGCATAAGCGCAAGACAGTTTTACCTTAAGGTGGCGTTGAAACGCAAAGGAGGATCCCGGAACCGGATATGACGCAAGCAACTGTGCTTCAAAATTCAAAAACAAACATGCGCGCAACAGGGACAAGCTAATATCAGCTATGTGCACGCTAAGTGGCGGAAAAACATTAAAATGACGCTGCAAAACAAGCTAGGGCCAAAGGCGCCACGAATTATTAGCTTGATTTAGCAGGGGATTCTACATACTGTAATGCATAGGTCCTTCTAAAGCATACACCGTTGGGATTAAATATACAAATCTTATTCCTTCCCAAAGTCATCACACAATCAAACTAGACAACTACCTGAAAATGTGGCACACATGAGAATGCATAACGGGTTGTTATGAGCTGGTACGACTGAATGTTAATCCTGCAATATGTGGCCAGGCACGCTCACAACTACAGTGTATTCATTAACAACGACTGGGGTCGCGGGAAGTGAATTCCTTGCAAATGGCAGAAGGGCACATGTATGAACAGCACAGCGCCGCACAACGCAGCGCAGCGAGGCACAGCGACGCTCGCGCCGCCACATAGCGAATCAAAACAGCGACTGCACAAACACTGACCAACACAGATTCATCAAGGACAGGGCTGCCGAATAGCTTGGGCGCTGACAATTTCGAAGAGCGAACGTGACCGCCCAACCTGACAGGCTACAAAATAGCTTTACAAGCCCCGTTTGTGTGGAAAACCAGCGATTTTGATGCCAATGAGTTTGGGTGGAGGAGATGCAATTCCCATGTCACTCACAACATTACATTGTGAAAAAAAAAAAAAAAATCAAATACATATAAATAACCAGCCAGATTCATAAAACATATCAATATAAACATGTGTTGAATTTTGGACCAAAGAAAAAAACCCCAAAACCACTAAAAACAATCATTGCAGCGTCTGCCATTGAAATGTATGGGAGAGCGGCAGGTAGCGCCAGGTAATACGTGTCGCTGTGAAGGAATTTGCAGCGGCGCTGTTCGGGCCAGCCGGCTTCATGATGAATGCCGCGCTAGCCGTCGCTCTCGCCGGCGCTAGCCTCATTTAGCTTGATAAATGCGTCATTGTGACCGCCGCCGGGCGTACTTGAGTCGGTAGTCGCCGTTAGCTGCCGCTACCTGGCGCTCGTCAGACACTACCTGGCACTATCGCTTGATGAATAAGGGCCTAAGTCATTACAGCTTCTTCTGGCTAGCAATAAGGAATGACTGCACAAAGATTTAGGGCAATTCTGACTGTGGCACTGGGTTTTACAGAAGCAGGGCTGTCAGGTGTGTAGCAAGATGGCTGCTCCCTTGCAGTTCAGGAGTGCAGCATCTGCGTGCTAATCTGCAACCTATAAATGGGGTTAAACATTCCCAAACAACTCCCAAAGTCACTGATTGTTAGAAGAGGGCTTTAGGGGAACAATTAACTAAGGTTTGATTTTTTTTTAAAACAACAGTGCTGATAATAAGCTGATCATGGTTTATTTTACCCTTATGCTGACTGGACCATTGCAAGGCTGGTTTAGACTGGCATCACATCCGGTAAGGTATTGTACAGTATATATCTAGCTCTATCCAGGGGTGGACTGGCCATAGGGAGACCCAGGCAAATGCCTGGTGGACCACACTGCTTTGGGGCGGTCTGGGCTGCTACTTTTACTAACGCTCCCATCCGAACCCAGCCCCCATCCCGTTCACCACTCTATCCCATCATCCAAAACACTCCAGCCCATGTCCTCACTCTAATGATATAGCCTCAGCCTTGGGGCACACTGGTTGACTGGCCAGGAAGCAGCAGAGATGCCACTGGATGGTCATGGGCAGGCCAGGTGCTGGTAAAAACCCTGGGCTGATTTTTGGTCCTTAGTCAGCCACTGTCCCTATCATTGTCTCATCTCTTTATCTTTCCTTTTAATGTACCTTTCTGCACTTTCGCCTAACTTTTTATTATTGTCTAAAATATGTACATACTTTTACATCTGATTGCCTAACTTTTAGTCATAGGTTTTTGGAAAATCATGTTCTGCAAAATCCTGCTTAAATTCAATGTGAATTCCTTTGGGGATGCCTCCTTTTAGAATAGTTTCAATCCTCTCCTTCGTTGCTATATAAAATGTGGCTCATAAGATGAGGGGAGGGGGTATGACAGGTGTATGCTGTTCCCAACTAGAGAGCTCAGGGGAATACATTTCACTATCTGTCTAATCCAGTAAACCAGTGTCAATCAATCACCATGTCTCTGAAAGCACGAGGTTATGCTTAGTTCCGCAAGTAGGGCTTCAAGTGAAGTAGTGTGTGTCACTCCGAGTGGTATTACCTTTTAACACATGCAGGAGACTTCACCCATACAAGGCATTGTCTGGATTTATTTGAATATTAAGAGTGATCCATGACCTGGGTACCAACTGGATGATGAGGTTCTATGGGTTTCTTGTTAAAGGGCCAGTCCAGTCCCCATATATCTTGTGGTTATTGGGAGCAGCCATGATGGAATTACCTGTGGCAGTGACCCATTGTCTTCTATTGAAATATATAAAACAATCAAAGAACAAGAATAATAGAAGACAATGGGGCTGCTGCAGCAGGAATTCCATCATGGCTGCTCCCATGAACCACAAAAGTTATTTAGACTGGACTTGCCCTTTAAATTAGATGCGGAGTGAAACTTTGGACATCTTTACTTGGCACATTTATTATTGTTATATACAGAGGAAAACTATAAAATAAACTAGAATATTATTCAGTTCTGCTTAATAGAGAACTCTATACATTTAATGTGTATCCATAAGAAACACATGTATAATAAGTTCACTTTAAAAAAATCATATACAAGCACACATTGCATTTGACCTCCAGTTTGGCCATTTGGCTGCGGCAAATGCCTGGTCCTCTTTACTTTCCACCCACCAAGTGCTCTATTGGAACTGATACTTTTTTCCAATGATTGTTTAGGGTGCATTAAGTTTTGACTTCTGCTGCTGTGTGTCTTTATTCACTTCCCTCTAGGTTTTCACTTGCCTTTTATTATCTGTCATCCTTTTCCGTCGTTTTACATTTGCTATTTACTATTTTGGATCATACATTTGAGAAACTGATTCTCATGTTGTCCTACCTCTTACCTCATTCTCTTTTGTCAATTCTGAGGTTCTGTAAAGGACCAAACCCCTGAACCAAAACCTGAAAGAATGACATTTATTCAAGCGATCCTATACTCAGAAAGGTTTATGTCGACACCTTCTATCCTCAGACCAGTGCCCCCAAACAGCTTGTGTTATTTTTTTTTTTGCCCAATATTCATAAAAACACTAAGCAGTCTGATGTTCCAATGGCCCCCTGGCCGTGCAGCAGCGCCCCCTGATGATTTGCAGCGATTATACATTCAGTTACATTGAGGGTCAGCCTTATCAGTTATAATAACTGAAATGAATTTAAAAGCTCTACAAGCTAAACATCCATATACACAGCATTGCAGTTTAGCTTATAACTAAATGAATCATCGATGGAGAGCACCAGGGGGGAGTGCTGAGTGAAGGGTGAAAGGAGAGTAAAAAGAGTCCCTGGAGCATTCTCAGCAGAACAGGGTAGGTGCTGGTTCACCCCCTTATCAATTCTACATTCATTCGCCGCCCATAAACAATCCCCCAGTGGAGTCCAGGCAGCTGAGACAGGTCGGTCCCATACCTTATTCGGTCAGCATGATGCTGGGTCCCCTGGAGTCACGATTCCGGGGGAGGAAAGGACTGTGCCCCATTCATTCCCACTTCATGCGTCATCCAAATGTTGTGATTTTTTTTGTCTTGTAACTAGCTGAATATTCCTGGAAAATAATCTATAGAAATAGCAATATACAATCACAAAGAGTTCCTTGAAATTGTGTCAGAACAATAGTAGTGTTAGCAAAGGGTTATCTTAAATTCCACAGTATTGTGAATACATTGGACACTATTATATCCTCATTTTGTATAGGTTCAATGTAATATGTATTGTGTATACCTTTCCCCTTATAATCCTTCAAGGGCAGGGCTTTCTCACATATTGTACTTTTGTAACCTCTGTACAAGCCTGTTTGTTTATCTGGATTTTTATTTTATAATAGCTTTACTACCTTTATACAGTGCCGTAGACAAGGATAGCTCTGTATAACATATTATTAATAATTATTCCCACAGCAATTCTGCTACCTGTGTCTCTGCCGAGTCTCTTTTGTGATACTGATGTTTATCTGTAGTTATAAGTAAAGAGAATATTCCTTAGAATAGCATGGGAGGACTAAATGTTTAAAGTGGACCTAAAGAAATGGTCACTGTGGTTCTTAATGGCAATCTTACCTGGTTCCAACGGGCTCTCAGACTGCAACCTGCTGAGCTGTGAACCTCCAACTCCATTCCAAGGTGGTTTCTAATGGAGGGGGGCAGGCTTGGTGATTTCTCTGGGTGCCAAGGGGGAGGGGGAGCCTTAATCCTAGCCATCCTGTTTTCCACATATTGACCAGGGCCCCTGTTAGTGGTACTGTACCAGTCAAATGCCAGGCCAGTCATCCCACCATATTGGGCACAGTCATGGGGAGTGGGTACTGCCTGCTGCTAAGAAAATGGCAAAGCATGGCACATTCTGTCATGGGAAAGCAGCAGCACCATGGAATGTGTAAGAAGGGGCAGAATGTTTTCCTACCTGCTCTGAGAACTGGAAACTGTCCGGGTAACCACCAAAGATGAGGAAGCCTCAGATCATTAGCACTGCATAGTGGAGACTGGTGCACGGTACTGTAAGTCTTTCTTCCAATAGCTTCTCCATATTTCATTGCCCTTCTCTTTAATATACCATATTTTTTCACACTATAAGACGCACCTGACCATAAAATAAACCTAGGGATTAAAGGAAAAAAATATATTCTGAAACAAATGGTACAGATACCCCCCCCCAGAACCCAAAATGTAACAGGCAACATGTATAATCCCTCCCAGAAGCCAAAAGGTTACAGGCAGCATGCATAACCCCCCCCCCCAGAACCGTGTAACAGGCATTGTGCAGTATACCGCCCACCCTTAGAACTTCATAACAGGCAGCATTCAGAACAATCCCCCCAAACCACTATACTAGGTGGTATGCAGAATCCCTCCAAATCACCCCATAACAGACAGTGTGCATATTCCCCCCCCCCCCCGCCCATAACCCCATTATAGACAGAGTGCGAAATCCCCGGCCGCAGAACCCCATAAAAGGCAGTGTGCAGTTTCCCCCCTATCACTCTATAACAGGCAGTGTGCATTATTCCCCGCCATTAACCCATAACAGGCAGCGCCGCTCACCCCCACAGAGGAAGTGCAGCAAACTCCCCAGTTCCGGGGGAGCCCTACATTATGTGTTTGAGTAGGGAGCACTGGACAGTGAATGACCGGTGGGCATAAGGCAGTTACACTTACAAACAGGGTCTCAGTAACACTCTCTGCTCTCTGGCCTGCGTGGCTTACGCAATGACAAAAGCTGTGTAGGACCCTTCAGGTCCACCATTGTGCGGCAGTCCATACAAACACAAGCTTGTTAGTTAAACAGTCCACATACCTAAACAGGCGCTACTGGAACCACGGATCATCCTCCCACAGCTCTGGTTCTGGCTTGGCCTGTGTACATCCGGTGTCCATTGGTTTAAATAAATGGTGGCCATACACAGGCCGTGCTCACCATCAGAATCAGGGCTGTGGGAGCACAATCGGGGGTGCTGAAGTACCGTTTAGGTAAGTGGACATTTCTTTTGCCTGTTCACTTGCTTCCTAAGACACGGCAACAGTTTCCTCCCAACCTTTTGGGTAAAAGTTGGAATGGAATGAAAAATGCAGTACCTGTCTGAAGGTCTACCCCCCCCCTTTTTTTATTACCTGCCAGTTAGAAAAGAATAGGTTAAGCAATTCTGCTCCACTGACACGCTCAACATGACTTTTGTGGGCCAATGGGGTTTGCTATTGATCGCCAGCAAATGGGGGCAATGCACATGTGCCATGGGAGGCCATGCCACGGCGCATCCATCCATTGGGATAGGTAAAAATTCAGCTGTCCAACTATTTTAACCAGCCAGGCATCCCAAATCAGAATGCTGCAACTGGAATTCAGTCATTTTTATTTTTGTCTGGAGGTCTGATTTAATAGACTAGAGCTTTATACCACTAACAAACACAATTGTTGCCATTTTCAATAGAGCAAAACAAGCTCATTATAATTATATTAGGAAAACGCATCCTATCACAGAGAAAATGAAAGGGCTTTCTATACGTAGTCGGTTGTTTCTACCCATAAAAAATATTTTTGTGTTAGCAGTTGGCCAGCCATGAAAAAGCCTGCTCTCCAAGGACCTAGAGTGTTTATTAATATGTGGTGCAAGGAAGGATTACGCTCTTCTCCATCTGAATGAAGCTCGGCATCCTGATCTAACAGATGTGTAAACACGTTACAGTTCATTTGTGGCATGTCTTCTCATTTATTAACGTAATCGTTCAGCCACAAAATGTTCCAGCATTGGCTAAGACCCATCTGCATTGTGCAACGCCGATCCATAAGAAGCCTTCTGGCAGAAGAAGATTACTTCCGACCACAATAAATCTTCACCTGATTACAGGGCTGGCCCAAGACATTGTGCTGCCTGGGTCCAAGAGTAAAATGCTGCCCCCCCCCCCGCAAATAAAAAAAAAAAAAAAACGAGGAGAGGTGATTTTTACTAGGCAAACTGGGAGGTTTTCACATAGCGCAGAATCTCAATTCGGGTTTTGTTTCACTTTAAGTGAACCAAAACCCAGGATTTTCACTATCCTGGGCTTTGATACTTACTTAGGAACAACCAGATTTGTGATGCCCCACTCTAAACCCCCCCCCCCAAATCTCCCCACTGTCATGGCTGGGGGGGGGGGGTCATGAGGGGGAATTAAGGTGCCAGCACCTTTATTTTACCTTTTGTCTTTACTATAGTACAGTAACCACATACTATGGCACCTCCTCTTGCAAGTGGCTGCCCTAGGCACATGCCTAGGTTTGTCTAATGGTTAATACAGCCATGCAGGTGATGAACTGGTAGATTTCATCCCATAAATTTAACAGATTAGTGATAGCACAGTTTAGTTTTAGAGCCATGCATGGGACCCAGTTGAACCTACAGCTGTTACAAGCAGGTACATTAGACCCAAACTTCTTGGCCTCTGCCACTTGGCTGGATATCCAGCATTCCACAGCATTGGGCACAGTCTCCCAGAAGAAGAACATGGGACAAGCAAGCCCTATTCTGAAACACTGCACCTCTCCATTAAAGAAGGCCACCAACCAGTACTGTCCTTCTCCTAGGTGTTATTCCTCTGTGACAGGGCATCGTAATTTGAGATGCCCAGTGTGTGGACCCCCCCACCACTTTCAGCAATCCCACAGAGCATGCAGACAGGCAATGAGCACGCTCAGCGCAACATTCAGCACAAAGCTAGCTAAGGGGGGGGGGGGCACTGGCGACACCCCCTCCCCACCTGGTGCACGCCTCAGATGAAGTTAAAGCAGGGATGTGGCCATAGCCCACACATTCACTGTTGGATTGCCAGCTATGTAAATACTGCAGGGGATACACACAGCAGCACATCACAAATCAGAATCAGCCCTGGAGTCTTTTAGCCATTGGTATTAAATGGCCAATAAGGGGTAGTCCTGTAACCGGACAAGCTCAACCCCAACTGTTCCAATTACACTCTATACAGGTAACCAGCAAACATGGCCGCCCAGGATGCACAATCACCTTAACCAAGCAGCCACCCATGGGCAGGTGTACAGCTCTGCCACTGATATCTTTTAATCTGGCACCTGGACAGTACGGGCTATAACGGGCAACCGTGCCCATGGCCCTTGGCAGGCTGGAAGCCCCCAGGCACCAGGCTGTAACGTGACGACCGCCCACCTAGCTCTATGAATGCCAGATAAGTTGGAACCTCCTCTCTTCCACGGAAGCTTCCAGAAGCAACTGAACTGAAGATATTGTGAATGTGCGGCAGCCTCTCCCGCTTACCTATCACAGTGTGAAGCAGCCGCCGGTGTGCGTTATGCCTCTCTCCAGAACCGACTAGCGCTCTGCCTCCAGCAGTCCCCGTCAAATAGCGACGCCTCCCCTGCAGTGGCTCAGCCAACCAGCGTGGCTATTGGTGGAAGCCACGCCTCCCCCAGCAGTGCGCGCACTCTCCTGCTGCTCGCCTTTGCCCCCATTTTATTGCATCCCACAATGCCGCGAGTGCGGTGCTTCTCTCAGCTCTGCCTCACACACGCAGTACGGAAAAGTTGTTGAATGACCCACTATGGAGAGTGGCGTTCATTCCTTCTACGCTACGCCATACCTCCCAACTTTTGAAAATAGTAAAGAGGGACATTTAAAACCACGCCCCCAGTCACGCCCTTAAAGGGAAAAGCCACCTAATAAATACATAGCAACAAATTACATGGAAACACCCCCCACCACCACACACACACACACACACACACGCAAGCCTCACACACATGAATGCAGACAAGCCCCCCTACACACACAGGCAAACATTCAGGCAAACAGATATGTGCAGGCAAACACACACACTGCATGCATGCAAGCCCCCATACATAGGCACACACATACATGGAGGCACACACACACACATGCAAACACACACTGCATGCATGCAAGCCCTCTCCACACACACACACACATGCAGACACACACACACATGCATACACACACACACACACACACACATGCACACACACATACATGCAGACACACATACATGCAGACACACATACATGCAGACACACACACATGCAGACACACACACACACACACATGCAGACACACACACATGCAGACACACACACATGCAGACACACACACATGCAGACACACACACACACACACACACACACACACATGCAGACACACATACATGCACACACACACACATACATGCACACACACACACACACACATGCATGCAAGCCCCCACACAAAGTCAAACACACATACATGCAAGCACACACACACAGGCAGACAGACACATGCGCACATAGGTCCGGCCCCCGCTCTTACCTCCAATGTTCCCTCTAAGCCTTGGTAGTGGCTGAGCAGGGATGTTAGGGAACTGGGCAACGATCCATTGAAAGAAAAATCATCTCACCTAGAACATCCTGAACATAAATCTGTTGCCTTGTTTGTGTGTGGGGGGGGGCATTTTCTGCACACACAGCTGACATGGCACAGGGCAGTCTGGACAGGAAATGCCACATTCTTATCTCTTAGGGGGGAAGCAGTCTGAGTGTCAGCACACTTGCTGTCAGCTACAGGCCTCTGTCACTCCGTGCACACATTTATGAGCCTGGAGAGCCTGTCAAACCCAGCACTCTGTGCACTCCTATTGAGGCTCCCCCAGGAACACAGCAACAGTGTTTAGTTCCAGCCTGCGCCCATAAGAACTACTGCCCCGCCCCCTACTCGCAGATTGACAGAAGCTCCTCCGGCAATGTCGTCTGCCTTCACCCCTGCATGCTGTAAGTTTTTTCATCACCCGCGCACTCACCCGCACACCAGGAAGTCTCTTCGCGCCGGCGCGGGGAACTATTTATTCAGAAGGCGCTGGCCTCACGGGCGGCGCACAGCAGGTCCCTTTCTCAGTGTCCATGGTGCAGGGCGTCCCTGGAGAATTTGAAACAATCCGGGACCGCAGGATTTTGGGAAATAATCGGGACAATCCCGGGAAAATCGGGACAATTGGGAGGCATGCGCTACGCGTTTGCCTCCGCAGTCACGATGTTCCTGCCCGCTGCTGCCGCCCACCTCCGCCGCCAAATATGTTTCCGCCGCTGCCAGCAATGTGCTGCCCCCCTTAAAGTGCCGCCTGGGACCATGGACCCACTGGGACCCATGGTAAGGCCGGCCCTGCCTGATTACCCTGCCAAAAAACATTAATAAGTGTAATATGGATGCTATTTGTCTTTATTATAAAACACTTTAAGTTTAATTTGACCAGAAATGTGCTGTTTAGTCTGATCAAAATTAATTTAATAAAAAAAATAATTGCAGTTAATTTTTAAGTTCTGTAATAGCAGATGCCCCCTTTAGCCAGTTATTAAAGCGGACCTTCACCCTGAATAAGAGCCTATCTTATATGTTTCCCTCCACCCTGTACATACAGATTGCTCGCATTAAAAATCATCCTACCTGCATCTACTGCATGTTATGAGCCTTTAAACATCCAAGATCGCGGCTCATGGAACATCAGGCAGCCTGCAAGCAGGACGTGTCTTCTGACTGTGCTGCTCTGCATTCTAGGACTGCCAACCTTTTTCTGACCCCAGCTCTGCTCTGTCTGAGCAAAGCACAGCTATAACCCCGCCCCCTGTACTTTATCGTAACTTTATTACTCTCCTCAGTAAGTGTGATGCTTCGGAGTCAAGATGGCGGCGCCCGTATCCTAAAGTCCTGAACAGAGTTGCAGCCCAGTGGGGGGAAAGAATAATATGTAAGTGACTAAAAACTTAAAGTATATTAATTTTAGATGCTGGGGAATAGTTTTTAAGGGTTTGGGCTTTTCATTAAATCATGCTGAAGGTCCGGTTTAACTTTGGAGTGCAAAACAATCCCCCCTTGTATACAAATGTTTTGCTACAAGTAGAATTCATTTTTAATAGATATGAGCTCCAGATACAGCTCAGTGTAAAATTATATCTGGAGCTTGCCCATTCTGTCCAGTCCAGACAAACTAGTATAGTGTCAAGATACTGGTGCTCAGGGGCTGAGTGGCCAGCTTCCATACATGCAAATGGATGCAAATGCACCATTCCCTATGATCCAGGTCTGGGGCTTTCCTGGAAGAACACTGGACATTTTCCACACACCCTATCCAGTAGAGGTGTGGGTAATTGGGCTATGGTATTAGCAAATAACCTGCTACATACTGGCATGTGGCTTGCTGATCCGCCTATCATTTAAACTGATATAGGGGACCCCCTTATCTGGTAACAAAATGCACTTTAATAAAAAATAACTCAAATTTTTCTCCCGCAAAGCTGATCAGTCCTACTCTGGTGATCATTAATTAAAACGTTCGATGGATCGCATCCTGTGCCAGCAGGGCTTGAACTCCAGACACCTTGCATGTCAGACTCGCGCCCCTTCAACATCAGTCACAGTAGTGCTGCCAGGCTCTCTCCATTTACTGCAGTGGAAAGGGTGCGCCGAGGCTTGACATGTCCATTGTAATGAACAGAGAGGGCATGGCAGCAGCCCTGTGACTGATGGTCGGGGGGCTGTAAAGTCATGGTCCAACATAGGAAAACAGCACCAAGGATGGGAGAGGAAACTGCAGGAGTGCTGGAGAAAGACACCAGCACACGATTATGGCCATGTTGCTGCCATATTGCTAATCACAGCAATGAACATACCTCCTACAGTTCAATATACCTGCCCAGCACAAGCATGGTCTCTATAAGTAAGGGGACCAGAAGCCGCAGCACACATTACAGCAGTCTTCCATCTCTTGTAGAAGGGGCTAAACTAGGTGAAAATATGTAAGAGGGTGGAAGAAGTGTTATTTCCTAAAAACTGCCGTTCTGTTGTTTGGCCACAAGGCCGCTGGTTCCCTTGTTCACACAGCTAATGCACTGCAGAGTCTTACTGATTTAAAGAGACAGGAAATCACATGCTCTTTTTGTGCTGAAGGAGAAGGGAAGTGGAGAGAGAAACCATCTTGGAAAGACAGAGAAAGGCCATGTGAGCAAGTTTGGTGTGTGGCCTGGCGTGCAGCAGAGAAAGAGAGAGACTGACAACTTTCCCGATTGCTGGATCTGAATCAGAGGCTGTGGACTTTTGCCTGAAGGACGCCTGAGAGCTGTGTGGTGCATCCGGTCATTTGTGAAGGAGATCTGCTTAGTCCAGCTGGAGTTCACAGAAGGCCCGGGTCAGTAATTTCAATAATACATGCACGTGCTATAGACTGCCTGTTAGTTAGTTAGTTAGTTAGTTAGTTAGTTAGTTAGTTAGTCAGATAGAAAGACTTTTTACAGGCCAAGACTTTTCTTCTTTTGCTTTGCTGTTTGGATTCTGGATTCTGGATTGCAGAGGAATATTTCTACAGGAGACACTGACTGTTGTGCACTGAGCTTTCTGCATTTCTACTCAGTGCATCCCTTTGGAACAGCGCCTGCTACAGCAGTTTGGGTCAGCTTTGGGGCAGGGGAATTGTTATTGTTTTACTGTTTGCTGCATTTTTTTGAAGTGTGCTCAGAAGCCTATTTGAGTAAACGTGTTTTGCATAAGCTGGTGTCAGTGTCGCTTTCTTGTCAGTTGCCTTGCTGTACCTTGAAAGACCTACCGGTGCACGACTTACACATATATAACTGCAGGGTTGGTGAAGAGCATAATCTCATAAAAGTGGGCCAACACTTTCTGTAAATAAATTATTTTGCTGCCTGTGTTACAGTTGTCCACCTAATCCAGCCATGGTATCTATGGGAAGGGGACCAGAAGCACATTCTGCAGCGATCTATGGCCCCTTTTGGAAGTGGTGCTACTTGGCACAGTTTGTGCTGTGACCTCCATTCTCCCATCTCATGGATACCAAGCTTGGTGCAAGTCCATAAAACAAGGGTTGTTTTTTTCCGAGAGCAAGCCGCATAACTAACCGGGACTCCAGGTCTAGATTAAAGGTACCCTCTCATCTAATAAGGCTGAAAGGTCCCCAAAGTAGGCAGTAAGGGGGCATCCCAATGAGGGATTTCCTGTTCCTCATACCAGAAAATTCCACAGGCCCTCATTTTGGTTATCAGATCAACTCCATGTGACTGCTAGCACCTTACATGATTTCCTGGTTGTCTATATCCCAGACTTCACAGCTGCCCACAGAGCAGGACAGCCTTCCATGGGATGTCCCTCCCCCCACTGATTAGTTCAGGGACCCTCCAGTCTTTTTTGGCTGGATTGTCCATTTAAAGGTTTTTTTCAGCACCTCTCCTTGGTTTCAAACTGCTTAAAGTGGAATGCCAGCCACACATTGAGACTCCCCAGCCCCATGCCCTGCCACCCTAACCTAAGTAGGATGGGGGTTACAAATAAAAAAAAACTCACCCATGGGCAATGTAATAGTGCTGTATGTTCTTAGACAGTTTGGGGAGACCCAGGGTGCAGTGGCATAACTGCAGTGGCATAACTAAATGTGATTTTCATCTTAGCAAACTTCTTGCTTTCAGTTATCAAATATTTTGAATGAGTTTAAATATGCACTATGGGGGTCACTTCCACAAAGTACTTCTAAATTTTCTCCATGTAAGTAGTTCAGTTCTTTTGGAGTTCAGGTTCTGCTTTTTGTGATGAGTCCGATTTGGATCTTGGTTCAGATCTGCTAGTCACTAATGATCTACTTTAACCCAAATCTCTGTTTATTAATTTAAGTTGAAAAATAAGCAGTCTGATGATGTTTAAGCCAGACTATTAAAAACAGATTCCGCAAAACCTTTGTTATGGTGGAGCAGTTTGTTCACAAGTAGAATATTCATTAGGTTGGAGATTTCCTTTGGTTGCTCTACTGTAAAAATATTCTCAAGCGTGCAAAAGATTGCAAATGAAAGAAAACAGCGGCAAGTCATTTATCTTGAATTAACTCAATATAATTAACTGCTGTTTTGCTTAATTTGTAACCTGCATGTTTGTGTCCCCTATTGTGTAAGAATGACAGAAGTAGAAATGAAGCTTGTGGTCGCTATGGGGTGTATGTGTAAAATGGGCTTCTGCCTTCTGACAGCTGTTGTACTATGGTGGTGATGGTGTGGGGGGGGGGGGTATTTATCATCCAAATCCGCTCTAGTGGAAAGCTTCTATGTCTTATATAGATAGCGTCTCATAGCTTTAACCATGCATGGGGGCTATTTACTTATCCACAAGAAAAGGAAAAGAAAACAACAGCTTCCCACTAAGTACTTCTAAACTTCTAAACTTTCTCCACGTAAGTAGTTCAGTTCTTTTGGAGTTCAGGTTCTGCTTTTTGTGATGAGTCCGATTTGGATCTTGGTTCAGATCTGCTAGTCACTAATGATCTACTTTAACCCAAATCTCTGTTTATTAAGTTAAGTTGAAAAATAAGCAGTCTGATGATGTTTAAGCCAGACTATTAAAAACAGATTCCGCAAAACCTTTGTTATGGAGGAGCAGTTTGTTCACAAGTAGAATATTCATTAGGTTGGAGATTTCCATTGGTTGCTCTACTGTAAAAATATTCTCAAGCGTGCAAAAGATTGCAAATGAAAGAAAACAGCGGCAAGTCATTTATCTTGAATTAACTCAATATAATTAACTGCTGTTTTGCTTAATTTGTAACCTGCATGTTTGTGTCCCCTATTGTGTAAGAATGACAGAAGTAGAAATGAAGCTTGTGGTCGCTATGGGGTGTATGTGTAAAATGGGCTTCTGACTTCTGACAGCTGTTGTACTATGGTGGTGATGGTGTGTGGGGGGGGGGGGTATTTATCATCCAAATCCGCTCTAGTGGAAAGCTTCTATGTCTTATATAGATAGCGTCTCATAGCTTTAATCATGCATGGGGGCTATTTACTAATCCACAAGAAAAGGAAAAAAAAACAACAGCTTCCCACTAGGGAGATGGTTCAAGGTGAAGAATATGGAATCTTGTCCAGATGTATGATGGAGAAGCGGACCTGACACGTTTTTTTCCTTCAGGTAATGATGAAACTTTTACTAGTATATGCTGCTTTACTCCTCTGAAAGTCCTCATGTGTAAGCACTTCATTTATTTTTATACTCCATTCTCTGGTGGCTTGCTTTAGACTGTATATACTCCTCTGACGTTTGCATACTAGGTCTGGCTTTAGCTCATCTTTAAACCCTGATGTCTTCTGTTAACTGACCATATAAAAAAGCTTATTTTCACATCAAAGTGTTTCAATTGCAAAGTCATTATTGTAGCATGCATGACTATTGGACCAAAGGTCTCCTAACAGACCTTTCTATATTTCTGGTACCATCACTTGGCTTTGAGTCATGCTTTGTATCCCCCTACTGTACCATCTACATTGTTCTTCACTTTAAAAGTCCATTAGCAGTGCTTCCCTTGTATGAGAGATGTACAGGCGGTTTACCTTTGTTTTATCTTTTTCAGCATCTTGGTTCTGTGTCTGAGCTTGCTTGTGTCTGGTACTGTTTGCTCAGAAGTTACAGATGATGGCTGACCAGTGTCAGTTTTCTCTTCTGTTCTTACTTTCTCAGTTGTCATCACATTGCCTCTCAAATCTTCAACAATTATGTTGTTACCAATGGTAACCTTGTCTGTTTTGGGATTTAGGATTCCTTAACCCCTATTATTATCACTGTACTCTACAAAGATTCCCTCAAATAATCTGAGTTTTGATGCATTTTTTCTCTGAAATGTAAACTAACATTTTGCATCCAAATACTCTAAGGTGTTTTATACTCATGTCACAGTTCAAATTAAGTTTTCTCCACTGTTCTGGGAAAGAGTTTGTTCTGCAAATAAGTGGCTGCCTCACCCTAGTATTTTTGTGATAGTTCAAAGTTTGTCAGCATACATCTGATCATTTCAGTCAGAGTTCAGTTCTTGCTTTCAGCTACTCCATCATGCTCTGGTGTATATGGCACTGATTTTGATGCTCTGTTTCATTCTGCTTTATGTACTATACTTTGTGTCCTGTGAATTCACCTCCATTATCACTATGAAATATGAGAGGTTTCCTCTGAAACTTGTTGCTTGTCTTTACTATGTAGGCCTATAATTTGTCAAGCACTTCTCTCTTATGCTGTTGCATTATGTTAGTGACGGTGTACCTTTAATAGTCATCTATGAAAGGGGGTTTGGGAGACTACATACATAACTGTGAACTAGGTCAAGTGGTCTTGAAGCTCTATTCTGACTGCTCTTGTAGCTTTGGATTTGGTGCAACATTCACACAGTAACTGGACAGGGGTATCTTCTTTTGTAGTTCTTGTATGCATTCTGGGTGTCTGTGACCTAAACTCATGTGCAATGTGTGTACCCCACCCCTCACTGATATGGATAAATTGTGTTGTGCCTCATTGGGGCATACAAGGGTTCCATGCCCATATCCCTCTGCATCTACCTTCCATCTGCAAGGTAAATAGTCTCTTTGTTATTTAAATCAAGTTCTGCTTCTATTACTTGTCTTGTGACAGGTTGCTCCCAATGCACCAGCCTTGAAATGTATGGTTGCCTGTCACTTTAAATGTGGCTTCCCAGTTCCATGTACCTGAATCAGAGATGGTGGCTTGGACTTTCTGTTTAGTATAAGAGGGATGCTGTCTCATTTGCTCTCCTTGCTATATAGTACAGTGTCTCTTTATGTGTTTGTTGCGTCTAAAGCACACCCTGTTTTCCTTACTGCGTATGTTTGTGCCTGTAGCTTAAAGAGCTGTACTGGTGTTTGTTTCTGTGGAGCCATGAGCAAGCTGCTTTCTTCGCTGATACTCATCTATAAGGTATTTATGAATGCTAATATTAGAACTGTCTCAGGCCTTGTCTTCAGTGCAGTATATGTATCGGGTAAGCTGCACAACAACATGGCGGCGACGTGACTGTCTATTATATTCTGTCTATTTATATTAGCGGTTATCAGTAAAAAAATAAAAAAATAAAAACACAAAAAAAAAATAAATAGCTTCCCCTGTAAAATAAAAAATAACTTCCCCGACCCCAACACCCTTGGTTGAACTTGATGGACATATGTCTTTTTTCAACTGTATTAACTATGGAACTATGTAATTCTCACTAACTGATCTGAGTTGTGCGATCACTTCCAGCATGGCATTTATATGTTCCTCTCTTTCAATATTTTTATTGTATTTGACATTAATACAGGCATTATCAACTTAAGGAATGAAGCAACCTTCCCACGCAGGGGAGATTCAGACCCGGCAAATATTTTGCATCTTACAAACAGCATTATAGCTCTTGACTCATATCATATTTCAGCAACAAGACACAAAAAATAAAGAGTAATATTATATAATTGTATACCAGGTAGTTTCCTCTGTTTTACTTTTATTGAACGTGGAGGTTGTTAGGAATACCAGCCTATATGGGAAGCTTAGCATCCACACACACTTGTTGCTTGGTATTTAACAATAGTAAAACAGGGTAGACCTGCAACTATAGATGGCAACCAAACAGAAGACGAAAACTTTAAAAGTTTAGTGAAGAAAATGAGCCGGAACAAGAGGGGAGAACTAGAGCATGGAGAAACAAAAAGAGAAATACATAAGAAGGGAAAGGGAAGGGGGGGGGGGTCCCTCGCGCTCCGCCTTCACACCAGACCTAATAATTTGGTGCCCCCGAAGGGGCATTAGGCCAGAAAAACTGCCTCCAGGGTTCCCATACTGATAGAAATCTATCATGGGAGTCTGTCAAAATGAAGAACCCATTCATCCTCGCCGTTACTTCTGACAGTGGAGTGAATTGCTTCTTCCAGGCCTTAGCAATAGTCTGTTTAGCTGCAAGAAGTAGGTAGACCAGGTGTCTGTTTTGCTTTCTTGTAAGTCCTGGGGCCCTTAGATGTAGGAGCGCCACCCATGGGTCTTTCCTAATGCTTCGAATGGGTCTAAGCGCTGGTGCAGTCCAGAGTAAGCTATCAACCGGGACCGACGAGCAGTTCGGGAGCTCAAGGAAAGTCCATAGTGAAGGCTTACATTGAGAGTGCATGGGAATCAGCTGAGCAATCTGAGAGGCTTTATAGTATTTTAGGAGATTTGGCACCCCGAGCCCCCCCTGTAATTTGTGGGAAAACATGGTATATTTGGACACCCGCGGCGGCCAGAAGACCACACAAAGGCAGATATCCTTCCCTGCATTACACGCAGCATATACAGCTGAATCTTTACTGGTAAAAGAGCTTTGGGAGTAGCGCCATTTTTATGGTATTAATATGGCCTAGCCAGGAGATCAGATATGGTCTCCATGTGTCCAGTAGTCGCGTCAGGGATCGAAATAGAGGAGGGTAATTAACACCATACAGGTCTTCACAGCTCGCTGGGATACACACCCCTAAATATGGGAGCGGTTCTGAAGTTCAACGAAAAGGAAAATTAGCCTTTATCTGATCCACCATGTCCACAGGCAGAGATATATTGAGTGCCCGGTCTAGAATTCCGCATAAATTTGGAAGGGTGATAATTGGCTGAGAGAGAACTAGCAGAGCATCATCGGCAAAGAATAGTGCTTTGTGCTGGACCCCTGCCACTTCAAGCACCCTAATATTTGGACAAGTCCTTATTACTATAGCCAGGGCTCCCATAGCTAAAATAAAAAGAATTGGGGATAAGGGGCACCCCTGCCTAGTGCCTCTAAAAATCTGAAATGACTCAGAGGAAAGGCCCAGGTATCTTACCTGTGCTGTTGGGGCAGTATAAATCCAGTCCAGTCCAGGAATTGCTGCCCGAAGCCCTACTTCTGCAGTACCCAAAAGAGGTAGTCCCACGATATTGTATCAAATGCCTTCTGTATGTCAAGTGACAACAGGAAAGCTGGGATGTTTCTGGAAGTGGCGTGGTGAATCAGATGGACAAACCTCCTAATGTTATCTCCCGCTTGGCGGATAGGGACAAAACCCACTTGATCCCTATGGATAAGGTCTTCAATAAATGTGTTCAGCCTCGTCGCAAGCACCTTAGCCAACAGCTTCACATCTATATTGATTAGGGATATTGGTCTGTAGTTGGGAGTCAGGAGACTATCTTTATCTGGTTTGGGGACCATACAAATGTCTGCTAACAATGAACTGGGACCCAAGGAAGATTCCGCACATAGGGCATTAAAAAGATTGGATAGATGGGGCACTAGAATGGAGGCAAATTTCTTATAGTATAAGCCACTAAATCCATCAGGACCTGGGGTCTTAGAGGTTTTCAAAGATTTTATGGCACTAAGCATTTCTTGGGGTGTGATCGGGGATTCCATCTGGTCAACATAATCCTGGGCTATTTGTGGCAGATCAATATGCTCAAAGAACTTCTCAAGCTTTGCCCTATTCATACCCGAAGGGGCAGAATATAAGGTCTCCAGGAACCCCTTGAAAGTGGTCACAATCTTGTTGGGGTCGGCTGTGATAGCGCTCAAGGACAGTTTTCGATTTATGGGCTGACGCATGTTGAGGTCCACGGGCCTCAGCCATCGGGCCATCATGGTATCAGGTTTGTTTCCCCTGGCATAAAACTTTTGTTTAGCCCAACGGAGCCGCTTTTCAGTCTGGTCGTCTAAAAGCATATTGAGTTCCAATCTCAACCTATCGACTGCTCGCTTATTTCTGGAGCTTGGGACTCTCTTCCATTGTGCCTCAGCCTGTTCAAATTTCAAGGTGAGATCTTTTATCTTTTTTTGCCTCTCCCGCTTTTTGAGCGAGGCAATGCATATAATATTGCCTCTCATAGTCGCCTTTTGGGCCTCCCATAGAGAGATCGGAGAGGAGACTGAATTGGTATTCATTGCAAAATATTCATGTAGCGAGTCCTGGAATTTAGCACAGGTATCCTGAGAGGAAAGAAGAGAGTCATTAAGCCTCAAGTTATATGAGCGTCTAGTTGTGGCCAGGAGGTTGATAGACACCATCACAGGGATATGGTCAGACCAAGTAAAACTGTAAATTCTAGAGTACAGGATAACAGGGAGTGTAGCCTGGGGGACAAGAACGTGGTCTATCCTGCAAAAAGTGCCATGTGGATTGGAGTAAAAAGTCCCGGGTGGCGGGATTCTTTTCCCTCCAGACGTCGCAGAGGTTGTGGGTATTAAGGAGCTCATTAAAAGCAGCAGCTTGAGGGTCAGAGCTCAAACATGCAGGTTTAACTTGGCCTGCCCGCTGTCTATCTAGTTTAGGGTTGAGTACCAAATTCGAATCTCCACCCACTATTAAGACCCCCCCTAGTATTATTCTGAATCATGGTTAGCAAGTGTTTCAGGAAGCAGGTTTGAAAGGTGTTCGGTGCATTGTATGTGACTAGGATGATATCAATATCATAAAGGGAACCTTGCAGTATGAGGTACCTACACGTCGGATCCGCAATTTCCTTAGAGCAGATAAAGGGGAGGTTTTTGCGGAAGGCAATTAACACTCCTCTCTTTTTCTACCTAGCGCAGGCTGAGTAGGATGAGGGGAAGTGATTGCTCAGGTAATTTGGTTTCGAGTGCGTTGATAACGCACAATTACATTAGCCTTACAGGATTTATAATAGTGGAAGGCTTTACTTCTTTTAGCGGGGGCGTTGAAACCATGGATGTTGTGAGATATTAGTTTAATGTTTAATCCAGCCATAGGGTGGCAGGTAATGCGCGCCTAAGATGGTTAGGTGGGCGGAGCGCGAGGGGGTTAAGGTGAGGAAGAGAAGGGGGAGGGGAGGGAAGACAGGGTAACAACAAAAGTACAAGGAACTCTTAACAAACTAAACATATTAGACATATTAAACGTCAGAACGTTATGCAACACTAAACCACTAGTGGTCAAAAGGAGCTCTGCAACAGCAGATAGTAACCCACACACCAGGAGAATAAACATCCCAGTATGGGTCATTTTGTTGTTCGGGGGGGAAAGACCTCGGGAGCACAGGTCACAGCTATTCATAGGACAATCTATACAAAATGCTATTTGAATTATTAGAATCAAATATGTTATAATAAAGCCCAGTCACGTCCAAAGGGGGCGCGCCGGCCGGGCAGATCCTGGACTGCAACCCGCCACCAGGGGCCCCCGGGGCCGGACACCCCCAGTCAGGGCCCACCCATGGGGAACCCAGTGGCTCCCGACCCCGGAGGCCGGCTGCCCCCGGCCACACGCCGCAAAGCCCAGGCGCCCGCCAGGCCGGGGAAGCACAACGCAGCGCCCCCAGCAACAAGCAAACAGAGAGGGGTTCTCCCGAAGAAGAACAGGGTAGAGGCCCATCGCCCCCCCCCCCGGGGGGCACCCCAGCGCAGGGCCAACCACCACCCCCATAGTGGGGCGGGCCGACCCCCCGCCAAGGCGCCCCCCAACGAAGGGGGCGAGCACCCACCAAATCCCAAACATTATATTAAGCAATTAAACTTTGTAAACAGTTAAAACATAGCTGTCAAGGGGGAGTTATCCAAGGCAAAGTAAGTGACAAATGAGCTTTGTAAGATCTGGGGTCATGGTAAAGGAACTCATCCCGGATTGGAGCCGGAGAGGCGTCCAGCCGGACGGTCCCCTTCCTCTACGGGGGCGAACCCTCTCCCAGAGGGGCTGCAGGGCCAGGCGCTTAAGGGCCTGCTGGATATCCGAGCCAGACGGAGGAACAGTAGAGTTGGTTGAGACCAAGTTCAAGTCCCTCAATTGGCTCAGCAATTCGCTTGGAGCGTCGGCAGTATGCTGGCGGCATGCATATGTGAACATGAGCTTGAAGGGGAAGCCCCATCGGTATTTGATGTTATGATGCCTTAAGGTGTCTAATCCCGGTTTCACAGCCCGTCGTCGCTGAAGTGTTTGGGGAGCGATGTCAGGGAAAACCTGGTAGTGGTGGTTTTGGAAGGACAGTTCCCCTTTATCCCTGGCCACCAGTAGGATTGCCTCTTTGGTGCGGAAAAAGGTGGGTTTGATAACAATGTCCCTGGGGAGACCGACAGATCTTTTAGGCCCCAGCGCTCTATGGGCCCGGTCCAATTCAAGACGCTCAATTGGCATGGAGGGGATTAATTCCTGTAACAGAGCAGTGAAAGTGACAGGAAGATCCTCAATGGTTTCTGGGAGGCCCCGAATACGGATGTTGCTCCTCCTGGACCTGTTCTCAAGATCCCCTAGTTTCTGCTGCAGCGAGGCCATGCCCCCCTGCGCGGCTGTGGACTCTGACTCCCTTGCGTCTAGAACTGCCACTATGCCGTCCACTTTATCCTCCAGGGCACTGGTTCTGCTGCCCAGATCCTAGAGGTCGTTGGAGTTGGTGGCGGAAAGTTGGCCCACTGCAGCGGCCAGCTCCTGCTGCAATAGTATTTTAAACTTCGCCAATAAATTTGCATCCCGTACGATCGGGTCTAGAGACCCGGGATTGTGCCCCCCCCCCCCCCGTGAGCCTTGCAGGTCCCCTTCAACTGTGTCCTCGATCAAAAACTGAGAAAAGTCACTGCCTCCCGGGGAGGGCGGTCTCCCTATAGCCATTAGATCTTCTTGCCCATTAGAGAGTGACAGGGGTGAGCTGCCCCACAATGGAAAGGAGCAATCTGAGGTGCTTGATGGGAAAGGAATTTGTGGACCACCATTTAGGTCTACACTTTTTCTTTCAGAAAATCAGAGGGCCAGATGTTACAAGAATCACCTGTTCTTGTTACAGCCTTCAGTAATGAAATCCAAAATGCCTCTGAAAGGTGGTCAGCACAAGACCTGTAAATGTGAGATTCAGGAACCCAGATTTCATGTTAATGCATTTGCACTCAAGTCTTAAAGCGGACCAGAAGTCAAAAATAACAAAAAGCCCAGAGGACTTACCTTCCGGGAGCAGCTTTGGATGCCCCCCGCAGCACACAGCACAATACTGCCGGCTGTGCTGCAGCTTCTTCTAGAAACTTCCGGGTTCACACAGTGAGGTGAAACAGCGCTACATGAACCCATAGGAAGCTGTCTACTGTGCAGCAGTCCACAGCTACGTTCCCCGAGGGCTGCCGCATACCTCACTGCCATCGCTCTGGTCACTTTGTCCTCGCCCCCGCTCCTCCGGTCACCTCGCAGCTGTCTTGCTGCACTCGCACCGCCATTTTGCAGCCTTTGACCTCACTCTGACCATACTGTGGGTGGCCGGCATGAAGTCTGAAAGATGGCGGCATGGGTGCAGCAAGATGGCGGCAAGGTGGGATGAGGTGAACATAGAAGCGGCGGCCCTCAGGAAAGGAAACTACTGGTGCGGGTGTGCCAAGATGGCGGGCAATTCAGATTACTGCACAAAAATTCCTTTTCTAAATCCTACTGAGGTCAATTTTAAAATCAAAATGGCGTCTCATGGAGTTGCAGCTCGCCTGCAAAGAGGAAGTGCTGCTAGATTTTCTGTGCATTGTGGGGTGATGTCAGTTAAATCTAGGTATCTTCAGGTGGTCGTCACCAACAACAATAAGCAGTGGCTGGGGGAATGCGACAAATGCCACTATTGCAGTGGCAGTGGCCTGACACATCAAGATTAAGTAGAAAACAATAGGTCAGTCTAATAAAAAGGACTGTCTAAGCAAATAAAAAAAAAACTCCTGCTCCTAAATGGGTGGCCACCCCCTCAGTCACAGTGAATGAAGCACACCCACAACATTCACTGCAATAGACGGGCTGTGCCGAGGCCTGGTGGGACTATTGGGGAAACTTTAGCTAGTTTATGGCTCTTTGACCCTTAGCATCTGTGACCTTGTTTTGGCTTTTTCTCTGTAAATGACCAAGCTTGTCTATCAGCCACTAACTTAATCTGCCTGTTTTGTATCTCAGCTTGATTTACAATTTCTGAACCTGAATTTCCTGCAACAACCTTGCCCAGATATATCCCTTTGGTACCTGAGCTGCCTATGCCACCTAAATCTGACCCTTGACCATGATTCTGCTACCCCTGTAATTAGACGTTGACTCCACTGCTTTGAGAGCTATATTTGTGAATATAATTTCTACATCTTTCTAAAACTAGGTGTGTCCACAGACTACAGAGTCTTGGGCAAGCCTAGTCAAGGCCTATGCCCTTGTGCGACACCCCATGGTTTGGGTCCTATCTAGTGGCGAAACATGTACAGACATAATAATCGCATATTGGTTCCTGAGCAAAGGACAAGAAGGTGTACAAACGCAGGGTCGCTACTTTTTTGTACAGGCCTATTTCCAGATGGACATATTCTGGGTTCACTGGATATGAACAGTTACTTCTTATTCAGCATTTGCTAAATGAAAAAAGCCATAAAATATGTTTAGCTCTAAATTTGCTTTGATTAAACCACTGCTACAGGTAGGAGCATGCCTCTTTTTAAATCATTAGTGTTTTCCTGTAAACATGATCAAGTATAATAATTAAATAAAAAGTAGCATTACAGTATTTTATGAAACGTAATTAACACCTAAAATTGTTTAAGGAATTGTTTATTTTTTACAGGAAAAACATTCTGTCTCTGCAGCGCCTGTTAGATTCTGCAGAATAAAATGATAAAAACACCTTATTAAAAAGAATCATAGGATGCCATTACATCATTTTCAGTCTAGTGATTTCCAAAGAGATTTGCTTGAACATTACTCTGCTCTGTTCTGAAGTTCAGCTGATATATTTTTAATAATATTCTATTTTTGCGCACCAACATCTGTTTCTGCCTTTAAAATCAGCTACCCACATTTTTAACTAGCGTCGCCTGAATTGCTGTCCCTATGACTATAGAACCATTTTGCCATTTTTCACTGCTCCTGCATCACTGTAATCCCAGATAATGGCACCAGTTTTAGCTGTAAAGCTCCGCCTCCTTCATTCATTGCCACTGTTGTGTATTGTGTGTTGACCAACTGGTAGGTACTAATCAACTGCCCTTCCTATCCCAAATATGTGAATGACCTTAACGATAGACAAATCCTCCCCGACCTCTCAGTTAAATACTCAGGAGAGTAGAACCTTTCACCAAAGCTGGCCAAGTTGACACATGCTGTTACCTACATCCCGGAATTTTACCCACTTTTTTGCACCACATAACTCCCATGCAAGAATTTATCCCTTTTTTTGTGGAAAGGCAATTTCTTCCCCAGATAAACTCTGAATTTATTATACCAGCCCCATGGTGTGACCATGACCCAGTCCAGATAACCTGCAACTCTCCCTTGTACACCAGGGCCACAAACCTTAGGTGTTGAATGAGTCTTTACTCTCCTCAGAGGTCTTCCTCGGCGAGGTGATAACGTCCACTAAAGAGTATTTTTCTTCACTGAATTACAGACACCCTTTGGGCTGCTTTTAAGACTGTACTGAGAGGTCAGTTTATTGCTAAAGCCTCCAGGAGGTAAAAAGAGAGATAGCATTGAGAAGCCATTCTCTGACTCTGTAGCTGCCTTCAAAAGCAACCCTGTAAAGTCAACGAACTCCTTATGAACGACCAATGATCACAGCTTAATCTGAGTGAGATTGATGAGACTGAAAAAAGTTCCACTGGTCTGAACAAAGATTTTACATTTTTGCTAACAAACCAGGGGCTTTATTGGCTAAACAACTCCCAATGGCCTCAATCTCTCTCAAAATGAAGTATAGCCCCTTAAATTCAGATATAGACTATTGCAGCTTTAATCTAACCCGCAGACCTTTGATGAAGCAAAGGTCCACAAGTTCCTTCAGGATCTCCACAGTAAGTGAGGAGAAAAGAGTCCCTGAAGGTTGAAGGGTGACCAGGGCTTGACGGTTATTCTGCTCTTTTGAAAGACCCGCGAAAGTTTAATAACTACCGCCCTTTATCTTTATTAAATATTGATATCTAGCTTTTTTCTGAAATTTGACTACTCAGAATCAACGCTTTCTTACACAAATGAATAAAGATCAAGTAGGTTTTGTCCCCAAGAAACAGGTGGCAGACAGCATCAGGAGAGTCTTACAAGTACTACTGGCAGCAAGAACCAACAATGATAAACTAACGCTGCTCTCATTAGATGTTTAGGTGTTTAGAATTAGCCCCATTTGGCATAGCCAGAAGAACCAGGCAGGGATGCCCCTTTTCCCAATATTATTTATCCTAGCTCTGGAACCTCTGGTTGAGTCGATTCCAAAAAATCCTAATATAAAATGTATCTGCTTCCTGGCCACCAGTCTTACATTATATATTAACCATATATAGGGATTGGGGGGGTTGCTACACTGCCAGTTATAGAGGGATTGGGGGGGTTCTGCCACACTACCTTTTATTTAGAGATTGGGGGAAATCTGCTACACTGCATTTTATAGAGGGATTATGGGTGGGTTCTGCCACACTGCCTGTTATAGAGGGATTTTTACACTACCTGTTAAAAGGGGTTGGGGGAAATTCTGCCACACTGCCTGCTATATAGGGCTGGGGCGGATTCTGCCACACTGTGTGTTATAGGGGGAATGGAGGGATTCTGCCATACTGCCTACTGTCTACTGTGGGGTGATTGCTGGGGATTCTGTACACAACATATCATCAGGCTCTTTGAGGCGGGTATTGTATAAACAAGCAAACATGCTGCTATTAGGTTCTGGGTGGTGAGTTTTTATTTTATCACACCATTTGGGTCAGAATTCTTTTTTCAAAATGTTCTTCCTTCAGAATCATAGGTGCATCTTGTGGTCAGGTGTGTCTTATTATAGAGCGAAAAATATGGTATATTGAATATGAAGAAATAAACAGCCAGTGTATAATGTGATTTTGTCCCAATGTCTAAATCAGTGGTTCTCAACCATTTTTTATATTAAGAAAACAAGCAGTTACATCCAAGCCCCCAAAGAGGGTATCAATTAGTAATTTTACCAAAATAAGAAGTTCAAAGCAAAAATAAATAACTGGTAAAATTATATACCAGACCCATAATAACACCCCTGTTGGTGTACCCCTGAACATTGCTACATTGTACCACAGGTTGAGGAACAGTGATTTAAAGTGGGCCAACACCCAGGATTTTGACTATCCTGGGTATTGGTCCAAGTCCGCGGGGCACCCCGATCGTGGGTGCCCCGCTGTGTGAAACCCCCCAGAAAGCCCCGAAAACTCACCTGACCCCGCTCCCACATGACTCGCTCGTCCAATCGCCGCCGATGGACAAGGAGAGGCAGTGACGGACAAGCTGAGCGCGGGCCACCGCCGCCTCCCGCGCGTCCCTCTTACAGGGAGCGCGCCCGCCATTCACAAACAGCCGGCGTGGGTGCGCGCCCTGCTAGAGGGACGCGAGGGAGATGGTGGCGGCCCGCGCATACGCTGCTGGAACGAGGATCAGGTAGGATCGGGGTCAGGGAGCTGATCGGTCCGGGAATCTTATAGATTCCCGGGCCGATCAGGGGAGGGTGTTGGTCCACTTTAAGGAACATAGGTTAAATCATAACCATCTGTCTTTCCTGACTAACATTCCAAGCTAAAGAGAAATCAACAACTTTTTTCATCACTAAACTATGACAACCACAATAAACTTAGTGTTAGTAAAAGTTAGTAAAAGTGTTAACCTTCTGTGATCGTTGAAGGTCCGTGATTTTCACTAAATTAGAAGTATTTTGAGTTTTGTGAAAGGCTCTCTCTGCGCCCCGGGAGTCATGCTGGCTATGCTCTGCCCTGATCCGTTCCTGTCTGGGCCGTGTACACAGTGTTGATGTTCTTTTCACTAATGTCTAATTACCCAAAAAAAAGTATATCAGGGCTGCTCTCACCATACGTCACTTGCCGGTACATGGTCCTGTTCACGTTTCTTCTAATTATCAATCGGCAGGGCTCCTAATTAAATGGTGTGACTCTTGGCGAGTCCTGCTGTGTAACACCTGGCTAGAAAGGATTTTTCCCTTGTTTCCCTAAGTCATAATTAGTTCTATAAGACCAAGCTACTGTTTCTCCACAGGAGCCGCTGCTGTCACTATGAATCAGAACAGAGGCTTATTAAAGACACGGGGCCATGGCCAGGACTCGCCGGCATGCAAGCTCCGTTGGAAAGGGAGGTATCTTCCAACAAAGGGCTGCTGCCTCCCAGATAAATCTATCATGCATGTTGTTTGATGCTCATGAGATATTTAACTTTTAGAGAGCAAATTTATGCATGTGAACAAGGGCTCTTCCGGGCGTTCCTTTCTCCTATGTTGCTATATGTGCTTCTATGTCAAATAAATAAGACATATGCTAACAGGCAAATATACTTTTCGAAATGAAGACTTACAATCAAATGTTTTTTAAGACATAAAAGTCCTATATTTTAAAGCTAGGGTTTGGAAAATCTAGAAGATATGTCTACAGTAATTTATGCAGTCTCAGCAAAGGCAGTCAGAAGCCCCCTCAAATTGGATCATGGATAAATTCAACCTGGATATTAGCAATTGGGTTCATCCAAAACTAAATATCGATAAAATGAGTGAGCATCCCCAACCAATCAGCAGCCAGTGATGATGTGGAAGCTTGTTACAATATTGTAGATAATGTAGATGATGTCTCCTCTACTGGCCTCCACCCTGTATACGGTATATATAAAAGTAGCCAAAGATGGACAAATATTTTCCCTATGCTTAGGGCTAATGTTGTTCATACAGAAAATGAAAGATAGATGGTGGTTTATTTTTAGTACTAGGTTTTAGTTTTTTTCACAGCCTTTAATGTTGAAATCAAACAATACATATCAATGCCCTAAATGGATATTCATCTTACAAAAGTGACATAGTAGTGTTTTTACACAATTGTTTTCGTAACTTTGAATGTTAAATAACAAACTTTAGAAATATCTTATAGTTGAACAAAACCCTTGTAACCCAGTGGTAAATTCTTAATGACTCCAAGGTCGAGATACGGCTTGCTGTAGCTCATTATTGCTGCACAAATCGCTTGGTGAGAAAACAACTCTTTTTCACTTTCATTTATTTATTTTGCAATAAAAGCATATATAAATAAAACTGCATTCACATTCTTACATCAGACTGTGGATAAATGACAGAAACATTACCGGGCCACCGGTAATATTACATGAAGATATCTCATCGTCACAATAAGATAAAGTATAGTAGTAGACTTAGAGATAGGCATATATGATAACATACCATCATAGATACAAAATCAGCATGAAATCCAGTGCCTCCGGATGAAAAATAGAGCGATAACCTATATCCAGGCTACTGGACCAAAAAGAAAATAACACATAGGTAGGATGGGGAGAAACAAATCAAACCAAAACTGAACGCAAAACCAAAAAAAAAATAATAAAAAAAAAAAAAAAAAAAAAAAAAAAGGGAAGGGGGACAGAGATGCCTCAGAGACTCCAAACAGTACATCCTCAAACACTGAGCAGCACAGTATCAAAGGTGGCAGGTAATACCTCTTTAATCCAGGGCATCCACACCTCCTGAAACTCCTCCAGATTATCTGAATGAATGGCTGAGAGTTTTTCCATTGTCATAGTAGAATTCACTCTATTCGTGAACTCCTGAAAGTTTAAGTTTGCCGTCTTCCAAGCTTTTGCGATAACTATTTTGGCGCTTGTGCATAGATGATAAACAAGTTGTCTTTGTACGGCTGAACAACCTACAGGTGAGTCATTTAAAAGTGCAACCCATGGGTCTAAATCTAAAGCTACCCCTAAAATCCTACCAAGAAGCTCAAAGACCCTTGTCCAAAAATTCTTTACTATATCACAAGACCACCAGATATGGCAATATGAGCCAACTTCATCACATCCTCTAAAGCAGTACCCCAACGATCCTTTTGTCATATAAATATCCTGCTCAGGAACCGTATACCATCGCAGCATGACTTTCAGATTCGCCTCTATAGCTTGAGCCGATGCCGCCTTCCCAAAGGAAGCTCGCCACATTCTCTGCCACTCGTCCTGTTTTTTCATCATCCCCAAATCCAATTCCAATTCCCATTTTTTCCTATACAAGAGGACACCCTGATCTATGTTTAGACAGAGTGATTGATAGATGATGGATATCGCACCTCTGCCCCTAGGGTCCTGAAGACAGCGTGATTCGAAAGGAGAAAGATCGTCCAGTTTCTGGTGACCCCTGACCACTGATTTTATAAAGTGGTTGACCTGTAAGAACCCAAAAAAGTCCTGCGACTGAAGGTTGTATCTATCACAGAGCTGCTGGAAGGAGGCGACCCCGGTCCCCAGAAAACAATCTCTCAAACGAAAGATCCCTGCCTCTCTCCATCTAATAAACCTGTGCGAATCAAAAACCCCCGGGGTAAACAAAGAGTTCCCCCAAAGAGGCATCAAGGGCAGGTGGGGAGAGGCAAGTCCACCTGAAAATTTAACACTGTCCCATACTTTCAAAGAATGCATCATTATGGGATTACAAATCTGTTTCCTGGAGCCTGGAGTAAGCCACAGAAGGTTTTCTACTTTCAATGGGAATGCCAAACTCGCCTCAATCTGCACCCAATTAGGAGTATCAACCTCCGCATGGTATGAGAGGAGTTGGGCAATTTGAGCCGCATAATAATATTTCTGGAAATTCGGGACTCCCAGCCCTCCAGCCAATTTAGACCGATACATAACCTTTTTTGCTATCCTGTGTCTTTTATCCTCCCAAATAAACGCAAGGACCTGCCCCTGTAATTCCCTCAAAAAGCGTACCGGGAGCTGCAATGGCAATGTCCTCATTAAATAGAGAAATTTAGGCAATAGGGTCATCTTAATCGCCGACATCCTCCCCAACCATGACAATTTGTATGTTTTCCACTGAGCCAACAGCGAGTTACATTTTTTGCGGAGAGGTAGATAATTAGCCGCAAATAATGTTTCATAACTGTTGGTCAATGTAACCCCTAAATATCTAATAGTCCTCTCCTCCCAGCTAAAATCAAAAGAGGACCGCAATTGAGTCCAAGTATCTACCGGGACATTAATGTTCAATGCTTTTGATTTAGCCGTGTTGACATGAAGGCCCGAAATCTCAGAAAAACGCTTCAATATTTGCAACAAATTAGGTAACGAGATAATGGGGTTTGAAATAGTCAGTAAAACGTCATCTGCAAACAACCCGATCTTATGCTGTCTATCTCCCACTTCAATTCCTGATACATCTGGAGCCTCCCTAATTTTCTGTGCCAGCGGCTCCATAACCAGGGCGAACAGGAGCGGAGACAAGGGACATCCCTGTCTCGTGCCTCTAGCCAAGGGAAAATTATCCGACTTGTAGCCACTATATTTGACAAAAGCCACAGGGGCCTTATATATTGCTCTAAGCAACCCCAAAAATTGTGGACCAAAGCCCCATTTTTCCAATAAACAGAAAAGGAATTCCCAAGAGACTGAGTCAAATGCTTTCCGTATGTCGAGGGATAATAACATCATGGGTATCTTTCTTTCCTTGGCTACATGCGAGACCTGAAGCGCCCTTCTTATATTGTCTCCCGCCTGTCGCCCTGGGATGAAGCCTGTCTGGTCTTTATGAACCAAATGAGGTAAATATGTTGATAACCTATCCGCTAACACTTTAGTCATAATTTTAATATCCAAATTGATGAGTGAAATCGGTCTAAAATTTGACCAGACAGAGTGGTCCGTATCCGGTTTAGGGATCATGCAAATAGATGCCATCAGCGACTCATGAGAAAAAGAGTCCCCGTTTCTAACAGCGTTAAAAGCAGCGGTCAGCCTTGGAGCTAAGATAGAACTGAACGTTTTATAGTAAGCGGATGGAAAACCATCCGGTCCTGGTCTCCTATTAGGTTTCAAGCCCGCTATGACCAGCTGAACCTCAGTCAAATCAAAGTCCTTCTCTAAAATCTCTCGCAGCTGCTCCGGAAAAACTGGTAGGGAAAGCTCAACCAGATAGGCCCCAATCTTCTTCAACGCAGGAGGATTAGGATTAGAGTATAATTTTGCAAGCTGCGAGCCAAAAAGTTCAACTATCTTATTAGGGTTACTAGAAACCTTACCCCTATCACATTTCAATCTAATTGGGCGAAAACTATGGTCAGGTGTTTTTAAACGTTTTGCTAATAAGGAGTCCGGCTTATTAGCCTTGCAATAAAATCTATGCTTGAGCCACCTCATAGAATTTTCGGCTTTTCCTGCTAAGGCTAAATTAAGTTCATGCGACACTCTATTAAGTTCAGAACGTATCTTTGGGGACATATATTTTTTTGCTTTCTCAGCTATTACTAAGTATTCCTTCTCCAGTCTATCAATATAAGAGTTCCTCTCTTTCTTTTTTTTTGAGGCCAATTGTATTATTTTACCCCTAATAGTAGGCTTGTGGGCCTCCCAACAGATCGTATGAGAAACCTCAGGTGTAGCATTAATCTCAAAGAACTCGTTTAAGGCTTCCGTGAGAGATTGAACTATTTCCGGATCTGATAATAGAGATACATTAAGCGACCACAATGAACTCAATGGTCTACTGAGAAAAGAGGTCAACGTAATAAACAGAGCATCATGGTCAGACCAGGATATTGGTACAATATCAACTCCCCTCACCTGCATCAAGGTGCCTAACGGGAAAAAAACATGGTCTATCCTAGTATGTACACCATGTGGGTGGGAAAAGTGTGTAAAATTCTGGGTGCCCGGGTGCGCCTCCCTCCAGCCGTCAGATAACCCATATGAATCCAACAGTTTCCTAAAAGCCTTAGAGGTAGCCATCATATGCGCGTTAGCCATAGTTTTGGTAATTGATAGCCTGTCGAGCAGAGGATTTAAAACTAAATTAGAATCTCCACATAAAATAGTAGTCCCTCTAGCTTCGGCCATCACTTCTTTCAGAAAATCTGTCAAGAAACTAAGCTGCTTCGTATTAGGGGCATAATAAGTAGCTATTGTAACCTCTAGATCTTGTAGCTCACCCACCAAAATTAAATACCGTCCTTCTGGGTCATTAATCTCTTTCTTACACGTAAATTGGGAACCCCGTCGAAAGCCCACCAGGACCCCTTTCTGTTTGGTATCTGCACAAGACATATAAATTTGGGGATACTTGGCATCAAAAAATTTAGGTTTGGAGGAGCCCGAGAAGTGTGTCTCCTGAAGGCATACAATATCTGGATGTAAAGCATTAATCTTACGAAATGCCGTGCTCCTTTTGTTGGGTGAATTAAAGCCTTGAACATTTAAGGAAAATATTGTTGTCATTCTGTAGCAAGTTAGTTACAATATTTGAAAGTAATGTATGGAGTCAGGCGGTAAGAGGAAAAAATGTAATAAAATAACAAAAAAGAAACGATAAAAAAAAAAAAAATAATAAATATGGGGGGGAGTGGTAGAATGAAACAGTACTAAATGCACCAAAATAAGTCCAAAATACAGAATTATGGAAGTTTGAATAAACTCCCGACTATGGTGGGAGACTGTTAAGCAGCCCCACTATAAGTTAGACAGTTCCACCAAATATGGTAGAATACCGTCTCCTTATAGACTATACTTCAAACTTCAACAATGTGGTCTCGATCCTGATAAACTCTCAGGAGCGAGATCACACCGCGATCAACTCTTAAGGGGCAACACAAATCAACCAAATGCGGAATGCTCTTAAGAGCAAGAGAACAAATATAAGAGTAAACCAAAGGGTCCAACTCCTCTGGTCTATTAGGAGAGCGACATGTACATGCCACCGGACCAGCGGGGTTACACAAGATAGTATTACTAGGTGCAGCAGAGGCCATAGTTAAACAACTTATGTCACTAAATAGGAGATTTAAGACGGGAGAGCGGTGTACTAAAATCACAGTATTTTACATTCCTATAAAATGCAACCATAATGAAACTTGGAAACAAAGCCCCTTGTAATGAAAATAAAGTGGAACTTCACTAATCAGAAGGGAAACTACTGAGGGACTGGTAATATCAACAACATAACTCAGTATTAAATCAGAATACTAATACACCGAGGCACACCACCTCATCCGGCGAGAATTCTCAAGGCCTCTTCAAGTAGCCTCAAAATCGAGACGAGATCCTCGGGTGCTTGTCAGTGTCCCCCGTTTCTGTCTCTTTCCAGCACGTTGATGTTTGGGCGATTCTTCCACACTTCTGGAGGACTTAAAGCCTGTTGTTTTAGACAAGTGCAGAGCCGCCACATGTTGTTGAAGTTCCTCTAAAGACGTTGCAGAGTAATTGTTATTTTTATAATCAAAAGAGACACGAAAAGGGAAACCCCATCTATATTTGATGTTGTGATCCCTTAAGATAATCAAAAGTGGCCTCAGTTCCCTCCTCCTTGCCATAGTAGCTGCTGAGAGATCAGAATAAACCTGATATTTAAAGCCCTGGAACTGAAGATTTGTTGCCTCCCGAGCTGCCTTCTGTATTAACTCTTTACTGGTGAAATAATGGAACTTAGCGATTATGTCCCGAGGCATGTCTTCAGGTTCGCGTCTCGGGCCCAGGGCCCTATGGGCTCGGTCTAACTCGAGCCGTTCCACTGACAACTCCGGTAACAGCTCCTGACATAACGCTATTATTACAGCTTTGGTATCTTCCATACTTTCCGGGAGACCTCTAAAACGCAGGTTTGAGCGCCTATCCCTATTCTCAAAGTCCTCAAGTCTGGTGTTTAAAATAAGATTATCCCTTTTCAACATCAAAATCTCAGAGTCCTGCGTTTCTTGCGTAGAAATTATTTCCCCTATCTTCTTATCCATATTGAGCATACTACAAGTCACTTTTTCAAATTCCCTGGTAAGGTGCTCCATAATGAGCCTTGTATTAGAGGATAAGGCAGTTTGAAGCAGAGAGTCTATTTTTGGCAGCAAGCCAGCGCCTACCTCCTCCTGCGACCGCATTTCCTCCAGCGCGACATCGTCCCGCTCGCTGGCGAGGAAGGAGACCTCACTGCTCTTCACCTCCTGGCGCTCCGCTGCTGAGAGGCCGTCCGCCATCTTGCCCGCAGTCAGGAAGCCCGGACCTGTGTCACCGCTCCGAGGACAGCCGTCGGCCCCACTTTCTCCTGCTGCCGCTCACTACAGAGACCCCGCTCTCGTCCTACACCTCCCGGTGAGTAAATCTTGCGTCGGCCGCCGCTAAAAAGCCCTCTGTGAAGCCGGTGGGCACGGAGGAAGCTACAGCACCGCCATCAGCTTTTCCGCGCGCATGCGCACTCGAAAACAACTCTTTTAACCAGTGTGTCAATATTGGAATCAGGGCCAGCTCCATGTTCATGTAGGCCCATGGGACCACAGAGTTTTGGTGTGCTCAGTTCTGATGGGTCATGACCAGCAAGGTGGTAAAGCTGCAGCTATGGTGAATATTGCCAGTGATTTCACCTATATAGGAAAATCCATCCCAGCACCAGCTGCAGCAGCCCCCTGCTCTATGCCACTTGTTACGGTCCCACTCTCTGTATGGGTAATATATAACAATATATTCTATACAAAAATATACAATGGAAAAAGCAGATAAAATATAAGGATAATGAGTTACCCATGAGTATAAGGACATGCTATAACCCTAGCACATTAGGATAGACACTATCCAGTAGCATGGTGCATAACTGCTAACAAAGATCTACCCAGGGCACTAATATAGGCACTCTCTAATGATGAATGATCTGAAGAAAAAGTTAGACTTGCCAGTAGGGATTGAGCGGACCTGTCAAAGTTCACATTCAACAGGCTCGACTGAACTTGCCGCTAAAGTTCGGTTTGTGTCCCCAGACTCAACCCGAACCCAGACCCCACTGAAGTCAATGGGGACCCAAACTTGGGGGCCCAAAAATGGATGTAAAATGGGGGTAGTAAGGGTTAGGGGGCTGCAAATCGAGGGGGACCACCTGGTCTATTAACTTTTTACGCGTGTTGGAACCCAAATTGGGGGAGGAGAGGGAAACACCTGGGTGATTGCCCTGCACAAAATGGGGTAGGGAAAATACTCAAAGATGGAAGACTTCCTTTTCTTGCAGCTCCATTACCAGCAGCAGAATAATATAATCCAGTATAACTTAATATTAAACTACAGCTAACAGACCTGAACTAGTAGTCTCTGAATTGCTTTTTGTTATTATGGAGAAAAAAAGGGCCTGAGGTGGCCTCACCTAAATGACCTTCCCTTCAGCTGCTCTCCCTAAATAGATTTCCTAACAAGGACAATTGCATGCTTAGATACAAGCCGCTTCCCCTAAATAAATGTCCTTACAAGGACAGTTTTTGTAAGAAAATAAGCCCTATCTGTCCCTCAGCGGCAGCATCCATCACCTCTCCCTTTCTATAGCAGGAGTGCTCTGACCCTTTTATATAGCAGGGTCACAAGTCCTGCATGGCCATTTACAGCCATGCCCAGAATGTTGTTGCTAGGGCAGGAAGGGGGCTGATTGGCTGCTATGCAACCAATCAGCCTTTTTCTGGGTTCGGGCCGCCGCAAAAATAAAGGGCCATGCAATTGGAGGTATGGGCAAATTGGTTGGCTACCTCCAATTTTTAGCAAATTGTTTCCAGGAGCTAGGAGCACTGTCAGTTGGCATGTCTCAGCCTTCGCTGAGCCACGCACTGACTACATTTCTCGATGGCAAGGCTGTCCGGCAGGAGAAATAAATCTCTTTTCCTGACAACATGGCTACCTGGAATGCGATGAGGTTGGGCTTTTTTTTTTTCGAATAGCAAATATGCCAAATGTCATGGGCTCCATTGATTGTATATATGTAGCCCTGGTTCCCCAGTTTCTCAGGAGTATATGTTTCCATATTTTTAGGTCCACATTGCTCCTCTTTGTAGTCCACTCTCCTCTCTTGAGGCTAGCCTAGCGTCCTCTCCCTCCAACCAGCTTCACTCTGTCCCAGCCTGTTTAAGTCCACATTTCTCTTCCTTGTAGCCCACTCTCCTCTCTTGAGGCTAGCCTAGCTTCCCCTTCCCCCAAACAGCTTCCCCAAGTCCCATTTGGCCCTCGCTTACCTTTATTTTGGCTGTTTATTTGATGTTGCCAGTCTAATGACCCTTTTTTGTAGCTTCTTTTCAGCAACCACAAGATGGGCCACTCTCTCAAAGTCCAATGCGTCTTCGCTTTTTGAATGTTTTGGTTGGATTCCCTGGCTTGCCCCACAATGCATTTATCTTGCCTGTGGGTAAGTCTGTTTATTGCTGGAGTTAATCTACGTTTTTATTGTTTATGTTGCATTTGTAATGTGTTTTTTATTTCTGTAATGTGGCTCCTTTTTGTCAATTGGTCAAAGTTTACTGTGTTTGCCAATTGGTCTACTTGTCCTCCATCACTTCGACTGTGCTTATGCCCCTCTTTGAATGTGAACTTCTCCCTGTTGCAGTTACAAATGCTTAGTCTGAGCATCTCAGACAGAGACACACACACACAGACACACTCATCACAATGCAGGTTCCACACGATCTCCCCCTCAAGCAAGACCAGACTCCTTCCTGAAGTCCCACCCACCGATGGCGCTGCGGCATGGACAGGCTCCTTTCCGGAGTCCTGCCCACCCACTGAACCACCAATAAGCTTAAAGAATAAAAGTAAAGTAAAAGTAAAAGCTCGGCTGCACACTCGGGGTTGGCGGCAGTGGGCGTCTGAGGGGCCGCGGTGGCCTGGCATCTGAGAGGCCATGGCGACCTTCTGGTAACAGGCGATGGAGAGTGGTGACCGCGGGAATCATGTACAGGCATCGCGGGACACCAGGACAAATGCCCCAAAGCGGGATAGTCTCGTGGAAATCCGAACGGTTGGGGGTATGCGTATGGTGGGTAACAGAGGGATATTGGTATTGTATAAATATCCAGAAATTTGTTATGGCATGACATCAGGAGTCAGCTGCTTAGAATATCAGCAGGCCTGGACAGCCTTGGCAGGGAGCAGTTAGGCCAGAAACTGTAGCTTAATTAGCTAGTATCAGCATTCTAAAGCTAAACAATAAAAACTGTTTCAAACAGCAAAACAAGTTTGGGGGCAGCTTCTGTAAAGATTAGTCTCAGGCTAAACACTGGAAAAGTGGGTTTTCAAAGTTTCAGAGGCAGAACAAGTTCAGGTAGTTTCAAAGAGCCAGGGGGAATGAGTTTTTGAGTTTCAGGCAATGAAACTAGGGGGACAGGATCTGGACTTTAAAAGAGAGCAGGTGTATAACTGTCCGGGGACAGGTCAGAGAGAGATTGAGAGCCCTGGAGGAGCCAGGGAGAGAGGTGACCTGGGACAGAGGTGACCAGGGCAGTACTGATGACAGGAATGTTAAGGGGTAATTATTTTAGGTCTGTATGAGGCGTGATCATGGTTTGAGGGGTTATGTTCTGCCATTAACCTGTTTTTTCTTTCTCATGCATGATTGACTGATGCTCTGTATAATTCTGCATAGACGTTTTGGGTACCTTGAGTATAGGCTGTGTCTGGTAACTATAATAAAACAAGTAATACTGCGCACCAATGTTCGAACAATGACAATAAAGCTCAACGTGCGAAGGAGTCCTTCACTCCAGTCCAAACTATGAATAATACAAAACACAGAGCTCTTTATTGTGAATTACAACACCCGTGATTATACATAGCAAACTGTCCAAAAGAGCATGCCTCTTCAAACCATGTGCACTCCACCACCTGTGTGTTTAAAATCTTACCAAATGTGGTGGCAAGTATAAAGCCAAATAAGATAATAGTTCAATCAACAAACGAACTCCACCATTTAACGTTTCCCTTGATAGTCATAGGGTATCACAATAATTCATAATCCAATCGTGTCAAATATGTAAATTAAATATAGAAGAATCTAGTGCACCAAAGTTTACAAATTCAAACAGGTTTGCACTCACAAAGGTAAAAATAAAAATGTCATATGAAACTCCGACAATAGAAACCAGCACAGCTCTCACCGCCCTTCATTCCACATCAGTAGTAGTGTGGTCTCCAGAGGTGGTAAAATTCCAAGAGGGGGTCCTGCAGAGCCTCTTTCAACACGTTTCGTCACCGTAGCGACTTTAACTAGGATGCTCGGTGCCGCATTCGAGACGGTATTTATACTGGAAATGCTAGGCGGGTTCCTGGGTGGGACCCATACCTCATCCTGACTCTGGGCTGATGTAACCATAGTAGGCAGGGTCGGTGCCTCTAAGTCTGCCTCCCACCGTGCAACAAGGAAGCAAGAGGAGGGGATCAGCACAGCAGGGTATACCAAATCGGGATTCCCAAAGTTTTCTTGATGGCCCAGCACTGGAGTCTTTTATACTCCAGGGCCGCCAAAACAGGTGGTTGGTCCATTTTAAAGAGGAGCAACACCCCCCTCAAGACTTTACGACTCTTGGGGGGGTGCTCTATTTTCTGATGTGGCATATCAGCTTGCCATCCCCCACTGTGCGAAACCCCGTCAGATAACTTGGATGCAGCACACCTCTGAGGCACATACCCGTGCCAGGCCTTTCTGAATGGTCGATGCAGGCATGCCCACAGAGTTAGAGGTGAGTCGGGATGTGGGCAGTGGCATTTGCTTGATTTAGATCTCCTTTCTGGTTCTCTCATTACTCAGTATTCGTGGGTCACAGCCCACCCCCAGTCTACCTACAGCTGAGAAACGCTCCCACACTGTGCGCTCACTTCCTATTAAATTAAATAGGGTCCAGGAGTGTACACAGAGAGAACATGCTCCCTTGTGTAGCTTCACTCCAGGCACTGTCCAAAGTATCAAAGACAGCACTGGATTCTGGAACAACAAAAGTTTTTTTTAAAGTGGACCTACAGTATCATCATTTAATCCGGCTGGATTCTAAAAGCTGTCACCAATACATATATACTCTATTCTCCGTAAACTCAGTAGGGGAATTGTGTGGGCAATATGGGCGGGGCATCCCAAATGGACAAAATCCCAATTCATACTTTCTCCTTCTTTTCAGGTAAACAATAAATCATCCAACTGTCTTCAAAGTAAAAAAAAAACGGCTTTGTGTCATCAACGATAATTGTCTGATAAATTGTCATACCAAAAAATAACCATGTTCCTGACTATAATTCATAATTGAAGATGCTAATAATTTATGACTCACATTAGTAGCAGTTTGTAGTTCCTTAGAATTGCCAGGCTGTCAAGGTTAAGGGATTTAAATGAGTGAGTGACCAGGATCTGACGTGATGATAAATTGATGTAGGATTTAACTATTGTTGCAGGTTTGAGATGTAAGATGCTCTTCCCCTGAAAGGTGATGATGATGATGCACTGAACAATTCCACCTAAAATGAGACATGAGGAATTACAAATTGAAAGAAAGGATTTAGTTAATACTTCATTGCAGCTGTTAAATAAGAAAGAGTGATGACTCTTAAAGCTGACCAAATATGTAAAAGTTCAGGGAGTAAGCAATGCTATTATAATACATCAGTGCATGTCACAAATTAAAATAATATATAGCAGAAAATATTAAAATAGATTAACGCTCAACTCAAACCAAAGGTTTTTATTTGATTTTAAATAGAGTAGCAAAGAGTGTACACTTCTCAAATTTTCAAGTTCTTGCACATGAGTGCATTTTTATGCAAACCTGCATCCCATTCCTACTACTGTTACTCTGTGTTATCCTGAGTTACCTAAATACTGTGGCTACCAGGCTTCACCCCGGGCTTTAACCCTCATCTGTAAACCTCTGCTGCTCCTACATTTGACATTTGGCCTGATTGCTTGACCTATAGCTATGTTTGTGACCTTCAGATCTTGGCATGTCTACAGGTTATGCTTTTGCAATACTCAGCTGTTCCTGTCATTCCAGGTATTAACTTAGCCCACAGGGGGCCTCCTCAATGGCAGTATTCACACTGCCAGTCAGCCGTTGAGTAATATCTAGCTAACTTCCTGTTTTGCCATCCAGGACAAACATGGCCCATTGGTTGGCAGGAGGTCATGTAGACAGTGGGAGGATGGAGGTGTTGGGTTGCAGTGCAGATAAATCCTATAAAATATTCTGGTTTGGCAGCACCCCAACTAAGCCAGCTTTTGGAATGCCCTCAGAGAATCCAACCCACAGAAATACCTTTGCAAATGTTTCCCCCCCACGGACAAAATATTAGTGGAAAATAAGTTTAGGAGAATGTTATTTAAACATCTTCCCATATATTTTAAAGGGGAGAAGGTGGAAAGGGTACAGGAAACAAAATTCCTTGAAATCACAGTAAAATGATTTGGCCTCTCAAAGAAACTATAATATTCTATAGACTTACTGTCGAGCCTATAATGTGCTCCTATTACTTGGCATGTTATGGAGGGTAAACTAGGAGAGGCAAATTGAAACTGCATAGGATTGGAACAATGGCAGAAAGGATTAGAGAGACTTAACTGTGACATTTTGGACAACCTGTTTGAAAGCAGACTCAAATCTTGCACTAGCAATATTATTAAAGTGTTTAGCAAGTCAAAAGTTAATAACTAAATATAAGTAGCTTTCCTTTCATTGAGTGTCTTGAGCCCCCTGTGTCTGTCTCCCTAGTGAGGAAATCACTTCCTCATTCAGCTTTCAACCCCCACCCTGCTGATCTAGTCCATCAATCAACCTTCAGGGTACCAAGAACGGAAATAGTGTACCAAGAACCGAAATGACTGATCTAGTTCTAGTCCATCAATCAACCTTCAGTGCACCAAGAACGGAAACACCCCCCAAACTGCTCCTATCCAGGAAACTATTTTTTTTAATTTCTCTCATTTGAACCCTGCTATAGAGTACCACGGACAAGAACGACAAGACACAGGCATAGTTTCTTTTCATTAGATGCAAATCTGCAAAATAATTGCATGCTGCACTAGCGCACTTTCAGGATTGCTGCACATATTGCACTTATTGTACTTATACCTACTGCACTTACTATATATGTAGAACTCACTTATTGTAATTGGTGATGTTGACTGCTATTTTTTGGACTATTACTTTCCCATTTCAGTGTTGTTTTTAATGTTCTGTTCCCCCAACCATTGTATAACACACGTGCTAAAATACATTTCTTTTATATATGCTTGTATATACTTGACAGATAAAAAGGATTCTGAAAACAAATTTGTTTGTTTTGCTTTCTGGAAAGATTGGAGATTCCTCTAAAATTGCAAAAGAAGACCATTATATGTCTGAAGAAACAGTGCTATAAAAAAAAGCCAGAATTCCCCTTGGGCCCCTGAAAATATTTGAAAAAGTGGGTTGAAGAATAAAATTTGATTCGAAAAAGAATACCTCTTTAACTAAAGGTTACAAAGCATACCTCTTTTTTATGAAAATGCATTAGTTGGCTAAATTGTCTTCAGATTAGTTACTGAGCCTAAAGAGCACTTCTTGTTTCACTCTACTGAGTACTGAGATGAAGCAGCTCTATAGGTACGGGGAAGAATCATCTCACAGGCAGAAATGTTTTATAAAAGCACCCTATGCTCTATGTGGTATCTAAATGCACATGGAGAGGCTCATTTTAAAGTGGAACAAAACCCACTGTGATAGGCCCGGGAATTTATAAGCTTCCCAGGCCGATCGATTCCCTCCCCCCAGGGCATCCAAAATCAGGATTCCCTGCTGTGTGAAACCCCCCAGGTCACCCCATTTACTTACCTTGTTTCCCGGTCTATTGGAGCATGTGCGAGCCGCAGCTTCATCCCAGGTATCCCTCTATTAGAGCCGCTGGCTTTAGGCGAAGCCTTAGATGACGTGACATCAGCGGCTCCAAGCGCGCTAATTGACGAGAAGTCGCACATGTGCCGTAGGACCAGAAAGATGTGAGTTGGCTTCGGCAATCTGGGGGTACTCTTTTTTTTTTAATCTTTTGCATTAATTTTGGTTGTCCTTAGATATATTATTTATTTGTGAGGTAAAAAATGTATTTGATTTATACTTTCATTGATGTACATACTATTTAATACAAAAATACTTTGGGACAGATTTGAGTGTAATGTATTTTTATTGTCAAATATTTCCTTTAACAACACTCATATTTTTGTAATCAAAGAGATCAGAAATGGCAAAAAATAACACAGAACAGAGAAAGTTCATGAAAACAATTTATTGTTCCATATAGAAAATAGGTGGGGAAAGCCACTCGCAGCCTACGAGGACATCCACTAGGCAAAGGAAGGATCCATTGGGCCAGACTCCAGCCCCCTCTAAACTTGGCATAACCTGGATGGCCAAGGAGACTTCCTCAAGCCAGAATGCTCCCCGTCCTACAACATTCTGAACCATAGGGAGCACTAGTATTAAGGGCAAGGAGAACAGTAGGGCAGGAAACACTAGACACGCACGACCAGGTTACTTGTGGGACCAGCACTATGACTAGTACTATATAACTACGCAAGGGAACCATTTAGAGAGTGATGAAAAACATCTTTATTAAAGTCATTGCACACACCCGACAAGCACCAATAGAGTACACCAAAAAAAAAAAAAAAAATATATATATATATATATATATATATAAAAATATACAACGTTGTGATACTAAACATCAGGGGCCCCCACATGCACATGCACCAATGCCTCCAAACTCATCCACTACCACTAATTCACTGTATGCCAAGGACCATACACTTTGCATTATTCAGCATGCTTCTTCATAGTGTTGGACGCCATATAAAAGTCACCAGTCGTCAAAAGTGCGCTATTGTCATATTTCCAATGCCGTTGATCTAGTGCTTCTTTCAGGCCACACTACCCTCATTCTACAGAGCACGCATCCACGGCATCACATCTACTTGTTCTTCTTTAAAGTGCATGTGCTGAATATTCAATGGCCCAATACTGTTACAGCCACCGCATGTGCTACACATGAACAAAAAATCAGGTATAACCGCACCAAGGTCCAGAAATGGGTGCAAGATCAGGGGGAGTCCCAAATCCCCACTAAATGTCCAATTCAGAAAATGCGATTGGTCAGCACACCTTAAAAAACAATACTTTAATCAAAACTTAGTAAAAAGCATCTTAATATCAAAGAAAGGCAGCTTAAAAACAGATATCAGAACCCTGATGGCAATGCAGAGTCTCACGTGCTAACGCGTTTCGGACGCGGGAGGGTCCTTAGTCATAGATAAAGGAGACAATCTACACACGGATATAAATAACAAAAAAAGGCACCACTTACCTTCCACCCATGTGCATCTCAATCGCCGGTACCGCATCCTCAAACCGCGCGCGCGGCAGACCCCGCCGCCCGGAAGCCGCCCAGGTCGCAGCACACGAAAACCTCCAATGAGCGCAGCCAACCAGGCGGAAGCCCTTCCACCTGACAGGCACACTGGCCAATAGGAGGAAACCAGGGCTCCAGCGCAGAGGGGCAGCGCGTCACGGCGGATCACGTGACCGCAACACCAAGCGGTTGCCCAGGCAGCCGGGACGCCACAACACACAGCAGAGAACACGGGACACGACAGTAGAGATACACAGGGCAAGGTGGGCGAAGGCAGTAAAGTTAATACGCCAAATAAATGATGTTATTGCGCATGGTCAGCAGGTTAAAAAACGTATAACAAAACAGCCTTGAAAATGTTAAAGATACCATTAGCGTCTCAACCCATAAAAAACCTTGTAAAGGTTCCAACCTTATTTAAACTGTCAGAGTGATCCATTCCTCAATGTAAATCCCTAAAAGGATGAATACTAGAAAAATTAACACCATGTATGGCATGTCATGCAAATCAAAACATTAAAGAGTATCCCAAGTTAGAGGTACTCTTTAAAGGGATATGCAGTTAATGAGGGAGCCTAATGCCACGCATTAATTGGTATAGAGATACTCCCAAGCTGGATGTAGCAGAGGAGACCCCCCAAACTCATAATAAAACATGTCCCTCCGTGTATCAATAACAAAATTGCAAGAGATGTGAAAGCTTCTATATATATATATATAAGCAAGTATAACAGGGAAAGACAACAAAATTTATGGGATCTGATGTAAACGACTATCTATCGGTTATAAACAATATGTCCCACCTATGATTTAGTCCCTGTGGGGAACGGGTTCCTATAGTATAGATCCAAAATGCTTCACGTGCCAAGAGTTTGCGTCTTATATCACCCCCTCTAGGGCCCAAAGTCACCTTTTCAATAGCACTGATTTTTAAAGAAACCTCCTCTCCTGAGTGATAAGTATTAAAGTGCTTGGCCACATTAGAAATGCCTGTTGTGTTAGATTTTCCAAAGCCCTGTAGATGTTCAGATATTCTGACTTTAAGCTTTCTAGTGGTACAACCTACATATTGAGTGGAACAGTGTAAACAGGTAATCAAATAGATTACCATTCTTGAGTTGCAATTGAGAAGAGACTTCATGGTAAACCTATCTCCAGTACTAGTGGATGTAAAGTGTTTACCTTTATCCACAAATTTACACATGCCACATCGTTGGCAGCCACAAGGGAAAAAACCCAATGTGGCTAACCATGTGGTTTGCCCTGTGTTAGATGAACTGAAGAAATTGGGGGTTAATAAATTCCCTAAACTAGGGGACTTTCTGCTAACGATGCGAATGCCCTTATCCACCATTTGCCGAAGGATAGGGTCTGCATTTAAAATAGGTAGATTCTTTTTGAGAATAAGGCTGATATCTCCAAATTCCAAAGTGTAAGGTGTACTAAAAGTGACCCCATGGAAGGGAGTCTTGCTTTTATTCTTTCTATTCATTCCATACAATGATTCCCTAGATTTATTGGTGGCTATGTGTCTTGCTCGAGAGAGCATCCAGGGGGGATACCCCCTGTCCCTCAGCCTATGTTCAATTTGTGATGATTCTTCTTGAAAAGTGCTGACACGGGAGCAATTGCGTTTACTGCGGAGCATCTCGCCCACCGGAATGGACCTCACTGTGTGGCGAGGATGACAACTAGAGGCACGAAGGATATTATTCCCTGCTGTGGGTTTTCTATAAGTAGAGGTCAGTAGTAGTTTAGAGTCTTTATCACAGGTAATCTTAAGGTCTAAAAATTCTATAGACTCAGTGCTCATATTGGCAGTGAAAGATAGATTAAGGTTGTTGGTATTGCAGTACTCTATGAACAACAATAGTTCCTCCTGAGATGATGACCAAACCAAAAACAGGTCATCTATGTATCTGTAATAACTTGTAATCGCGGATCGCCATTTATTTCTCTCCCCAAAAATGAAATGGTGCTCCCACCATCCCATGTACAGGTTGGCCAGAGTAGGAGAAAAAGGAGCGCCCATAGAGGCGCCCTTCAACTGCAAATAAAAAACATTGTCAAAAACAAAAAAATTGTGTTTTAACAAATAATCTGTGGTAAGAATAATGAATGAACACAGATCAAAGTCATAATCCGTGTAAAGCTGTAAATGAAATTCCAGTGCTTTGATAGCTAAATCGTGAGGAATGGAAGAATATAAGGACGAGACGTCCATAGTACATAACCTCGAACCTAAATGCCATTGAGTATTGGTGAGAAGATATATTAAATGGCCTGTATCCCTTAGGAAACCTGGCAGTCTCAATACTAAGGGTTGCAACATATTGTCTAACCATTTCCCCAGGGGCTCATTCAGACCTCCTATCCCCGCAACAATTGGCCTCCCCTTAGGGGGAAAATCCTCCTTGTGAATTTTTGGGAGGTGATGGAACAAAGGGGTTATAGGATTGATTACTTTCAAATAATCGACCATCTTGTTAGACAGGACACCTAACGCTAAACCTTCATCAATCAATCTAAACAAACTGCTCTGGAAATGCTTCGTAGGATCACTGGATAATCTTCTATAGGTAGTAGTGTCATTCAACTGTCTGAGGGCCTCTTCTCTATACATGGACTTATCCAGAATGACCACCTTTCCTCCTTTATCCGCCTGTCTTATAATTATGTTATCATTCTTTTTCAAAGTAGACAGAGCTCTGATCTCTTTGTTGGTTAAGTTAGAATGATGTCTTGTGTCAGGCTTTATATTCGTACCCAGAGGAGGGGGATGGGTCATGTTAGTAGGGGATTTGTGATTAGTGTTAATGGCTTCCTTAGTAATATTCGCAAGGGACAAAATGTCCCGTTCCATAACATCCTGAAACATAGCCAAAACGTCACCCCGAGAATTAACTGGATAAAAATCCCAATTTGATAACTTTAGGGGTGTCGGTGTGGACACACAGGACAAACCTGATTTCTGACCCAATTCATACTGTAACTGCTCTATATCCGTATCTCTACATATGATGGAAAAAGGTTGAATCAACGCAGATTCATCAGCGTTTGGGGTCTCATTCGAGATCCCTTGGGTCATCCCTGTTGTATCCGTACCTGAAAAGGAAGAAGCATAGTTAGTCTGAGTCTCCTCAGCAGGAGGTGTCCCTGAAAAGTGGCGTTTCAATGTAAGTGCACGCACAAACTTATTCACATCTAGTAATGTCCTAAATGAATCAAAATGTAAGTCCGGGACAAAAGACAGGCCCTTAGTGAGTAAAGACAGATCTGCAGAGGAAAAGTTCTGGCTGGACAAATTCAGAACATTCTGAGATTCTAAAATCTGACTCTGCGGGAGCTTTGTCTTGTTCCGTTTATGTCGGCGTCCTGCTCGTCGGCGCGGTTTCTGTATTTTGACCGTGTCATGATTTGAGAGTTCTGGCCATGACTGCGATTGGCTAAAAAAGGTTTGGAGGAAAGAGATGAAGAGGGTAATGCCCAATCCTGGCCGTCATCCCGTGTCGGCATCTTGGAGGGATATCTCCTCCTGTTATCCTTTCTGTAATGCATCGGATTGGTTCTTGCTTCTGGTTCTGTATCTGTTTGATCAGAATCTGAATCCGTGGTTAGAAAGGTCACGCGCCTGGGCTTGTTACCCCCTTTCAAAATCGATTTTGGGGTGGATCTTCTCCTGTCTCGGGAGTGCCAGTCATAAACTTTATTATTGGAATAATCTTGCATATCCCTTTGAAACTTCCTTTTCTTAATGCTGACAACGGTGGACTCTAGTTTTTCATGAGTCTCCAACATATGTTTATACATTTTGTCAAAGGAGGGTGCAGCTTTATTGGCTTCCAAATCAGTAGATGAGGTCTCGAGGGAAGCCTGGAGGTCATCCAGCCTTTGGCCCTGGTACTCCACCAGAATACTCATAAGTGCAATAGATGCATCAGTTAGCACATTGTTCCACCTGATCTTGAAATCCTCGGGTAGCTCAAATGTGGGGAACTTTTTAATTCTTAAACCCCTGGGAATCATCTTCTCGTCAATGTACTTGGAGAGGGTGGACATATCCCACCAAATTCTCATCTCCTTGTTAAGGAGGTCACCATGTAATTTGAACAGTGCATGCAAATCCATTTTGGACTGTGATAAATCCTGATTCTCTTGCTTCTGAGCAGAAAAAGTGTCCAATTGGGCAAGACGCTTACGTTTGTCAGAAAAAATAAAGTCCCTATCGGGACATCCATCAGGGTTATCCAAAGAAGCTGCCATTGCAAGGATGATCAAATATTGGGAATGCAGAAACAAAAAAGGGTGGGTGGTCCCTGTGCAGTAATGTGGGACAATGTACAATTGAACAAAAAATCGGGTATAACCGCACCAAGGTCCAGAAATGGGTGCAAGACCAGGGGGAGTCCCAAATCCCCACTAAATGTCCAATTCAGAAAATGCGATTGGTCAGCACACCTTAAAAAACAATACTTTAATCAAAACTTAGTAAAAAGCATACTCATAATAAAACATGTCCCTCCGTGTATCAATAACAAAATTGCAAGAGATGTGAAAGCTTCTAAATATATATAAGCAAGTATAACAGGGATTGTTATTGATACACGGAGGGACATGTTTTATCATGAGTTTGGGGGGTCTCCTCTGCTACATCCAGCTTGGGAGTATCTCTATACCAATTAATGCGTGGCATTAGGCTCCCTCATTAACTGCATATCCCTTTAAAGAGTACCTCTAACTTGGGATACTCTTTAATGTTTTGATTTGCATGCCATGCCATACATGGTGTTAATTTTTCTAGTATTCATCCTTTTAGGGATTTACATTGAGGAATGGATCACTCTGACAGTTTAAATAAGGTTGGAACCTTTACAAGGTTTTTTATGGGTTGAGACGCTAATGGTATCTTTAACATTTTCAAGGCTGTTTTGTTATACGTTTTTTAACCTGCTGACCATGTGCAATAACATCATTTATTTGCCGTATTAACTTTACTGCCTTCGCCCACCTTGCCCTGTGTATCTCTACTGTCGTGTCCCGTGTTCTCTGCTGTGTGTTTTGGCGTCCCGGCTGCCTGGGCAACCGCTTGGTGTTGCGGTCACGTGATCCGCCGTGACGCGCTGCCCCTCTGCGCTGGAGCCCTGGTTTCCTCCTATTGGCCAGTGTGCCTGTCAGGTGGAAGGGCTTCCGCCTGGTTGGCTGCGCTCATTGGAGGTTTTCGTGTGCTGCGACCTGGGCGGCTTCCGGGCGGCGGGGTCTGCCGCGCGCGCGGTTTGAGGATGCGGTACCGGCGATTGAGACGCACATGGGTGGAAGGTAAGTGGCGCCTTTTTTTGTTATTTATATCCGTGTGTAGATTGTCTCCTTTATCTATGACTAAGGACCCTCCCGCGTCCGAAACGCGTTAGCACGTGAGACTCTGCATTGCCATCAGGGTTCTGATATCTGTTTTTAAGCTGCCTTTCTTTGATATTAAGATGCTTTTTACTAAGTTTTGATTAAAGTATTGTTTTTTAAGGTGTGCTGACCAATCGCATTTTCTGAATTGGGAATGTGCTACACAGCATATCTACACACACATAATGTTAGTTGACTGAATTATCATATCCCGCATAGCTAATACAGGGACTGCAGCCGCACAGCTGTAAAGCAAATTGTGAGCTCAATAAGCTCAGTTCTTAGATCATATACTGTTGCGTAGTTGTCACGGCTCGGAGGATATACGTGATTTCATCTCTTTCCGGGCGCTCACGCACATACAGATAATCAGCTGCTTGCTTGACACACGTGGTGGAGGGATGCAAGGCGAGGGAGGGGAGAAGAGGGTATTGTGAACAGAGATTACTACAGCAGGAGTCCCGGCTAATATATGAGTTAAATACTATGGCACCCACTGGGTAAAATACCGATACAGGCCTAAGTGCCTTCTTATAGGCTGGGTGAGGATTTTGACAGTAGCACAGGCCCCTAGGGGCAGTAATATGTGGTGCTGAGGCTGGGGAAATTATGATCCGGGTGAAGGCTGTGGGTTTGTAGTACCTGTAAAATCCCTCTCTCCCTTTTCTCTTTGTCCCCTCTTCCCCCTTTTTTCTCTCCCCTCTCTTTCCCTTCCCCCCACCTTTTCTTTTTTCTTTTCTCCCATTTTTTCCCCCTTCTTTTCCCCTTTTTTCCCCTTTTTTTCCTATCTGTGGATAAGTGATGGATTACAGTGTGATAGCTGCTGTATTAAGGATGTGGTGAGATTAAGTCCTGTATGCGTGATTTCTGAGTGGTACAATTAGGTTGCCGCCATATCTCTAATGGCAGGTGCTGTTGGATACCATCATTGGGAATGTGTCACCCCCTTCTATATGAACTGCTTGAATAAGAGAAGCCTGGTGGGATTGGCCGGGTATCTCCATGAAGACTGTCCATGCATATTATGTATAGAGCTGATTTGAATATGGGACAGCTATGATCAGCGAACCTGAATGTGTCAGATAAGGTGCTGCATCGCTATGTAGTGAGGGAGAGATAGTGCTCTACTGGGTCCAATCGCAGTGACCCGCATCCTGTGTGTGAGTGGATTAACAAGAGGGATGTATTACCGCAAGCGCGGCCGCGCAGTGTGTTTAGACTTCCCTGCTAAGTACAGGACCCTGCAGGGTTAAAGACTACGAGGATGAAGTGTGATGGGCGGAGCCTATTTTTGATAAAGCGGCATTCTGATTGGCCGAGCGTCACCCTGATGAAGCCCCGGTGGGCGGGGCGAAACGCGCATCGGAAGTGGGAGGCCCCACCTCGCCTTGCATCCCTCCACCACGTGTGTCAAGCAAGCAGCTGATTATCTGTATGTGCGTGAGCGCCCGGAAAGAGATGAAATCACGTATATCCTCCGGCAGATGTCTCCCTCGCTTATGGCCACTAAGCTAAGTATTTAGTGCTGATGGAAATTGCATTGAGGAAGCTGTGACAGCTACGCAATGGTATATGATCTAAGAACTGTGCTTATTGAGCTCACGATTTGCTTTACAGCTGTGCGGCTGCAGTCCCTGTATTAGCTATGCGGGATATGATAATTTAGTCAACTGACATTATGTGTGTGTAGATATGCTGTGTAGCACATGCACCTTTTGACGGGACAATTCAGTTGTCTGATGACCCCATGGAGTGGCGTAGCATAGCTGCGTCCATGTAGAGGATTGGCTACAGGTCTTGGAGACACAGCTCAGCCTGCGGTGGCTGTAACAGTATTGGGCCATTGAATATTCAGCACATGCACTTTAAAGAGGAACAAGTAGATGTGAAGCCGTGGATGCGTGCTCTGTAGAATGAGGGCAGTGTGGCCTGAAAGGAGCACTAGATCAGCGGCATTGGAAATATGACCATAGCGCACTTTTGACGACTGGTGACTTTTATATGGCGCCCAACACTATGAAGAAGCATGCTGAATAATGCAAAGTGTATGGTCCTTGGCATACAGTGAATGAGTGGTAGTGGATGAGTTTGGAGGCGTTGGTGCATGTGCATGTGGGGACCCCTGATTTTTAGTATCACAACGTTGTGTATTTTTATATATATATATATTTTTTTTTTGGTGTACTCTATTGGTGCTTGTCGGGTGTGTGCAATGACTTTAATAAAGATGTTTTTCATCACTCTCTAAATGGTTCCCTTGCGTAGTTATATAGTACTAGTCATAGTGCTGGTCCCACAAGTAACCTGGTCTTGCGTGTCTAGTGTTTCTGATATAGTTTTGGTTAGTGGGATGCCACAGATATAGATGGCAATGCACATGGCAGCATGAGTGGGAGTCTCTCTGCGTTTTAACATTAGCAGGGCAGGAAACCCTAAGCCCACAACAACACCCTCTCCAGCTCATGGCCTATTTCAGCATTACAATGTAGCGAGCCCTGAGTCACCATGCAGCTCAACAGCTGCAAGTTATTGGGCCAGCCAGCCTATGACATCCAGCCCCCAAGCAAGTCCAACACAATCCTTTCAGAGCAAAAGTTGTAGCTATTTCAACTATTCCACCCACCCACCCAGGATGAGGCAGCCAGGATCTCATAAGGCCTAAACCTACTGTGTGAGAGCTTGAGCGGGCGCTTTACTGAGCCCCAAACTATGGCATTGGCAAGTGGGGTTTCTGAGCACTATCATGAGCTGTATGGGAGAAATTCTAAAGCCACCAGCAAAAGCACAAATACACTCATATGGGTGGAGATCACCAGACAGGTGAATAGTGTGGGGATGAGGAAAGATGTGGAGCAAATACAACGCTAAATCTTAATATGGTGGATTCCCATAATATGGCTGTTGTTGCCCTTGTAGGATGGCCAACACCTGTGCATGGGTGGCATTCATCATCTGCCACTGCTCCAGCATAACCTTCCTCTGCCTTTTTCTAGTCCTAATTTCTTCCAGCAGGGTGGTGAAGTGGTTATTGAAGTTTTGTAATGGTGATGACAGCTGCTCTGACTTCCCTAAAGTTAATCTTTGGTTGACTTCCCTAAAGTTGCGACAGTCATTGCGCCATGCAGTCTCCAGGATCTGCACATACCTCACCTGGCTGACATGGCGACGTGAATGAGGGCGTCCTCCACTTCCCCGGGTTTGGGCACATGCAGATGCTGGAGGTCTAGGCCTAGCAACAGGAGCAGATGTAGTAGGCAAATCCTCTGCAGCAGAGCTACCACATGGGACAGTTGTTTGTGTCTCTTGCTGCTGGCCATGCTGGTCTGCCAGCAGAGGGCGTGATTGACTCTGCTGCAGAGGATTTGTGGGCAGCTGCTGCTGGGGCAGTGTCAGATGAACTTACTGGGTTGCCATTAGTGGGGGCATGGTAATGTTCTCCTCCTCCTTATGGTGTATTGCATCTAATATGGTTGGTGTCTGTAGGGACATGAAAAAAAAATTGTGTGAGATAGTTGTTCAAATATATGTTGAGGCAAGTAGTTCCTTCACATGCATCACCAGTTAGTGCACATTACACTTACCAGATCCAGCTGGTCCTGTGTAGAATATGTTGGTAATGGCTGGTGGGACATGGTGGCAGTGGGAAAACAGGTGGAGGGTTCTCAGCTGCGGTGTACTGTAGTTTAGTTGGGAATCCACCTCCTGTTTGCAACCTTTAAAACAAAGATAAAACATTACTTACAAGGTCTTGCACAACAACAACTAGTCCAACTCTCACACCCATATGTACCCGTGATTCCTGCGCTTATTCTTCTTCTGTCTCACAGCATATTTGAGGTTCGAGAATTTCCGCTGGATCTGCTCCACATCTTTCCTCTCCGTCTCCGCACAATTGCCCTGTCTGGTGATCTCCTCCCAGATTTGGTTCTTGCGCACTTTGCTGGTGGCTTTAGAATTTCTCCCATACAGCTCATGAAAGTGCTCAGAAACCCCACTTGCCAACGCCATGGTTTGGGGCTAAGTAAAGCGACCGCTCAATGTCCCACGCGGCAGGTTTCGGCCTAATGTTGCCCTGGATGACTCTTCCTGGGTGGGGGGAATATTGGGTGATATTCTTGGGTGACTTGCAGGCGTTGAATAGCCAGACCTTTCGCTTACCATGGATTGGGCTCGACTTGCAGTGGCGGTGTCCGGCACTGACCCAGCTCTCTGATGTCTCTGCAGCGCCAGATGTCACCATTGAAAGTAAATGCTGCATGAATGGAGCCAGGGAGTGGGGCGGGCTACACACAGGGGAGAAGAGCAGGCTACATACAGGAGAGAAGAGCAGGCTACACACAGGGGAGGGGACGGAGCTAAGGCAAGTGGGAGGCTACACATCTAGAAACGAGGTCTGACAGCTCAACATGTATGTGAAGGGGCAGGCCTCTCACTCTTTTTTAATTTGTGCCTGAAAAATCCCCTTAAGTAAAAGTTAATTAAAGGACTGAATTGTTTTTAAAAACATCTGGGCTGAATTTAACAATGGTTTGCAGGGCTGGATTAAATGTGGCGGAGGCCTCTGGGTACAAAATTCGGGTGGAGGCTATTTTTTTTCCTTTAAAATAATAGTCTAGCCAAGTAACTGTATGGCACCCGCCTACTTACTGGAACATGAGATCGAGTCCCTTGTGCCACCCTTGTGCGGATTTGTGCTGCTCGGGAACTCCTGCTTTGCCATTGGGGACGGGAGAGTGTAGTTGCCCAGCTGGTCCAGCAGAAAGCAGTTCCCTGCATTGAGCTGCCAGCGGCTGTGCTTGGTGGCTTATGTGCAGTGAGAAGCCACCAATTGAGAGCTCTGCACCCACCCATCACTGTAGTGTTGCTGCTCTAGACTCTCTGTCCTGCCATGTGGTGGCTTTGGCTGTAGTTTTGAAAAACAAAAAATGGCTTTCCCAGGTGCGCCCCTACTGCCGCCAGTAGCTTTGTTGCTAGCCCCATGGCCCATCGGACTGATAAACTTCCTGGACAAGACCATGACCCAAAGGTTGGTGGAGGCCCCTTGGGCAGGGCAAGTGGTAGAGGCCCAGGGGTGCACACCCCTTGCGCCACCCTCATAATCCGGCCCTGATGGTTTGCATCTGACGCACATCACTAACAGCAGACAGTCACTTGCTGCAGCCAGCTACTTTACATAAGGAGGCATATGAATACATAATAAAACACTTATAAACTAATACACATCTGGTACCACATTTCTTCTATTAGCAGGGACTAAAACGTCAGACATATTTGAAGTCTAAGGCCCTTATTCATCAAGCGATAGCGCCAGGTAGTGTCTGACGAGCGCCAGGTAGCGGCAGCTAACGGCGACTACCGACTCAAGTACGCCCGGCGGCGGTCACAATGACGCATTTATCAAGCAAAATGAGGCTAGCGCCGGCGAGAGCGACGGCTAGCGCGGCATTCATCATGAAGCCGCCTGGACCGAACAGCGCCGCTGCAAATTCCTTCACAGCGACACGTATTACCTGGCGCTACCTGCCGCTCTCCCATACATTTCAATGGCAGACGCTGAAATGATTGTTTTTCGTGGTTTTTGGGTTTTTTTCTTTGGTACAAAATTCCACACATGTTTATATTGATCTGTTTAATGAATCTGGCTGGTTATTTATATGTTTTTTTTTTTTTTTTTTTTTTCACAATGTAATGTTGTGAGTGACATGGGAATTGCATCTCCTCCACCCAAAATCATTGGCATCAAAATCGCTGGTTTTCCACACAATCGGGGCTTGTCAAGCTATTTTGTAGCCTGTCAGGTTGGGCGGTCACGTTCGCTCTTCGAAATTGTCAGCGCCCAAGCTATTCGGCAGCCCTGTCCTTGATGAATCTGTGTTGGTCAGTGTTTGTGCAGTCGCTGTTTAGATTCGCTATGTGGCGGCGCGAGCGTCGCTGTGCCTCGCTGCGCTGCGTTGTGCGGCGCTGTGCTGTTCATACATGTGCCCTTCTGCCATTTGCAAGGAATTCACTTCCCGCGACCCCAGTCGTTGTTAATGAATACACTGTAGTTGTGAGCGTGCCTGGCCACATATTGCAGGATTAACATTCAGTCGTACCAGCTCATAACAACCCGTTATGCATTCTCATGTGTGCCACATTTTCAGGTAGTTGTCTAGTTTGATTGTGTGCTGACTTTTGGAAGGAATCAGATTTGTATATTTAAGCACAACGGTGTATGCTTTAGAAGGACCTATGCATTACAGTATGTAGAATCCCCTGCTAAATCAAGCTAATAATTCGTGGCGCCTTTTGCCCTAGCTTGTTTGGCAGCGTCATTTTAATGTATTTCCGCCACTTAGCGTGTACATAGCTGATATTAGCTTGTCCCTGTTGCGCGCATGCTTGCTTTTGAATTTTGAAGCACAGTTGCTTGCGTCATATCCGGTTCCGGGATCCTCCTTTGCGTTTCAACGCCACCTTAAGGTAAAACTGTCTAGCGCTTATGCCAATAGCTTGTTTTGCAGCGTCATTTTAATGTATTTCCGCCACTTAGCTTGCACATAGCTGATATTAGCTTGTCCCTGTTGCGCGCATGTTTGTGTTTGAATTTTGAAGCACAGTTGCTAGCGTCATATCCGGTTCCGGGATCCTCCTTTGCGTTTCAGCGCCACCTTAAGGTAAAACTGTCTTGCGCTTATGCCACTAGCTTGTTTTCAAGCGTCATTTTAGTTTTTCCGCCACTTAGCTTGCACATAGCTGAGAATAGCTTGTTGCTGGTGCGCGGAGCGTTTTTTTTTTTTTAACTTTTTCCCAATGTCGCTAGGGTCATTTCCGGTTCCTGTTTCCTCCTTAGCGTTTCCAATATGATGCCCAGAAGGAGAGTAATGCGCCTCCCCAGCTCCTCCTCAGACTCTGACCCCACCACCCCTCCCCCACCTCCCCAACCTACCTCACCTTCCTCAAGTACCACCCCTCCCACCCCTTCCCCTCCTGGGCCTAGTAAGCCAAAGCGCACCCGGGTGGATAGCCGAGTAAATGGCCAGGTGGTAAAAGTGAGTATTTTTTGGTTTGTCTTTTTAGCTTAAAAGTTGCAGAACACACAGGGGGGATTGGTTATGACAAATTTTGGTTTTAATAACAAATTTGAGCAATCCCCGTGGGGCATCCCCATTGTGGATGTCCTGCTGGGATGCCCCCCCTGGAGGGCCCTAAATATTACCTCAGTCCCGTCCCATCTGTGCATGCGTTAGCTGCGGATGCCTATTGCGCTTACCTCTAGCAGGGTGTACCCCTGCGCCAGACATATTGTAATTTTGGGTGCAGGCGCACTCCCTGTTAGAGTCAAACGCCACATGCGTACTTTGCCGTGCAGACCCAGCTGAGCTGGTATGCACGTCCCAACGGCCTTGTATGCGCATACCACAGCGGCGCGGAGCCCTGTGTTTGGCTTGCGGAGTGACGTGGGAGTGTCCTCAGTGGTGTATTTGTGGCCTTCCAAGGGGGTTGCAGACAGCGGACCACCCACAATTGGTGTGGCCCACCAAAGTGCACACAAACCCAGAATAGTGATAATCCTGGGTGTGGGTCCACTTTGATCTGGTCTCTGTATAACTGTTTATGACTGTGTTCTGATGTCATGTATTTATTTTAGTTTGTTTGTTCTTTTTTCATAGGACTTCTGCCTGGCCGAATATGACTATGCCCGTGGAGGCAAAAAACGCATAGCCATGGAGGTGAAGGCCACAGTGTCCCGGCGCTTCCAGACAGAGCTGACCATCCGCTCCATCCAACAAAAGTGGTCGGATTTCAAGCGCCGGGACCCTGAAGGCGTGTACCGCCTATATGATGCCTACGCATCAGGTAAGTTAAAGCTTATGTTATGTTTAGCCTTTGTGCCGAATCATCTGCTAAGCTGTGTCCATTTGTGCTCTTTAGATTAATTATTTTCTTTCACCCCCTCCACACAGATAAGCGTCCTCCCCTGGGGAAACGTGGGAAGGGATTCCCACCAGGCAGGCGGACTCGGGGGAGTCATCGGGGGAGGGTCCCTCCCGCGGGTCCTATTTAGAGGACCCAGGGGAGGAAGGGGATGACGCCCCAGAGGAGTGTGCTGCTGGGGGGCTGGCTGGATCAAGCCTCAGCTCCTCACACTCTGAGTCTGAGGACTCTCACCAGGCAAGGGGCCACTCTCAAGCAGGGAGTGAGAGGGAGGAGGGTGGCCCTTTGCCTGGTGGATCTTCCGACCAGAGTGTGAGGAGCCGAGGCTCCCCGCCTCCTCCTCAGAGCCCTCCCTGGGCTTCAAGTGGCGCTTCATCCCCTGGTGAGTGTACATTTTGTAATTGTTAGTCTGTGACAGGTTTCATCTTGCAATTTGTCCTTAGCCCTTGCCATTCCTCTCTAATTTGCAGGGCATCATATAGGCCGCACCTCCATGGCATTTTGGCGTAGGATTCTCCACGGGCATAGTCATGGTAAGTGTTTTTGGTTAGCCATCACATTCCCAATGTTATTACATTCATTCAAGTGTACCCCCAAACATTGATGGTGCTTGGTTTCTGGAAGGTTCCAGGACAAATCACATCCCTCACCCAGGGCCACCCCCACAAAAAAAAACCCACAAAACTCCTTACCTCTTTGGGGGTTGCCAAAGCCACCGTCCAAGCCTCCTGTGTGACACTCTAGATGTGTGTGCGCCTGCGCTCTTTTTCCAAATGGCCTGCGCGTCCGCACACACTCGAGGAGTGATGTGTGGAAGGCAGCGGGCGCGGAGTACGTTGTCTCATGCAAATTGTGTGGCTCGGCCAAAGTGGACCCAAACCCAGATTAGCACCAATCCTGTGTATAGGCCCACTTGTAACAGACACATGTTTCCTGGTCCATTGTCACAGCTGGTTTGATAAGGTACCCTAACCTCACAAACCCCACTACAGTGCTAGCCAACTGTCAACCACCCCTATGTTTCTGCCAACACCATGATGGCTGTTCTCATTTCTTTTCTTGGGTTAAGTTGTTCCCGCTCCAACATGCGGGCCACTATTAACATTAGCCAAACAACTGCTAAAGATTCCTTTACATAGCACTGTCTATGTTATTTGCACATTCTCTTTAGGGATACATGTGTCAAGCCTAACAAATTGACATTAACTCATGGTCCAGGAAATATGCTAATTTAGGACAACCTGTATGTAACCATGCAAGCCTTTTCATTTTCAGACTCAATAACCAGATGGATGTCAAATAGTCAGGTGTCATTTGCCCACTAATTGTGTTTTTGTCTTTTGCTTTATGTTGACAGATGTTGCGACGCAGACGGAGCCAGAGACCCTCCTCCCCACCCCAGCTCCAGGGACGGCCAGCAGCATGGGCCCCCGCCACAGCTGCGATGGTGAGTACATCCCACTTCATATGCCTAAAGACTTGTGAAACCTATGTCTTCTAGTCACATCTGCAGACAATTTAAATTTACCTATGTGTTAATTTCACACACATCTCGATTCAATGTGTTTGCACAATAATCCAACATGCCTGTTTGCATGCTTGATTGTTGGCTCACATCCTTCATTAGGCCACATAGAGACTATTTTTGCGTTAGACACAACCAAATGGGCCCTATTAGGTCTGGACCTGTAACATTATAGGGCAAACTCGTGTACTCGTTCGGACTTAGGCCCTGATGTTTGGCTGTTACTAAACACAAAAATGGACACACTGGGAATTATACCTTCTTTGCTTCCCAAGAGTTAAACTGGAACAACAACCAGGATTTTGACTTTCCTGGGTGTTGTTCCACTACGGTGGGGCACCCCTGATCGTCACCGCTGTGTGACAACCCCCTGAACTCACTTTGACTCCAACAAACGTACAAGCCATGGCAAATTGCCTCCTCCTCCGCCTCCCCCACGCCCCTTTTTACGCGCGCGTGCCTGCGCCGGCCATTCACAGACGGCCGGCGCAGGCACGCACACGTCTAGAGGGGCGCCAGGGAGGGCCCAGCAGCACTGCCACACAGAAACTGAGGTAGGTATTTTGGGGTTTGGGGGGGGTTTCACCGATCTTGGATGTCCCGCGGGGAGGGAGGTGATCGGGCAGGGAATCTGATAGATTCCCGGGCCGATCACCCGTGGGTGTTGGTACACTTTAAGAGTAAATGTATGCTTGGGATGTGTTGTTCACATTCCTGCCAGTCAATAGTACTCATATCATGTTAACCAATAAGCACACAGTGGTCAACAATGTTAATGTGAGTGTCACCTAATTGGACACACTGACATTACATTGCTACATCTGTGTCTGTTGAGGTCACATCCAATTTATTAAAAAATTGTTGTTTCTACATCTCTACAGCTTGTGAAAACCAGCATCGCAGACTGTGGCGGGAGATCCGGCTCCTGAAGCTGATGCTGCTGGCCAGGAAGAGGCGCCGACGGCGTCGTTAGGGTGGGGGGAAGGCTGGCCTCTTGATGGCCGTTGTTGGCCAATGTTGGCCCTGTTGGCCATGTTTTCAAATTAAATTTGTTTGATTACCATCATTACAGTGTGTTGCATTGCAAAGCATAGTTTAACTGTCTCCCAACCCATTTGTGTGTCAATTTAGCCATACCTTTGGAGCCATTTCAGGTGTTAACCATAGTAAGCTATGGTCTCCAATGTGTGGGCTAAATTGACCAATACATTGACATATGTAGATCAAGATACTCATCCCTGACTGTGTTATTAGCTAGGTCTTAGGAAACACACAATTTAGAGGTGGGTGAAGCAAATATATTTACAAAACCAAAAATAGACAAAATTAATATTCTTGGCTGGGTGGCCGGGGAGGTTGGGAGTCATTGCTAGGGGCGGTGTTGGGGGACAACAGTGCAGTAAAAAATATAGACTGCTGTTGTATGAGCTGTTGTAGCAACAACAAAGTTTGGTCCTGCCGCTGGAGACATTCTTCCTGGCGCTGTATTGATTCTTCCTGGCGCTGGAGAGATTGTCCCTGGCGCTGGAGAGATTGTTCCTGGCGCAGGAGAGATTGCTCCATTAGATTTGCCAGCCGACCAAGTTCCTGGTTCTGGTGTTGGTTTTGGAGCAACTGGTCCATCTGGCGCTGCAGGGCCTCATTTTGTTGCTGACACATCAGCACCTGATTTTCCAACGCCGCAATGCGCTCATTAGTTCCATAACGCGGCTGTTGGCGACTGTAGTCCTCCAGCATCCGGACCCCTAGCTCATAGAAATCTGCACTGGTTGGTGCCACACCTCATCTTGCTGTGGTTTGAGGCTAAACAAATAGAAAACCACATTTTAGTCAAACAGAACCAATGCAGGTATGCCCCTCAAAATAAATCCCCTAAACAGTCACTATACAACTTACCCTTGTCTGAGCCTCGGAAGCTTGGCCACATGGGACTTGGGAAGAGGTCCCAGCTTGGGGTTCTGGTTCCGCCTCCTGCAAAAACAACAATGAAAGGAAATGTGACATGTTGCTTCTTCCACTACCCACGAAGATGCCAATGTGGTTCGAGGTCGTCTACATCAGCCATGTTACCTGCGTGTCCTCCGGCACAGGTAGGCTCGAGGTTTCACTGCCAGAGAGTGGCAATTCAACATCCGAGATGTCCGGCAAGTTGGCATATGCTAAACAGGAAAATCAGGTTAGTAGGTCTGTGGCCCAAACTCTAATGTAACCTGGTTAGGCTATCGAGGCCATACCTCTAAAAAGTGCCAAAATACACACTAGACCAAAGGTATCTGTTAAACTCAGATTGTTAACATGTATGTTACAGGACAAAGAGGCAATAATTTTTGCTAATCACATCAGAAACATTGCTTAAATTACACATACCCGCAATCTCCCAGATGTCTTGAGTGGGGTCCTCACTCGAGCTTGGACCTTGAAAATACATGTGGACACACAAGTTGCCAGAAGCAAGTGCCACAAAAGTAGAGCCAAAATACAGACTAGAGCAAGGCAAAACAACTTACCCTCATCTCTGGCAGCCGGAACTTGAGGGGCCCTTTCTGGACAGCCACTTCCGATATTCGGGTCAACTAAAAAACACAAGGAATGTCTCTAAATATTCAGCAAACTACTACGGGGAATGTTTGGCTAAAAAGATGTCCGCCAAAATACATTGCTATCACTCCAATAACTAATAGACTGACCCTGGGGAGGCAACAAGCACTCCCAAGAGGCATCTTCAAGTTTACCAAGCAAACATGTAGCTTAGTAGACTAACCAAATTGAACCAGTGTAACATAAACAGCATAAAGGATACATTATGTATTGCTCTACACACCAACAGGGTCCTGTTGACCGGCAACATCGGAAGTGGGGTCCAAAGATGAACCAGTCACTTGGCCTACCAAGAAAAAAGAGGAATGAGACACATGCACTTGGGTAAAAGTGGATCAAGCAAGGTGAACACATGCACTTACCGACATCCAAAGAGTAGGTGGGATCCGGAGGAGATGCTGGGGCCAAGGGCATGGGAGCTATGCCAAAATAAAGCCAACATTGAGCCATAGTTAATGTGCGTGCAAAAATACAACATGCATTAAGGTGTGTGAGCAGCTCTTTCACTAATATTCACTAATCAAGGCCAGTGTGGCTCCCACATTGATATGCCGATATATGGCTACACATCTCTGGCTTCAAACATATCTACACATGTTAGGGCCTTGTTAGTTAGTTGCTGTGAGTGTTACAGTGGGCGTGAAATTAGGCCGCAGGCACATATTATTAATACTCAACAGTGCAAAACTTGATTGTTTGAGCTGCTCCCACACCCATTTGTTCACCAAACAACCAGCAACCAAATTAGGGGTAAATACCTTCAATGGCAGACTGGGGTAGCCTTGAGGTTGCTGGAAGGGCAGGAGCTTGGGTGTCCTGAGGCACATCCCGGACAGCAGCATGTGCACCTATGCATAAAGCAACAGACAGAAAAGTAACAAATGTTTGAGCTCTAATGTAATACTTCACAGGTCCTACTGTTAGTTGGTCAGAATGTAAAAATGCAAATCACATGCATTAACATTAGGTTAGTACAAAAGCCAGAAAATATGTACCTTCAGTCCAACCGGTGGTGTCATCCCCAGGATCCACACCCTGCAGCCGAGCCAGTGGGATTTTGGCCTTCAGCATCTCCTCATACGGCCTGTAGGTACTCTTTGGAGCCTGGATGAACCCACTGTCCACATCAAGATCGTGATTCATCTTTTTCATAAGGGCCCCTCGCAAAGTGTAGAAGCGTTTCCTGCAGGATGGGCCACTACGTGGGTGTTGAGCAGTGCTACTAAGCTCCACACCAATGGCATCCCACAGTTTGCTTCTTTCTTGTTTGCCTATGGACTTGCTTTGGGAGCCAAATATCAGCTCCCATTTAGCAAGTGTAAGGCGCACAAGATGATTATTCTCAGCCAAATTAAATTCAGGCTCCCTCTTGGCACCTGGGCGCTTAGCCTGGGGTGCTGCCCCACCTTCAGGCTGTGCCCTTTTCCGTAAGGGAGGTCTGCGCACAGCACCCACCAAACTCCTACTCGGGCCTGCTGTGGCCGGCAGATGTCCTGAATTTGGCTCCATCCTGTAGCTGCACACACACACAAATACACACCCAACAAGCACGCATGCAGACTACAGAATGGCATCGCAATCTCTTAGGCTTGGCCAGGTTTTATGTGCTCTAACAGCCAATCAAAAAGCAGGCCACTTAATTGATTCACACATACAGCCCAGTTCCTTCTAGGCACACCTCCACTGCACTGACTGAAGCATGTGTGTTAGCCAATTAACTCATTACAGACCCCATTAACCAAACAACACACACCCAAATCCAACAATGGACTGATGTATCTCAAACCCTTGTGACATGTGGTTAGCCTAACGGCTATTTAAAAAAACAGCAGCTTACCTTTCATTGGTCCACCACTGATTTTTGGGCCATGTCCGTTAATGCACGCAAGTTTCGTCTCAAGTACGCTAGTAGCGCTACTAGCGTGCGCGTGCGCACTCTGTTTTACGCACACCTGGGTCGGCTAATTGGCGCCCGGAAATAGCAGAGCGACGCAAAAGGCGGCAAAGCGGACCTGTCCCTTTTGAAAGAGAAGTATAAAAGGAAGGAATTTTCTAGCTTCTGCTATTCTTACACTGTGGCAAAGGCTGTGGTGTGGTGCTGTGCTCGCTTCCCTTAGCTCATTTGAGCCTCTGTCTGGTTTCTGTCCTCACTCTCTGTGGCTTGTTGGGTGATTTCTGACATCAGTGCTGTTTCTTTAGGAGCTTGGTTTTGGTGGCATCTGCAAATATTGTGTAGCATACAGCAAGTGAGGCTTGATTTTGGGGCCTTTTGTGGGCTGTGCAGCAACTCCCCTCTTGGTTGTGCCTAACTTAGAAAGCTGGTTTTCAGCAGGCTGGTGGTTTGGACCACTATAGTTCTGGTTTTGTGGTGAGCTGCATTGTAGCGGGTGTGTGTGGAGTGTGATTGTTTGTGTGTGTGTTGTGTGTTAGTGGTTTTTTTTGATTTTTTTTGTTTTTGTATATATCTTTAGTGTGTGTGATGGATAAGAGGGTGATGTATGGTGTCTGGGTGGATGGATGTATGTGTATGCTGAAAGAGCAGGAGGAAAGGGAGCGGGGTGTTGTGAGGCTTAGGGCACCCCGCTCCTTTGCAATCCGCCTTTCAGTATGGGACTTAAGTGACGAGCAGATCAGGAGCCGCTTCCGTCTGAATCGTGCTGCACTACAGTCCCTATATGATCAGATTAAGCACAAAATCGAGCCATCCACCAAACGCACTCATTCCATTCCAGGCATAGTACGCCTGTGTGCCACTCTCAATATTTTGGCACGAGGGACCTTCCAGGCAACCTCAGCCCTCCTCAGCGGGATAAGCCAGGCTACTATGAGCCGCATACTAATCCAGGTAGTTCTGGCAATTTGTGATTTAATCCCAATTTACATCAGGTTTCCTGAGGATGAGGAAGAGGTTGCCAAAATAAAACATACTTTCTATCTGATGGGAGGGATCCCGAATGTGCTAGGGTGCGTTGATGGTACACATATCCCTTTCCGCCCTCCCCGTGCACAGGAGCTGTCCTACAGAAACCGGAAGCAATTCCATTCCATTAATGTGATGGTTGTCTGTGACCCAGACATGAGGCTGCGGGCGGTGAGATCGGGGTTCCCCGGCTCATGCCACGATTCTTACGTCTTGCAGCGGACAGTCCTGTGCCGGAAGTTTGATAACAACGAAATGCCAGCTGGCTGGCTACTGGGTAATAAATTAAACATGTCAATGTATTTTGCAAATATGTGGCCTAGTAAGCCAAATTTAACCAAACTACCACCAAAAAACATGTACTAGTACTAATTGCTGTCTCTCTCCTTGTGTTTTTTCTACAGCGGATAAGGGATATGGGCAGAGAACGTGGGTCATGACTCCGGTCAGGAACCCACGGACCTCTGCCCATGAACGCTACAATGCAGCGCATCGCAAGACCAGAAGCATTGTGGAAAGAACCATCGGCCTGCTGAAAGCACGCTTTCTCTGTTTGGCACGGCCAGGAGGAGAGATGCTCTACAGCCCACAGAAGGTCTCCAAAATCATCCTTGCCTGCTGTGTGTTACACAATATCTGTATTTCCCACCGAATCCAAGCCCCCGAGGAGACAGCACTGGTGCCAGAAATCCCCAACATGCCCGCAGCAAGAAGTGAGGACACCCAGACTGGCGATGAGCTAAGGGAAAGGATGATCACTTCTTTTTTTGCGGTAAACTAAATAACCTTCACTCTAATGCAAGTACTGCACTACTGGCTAAATGTATTAGAACTACCATCAAAAAGAGCCCAAAAACACACTAAGGGGGGTGTAAGATGATCCCAACCACTCTAAGGGGGGGTTTAAGATGACCCAAACCACTCTAAGGGGGGTGTAAGATGACCCAAACCACTCTAAGGGGGGTGTAAGATGACCCAAACCACTCTAAGGGGGGTGTAAGATGACCCAAACCACTCTAAGGGGGGTGTAAGATGACCCAAACCACTCTAAGGGGGGTGTAAGATGACCCAAACCACTCTAAGGGGGGTGTAAGATGACCCAAACCACTCTAAGGGGGGGTGTAAGATGAGCCCAACCACTCTAAGGGGGGTGTAAGATGACCCAAACCACTCTAAGGGGGGTGTAAGATGACCCAAACCACTCTAAGGGGGGTGTAAGATGAGCCCAACCACTCTAAGGGGGGTGTAAGATGATCCCAACCACTCTAAGGGGGGTGTAAGATGATCCCAACCACTCTAAGGGGGGTGTAAGACGCCAATGTTGGTTATCAAGTAATGCATTTTTGTATTTGCAACAACTATACTACTTTAAAGATCTATACTAACTGCACTTTTCTTATTTTTTCAGGCACAAAGACATGCACCGTGATCCATATTTGGGACTTTACAAACTTTATTTCCCTTTACTTTGCTTTTTCCTTTCTGTTTGAATTTTGATTTTCCTTTTCTCTTGTGTTCATTTTAAAATTTTTGTAGATTTTAATAATAAAATCTACTATATATAGATACATGTGGCTATGTGTTTAATTCTGTTGAAAGTTTCCTTGGCATTCTACTTCCTATTGTAATTTTCTTTTTCTTTCTGATTTATGTTTTTATTTCCCTTTTCCATTTTCCTTTTATTTCTCTGTTCTGTTTTTATTTTCTTTTTCTATTTTCCTTTCTCATTTCTGTTTTTATTTTCTTTTTCTATTTTCCTTTCTCATTTCTGTTTTTATTTTCTTTTTCTATTTTCCTTTCTCATTTCTGTTTTTATTTTCTTTTTCTATTTTCCTTTCTCATTTCTGTTTTTATTTTCTTTTTCTATTTTCCTTTCTCATTTTTGTTTTTATTTTCTTTTTCTATTTTCCTTTCTCATTTCTGTTTTTATTTTCTTTTTCTATTTTCCTTTCTCATTTCTGTTTTTATTTTCTTTTTCTATTTTCCTTTCTCATTTCTGTTTTTATTTTCTTTTTCTATTTTCCTTTCTCATTTCTGTTTTTATTTTCTTTTTCTATTTTCCTTTCTCATTTCTGTTTTTATTTTCTTTTTCTATTTTCCATTTCTTTCTCTGTTCTGTTTTTATTTTCATTTTCTTTCTCATTGGTGGTTTAATTGTATTTCCTTTTTCTTTAGAAAATAAATAAAATAATTTAAAATGTGGCTATGTGTTTAATTATGTTTTATTTTGCATTTATATTCTAATATCTGGTTTAATTTAATTTCCTTTTCAACACAAAATAAAAACTCTATAATTTATAAAAAATGTTGCAATGTGTTTTATTCAGAAGGTACTGGATGGCCAGGACACAGCAAAGCTAACAGGCGCTGTGTACAATAGCGTGGTCACACTGACTGACAGCGCCTACAAAGCTGAGGGCCAACATCATATTCAGCAATGTAGGCGTTGTTCCCAACAACGCCAGGTAGCGACTGAGGAGGCCTGCTATAGCGAATCGCTACCGCCCGCGGCTGACGCTAGCGGCGCTCATAGCGCCATACTTCAGTCGCTCATCTGTCGCTACCTGGCGCTATTGATGAATCGGCCTCCCCGTCAGTCCATGAGAATTTCAAACTATAGATAACTATATAGGCGAGATGTCACCGTCTGTTATTTCCTACCCTGGGACTACTGTTCATTATACCAAGAAGAAAGCAAATCTTTTTGAAGAATTGCGCCAGATCTGCTACTTTCACTCCTGTTTAAAGATCTCAGTATGTAAATATTAACTGAATAATTTACTAGACATAATTTTTGCTTGGCTGTCTGCAGGCAGCACACTCTGTTTGACAAGTAATTAGGAACTGGGGAGAGATCCTTGTCTGTTCCTTCTGCTAGATATCAGTTTCATATATGGGCCGCCACAGGCTCTGTAAGAAGCTCCGTCCCTGTAGGTTAAGGACATGTTTTTGATAGGCTGCGCCTGCAGAAGGAAACCGGGACAGTTCCTGGTTGATGACTCTGGAGACCAAAGAAATGAATGGGTTAAAAAATAGGCAGGTAGCTTGTGTGGGGTTCCACATTGCTGTTAACAAGCTAAGCATTAGATGGCTTGTGTTTTGGAAAAATAGTGTTTATAACAAGTCTTATTATATAAGCTATGACAGCATCATTACAAGTCCCATTGTGATGACTGGGATAAATCTGATGCATTTGTTAAACAAATAATATAAATCAGCATGAAACAAAGCTTGGAATATTACCCTATCTCTAGTCAAATTACTGTAGTGCCTAGACCCAGGGTCCCCAACAGGGCCGGCGTCAGCACTGGGCGTACCTGGGCAGGTGCCAGGGCCCCTGCACCTTGGGGGGGGTCCCAACTCATTCCCTCTACCCTGGGCAGCCCCTATGCAGGATGCAGGACTGTGCAGTAACCAGGACTAAAGACTCTCAGCCAGGGGAAGATTGGCCATTGGGAAAAACTTTGTTTCTGTCAGTCCTTCTATTGTTTTATTCTTTCCTTCTTCCCTTTTTCTTTCTTTCTATACATCTATTTTTAATTCTTTCATCTGTTCTTTCTGCCATTCCTCTGCTTTCTTTCTTCTATTATCTCTGTCATTTATTTTATTCTTTTCTATCTTTCATCCATCATTTTTGCTGTTCATTTTCTTTCTTTTTTTTGCCTCCTGTTATTTATGTGAGTCCTCCTATTCTTTATGTCTTTCCTTCTATTCATCTCTTTCATCTTTTTTTTCTTTCTTTCTTTCTTTCTTTCTTTCTTTCTTTCTTTCTTTCTTTCTTTCCTATTTTGTCTTTTTCTGCCATTCCATCTCTGTAAAGTCTTTCTACTCTTCATTTCTGTCTATATTATTATTTTTATCATTTTCTTGCTTCTGTCCTTATCGTTTTTTTTTGGTCATTGCTTTTTTTCTCTTTCATTCTTGCTTTCTTTTTTTCCATAATTTTTTCTTTCCATCTTTCTGTAATTCCTACTATTATTATATATATATATAATAACGTAGCTTTGACGCTGGACAAGTGACTCTGTAGTCCTGTCCAGCATTGATAAATGTGATGACTGGATGGTGCTGCAAAATCAATGCATATGTAGCGCCCTGAGGGAAAGCCGCCCAAGGCAAAGCTACATATAACAACAGGACAACGCTGCAGCGATAGGTAAGTGCGTCCGCCACTCACCGCTGAAGCCTATATCTAAGAAAAAAATCACCAAGCCAGACTCGCGGCACTATAAAACTGAGCGCACTAGCGTCAAGCCCCGGACGCTATGTGAAAAACGTCCATTTCTAAACACATATACACAGGCACCAGAGAGAAACCACATGGAATGACATTGTTTCTTCACTGTAACACTGACACTACAATGGCAGACCAACACATAAAAAAAATGTAAATATATGACAATGGTTGGTGGCCATCCATATATGATAAGCTGCTTTAAGTTGGAATATAACCGCGCTGATTATTTTTAATAATGCAAATTTATATCCATATATGATAAAATAGTGGGAGACTCTATTTATACACAAGCAAATTAAAGACCATTGCATTGTATGAGAGAATGCAACTGAGCGACAGGTGCTACATGGCGCCGGCGCTTTACACTCACTGAGCCACTGCTAGTGATACATGTGATGCTACATGGTGCTATTGGAGGCGCTCACCAGTTTGACTTGTGTATATATATAATGTGCCTGGCGCTCACATGACACTACATGGCATTAGCGATTCTTAAATAAGGCCCAAAATGTACATAAACAGTTTTTATCTGTACTGTACTTATGGAGCAAACCAGACTTGAGTAAAAGTTTGGATGGCAGCAAATCAGTTAGAGGTACAGGACAGTCTTCAGTCTTGCCAAGTACCACCTGATATCATCTCAAGTACCACTAGTACTACTGGTTGGGAACCCGTTGGCTAAGACCACCGAATAGTGTACACAATCTTAGAGCAGTATGTTGTCTCCCTAGGTACCCTGTTTCCCAGAAAATAAGACCTACCCCAAAAATAAGCCCAATTTACAGTTACAGGGCAAATAAGGCAGTTGCCTCGGGCACCAGGACCAGAAGGCCTCCTTTAACCCTTTAAGTGCCAGCCTACCTGGAGTTTTTGTCACGCTTTGTTGCCAGACCATTTTGCACTATTTTGCGCTCCCCATGTTCAAATGTGATTTTTGAAGGGATTTCCAGGGATTTCCCAGGAAAATTATATATTGTTTTTTTCAGCAGAGTCTGGGCTTTAACATGAAATCTCTTGTTTGTCATTTTTTAGGTGTATTCTCAATATTTGTGGGTGAAATATGTGCAAAAAAAATATATATATATATATTTTTTACAATTTGTAGTTTTTTTTTGTAATAAAAAATGTAAGTTTGTCAATAAAATGTTATTGCGTATGAAATCCCAATTTCTCTCGGTTACAGCGGTACCACATATGTATAGGTAGACACCCTTTCCTGCCCAGGAGACTCCCCCAAACTGAAACAGCGCTTTAGGGGATTTTCAGAAAAAATACAACTATGCTATGCAATATGCGCACCTTGCAGTTTTCCCAGAAAAACAACCCTTTACATTTGAATTACCCCCAACAAACTATATATTCTCTGGAAGTACACACCTCAAGCTTTCTAGGTGTACCAGGCTTGTTGATGTGGCCATAGTTTTCTGGAAGTAATCCCTCAATGGATTCTTTGGTTGCAAAGAGTTTCCCTAAAAAAAGGATAAAAAAGCAGAATCAAAGCCACATTTTCCTAAAAAAACTATATACAAACAAGAAAAAAGAAGTTTAATCTGAAAACGCAATATCCCCCGAACAGAACAACACCCAACATGCATTGCTACTGTCAAGGGAAGAGTTGCCAAACACCCCAAAGTAAAGCATGTGCGTAACGGTAATTTTACTTGAAAATTTCAGCTCTGCAGACAAAGTGCGCACCTTGCGATTTTTCAACCAAAACAACCCTTTACATTTGGAATATCCCCCATAAACCATATATTCCCTGAAAGTACACACGTTAAGCTTTCTAAGTGTACCCAGCTTGTTCTAGTGGACTCATCTTTCTGGAATTATTACCTCAAAGAATTCTTTGTTTGCGCAGGGTTTCCCTAAAAAATTAAAAAAAAAGCTGAATAAAAAACACCTTTTCCTAAAATATAAATATGCAAACAAGAAAAAACAAGCTAAGTCTGAAAGCGCAAGGTCCCCCGAACAGAACAATACCCAACATGCATAGGTACTATTAACCCTTTTAATTGCCAGCCTACTTGAGATTTTGTCACCCTCTGTTGACAGGCCATTTTTCCCCATTTTGCGCCATGTTTTGCGTCATGTTTTGCGCCATGTTTTGCGCCATTTTGCTGGAACTTTCAGGAAAATTATATATATATTTTTTTGCAGCAGAGTTTAGGCTTTAACCCTTTTGTTGCCAAGCACGTAACACCTACGTGCTGGCTTGGCTGGGCCTTAAGTGCCAAGCCCGTAGGTGTTACGTGCTTGACTTTGATCGCTTCTAGTTTAAAAAATAAAAATAAAAAATACTCACCTGACCCCTTGTTGGATCCGGCCGGGTCTCCTCTTTAATTTGGTGCCATCCGATCCCCCGTGGGGGGTCGGATGGCTCCAGGAGAGCCCCCGGAATAGGCCGCCCCCCCCCCCGCTTCTGCAGCAGCAGCTGCTAACTGTAAAAAAAAAAAAAAAATAAAAATGACATTCACTTACCTCCATGTGCGCTGGCTCCCGCTGTCCCTCCTCTTCACCTGGGGGGCCTCCGATCCCCCCCCAGGACTTACCGATCTTCAGGAGGGAGCCTGGGAGGCTCTCTCCTCTCTTCTTCAAGATGGCGACCGCCATCTTGCCTCTAAGCCCCGCCCCCTTGGGGGCGGGGCTTATGACGTCATCCCGGTCCCGATCACCGGCTTCAGCTTTCTCAGCTTCTCAGATGCCGGTGATCGGTGCCCTGGAAGGAGGTGACAGGAGATCCTCTGATCTCCTGCCTTCTCCTTCTCTGGATGCCGATCACAGGCATCTGTCAGCTGAGCGGCGAGGGACAAGAGCTTGCAATCGAAGGTAAGTACAGTAAAAAAAAATTATTTTTTTTTAATAAAATACTTTTTTTTATTGTGTGGTGTTTTTTTTTTTACAGTTAACCCTTTGTGAGCTGGTAAGGGGTCCATGAGACCCCTTATACCAGTTCACATGGCTGGGGGGGTGGCATTGCCATTAACCCCCGCACCCCCATTACCTGCCTCCCCAAAGGCCAGGGGGGGGCAGAAGAGCCCGGGCCCACATAGGCTATGTGGGCTCGTAGGCTGCAGGGTGGGGGGGCCACCAAAGCTGGCCCCCCCACTCTGTGCCTACAAGCCCCCATAGCTGGTCCCGGGCTGGTTACTTTGGGTAAGGGGGACCCCACGTCATTTTTTTTTTTGGATTTTTAAGGGTTTTTAACCCTTAAAAATCCAAAAAAAAATGGGGTCTCCCTCCCCGGGAAGGGGGACCCTATGTCATTTTTTTTTTTAATTAACCATTTGTCATCCAGCAGCTATAAAAGACTTCTGGGCAGGAAAGGGTGTCTACCTATACATATGTGGTATCGCTGTAAGCGGGAGAAATTGGGGTTTCTCACGCAATAAGATTTTATTGACAAACTTACATTTTTTATTACAAAAAAACTCTACAAATTGTAAAAAAATATATTTTTTTTATTTTTTTTCACACATTTCACCCAAAAATGTTGAGAATACACCTAAAAAACACAAACAAGACATTTCATGTTAAAGCCCAGACTCTGTTGAAAAAAACAATATATAATTTTCCTGGGAAATCCCTGGAAATCCCTTCGAAAATGACAGTTGAACATGTGTAGCGCAAAACAGTCAAACTCAGTCTGGCAACAGGGAGTGGCAAATGCTGCAGGTAGGCTGGCAGCGAAAGGGTTAACATGAAATATCTTGTTTGTAAATTGTATTTTTTTTTTTTACAATATTATTAAGTAAAATAAATAAATAAATAAATAAATACATTTTTTAGAAAATTGACTCCTTTATTTTAAATAAAAAATGTATTTTATTAAGGAAAAGCATATTGCATGTGAAAGCCCCATTTCTACCGATTAGAACGGTACCACATATTTATCGGTAGCCCCCCGTTCCTGCCCAGGAGACCCCCCTAACTGAAACAAGTACTTTATAACATTCACAAATAAAATACAAATACCATCCACACTACAAAGGGTTAAATCAAGAAAAAAAAATGACCAGGGGAGGGGGACCCCTTTTTTTTTTTTTTTTTAAGGGTTAAAAACCCTTAAAAATCAAAAAAAAATTTGACGTGGGGTCCCCCTTACCCAAAGTAACCAGCCCGGGACCAGCTATGCAGGGCTTGTAGGAACAGGGCGCAGGGGCCAGCTTTTGTGGCCCCTGCAGGCTACAAGCCCGCATAGCCCGTGGGCCCGGGCTCTTCTGCCCCCCCGGCCTTTGGGGAGGCAGGTAATGGGGGTGCCGGGGGTTAATGGCAAGTCACCCGCTAGCGCAGGTGACTTGCCATCCCCCCAGCCTTGTGAACTGGTATAGGGGTCATGGACCCCTTACCAGTTCACAAGGGGTTAAAAGTAAATAATCACACAGACACAAGCAGAGAAAAAAATATTTTATTAATTTTTATTTTTTTTTTTACACTGTACTCACCTCCCATCCATCCTGGAGCACTCTGTCCCTCGGCGATCACTGGCTTCTGCTCACTTGCTAGAAGCCTTTTATAGCTGCTGGATGACAGAACACAAAGGGTTAATAAAAAAAAAAATGACATAGGGTCCCCCCTCCCAGGGGGGGCGGACCCCATTTTTTTTTTTTTTTTTAAGGGTTAAAAACCCTTAAAAATCAAATAAAAAATTGACATGGGGTCCCCCTTACCCACAGTAACCAGCCCGGGACCAGCTATGGGGGCTTGTAGGCACAGAGTGGGGGGGCCAGCTTTTGTGGCCCCCCCACCCTGCAGCCTACGAGCCCACATAGCTTATGTGGGCCCGGGCTCTTCTGCCCCCCCTGGCCTTTGGGGAGGCAGGTAATGGGGGTGCCAGGGGTTAATGGCAAGCCACCCGCTAGCGCAGGTGGCTTGCCATCCCCCCAGCCTTGTGAACTGGTATAGGGGTCATGGACCCCTTACCAGTTCACAAGGGGTTAAAAGTAAAAAATCACACTGACACAGAGAAAAAAAATCTTTATTTTTTTTTTTTTTACTGTACTCACCTCCTATCCGGCGTCCCTGGCCGCTGTCCCGCGCCGCTGTCATGTTGCTGACAGATGCCGGTAGTGATCGGCGCAGGGCGGGTGACAGGCGAGGGGGCTCCGATCGGAGCCTCCTCGGCTGACATCCGCCCTGCTCCGATCACCACCGGCATCTGACAGATGCCGGAGCTCGGAGGGGGTATAGGAGGAGCGGGATGACGTCATCCCGCTCCTCCCACAATGGGCGGGGCTAAGAGGCGGCCATTTCAAGAGGTGAGGACCCGGAAGAGGGTCCTCACCTGAAGCCTGCGCAGCCCAGGGGGGGGATCGGACCCCTCCCTGGTGAAGAGGAGACCCGGACAGAAGGCTCGGGCGCGGAGGTGAGTAAATGACAGTTTTATTTTTTATTTTTTTTACAACGGCGAGTCAGCGCTGGAAACAGGGGGGGGCGGCTGGTTTCGGGCCCCCCCCTGAAGACGGAGGACGACGGGGGGGGCGATCGGATGCCCCCCCCCAGGAAGAGAGGACCCCAAGCTTCACAGGGATACCAGAGGTAAGTGGGGTTTTTTTTCTATCTTTTAACTGTTTGGGGGAAATGCCAGGCACGTAGTTTCTACGTGCTTGGCACTTAACGGTAGGAGAAGCAACCACGTAGAAACTACGTGCTTGGCATTTAAAGGGTTAAGGTCAGGGCCATTTTTTGGGTGGTAGCAACCTGTCATGTCAATATGACACAAGTGTGACATGACAACCTGTGTCCTATTGTGGAGCCGCACAGATGGCGGGGAGTCGCGTGCAGGAGCCAAGACTTATAAGTATACAGCATGCCTCACACTTCACACACCTGTCTAGCTGCTCTCAAGCCCACTACGGGTGCAGTAGCACCCATAGCAAATTTTGATATTTTTGATGGACTGGAAAGGGGTAGATGAGTTGCCCTATTATGCTAGCTCTATCTATTTTGGAAAGAAAATGAAGAACAAATTTAGATTGTTTATGGAAAAATAAGATATCCCCTGAAAATAAGCCCTAGAACAAATATTAATATAACACCCTGTCTTAAATTTAGGTAAACACAGTAGGACACAACATCTAATATCAGACCGCAGGACCTGGAATGCAATAACTTGGATGTTGACAGGACAGCCAGTCCCCGTGTTCAAATTCCCCTGAGAAAATGTGTTTTCGTACCTGAATGCAACACATGGCTGAAACAAATATAAATGAGGCTACAGGATGGATATCAAGCCATTTCTTAAAACAGGTTCTACACAATCAGATTAAAATCAGAGCTGGACTTAGGGAACAAGACAGGTTAAAGATAGGAGGCAGTGGGTTTAAAGAGGAATATTGCAGGTATAGTTAATAAAAACTCCCTAACCTGGCTTCCTAGGCTCCCTGCCCCTTCGGTTTAAAGTGGACCAAAACCCAGGAGTTTGACTACCCTGGGTTTTGGTCCTTGCCCCCGGGGCATCTCGATCGAGGGTGCCTCGCTTTGTGAAACCCCCCAAGTCGCCTGAAAAATTCACCTCTTCCCGGTCCTACAACGCATGCGCAGACGCTCATTCAACCAAAGCCCCTTTGTCCAGGAGCTCGTCTAATGCAAGCGTATCGGGGACCACTGGCGGCCGCATCCTCTGCTACCCTCTAACAGGTAGTGTGCTCGCGTCGGCCATTCACAAAGACCCGGGCACTAACCCTGCTAAAAGGGGTAGTGGGGATGCAGCCGCTGCTTGTGCATGCGTAGTTGGACCGGGAAAGAAGGTGAGAGTTTTTTGTGCGACCGGGGGGGGGGTTTCACACAGCGGAAAACCCCCAGGGTGAGGGAGTATGCCTGTCCTGGAGTCTCATAGAATCCAGGGTTGGTTTTGGTCCTCTAAAAGTTTCCAATTATAAACTTAAATGTCTGATCACATTGCGTTCCGGCAACACTCCATCCCGCGCCGTCTCCATCGGTCAGCGCCATCTTGCCTTGCCATCATGCTCTGTGCTGTCCCTGAGATCTTGTGCATGCGCAGTGTCAATGCATAGGCTGCAATGACATTCGGACAAATCCTGCAAGATTTTTAGAGGGACGGCGATGGGTGAGTATATCTAAGGCTTGCAGCCTTCACTCTGGCTAAGGGGGGTAGAAAAGGGGCAGGAATGCTGCTGGATGTTGGCGTTTTAGATAACACTGACATCCAAAATGCAGTGAGGGAGGGAGGTGGGATGGTGAGAGGAACATCAGAAAATGTCTGATGTTACCCTTTAAATCAGAAAGTAAGAGTTCATCAACCAAAGAGTAATCCAAGAAAAAGAGTTGCCAATCTTATGGATTCTCAAAGCCCATTATACTATGGAGGTGTATGAAGAGGACCTTCATATCCCATTCATTGCATATCCCATTAAACCATTAGCCTTGATAGATGGCATAGAATATTTTAAAAGCAGACCCCCCTCTCAAGCTATATTTTCAACAGCTGAAGTCAGGCTTGAATTAATGTGCAGACATATTGTTGCATCTGGGTTTCTGCACTTTTTCATAGACAAGATTTGGATTGATCTTGTTGTAAAACCAGAGGAAAACATTTTGTGATTTCCAGTTATTGACAGTAGATGTGTATCTGTATTTAGAAACGACTCTCTTACCTTCCTGAGAAAACATATTTGTGCTACAGGCTAAACTCATCAAGAGCAACCTTTACCTGGTCTTGTTACTCCCCCGTGACCCATGCAGTCAGTATGATTTTTATAGCAGAAAATGACAAATAGAGAAAATAAAAGCAGCATTGCAATGGGGAGTAGTTACTGCAAAAATGCTGTGCCCAAGCTTGTTTTTTATTTTACTGGATGGAATTAACAACAGTTTTTTTCAATGTACCATTCTACTTCTACATGAGAGTTGTTTCAGTACACCAGCGTACTTAAACAGTACAGTCTATGTAACCAGCCACATTTTCTCTAGTGCTCATTCCTTTCTTTGCTGGATGCAACAGGGATGGTGGCAACTGGATACAGTATAGGCCCTCTGTGGCCACTGCCATGCTGATGTGGCTTGGAATGACAACTGGTAGGCTGAGGTCAGGCGTAACTAAAGTTTGGCAAAAGGGCAGTAGCTCCAAGCATGTTCAGACATGGCTAAAGTTGGTAATGGGCTCAGGCACTAGGACCTGATGTGGCAATAGTCAGTAACAGGCATTTGCGCGTGGTTAATATTAGGCAATTGGCACTTGGATTTGGTTAGATATGGAAATAAGCAACAACAGTTACAGGCACTTGGACGTGGTTAGATATGGCAATAGTCGAAAACAAGCACAGGCACTTGGACATGCTTAGATATGGCAATAGTCAATAACAAGCACAGGCACTTGGATGTGGTTAGATATGGCAATAGTCAATAACAGGCACAGGCACTTGGATGTGGTTAGATATGGCAATAGTCAATAACAGGCACAGGCACTTGGACGTGGTTAGATATGGCAATAGTCAATAACAGGCACTTGGACGTGGTTAGATATGGCAATAGTCAATTACAGGCACAGGCACTTGGACATGGTTAGATATGGCAATATTCGAAAACAAGCACAGGCACTTGGACATGCTTAGATATGGCAATAGTCAATAACAAGCACAGGCACTTGGATGTGGTTAGATATGGCAATAGTCAATAACAGGCACAGGCACTTGGATGTGGTTAGATATGGCAATAGTCAATAACAGGCACAGGCACTTGGACGTGGTTAGATATGGCAATAGTCAATAACAAGCACAGGCACTTGGATGTGGTTAATGTGGCTCAATAGTTTGATACTGGCACTTGAACATAGAGTATTGTTGAAATATGGTCTGGCGGAAACCTCCTGTAGCGACAGAGGCACAATAGTGGCTACAATGTCGGAAGTGAGGTGGTGGTTAAAAGACACAAACACCTTAGCAATTAAACTGCCTCCTAAAGTAACCCAAACAGCTATCCTTTTAGGTAAAACTCTGGATGTTTTATGCTTTATAGTTATAATTTCTTGTGACAGTGTAGAACTTTCGCCCCCCAAATCTTGGTATTTCCTGATTACTTTTGTATCCTAACATCCGACAAATCTGATTGTATGGCAGGAAGACATAAAAAGTCACCACACCCAGATTTGTCATGTAGAAAAAACAGACCAAGAAGAGTCATTTCAGAACCTGTGCACTTTTCAAGGTTTATTTAACCCCCCAAAAAACAGACACTCACTTTCTCTCCCGCACAGTCGGTTCTCAAAAACCTTTCGGTGTTCCAAGAACAGTGCTCCCGGGGCCTCATATGACATCCTGCTACTCACATCAGACACACTGCGCCATCTTGTCAAGATATGGCTGGACCCTTGACTGCAGTACCACTTAGCCACCTGCTGATTGCACTGTTCCTCCCACTTAGGCACTCCTTCTGGGCTAATTGCTCAGATGCACCTGCTAATTATCAGCCCATAAATCAGCTCCACAGACAAACCTCAGTGCTCCAGTATCTGTTTGCCTCCCTGGACTTCAGACCTGCCGTTCTGCTCTCATGAACCTCCATTCTCAGATGCTGTTCCTATTCAGCTTCCAGTCCTGTTCCTAGTCCTGTGCCCAGTCCTGCCCTGCCCTACCTTTCAGTCCATACTCTCCAGTGTCTTAGGTGCTTGGCAGCCATTGTCTGTGGCGCTTGTATAATATATATATAAATATATATATATATATATATATATATATTTATTGTATTTGATTTGGGTGTGTGTTCGGTTACTGTTGTACTGTGTATGCGGGAGGGGAAAGGCTAAGACTAACAGCTTGCAGTTAGTTGTGGAGCAGGGTGCAACCCGCTTGCCTCTCGTTATCGGAAACCAGGGTTTTTCTTTTAAACTAAGTAAGCCAGTTCATTGAAATAAGTCTTGAGAAAATTTCACAAATTATACGAGTCAGCATCAAACACATTTTGGAATATTAACTTATCTCTAGTCAGGTACCTCTAGGACCTAGACCACAGGGAAGGGCATTTGCATATCTCCTATGTATGTGTATATCCCTCTTCTAGTCAAACCGCAAAGGCTGGCTTTAGGGTAAGTGACGTCCTGTGCAAGATTTAAGGATGGTGCTCCCTTCCCAGACACCAAAAATCGAAAGCAAGCAACAGAGGAAACACAGAAAAGAGGCAGACAGAAAAACAGAGGGAATGTAAAAAAGAAAGCCTGAAGGTAGACCAGAGAGATATAAAGAGGAAATAAATTTAGAAAAACAAATAGGAATTTAATATGAAGAGAAAGTGAAAAGAGAGGACAGAGGGAATGTGAAAAAGAGAAAGGAGAAGAAAAAACATAGACATGACATAGAAAGTGAGAGATAGATAAAGAGATTGAAGGAAGGTACAAGAGAAAGGTTAAGAGAATAGGAAAATGAAAGCAAGATAGGGGGAGTGTGAGGAAACAATAGAGAGAGAATGAATGAGGGAAAGAGATTGAGATGGGTAGAATGTAGAGCAACAAGAGAGTGGGGAAGAACAAAGAGAGTTGAATACGGCTAGAAAAAGAAGATGAAGAAAAAAGAAAGAGGGAAAGAAAGAAAGAGAGAGAGATGGAGAGAGAGAGAGAGAGATAAAAGAAGAAAAACAAAGAAAGAAAGAAATGTAGGGAAGTAAAAGAAAGGAGGAAGATGTGAAGAAGCTGAAAAAGAGGACAGGTGACAAAAGAAAGATGGAGGGAATGAGGAAACAACACGAAAAATAAGGGGGTTCAGAAAGAGAGGTAAATGTAGGGATCATGAAATAAAAGAGAAGGGGTAAGGGGAATTCAAGAAGAAGGTAAAATCGAATTATGAAAAAAAGTCCAAAAAAGGAAATAGAGAGATTGGTGTGTTTAGGGGAAAAGAGAGGTCTGCTGGTACAGTTGAGAGCTCCTGGTATTCGAGGTGGCACCCTGTGTGACTGCACACCTTGCACACCCCAAAGCCCGGCCATGTAAACCACAGATTTTCAACTAGATTTAGGTTTGGACTCCTGCTAGCAGTGAAAAAGGACAATATGAGTTTATTTTTCAAAAGTTCTGAAATTATTCCTCTGATGGTCTGATTTTTTTAAATGAAAAGATCCGCCTTTTTGTATACACTTGTGGGAAGTAGCTAGTATAGATAGTAGACGTGATGCTTTAACTAAATGGTCTAACAGAGGTAAAGGTTTATATACTAAAAAATATGATGGAAATGTCCTTTTAAATAGAAATTTTTATTGCCTCGCTTTTCCCAAGGCAAGCTTGTTAAAATATCTTCAGCGATTTTATTTTGAAACCACTCACTTTAAGCCATTCAGTTTTATAACAATGCAACTTTCAAGAATACATAAAATTGTCTTTTTCTATTGAAACTTTCTTCTTTTTTACGAGCATCAAGAGACCTGATCCTAGAATATCGCTGCTCATCAAGGTGGTAATATTTGTATGGGGACATCTTAAGCACAAAAACAGCAAATGCGTCTACCTTTCAATTCTATATTAAGACAAATTTCTCCCAAAAGATAATTTGTTGCCATAATATGAACACTCATTTTTTATATACATTGTCATTGTTGTTTCATTTATTGATTTTTTTTATAGCATAAAATCTCTCTCTATTAAGGTTTTGCTGCTTATCGGTTTCCTTATGATGATTGTTTTTTATTATTTTGAGGTTTATTTTGGGGAAATGGTAAAGTACGCAGCCAGTAACATTTTTGTTGTTCTCCATAGATTCTGTCCTAGGAGTTTTTGTTTCATTTGATTTACTTTTATTCTGATTGATGGGGTCTTATAACACAAATGATGCATGAAAGGTAGCTGGACTTTTTAGCTGTAAAAAGTATAAATAATTTACACACGTGATTGGCATAAAAAGTAGCCATTCTCTGTCTTTTAAACTTGTTTGAATTATTTAAAGGAAAAAAGTGGACACGCTCACCTGCTGGTTATGTGAAATTGATAGCTTGGCCATTCCCCAATGCCTTTTTGAATTCTTTGAGCAGCTTGCCACTCCTTTCATACTGTAGGTGTTTATTATACTCATGCAATCTTTCATCTATGCTTCTTACATGGCCAACTATTTTTTTCCATTTGTTGGATCACATTTGGGCATAAAGTAAACAATAACAAAAACTATAACGCCAATTCTGGCTGAGACTCCCCTGCTTCCCGACAGCATCTCCTGTAGAGTCTGTGTATCCCGAGAGTCTGATATCTTGGTGGTTCTAAATGTATGACTTTGTTCTCCAGAGATGTGTAAGGTGGAGTATGAGACTTTGGGATCAAGGTTGAGAAGTTTGTGCCCTTTCAGCCTGCTGATTAATGAGGATTTTTGGAAGCATTTTATTTTTGGTTCAAAGAGCAATCCTTCTCCCACTTTCCTAAAAATAGCAGGTAAAAATCAGGGTGGGTGGAAATATGTATCCCATAGTTTAGGAGTGTCAAGTACCATCCTCAAGAGCCACCAACAGGTCATGTTTTGTGGATTTCCTTATGGCTGGTGATCCACAAAATATGGCCTGTTGGCAACCTTTGAGGAGGGGGTTTGACACATGTGCCGTACTGTAGATCAATGAATGTCACATCTCTAATCTATGGCCTACACAGACAGACTCAAAAAATTTTGATGTGCATCTCTCGACAGCCATCACATGACTACCAAACATAGAAGGGGCTGTCCAGGAAACAAGCATAATAAGGCTATAAGCATCTTCCCTGATGCCAGTACCACGTCTCTCTTTGTAGAAAAAATAAGGGGAGGAGAATAAAAAAAAACATTTCGAACCAATGGTGGGCAAAAATCCCCTTCCCCCCAGCCCAAAATTAAAAGCAGGCAACATGCAGGATCCTACCCCCGTACCCTTACCAGGCATTGTGCAAAATCCCCACCAATCAACCTATACCAGGCAGTATGCAGAATTCCCCTCAATCAGCCTATACCACGGATTGTGCAGAATCCACCCCCAATCACCCAATAACAGACAGTGTGTGAAAGTTCCCCCACCATCACCCTATAACAGGTAGTGTGCAATATCCACCTCAATTACCCCGTAACAGGTAGTGTGCCGAATCCAATCCCCAATCTCCCTGGCATTGTGCAAACTCTCCATTATAGGCAATGTGCAGAATTCCCCCCAATTACCCCATACAGGTGGTGTGCAACTGTGCAATTTCTCCCCCTTAATAAGAAATTAGCAGAATCCCCTCTCCCCCCCCCCATCACCCTATAACAAGCAGTGTGCAGATTCTGTGGTAGTATAAAACACCACATTTACACATTTATGTGCTCAAATAGGGACTTATGTCAGATTTATCCAATAATGTGTACATGGGGTTGCCATTCCCACTTTGATCACTAGATGGAAGTATAAGACCACATTTAAAAAGAATTATAATGCAGATTTGCAATTTAGGATGCATAAGATACATATGGGGAACAACAGGAAACTGCTGAGAATGGTTGGAAGATTTTTGGAGGGAAAACTACAAGCAACACCGCTCAGCTCTGTGGCCACTGCACCAATCACAAAATATGGAGAAATGCAACAGTTTTCTCCTCTCTGTTGACCGGCTGGGACCGGGCGCAGGAGTCCCTAGAACAGGAATTTTCACTGTCTCCCCTGGCCAGACAGTCCCTCTTGTGGTGGTTGGACCCCAGAAATCTTTTGGTGGGCAAGTCCTTTCTGACTCCCCGGTGGGAGATAGTTACCATGGATACCAGTCTGACTGGCTGGGGAGGCATCTGACAGACGCAGAAGTTCCAGGGTCAGTGGGGTCCACAGGAGAACCACTTGCCCATAAGTCTCCTGGAGCTGAGAGCGATCCGGTTGGTGCTTCTTCAACTAACTCCCCAGCTAAGGGGCTGTGCGGTACAGGTTCGCTCGGACAATCAGACGGCTGTCGCCTACATCAATCACCAGGGCGGGACTCGGAGCAAGCGAGCCCTCAAGGAGGTGACCCAGATTCTAACTTGGGCAGAGGAGAATGTCCCCTGCATCTCTGCAGTTACATCCCTGGGGTGGAAAACCAGGAGGCAGAATCCCTGAGCAGGGGGGAATCTCGTCTGGGGGAATGGTCTCTCAGCAACAAGATCTTTCAGGCTCTGTGTCTCCGCTGGGGTCAGCCGGATGTGGACCTTTTTGCGTCCAGACACAAGAGATCCTCTGGCCTTCGCCACAGACGCTCTGGCAATTTCTTGGACGGAGTTCGGGTTCCTTTATGCATTCCCTCCGTTTCCACTCCTGGGCCGAGTGCTGCGCAAGATAGCCCAGGAGGGGGTACCAACCATCCTGGTAGCTCCTCGTTGGCCGAGGCGGCGTTGGTTCGTGGACATAGTTCAGATGTTAGTCGATCGCTACATCATGCCCTACGACCCAGGACTTCTCACTCGGGGGTCGCTGCGGCACCCCAATTTATAGACGCTGGCTTTGACGGCCTGGCTATTGAGACCTCAATCCTGACGGAGAAGGGGCTGTCAGCCGCGGTTGTTCAGACCATGATTCAGGGACCGAAGAAGTTTTCTTCCATGATTCACTACAGAGTTTGGCATGCCTACATTGCTCGGTGTGAATTCAAGAGTTTCCTTTGTCGCACATTCTCTGTTTCTAGGATTTTTTTCTTTTTGCAACACGGCTTAGACTTGGGTCTACAGCTGAGCACCCTCAAGGGCCAGGTCTCGGCCTTGGCCATCTTTTTCCAAAGATCCTTTGCCAATCATAGACTGATCAGGACTTTTTTCCAAGGGGTTACCCATGTACGTCCACCGCGTAAGCCTGAATTACCGGTGTGGGATTTAAATTTGGTGCTTTCTGCTCTCCAGGACCCCCCCTTTGAGCCCTTGTGTGATGCTGCCTTGTCTATTTTGACCCTAAAAGTGGTCTTTTTGGTAGCTATCACCTCGGTGCGTCGTGTGTCAGAGCTGGCCGCGCTTTGTATGAAGCCTCCTTACTTTGAGCGGCATAAGGATAAGGTGGTGTTTCGTTTTAAGCCTGATTTTTTGCCTAAGGTCGTTTCTCCCTTTCACCTTAATGAGGACGTTGTATTGCCTTCCCTTTGTCCTGCACCGACTAATTCTAAGGAACTGACCCCCCATGCCTTGGATGTGGGCAGAGCCATTAAGTACTAACTGGTTGCGACAGAATCCTTCAGGAAGTCGGATTCGCTCTTTGTTCTCACTGAGGGTTCCAGAAAGGACTTGCCTCCGGCCAAATCCACTCTCAGTAAGTGGATCAGACAGGCGGTGGTGCAAGCATATTCTGCCAAGGGGAAGGAACCCCCTTTTCGTGTTACAGCTCATTCTACTAGAGCTATTGGTGCTTCCTGGACTTTTCAGCACCAGGCCTCTGTTGAACAAGTGTGTAAGGCCGCTACTTGGTCTTCTGTTCATACCTTTACAAAGTTTTACAAGGTTGACGTTAGGGCCTCAGCTGATGCTGTCCTTGGCCGAAAGGTGCTTCAGGCAGTAGTGAAATGAACTACATGCTGTTCCGCACTGGGGATCCCGCCCTAATGGACACTGCTTTTGGATGTCCCACATGTCATCACTTCTGGGATGACCTGGACTGGATATAGTGAAAAATACAATTCTGTGAAACTCACCTGTAGAATTGTTTTTGAATATATCCAGTCCAGGTCATCCCACCCTGCCTTTGTTCATTATCTCTTGTTTTGCCTGTTATGGTGATTACCATTTTTATATTGGACCGTTGGCCTTAATTTTTTGTTGGAGAGAGTACATGCTGAAGCTATGTCCGGCACCTTGCACATGTGCAAGTTATGTTATGTTAGGGATTTTGTCATGGCACAGAGTTGCTTGTGGACTTGGTAAAGAGGTAAGTGCATAGGGGAATCTTAAGGTTTGGACAAAGCAAAATATATTTTACCTTGAAGCCTCATAACCAGGTAGATTAACAGGAGCAACTAGAGGATTCAAACACAGATGTGCTCTAACCAATGTTTCAAACCTTAAAAGCCATTAAAATAATACTATCCAACACAAAATTTCAGCCAAAGGAAAAAATTAATACAGCTTGTTACTTGCCCCACACTGGTTGGCAGGGGCGCCATCTTACATTCACCAGCTCCGTTATGCTGACTGCTGTCCCCATAACTGATTAGCCATCTGAAGAGACACTTAAATTCAATTCTGCAAAGACAAGTTATCATCTGCTGCTGAGGAGGCCCTGCAGAAGGAGCAGAGTGCACTTTGAGTTTTTGAAAAGCAGGCTAAATATATGTCCGGGAAAAAGATGGCTTGCAGGTTGCTCTCTCTTCAGACTATCAGGGGTCAGAATGAATTGTGCAGTTCTACTGTGTGTAATACATCCGATTGCCAAGTACACTCCAGTTTTCCCCTAGGCCACACTGACCGTCCATGCCAGCACCGCATCAACAGTAAAGCCTTGGCTGGCCAGCATCACCGTGCATGGATTGTCCAAATGCCCGACAGCCAGCCACAGTTAGTGCGGATGCCGTGGGACAAGAACAATACATTCCGGTTTAATGTACTTTTAGAGCTCAGAGCTTTTACAGAAATGGTAATCTAATGTGGGGCATTGATTGTAGTAAAACTCCCCAAAAGATCTAAAATGAGGGCGATGGCCAATATTTGTACAGTATAAGCTTGATTCAGTGCCATGCGTTCTCACGCAGTTTCCATGGCGAGAACCTTACTTTTGTACCTTGTGCGATTCAGCAGAATTCAGTAGAATTTTACATGCATGTTTTGAGGCGTACATTTGCATATGAGTCCCAGCTCAAGCACTTAGGCCCTTATTTAACAAGGGATAGCGCCAGGTAGCGACTGGTGAGCGAACGGTAATGACGGTCACCGCCACGAGAACGCCGGCTCCCCACCACAATCACACATTTATCAAGCCGATCCTGCTTAGCGACTGAGATAGCGCCAGATAACGACTCATTCATCATTATTCCAGCCTCACCCCACAGCGCCAGCGAGCGACCTTGAACAGCGACAGGTATGACCTCTCGCTACCTGGCGCTCTCCAATGCATTTCAATGGAACAATCTTTAAATATTAATAATTAATTGATATTTTTTTTTTTTTTTTTTTTTTTTATGTGAAAATTTCTGTTACCACTTCTGCCATGTTAGATATATTTTTTTAAGGTAAGAAAAAAATAAAAAAAAAATTTGTGCAGAATTGATATTACAGGTCTGATATTAATGTATTCATATTACAAAACGTTTTTATAAAACTTGTTTTTTTTGGTTTCCCAAAATATGGTTGTTTGGGGGTTAAAAAACTACTTTTAACCCATCGCCGCCAGCGCTCTGGGGTTTAAACATGCATTTCACAGCGCCAGAATTTTTGGAGCGTGATTTGTTAATGAATATGGTGGGAGCCGGTCGCTATGGCCATTCGCTATCATGCGCTCCCATACAGCGCGGAACCTGTCAAATAGCGACTCATCACCTTGTATTCAACATTACTGCACACCGACTGAGTCGCTATCAACAACCAAACAACGGCCAAGCACAGCGACTACTAGCGGGCACTGTGAAAATACCGCTCAACTGTCGCTACCTGGCGCTATTAATAAATCAGCCTCCCACACAATTCAGGGACCATATTTCACTTTGGAGACATTGGTGTTATAGTTTCCTTCATCTTTTTTGCCGGCAAGAAAGGTGCTCTTGCTGTGTTTTTTTATCATATTTGGAGAAATGGAACCGTTTGATAACCACCTTGCTGTGAGATTGATGAATCTTCACTGTTTATAATCTCTTGTGATTATAGTGGCTTTTTAAAAAAAATATTTGCAATTCTCCAGATTTTGCAAAAAATTAAGTTTTAAATGTATTTAACATTATTTTTCGTAAAAAAAAGTGATTTATTTTAATTATTTAAACCCAAAAATATAAAATAATATGACATTTGACTATATTTGGATATTAGGATTAAATAACACTTATGATATTGCATAAATATTTCCAAAAGAAAAGGAAGAAGAAAAAACATGATTACAGATGTATTAGAGTCAGGTCCTACCATGCATGCTAGGCATAAATACTAAAATATATATAACAATATTACATTTTTACAAATCAGTATGGGGAACAAATATTCTCCAAATGATGGTAGGCAGGAGAAAGGAGAAACAGTTAGCTAAACCTTTGGCGCTGCATTTGAGCATGCTTTGTTATTAGAAAGCTGGCGAATGCTTTTATTTCTTGCAACAAGAGGTCTGCTGGGAGTCATTTCTTGCTTATACTGGGCTTGGGCAATCGTCTCCCTCACCTGCTTGCACACAAGCGGGATCATCTCACAAGGTTACCCTGAATCATGTGAGCGAGCGAGAATTCACATATGCGAGTTAGTTTTCTCATGGAGCTAAGTTTTTTTTTTAGGACAGCACTGAATTGAGCCTTATGTTATATTCCCAAAATATTAGAACAAACATGGATGCAGGTAACAGGGGCAGTTGGCTAAATGCTTAACTGCATACACATTTGGCCAATGGGCAGAAATGGCAAATATAGCAAAAAATGTTAGGCAATACATGTATGTATGGGCAGTGGCGCACCCAGGACTTTGTCTTGAGGGGGTCCAGTTGGGGTGGAAGGGGACATGGATGAGACGTGGCACCTCTAAACTTTAGCACACCAAATTTTTTTGCAGTTAGGCCGAGCCCACGCCCATGACGCACCCCTAACTAGAGGCTTAACTAAATGTGCCTGGGCCCTGTTGCTACCCATTAAATAAGGTCCTTTCAAGACTCATAGAGTAACATTTTTTTCTGTATTTTTTTGACTTTTTAATTGGATGCAGCTAGACAACTAAAGCAGCCCATCAACCAGATTTTAGCCCTCCCCTCACCAAATCAGGATGGCAAGACCCATACAGACCCGCCCCCAACCAATTAGGAAGGGGAACAGGTGTGGCATAGGCAGGCTGTCCACAACGGAGGGGGCAGCTGCAAGCTGGTGCGGACTACAGTGTCCAGGTTGTGGCCAGTGAGTGGACAGCAGCTGGCAAGCACACATCGCCTGTTATGGAGAGGTGTTCTGCCACACAACCTGCAATGGAATGATGGGGGGGTTCTGACGCACAGCGTGCAATGGAGTGATGGGGGGCTCTGCTACACAGTCTGCTATGGGGATGATGGGGAGCTATTCAAAGCATGCCTCAGACTACAGGGAACGGATGATGCATGTAGACCTACACTATTCCTGGCAACTTTGGGCCTTTTTCATGAAGGGATAGCGTCAGGTAGTGACTTGTAAATGACAGGTAGCGTCAGGTAGCGACAGGTGAACGCCGGACACGGCACGCAATTACACATTTATCAAGCAGATTCTGTTGAGCGACTGGGATAACGCCATGTAGCGTCCAATTCATCATTATCCCAGCCTCAGCGTACAGCGCCAGTGTTCAGCCTTGCACAGCTTTACGTATTACCTCCCGCTACCTGTCGCTCTCCCATACATTTCAATGGACTTTCTTTTATTTCTCTTTAAACAGGGGGTTTTTATAATTTTTTTTTTAAATCTCAAATAATGTTGTGACCTCTCCTGGCATAGAAAAAGCCATTTTTGAAAATATTTTTCATGTGTTATATATTTATGCAGAATTGACATTACAGGTCTGGCATTAATGTGTTCATGTTACAATATTATTACAATGTAATTCCATATGTTTTCGCTTTGTTACTGGTGGATGCATGTTAAAAAACAACCTTTAATCACAGAGCCTCCGGTGCTCTGGGCTACAGCGAAGCATTTTTGAGCGCCAGAGTTGTGTTAGGCTGTTTTTTTGAGTCGGTCGCACTGACCAGTCGCTAACATTCACTCCCATACAGCGCTGTACTGGTCATATAACGACTCCCCACAATGTATTCATCATTGCTGCACAGCGACTGAGTCGCTCTGAACTAGCGACCCACGGCCGAGCACAGCGACTACTAGCGGGAGCTCTAAAATGCCTGCTACAGACGCTCATCTGTCACTACCTGCCGCTAATAAGGAATCAGTCTGTTTGACTAATAGAACGTAGGATTCTAGCCCAGCTTCTTCTGTGCCTCCAGCAGCCCGATGACTGAACACAATGTTGGTAGCTGTACCTATTCCAGTCAGAGACACAGCTGCTATGGATAGTGCAGACGGGGAGGCCGATTCATTAATAGCACCAGGTAGCGACAGATGAGCGACAGTAGCGTTATTTTCACAGCGCACGCTAGTATTCGCTGTGCTTGACCGTTGTTCGGCTGTTGACAGCGACTCAGTCGGTGTGCGGTAATGTTGAATACGGGGTTAGGAGTCGCTGTTTGACAGGTTCCGCGCTGTATGGGAGCGCATGACAGCAAATGGCCATAGCGAACGGCTCCCAGCATATTCATTAACAAATCACGCTCAAAAAATTCTCGCGCTGTGAAATGCTTGTTTAAACCCCAGAGCGCTGGCGGCGATGGGTTAACCCCCAAACAACCATATTTTTTGTAAAAAAAAAAAACATGTTTTTCAAAAAATTTTGTAATATGAATACCTTAATATCAGACCTGTAATATCAATTCTGCACAATTTTTTTTTTTTTACCTTAAAAAAAATATCTAACATTGCAGAAGTGGTCACAGAATTTTTGACATTTAAAAAAAAAAAAAAACATTAATAGCAATTAATTAAGAATATTTAAAGATTGCTCCATTGAAATGCATTGGAGAGCGCCAGGTAGCAAGAGGTCATACCTGTCGCTGTTCAAGGTCGCTCGCTGGCGCTGTGGGGTGAGGCTGGAATAATGATGAATGATTCGCTATCTGGCGCTCTGTCAGTCGCTAAGCAGGATCGGCTTGATAAATGTGTGATTGCGGAGGGGAGCCGGCATTCTCGTGGCGGTGAGCGTCATTACCGTTCGCTCACCATTCGCTACCTGGCGCTATCCCTTGTTAAATAAGGGCCTTACTTGTCTCCATAAAATGAAGCAGTTAAGGAAAAAATTAGTATTTTGGTGAGACTGGTCAAAGCACGACAGCAATGGACTTAACTTCTGCACTAAAAGCGGTCTAGGTCTGCTTTGACATCCTTACTTCAGGAGCAACTATTTGTAGCATAGGCTTCAAAATAATGTATTTAGCAAATGTTGCTTCACACTGTGGAGCCCAGGGAACAATGCTGAGACAGCCGCCAAGCATATCCACAACTCAAAACATGGGAAGATTCAGTAATAAAGATATCACGGCTGGATGCAAACTGGCAAATAAGCACTTTTCATAAATGTATGCAACAGCCCTCTTTTTATAACAAACAGTTTTTAATTTTACAACTACCCTGAAGAGTAATATGTTTTTTGTCTAACAATTGTTTTTGTATTTTACAGACTAAGATGAAATATAAAACAAGAACCAACTCTCCCAAATAGCGCAATTTCTGTGTGGCCTTTGTAGATGAATTAAATCAGTTTAAGTTACCATCAGGGAAAAAAATCGTATTAACTGATGCTAATTCACTATGGCTTTCAATTCAAAAGGCAAAAACAACTCAAAAGAGTTTAAATTAACAAAGCATTTAGAACATCACATATTTCCCACGAGGGTGTTAAATTGTTCAAGTGCAATTTACTTTAGCAAAACAAAAGCTAGCCAATATGCTTAAAATGATCCCTGGAAGCACGGCATATCCAAGAACAATGGAGAAACTGTAGAGCGGAGAAATAAAATGCCTTCCGCGTGCTGTTATCCCAAATAAAACTCTACACTCTAGCTGAGGATCAATACATCTCTGAAACCTGGGCTGTATTTCCTATTAGGCTCTCAAGGGCCTGTGCCTAGGTTGGCACTATGGTGGACAGTGACAATCCTTACAATAGTACGGACATTTGCTACTGAACATTTGCATTTAAAGCAGGCAATGTCAGGCATTGCCCCATTGTGTAAGGCTACACCTGGCAATGTCCTAAAGTTTTTTCCGTTTTTAAAAAGAAGCTTTTGTTGCTTAGATGGGCTTAGCTACATGTTTTACTGTCACTTTCTCATTCTCACATACAGAGGGAGAATAAGAATCCCTGGTAATGCTGTTGAAGAATAAAAACGCACTAAAATGTGTTAAATGAAAAAAATAAGTGTAACCTATATACAGAAGAAACAGTGCTTAGGGTTTTCTAAGTCATTCCGCTGCCTCTCTCCCTTGCGGCATACATGTAACAGTGGCCGCACTCCCTGTTGTTACATTGTAACAGCCACCATGTTTCCCACTGTTACATTGTAAAGTGGTCACTCAGAATGTAGCATTTTGCTTTTACAGATGTGGACTTTTAACCAGGGTTGGCCTTAGAATAAAATGTACCAAAACCGTCCCTGGAGTCTATGAGACTCCCGAGCCAGCTTACTCCCTCTCTAAACTGGGATGTTGCTGTGTGAAACCCCTGCAGTTCACCCATAATCCTTACCTTTTCCTCTATCCTATGGCGCATAAGTGGCCGTCATCACTCGCATCCCTTCTTGGCTGTGCATGGCCAAGCTCACTGCAACTGAATGGCTGTGCATGGCAGCCCACAGCCGAAGGGAGCAAGTGATGTGGCTTGATGTGGTTTGGATTCCATTCATCTTCTCTAGCTGCATGTTAAAATGTGCGGCCGGAGAAGGTGATTGGACAAGAGAATGCAAAAGAGAGGGATGAAAACAATCTTTAAATGTAAAATAGAGCAAGGAACTGGCAAAAAAAATTCAGAGAATGTTTAAAGAGAGAATGATAGAGAGAAGGAGGAACAATGTGACAAATATAAAGTTGAAGAGTGGAAAAGAAGGAAGGAATGTGAAACAGTAAGATTGAATGAATGTGTAAAAGGGAGAGGAAAAAGGGGAATGTAAAAAAGCAAGACTGAAAGAAAATGTAAAAGCGAGAGACAGAAAGATACATTTTGAAATAGAAGAAAGGTCAGAAGCAAAGGAGGAAAACTAAAGAGAGAAACAGAGAGATGTGTTAGATGAAAGGGATAAAAGTGCTATAATGCAGAATGTAGGGATGGATGAAATATGGAAAGACATTGGAACAATTTAGAGAAGGGAAAGAAGATAGGGAATAGGGAGTGGGAGAAAAAAATTAAAACGTATAAGACATAAGTGAGAGTTGGAGGGAACTTGAAACATAGAAGAGGATTGGGAACACAAAGGGATAAGACCTAGTAGAGCAGAAACTTGGGGAGGGGGGCAGAAATAATCCTGAGAAAGCTAGAGAGGCTTAGAAAACAGGGAAATGCAAAAACGAGGAGAGAAATTGTGGAATTGAGGGAATAAGAGAGGCAAATAGAAAATGGTGAAGAACTTGGAATAGAAACACCAATACAAAGCAGGTTTTCTCTATCAGATCTCGTGTTTTTGGTGCCACAGGTCTTCAAAGGGACAATGTTTTTTGAAAAACAGCTGAGCCAAGTGAAGTCTGTCTCTCCAGAGATGCTTGAACAGACTCATACTGGCCCACAGATTTACTAGGGAATCCTGTGGTGGGCCCCTGGTTTCAGGAAACCCTTTGAGGGCCTTCGTCACCAAAACTGAACTATGTAAAGCTAATTTGTGGCATTTCCAAGTGCATGAATAGGGATAATACAATGTTTCAGTGCATGGGCCCTGAATGAAGCTGGTAATACTTGCATCTAAGTGGGGGGTCGGCCTTCAGAGTCACTTCTACTGGTTGGTCCCAGACATTACAGTAGGGTCGGACTGAAGCATCTTAGGTGTACAAGAGGAAATCCTTCTTGTAACATCCGAAAGAATAACTAATTCACAGAATATTCTGGCAAGCTAGAAACATACAAAACAGAATGAATGTTCATCCACTCAGGGTAGTGGAAGTTTTACCAGTTTCTTTAAAGAGGAATACTGGACAATCTGGGGAGTTCTCAAAAAATCCTCAAACTTCGTCGTTTGTTCCCTTTAAACTCCTGAATCTTCATTTGGCAGGGGGCTTACCTGTCTTTTGCTCTTCCTCCTGTGCTCAACCATTCTTCTCAGGAGCTTTCTATAAAGCAGCTCCATATTCTTCTCTGTCCCACAATGCACTGCGCCACCCCCGAGATCTCGCACTTGCACAGTAAAGTCTTCATCTCGGGCCAGGGCAGCTGCAGGAGGATCAGAAATGCTGCAAGATGTCAGCGCGACTAGCGAGGCAGAGGAGGGGGATGGCAAGACGGCTACGGTGGAAAAAGCAGTAGGATGGTGGTGATCTGGAAGGCGCTGTCATCCAAAAGGTATGGAGCATTGTGGTGGTGGTGGGGGGGGGGCTCTCAGGACCTAGTAGTTTAAAGGCCCTCTTTAAATTCCTCTTTAAGGGTCACATAAGATCAATTAAAGCCATAATCATGATCATAAAACTATCCTTTATTTTACCATTTCAAAAGACAAATTAAAAAAGTTCAAGCCAGAAACATTGTTTTAATCTTGGACGATGAAATGGTGGTTATGGATCAGTGCCTCGGGCCCACTCTTGGATCCTCTGGTGGGCCGACACTGCACTCCAGTGCAACACTGTGCTTGAACCTTGTCTCTCAGCGCTCCCCTACAGTGAGTTTGGGACAGCGCCTTGTGGGAGTGCACAGGTTGCAGACCCCAGGCCTCTCAGAGCCTTACTCCTGAGCTGGGCAGGCAGTTGAATGTACGCAGGCTAGCCCTTAGAAAGTGGTATAGTACATATAACAAACTGTCCTGTAAAGAAAATGCTTTGGCTTGTGTGGAATTCCTTATGCAGGGTATAAAAGGAGACGCTACTCTGCTTTCGAGCACCTATATCTTGGGGGATTTACAGGCCCTCACCATCTTACCACTCATCCATGATCCATAGCCCTGCCCCAAGGAGCTTTTTAGCCAATCTGCTAATGCTATAGTTATAATTGCAAGAGCAGATCACAAGCAGGAATATGCCATAAATAATGCAGGAGGCTACATCTAACCCATGTGGGCCTTAAACTGGGAATTCTCCCTGTGCTCCCCATCTGCCACTGCATTTATGTAGACTTTTCATATTATACTCCTTTCGCATTAGTTTTTTTTTTAATACAATCCCGCCTACAGTAATGCTCTTATCACCAGGTTTAAAATGTCTCTGTTCTCAGCTACCTTTTTAGAGCTTAGAACACTTTATTAGAACGTCATAATCATATCAAGCTGCCACTAAACTGAACGAAGAGAACTTGCAAACTTTTACTTAAGTCTGACCTAATGAAGAAGTTTGTCATATTAAATTAACACCTTCCTCATAAAGAGGTTACACATATCCAAAATAGAGGGTAGCGACTCCTATGTGATCAGCCCAACATATCTGCGGGGAGTTTGCATTCATGCTAATAGAGCTGTTAAGTTTCATCTGACCTGTAGCAGTTGGCGCATTCACAGCTTTCAGTTCTCCTGCATCTGCCACTTGGTGAATTCGAGCTTTGCAATCACAGTTCTGTGTGCTGTTTTAGTTTTCTTTGCCAAAAATGTATTCTTAAAGAAGGTTCTGCTGCTAAACAGCATGTTCGTTTTTTTAAACAGCAGGTTTTTTACGAGTCTGTTGTCAAAAGTTTTAAAAAGTTAGCAAATAAACTATTACTTTTCCGTTTGTTCATCTTCAATTCCTTATTTTTAAACGTCCTTAATTGACAAGCTGAGTGGGTTTTAATGTGGTTTGTACCGGAACAGTTATCCATTTTTTTCTTTTAACTGCAGTTTTCATCAAGACATTTGAACTTAATTGAAATAATAACTTAATTGAAATTAAGAATCTATTGCCATGTTAAAGGTACATACCGTGGCTGCTCGTCCAATACGAGTGAGCTGGCGGCCGTACCCCCCCTTCCCTATAACAGGGAGCGTGCTCGCGCGAGGAAGCGGCCGTGGCTCTGGCATGCGCTGTTAGATCGGGAAGCAAGGTAAGTGTACGGAGCGAGGGGCATTATGATTTTGGATGCCCCAGGGAGAAGGAATCGATCATGCTGGGTTTTGGTCCACTTTAAATATCTGGACAGACTGAGAGAGGACTTTTTTTCTTTGGGGCAGAAACAAGAATTCCAATCTTTTTTCTTGAAGCACCATTTTCCCAATTGTCCCAAGTAACACACTATACAGATTTCCCTGGGAGGTTGTACAATGGATCCAATTTAAAGAGGACCCCAGTAATGTCCCCAGTATCCCTCACACCTATAAACTGTATCTTTTGGATGATTTTGCCATCCTATTTTTCCCCTTCCCTTGCAATAAATAAGATAATTTTCCCAAAGTCATAGATTGACAAGGGGTGTGTCCGGCAGGACCAGCAATTGCCGGATTACATTATGACCCATGGGGCATGCCATTGCACAAATCTTACAGCACTAGGGCCTCTTCCATTATGTATAAAACACCAGCCGCAATCTGATGAGGAAGCAGCCAGAAACAGAACAATAAAAAACTGGGTGTTGGCTGGCCTGAATTAATGGCCATTTCTGTCTGAAGTGGGTACCCATAAATAAATAATAGCTTACTTGTATCCTTGGAGCGCTCAGGTATAGAAATATATGATTTGGATTCAGCTGTCCCAATTAATTTGGCCGTGGGTTGGAATGAGTTTGGCTTGGTTTGAGAACACGGCAGATAAGGATCAAAGATTGATATGCTTATTTACTTTACACATACAGTATCTGTATATATAAATATATATATATATATATATATATATATATATATATATATATTCATGATTAAGTACTCACCAGTCCCCCACTGCCACAATGCTCTTTCTTGGGATTCATTTACTCTTTCATTTTTCAATTAAAAAACGTTGACCATCAATTTACAGTCAGCTGCAGCAACCAAAAATGAGGGCTTGAGGATGACCCATTTGCATATGGGTCTTCAAAAGGTGAACCCATGCAGATGTTTTCAATCTGTTTTTTCTAAATGGAAGGGATTGAAGGTTAAGAAAGGCTTTCACAGTGAAGGATTATTTACTTATTCTATACATTACTTATTCTAATGATTTCAAGTACTACCCGGGTGGTATTTATGGATTGCCCATTACATGAAACTGTGTTACAGCAATACACAAAACAGCAACTTATATGAAATTAAAGGGGACAAAAAGTACATAAAATGATGTTGGGCACCTTTTGGAGCTTTTCTAAACTTTCTTTGATCAATTAATAAAAAACAGCTAGCCTTACAGATGTTGGATAAAAATAGTTTCCCCAAGCCACACATTTTTTTTTAATATTCACATTCTATTCATATGTTAATAACATCTTTAATATGCAGAACATTTCCAGATGGAGGACATCTGCCTAGCAGAGAACTTCCTCATGATACAAAAAATCAACTGCAGAAGACAGATGTACAGTAGTTGGTGTTCACTTGTTGAATGAGGGGAGCTGTGGGTGGCATATGCCCACCCGACATGTACCTAGCTGCTTGTATGCTACCATGGCTGGAGAATAGCCATTCGGTCTGAGAACCCTGTGCATACCAGACCCTGTGTCTGGTATGCCAACCTAGTAACTTTTGGGGGAGGGGGCTCAAGTTTTATTCAAAATCTCAGATTACATGTAAATTCCTTATGTATTCTAAGCAAAGCCACCTACTTGGCTTCAATATTTGGGCCATGGCTGAGCTTGAAATTGCATGTTATGGGGCAGCTTTAGAAGTCTTGAGCATACACTGATTTGGTAAGAGACAGCTGCTGGACCACTGTGGCTTGCCATGCTTACTTGTGCTGAGAGCACCAAGGAACCAAGGAGGTGTTAGACCACTTTTTTGCATTATCCTGCAGAAATAAATTTGAAAAGAGGGTAAAGTGTGGAGCCTTGCTGCGACTTCTACCTTCTGCTGCAGGAAACGGAGGAGAGGCATGTGTGACAGGCATTAGATGAGCTTCTTGCTGCCTTAATATTGCCATTGGATTTACAGTCCCTTTAAAAGGAGATATTGGGTTAGCTGTTCATTCGACCTTTTCCCACTTCAATAGTCAGCTTTGGGAATACATAAATGCTGGATAACTGACCAGCTTATCACTATTCACAATGGGTGTATGGGAATCACTAGTGAGATCACTAGTGAGAGAGAAGGACCTTTCACACCTTTTTTGTGTTTTGCAAAACCTTTGTATTTTTTGTCTAGCGAGCAGGTTAGTTTAATGGAAACATTTTCAACAGATTTCCAAAATGGTGAAGTTCACAGATAAGGTAAAATAAAAAGTACCACCAGACGTAGTGTACTCTTTCTGTGCTGTTCATACACACCATAGAGGTGCAATCTTGTCTAAGTAATAAGCTGAAGTTAAGGGGTAACTCTACTTTTCATGGAATTTTTAAAAGTGTATATATATTTTTGTGCCAAAAATAAGGACTTCAAGGGGCTGAGCTTATTTAGTCTTTTAGGTGTTTTTTATGTAAGTAAATATGTATTTTATGGTATCAGTTTTCAGTATCTGCAATCTGTTGCTATTGATAATATACACAAAGTCTGTACACCAAAAGAGATAAGGGAGACAGAACACTAAACATAACAATAACATTATATATATATATATATATATATATATATATATATATATATACAGATTTCTTTACCCGTCCATTTATTGCAACGTGCTATCTTGAAATCTTAAATGCTTTTCAATGGCTTCTTTGTGATATATTACAATGGGATGAGCTGGATTGTGACGGTTAATGATACATCTGTATAATGTACAATAATTTTTCAAATAGAAATCTCTTCAAATAAAATACTATATTTTAATGTACAATCTCTGAGGTGCTGCTAATATAAGTATAATGCCAGAAGCTGGTGCATAATTGACAATATAATACGTATCTGTGTAATGATTAGCTTTTTACATTTAGAAATTCAAGCCATGCATATGGTAGGCATGACTGTGATTGGGTAGGTGGGACATGTGACCCCGCCCTATAAAAGGTGCCTATGTCATTTCAGCACTGTGTAGATAAGGAGATGTTTTGCTGCTGACTCTCGGACAGATAGGGCTGCAAACTGGAGCACTAATTGTTCTTTTGAGTACATATAGGAGGGGACTGGATACTGGCTCTCAACCTGTCCTTATCAGGACACGTATCTATGGAGAGCGGATAGCGCCAGTGACGGACAGACAATAAGAGGATCATCTGCCTGTTCTCATTGCACCCTGAGGACGGGCAGCAACCAGGGCACATTCTGGGCATGGAATGCAGCTCATTTGTGGGCACACCTTACCTCATACCCTTTGGGGATTGATAGACTTTCTACTTGGTACACCTTGCATCAGACCATCTTGTACTTTGATAAACTAGTTACTTGGCAAACCTTGCATTACTCCCTTTTGTGCTTTGATAAACTATTTACTTGGTACACCTGCATTAGATCCTTTTGAGTGTTTATAAATAAGTAATTTTGGGAACACCTTGCATTAGACACTATTGGGTTTTGATAAACTAGTTACTTGTGGGCGCACCTTGCCTTGAACCCTCTTGGGCTTTCATAAACTAGATACTCGTGGGCTACCTTGCATTATTATCTTTTGAGCATTGGTAAACTAGTTCCTTGTGAACACATATTGCAATTAGAGATGAGCGAACTTTTGAAAAGTTCGATTCGGCCGATTCGCCGAATTTCACAAAGAAATTCGGGTTCGGCCGAATCGAACTTTTACGAAGTTCCCCATCAAAAATGCCGGCATGGTGGGAGCGGGCTCCCACCATGCCGGCATTTAAAAAACAAAAAAAAAAAAAAAAGCATTTTTGCCGGCATGGTGGGAGCGGGCCGGCCGATGACGTGCCCTCAGATGACAGCTGAGAGCGGCGCCGTCCTCCACGCTCCGGACCTGCAGGTAAGTGTTTGCTTTTTTTTTAAATGCCGGCATGGTGGGAGCGGGCCGGCCGGTTCCGCTGACAGCGGAGCCGGTCAGCCCGCTCTCACCATGCCGGCAAAAATGCTTTTTTTTTTTTTTGTTTTTTAAATGCCGGCATGGTGGGAGCGGGCCGGCCGGTTCCTCTGTCAGCGCGGAACCGGTCGGCCCGCTCCCACCATGCCGGCAAAAATGCTTTTTTTTTTTTTTTTGTTTTTTAAATGCCGGCATGGTGGGAGCGGGCCGGACGGCTTTACCGGCCCGCCGGCCGGCTCCCACCATGCCGGCATTTTTTTTTTTAATTTCAGGAAAAATTCGATCGGCACGAACCACAAAATATTCGGGTTCGTGCCGAATTGAATATTTCCTGAAATTCGGAGCGAATTCCGGTTCGTCCGAACCGGTTCGCTCATCTCTAATTGCAATATACCCCTTTGTCCTTTGATAAACTAGTTACTTGACACACCTTGCATTAGACCCTTTTGGGCTTTATATAAACTATTTACTTGTCCCAACTTGCATTAGACCCTCTTGAACTTTGATAAACTAGTTACTTGGCAAACCTTACATTAAACCCACTTTGTGCTTTGATAAACAGATTTCTTGGTACACCCTGTATTAGGCCCTTTTGGGCTTTGATTAAATAGTTACTTGGCACACCTTGCATTATACACGTTAGCAGCCTATAATCTGTCTCTAAACTTGGTTAAAAACAGAGGACTCGGTCACACACATCTGCAGAAGTATGCTTAAGCTGCACCACTACACCAAAGTGCCTCTGTGAGGTGCAGTCCTAACTCTAATCTCTGAGAGCCCATTTGGGACATACAGTGCAATAGATAAATTGGGAGCAGGCTTACCTGAGGTTGCCCTGTGGCTCCTTTAAGACTTTTGTATTCTAATTGCCCTGCTAACGTGCACCTCCCAGGTTAGTTATAAAATGGTCTGAGAGGCTGCCACCCCTCCTTTGTTTCTTCTGTCAATCCCTCCCCAATGATTTTTTGTAAGCACTTTTTAAGGTTCTTTTGCTGTAGCCTCTCTGGAGTAGTCTGTCACTGATGGCGTTTGCTGCCATCTTGAAATCCTCACTTGTTGAACAGTTGCGTAAATACTCCCCATATGGGATGCTTTGCTTTAGTGCTGTTAGGTGTGAACTAGTTGCCCTAAGTATATTGTTCGCCGCAGTGGGTTTCCTGTAGAAATTGGTGAATATGTTTCCTCCCCTGTCAATGCCTATCCTGAGGTCGAGGAATGTTATTTCTCTGTCCACCCTCTATCATACCCATGCCTAACCATAACAATCAGCCCAACAGCGCTAACAAAATGAGTAACCTGTATCAAAAATAACCTACAAAATGGCGGCGCCTTTCCGAACGCCTTTACCTATCATAGCATAAAACAAATCAAGAAAATGGCCGCTGCCATGGCAGCGACGCACTAAACACCACCAATGAACAGGCAGCGTCCGGACCGATGACGCACTTCCGCCCCCTCACACAGCGACCTATCAGGGGACAGGCAGGGAGGAAAACAGGAGTATATTCCGCCCTCCCTGCACTTGGCGGCCCCGCTGTGCTGCAGAGCGCCGCACGGAGGCGCACTCTGAATGGATGACAGCTGGTAACCCAATACAGGACAGAGGCACACAGAAATAAATCTGCAGCACCACCCTCTCCCCCCAAAAGAGGCACGGAGGGTGACGATCGTCAGACGGAGCTAGCCACAAGGTGAGCGAGTATTTAAAGGGGAACACACACGTAACTGACCCACAAATAATACCACTACTAATAGCTTTTCCCCTTTACCCAAAGAAGGATATACAGGGGACCTCTCCCCAACCTAGTGACCTACCAACAACCTTCAACATCATCGGAAATAAACCACAACTACCACACTGCAGACATTCAGGAACCCTCAAATAAAGGAATTATGTAAGTTACTTGGTTATTATCAGTCCGATTGTTTTACACACTATTTGACAAGCAAATTACTCATCATCCCTACTATATACACTGTCCCAAAAAAAACAAATCCTCACACTGAAGAAGCTTTGGCGAATTGCGTCTGTGAAGGAATAATTTACCTTGCTACAAACTACACAAAGAGGGTAAAACTACCTTGCTACAGACTGAAGAAGGGTAATAACTTGCTACAAACCAAAATATATAAGGCTATTGAACCCATATTGCTACAAATTGAGAGCAACTCCCCAAAAATGGACTTGAGTTGGAGGGCTCCTACAAGAGCCTAAATCCCAACTAGAAATCCACTCAGGGACAATTGGCCGCACAGGCCCATGGTTGGCCACATAGGCCCACAGATATACCCTACAGACAAAAGGATTGATATGCACTGTATGTTCACTTTTTGTATACCTGCACATGTATGTATGTTTTAAGATATGTAGACCAATTTGACTTGAATAAATAAATAACTTAATAAGCAATCACAGTGAGTGACTTAGAGGCTTTTTCAAGGACCCGCTGGCACCCTCCAGACCGCCCGCCACCTGACACCACAGTTTCATTTGGCGCCCCGAGAGGGCGACGTTGGACCCAAGCCCCCCCCCCCCCTTTCTTGTATATTTGAGCCCCTAGAGGCCAAATACACCTCCACACCACTGCCAGGCGATGACTGATAATCAACTACCAGCCCTTCATAGGAAAAAAAATTTCCACTTGCCCCCCCCCCCCCTTCTCTTTGATAAACTAGTTACTTGGCACACCTTGCATTAGACCCTCTTGGGCTTTGATAAACTAGTTACTTGTGGGCACACCTTGCATTATAACATTTTGGGCTTTGATAAACTATATACTTACATTAGACCCTTTGGGGATTTTGATAAACTATTTACTTGGCACACTTTACATTAGATCCTCTTATGCTCCAACCGCTAGTAGTCGCTGTGCTTGGCCATTGTTCGGTGGATGATAGCAACTCAGTCGGTGTGCCGTAATGTTGAATACATGATGCTGAGTCGCTATTTGACAGGTTCGCTGTTGTATGGGAGAGCATGATAGCGACTGGACATAGCGACCGGCACCCACCATATTCATTAAAAAATCAGCCTTAAAAATTCCTAGCGCTGTGAAATGCATGTTTAAATCCCAGAGTGCAGTAGGCGATGTGTTAAAAGTAGTTTTTTAACCCCCTAACCACCCAAAAAAAAATGGAATGATTTTGAAATAATATTCAAACCTGAATAGTTTAAAATCAGACCTGTAATATCAATTCTGCAAAAAAAAAAAAATTTTTTTTAAATCCCCAAAAAATAAATTTTCAAAGGAAGAAGTGTTCACAGATTTTTTTGGGGAAATTTAAAAAAAATATATATTAAAAAATAATTATGAATTAAAATACATTCTGCCATTGAAATGCATTGGAGAGCACCAGGTAGCGAGAGGTCATACCTGTCGCTGTTCAAGGATGTTCGCTGGCGCTGTGAGATGAGGCTGGGATAATGATGAATGAGTTGCTAGGTGGTGCTATCTCAGTCGCTAAGCAGTATCGGCTTGATAAATGTGTGATTGTGGAGGGGAGCCGGCGTTCTAGTTGCGGTACCTGGCTTTACTGGCCGGCTCCCCAGTCGCTATCTGTCGCTATCTGTCGCTATTCCTTGATAAATAAGGCCCTATGTGTCTCATCTGTGACTGCTACACCTTCCTCTTGTGCAAGCAGGTGCATGGGTTTGCAGAGCCTTTTAGTAGGCCCTAGTAATGCTGCAAGGGTGGTGCTAAGCCTTACTCCTCTCCCCAGTTTAAATCAGCAAAAGCATCCCAGTCACAAGTCATGGAGTCACTAATGATGACACTTCTAGCTGGGATACCATGGGCCATCCACCTGCCTCAGTTGCAGACCTAGGGTTCACATATGCTCAAGAACTTGTGCTGCAGAACCATCGCTGGCCATCTGGGATGACATTGAAACCTTAGTGCCGAGTCTATGGCGCTCTGCATTGTGGAGGCCGAGAGGGAGAAAAGCATGGAGGATGATGAAGTCCTAGACTCAAAATGGACTGAAGTCCATCAGAGTTTGGAGGAAGAGGTGGCTGTCACACAGGCCCAGGCAGCCCACTGAAGAGGGTGAAGAGTGCCAGTGGTCAGAGAATTGCTGCCACTGCCCACCATGTACAGGGACTGAGCATGCCAAAGTATGCTCTAAGGATCTCATCATCAGAATTTTTTAAAGCAGTGCACAGATGACAAGACACAGGTCATTTGCAAGCTGCGCCACCAGTCTCTGAAGTGAGGGAAAATGTCTTAATAATCTCTGCACCGTGTTCATGACCAGGCACCGGTAACCCAAACTTGAGCTACAGTGGAAAAAACACCTAAAAACATCCAAACACCTGAGGTTCCCTCTGCTACTTCGGACTCTACTGCTACCACCGCCTCCGCAATGACAAGGCCACCTGTCTCCCCCAAAGAGGGAGGATATGACACCACCACCATCAACACCATCAGCAGCAGAATCAGCATCACCGCCCTCACCAAGCTTATCTACACCATCCAAGGGAAGCGTTCAGCTTTTATCTTACAAAATTTAGACAGAAAACAGAAGTTGAGCCCATCTCACGCACGAGCCCTGACCCTGAATAAGATAATTTCCAAGTCTTGTCTTTGAAATTCTCCCATTCTGACTGGTGAAGACGTGTAGCTTTAACCCTTTTGTTGCCAAGCACGTAACACCTACGTGCTGGCTTGGCTGGGCCTTAAGTGCCAAGCCCGTAGGTGTTACGTGCTTGACTTTCCTCGCTTCTAGTTTAAAAAATAAAAATCAAAAATACTCACCTGACCCCTTGTTGGATCCGGCCGGGTCTCCTCTTTAATTTGGTGCCATCCGATCCCCTGTGGGGGGTCGGATGGCTCCAGGAGAGCCCCCGGAATAGGCCGCCCCCCCCCCCCGCTTCTGCAGCAGCAGCTGCTAACTGTAAAAAAAAAAATAAAATAAAAATGACATTCACTTACCTGTGTGTGCGCCGGCTCCCGCTGTCCCTCCTCTTCACCTGGGGGGCCTCCGATCCCCCCCCAGGACTTACCGATCTTCAGGAGAGAGCCTGGGAGGCTCTCTCCTCTCTTCTTCTCGATGGCGGCCGCCATCTTGCCTCTAAGCCCCGCCCCCTTGGGGACGGGGCTTATGACGTCATCCCGGCCCCGATCACCGGCTTCAGCTTTCTCAGCTTCTCAGATGCCGGTGATCGGTGCCCTGGAAGGAGGTGACAGGAGATCCTCTGATCTCCTGCCTTCTCCTTCTCTGGATGCCGATCACCGGCATCTGTCAGCTGAGCGGCGAGGGACAAGAGCTTGCAATCGGAGGTAAGTACAGTTAAAAAAAATTTTTTTTTTTTTTAATAAAATACTTTTTATTATTGTGTGGTGGTTTTTTTAACAGTTAACCCTTTGTGAGCTGGTAAGGGGTCCATGAGACCCCTTATACCAGTTCACAAGGCTGGGGGGGTGGCAAGTCACCTGCCCTAGCGGGTGACTTGCCATTAACCCCCGCACCCCCATTACCTGCCTCCCCAAAGGCCAGGGGGGGCAGAAGAGCCCGGGCCCACATAGGCTATGTGGGCTCGTAGGCTGCAGGGTGGGGGGGCCACAAAAGCTGGCCCCCCCACTCTGTGCCTACAAGCCCCCATAGCTGGTCCCGGGCTGGTTACTTTGGGTAAGGGGGACCCCACGTCATTTTTTTTTTTGGATTTTTAAGGGTTTTTAACCCTTAAAAATCCAAAAAAAAATGGGGTCTCCCTCCCCGGGAAGGGGGGACCCTATGTCATTTTTTTTTTTAATTAACCATTTGTCATCCAGCAGCTATAAAAGGCTTCTGGGCAGGAAAGGGTGTCTACCTATACATATGTGGTATCGCTGTAACCGGGAGAAATTGGGGTTTCTCACGCAATAAGATTTTATTGACAAACTTACATTTTTTATTACAAAAAACTCTACAAATTGTAAAAAAATATATATTTTTTTTTTTTTTTTCACACATTTCACCCAAAAATATTGAGAATACACCTAAAAAATACAAACAAGACATTTCATGTTAAAGCCCAGACTCTGTTGAAAAAAACAATATATAATTTTCCTGGGAAATCCCTGGAAATCCTTTCAAAAATGACAGTTGAACATGTGTAGCGCAAAACAGTGAAACTCAGTCTGGCAACAGGGAGTGGCAAATGCTGCAGGTAGGCTGGCAGCGAAAGGGTTAAACATCTGATCCACAATATACCATTCCCAGCCACCACTACTTTTCTCGCCTGGCCATCCCTGCCCTTCATCAACAGGTTGTTGAGAAAATGCTTCTGATTAACGAATGCGAAAGAGCTCTTAAAGATGCTTTTTGCTAAACTTCGTAGGCTTTTTTTTTAACATAGTGACACTGACATTTAACTTGGTATTGTAATATAAAATGACTCTGAAGTAATTTGAGAGAGACAACTCCTGACTAATATGTGATAAAATTGAACTATGTTAAGGAATCCTTCAAATTAATTATCTCTGCATTTGTACAGTACCAGTTGCCGGCAAAAGGATGTCCCCAAGGACACTTACATTTTATCTTATGTCAGCAAGTGTATGTTTTATGGAAGCAGTTTTCAAGCCTGTTGCTATTGTAAACTGTACACCAAATCTGTACACCAAGATCTACGAGATGTGAGCCCTGTACACCCAGAATAGTGATACTGGGCATGTGTAAGTTTTGAGTATGCCTCCTGTATATAGATCTTGTTGTACAGACTTGGTTTACTGCTGCTAATAGTAACAGATAAAAGGTAGTGAAAACTGCTTCTATTAAACATGCATTTGCTAATGTAAGAAAATATTTAAAAAAAAGATAAGCTCAGTACCGTGTGAATATGTGTGATCATTTTGGCACAAAATAGCAGATTCTCCCTGTAAACAGAGCTAAATAGCTATTTTTTTAGAAACATAGACAAATGTTGAATATAAAGCAGGTGCAAACAATATAATTTCAAGTGCAACTCAAAGCTGCAAAAAACGACCCTTAGATTGTATAAGCCCCATATGCTTAATGTCTGTTTTATTTCTTAGATGTGTCCACATGACATCTGTTTTACATCCATTTGTGATGACATGACATTGTAAAGTAGTAAAGTTTTAAACAAACTTTAAAAAAAAACAAAAAAACACAACCTGGTAAAAGGTATGTATAGCTCAATTAAATTGAAAGATTATTGGCCTGATGCTCTGCCTCCTCATTTAGCTATCCCGTGCGTTTTCCCATTGTTTTTGGGCTGTGATCGGGTCAGGAAAGGGTGCTACGTTGCTTTTTGTGTGCATGTATGCGCTCAGGTGTTTGTTCAGGCGCCTTTCCGATTGACGGCTCGCAAGAGGCTGAACTCCATGAAAACGGACGGGCCGTTGATTGTTCCATTTTTTAATTGATTCAGAGCCTTGATTTCCAATTGAAACCAGCCCAATTTAACGAGGGTGTCGACGCTTCACTTACGGGTAGTCTTAGCAGCCGTATTTGATCTTTGTGACTTGGAAATGCATTCTGCTCTGCATGAGCATCAAAGGCGTCAGCTGCGCAGCCTGGTTCTTTTGAGCATGGCAGGTCTAAAAAAACATTAAGGAAAAAACTTAGCAAAAAATGAACCCTAAAAATGGACCAAAAAGAAAAAACCCCTAGATAAGCACAACATACTTACAAGGCAAAACTGATGATGTTTTTCATTCGCAGATCAAAGAAAAGGGCAACAATGAGCACCAAGAAGAGCCTCCTGCCTGTGCTGTTCTTTAAAATGTTAAAAAAAAAAAAAAAAAATTACAATTTTTTAAAAAATTCTTTGACAATTTCTTAAAAAAAATTTAAGTAAAACAAAAACAAACAAAAAATTGTGGTGTGCTCTCTTTCCTGCCACTGTACGTTCTCACAACATAACCATGCAGTTACATGTCCCAAAAGGTAAGTATATGGGACAAGGAAGAGGAGGAAGAAGAAGGATAAGAAGAAGAAGGAGAAGAGATTAAGGTAAGCATTAAACACAGGGAGGAGGAGGAAGAAGAAGAAGGATATTAGTTTAAGGTAAGTTTTGGTGTTGGTAAAAGTGTCAGTTTGATGTATGAGGAAAGCTTGAGGGAGGACTAGGGATGTGCGCTTGCGTGGACACAGATTGTCCACAGGAAATCCATGGAAATGTAAGTATACATGGAAAAACAATCGGAATCGGGGTGAAAACGGAAACAGATGGCAAGAAGGTACGTTTGGAAACGCATTAAAATGGACACAAAAACGGATCGTCCGTGTGAACGGCAACGGAACCCACGACCACACGGAAAGCACCCGAGAGGGGAAAAGACACTTTCCGAATGAAGACACGGATCAGTAACGGAGCTCTCCCGACGGCAGCTCTGAATCACATTTGAACCCCGAGACAAATGGAATGAAAACGGGACTTCAGAGAAACGGAACAAAATATGGTCAGTTCTGGGGAGGCTCTGCATCAGGCCATATGTGTGCTTTTGATACATTCTGTCTCCTTTCCATTTATTTTTAGATATCTGCAAAGAGGTCATACAGGTGTAGTGAAGTTTAACTTTACACTAAAATCATTAACATACCTCCCAGCTGTCTCTTATTTAGATATTTGGAAGAACTGCCCCTTTTTTTCTGACCCTCGATGTTTTAATTTGTCTCTTTAAAGTTTAACATGCAGATCTGCATCAATAAATGATTCATTTGCCTATTCAAAGTGTATAAATTGTTGTAAATGTTACAACCTGTCCCCTACCCAACCCCCAATGAGGGTGTGTGGCTTAATTTAAAATTCTCTGGGAGTATTCCATTTTTGGCTGCCCTGCTGTATGTATCCCCCCAAAACTCACCATTTTCTCATTTCCTGGGCTTATGTTTCACCGGCACAGAAATCAATTGCTCGCGTTCTAATGCTGAATGCAGCACACACCGCCATTTGCATCTCCGTTTGCCTCTATCTGAGGGCATATCCACGCCAGCCAGCAGAGATGGTTTACCATGGCTCGGAGATGCAGCGTGGGATCGCCACAGAGGTTGGTGTAGCGGAAAATCCCTTGAGTTGATTGGGGGTGCCTTATAAAGAGGGGGACCACTGGCTCTAGCGTCTTAAAGACTATCCTCTTTGAAACTCAAAAACTACAAATGATATATTTTTAAAATCTTTTCCTGATATATCACCTGTATTTTTACAGAAGATGTACGTTATTTTGGGGGTTTGGGGGTTTTTGTGAGGTAAGGATAGTTTTTCAAAGTTTGGAAATAACAGCACCCTATGGGCCATGCACATATGCACCTTAATTTACCTTTTGGCAAATCCTGTCGTGGTTGATCCCACCCCCCCCCCCTTTCAGGGGCATCCTATGGACCTACCAGTGGCCTGCAATGAGTTAGTGCTCCCAGGTTTCCTACCTCTGTACATAGTGGGTTATGTTGGTTAAATCCAAGCAGCAGCATCACTGGAATGCTGGAAAATAAAGCCTCCAAGATGGGCATGAGAAAATTGTTGCGGTGGCATTGTAGCTTTAATGGAATTCCTGACAATGATTCAGTATCATGCATGCAGTTAGGGAAAGTGAGTTTTGGGAAGTTTAGGTACCACACAGTTGTCGTTGGAGCAAAGCCAACTTTACAAAAAAGGAGCACTCAAGGAGGACCTATGGGAATCGGTGGCCATCTTTTTTTAGCCCTGGCTGGCCAGTCTAGAATGCTGCCACCACTCCTCCACCGCTGACAGAAGAGGATTGCAGGGCTCAGGTAAGTTACAGCAGTGATTTTGCTGCACACTCTGCACCTCTGCCACAGCCACCCAACAAAGTGCAGGGTCCCATTGACTTCAATGGAGACAGGGTGCGAGGGCCATTTATTCAAACTTGCTAAACCCGAACTTTGGGGGGGTTTGCCCATCTCTATACAAAATATAACAAGGTATTTTCTGTGGGAAAGCTCACACCAAGGCTAGTCTTAAAGGAGCCAACACTCAACCCTGTCAGCTTGCAGGCCAGCCTATAATCTGTCTCTAAACTTGGTTAAAAACAGAGGACTCGGTCACACACATCTGCAGAAGTATGCTTAAGCTGCACCACTACGCCAAAGTGCCTCTGTGGGGTGCAGTCCTAACTCTAATCTCTGAGAGCCCATCTGGGACATACAGTGCAATAGATAAATTGGGAGCAGGCTTACCTGAGGTTGCCCTAAACCTCTCAAGTGCAAGCCATGGGGTGGAAGGGTCAAAGACCTTGCAATACAGCCTAGACCCCACACACCATGTGCTTGCACAAATTCAAAAGAAACAAAGGGGGGGTGGCAGCCGCTCAGACCATTTTATAACTAACCTGGGAGGTGCACGTTAGCAGGGCAATTAGTACACACAAGTCTTAACCCTTTAAGTGCCAGCCTACCTGGAGTTTTTGTCACGCTTTGTTGCCAGACCATTTTGCACTATTTTGCGCTCCCCATGTTCAAATGTGATTTTTGAAGGGATTTCCATGGATTTCCCAGGAAAATGATATATTGTTTTTTTCAGCAGAGTCATTTTTTTGGTGTATTCTCAATATTTTTGGGTGAAATATGTGCAAAAAAAAAAGGGTTTTTAACCCTTAAAAATCCAAAAAAAAATGGGGTCTCCCTCCCCGGGAAGGGGGGACCCTATGTCATTTTTTTTTTTAATTAACCATTTGTCATCCAGCAGCTATAAAAGGCTTCTGGGCAGGAAAGGGTGTCTACCTATACATATGTGGTATCGCTGTAACCGGGAGAAATTGGGGTTTCTCACGCAATAAGATTTTATTGACAAACTTACATTTTTTATTACAAAAAACTCTACAAATTGTAAAAAAATATATATTTTTTTTTTTTTTTTCACACATTTCACCCAAAAATATTGAGAATACACCTAAAAAATACAAACAAGACATTTCATGTTAAAGCCCAGACTCTGTTGAAAAAAACAATATATAATTTTCCTGGGAAATCCCTGGAAATCCTTTCAAAAATGACAGTTGAACATGTGTAGCGCAAAACAGTGAAACTCAGTCTGGCAACAGGGAGTGGCAAATGCTGCAGGTAGGCTGGCAGCGAAAGGGTTAAACATCTGATCCACAATATACCATTCCCAGCCACCACTACTTTTCTCGCCTGGCCATCCCTGCCCTTCATCAACAGGTTGTTGAGAAAATGCTTCTGATTAACGAATGCGAAAGAGCTCTTAAAGATGCTTTTTGCTAAACTTCGTAGGCTTTTTTTTTAACATAGTGACACTGACATTTAACTTGGTATTGTAATATAAAATGACTCTGAAGTAATTTGAGAGAGACAACTCCTGACTAATATGTGATAAAATTGAACTATGTTAAGGAATCCTTCAAATTAATTATCTCTGCATTTGTACAGTACCAGTTGCCGGCAAAAGGATGTCCCCAAGGACACTTACATTTTATCTTATGTCAGCAAGTGTATGTTTTATGGAAGCAGTTTTCAAGCCTGTTGCTATTGTAAACTGTACACCAAATCTGTACACCAAGATCTACGAGATGTGAGCCCTGTACACCCAGAATAGTGATACTGGGCATGTGTAAGTTTTGAGTATGCCTCCTGTATATAGATCTTGTTGTACAGACTTGGTTTACTGCTGCTAATAGTAACAGATAAAAGGTAGTGAAAACTGCTTCTATTAAACATGCATTTGCTAATGTAAGAAAATATTTAAAAAAAAGATAAGCTCAGTACCGTGTGAATATGTGTGATCATTTTGGCACAAAATAGCAGATTCTCCCTGTAAACAGAGCTAAATAGCTATTTTTTTAGAAACATAGACAAATGTTGAATATAAAGCAGGTGCAAACAATATAATTTCAAGTGCAACTCAAAGCTGCAAAAAACGACCCTTAGATTGTATAAGCCCCATATGCTTAATGTCTGTTTTATTTCTTAGATGTGTCCACATGACATCTGTTTTACATCCATTTGTGATGACATGACATTGTAAAGTAGTAAAGTTTTAAACAAACTTTAAAAAAAAACAAAAAAACACAACCTGGTAAAAGGTATGTATAGCTCAATTAAATTGAAAGATTATTGGCCTGATGCTCTGCCTCCTCATTTAGCTATCCCGTGCGTTTTCCCATTGTTTTTGGGCTGTGATCGGGTCAGGAAAGGGTGCTACGTTGCTTTTTGTGTGCATGTATGCGCTCAGGTGTTTGTTCAGGCGCCTTTCCGATTGACGGCTCGCAAGAGGCTGAACTCCATGAAAACGGACGGGCCGTTGATTGTTCCATTTTTTAATTGATTCAGAGCCTTGATTTCCAATTGAAACCAGCCCAATTTAACGAGGGTGTCGACGCTTCACTTACGGGTAGTCTTAGCAGCCGTATTTGATCTTTGTGACTTGGAAATGCATTCTGCTCTGCATGAGCATCAAAGGCGTCAGCTGCGCAGCCTGGTTCTTTTGAGCATGGCAGGTCTAAAAAAACATTAAGGAAAAAACTTAGCAAAAAATGAACCCTAAAAATGGACCAAAAAGAAAAAACCCCTAGATAAGCACAACATACTTACAAGGCAAAACTGATGATGTTTTTCATTCGCAGATCAAAGAAAAGGGCAACAATGAGCACCAAGAAGAGCCTCCTGCCTGTGCTGTTCTTTAAAATGTTAAAAAAAAAAAAAAAAAATTACAATTTTTAAAAAAATTCTTTGACAATTTCTTAAAAAAAATTTAAGTAAAACAAAAACAAACAAAAAATTGTGGTGTGCTCTCTTTCCTGCCACTGTACGTTCTCACAACATAACCATGCAGTTACATGTCCCAAAAGGTAAGTATATGGGACAAGGAAGAGGAGGAAGAAGAAGGATAAGAAGAAGAAGGAGAAGAGATTAAGGTAAGCATTAAACACAGGGAGGAGGAGGAAGAAGAAGAAGGATATTAGTTTAAGGTAAGTTTTGGTGTTGGTAAAAGTGTCAGTTTGATGTATGAGGAAAGCTTGAGGGAGGACTAGGGATGTGCGCTTGCGTGGACACAGATTGTCCACAGGAAATCCATGGAAATGTAAGTATACATGGAAAAACAATCGGAATCGGGGTGAAAACGGAAACAGATGGCAAGAAGGTACGTTTGGAAACGCATTAAAATGGACACAAAAACGGATCGTCCGTGTGAACGGCAACGGAACCCACGACCACACGGAAAGCACCCGAGAGGGGAAAAGACACTTTCCGAATGAAGACACGGATCAGTAACGGAGCTCTCCCGACGGCAGCTCTGAATCACATTTGAACCCCGAGACAAATGGAATGAAAACGGGACTTCAGAGAAACGGAACAAAATATGGTCAGTTCTGGGGAGGCTCTGCATCAGGCCATATGTGTGCTTTTGATACATTCTGTCTCCTTTCCATTTATTTTTAGATATCTGCAAAGAGGTCATACAGGTGTAGTGAAGTTTAACTTTACACTAAAATCATTAACATACCTCCCAGCTGTCTCTTATTTAGATATTTGGAAGAACTGCCCCTTTTTTTCTGACCCTCGATGTTTTAATTTGTCTCTTTAAAGTTTAACATGCAGATCTGCATCAATAAATGATTCATTTGCCTATTCAAAGTGTATAAATTGTTGTAAATGTTACAACCTGTCCCCTACCCAACCCCCAATGAGGGTGTGTGGCTTAATTTAAAATTCTCTGGGAGTATTCCATTTTTGGCTGCCCTGCTGTATGTATCCCCCCAAAACTCACCATTTTCTCATTTCCTGGGCTTATGTTTCACCGGCACAGAAATCAATTGCTCGCGTTCTAATGCTGAATGCAGCACACACCGCCATTTGCATCTCCGTTTGCCTCTATCTGAGGGCATATCCACGCCAGCCAGCAGAGATGGTTTACCATGGCTCGGAGATGCAGCGTGGGATCGCCACAGAGGTTGGTGTAGCGGAAAATCCCTTGAGTTGATTGGGGGTGCCTTATAAAGAGGGGGACCACTGGCTCTAGCGTCTTAAAGACTATCCTCTTTGAAACTCAAAAACTACAAATGATATATTTTTAAAATCTTTTCCTGATATATCACCTGTATTTTTACAGAAGATGTACGTTATTTTGGGGGTTTGGGGGTTTTTGTGAGGTAAGGATAGTTTTTCAAAGTTTGGAAATAACAGCACCCTATGGGCCATGCACATATGCACCTTAATTTACCTTTTGGCAAATCCTGTCGTGGTTGATCCCACCCCCCCCCCCTTTCAGGGGCATCCTATGGACCTACCAGTGGCCTGCAATGAGTTAGTGCTCCCAGGTTTCCTACCTCTGTACATAGTGGGTTATGTTGGTTAAATCCAAGCAGCAGCATCACTGGAATGCTGGAAAATAAAGCCTCCAAGATGGGCATGAGAAAATTGTTGCGGTGGCATTGTAGCTTTAATGGAATTCCTGACAATGATTCAGTATCATGCATGCAGTTAGGGAAAGTGAGTTTTGGGAAGTTTAGGTACCACACAGTTGTCGTTGGAGCAAAGCCAACTTTACAAAAAAGGAGCACTCAAGGAGGACCTATGGGAATCGGTGGCCATCTTTTTTTAGCCCTGGCTGGCCAGTCTAGAATGCTGCCACCACTCCTCCACCGCTGACAGAAGAGGATTGCAGGGCTCAGGTAAGTTACAGCAGTGATTTTGCTGCACACTCTGCACCTCTGCCACAGCCACCCAACAAAGTGCAGGGTCCCATTGACTTCAATGGAGACAGGGTGCGAGGGCCATTTATTCAAACTTGCTAAACCCGAACTTTGGGGGGGTTTGCCCATCTCTATACAAAATATAACAAGGTATTTTCTGTGGGAAAGCTCACACCAAGGCTAGTCTTAAAGGAGCCAACACTCAACCCTGTCAGCTTGCAGGCCAGCCTATAATCTGTCTCTAAACTTGGTTAAAAACAGAGGACTCGGTCACACACATCTGCAGAAGTATGCTTAAGCTGCACCACTACGCCAAAGTGCCTCTGTGGGGTGCAGTCCTAACTCTAATCTCTGAGAGCCCATCTGGGACATACAGTGCAATAGATAAATTGGGAGCAGGCTTACCTGAGGTTGCCCTAAACCTCTCAAGTGCAAGCCATGGGGTGGAAGGGTCAAAGACCTTGCAATACAGCCTAGACCCCACACACCATGTGCTTGCACAAATTCAAAAGAAACAAAGGGGGGGTGGCAGCCGCTCAGACCATTTTATAACTAACCTGGGAGGTGCACGTTAGCAGGGCAATTAGTACACACAAGTCTTAACCCTTTAAGTGCCAGCCTACCTGGAGTTTTTGTCACGCTTTGTTGCCAGACCATTTTGCACTATTTTGCGCTCCCCATGTTCAAATGTGATTTTTGAAGGGATTTCCATGGATTTCCCAGGAAAATGATATATTGTTTTTTTCAGCAGAGTCATTTTTTTGGTGTATTCTCAATATTTTTGGGTGAAATATGTGCAAAAAAAAAAGGGTTTTTAACCCTTAAAAATCCAAAAAAAAATGGGGTCTCCCTCCCCGGGAAGGGGGGACCCTATGTCATTTTTTTTTTTAATTAACCATTTGTCATCCAGCAGCTATAAAAGGCTTCTGGGCAGGAAAGGGTGTCTACCTATACATATGTGGTATCGCTGTAACCGGGAGAAATTGGGGTTTCTCACGCAATAAGATTTTATTGACAAACTTACATTTTTTATTACAAAAAACTCTACAAATTGTAAAAAAATATATATTTTTTTTTTTTTTTTCACACATTTCACCCAAAAATATTGAGAATACACCTAAAAAATACAAACAAGACATTTCATGTTAAAGCCCAGACTCTGTTGAAAAAAACAATATATAATTTTCCTGGGAAATCCCTGGAAATCCTTTCAAAAATGACAGTTGAACATGTGTAGCGCAAAACAGTGAAACTCAGTCTGGCAACAGGGAGTGGCAAATGCTGCAGGTAGGCTGGCAGCGAAAGGGTTAAACATCTGATCCACAATATACCATTCCCAGCCACCACTACTTTTCTCGCCTGGCCATCCCTGCCCTTCATCAACAGGTTGTTGAGAAAATGCTTCTGATTAACGAATGCGAAAGAGCTCTTAAAGATGCTTTTTGCTAAACTTCGTAGGCTTTTTTTTTAACATAGTGACACTGACATTTAACTTGGTATTGTAATATAAAATGACTCTGAAGTAATTTGAGAGAGACAACTCCTGACTAATATGTGATAAAATTGAACTATGTTAAGGAATCCTTCAAATTAATTATCTCTGCATTTGTACAGTACCAGTTGCCGGCAAAAGGATGTCCCCAAGGACACTTACATTTTATCTTATGTCAGCAAGTGTATGTTTTATGGAAGCAGTTTTCAAGCCTGTTGCTATTGTAAACTGTACACCAAATCTGTACACCAAGATCTACGAGATGTGAGCCCTGTACACCCAGAATAGTGATACTGGGCATGTGTAAGTTTTGAGTATGCCTCCTGTATATAGATCTTGTTGTACAGACTTGGTTTACTGCTGCTAATAGTAACAGATAAAAGGTAGTGAAAACTGCTTCTATTAAACATGCATTTGCTAATGTAAGAAAATATTTAAAAAAAAGATAAGCTCAGTACCGTGTGAATATGTGTGATCATTTTGGCACAAAATAGCAGATTCTCCCTGTAAACAGAGCTAAATAGCTATTTTTTTAGAAACATAGACAAATGTTGAATATAAAGCAGGTGCAAACAATATAATTTCAAGTGCAACTCAAAGCTGCAAAAAACGACCCTTAGATTGTATAAGCCCCATATGCTTAATGTCTGTTTTATTTCTTAGATGTGTCCACATGACATCTGTTTTACATCCATTTGTGATGACATGACATTGTAAAGTAGTAAAGTTTTAAACAAACTTTAAAAAAAAACAAAAAAACACAACCTGGTAAAAGGTATGTATAGCTCAATTAAATTGAAAGATTATTGGCCTGATGCTCTGCCTCCTCATTTAGCTATCCCGTGCGTTTTCCCATTGTTTTTGGGCTGTGATCGGGTCAGGAAAGGGTGCTACGTTGCTTTTTGTGTGCATGTATGCGCTCAGGTGTTTGTTCAGGCGCCTTTCCGATTGACGGCTCGCAAGAGGCTGAACTCCATGAAAACGGACGGGCCGTTGATTGTTCCATTTTTTAATTGATTCAGAGCCTTGATTTCCAATTGAAACCAGCCCAATTTAACGAGGGTGTCGACGCTTCACTTACGGGTAGTCTTAGCAGCCGTATTTGATCTTTGTGACTTGGAAATGCATTCTGCTCTGCATGAGCATCAAAGGCGTCAGCTGCGCAGCCTGGTTCTTTTGAGCATGGCAGGTCTAAAAAAACATTAAGGAAAAAACTTAGCAAAAAATGAACCCTAAAAATGGACCAAAAAGAAAAAACCCCTAGATAAGCACAACATACTTACAAGGCAAAACTGATGATGTTTTTCATTCGCAGATCAAAGAAAAGGGCAACAATGAGCACCAAGAAGAGCCTCCTGCCTGTGCTGTTCTTTAAAATGTTAAAAAAAAAAAAAAAAAATTACAATTTTTAAAAAAATTCTTTGACAATTTCTTAAAAAAAATTTAAGTAAAACAAAAACAAACAAAAAATTGTGGTGTGCTCTCTTTCCTGCCACTGTACGTTCTCACAACATAACCATGCAGTTACATGTCCCAAAAGGTAAGTATATGGGACAAGGAAGAGGAGGAAGAAGAAGGATAAGAAGAAGAAGGAGAAGAGATTAAGGTAAGCATTAAACACAGGGAGGAGGAGGAAGAAGAAGAAGGATATTAGTTTAAGGTAAGTTTTGGTGTTGGTAAAAGTGTCAGTTTGATGTATGAGGAAAGCTTGAGGGAGGACTAGGGATGTGCGCTTGCGTGGACACAGATTGTCCACAGGAAATCCATGGAAATGTAAGTATACATGGAAAAACAATCGGAATCGGGGTGAAAACGGAAACAGATGGCAAGAAGGTACGTTTGGAAACGCATTAAAATGGACACAAAAACGGATCGTCCGTGTGAACGGCAACGGAACCCACGACCACACGGAAAGCACCCGAGAGGGGAAAAGACACTTTCCGAATGAAGACACGGATCAGTAACGGAGCTCTCCCGACGGCAGCTCTGAATCACATTTGAACCCCGAGACAAATGGAATGAAAACGGGACTTCAGAGAAACGGAACAAAATATGGTCAGTTCTGGGGAGGCTCTGCATCAGGCCATATGTGTGCTTTTGATACATTCTGTCTCCTTTCCATTTATTTTTAGATATCTGCAAAGAGGTCATACAGGTGTAGTGAAGTTTAACTTTACACTAAAATCATTAACATACCTCCCAGCTGTCTCTTATTTAGATATTTGGAAGAACTGCCCCTTTTTTTCTGACCCTCGATGTTTTAATTTGTCTCTTTAAAGTTTAACATGCAGATCTGCATCAATAAATGATTCATTTGCCTATTCAAAGTGTATAAATTGTTGTAAATGTTACAACCTGTCCCCTACCCAACCCCCAATGAGGGTGTGTGGCTTAATTTAAAATTCTCTGGGAGTATTCCATTTTTGGCTGCCCTGCTGTATGTATCCCCCCAAAACTCACCATTTTCTCATTTCCTGGGCTTATGTTTCACCGGCACAGAAATCAATTGCTCGCGTTCTAATGCTGAATGCAGCACACACCGCCATTTGCATCTCCGTTTGCCTCTATCTGAGGGCATATCCACGCCAGCCAGCAGAGATGGTTTACCATGGCTCGGAGATGCAGCGTGGGATCGCCACAGAGGTTGGTGTAGCGGAAAATCCCTTGAGTTGATTGGGGGTGCCTTATAAAGAGGGGGACCACTGGCTCTAGCGTCTTAAAGACTATCCTCTTTGAAACTCAAAAACTACAAATGATATATTTTTAAAATCTTTTCCTGATATATCACCTGTATTTTTACAGAAGATGTACGTTATTTTGGGGGTTTGGGGGTTTTTGTGAGGTAAGGATAGTTTTTCAAAGTTTGGAAATAACAGCACCCTATGGGCCATGCACATATGCACCTTAATTTACCTTTTGGCAAATCCTGTCGTGGTTGATCCCACCCCCCCCCCCTTTCAGGGGCATCCTATGGACCTACCAGTGGCCTGCAATGAGTTAGTGCTCCCAGGTTTCCTACCTCTGTACATAGTGGGTTATGTTGGTTAAATCCAAGCAGCAGCATCACTGGAATGCTGGAAAATAAAGCCTCCAAGATGGGCATGAGAAAATTGTTGCGGTGGCATTGTAGCTTTAATGGAATTCCTGACAATGATTCAGTATCATGCATGCAGTTAGGGAAAGTGAGTTTTGGGAAGTTTAGGTACCACACAGTTGTCGTTGGAGCAAAGCCAACTTTACAAAAAAGGAGCACTCAAGGAGGACCTATGGGAATCGGTGGCCATCTTTTTTTAGCCCTGGCTGGCCAGTCTAGAATGCTGCCACCACTCCTCCACCGCTGACAGAAGAGGATTGCAGGGCTCAGGTAAGTTACAGCAGTGATTTTGCTGCACACTCTGCACCTCTGCCACAGCCACCCAACAAAGTGCAGGGTCCCATTGACTTCAATGGAGACAGGGTGCGAGGGCCATTTATTCAAACTTGCTAAACCCGAACTTTGGGGGGGTTTGCCCATCTCTATACAAAATATAACAAGGTATTTTCTGTGGGAAAGCTCACACCAAGGCTAGTCTTAAAGGAGCCAACACTCAACCCTGTCAGCTTGCAGGCCAGCCTATAATCTGTCTCTAAACTTGGTTAAAAACAGAGGACTCGGTCACACACATCTGCAGAAGTATGCTTAAGCTGCACCACTACGCCAAAGTGCCTCTGTGGGGTGCAGTCCTAACTCTAATCTCTGAGAGCCCATCTGGGACATACAGTGCAATAGATAAATTGGGAGCAGGCTTACCTGAGGTTGCCCTAAACCTCTCAAGTGCAAGCCATGGGGTGGAAGGGTCAAAGACCTTGCAATACAGCCTAGACCCCACACACCATGTGCTTGCACAAATTCAAAAGAAACAAAGGGGGGGTGGCAGCCGCTCAGACCATTTTATAACTAACCTGGGAGGTGCACGTTAGCAGGGCAATTAGTACACACAAGTCTTAACCCTTTAAGTGCCAGCCTACCTGGAGTTTTTGTCACGCTTTGTTGCCAGACCATTTTGCACTATTTTGCGCTCCCCATGTTCAAATGTGATTTTTGAAGGGATTTCCATGGATTTCCCAGGAAAATGATATATTGTTTTTTTCAGCAGAGTCATTTTTTTGGTGTATTCTCAATATTTTTGGGTGAAATATGTGCAAAAAAAAAAAAAAAAAATTTTTACATATTGTAGTTTTTTTTGTAATAAAAAATGTAAGTTTGTCAATGAAATCTTATTGCGTGTGAAATCCCAATTTCTCCCGGTTACAGCGGTACCACATATGTATAGGTAGACACCCTTTCCTGCCCAGGAGACTCCCCCAAACTGAAACAGCGCTTTAGGGGATTTTCAGATAAAATACAACTGTGCTACGCAATATGCGCACCTTGCAGTTTTTCCAGAAAAACAACCCTTTACATTTGAAATACCCCCAACAAACTATATATTCTCTGGAAGTACACACCTCAGGCTTTCTAGGCGTACCAGGCTTGTTGATGTGGCCATAGTTTTCTGGAAGTAATCCCTCAATGGATTCTTTGGTTGCAAAGAGTTTCCCTAAAAAAAGGATAAAAAAGCAGAATCAAAGCCACATTTTCCTAAAAAAACTATATACAAACAAGAAAAAACAAGTTTAATATGAAAACGCAATATCCCCCGAACAGAACAACACCCAACATGCATTGCTACTGTCAAGGGAAGAGTTGCCAAACACCCCAAAGTAAAGCATGTGCGTAACGGTAATTTTACTTGAAAATTTCAGCTCTGCAGACAAAGTGCGCACCTTGCGATTTTTCAACCAAAACAACCCTTGACATTTGGAATATCCCCCATAAACCATATATTCCCTGAAAGTACACACGTTAAGCTTTCTAAGGGTACCCAGCTTGTTCTAGTGGGCTCATCTTTCTGGAATTATTACCTTAAAGAATTCTTTGGTTGCGCAGGGTTTCCCTAAAAAATGTATAAAAAAGCTGAATATAAAACACCTTTTCCTAAAATATAAATATGCAAACCAGAAAAAACAAGCTAAGTCTGAAAGCGCAAGGTCCCCCGAACAGAACAATACCCAACATGCATAGGTACTATTAACCGTTTTAATTGCCAGCCTACTTGAGATTTTGTCACCCTCTGTTGACAGGCCATTTTTCCCCATTTTGCGTCATGTTTTGCGCCATGTTTTGCGCCATTTTTGCTGGAACTTTCAGGAAAATTATATATATATTTTTTTGCAGCAGAGTTTAGGCTTTAACACGAAATGTCTTGTTTGTAAATTTTTTTTTTTTTTACAATATTATTAAGTAAAAAAAAAAAATAAATAAATAAAAAATTTTTTTTTAGAAAATTGACTCCTTTATTTTAAATAAAAAATGTATTTTATTAAGGAAAATCATATTGCATGTGAAAGCCCCATTTCTACCGATTAGAACGGTACCACATATTTATCGGTAGCCCCCTGTTCCTGCCCAGGAGACCCCTCTAACTGAAACAAGTATTTTATAACATTCACAAAAAAAATACAACTACCATCCACACTACAAAGGGTTAAATCGAGAAAAAAAATGACATAGGGTCCCCCCTCCCAGGGGAGGGAGACCCCATTTTTTTTTTTATTTTTAAGGGTTAAAAACCCTTAAAAATCAAAAAAAAAATTGACGTGGGGTCCCCCTTACCCAAAGTAACCAGCCCGGGACCAGCTATGGGGGCTTGTAGGCACAGAGTGGGGGGGCCAGCTTTTGTGGCCCCCAAACCCTGCAGCCTACGAGCCCACATAGCCTATGTGGGCCCGGGCTCTTCTGCCCCCCCCTGGCCTTTGGGGAGGCAGGTAATGGGGGTGCCGGGGGTTAATGGCAAGCCACCCGCTAGCGCAGGTGGCTTGCCATCCCCCCAGCCTTGTGAACTGGTATAGGGGTCATGGACCCCTTACCAGTTCACAAGGGGTTAAAAGTAAATAAGACACAGACACAAGAAAAAAAAATCTTTATTTTTCTTTTTTTACACTGTACTCACCTCCGATCCGGCGTCCCTCGCCGCTGTCCCTCGCCGCTGTCATGTCAGTGACAGATGCCGGTGGTGATCGGCGCAGGGCGGGTGACAGGCGAGGGGGCTCCGATCGGAGCCTCCTCACCTGACACCCGCCCTGCTCCGATCACCACCGGCATCTGACAGATGCCGGAGCTCGGAGGGGGTATAGGAGGAGCGGGATGACGTCATCCCGCTCCTCCCACAATGGGCGGAGCTAAGCGGCGGCGGCCATCGCCGCCATTACAAGAGGTGAGGACCCGGAAGAGGGTCCTCACCTGAAGACTGCGCAGCCCAGGGGGGGGGGATCGGACCCCCCCCTGGTGAAGAGGAGACCTGATAGAAGGCTCGGGCGCGGAGGTGAGTAAATGACAGTTTGTTTTTTTTTTTTTTTTTACAGCGCCGATGTCAGCGCTGGAAACGGGGGGGGGGAGGCTGGTTTCGGGCCCCCTCCTGAAGACGGAGGACGACGGGGGGGCGATCGGAAGAGGGGACCCCAAGCTTCACGGGGATACCAGAGGTAAGTGTTTTTTTTTCTATTTTTTAACTGTTTGGGGGAAATGCCAGGCACGTAGTTTCTACGTGCTTGGCACTTAACGGTAGGAGAAGCAACCACGTAGAAACTACGTGCTTGGCATTTAAAGGGTTAAAGGAGCCACAGCACTCAACCCTGTCAGCTTGCAGGCCAGCCTATAATCTGTCTCTAAACTTGGTTAAAAACAGAGGACTCAGTCACACACATCTGCAGAAGTATGCTTAAGCTGCACCACTACGCCAAAGTGCCTCTGTGGGGTGCAGTCCTAACTCTAATCTCTGAGAGCCCATCTGGGACATACAGTGCAATAGATAAATTGGGAGCAGGCTTACCTGAGGTTGCCCTAAACCTCTCAAGTGCAAGCCATGGGGTGGAAGGGTCAAAGACCTTGCAATACAGCCTAGACCCCACACATGGGTCAAAATGGTATGCACTGTATGTCCCAGATGGGCTCTCAGAGATTTAGGACTGCACCCCACAGAGGCACTTTGGCGTAGTGGTGCAGCTTAAGCATACTTCTGCAGATATGTTTGACCGAGTCCTCTGTTTTTAAGCAAGTTTAGAGACAGATTATAGGCTGGCCTGCAAGCTGACAGGGTTGAGTGCTGTGGCTCCTTTAAGACTTGTGTGTACTAATTGCCCTGCTAACGTGCACCTCCCAGGTTAGTTATAAAATGGTCTGAGCGGCTGCCACCCCCCCTTTGTTTCACACCAAGGCTAGCTTACACCACTTTTCAAAATCATTTTAGATCAGGCTGTTCAAACTTCACACCAACCAGGTGCATCTGTTTGCCTAAGAGTTTTGGGGTTGACTATTTTCTTAAAAAGACACATTGGGTTGCATGAGCTCTCAATCCGATGTCTGCTGGACACTTACTGCTTATGATTTATTGGAATAACTCACTATAGTACTTATCACATGATCACTGTATAGTGATTATATTGTCATATTTTTCCTTAAAATCTTTCTTTTTCAGTAAACATTATAGTGAACATCACAGTAAAAATACCCTCAGAACAGAGATCCGGTTCAGTTGTGGAATTATCAGGTAAATCTAAGGCTATGTTCTGCGCAAGTACATTGGGTTATACATGTGTTGTGCTTGTAGTGCCATAGATTTCCATTGGGCTGTTCTTTATTATTTATCAAGTTGATCTAAATACTGATTGTCCTTATTTATGTTTTGTGCTATTTAGCATCTTTTTTTGTGGCTATAGCGCCAGCTTCAGAGCTTTGGCATTCCCGTCTTATCTGGCACTGTGCTGTGGACTACATTGGCGCTAGCAGTTGCTGTGCGGAACGCTAACTAATTAGCTTCGATTGTTGCACTGGGTATTGGCCGGCCTATGTCAGCACCTGTTGGACCTGGCTGCCGATTACCCCAGTGCCAGTGAGCGCCACTTTTTTTCTGGCATTGGACATGTGCTTTATGATTTTTTCCCCAAGCTAAAATCTTTGGTGCTAGTCAGAGTTTCATCATTACAGTTACAAGAAATCACTGTTGGAGACAAACTTTATAGTGCAATTAGGCTGCATTTTCGTTCTCGTCCAAATTACACATTGTTAAGCAAAAGAAACCATTGAAATGAAATTTATTAACCCCCTAAAAATTCCTTTTGTGACATCTTGGACCTGCGTTTCCATTACTGACAAGTCCCAATGCAAGTTCCATGCAAATAAAAGTGTTTAATATTTATTAAAGCATTAAACACTTCTGCCCATTGTGCTCTATGGGATATTGACATACAGCACCAGGTTTCAACCGGAGCTGCAACCTTTTTGGCACTAGTGTCAGATAAGATGCCAGCTGGCGGTCACATTGGCGCTGCCATTTTTGAATTTCCTAAATCGCACGCTGAGTGCCACTGACGCTTCTTAAATAAGGCTATGGGGGTTATTTAAGAAGGGGTAGTGCTAGATAGTGCCTCGTAGAGACAGGTAGCGTCTGGTGAACGCGGGGCGCTGTACGAGAAACCAAATTTATGAAAGCCAATCTGGTGAGCGACTCTAACAGCGCCATGTAGAGTCCAATATATTATTACAGGCAGCTCAGCGTATTGCGTTGTTTTAGAAACTTTTATGACTTTTAATATTTTTATGCAGAATTGCATTTACAGGTCTGGCACTAAAGTGTTATTGTCCCAGTGTTAAAACAATGTTATTCCATGTGTTTTTGCTTTGTTACTGTTGGATATGTGTTCTAAAAGAGACTTTAATCACACAGCATCTGGCTCTCTGTGCTACAGCGCCCAGCTTTAGAGCACCGACACTCTGTGTGTCTAGTGTTTTGTTAACTATGGTGTGGAGCGCTGAATGCAGGATGCACTGAGCTGGCGCTACATCTCGCTCGCTGCAGCACTATACTCTTGTAACAGCACCCAACACACATCACATTCATCAATGCCGGCCAGGTTACTAGAGCGACTGAGATGCTCTGTTACAGCGCCCCATACCCGCTTACAGCGTCTACTAGTGGCCGCTCTAAGCGCTCATCTGGTAATACCTGGTATTAGTAGTGAATCTTTGAGGTTACAGTATCACTACCCCATAAAAATCATATGAGCTTATAAGCTCACCTTGTAAGGCTACAGTCTCTCCCACATGAGCTAAGATTATACATCAAAATGATGTTAGATACAAAGAGTACAAACATTTAATTAGTTCCTTCAAAAAATGTAAAAGTCTGAATTTGAGTTAGATAAAAAAAAAAACTTGCAAATGTTCTTGCTTTGTTCTCATCCTTCACAAACCCCACATGTAATTTTGTATACTTGTGTTTAATAATACACTTCACTTTTAAATGAGAGTTAAAAAAATAACTTTATAACTGTAGAACAATTATTTGATATATTGCTATAATTCTCTTTAATAAGCGCTGCAAAATGATTTGAATTATTAAAGTTATTTATGACACTTGAGTCATAATAATTAAAAATGCAATATTTGGTGCTGAAAAACGTGTCCTTAAAAACACCCCTCATGTGTTTGTCTTCTCGAAAATGAAGAACCAATTTTTTTATATTATTGATGAGCTGCAAATGGATGACAGTGCATAATAATTTTGATATGGCCCAGTAGAATTATACATTTATTGTTCTACTGGAAACCTCTGAATTAAATCAACTTTTTTTCTTTTAAATTGATATATTTTAAAGTGGACCAACACCCAGGGGTGATCTTATAGATTCCCGGGCCGATCACCTCACTCACCGCGGGACATCCGAGATCGGGATGTCCCGCGGGGTGAAACCCCCCAGAAAACCCCCAAACTCCTTACCTGATCCGCCGCCGCTTCCACCGCCGCCGCCGAAAGTGACGCGCGGGAGGCGGCAGCGGACGCGCTGTCCTGGACGCCGCTGACACCGGCTTGGACGTCAGCAGGGATTGGACGGCGCGGTCACGTGGGAGCGGGGAGAGGTGAGTTTTTTGGGGTTTCTGGGGGGTTTCAGAGAGCGGGACACCCCCGATCGGGGTGCCCCGCCGAAGTGGACCAAAACCCAGGATAGTCAAAATCCTGGGTGTTGGTCCACTTTAAGAGATTAAAATTTACTTTTGGAATAACTATTATCAATGTCTGGCCCAGGGGGATACTCAAAAACACAAAAAGGGTCCACTGTTAATCAGAAAAGATTTCACATACTACTACTTTGAATATTTATATCCATGGTTAATTTGATGATTTAAGATAAAACTGTAATTAATCAGTAAATAATTGATCTCAATAAATACATTAAGCAATTATGTAAAATATATCATCATAAGAGATTGCATTTAGCAACTTTCTTACTATTTTGTGTCAAATCTCCTCAATAGTACTGCAACCACAGTCTGTGGTGTTGTGGTGTCAGTGTATGACAGTGCCATGGCTAGGGATGAGCGAATCAGTTCTAACGAACCTGAATTCGCTCCGAATTTCAGGGAAAATTCGATTCAGCACGAACCCGAATTTTTAGTGGTTCGTGCTGACCGAATTTTCCCTGAAAAAAAATGAAAAAAAATGCCGGCATGGTGGGAGAGGGGAGACCGGCTGCGCTGTCAGCGGGCGACGGAAGCCGGCCTCCCCGCTCCCACCATGCCGGCATTTTTTTTTTTCAGCAAACACTTCCCGCCATGGTGGGATCGAGGAGGCCGGCTGCGCTGTAAGCTGTCATCAGAGGACGCGTCAGCTTCCGCCGCCCGCTGACAGCGCAGCCGGCCTCCCCGCTCCCACCATGCTGGCATTTTTTTTTTCCATTTCAGGGCTTGGTGGGAGCGGGGAGGCCGGCTGCGCTGTCAGCGGGCGGCGGAAGCCGGCTTCCGCCGCCCGCTAACAGCGCAGCCGGCCTCCCCGCTCCCACCAGAGATGAGCGATTCTCAAAAGTTCGATTCGGACGAACCCGAATTTCTCTGAGAAATTTGGCGAATCTCCCGAATCGAATTTTTGAGAAGTTCGCTCATCTCTAGCCATGGCCATACACCTAACAGGTTATGTTCACTTGCACACTGGCCAGGGTACAATAATATGTGCCTACATATTGCCCATTGGCACCTGTGCTCTGGCACACTGGTTGCACTGATGTCTGCATGCGGGCATGCATGCCTGTGGTTAAATGCAGCAACTGCAGATATGCATGCATTATTCCTAAAGCCACAAGACACAGATACCACCCGGTAATGGAGTTTAAATGGCATGCCATTCTGTCAGTAAGTCCCTGATAGATCTTCTAATGACACCTGCTTTCCTAGTTCCTGAATATTAAACTGGACCAACAGCCTGGCACATTTGGAAAAGAAAGGTAGGCGGCCAATTTGGAGCTTCCTCTCCCAATTGACATAACAAATGCACAGTAACAGGAAGTCAGCACAACTTCCTGTTGGCCGGTGGCCTGCAAGCCCATAAGCAGCCATCTTGTTTTTAAAATTTATCCCAGTAGGTGTGGAAAAAAATCAATTGTTTTTTTGTGCAGCAATCTAAATTGCCCTGGAGAGGGGATGCATATGAGGACTGTTTGTTGTGTTGGTCTGGTTTCATTTATCTTTGACTGTTGGTCTGCTTTAACTTCTTGTGTTTTTACCTGGCTCGCTATGACCTTGCATCTGGCTACTGTCTGGACTGATTCCCTGGTTTGGCGTTTAGACTTTACTTTGGACGTTATATCTATGCTGTCTCTCTCCAACCCAATGGAGAACCACAATGTCCTTGCACCTAGTGGACACCCAGCTGCAACACTCAAGGTACCCCTGTGGATGAAATGTATTCTCATCAGCAAGGGCTTACTTGCTGAATTTCAGCTTTCTTCCTAAACTTTGGGGAATGTGTTTCCAATGTCATTTGTGTACTAGCTGTGTTTTCAGTTGTGTTTGCTCAATTTATGCAGCCTTGGGAAAGAGCAGAAGCCTTCACTATGTCATTTAAAAGGCTATTTTGCCAGTAACTTGCTGATGGGTCTTCTGATGAACAACTGTGACCCCATGCACATTGTCCCAATTCGCTGTGAAGCAAAAGCAACATTGGCCCAAAAACTTATTGAGCACAAAGCTGAATTTCTGATAGTAGGTTTGCTTTAAAGCAAGCTTGTCATAGTTTTACAGCAATCTCACTTTAAAATCACTTATGCTTTCTATAATAAGTTAAATGTTCGGCAATAGCCACAGTCTACTATAACTGCAACCTCACAAACTATATATATATATATATATATATATATATATATATATATATATATATATTATATAACACAGGACATTTGATAACCTGGCCATTTAAACGTTCTCTAACTTTCTAATGGCTCCTTGGGAGGAATACTAATGCCTGATAAATCTCCAATGTTTTCATTCTGTGTCACATTCTAGTAGGAGACACCAGCTCCGAAGTTCAGACACTTCAGGAGTTTCCCAGAATCGCAAATGGTTTGTCCATATTGTAGTCCGTGATTTTTCCTTAGCTAGAAGCAGGAATAGGAAAGCTGGTCCTGAACACTGTAAGAAGTCTCGCTAAGATAGTGTAAGTCCAAAAGTAACATCATTTGTAAGGAAGCATGTAGTCCATCCAGTTCAGCCAGTAAAAAAGTCTAGTTGCAGTGGTCTAGTATCCATAGCTGGTACTGTTAATCCACTCATTGAAAAGCATCCAGGCCCATTTAAACTCCTTTTGTTGTACTCTTAATGACTACTTCCTGTGGCAGAGATCTCCATGGTTTCCAGTCTCTTACAGTAAAGAATCTCCTTCTTTTTTGATGTACAAAGCCTCTTTCCTCCAGCCTTAGAAGATGCCTCAATGTAATCGTTAAAGTTTAAGGTATAAATAGATCTTGAGACAGACCAATTGCTCCCTGAAATATTTATACATAGTTATAAAATCACCTCTCAGGTGTCTTTATTCACACCTAGGTCGTTTAACCCAATTTTATCCTTTTTTTGTGTATACTGTATTCCTATTTCGAATTGTCCCTTCCCACGTTTATAACCTTACATTTATCTGTATAAACCCTCTAAATGTCAGCTTATCAGCCATTAACCACCAACCGAGTAGATTCTATATGGCATTTTCCCCAGTTAAAGGAAAAAAGCCCACTATGACACTTTTCTGCCCATATTTTCAACTTGCTAAAGCGGAAGTCCAGGCTCGGGGGTAACCTTGTCCTGCCACCTGCCGCAGAGGCAAGACTGGGGTTACAAAAATCCCTTACCTCACCCCGGGTCCAGCATGTCACCCGGTTTGTGCAGCTTCTACACATACAGAGCACAAAGAAGCATCTCCCACTCAAATGGGCGGGCAGGAGTGTGCATAAAGCTAAGGAAACCACTTTGTGTTTCCTGACCAAGATGACACCGCCCAAAGCAACGGGAAAAAAGTGCTGGACCGCGTGCAAGATAAGGGTTTTTTTCTTTCTAACCCCCCATCCTGCCCCAGCACTAGGGGAGTGTGGCAGGGCAGGGGAAGAGCTTACCCCAAGACTGAGTTTCTGCTTTAAGTTACAAACCTTGCCAGCTCCCACGGTTTAACAGAGAGACATTTCTTTCTATGACTTCTTCATAAAGTAGGTATGAACATTTTGAAACATACATTAAACTTTTCTTAGTCTGTTCAAAAGTTGTTATGCTCTTTTTACTTTTACACATGTTCAGAGATCATGGTATCTGGTGTATTTCAAAACCAACTTGGCTTGGGAATCCTTCTATCAATAAAAAGAACCCTTCAGGTGACACAGGCATGCTATGCTAAAATATTGATATTGTTTTTTGTGGTATGTGACCCGCCTGGATTTATCATAAAAGTTGGATACAGCCCTCCTGCCCAGCGTGCAACATGTAATCCATCAGAGGAAGAACGTCTGACCGCCATAATGAAAATCAGGAGTGGCATGAATCATTTACAGCTTTGTGCTTTCAGTAAACCAAGAACATGCTAACATAATAACAACACGCTCAAGCCTTCAGATAAACCTGAAATTAAAGAGACAAATGGATACTGTGAAATGAGGTAAAAATGACAAGGCACCCTTGTTGTCCCTCAGGCAGGGATGACACACATGTGTGTATTTATGGATGTCCTAAGGGTGCATGGAGCTTGAAGATTTGTTTTATTTATGTTTGAGGTGATATTACTTGCCATTATTAGTACCTGTTCAATCTTCAGAGCCGCTATAAACTGAATAGAAAATAGGAAAGAATGATGAGAGAATTATTATAGCATACACCAGGCCTAGAGGAGAACGGGAACCATAAAGCATAGTGTTCATTTTACAGAGGACTTCAATCACAGGTGTGCCATGTTTATTGGCAAGCAGACATTTGGCTTTAGTTATTACATTACAGTGTAAGACATTTATTTAATCTGCCACCCATAATAAATACATTTTATTGGGTTGCCGGGTCTATTTTATGGTTTCATGATCAGCCTAGCTAATCAAACAACCTCTGAATTATTTTAGCATATATCAGATTTCTAGGTTCATTCTAGAAAATTAAGGAGATGACTAAGGTCAGGCCATCACTCTCTATGGTCAAGAACATGATTCAATCATATCATCATTTTACTTGCTACACAATGCAGAGCTCAACTGTAAAGATTTTCCATATTATTGTAATATGTCTGTAAAGGTTCTCATTCATCCAAGTCATGGTATATCTGTAGGAATACATTAAAAGGGCTGCTCAGGCAACAGCAATAATAAGGTGGCAAGCAGCTGATCTGACGCCTATCTCATGTGCCGCTCCTTTATTTTTCTGTAGCTTCAGGTAGAGGCCATAGCCAGACTCCAGATTTGGCCTCCTTTCAATTACATTTCTCTGTCCCTTTGGCACTCTCAGCACAAGTGAGCAGAGCAAGCCATAGTGGTCCTGCAGTTGTCTCCAACCCCAACAGAGCATGCTTATAACTCATAAAGCCTCACCATGGCACACCCTTCACAGCTAAAGTTCACCTAGAAATGGAAGCAAAGCCAGCCCCTTTGCTTAGAATACATAGGGTATTTTGTATAGTCAGAGATTTTGAGATGCTTTGAAATGGCTCATTTTAAATTGTTCCCATTGGTAATAAAATGGGGGAATGAGTGCTTGTCTGGACATTTACTTTTTTTCCCCCCCACTGTGTCCTTCGACCACCTCTGAACTTGGATCATACCAGGTATACATCATTAAGCGCTGGTATTTGTCACCACAGAGGGATTAGGTTTCATCATCGTGGGAGTTTTTTTTTTCTTTTCCCCTTTCCTTCCTTTCCCCTTTTATTCTTCCTTCACTTTTTTTCTTTGGTCTTCCTTTTTAAAGTGTGGAAGTTTTAGTTTATTGTCCATTCCTTCCTTCTAGTCTTACCTTCTATTTCCTGAGTTAATTAGAAGGTAGCAAGAGTTTGTCGGGTTATACTTCCCTTCCCTCTTCATCCCTCTCTCCCCCATCATCCCTCTTTCCCCCATCATCCCCCCTCCCCCCTCCTCACCCCCCCCCCCCTAATTAATCAGATATGTTCTTATTGAAGGCTATTATTTTATTTTAAAAAGTCCTGTCAATTCGGCAAAGCTCTGGCGACGCACCAGGGCAGCTTCCAATTTTAGTTGTGCTCATCCATTGTATTCTGTCAGTTGGGCTATCGTTAGCCCATTTTTCAACAATGATTTTCTTTGTGGCCCATATCATGTTCTTTGGATGGAGGTTTAGTAGGCCCCATGTGGGAGTTATGTGGAGTATGGTACCTGTCAGATCAGTTAATATCCCAGATGTATAGTTCTCTATGGTCTGAATATGTACACATTCCCAACAAAGGTGTAGCAGAGTGGTCTCAGCGCTCTTACACGACCAACATTTGAATCTGTTATTGTAGTCTGATGTGTGATAGAGCCTCAAGATACATTTAAGGAAAAAGATTTTCAACTGTGGAAAGTATATATTCTGGATTGATTTGAAGACTTTTGCCCTTCTGATATTTCCGACGAGATTTTCAGATAATTTTCCCAATTTTTGTATAGTTTGGTAGTTTTTTTCTTTTAGTTTCATTACTTGGGTGTAATAATGAGGATGGTTTTAGGAGTGGTAAATAGGTCTGTTGGGAGTGTTAGAGTTTTAATGTAGCTTGCAGTCTGATGGTAGATTAACCCTTTAAGTGCCAGCCTACCTGGAGTTTTTGTCACCCTTTGTTGCCAGACCATTTTGCACTCCCCATGTTCAAATGTGATTTTTGAAGGGATTTCCAGGGATTTCCCAGGAAAATTATATATTGTTGTTTTCAGCAGAGTCTGGGCCTTAACATGAAATGTCTTGTTTGTCATTTTTTAGGTGTATTCTCAATATTTTTGGGTGAAATATGTGCAAAAAAATAAAAAAAAAATCTATTTTTTACAATTTGTAGTGTTTTTTTGTAATAAAAAATGTAAGTTTGTCAATAAAATCTTATTGCGTGTGAAATCCCAATTTCTCCCAGTTACAGCGATACCACATATGTATAGGTAGACACCAATTCCTGCCCAGGAGACTCCCCCAAACTGAAACAGCACTTTAGGGGATTTTCAGATAAAATACAAGTATGCTATGCAATATGCGCACCTTGCAGTTTTTCCAGAAAAACAACCCTTTACATTTGAAATACCCCCAACAAACTACATATTCTCTGAAAGTACACACCTCAAGCTTTCTAGGTGTACCAGGGTTGTTGATGTGGCCATAGTTTTCTGGAAGAAATCCCTCAATGTATTCTTTGGTTGCAAAGAGTTTCCCAAAAAAAAGGATAAAAAAGCAGTATCAAAGCCACATTTTCCTAAAAAAACTATATACAAACAAGAAAAAACAAGTTTAATCAGAAAAGGTAACATCCCCCGAACAGAACGATACCCAACATGCATAGCTACTGTCAAGGGAAGAGTTGCCAAATACCCCAAAGTAAAGCATGTGCGTAACGGTAATTTTACTTGAAAATTTCAGCTCTGCAGACAAAGTGCGCACCTTGCGATTTTTCAACCAAAACAACCCTTTACATTTGGAATATCCCCCATAAACCATATATTCCCTGAAAGTACACATGTTAAGCTTTCTAAGCGTACCCAGCTTGTTGTAGTGGGCTCATCTTTCTGGAATTAATCCCTCAAAGAATTCTTTGGTTGCACAGGGTTTCCCTAAAAAATTTATAAAAAAGCTGAATAAAAAACACCTTTTCCTAAAATATAAATATGCAAACCAGAAAAAACAAACTAAGTCTGAAATCGCAAGGTCCCCTGAACAGAACAATACCCAACATGCATAGGTACTATTAACCCTTTTAATTACCAGCCTACTTGAGATTTTGTCACCCTCTGTTGACAGGTCATTTTCCCCATTTTGCGCCATTTTTGCTGGAATTTTCAGGAAAATTATATATATATATATATATATTTGCAGCAGAGTTTAGGCTTTATCATGAAATGTCTTGTTTGTAAATTTTATTTCATTTTTTACAATATTATTAAGTAAAAAAAATAAATAAATAAATAAATAAATTCTTACAAAATTGACTCCTTTATTTTAAATAAAAAATGTATTTTATTAAGGAAAACCATATTGAATGTGAAAGCCCCATTTCTACTGATTAGAACGGTACCACATATTTATCGGTAGCCCCGCGTTCCTGCCCAGGAGACCCCCCTAACTGAAACAAGTACTTTATAGCATTTACAAATAAAATACAACTACCATCCACACTACAAAGGGTTAAATCGAGAAAAAAAATGACATAGAGTTCCCCCCCTCCGGGGGGGGGGACCCCATTTTTGGGGGGATTTTTTGGGGAGCCTCCTCGCCTCTCACCCGCCCTGCTCCGATCACCACCGGCATCTGACAGATGCCGGAGCTCAAAGGGGGTATAGGAGGAGCGGGATTACGTCATCCCGCTCCTCCCACAGTGGGCGAGGCTAGGGTTGCGGCGGCCATCGCCGCCATTAGAAGAGGTGAGGACCTGGAAGAGGGTCCTCACCTGAAGCCTGCGCAGCCCAGGGGGGGGATCGGACCCCCCCCCCGGTGAAGAGAATACGCTTCGGACGGATCGGGTGAGGAGGTGAGTTAATGACATTGTTTTTTTTGTTTTTTTTTAACAGATAACTGTCAGCGGGGAAAGCGGAGGGGGGGGCAGTTTCGGGCCCCCTCCTGAAGACGGAGGACGATGGGAGGGGGGATCGGATGCCCCCCCCAGGAAGAGGGGACCTGCAGCTTCACAGCAACATCAGAGGTGAGTGATTATTTTTTTCTATTTTTTAACTATTAGTGGGAAATGCCAGGCACGTAGTTTCTACGTGCTTGGCACTTAAAGGAAGGAGAAGCAACCACGTAGAAACTACGTGCTTGGCATTTAAAGGGTTAAAGAAAATGTTGGAATAGACTGGACTGGAACAGCATGGAGGCCCAAGCAATACAGGTGGTGCTATGCAGTTCCTGCAACTTTTGTACAGCCAGCTGAGAGGTCACAGTCAGCTTTTACCATTGCTAGGCGATGAGGACACCAGACATGCAGCATAGAAGCTGATGTGGCAGGCAGTGAACAAAGAGTGCTTCCCATGCCACATGCTACTGGCAGTTGCTAGGCAATCCGGGGGGGGGGGGGGGGGTAAAACCATCTATTGTATGAAAGTCTCAACGTCTTACAAAACATTTATTCCAAAATGTTACATTGCTCTAAGAAAAAGGTCTACGTACAAAATCCTACTATAACCTCTTCCCTCTACTGAATCATACGTTATTTTAACTCATACCATATTTTTATATAGCGCATAAACCAGTCCTTATTTTCACGAGTGTAAGACAGGACTGTGAACCCATATTAGGAGAAGCAGCGTCCAACCATTCAGTTGCTCAGTGGCCTCCTGGTTTCTGAGAACAAACCCCACAGCGAGCATCCAACACAGAATTCTTTGGATGCTCAATGAACAATTGCCATTTGTCATTGCCCTATCCCCACATCAGTCACAATACCCGCGCATGCCAAACTCCATTCACTAAATTAGAAGGAGCGTTCACAGTATCTGTGACTGACATGAGGAATGTGGGAGCACAGGAGGACATTGGGAGACCCAAACTCAGGAACCAGGATGTTTCTGAGCACCAGTTTACAGAACTTTTAATGGTAACCTGTAGTTCTAATAATCAAAGCATTATGTTCATTTGCCTTTACTACAGAAACATACTGCATAATGTACATGATAATGATTAAGAAGTATTTTCTTCCTGAATCACCAAGTGCACGTCTGGGTCTTATTATTACTTATTCACTGCTATGCAGTAGAGCAGACGACAACATAATAAGTAATGCTGGCAGGGGGAAGATCAGACTGCTGGATCTCCTATATTTATGCATTTACGTTTAGTAACTTTTTATAACTGACCATCCAGCCAAAATAAAAAGTAGGTTTCCTTAAAAAAAGGTCTTTTGTATATATATATATATATATATATATATATATATATATATATATATATATTTATTTATTTATATATTTACACACAGTCACCTTCCTTTAAAGTGATACAGCAGGCAAAAGAAAATTGTTACAGTCCCCCCCCCCCCCCATCTCCTCCTCTGCCTTCTTCTCCAAATTCACATTGCACAGCCAGGGTGTCTGCTCCCATTATGCTAATTATTATGCACCATCACAGATCCAAGGACCATTACCACTTTTTTTTCAGAAGAGAAATCATGAGGTGAAACTGTAAACCATGTTATCTCAGTCATTTCTTCTTCAAATTAAAAACCGGAAAACAGTTTAGGACAGTGCCAAATTTAGCCTGATGCAATGCTGTAACTATTACCTTTGCCTGCTGTATCACTTTAATTTCCATATGTAGCGATGATCCAAAATACAGACCACACTTTTCAAAAGATGCTGAAACATTCTATTCTTCTCAAGAAGCACAAAACTGTTTAATCCTCAAATAATGAGTTCCCTTGAGATATCGTACTAGACAAACCCAAATGAAATGCAAGAGAAAGAGGACAAAAAAAAAATATTGGTATTCCTGAAATTAGCCTCGATTCATAGACACATTCGTCTGGACTTCCGTAGCTGTCTGTGTATGTTTTTGTGTGTGTTTGTCATTTTTTTAGTTTTTTTCGTAGCATTTTCATTCGATGAACGAAAGTAAATCGGATCATTTGCGTTAGTTCTGATCATTTTCCCATCTAAATCTGATATCTTGCGTTCGTTCAGATAATTTACGTTATTGTTATGGGCTTGCGTCTTATTCAGAGAGCTGATTGCCAAGGGACCACCACCCTATAAAACTGTTTCCTTTGCGATCCACTTTTGGGACCCTTTTGACCTTGGATACCTTGCAATCACCATGTTTTGTGCCTTTGTGGAGGAACATCACCAACTCCAGCTAATGGGGATTGAATGTATCAGCAGGGCCGAGGCCAGATTGCACCGGCGACGCATGCATATCGATGGCATGCATGACGTTGAGCTGTTCGAGCTGACCAGATTAATTGCGCTTCTCTCCATAAGTTGTATAGTGAGCTGCGGCCATGGTTAGCCCGCACCACAAGGAAGGGGTAAGCAATTTCAAGTATGACCAAGATGCTTGGCTGCCTGCAATTTTTGGTGAACGGCTCATTCCAGAGGCTGGGGGCCCTCTCCGTGGGCATCTCCCAGCCTACACTGAGCCGCGCGCTATCCAAGTTTCTGAAAGGCATGGCTACCATTAGTCAGAAATATATTTATTTTCCTGATGACATGGTAGCCTGGAACGCGCTTAAGCTGGCATTTTATAATATCGCCGACATGCCCAATGTCATGGGTGCCATTGATTGCACCCACGTTGCATTGGTCCCTCCGGCAGCCGACGAGTACATCTATAGGTAAGTTCAATTGGTCATTTTTTTATATAGTTTACATAAATTGTATTTTAACTATCTATTAGTTCCTCCTTGTAAATTGGCCCTGTGAAATAGCTTACACTGTATATCTATTAATCGCTCCTTGCAAATTGTCCCTGTGAAATAGCTTACACTGTATATCTATTAATCCCTCCTTGTAAATTGTCCCTGTGAAATAGCTTACACTGCATATCTATTAACCCTTTAAGTGCCAGCCTACCTGCAGCATTTGTCACTCTCTGTTGCCAGACCATGTTTCACTATTTTGCGCTACACATGTTCAACTGTCATTTTTGAAAGGATTTCCAGGGATTTCCCAGGAAAATGATATATTGTTTTTTTCAGCAGAGGGCTTTAACATGAAATGTCTTGTTTGTAATTTTTAGGTGTATTCTCAATATTTTTGGGTGAAATATGTGAAAAAAAATTGAGTGTGAAATCCCAATTTCTCCCGGTTACAGCGAATACCACATATGTATAGGTAGACACCCTTTCCTGCCCAGGAGACTCCCCCAAACTGAAATAGCACTTTAGGGGATTTTCAGATAAAATACAACTATGCAATGCAATATGCGCACCTTGCAGTTTTACCAGAAAAACAACCCTTTACATTTGAAATACCCCCAACAAACTATATATTCTCTGGAAGTACACACCTCAAGCTTTCTAGGTATACCAGGCATGTTGATGTGCCCATAGTTTTCATGGACCCCTTACCAGTTCACAAGGGATTAAATGTCAAAAAAAACACAGACACACACAAAGAGAAAAAATTATTTTATTATTATTTTTTTTTTTTTTTCAATACTTACCTCCCATGCATCCTGGAGCACTGTGTCCCTCGGCGATCACTGGCTTCTGCTCACCTGCTGGAAGCCTTTTATAGCTGCTGGATGACAGAACACAAAGGATTAATTAAAAAAAAAATGGCATAGGGTCCCCCCTCCCGGGGAGACCCCATTTTTTTTTTGGATTTTTAAGGGTTAAAAACCCTTAAAAATCCAAAAAAGAAATGAAGTGGGGTCCCCCTTACCCAAAGTAACCAGCCCGGGACCAGCTATGGGGGCTTGTAGGCACAGAGTGGGGGGGCCAGCTTTTGTGGCCCCCCCACCCTGCAGCCTACGAGCCCACATAGCCTATGTGGGCCCGGGCTCTTCTGCCCCCCCCTGGGCTTTGGGGAGGCAGGTAATGGGGGTGCTGGGGGTTAATGGCAAGTCACCCGCTAGGGCAGGTGACTTGCCACCCCCCCAGCCTTGTGAACTGGTATAAGGGGTCTCATGGTCCCCTTACCAGTTCACAAGGGGTTAAATGTTGAAAAAAAAACACAGACACATGAATAAAAAATTATCTTTATTATTTTTTTTTTAACTTTACTCACCACCGATCCTGTGTCCCCCGGCGATCTCCGCTGACAGTCTGCTCGCTGTTTGGAAGAGAGAGCCTGGGGAGGCGGGGGGCATCACAGCCCTCTCCTCCTCCTCTGCTCTCTGCTCCAAGCACCGAGCAGACTGATTCAGAGTCTCGGTGCTTGGACTGAAGAAGCCAGCTGCTGGTGACATCACAATGATGTCACCTGGCCCCTAGCAGTCGTGATCCAGGAAGTGGGGGAGAGGGCATTTTCTGCCCTCTCCTCGCCACCGAATAGGCTGGGGGGGCGATCGGAGGCCCCCCCCAGTGAAGAGAAGACCCGGCGGGAGGCAGCGCGGCCACAGGTAAGCAAATGTCTTTTTTTTTTTTTTTTTACAGTTAGCAGCTGCTGCTGCCGAAGCGGGGGTTGGCCTATTCCGGGGGCTCTCCTGGAGACATCCGACCCCCCACGGGGGATCGGATGGCACCAAATTAAAGAGGAGACCTGGCCAGATCCAACGAGGGGTCAGGTGAGTATTTTTCATTTTTATTTTTTAAACTAGCAGCGGGGAAAGTCGAGCACGTAACACCTACGGGCTTGGCACTTAAGGCCCAGCCAAGCCAGCACGTAGGTGTTACGTGCTTGGCAACAAAAAGGTTCAGTTTGGTCCCTAAATATCTTAGTTATGCTAATTAGTCATGTTCATTCACATGCATCAGCAGATTCAGCAAAATACACTTACTGTATATATCTGCTCCTGACTCCTAGGCAGCACGGAAGTTGACGGCGTAGTCAAACTGGATGAGGCTTCCACACTTGCTGAGGGTTGATGCTGGGCTGTATTGTAAATAAAAAGGCACGTAAACACCCAAATATCCATTGATGATCTGTATTACTACATATGCTTCAATAAAACACGTGGGCAAGCAGGAATGGCAACTCCCCCAACGGTCCAAGGTGACCTTCACTATGAATGTCATTATCTGTTATATGTATGACTCACCCTGTACATACACATTGGTCACCTTAAATAATACAAACATGCATGTACTGCATGTTATAAGCTTCACACATCCCTAAAGGGGCATTAGGGACCCACACTCAGCTTGCAAATTAGCATTTGGCTTAGGAGTATGCTGGAAGGCATTCTTCCTATGTAGACCTTTCCCTGACCCCAGATCAAGTATTTGAGACCAAAGCACAGCTAAAACCCAAGTGGCCTAAAGACAAAGAAGGAACTGTTGAAGTAGAATCATATAACAGGCAGTGCTTTGCTAATATTATAAATAAATACTCTCCAAGGTCATGTATGGGCTGGCAAATTTGAAAATGAACATTCCGCAGACATTACATAGCCTGCTAAAACTGTAACCTCCATTACAAGCCACTCCCTAGGGGGATGTGTTCATATATGCCTGTGAGCCTCATTTTACACGTTTAAATCATTTCACATACACACTAACATTACTAACTTGCAGGAATAGTAGGGATGTCCGTGTCCCGCCGCCACAAGTGGCCCTCTAATGCCACGGCATGTATCAGCCCCAGCACCATCTCCTCAGCACGGGTAAACTGTAATTTTGTGGGGAAGCCTCCGCCAGTTTGTAAGCTGAAAAATATAGGTTTGCAAATTTAGGAAATTGTTGACAATACAGGAAGCAGACAAATGTACAACTCAAATATGTACCTGTAATTGCGCCATTTATTTTCTTTCTTCAGTGCTGCATACCTCAAGTCAGAAATTTTGTGCTGGATCTGCTCCACATCTTTAAGCTCCTCCCCCGCTGCATTGACCTGTCTGGTGAGCTACTCCAAGATTTCATTTTTTCACAATTTGCTTGTAGATTTGGATTTTCGCCCATATAGCTTGTCATAATGTAGGGTCAGCCCACTTGGCAATGCCAGAGTTTGGGCCTCACCAAACATGCCACTCAACTGTCCTTGCCACAATGTCCGGCCTATTGCTTGCTGTTCGGGCTCATCTCTGGATGTAGGCAATTCGGGGGACATTCTGGGCTGGCTCTGTTGTGTTGAAATGTTGGACAGGTGGCTGGATAAAGAATGAACTGGACTTTGAAATGGACTTGGGGTCCTTGCCTGGGTGGCCACTGAACTTGAAGGCGACGATGTGGCATATGGATAGTTGCTTGCCACCTGTGCCGGTGGCAAATGTGACCGAGAAGGAGAGGGTGTTCTTGAGGGTATGTTGCTTCTAGCCCTGTGACTCTTTGTGCCCTTGCCAATGTGGTTCCATGCCCCTGGGAGGTACTTGCACATGGTTCTGGAGATGCTGAGCTGGCTGTGCTTGGCCTTCTGGGCCTTTGGCTCTTGCTCTTTCTATGGCCATGGGTGTGTTTCCCACGTGGCTGACTACATGCAGAGCTGGCTAGGGCTTCTGGGCCTGTGGCGCTTGCTCTTTCCATGGCCATGGGTGTGTTTCCCACAGGGCTGACTACATGCAGAGCTGGCTAGGCTGGGGCTTCTGGGCCTGTGGCTCTTGCTCTTTCCATGGCCATGGGTGTGTTTCCCACGTGGCTCAGGAGATGCTGAGCTGGGTGGGCTGGGGCTTCTGGGCCTGTGGCTTTTACTGGCTTTGCCAGTGGAGCGTTCTTTCAGAATGGATGTGCTAGGCCGGGGAGGAGGACATGGTGTTTTTTGGGGGCTGGGGCTTCTCACCTTCTTAGTGGCCTTTTTTGCGGGCGTACCTGCCTGCTTGGTTTTGGTCTTCTTCTTTGCCGCTGCCTCCTTTGCTTTGCTGGTTGTTTCGGGCTTAGCGGACTTGGTGGGTATTGTCGCCTTGGCCTGGCCACTGTGGCTGCGCGTTTCCTGCACCTTCGGCGTTGGTATTTGTGACCAAGTGGTCGGGCGTGAAGAAGACTCCTCAGGCCGCTGTAGCATTTTTCTGCTGGCCTCATTGCCTGGCTTGGCCTTCCCGACTGTTTTTTTAGCTGGCATGTTGAGACTCTCAAAGAGAATGAGCTGTGTGTCCAGGATCCTTTAAATACTAATGACTGGGTATGCCGCTTATGCGTTCGCGTACGCGTGCGTACGGCCGTTCGTCCGGCTGTGCGGAACCCAGAATCCGCTGGGGCATTACTTATCTGCTGCGGACAAAAAGAAAGATGGCGCCCACGATCTTCACCCGCCAACAAGAAGAGCTGATTATGCTCGTAAGTGTATTGTAATGACTTTGATTTGCCATCTAAATGCATGCCTAGGCCTTAAGGAAGTGCAGAAATAAACAGTTATGTGTAAAAGTTTGTAAAACTCTGTGGCAAACAGAAGTAAGTGTGCACATGTGTGAACCAACTCACTAACATCTAGAAGGATAGTTTGAGGCTAGAAATGTGTCTGGCAATGTCATTTAGTCAACTGATCTAATTGTGACAGATATTTGTATGCAGTTTGATCTAAGAACTATATTTATTTTGTGTATTTAGACGATGCTTCAGCGCAGGTACGACTACCTGCCCAACTCTTTTGAGAAGAGGACCGTCGCCCTGGAGATCATTTCCAGGATCCAGCACGAGACGGACACCACCTTCACCCACACGCAGATCATGCAGCATTGGTCGGACCTGAAATGGCTCTACATGCCCCGGGTGCGGCGATTTTTCGGGCTCCATTTCCCAAGTAAGTACATAGCGATTGCATGCTAGATGTAACTAATACAGAAGGTAGGTCTTTATTTATAAATGCTTTTCTTTTCTAGTGCTGGAAATGGAGTACCGAATACGGCGCACCCGGAGGAGCACAGGCCGGCCAGTGCTGCATGAATCTGCAGCACTAAGTAAAGGTGGTGGATCTCCAGGGCAACAGTCCTACCCCTCTGACCAGCCTCAGGACCTCTCAACAGAGGAGGGGCGTCACGGCATGGGCAGGGAGTCATACCAAGCGACGGAGCCCTTAGCCTCGGGTATGTGACTCTCAATGTAACTGCAAACACATACATGCTATTTAAACAAAAGCTGATTCCCTTAATCTCTTTTTCTAGCTGAATATGTAGCGGGTGAAGGATCTGTGGAAGAGTCTGCAGCAGATCAGGCCCAGGAGGCACATGGAGAAGGTGGGTGATGTCACACACACATTCAAATTGTCATTTGCTTACTGTTGACTCCGACATTAGAAGTTACCCTATTTGACATGTCTCTACAGCCTCAAGCCTTGGGTAAGTTTTAGGGGTGAGAAATGGAAGAAGAAGCTAACCGCGAAGTGATTTGGGTAAGTTTTAGGGGTGAGAAATGGAAGAAGCTAACCGCGAAGTGATTTGGGTAAGTTCTAGGGGTGAGAAATAGAAGAAGAACATGACCACGAAGTGATTTAGGTAGGTTTTAGGGGTGAGAAATGGAAGAAGAAGCTAACCGCAAAGTGATTTGGGTAAGTTTTAGGGGTGAGAAATAGAGGAAGAACATGACCGCGAAGTGATTTGGGTAAGTTTTAGGGGTGAGAAATGGAAGAAGAACCTAACCGCGAAGTGGTGGATAATACACTGAAAGCATTTTATTGACTTCACGTGGTGAATGGAGAAGATTGCAACATAACTGGTTCCGGGGAGATATATACATATTTATGTATGCCATTTTCGCGAAGTGATTTAGCTAAGCATTGTAGCACAAGTGAGTGAACCAAATATGTAGGCGAGCACTTTAATGAGTTAAGTTTGTAGTGCGCAGGCGTAAGATCATAAGGATTTTTCATCTGGACGATTATTTCTTGTAAAAGGTAAACAGAATCTTGTAAAGGATTCGTCGGAGGAGACAATGGAAAATGGGCAAAAACAAAAGCCGACGATGTAACATGAGAAAAAAAAACGGAAAATGAAAGCTGGAAAATGACATTCTCGTTGGCATAAGTTTTAAGGGTGAAAAATGGAAGAAGAAGCTAACCGCAAAGTGATTTGGGTAAGTTTTAGGTGTGAGAAATAGAAGAAGAACATGACCGCAAAGTGATTTGGGTAAGTTTTAGGGGTGAGAAATGGAAGAAGAAGCTAACCATGAAGTGATTTGGGTAAGTTTTAGGGGTGAGAAATAGAAGAAGAATATGACCACAAAATGATTTGGGTAAGTTTTAGGGGTGAGAAATAAAAGAAGAACATGATCGCAAAGTGATTTGGAAGAAGAAGCTAACCGCGAAGTGATTTGGGTAAGTTTTAGGGGTGAGAAATAGAAGAAGAACATGACCGCAAAGTGATTTGGGTAAATTTTAGGGGTGAGAAATAGAGGAAGAACATGACCGCGAAGTGATTTGGGTAAGTTTTAGGGGTGAGAAATGGAAGAAGAACCTAACCGCGAAGTGGTGGATAATACTAGAGATGAGCGAACTTTTGAAAAATTCGATTCGACTGATTCGCCGAATTTTCCGACAAAAATCGTTTCGACCTGAATAAATTCGCGACGAATCGCTATTAAAAACGGCTATTTCTGAGCCTCCTAGAGCCTCAATAGGGATGTAAACCATTCTGCCTTGCTGTAACACGCACAGGATGCGTGCTGGGTTAGTTAAATAATACTTTGAATAAATATCACATGCAGATCAGAGGCATCGCTAATAGAATCGCAGAGCGGCACAATTGCAGAGAGTTGAAGTGGCATCACTATGAGGGGCAGGAGCCCAAACATTGCTTTAAAGAGACACTGGAGTTGGCAGCAGCAGGAGCCCAAAAATTGGATGAATCACACCCTGGAGTTGGCAGCAGCAGCAGGAGCCCAAACATTACTTTAAAGAGACACTGGGGTTGGCTTCAGGAGCCCAAAAATTGGATGAATCACACCCTGGAGTTGCAAGCAGCAGCAGGAGCCCAAACATTACTTTAAAGAGACCCTGGGGTTGGCTTCAGGAGCCCAAAAATTGGATGAATCACACCCTGGAGTTGGCAGCAGCAGCAGCAGCAGGAGCCCAAAGATTACTTTATAGAGACACTGGAGTTGGCTTCAGGAGCCCAAAAATTGGATGAATCACACCCTGGAGTTGGCAGCAGCAGCAGCAGGAGCCCAAATATTACTTTAGAGAGACTCTGGGGTTGGCTTCAGGAGCCCAAAAATTGGATGAATCACACCCTGGAGTTGGCAGCAGCAGCAGCAGGAGCCCAAATATTACTTTAAAGAGACACTGGGGTTGGCTTCAGGAGGCCAAAAATTGGATGAATCACGCCCTGGAGTTGGCAGCAGCAGGAGCCCAAATATTACTTTAAAGAGACACTGGGGTTGGCTTCAGGAGGCCAAAAATTGGATGAATCACACCCTGGAGTTGGCAGCAGCAGCAGGAGCAGCCCAAATATTACTTTAAAGAGACACTGGGGTTGGCTTCAGGAGGCCACAAATTGGATGAATCACACCCTGGAGTTGGCAGCAGCAGCAGCAGGAGCCCAAACATTGGCTGAAAGAGACACTGGGGTTGGCTTCAGGAGCCCAAAAATTGGATGAATCACACCCTGGAGTTGCAAGCAGCAGCAGGAGCCCAAATATTACTTTAAAGAGACACTGGAGTTGGCTTCAGGAGCCCAAAGATTGGATGATTCACACCCTGGAGTTGGCAGCAGCAGCAGGAGCCCAAATATACACTGGAGTTGGCTTCAGGAGCCCAAAAATTGGATGAATCACACCCTGGAGTTGGCAGAAGTTGGCAGCAGCAGCAGCAGGAGCCCAGACATTACTTCAAAGAGACCCTGGGGTTGGCTTCAGGAGCCCAAAAATTGGATGAATCACACCCTGGAGTTGGCAGAAGTTGGCAGCAGCAGCAGCAGGAGCCCAAACATTACTTTAAAGAGACACTGGGGTTGGCTTCAGGAGCCCAAAAATTGGATGAATCACACCCTGGAGTTGGCAGCAGCAGCAGCAGCAGCAGGAGCCCAAACATTACTTTAAAGAGACCCTGGGGTTGGCTTCAGGAGCCCAAAAATTGGATGAATCACACCCTGGAGTTGGCAGAAGTTGGCAGCAGCAGCAGCAGCAGGAGCCCAAACATTACTTTAGAGAGACACTGGGGTTGGCTTCAGGAGCCCAAAAATTGGATGAATCACACCCTGGAGTTGGCAGCAGCAGCAGCAGCAGGAGCCCAAAAATACACTGGAGTTGGCTTCAGGAGCCCAAAAATTGGATGAATCACACCCTGGAGTTGGCAGAAGTTGGCAGCAGCAGCAGCCCAAACATTACTTCAAAGAGACCCTGGGGTTGGCTTCAGGAGCCCAAATATTGGATGAATCACACCCTGGAGTTGGCAGAAGTTGGCAGCAGCAGCAGCAGCAGGAGCCCAAACATTACTTTAAAGAGACCCTGGGGTTGGCTTCAGGAGCCCAAAAATTGGATGAATCACACCCTGGAGTTGGCAGAAGTTGGCAGCAGCAGCAGCAGGAGCCCAAACATTACTTTAAAGAGACACTGGGGTTGGCTTCAGGAGCCCAAAAATTGGATGAATCACACCCTGGAGTTGGCAGAAGTTGGCAGAAGCAGCAGCAGGAGCCCAAACATTACTTTAAAGAGTCCCTGGGGTTGGCTTCAGGAGCCCAAAAATTGGATGAATCACACCCTGGAGTTGGCAGAAGTTGGCAGCAGCAGCAGCAGGAGCCCAAACATTACTTTAAAGAGACACTGGGGTTGGCTTCAGGAGCCCAAAAATTTGATGAATCACACCCTGGAGTTGGCAGAAGTTGGCAGCAGCAGCAGCAGGAGCCCAAACATTACTTTAAAGAGACCCTGGGGTTGGCTTCAGGAGCCCAAAAATTGGATGAATCACACCCTGGAGTTGGCAGCAGCAGCAGCAGGAGCCCAAATATACACTGGAGTTGGCTTCAGGAGCCCGAAAATTGGATGAATCACACCCTGGAGTTGGCAGAAGTTGGCAGCAGCAGCAGCAGGAAACCAAACATTACTTTAAAGAGACACTGGGGTTGGCTTCAGGAGCCCAAAAATTGGATGAATCACACCCTGGAGTTGGCAGAAGTTGGCAGCAGCAGCAGCAGGAGCCCAAACATTACTTCAAAGAGACCCTGGGGTTGGCTTCAGGAGCCCAAAAATTGGATGAATCACACCCTGGAGTTGGCAGCAGCAGCAGCAGGAGCCCAAATATTACTTTAAAGAGACACTGGAGTTGGCTTCAGGAGCCCAAAAATTGGATGAATCACACCCTGGAGTTGGCAGAAGTTGGCAGCAGCAGCAGCAGGGACCCAAACATTACTTCAAGAGACCCTGGGGTTGGCTTCAGGAGCCCAAAAATTGGATGAATCACACCCTGGAGTTGGCAGAAGTTGGCAGCAGCAGCAGCAGGAGCCCAAACATTACTTTAAAGAGACACTGGGGTTGGCTTCAGGAGCCCAAAAATTGGATGAATCACACCCTGGAGTTGGCAGAAGTTGGCGGCAGCAGCAGCAGCAGGAGCCCAAACATTACTTTAAAGAGACCCTGGGGTTGGCTTCAGGAGCCCAAAAATTGGATGAATCACACCCTGGAGTTGGCAGCAGCAGCAGCAGGAGCCCAAATATACACTGGAGTTGGCTTCAGGAGCCCAAAAATTGGATGAATCACACCCTGGAGTTGGCAGAAGTTGGCAGCAGCAGCAGCAGGAGCCCAAACATTACTTTAAAGAGACCCTGGGGTTGGCTTCAGGAGCCCAAAAATTGGATCAATCACACCCTGGAGTTGGCAGAAGTTGGCAGCAGCAGCAGCAGGAGCCCAAACATTACTTTAAAGAGACACTGGGGTTGGCTTCAGGAGCCCAAAAATTGGATGAATCACACTCTGGAGTTGGCAGCAGCAGCAGCAGGAGCCCAAATCTTAGTTTAAAGAGACACTGGAGTTGGCTTCAGGAGCCCAAAAATTGGATGAATCACACCCTGGAGTTGGCAGCAGCAGCAGCAGGAGCCCAAATATACACTGGAGTTGGCTTCAGGAGCCCAAAAATTGGATGAATCACACCCTGGAGTTGGCAGAAGTTGGCAGCAGCAGGAGCCCAAACATTACTTCAAAGAGACCCTGGGGTTGGCTTCAGGAGCCCAAAAATTGGATGAATCACACCCTGGAGTTGGCAGCAGCAGGAGCCCAAATATTACTTTAAAGAGACACTGGAGTTGGCTTCAGGAGCCCAAAAATTGGATGAATCACACCCTGGAGTTGGCAGAAGTTGGCAGCAGCAGCAGCAGGAACCCAAACATTACTTCAAAGAGACCCTGGGGTTGGCTTCAGGAGCCCAAAAATTGGATGAATCACACCCTGGAGTTGGCAGAAGTTGGCAGCAGCAGCAGCAGGAGCCCAAACATTACTTCAAAGAGACCCTGGGGTTGGCTTCAGGAGCCCAAAAATTGGATGAATCACACCCTGGAGTTGGCAGCAGCAGCAGCAGGAGCCCAAATATTACTTTAAAGAGACACTGGAGTTGGCTTCAGGAGCCCAAAAATTGGATGAATCACACCCTGGAGTTGGCAGAAGTTGGCAGCAGCAGCAGCAGGAACCCAAACATTACTTCAACGAGACCCTGGGGTTGGCTTCAGGAGCCCAAAAATTGGATGAATCACACCCTGGAGTTGGCAGAAGTTGGCAGCAGCAGCAGCAGGAGCCCAAACATTACTTTAAAGAGACCCTGGGGTTGGCTTCAGGAGCCCAAAAATTGGATGAATCACACCCTGGAGTTGGCAGAAGTTGGCAGCAGCAGCAGCAGGAGCCCAAACATTACTTTAAAGAGACACTGGGGTTGGCTTCAGGAGCCCAAAAATTGGATGAATCACACCCTGGAGTTGGCAGAAGTTGGCAGCAGCAGCAGGAGCCCAAACATTACTTTAAAGAGACCCTGGGGTTGGCTTCAGGAGCCCAAAAATTGGATGAATCACACCCTGGAGTTGACAGCAGCAGCAGCTGGAGCCCAAATCTTACTTAAAAGAGACACTGGAGTTTGCTTCAGGAGCCCAAAAATTGGATGAATAACACCCTGGAGTTGGCAGCAGCAGCAGCAGGAGCCCAAATATACACTGGAGTTGGCTTCAGGAGCCCAAAAATTGGATGAATCACACCCTGGAGTTGGCAGCAGCAGCAGCAGGAGCCTAAATATTACTTTAAAGAGACACTGGAGTTGGCTTCAGGAGCCCAAAAATTGGATGATTCACACCCTGGAGTTGGCAGCAGCAGGAGCCCAAAAATTGGCCTAAAGACATAAATATGTTTTGCACCATTTGGAAAGTGTAAAACGTGGCACCATGCTGAATCTAGTCGCATGCATCAGGCATTGGTGGGTGGAAATCCTGGCTGATCCATGCCTGATTCATTTTGACAAAGGTGAGTCTCTCCACATTTTTAGTTGACAGACGAGTTCTCCTCGCCGTAACTATGGCCCCCGCCGCACTAAACACCCGCTCAGATGGCACGCTACTTGCCGGGCAGGACAGCTTTTCCAGGGCAAACTCTGCTAGTTGCGGCCACAAATCAAGTTTGGCTGCCCAGAAGTCCAGCGGATCCTCAAGGTGTGTTGGCATGGTCATGTCAAAGTATGACATGACCTGCTGGTTGAGGTCCTGCTCCAGTTCTTCCTGCTGCTCATGAGTAGCCTCACTATGCGGGTGTAGAAAGCTACTCATTAGCGACTGAAGACTGAGGCTGCTGCTGCTGATGGAGCTGCTGCTGCTGCTCCTGCCAACCCCCCCAGCGGCCATGGCAGTGGAAGGTGAGCGCAGAGGTCCCCTCGAGTCAGACCTGCGAGAGTATGGACCATGGCGCAGATAGGCATCGGCCAACTGCCTACGTAGAATGTCTTTGTAGTAGTTGAGTTTGTCCTCCCTCTCGGTGGGTTTAAAAAATGCCCCCATTTTGTGCCGGAAGCGAGGGTCCAATAAGGTGGACAGCCAGTCATCCCGCCGACAGATGGAAATTCTGGGGTCACTACGCAAGCACGTGAGCATGCTTCGTGCCATTTGCGCAAGTGACTCAGATGGACTACCTGTCTCCATCTCCACTGCATACTGCCACGGTGTGCCCGGGTCCTCTGTCTCGCCTTCCTCAAAAACCTCTAGCTCCTCTGGCTGCTCCTGCTCCTCCTCTCCTGTCCGCTGACTAGATAAACCAGCCATTTCGCCAAGCCTAAACTGTGTTTCGCTGGGCAACTCCTCCTCCTCCTCTTCCTCCTCCTCCTCCAGTTCAGCTCCAACGGGGTTCATGTGGCCATAAGATGTAAACGCCATGTCTCCAGTGCCCTGACCAGCCATGGTTTCCAACATGTGCTGTAGTACATGAAGCAGTGGAATCACGTCGTTCATCCCGTAATCCTGCCGACTGACAAATAAAGTGGCTTCCTCAAAGGGCCTGAGCAAACGGCAGGTGTCACGTATGAGCTGCCACTGGTTGACATTGAAGTTACACAGGGGAGTCCCCCTATCTGCTTGGATCATCAGGAAATCCGTGATGGCTTTTATCTGTTCATATAATCGGTCCAACATGTGAAGGGTGGAATTCCAATGGGTGTAAACATCACAAATCAGACTATGTTGGGGGATACCATTCTGACGCTGTAGCTCAAGAAGGGTGTGTTTGGCGGTGTAGGAGTGGCTGAAGTGCATGCAAAGTTTTCTTGAAGTTGTTAGGATGTCTTGCAGATGGGGGGAACACTTCAGAAACCGCTTGACAACCAGATTGAAGACGTGAGCCATGCAGGGGGCATGGGTCAGGCTTCCTTGGCGCAGCGCAGACAAAATGTTCTTCCCATTGTCGGTAACCATGATTCCCATTTTAAGTTTTCTTGGAGTAAGCCATGTTTGGATTTCCTGATGAATACATTTAAGCAGTTCCTCCCCTGTGTGACTCAGTTCGCCAAGACAAACCATGTGAAGCACTGCGTGACACCTCCGTGCCCTGCACACATGGTAGACTGGAGGGGCACTGAGAGTTGAGCCTACAGTGGAGGGTGAGGAGATGGCGGAGGATGAGGAGGCCGAGTCGCACGGTGTCACAGGCCCAACGGGCAGGGAGCGCGGAGGCCGAAGCGGCGTGACCTGTCCAAGTTGCTGCTGCTGCTGCAAAGGGACCACATTCACCCAGTGGGCCATAAACGACATGTACTGTCCCTGACCGTAGTTACAGCTCCAGATGTCGGCGCTGCCATGCACTTTGCTACACACCGACAGGCTCAAGGACTGGCCCACCTTCTGTTCAACAAAAGTGTGCAGCGCTGGTACTGCCTTCTTGGCAAAGAAATGACGGCTTGGGACTCTCCACCTCGGCTCAGCACAAGCCATCAGTTCTCTGAAAGGTGCTGATTCCACCACCTGAAAAGGGAGCGACTGCAGCACCAGCAACTTGGACAGGAGCACATTCAGCTTCTGCGCCGTAGGATGAGTGGGCGCATACTGCTGTCTCTTGGACATGGCTTCGCTGATGGATTGCTGGCGGGATGCATGACTTGGAGGAGGAGGAGCAGGAGCGACAGAGGATGGGTATGACGCACAGCTGCCTTCGGCTGGAGCCTTGGCTGGCAGGTGCTGGAGCCTTGGCTGGCAGAAATTGGGAGCTCACTTGGTGAGGAAGCAGACTGGACCACCCCTTGGGAGCCTCGGTTCTCCCAGGTCGCTTTATGGTGACGCATCATATGTTGACGCAGGGCCGTGGTGCCAACATTTGGACCCTGGCCACGCTTCACCTTTTGCCTACATATCTTGCATGTGGCCATGTTACCCTCCTGCGGATGCTTCAGGAAAAACTGCCACACTGCCGAGTAGCTACTTTTCCCACCCCCTGGCCTCACTGATTCACTGCTGCTGTTGCCAACTCCAGGAACCCCTGCTCCACTACCTCCCGATAAGGTAGACTGCCGCACAGCAGGTGCTCTACCCCGGCCCCGGCTGGCTCCAGCCTTTGGAATTGTGCCCCCATGCTGACTGCTACCACCTTGCTGCCTCAGCTGCTGACTCCGGGGCAACCTGCGCCCCTCTTCTCCTGATGATGACGATGAAGCCCCTTCATCACCCGGCTCCCAAGTGCGATCAGCTTCATCGTCATCATCATCATCACAGAGTTGTGGCTGTACGTCATTGATGTTCGTGGATTCGTCAACAGTGTCTGGCGCAGGAGCTGGAACGCTCGCAGCACCCACGACACTGTCCACATCACTATTTGTCTGCCTAGCTAGAGAAGCCACCTCCATTTCTTGGCTGGGCAGTAGCTGCTGACTGTCCTCTATCTGATGGTCCTCCTCACTAAAGAGTGGAGCTGAACCCAAAGCATAGGATACGTCGCTGGGGGAGGGAACGGCGTAGGCCAGAGGCAATGGGAGGACAGGGACTGCTCTCGGGGCATGCCAACTCAGGGTTGTGTCAGAGGAACCTACCGACCCTAGACTGGGGGTCTCAGACGTAAGTTGTGATGATGTTGTTGATGAGCGCGTCAACCAATCTACCACGGCAGATGCGTTACTGGTGGAGACCCGACCGCTAGCAGATACTGGCAGATTAGGTCTCTCAGCGTGACTCCTGCTGCTTCTGGCCCCCAGTCTGATGCGAGCTCTGCCTGCGGAATCTTGGCCTCTGCCACTCCTCTTTTCCCTTCCAGGCACTTGTCTGCCCGACATAGTCTAACTGGCGTGGTAGTAGGTGATATTTTAAGAACCCCCAGGCAGCGGTGGGTCTATATGAAACAGAATATAATGCACACCAAAAGTGAGCAGTAACACTCAGCATCCAACAGGCCTGCTTAGTGTAAATAAGAGAGCTGCTTAGTGTGAATAAAGAGGGGTATGCTATGTTACAGAATGGGATGCCCCAACAGAAGTGCACCTGGCAGGCAGCAGTAAATCTATGCACAGCAAAAGTGTCTTTATCAGGCCTAATTTCAATTAGAATAAGTGCAAATGGTTATATGGTCTTAAATAGAGGCTGCTGTAGTCACAGAATGGGATGCCCCAAAAACAGGAGTGCACCTGGCAGGGACCAGTAGTGCTATGCACAGCAAAAGTGTCTTTATCAGGCCTTATTTCAATTAGAATAAGTGCAAATGGTTATATGGTCTTAAATAGAGGCTGCTGTAGTCACAGAATGGGATGCCCCAAAAACAGGAGTGCACCTGGCAGGGACCAGTAGTGCTATGCACAGCAAAAGTGTCTTTATCAGGCCTAATTTCAATTAGAATAAGTGCAAATGGTTATATGGTCTTAAATAGAGGCTGCTGTAGTCACAGAATGGGATGCCCCAAAAAGGAGTGCACCTGGCAGGGACCAGTAGTGCTATGCACAGCAAAAGTGTCTTTATCAGGCCTAATTTCAATTAGAATAGGTGCAAATGGTTAGGTTCTTAAATAGAGGCTGGTGTAGTCACAGAATGGGATGCCCCAAAAACCAGCAGTGCACCTGGCAGGGACAAGTAGTGCTATGCACAGCAAAAGTGTCTTTATCAGGCCTAATTTCAATTAGAATAAGTGCAAATGGTTATATGGTCTTAAATAGAGGCTGCTGTAGTCACAGAATGGGATGCCCCAAAAACCAGCAGTGCACCTGGCAGGGTCAAGTAGTGCTATGCACAGCAAAAGTGTCTTTATCAGGCCTAATTTCAATTAGAATAAGTGCAAATGGTTATATGGTCTTAAATAGAGGCTGCTGTAGTCACAGAATGGGATGCCCCAAAAACAGGCAGTGCACCTGGCAGGGACCAGTAGTGCTATGCACAGCAAAAGTGTCTTTATCAGGCCTAATTTCAATTAGAATACGTGCAAATGGTTATATGGTCTTAAATAGAGGCTGCTGTAGTCACAGAATGGGATGCCCCCAAAACAGGAGTGCACCTGGCAGGAACCAGTAGTGCTATGCACAGCAAAATTGTCTTTATCAGGCCTAATTTCAATTAGAATAAGTGCAAATGGTTATATGGTCTTAAATAGAGGCTGCTGTAGTCACAGAATGGGATGCCCCAAAAACCAGCAGTGCACCTGGCAGGGACAAGTAGTGCTATGCACAGCAAAAGTGTCTTTATCAGGCCTAATTTCAATTAGAATAAGTGCAAATGGTTATATGGTCTTAAATAGAGGCTGCTGTAGTCACAGTATGGGATGCCCCAAAAACCAGCAGTGCACCTGGCAGGGACCAGTAGTGCTATGCACAGCAAAAGTGTCTTTATCAGGCCTAATTTCAATTAGAATAAGTGCAAATGGTTATATGGTCTTAAATAGAGTCTGCTGTAGTCACAGAATGGGATGCCCCAAAAACCAGCAGTGCACCTGGCAGGGACAAGTAGTGCTATGCACAGCAAAAGTGTCTTTATCAGGCCTAATTTCAATTAGAATAAGTGCAAATGGTTATATGGTCTTAAATAGAGGCTGCTGTAGTCACAGAATGGGATGCCCCAAAAACCAGCAGTGCACCTGGCAGGGACAAGTAGTGCTATGCACAGCAAAAGTGTCTTTATCAGGCCTAATTTCAATTAGAATAAGTGCAAATGGTTATATGGTCTTAAATAGAGGCTGCTGTAGTCACAGAATGGGATGCCCCAAAAACCAGCAGTGCACCTGGCAGGGACAAGTAGTGCTATGCACAGCAAAAGTGTCTTTATCAGGCCTTATTTCAATTAGAATAAGTGCAAATGGTTATATGGTCTTAAATAGAGGCTGCTGTAGTCACAGAATGGGATGCCCCAAAAACCAACAGTGCACCTGGCAGGGACAAGTAGTGCTATGCACAGCAAAAGTGTCTTTATCAGGCCTAATTTCAATTAGAATAAGTGCAAATGGTTATATGGTCTTAAATAGAGGCTGCTGTAGTCACAGAATGGGATGCCCCAAAAACAGGAGTGCACCTGGCAGGGACAAGTAGTGCTATGCACAGCAAAAGTGTCTTTATCAGGCCTAATTTCAATTAGAATAAGTGCAAATGGTTATATGGTCTTAAATAGAGGCTGCTGTAGTCACAGAATGGGATGCCCCAAAAACCAGCAGTGCACCTGGCAGGGACAAGTAGTGCTATGCACAGCAAAAGTGTCTTTATCAGGCCTAATTTCAATTAGAATAAGTGCAAATGGTTATATGGTCTTAAATAGAGGCTGCTGTAGTCACAGAATGGGATGCCCCAAAAACCAGCAGTGCACCTGGCAGGGACAAGTAGTGCTATTCACAGCAAAAGTGTCTTTATCAGGCCTAATTTCAATTAGAATAAGTGCAAATGGTTATATGGTCTTAAATAGAGGCTGCTGTAGTCACAGAATGGGATGCCCCAAAAACCAGCAGTGCACCTGGCAGGGACAAGTAGTGCTATGCACAGCTAAAGTGTCTTTATCAGGCCTAATTTCAATTAGAATAAGTGCAAATGGTTATATGGTCTTAAATAGAGGCTGCTGTAGTCACAGAATGGGATGCCCCAAAAACCAGCAGTGCACCTGGCAGGGACAAGTAGTGCTATGCACAGCAAAAGTGTCTTTATCAGGCCTAATTTCAATTAGAATACGTGCAAATGGTTATATGGTCTTAAATAGAGGCTGCTGTAGTCACAGAATGGGATGCCCCCAAAACAGGAGTGCACCTGGCAGGAACCAGTAGTGCTATGCACAGCAAAAGTGTCTTTATCAGGCCTAATTTCAATTAGAATAAGTGCAAATGGTTATATGGTCTTAAATAGAGGCTGCTGTAGTCACAGAATGGGATGCCCCAAAAACCAGCAGTGCACCTGGCAGGGACAAGTAGTGCTATGCACAGCAAAAGTGTCTTTATCAGGCCTAATTTCAATTAGAATAAGTGCAAATGGTTATATGGTCTTAAATAGAGGCTGCTGTAGTCACAGTATGGGATGCCCCAAAAACCAGCAGTGCACCTGGCAGGGACCAGTAGTGCTATGCACAGCAAAAGTGTCTTTATCAGGCCTAATTTCAATTAGAATAAGTGCAAATGGTTATATGGTCTTAAATAGAGTCTGCTGTAGTCACAGAATGGGATGCCCCAAAAACCAGCAGTGCACCTGGCAGGGACAAGTAGTGCTATGCACAGCAAAAGTGTCTTTATCAGGCCTAATTTCAATTAGAATAAGTGCAAATGGTTATATGGTCTTAAATAGAGGCTGCTGTAGTCACAGAATGGGATGCCCCAAAAACCAGCAGTGCACCTGGCAGGGACAAGTAGTGCTATGCACAGCAAAAGTGTCTTTATCAGGCCTACTTTCAATTAGAATAAGTGCAAATGGTTATATGGTCTTAAATAGAGGCTGCTGTAGTCACAGAATGGGATGCCCCAAAAACCAGCAGTGCACCTGGCAGGGACAAGTAGTGCTATGCACAGCAAAAGTGTCTTTATCAGGCCTAATTTCAATTAGAATAAGTGCAAATGGTTATATGGTCTTAAATAGAGGCTGCTGTAGTCACAGAATGGGATGCCCCAAAAACCAACAGTGCACCTGGCAGGGACAAGTAGTGCTATGCACAGCAAAAGTGTCTTTATCAGGCCTAATTTCAATTAGAATAAGTGCAAATGGTTATATGGTCTTAAATAGAGGCTGCTGTAGTCACAGAATGGGATGCCCCAAAAACAGGAGTGCACCTGGCAGGGACAAGTAGTGCTATGCACAGCAAAAGTGTCTTTATCAGGCCTAATTTCAATTAGAATAAGTGCAAATGGTTATATGGTCTTAAATAGAGGCTGCTGTAGTCACAGAATGGGATGCCCCAAAAACCAGCAGTGCACCTGGCAGGGACAAGTAGTGCTATGCACAGCAAAAGTGTCTTTATCAGGCCTAATTTCAATTAGAATAAGTGCAAATGGTTATATGGTCTTAAATAGAGGCTGCTGTAGTCACAGAATGGGATGCCCCAAAAACCAGCAGTGCACCTGGCAGGGACAAGTAGTGCTATGCACAGCAAAAGTGTCTTTATCAGGCCTAATTTCAATTAGAATAAGTGCAAATGGTTATATGGTCTTAAATAGAGGCTGCTGTAGTCACAGAATGGGATGCCCCAAAAACCAGCAGTGCACCTGGCAGGGACAAGTAGTGCTATGCACAGCTAAAGTGTCTTTATCAGGCCTAATTTCAATTAGAATAAGTGCAAATGGTTATATGGTCTTAAATAGAGGCTGCTGTAGTCACAGAATGGGATGCCCCAAAAACCAGCAGTGCACCTGGCAGGGACAAGTAGTGCTATGCACAGCAAAAGTGTCTTTATCAGGCCTAATTTCAATTAGAATAAGTGCAAATGGTTATATGGTCTTAAATAGAGGCTGGTGTAGTCACAGAATGGGATGCCTCACAGCAGACTTAAGATCAGTTCAGTATATATGCACAGTTAGTAAGTATAACCAGCCTGAAAACGCTAACAAAGCCTGTCAGCCAGCCAGTAACAAACACTCAGGCTGGATGAAAAAAAAAAAAATCTTCCTGTGACTGCCTCCGATTTTTCCTAACTTTCCCTGTTTTTCGCTGACTTTCTGTCTGTCTCCTGCCTGTCTCCTGCCTGTCTCCAGCCTGTCCCTGTCTGTCCCTGCCTGTCTAACTGCCTCTCTCCCTCACTACAACATTCTGTCTCTCACGAATGCAATAGAGAAATGAGGAAGGAAAAGCAAGATGGCCGCCTTAAATAGCGCTGTGATGTCACCGGGCTTGCTGGCTGCTGATAGGCTGCATGTGACTGTCCCAGCATACACTGCCCCACCTTACATGTCTGGACATGTCCCGTCCGCCATCTTAGAATGCCTGTAAATGTAAATGAATGGATGTTAAAGGAAAACTTCGAGCGATCGAATCGCGGGGAAATTCGGATTCGATCCGAATCGAATTTTTCATGAAATTCGGATCGAATCCGGGTTCGTCCGGATCGATTCGCTCATCCCTAGATAATACACTGAAAGCATTTTATTGATTTCACGTGGTGAATGGAGAAGATTGCAACATAACTGGTCCCAGGGCGACATATACATATTTATGTATGTCATTTTTGCGAAGTGATTTAGCTAAGCATTGTAGCACAAGTGAGTGAACCAAATATGTAGGCTACCACTGAGTTAAGTTTGTAGTGCGCAGGCGTAAGATTGTAAGGATTTTCGTCTGGACGATTATTTCTTGTAAAAGGTAAACAGAATCTCACGAGAAACGTAAAGGATTCGTGGGAGGAGACGATGGAAAAAGGGCAAAAACGAAAGCCGACGATGTAACATGAGAAAAAAAAACGGAAAATGAAAGCTGGAAAATGACATTCTCGTTGGCATACGAACGGACGAAGACTTTACAGAAGGCTTGCAATGCATGCATAGTCTTTTTTTGTCTCTCTGAATCAACCCTATTGAGTACTGCTAAATATGAAACAATAGGCTTGATTCAGAGAGACGTTCGTTTTAGTGCCGATCTGTTTTTTTTTTGGAAATGTTTCCGCTCTCATTGCAATCCTTCTGTAAAGTTTCCGTCCGTTCGTACGGTAGATTACGAATACGAGGATGTCATTTACCAGCGTGACTTTTCCGTTTAATTTTCACATGTTACAACGTAGGCTTTCGTTTTTGCCCTTTTCCCATCGTATCCTCCCACGAATCCTTTATGTTTCCCGTTAGTTTCTGTTTCCCTTTTTCAATAAATAATCGTCCAGACGGAAGTCCTTACGATCTTGCGCCTGCGCACTACAGACTTAACTCATTAAAGTGCTCGCCTGCATATTTGCCACCCTTACTTCTACTACAATGTTTAGCTAAATCACTTAGCACTATCCTCCATCTTCCCTTTTGGACCCTTAAAGCTCACCCAAACCACTTCGCGGTTAGGTTCTTCTTCCATTTTAGGTCCCTAAAACTTACCCAAATCACTTCTCGGTCATGTGAATATTCATCTTTAAATATTTCTGGGCCCATTAGTTTTGTGTTAATGTATTTTGTAAATGAAATGACACTGAAACTTTTTTTTTTATTATTCCATCATAAAATATAAAATGGACTTCAAAAGCCAGAGGGCCCTCGCCACCACGGCACGGGTTTTGCATAGTGCCCGATTAGAGAACCCCTGGCCCACATTCTGCAGTCAAAGAACGGGCATCAGGAGCAAGGGCAGGTGTGGATATCCAGAATCTCCTGAAAGAATTTAAAAATACTAACATAAAATACACATTCTAAGCAACAATATTGTTTAACATGTCATCAAGGGCTAAAAACAGCCATAGGTTAAGACATGAGTCATCAACTATATTCATTGCCATACAGTGAAAATGGATTGATGGAATGTGAGCAAACTTACCCAGGAGCCATCCACCAGATAATTCTCCTGACTCAAACTGACGAAATAAGCCGGAACTCTGCAATATATAAGCATCATGGGACGACCCTGGATGCCCTGCCAGAACACTGAGGAATCGCATAGCTGGACCAAACACTGCTTGTATGTTGTGCGAGTGGCACATCTTGTGGTTCCTGCAACCAAATATAAAATAATTGCACAAAGTAAAGGTAACCGACTAAAACAAGAACTCCGACAACAAATTAAGATTCAAGTTCAACAATCCAAATATAATTCACAAAGGACATAAGTCTAAAAAAATATAGCAATTATATGGATGTGTGGGAAAATAAAGGTTTACATGCTAAGGACTAATTAAGGTCAGCATTAAAATGTCTCTATAAGGCATACATGAAATGTATTGATTTAGGTATGCATTGCTATACAATTTATGGCCCTCAAATGTCCCGTAAGTGGATCGGAAATGAAACGGATTTATAGGGTGGTGGTCCGTCGGAAATCAGCTCTCTGAATCAGACACAAGCCCATCCCAACAATGTAAGTTATCTGAACGAACGAAAAATATTAGATTTTGTTTGGAAAATGATCCGAACTAACGGAAATGATCCGATTTGCTTACGTTCATCGAAAAGCGCATATATACACATTTTCCCGAACGTTTGTACGAATGAGAAATGAACGAAAAAAAGCAAAAAAATGACAAACACCCACTAAAACTTTCACAGACAGCTACGGAAGTCCAGACGAATGTGTCTCTGAATCGAGCCTAATATCCTTAATGTGAAGTACAATTTCAAGTAAACTAAATTTATTTATTTAAGTGCAACACTACTTGTAATTTCTAATTACCTAAGACAAAAAGTTCAAGATGACACATGGTTAGTAACTAGAGATGATCAAATTTTCCAAAAGGCCGGTTTGCCGAACTTTTTCGAAAAAGTTCGGTTTAGGACGAACTTTTGTCTAAAACGCACAAAAACAATGCCTGGCGCTCTAAAAGTCCTTTATAACACTCTGTCTTCCAAGGCTGTATAAAAACATGTTTTAGTGGACTCATTAGCATTTAAATTAGCATACAAGTCACCATAATTATCATTTTAATAGCCCATGGGTGTCTTTGATAGTTTGAAAAACATAAGAAATGGGGAGAAGCAACAGGGTTGGTGTAGAAATAATGGCTTTTTACAAGTATTGAAAAATACGGTCTGCGGTTGTGTAAGCCTGGCAGTAGTGAGCAAGCCCTCAAAAAATTGTCCCATTGAAAACAGGGGGTAGCAGCGGGATTGGCACCCTTAAATTTTAGCTGAAGAAGAAGCAATGGCTTTTTAAAAGCTCATTTTGTGCATTACAGGGTTAAACTGAGGCTTTGTTGGCCTAGCAGTAGAGGTGCTGTTGGTGGTAGTAGTAGTAGCAGCATCACCAGAGGCTGCAGCTGGTAAAGAAAGACCATGGCACAGGAAACCTGTGTTAATTAGGTAATTATCCCACAGGTAAAGGGGGGTGGCAACAAGTTTGGCATCCTGACAATTTAGGTCAAGAAGAAGCATTAACTTTTTGCAAGCCTAGAAAAATTTGCCTATTTTGGACATCACAGTGTTGACCTGCTTGTGTGTTGGCTTGGCAGTAGCAGAGTGTGGCAGGCTGGCAGCGGAGGCGCTGTTTGTGGTAGTAGTAGTAGTAGCAACATTAGCAGAGACTGCAGCTGTCAAAGAAAGACTAGGCCGTGGGACAGGAAATCTGTGGTGGTTGTGGCAAGCCCTCGAAAAATTGTCCCATTTGCAAAGGTAAATGGCAGTGAGTTTGGCATCCTGACAGTTTAGTTGAAGAAGAAGCAATAGCTTTTTGCAAGCTTTGAGAAATTTTAAAGTGTTGAACTGCTTGTATGTTGACCTGGCAGTAGCACAGCGTAGCAGACTGGAAGTGGAGGCGCTGTTGGTGGTAGAAGTAGTATCAGCATTAGCAGAGGCTGCAGCTGTTGAAAAAAGACCAGGCCATGGTACAGGAAACCTGTGGTGGTTCGGTAGGCCTGGCAATTGCAGGGAAGCTCTCAGAAAAATTCCCCACTTGTAACAGGGGGCTGCAGCGGAATTGACACCTTTAAATTTTAGCTGAAGAAGAAGCTATGGCTTTTTACAAGCGCTGAAAAATGTGTCCATTTCGGGCATCACAGGGTTAAACTGCAGTTGTGTTGGCCTGGCAGTAGCAGAGGGTGGCAGGCTGGCAGTGGAGGTGCTGTTGGTGGTAGTAGTAGTACCAGCATTAGCAGAGGCTGCAGCTGTTGAAGAAAGACTAGGTAGTGGAAAAGGGAACCTGCAGTGGTTGTGTAAGCCTGGCAGTAGCGTGCAAGCTCTCAAAAAATTATCCCACTTGTAACGAAGGGTAGTGTCAGGAACCGCTTACCTGTTCCCCGTTCCAGCGACGTCTCCAGGCGGCCAGCTGCAGCTGTCACTGTGCGGCGGCCGCGCCGAGCGGCGTCGGCTCGAGCAGCGTCGGCTCGAGAGGCGCCCAGCTCAGCCACGCCCCCCACTTCCTCCTCCAGGAGACGTGCTCGCGCGCGGCCGCGAGCACGTGTCTGTTATGCCCTCCGGCGGCGCTGTGCTGCGCGCACCCGCCGGAGGATCAATTAAAGGGTTAATGAATCCTAGGGGATTGAGGGCTTCGCCCTCTTCTGCTCTGCAGCCAATTACCCTTGGAATCCTATGTGCTCCAATCAGTACACTGCTTCCCTCAGACCTGTTCCTATAAAGGCAATTCCCTCTCAGTTGTGAATTGCCTGTGATAGCGCTCAGAACCCTGTGTTACCTACTCCTGTGAAGTCTAGCCTGTTGCCGATTTGATTGTACGACCATTCTCGATCCTGAATCCTTGTTGCCGACCTCTGCCTGAATTGACGCCTCTCGATCCTGAATCCTTGTTGCCGACCTTTGCCTGAACTGACGCTTCTAGATCCTGATCCCCAGTTGCTGACCTCTGCCTGAACCCCGACTACGTCTTGCCTGACCCCTGGTGCCGCTACGATCTCTGCCTTCCCGTTATCGACCTATTGCCTGTCTCTGGACTTCCGTCACTCACGCTCTTGCTATTGGTTCTCCAGTCCTCACACACATAAGCTTACATCCTTTGAGCCATTAAGTCCTGGGGGCAACCGATCCCGGGTAGGCGTATCTTGCGTCCCGGCAAGCGGGGGCTCCTACAGGTGAAGCTGGCTGTGGAGATTGGGGGTTGTGAGCTTATTAAGAGGGCTGGAGTTACCCCGAGCGTGACATTATCACAGGCCCACAAAATGGATGACCTGGTACAGCAGGTGCAAGCTATGGCCACAGCGATCAACCAACTCGCTCAAAGAGTGGCCACTCAGGAATCTCGTCAAGTGCCAACTTCCTCTGTACCACCTCATTTCTCCGAACCTAAGATTCCACTGCCTGAGAAATTTTTTGGAGAACGAGCAAAATTTTCCAATTTCAAGAATGCCTGCGAACTATATTTTAAGTTAAGACCTATCTCCTCTGGCACAGAGGTCCAACGAGTAGGCCTAGTCATTTCCTTGCTTCAAGGAGACCCACAGTCCTGGGCCTTTAGTTTACCGTCCCATGACATTGCTCTACAATCAGTGACTGCCTTCTTCAATGCTATGGGCATTTTATACGCCGATCCAGATATACAGTCTACCGCAGAGAATAGGCTTCGGGCCTTAAAACAAGGACGGAATTCGGCTGAAGACTACTGTGCTGAATTCCGCCGCTGGGCTATCGAAGCTAGGTGGAACGATCCAGCTTTGTGTAGTCAGTTCAGGGTGGGACTGTCGGATAGCATCAAGGATGCCTTAGTCAATTTTCCCCCGCCAGCGGACCTGGATCAATTAATGCAGGTCTCCATTAAAATAGACCGACGTCTTAGAGAAAGGGCCAGGGAGAGAGTCGGGGCTCCCACGCCCTTTAGACCAGTCCAGAGTCATAGATCCCCGGTTCCCCGTGGAGAAAATACCTCATCATCTTCCCAGGAAGAACCTATGCAATTAGGGAGAACCCGCTTATCCCAAGAGGAGAAACAGCGTAGGCGATCCGAGGGGTTATGCCTGTATTGCGGGAATTCTGGTCATTTTGCAGGGTCCTGTCCCAACAAGGGGAAACCGGCGGAAAACTTCCGCACCCAGACCAGGTAGAGAGTACTGATCTGGGTGAGTCAGTTTGTAACTCTCGCCAGAATAAGATGCTTGTACCTATTGATTTGTTTTGGGGGTCCTCTAAGCAGACAGTTTCCGCCTTCATAGACAGTGGTGCGGCTGGAAACTTTTTGGACAGGAGCATGATCTCCACCTTAGGGATCCCTGTAGTTCCTCTTGAAAGATCCCTACAAGTTTTAGCTATCAATGGAAAGGCAATCCAGGGAGGTCCTATAAATACCAAGACCCCACCTCTCAGACTAACTGTCGGCTCTTCTCACTCTGAATTCTTTATTTTTGATTGTCCGGAAACTCCGGTGGTTTTGGGATACCCCTGGTTGCAACTCCATAACCCGGTGTTAGATTGGCGGGCTGGGGAGTTGGTCAAGTGGAGTGACCACTGTAAAGGTCACTGTTTTAATACAGGCCTCAGAAGCGTTCAAGTCTTACCACAGGAATTACCTCAGCCATACGCTGATTGGATCGATGTATTCTCTGAACGCTCTGCTGATACTCTTCCTCCACATCGGTCCTATGACTGCCCCATTGACTTACTGCCTGGCACAATTCCCCCGAGGGGAAAGATCTATAACCTTACCCTGCCCGAGGAGCAAGCAATGAGGGAGTATATTACCGAAAATCTTAGGAAAGGATTTATCCGTCCCTCTACCTCGCCTGCTGGGGCCGGGTTCTTTTTTGTAGAGAAAAAAGATGGTGGCTTGAGACCGTGCATAGATTATCGAGCCTTGAATAAGATCACTGTAAAAAACCGATACCCCTTACCCTTGATTGGGGATCTGTTCAATCAAGTCACAGGAGCTCGAATTTTCTCCAAATTGGATTTGAGAGGGGCTTACAATCTGATTCGCATCCGACAGGGGGACGAGTAGAAAACTGCATTTAATGTGAAGGATGGGCACTATGAGTACCTGGTCATGCCCTTCGGTCTTTGTAATGCGCCAGCCGTTTTCCAAGATTTTGTTAATGATATATTCAGGGAATATCTCGGTAGATTTGTAGTCATCTACTTGGATGATATTCTCATTTTTTCTAATTCTTTATCGGAGCACAGACACCATGTTAAGTTGGTGCTACAGAAATTAAGAGAGAACAACTTATTTGCTAAACTGTCTAAGTGTGTGTTTGAAGTCACTACAGTTCCCTTCCTAGGGTATGTTATTACCAACCAGGGTTTGGAGATGGACGCGGGGAAGGTTTCAGCAGTTCAGGATTGGGTCCAACCCAAAACTTTAAAGGAATTGCAACGTTTTCTAGGTTTTGCAAATTTTTATCGGCGTTTCATAAAAGGCTTTTCCCATGTTGTTGCACCCCTTACCAACCTTACCCGCAAGGGGGCTTTTACTGCTAACTGGTTCCCCTCTGCCTGTGAGGCCTTTCTAACCTTGAAACGGGCCTTTATTTCGGCACCTGTCTTAGTGCATCCAGATATTCATAAAGCTTTTATTATTGAAGTGGATGCTTCTGAGCTGGGAGTGGGTGCAGTTTTGTCACAATATTCTGGTAACCCTGAGCGTCTCCATCCATGTGCTTATTTTTCGCGTAAATTCAGTACCGCGGAACAAAATTATGATGTTGGCAATAGGGAACTATTAGCTATTAAACTGGCATTTGATGAATGGCGACACTGGTTGGAGGGTTCATTACATCCTATAACTGTGTATACCGATCATAAAAATCTCGAATACATAGGTTCTGCCAAGAGGCTGAACTCTCGTCAGGCACGTTGGGCATTATTCTTCTCGCGCTTCAATTTTATTATTACTTTCAAGCCGGGTGTAAAAAATACTAAAGCTGATGCTCTATCTCGCATGTTCGGTGAATGTAAGGATCGGGGTGATTCTGGTGAACCAATTTTACCCACAGGTTGTGTGGTGGGGGCGTTACTTCCTGATCTCTCCAATACCTTGGCGCCGTTTCAAGATGAATCTCCTAGTGATGTACCCTTGGGGTGCCAGTTTGTTCCGCCGCACCTGCGTTCGGATGTAATTCGCGAATTTCACGATGCCAAAACTGCTGGTCATTTGGGTAACCGTAAGACGTTTATGCTTGCCCGTCGTCATGTATGGTGGCCTACCATGAGACGCGATATCACTGCCTTTATCGACGCTTGTGCTATTTGTGCTCGAAGTAAAGGAGTTCACAAGGCTCCTAGTGGCAGTTTGGTTCCTCTTGAAATTCCTGCTGAGCCATGGACCCATATTTCTATGGATTTTATTGTAGATTTGCCTCTCTCACATGGTAATACTGTCATTTGGGTGGTCGTAGATCGTTTCAGTAAGATGGCACATTTCGTTCCTTTGGCCAAACTTCCTTCTGCACCTGAGCTTTCGCGGCTGTTTACTTCGCATATTTTTCGTATTCATGGTATTCCGTCCAATATAGTCTCTGATCGGGGTGTTCAATTTACTTCCCGTTTTTGGAAACACTTCTGTTCGCGGTTGGGAATACAGATCTCTCTTTCTTCTGCCTACCATCCCCAGACTAATGGGCAGACGGAAAGAACTAATCAAACTTTGGAACAATACTTAAGGTGTTATGTTTCTGATGCCCAAGAACAATGGGCGGAATTTATTGATTTCGCCGAATTTGCTTACAATAACGCGCCTAGTGAGAGTACCAAGGTATCTCCTTTTTATTGTAACTTAGGGAAAAATCCTAGAGCTTCTTCCCTTTCAGGGTCACCTTCCAATCTGCCGGCGTTGGAGGAGTGGCTTCAAGAACGGAAGAATATCTGGACACAGGTTCAGGAGATTCTTAAGACCACTGGTTTGAGGTATAAGAAATTTGCCGACCGCCGCAGATCACAGGAACCTACTCTTCGAGTAGGCGATCTAGTTTGGGTCTCCACTAAAAATATTGCGCTCCGTCAGCCATCTAGCAAATTAGGTCCAAAATTTATTGGTCCTTTTCCAATCGTCAAGAAGTTGAATAATGTGTCTTTTAAAGTTCAACTCCCGCCAACTATGAAAATACCTAATTCCTTTCACGTTTCACTGTTAAAACCGGCGAAGAATGCTCCTCTTGCTGGTCCTGCACCAATTCTTCTTAATAATGAGCCCGAGTATGAAGTGAATAAGATCTTGGATTCACGTAAAGTGCGTAATTCTTTACAGTATTTGGTGGATTGGGTTGGCTATGGTCCGGAGGAAAGATGCTGGGTGGCAGCGAGGAATGTTCATGCCAAGGCTCTTGTAAGAAGGTTCCATCGTGACAATCCAGGGAAACCGGGTGAGGGTCCGGAGGCCCCTCGTGAAGGGGGGGGTAGTGTCAGGAACCGCTTACCTGTTCCCCGTTCCAGCGACGTCTCCAGGCGGCCAGCTGCAGCTGTCACTGTGCGGCGGCCGCGCCGAGCGGCGTCGGCTCGAGCAGCGTCGGCTCGAGCGGCGCCCAGCTCAGCCACGCCCCCCACTTCCTCCTCCAGGAGACGTGCTCGCGCGCGGCCGCGAGCACGTGTCTGTTATGCCCTCCGGCGGCGCTGTGCTGCGCGCACCCGCCGGAGGATCAATTAAAGGGTTAATGAATCCTAGGGGATTGAGGGCTTCGCCCTCTTCTGCTCTGCAGCCAATTACCCTTGGAATCCTATGTGCTCCAATCAGTACACTGCTTCCCTCAGACCTGTTCCTATAAAGGCAATTCCCTCTCAGTTGTGAATTGCCTGTGATAGCGCTCAGAACCCTGTGTTACCTACTCCTGTGAAGTCTAGCCTGTTGCCGATTTGATTGTACGACCATTCTCGATCCTGAATCCTTGTTGCCGACCTCTGCCTGAATTGACGCCTCTCGATCCTGAATCCTTGTTGCCGACCTTTGCCTGAACTGACGCTTCTAGATCCTGATCCCCAGTTGCTGACCTCTGCCTGAACCCCGACTACGTCTTGCCTGACCCCTGGTGCCGCTACGATCTCTGCCTTCCCGTTATCGACCTATTGCCTGTCTCTGGACTTCCGTCACTCACGCTCTTGCTATTGGTTCTCCAGTCCTCACACACATAAGCTTACATCCTTTGAGCCATTAAGTCCTGGGGGCAACCGATCCCGGGTAGGCGTATCTTGCGTCCCGGCAAGCGGGGGCTCCTACAGGTGAAGCTGGCTGTGGAGATTGGGGGTTGTGAGCTTATTAAGAGGGCTGGAGTTACCCCGAGCTTGACAGGTAGCAGCGGGATTGGCACCCTTAAATTGTATTGTATTGGCTTTTTACAAAAGCTGAAAAATGTGCAATTTTTGGGCATCACGGGGTTGACCTGCATGTGTGTTGGCCTGGCAGTAGCAGAAGGTGGCAGGCTGGCAGCAGAGGCTGGTGGTAGTAGTGGCATGCTAATTAGTGGCATCAGGGATTTTGAAATCACCTATCCACACCTGATTCATCTCTACAAAAATTAATTTTCTCAACGCTTTTGGCGCACAACCTTGTCTGCTTAGGGGTGACGACACCGCCTGCCATGCTGAAAACCCTTTCCAATATTATGCTTGAGGAACAAGACAGGACCCCCATGGCAAACTGTGCTAGCTCTGGCCAATGGCCCAATCTGCTCACCCAGATTTTTAAGGGGTCTGAGCTCAGTGTACCTTCTGGAGAAAGGGCACAGTTGAAGTAGGAGTGCACCTGGCTGTTCAGGTGGTGGTGGTGTTGCTGGGATGAACATCCCTTCCATGACGATGTGTGTCAGGCGGGCTTATGGGACGTATAAACTTGTACATAATCAGGGTGGATTTACAGCAGACATTGAAGATTAGGGGTGTTCGGGAAGACTTTTCTGGGGCTGCAAGTCTAAGAGAGCATTTTTGAAGGCAAATGATCAGCTGTAGCGGACACATACCCTCCTGGACATGGCCAGAACATCCACCAGACCAACATGTCTTTAAGAAATGTTTGATGACCAGCTTGATCACGTGCACCAGGCATGGGACATGTGTCATGTGAACTAGACACAGAGCAGCCACAATGTTTGTCCCAATATCTGCAACTACATTGCCCAATCTAAGTTGACGTCGAGGCAGCCAGTGAGAGATTTCCTCAGGCATGCACAGCAGCAACTCCTCAGCAGTGTGGCTTTTCTCGCCCAGGCTCAGCATGTGTAATACGACGTGGCAGTGCTGGGCTTTGCAGTGATGAAAAGATAGAGCAGAAGGGTAAGCTACGCCCTGCTGTCTCCCGTCTATTGAAGAGGATAGGCCCCTGGCGTCCAAAGTTGAAGTGGATCGGTCCTGCAGACTTAAAATAGAACGGCCCCTTTGTTTTTTTTTTAAACTGTATTTAACAAAGGCACTATGGACCCCAGCTTGGAGAGAGACAGGGCCTGCACAGCTAAAACAGAGCTGCCCCCCCTCCCAAAAGAATTCTTGGCAGGTGAAAAAGATTGTATTTTTTAAACTGTATTTAACAAAGAGGCACCGCGGATCCCAACTTAGAGAGAGGAGGGTGCGTGTACACTTAAAACAGAGCTGCCACCCTTGTTTTTTTTAAACTGTATTCACCAAAGAGGCACAGTGGATCCCAACTTAGAGAGAGAGGGCCTACACAACTAAAACAGAGATGCCCCCCCAAAAATTCCTTGGTAGGTGAAACATTTTTTTTTTAAACTGTATTAAACACTGAGGCACTGTTTACCCCAAGTTCCCCAACACAGTGACAGGGGCCAGCTAAACCAGACAGATGTGGCTAAAAAATAAAAAAAACCTTACTGAAGTTTTTAGACTTTACAGGGTGGACTACAATGACCAGCAGATCCCAGCGCAGTTTTTCTGCGCAGCACACACCACCCCACAGCCCACTTCCTTTCTTGTTTTCTCCTATGCTGTGGTTCAAAATACCCTAAACTGTTACTGCTCTAAAAGCAAAGCTCTTTCTGCAACAACCAGCTTGATAATGGTGGATATCTGGCACATCACAAGACTATCTCCTGCAATAGCACCTCCTGATTTGCCCAGCTACCCTAACCTCTTAAAATGGATTTTGACTATCCTGGGTTTTGGCATTTGCCCCCGGGGGACCCCAATCAGGGATGTCCCACTGTGTGAAACTCCCCAGAAACTCCCCAAATTGCTCGATCTCACTCACCCTTCCCTGGTCCTACGGCACTTATGCAGCCTCTCGTCCAGTCAGCGAGCTTGGATCCACTCCCACCCCGTCCTCCAAGAGCTCGTCTAAGGCGAGCGGATCTGAGTGCGCTGGCGGGTGCATCCCCCGCATCCCCCGCTACAGGGAGCGTGCCCACGTCGGCTATTCACAAGTACAGGCATGTGCCTGCTAAAGGGATAGCGGGGATGCAACCGCTATTGCTGTTGGACCGGGAAATAGTTTCCGGGAAACCTCAGGGTTTTTCCACAGCAGGGCATCCCGAATCTGGATTCCCTGGGGGGGGGAGTGTGCCTGCCTCGGAGTCTCATAGACTCCAGGGTGGGTTTTGGTCCACTTTAAGCTGTGACCAAGTGACCCGGTCTCTCTGCTTCTCCTTGGTCGTGACCTGTGGGGTGGTGACAGTAAAATCCTGCCAGGCTCGTTTTCCACGCTCCACCAAGAACCACGTGAAATTTAGGTTCGCGGCCAACTGAACTTTTCCTGAAATTCAAGTCGAAACTGTGGTCTACCGGTTCTGTTTGCTCATCTCTACTAGTAACACCCCCTTTGCATAGTATCACATCTTGTAAATGTTTTTGTAGCTAGACCAGAGATCAGGGGACTATGAGGGCGACTAGAGGTAGTCTATTGTGAATTTTGAGGTGTGTCATTATCAATATGTAGAAAATATCCCCAATGTCAGCCTTTTTTACATCTATATTGGAAATATGGTGTATAGACTGGCTACTATGTACATAAATTGAGCACTTATATTAAATCATTTTTCTTTGTGCATAGCTTTGTTTCGGGTGTTCGCTTATTCCTTTTATCTCCATACTCCATACATTGTAAAGTTGGTAATGTACCTAATTGTGGAATATGTATGCTGTGCCCCTCTCCCCCATACCCTCCCCTTCTTGCCTTCTGTAACCCCTCAGTACCCCCTACTTACTTTTGAAACCAATAAAATGTGATCATACTGAAATGGTGTGTCTTTCTTTTCTGCAAAAAATAAATTTGCTCATACTTTTGCAATGTTCATTCACATTCTTAGCTCAAAAAAACAAATAAAAATACACCAATAAAGCAAAAAATTGGGGGAAGTATATGTAATTTTGATCTTTTCTTCTTCAACTGGCTAAGTGCCTGTCTATTTGAGCTCACAAACCTCCTTGGGTTCCCATGCTTTTGCAATGACCTCAATGTTACATAAAGAAAAGTGATTTAATTTAAGTGCTCAATTTATGTACATAGTAGCCAGTCTATACACCATATTCACAATATAAACTCCCACATGGGGTCATGGTAAAGCAAAAAAGCAAAGGTACATGAAGCTCAAATCGGGGGAACACTTACAAGGGATAAAGCAAAGACGAAAAGTAAATCAAACAGACAAGGGTAGTGTATCAAACAGGAACCCTATGCTGCTATGCATTGATCTTGTGATTGCTGTGTTTGTACAAATAGGGTTCCTGTTTGATACACTACACTTGTCTGTTTGATTTACTATTCGTCTTTGCTTTATCCCTTGTAAGTGTACCCTGATTTGAGCTCCATGTACCTTTGCTTTTTTGCTTTACCATGACCCCATGTGGGAGTTTATATTGTAAATATGGTGTATAGACTGGCTACTAGGTACATACATTGAGCACTTATATTAAATCACTTTTCTTTATGCATAGCTTTGTTTTGGGTGTTCGCTTATTCCTTTTATCCCCATATGCGACCCATACAATAATGTCCCCAAACCTCCAGGGCTTAAAAAAGTGCTTAAAAAGTGGAATACATTTTTTCGATTTTGCAAGTCCACTGGAGTGGATATAATCTATGCCCCCAATAAAAAGCAAACAGAAGTTTTTTCAAGAAATGCTCAGGGTGCCTAACCCCTATATTGAAGGCATTGCTATCAGGAGGGGATTCAAATGTTGCAACTGACCTATCAATGGATAAATCTAACATCCCTAGATCTAGAATCAGACCCCCTTCTAGGAAAACATTTTGGTTGTCCAAACTTCTCTCCTTTTTAGGAAGAGTGAATATATAGTGAGAATGAAATCCTGCAGTCAGGGATTTCACGTGTTACTCCCTGGAGGGCCCACTGGCAGCTGGCGCAAAACTGTTAAAAAAAAAATTTTACTCTTACCTGCGGACGAGATCCTGCGTATTTTGCCCTCTCCTCATCACAGAGGAGCCCAAGGGGGGTGACTGGAGGCCCTGCCAGGGCAGAGGACCCCTGGCGAGGTCTCTGATAGCCCCCCGGGCTCTTCCGTAGTGAGGAGAGGGCGAAATATGTCCTCTCCAGCACTTCCACAATAGCCCGGACGCTAGCCCCAGATTTTGTGGGCGGGGTGGAGGATGTCATCTATCACATGAAATGAGAGGTGGTGGATCCTCACTTCCTCTAAAATCGCCTCTTTATTGTATCCAAATAAAATCAATAAACATGTCTCCCATACATTATGAGAACTGCCACAACGGATAAAAGCATATGTAGACACGGGTCACAAGATCTGTGTAGAGGGGTCCTGACGCGTTTCGGGTCCTTTACTGACCCTTAATCATAGTTAACTTTGCCCCAACAGAATATCTATATTTATAATATGAATAATAATAAGAGAGAAAGGACTCACCTGTTACTGCAGCACTGCCCGCCTGCTCCGAGTGCCGAGACCGAAGGGCGGATGTGACGTCGGGGGTGAGAGCGGACGTCACCGCCAATCAGAGGCCGGAGTCCCCAACCAATCAGGGGAGGAGAAAAGCCTCCCGAGCTGTCAGGGACCCGGCAAGTGACAGCGGGAACGCCGCTCGCAGCCCCGCAGCCACATGTGAAAAAGATCACATCATAGCCCAGCACGCACGCAGAGGGGTGGAAACCAGAATACAGGCATACCGGCAGAACACCCATTGGAGTCAGGCAAGCAATGCCACAGGGACAAGTGGACCTCACAATCAGAAAAACACAAGGAAGGAGAATGAACTACCAGTACATAAATGTCATGGTTATGTAGAATTGAACAGACTACCGAAATACATATCATTATCCATATTGATCATTAAAGCTTGGTATCATTTAAGCCTTACACATAATCTTAGAACACATGTACCATTTAAACTCCGGAACATTGCAAATACAAAACATGGTATATAACCTGTAAAAAAGTATTATTATGCCAGGTAAAGTCTGAACAAGTGAATGCAATGCAAACGTTGTCAGGTGTTCAGACAAACTCAAACCGAGCAAAATCCATAATCCTTCAAAATTACATGTCGCTAAGGGGGAAACAAACTCTCACACTTCTCTGTGAAACCAACCTGTAATAAAAAAGGTTATGGTATATATATGAGTGGGGGTGGTGCTGACCATCCATACTATAGAGATGTGTAAAGGAATATGTAGAAATCAATCAAAATAAATCAAAAATAATAAATCAAAAATCGATCCAAAATAAATCAAAAATAAATCAGAATTACATCAGAAAGAGGGACAACAATCCCCAGTTATCTGTTAGTAATTAAAGAAATGTCCCATTTATGATTCATGCCCTGGGGAACTCTAGTTGCTAGAGTAAAAATCCAAAAAGCCTCTCTTGCTATTAACTTTTTATGCAGATCCCCTCCCCTGGGGCCCAACGAAACCTTTTCTATCACACTGATCTTAAATCTAGGTTTCATCTCAAAGTGACATGTATTATGATGATGGGCCACATTGGATCTTTTCGGGTAATCCACGTCTGTATACCAGAGAGATGTTCCGTGAGCCGAATTTTTACCTTACGGGTAGTGCAGCCGACATATTGTTTACCACAGATCTCACACGTGATCAAATAGATCACGGAAGAGGAGTTACAATTGACCAAGGTTTTAATATTATATTGAAGCCCTGTCACCGTTGACATAAAATATTTGCCCTTGTCTACTTTGCTGCACATACCGCATCTCCTACCACCACAAGGGAAACAACCCACAGTAGATAGCCAGGTAGATGCCTGTGGGGAATTTGACAAGAACAAACTAGGAGACAATAAGTTACCCAGACTGGGGGATCGGCGGCTAACTATCTTCACCCCCTGTTTCAAAACGTCATGTAGGAGTGGATCAGCCTGCAATATAGGTAAATTCTTTTTGATAATATTGGTCACTTTCTTATATTCCATAGTGTATGGTGTGCTAAACACTACCATTTGTTGTATATTTTGTCTCTCCTTTGGGGATTTACGCATAAGCATAGAAGTACGATCTCTAGATCGGGCAATTTTCTCTGCTCGATTGAGCATCCATGGGGGATAACCCCTGGACGCCAATCTAGTTTGAATAGTAGAGACCTCTTGGTTGAACATATCCATTCTAGTGCAGTTTCTCCTGCTTCTGATCATTTCACCCACTGGTATTGATTTAACTGTATGTGGTGGGTGACAACTGGTAGCTAAAAGAATGTTGTTACCAGCGGTCGGTTTCCGATAAGTGGACGTGTGCAAGGCCTTAGTTTCTCTATCAATCGATACATTCAGATCTAAAAACTCAATGGTGTCAGGGCTTGAATGCATGGTAAAATGTAAATTTAGACTGTTGTTGTTACAATATTCAACAAACTGTTCTAATTCATCCAAATTGCCTGTCCAAATTAGTATCAAATCATCAATATACCGATGAAAGAAGGAGATAAATGATCTCCACGGGTTCTCACTACTGTAGATTCTATGGTACTCCCACCACCCCATGTACAAGTTGGCCAATGAGGGTGAAAAGGGGGCACCCATGGAAGCACCACATAATTGTATGAAAAAAATAGAGTCAAACATAAAATAATTGTGTGTGAGGAGAAACTCAGTCACCATAATGATGAACTGACTAAGATCCTCATTATAATCTGTGTAGTGAGATAAGTGAAATTGCAAGGCCTGTATCGCCAACTCATGAGGTATACAAGAGTACAGCGATGTTACATCCATGGTAGACATGATAGATTCATTCTTCAAATTGTGGGCTGAAAGGATAGTGATAAGGTGGCCTGAATCACGTAAAAAACTAGGTAGTCTGAGGACCAGAGGTTGCAACATTGTATCTAACCACTGGCCCATTGGTTCATTCAGACCGCCAATGCCAGCCACAATCGGCCTACCCTTAGGTGGATTATCACCTTTATGGATTTTCGGTAGGTGATGGAACAAGGGGATGACTGGGTCTTTGACTTTAAGATGTTCCGCCACTTTCACAGTCAGGACCCCCAAAGCCACTCCCTCGTCCACCAACTTGTGTAGTTTCGCCTGGAAGATGCCAGTAGGGTCTCCCTTGAGCTCTTTGTAGGTACTAGTATCACTCAGTTGTCGCATTGCTTCTCCCTTATAACTGGCCTTATCTAGAACCACTACTTTACCCCCTTTATCCGCTTGCTTTATCACGAGTTCGGTATTTTTTCTAAGTGATTGAAGGGCTCTGTATTCATCTCTTGATAGATTTCTTACTTGTTTGAGACTACTATGGGATTGTAGATCACGTAGGTCCTTTTCTACAGCCTCCTGAAATAACCCCAGAACATCTCCACGTGATTGTACGGGATACAAATCGGGGTTGGGAATATAAGCCTCACTTGGAGGATGAATATGGGAGAAAGCAGATTTCTGGCCCCACTCAGATTGGAGCTGTTCTATATCTGTGATCATACAAGATTCCTTAAAGTCACCCCCCTTTAAATTCTCCAAACCCTCATCTAAACTAGTAGGGGGTATTGGTGGTTGTAAAATACAATCCTGAGATTGGTTAGAAAAGTGCCTCCTTAGAGTAAGGGATCTTACCAATTTATTCACATCTAGAATAGTATTAAATAAATCAAAATGGCTATCAGGCACAAACGTCAAACCTTTTGACAACACAGCAATCTCAGCAGGGGAAAGCGAGTAAGTAGACAGATTTAAAACGTTATTGTCAGCTAAGTCCTGGCTTTGCGTGAATTGTGTTTCGCTGGACCGCCGATTTCTGCGGCCTGCCCTCCTAGTGCGCGGCGACCTCTGGACCTCGTTGTCATGGAGGTATGTGGATCCTGAGTGCCTTCCCCTAAAAAACGTTGATCATTGTCCCAATTGTTGCGAGGTGGCAAACGCCCCTTTCTGGATCTCCTATTATAGTGATCTTTAGGGTTTGAATAGTCCACACCAGGGGTTGAGTCATCTGTATCAGAATCCGTAGTAAAAAAAGTGACCGTCTTGGGTCTAGAAGGCTTCTTCAAAATCTGGAGGACCTTTTAGAATAAAAAAAGCCCCCCCAATCATAAATCTTCCCAGCAGCATAGTCATCTAAATCTCGCTGGTACTTCCGTTTTTTGGAAGATATTACAGTATTCTCCAATTTATCATGGTTATTGATCATTTTGCGATAAAGGTCATTAAACTCAGGTGATAGTTTAAATGTTTCTAAATCCGCAGTAGATTTCTCCAATGAGGCTTGGAGCTCGTCCAACCTTTGTCCCTGATATTCAACCAGGATACTCATTAGTGACAATGATGTCTGTAAGGACTCTGTTCCAACGTTCTTTGAATGAGTCTGGGAGTTCAAACGTAGGGAATTTCTTGATGCGTAAACCTCTTGGAATCATTTTATCATCAATATACTTTGAAATGGTGGACATATCCCACCAAGTCCTGGTTTCTTTACTCAGGAGGTCTGCATGCAATTTAAAGAGAGATTGTATATCCACTTGAGTTTCTGGGGTCTCTGTGGTCCTCATAGAAAAGGTATCCAACTGAGCCAGTCTCTTCCTTTTGTCTGAAAGCATGAGGTCTAAATCCACAGTATTGCCTGTGTTAGATCTCGCTGTGGCTGGAGATGAAGTGGCCATTGTAGACAGGTCACTGGGAGACTAAATTCATCCGGGTGCACGATACCGGGACAATACAAGATCACAAATAGCTTGAAAGGTTTCCGCACTCCGGCAAGGAAAGGGTGCTCGATCCCGGGCTGTCCCAAGCCCCACAACAGCACATGAAATGAGAGGTGGTGGATCCGCACTTCCTCTAAAATCGCCTCTTTATTGTATCCAAATAAAATCAATAAACATGTCTCCCATACATTATGAGAACTGCCACAACGGATAAAAGCATATGTAGACACGGGTCACAAGATCTGTGTAGAGGGGTCCTGACGCGTTTCGGGTCCTTTACTGACCCTTAATCATAGTTAACTTTGCCCCAACAGAATATCTATATTTATAATATGAATAATAATAAGATCACATCATCTCTCTCCCCGCCGGGGGGGAGAGCGGAGGAGAGAGGAACGATGCCGGCTGCTGGGTGATCGGTGGAGGGAGGGCAAGGGATCACAGACCCTCGCCCCCCTTCACCGATCACCCAGGAGCTTTCATCAGAGATTTGTGGGACAGGATCGTTAAAAGGTGAGTTAAAAAAATAAATACATTTTTTTCTGTGTTTTTTTCTGTGTTTTGCTTTTTTTTACTGTTAACCCTTTGTGAACTGGTAAGAGGTCCATGAGACCCTTATACCAGTTGACAAGGCTTAGGTGCTGGCAAGTCACTTGCGGCTTACGGGTGACTCGCCATTAACCCCCCCACCAATTACCTGCCTCCCCAAAGGTCGGGGGGGGCAGAAGAGCCCGGGCCCACGGAGGCTATGCGGGTTTGTAGCTGGCAGGGTGGGGGGCCACCAAAGCTGGCCCCTGCGCCCTGTTCCTATAAGCCCTGAATAGCTGGTTATGCTGGGTAGGGGGGACCCCATGTCATTTTTTTCTGGATTTTTAAGGGTTTTTAACCCTTAAAATTAAAGTAAATGGCCCCCCCCCTTCCCAAGGAGGGAGGACCCAATGTCATTTTTTTTAAATTAACCCCTTATGTTCTATTGGCCAGAAGGCTTCCAGCAGCTGCAGGAGTGCAGAAGCCAAATCGATTGGTGAGGTACAGAGTGCGAGATGGATGGGAGGTAAGTATTAAAAAAAACAAATTAAATAATGTGTTTTTTTTGTTGACCTGACCGACAACTCTCCACCGCAAAGGGGCCCACTGAGACTATGCCACCCAAGGGCCCACATAAACCTGGAGACGGCCCTGGTGTATCATATCAACCCCTTTTTGATAGGTGATGCTTGGGGTCCTAGACTGCAGAAGTGCAAAAACTTCCTGGTCACATCATTCTGCCCTCATATTAACGACAAAGGTATATGTGGGAAAAATCTGGGTCTTATTCAAAGAGATTGAATGAGGTTATCCTTAACTTAAGAGAAAGCCAGGAGGAAATTCATTCAGAACTCAAAGAGTTCTTTGAGAACAACATAGATGTTGACAATTCACCAATCACGAACTGCTTAGCTCATAAAGTGGTTATTAGAGGCAAATTCATAGAAATATCAGCTAGGAATAAAAGAAACTCTAAGGAAATTGATGAAAAAAATGAGAAATTCAATGAATTAATTAAAGAACATAAAAGAACACATAATGAGACTCTACTGAGGCAAACAGAAGCTGAGCTGAGCTTGATTTATTAATAACCACGAGAATAGATAAGACCTTGAGGTGGAACCAAGCAAAATGGTACACAATGAGTAAAAGACCTGGGAAACTATCAAGTAGCCTTTCCTCCAGAATTAGGAGCTATGCCCTTTCAGAAATAAGAAGAGCTGATAATATAATGGGTGAGTTTTTTACATTTTATTAAGCCTCCAAAGATAAATCAGGGGAAGATAGAGCAGTGGTTATCTGGGTCTGTTAAAGCAAAATCTCAGATGAATATAGAGAGCTCATGGATAAAGATTTTACAACAGAAGACGCTTCTGCCTTTTTTTAAAAGCTGGGGACAGAGACCGTGCCCGGCCCAGATGCCCTACCTAATAACTATAACAAGAAATATGGTGATTTACTAGTGCCACACTTAGCTCTCTGGCTCAACAGTATTAAGAAAGAAGACGAGATTCCTCAGAAGCTTTACAAGCAAATATTGTGGTTATTCCAAAATAGGGGAGAAATTAGACAGATTGTGCCAGGTTGTGCCAATTTCTGCCTGATATTGCTTATAAATAAAGACTTGAAATTGCTAACCAAGGCACTTGGCAACTCACTCTAATACTTTCTTGCCAAGTGTGATTCAGCCGGACCAGTAGAGTTTTGTCCCAGGACACCAAGGCTCAGAACAGATTAGGATAGAAGTCAACATTATTGCATGAGACATGGGATGTTGGAAAAAAGGTAAGGGCTATGGTCCTCTACATTGACATTCAAAAAGCATTTGATGTGCTAACCTAGGAATTTTTAGAAAAAGTCCTGGTTAAAATGGGGTTAGGTCGAGGGTTTTTAACAGTTTTGGAAGGAATTTACTCAACCCCTCGAGCAGCAATTAGTATGTGTGGTTTTGTTTATATGGAGGGAGAACCAGGCAGGGTATTCCCTGTCTCCAGGGCTATTCCTCCTGTTAATCGAACCTCTGGCAGACATACGTAGGGAAGAGTCTGTGAAAGGAGTGGTTAATGAAAACATAGAGCACAAATATTCTCTGTTCTCAGATGACCTGCTTCTATTTTTAAGTGAGCCAAAAACATCTCTACCTAAAGTAGTAGAAATTCTACACAATTTTTCTGAGGATTCAGGCCTAAAAGTAAAAGAAAATAAATCCTGGACACTAAATGTGAATTTAGAAGAAACTTTTGAAGCTCTTAAAGAAAAGTTTGGTTTCCAATGGTCCAATTAAGAAATAAAATAGGTATTAGCTTGACCTCACACTGAAATGAAATGTATAAAGAAAACTACTCTGCTCTCTTTAGAAGAATCAGAGAAACATCAGAGTCCTCTGTCAGGGATGGGTAGACTTGCAACATGCAAAATAGATTTACTCCCAAAACTCGTGTATTGGCAGTGGGGATCAACCTTAAAGAGCTAGAAAGGCTTGAAAAAGTGAGTTTTATCTGGAATAGCAAAAAAGGGAGACTTAACAAAAAAAGTTCTTCTAACTCCAATTATCAGGGAGGATTGGGGGCCCCAAATCTGAAATTCTATTTTTAAGAGACAGGATGAATCACAATAGAGATGGATCCAGATGGATCACAATACAGTTGGCCTGTCCAAATCACCCACTAGAACCATTTATATTAGAAGGCAAGATTCCTTCAGGAATACACAGTGCTTGCTGAAGCTATAAGAATATGGGACAGGGCGGACACAACAGTTAAAACTGTTTGCCCAGCACTCACATCTGATGCCTCTATAGGGTAACCTAAAACACAACCTGTTGAGAGTAGCTGATTTCTACCCCTCTTCACAATTCTTATCATTCTTGGAAATAAGAAAAAGGCTAGCCCTCCCTGTGCAAGAACTCTATAGAACCAATTTTTAAGGGAAGAAGGACATAGCAGGGGTAATACAAGAGTACTAACTGAGTTTGAGAAATATTTCCCAATGTAACCAGGTCTAATGCGTGGTATCTCTATTATCTATAATGACCTACACAAAATGGGACTTAAACGTCTATATATGCATCAATGGGAAAGAGGTCTTGTTAAAAAGTACTCAGTGGCATAGTGGGGTACATTAATTAAAACAGAGGGAAAATGCTCTATGAATACATCCTTAAATAAAGCAAACCTCAAAATATTATTGAGGTGGTATTTAGCCCCCCCCCCCCCCAAAATGGCTAAATTGTACCCTGGCATATCCTCATCTTGTTTTAGAGGAGGATGTCAGGATACATGATGCACATCTGGGGGCTCTGCTCAAGAATTATAACTTTTTGGCACAGGATGTTTGGGCTGATAAGAAGAATTATTAAAATAGACTTAATGTGATTTTAAAACCACCCTTCTAGGATGTACCGGTAAGCTGTCGGATATCACAACAGCCCAATTGTAACTGTATATTAATTGCAGCAAGGCTAACTATTGCAAGTTCATGGAAAAACAAGTAATCTCCTATGGCCAAATGAAATAAAAAATAAACTGGATGCAAGCCTATGAAAAATTGTTTTACTTAAATAATTACATCACATTTATTATAGTTAAATTGCATTTATTGTGATTTTTTCATGACTCTTTTTTTCTTTATTAGGATGTTCTGACAAAACAGTGCAGCAAAGTAGACACATTGAATACCTTTAATGTGGTACCTTTGTGGTAAACCCTGACCTTTTTGACATGTTTGGTTTTTAACAGATGATTAAGTCCAGATTCCATCTGAAATATTTTCATTCATTATGATATGTGTGGTCGACTACAGCCAGCATTTTTCTATATTTTTCCACCTTTTTGTGAAACCACCATAATGGTTATTATGTAAATATTCCCCAGACACCCCTTCCTTCAGATTTTGCTGTTATTTTCTTTCTTTCTTTCATATTTTTTTCCATTTTCTCATTTTTATATCTGCCATCTGTTCTGCAGCTTGGTTTTTGTGTGCCATTTGTACTGAGCGTCCTGTGGGATCTTTCCAAATGTCTACGCATTTGCCTTCTGTAGTCCCTCTGTTCCTTCCTAAGAACTTATTCTAAAATACGGGCTATTTTTCAGCACTCTTGTCCATGCCATTGTTTGCTGTGCATGCCCTTGTGGCATTTTTGCAGCCTGCTCAGTGATAAGTCTTTGCCTGTTTATGCTTTGTCTTAACGGGAACTGAACTTGTGCGAGATATAATGCAATCAGCATTTAAAGAAACTATGACCTAATCATCTTTGATTATGCTGATTTGGTTCACTGAACATCCTGCAAGGAAATAAAAAAATACTGAATGTCTATAGATAGAACTATGGCCAGCATTATACATATTGTGTGCATGCTAATATAGATAACAAAGACAAGGTTAAAGCTGGTTTCTAGAATAACAAAATATCTAGAGAGTGCATGACTTCTAGTTCTATAGTTCTTCCAGCTAAGGCCTAGCTAAAGACCCTAATCCTAACAACATATTATGACTCTTGGGTGTACATTTCAATACAGTCGTGTAAAATCTATATGTTTTTGCTGTTACAGCATACCAATGTAAGGTTCCTGATTCCACCACAATCTAGGGGCCTGCAGTTTCCTTGGTTCACTGGCTGGTGGCTCTGGCTCCCTATTTTTTCTACTGTTATGCTTCTCCACCAGCAGGGAGTCCTCTGCTGCAGGAGGTGTGCTGGTAATTAGCAAGCAGCTGTGCTTAAAGATGAAGTCCATACTTTTTTGTATCCCCCTAACCCCTCTCATCAGCCCCTACCCATATGGTAAGCCCATTCTCAACGTTAAATTAATAAAACAATTTTATGATACCCAAATTATCCCCATGATGCTGGGGGGGGGGGGGGGGCAAGGTCTGCACAGGATTGGATAACTGACATATCAGTCAAGGACCCAGCTTCATCTTTCAAGCAAATTGCCTGCCCCCAGTGAGTTGTTTTTCATGTTATTGTACAGGGGAGGGAGAAGTGGGTGATGTGTTGCAAAATGATTGGGCGTTTTCTTTGAAGTAGACCAAAACTTACCCTGGAGTCTATGGGACTCCATGGCAGGCTTACTCTCTCACCCCATGACATCCAGATTCGGGATGCCCCGCTGAGAAAAAGCCCCCAGTTCTCCCAGCATATGTGCAAACAGAGAGCCCTGTCTTCTATTTTTAGAAGGGCACACGCCCGTGCTAGACATTTTCAAATGGCCTGTACGGGCAAGTACTCTGTCAGAGTGTAGCAGGGATACAGCAGCCAGAGCGCTTGGCTTGCTCACCTAGATTTGGTTGGAGCCAAGTCTTAGATGTTTTGAGGGCATCGACTGCGCACTGATTGGATGAGAGGCTGCGCTTGTGTCGTAGGACTGGGGAAAGGTGGGTTTTGTTGGGTGACCTGAGGTGTTTCACACAGCAGGGTATCTCACAAGGACCAAAACTCCTGGGGGGGGGGCAAAATCACGGGGCCAAAATCACGGGTTTTGGTCCACTTGAACAAGGATTGGCTTTTATTAGTTTGGCGGCCCTGGTGCCTTGTTCGCCAACATAATGAGTCATATATACAGCTAGACCCAGAATTCCTTTTATGCAGTTGCCCTCAATTTCCGGACTTTACGCCTTTGACTTTGTTTTGAAATTTGAACTCCGGCCCTTGACTCTGGATTACTTGGCATTATCTGTATTTGGACACTGCTAGCTTCTCTGCACCATTAGGTACCTAACCCTTCCCTATTGCTGCTCTGAGCATCCATTTACCTATTCCCAGTTTCTTTTGTTACATTCATTTTATTTGCTGTCACCTTTGTGTTGTGTTCTGTCAATAAGTACCCTGTTTTGTTTATTTTTTGCATCAAACTGGCCTTAACCCCCTCTGTTCTCTCTCAGTTATATAGTATGAACACGGGTCACTACTAGGTTTGGGATCTCAGCTGAGAATCACTGACAGACAACAGCTTCAGCTTATGTGGTGTTGTGTTATGCATTACTCTTTTTGTGTGTTTCCTGTGGGGTTGTTTTGTCTGCTATAATCATTCATGTTATGTTTATGAGACTTTTGCATGTTTAAAATAAAGCTGCTATATTTCCCACAATAAGCCTGATTCAGAGCCTTCCTGTGAATGCTCGTTTTTTTCAGGAACTGAACTCAGAAACCAGGAATTTGCGAATGCTCATGATTCAGAGCCGCGTTCGAGAAAAGTTTGTTAATGCATACGCTAACTCATCTCGGCCGTTTTCGGCCATCTCTTGCTGTGGAGGCCATTATTCTCAGGGTGTGCCATGTCCTTGGGTTGCCTTCTGGTGTACACCTTTTTTATGTTTATTTCCCTGCTATTTTAAGTTGCTTCCCACTGTACTCCTGCCAGTGTTACCTATGTAGTGTGCACATCCTTGTACATACTTACCTTTTCCTCCCTGCTGGTATCTAGGGCACCCCATGTAGTGTGCATGTCCTTCTACATATTTACCTGTGTTCCTTGGTTGCCATGTCATCTGCTTCTCCCCACTGTTACTCACCTCATACTTTGGCCACCTTCTGTTTTGTCTCACCATTATACACCACTTATTCTTAGGATTGCATCTGCTTTATGTTGTTTCATTTAATAAACACCAAAGTATCCAACTATTGTTTATTAATTTTTTTACATTTTTTTTTTGGGGGGGGGGGGGCGGCCAACACGGCACCTGCAAAGAGAAAGTTGTTTTTACACATGTGTGCCTGTACATGCACACACATTTTTACATACTTTGTCAGCATATTTTTAGGGGGGCACCCTCATCCTTTCTTTAGGGTCTGTATGGCGAAAGTTTGAATTTCTGTGCATGTGTATTTGTGGAATTCTTGTGTAGTGTTTGGCTTCACTGGTTTGAAACCCTCTTGCGTCGCTTCTGTCTTGGGTGGCCTTATTGCCACATATTCACCCTCTGATGAATCTGTAGGGACAGAGAAGCACAACACACCAGCACTTAGCAGATATGTCTTTTGACCTTTTATGTGGTATTGTCCTACCAGTGTGTTCAGGAGCTGTGGGCGACTCCAAGCCCAACACACCCTCTTCTTCAACAGGCTCCATGACTGTTGGCGGGAGGCTTGAGAGGAGGAAGAGGACATTGGTAGTGTTCGGGTTTGCCGCCTTACAACCACACCCTGTGTTCTGGGCCCCACTGGTCGGATTTCTCGCCTCTGGGGGGGCTTGATCTGCAGCTAGTACTCCCCAGCTACAAAAGAGAATACAATTTTGATAAACATGTCACTCATTACCCTGATAGCTAACCTTCTCTTTTGTACCTCCATTTACCTGGGAAGTTCTGGCTGTAGAATCTGTGCACCATGGGCTACTTTCGGTCCAACCAGTGCTGCCTTATTTGGGTGAAGGTGTAAGGCGACATCCCCTTGCCACTCACATGGGCTGCCACCTCCTCTGCCAATGTCCTCTTTTCAAGTGTGTTGGGCTTGAAGTCGTACCCTCTCTCCATGAAAGTCTGCTAAGAACAAACACAATTTCATTATTAACTTGTGTCCTTCTCTGTTTCTGTCTCTTTTAGGTACACATGCATGCCCCTTTAAGTACTTTTCTGTGACAGTGCAAGCACCAAAGCCTGCTATATGCTAGTATATGCCTATGTATCCTAATTCAGCTCTCCCATCCCACAGTAGTGTTGGATTGCAAGCGCAGATACACTTAGGCCAAGTGGCGCACCTAACTCTCCACTCCGCTACTACTGTTGGATAGTGCTCACTGACACCACTTAGCAACATGGCACAGCCAGCTCTTCAATCCCACAGTAGTGGATTGCAAGCGTATATGCACTTACGCCACATGGTGCATCTAACTCTTCACTCTGCTACTACTGTCAGATACAAATGCAATACATATATCACATTGGCCCAGCGCCATATACAAACATACCAGAGTGGTACATGCGAAAAGGACAGCACAGTACTGTTGGCCTGTAATGTTTCAAGACCAGGCCTCTGCCATTAATGTGGTGCCATATGCCTTCGCTCGTATGTTGAGGCCACTCTGTCACCTGTTTGCACCTTGGTTGGAGATTAATGCGGCACACATGCATAAGCAAATGGCATGAAGGCGTGAGTTTCCCTCATGATGTACTCCTATTGCTCACAGTGTACATGGTGAGTGTCATGTTGGTCCTTTGGAAGTCGGCTGCGTGACACAACCTCTGTGGCGAGACACAGCAGCGCCTATGCAGCCCGGCAGGCCTGGAAGTGTGCTTGCGTTCATATGCACATGTAGACAATAGGTTGCTAGCACTACACAGTTGAGCCTCAGACTTTCATTCCAGTACTTAGCAGCTCACTATGCCACACCACAGGTGACAGCACAGCACCCAGAGCCCTAACCACTGGCATGACTGAGGAACATGCAGCACCTGGCCCTGCCATTCATCCTGCAGGCACTTCCCTGCTGATACTAGCCACTCTAACCAGTGTCAGCCATCAGCAGCAGGTGTCACACAACCTCGGCTCCTGGGGCTCCCATCACATTCCACCAACCAATAGTCGGGACAGCAGAGCCCTGTGCTGACCCCGGTGTGGGCCCAACTGTGGAGTTCACATGCGGAGCAGCGCTGCTGCAGCCAGGCCTGCCCTTTCTCCAGCCAGTAGCCAGGAATCCATCCATCCCAGGCATAAGAGTGGTCATAGTGTCTCCCCCTTCAGCCAAGACAACACCCCGCAGACTGCTGCATCAGCCACTCACCATGGGCACAAATTAACAAGGGGCAAGTTAGTGTATTTAATGATGCCCAGCTGGAGGTTCTGCTGTATGATGTTGGCCTACAAGACAAACCAAGGTGATTTGTCCATTTATAAATTTAACACCTAACATTGTGGTAGCAGCATATTTTTAGGGCCTCCACATTGCTGCAGGGCCCAGTGTGTAGTTTTGTTGTGAATTTGAAGGGGCACATATACTGTATAGTTAAACAATGCATTTATCTTGACTTTGCAGCAACCTCCCAGTCAGCACCACCTCACCCTCCAGACCCTCCACCTGCGGCCACAGCTGCCCCCTCTGGTGTGCCTACCACCAGCCACCAGCAGTGGTAGGATCACCCACCAGCCAGCCACTCAGGGAGTGGAGTCCAGAAAGTGATGAGGTATATGTGTGTGCTTAATTTGAAAAGGCCAAGGGGCAGTGTGGACGAGGAGGGTGATCCATGTTATGTGTTAACACTGAGCCAAACAAGCACCAATGATGACCTTTCTCCACACATACGGCACCTCTCATGGCAGAAATTAATAAGCTGGGGGAAGGGCAGTTTGAAAATCTGGATGAGACCAATATCATCAGTACACCTCCAGCAGCTGGGACACTTAGCATCACCACTACTGCTAGCAAGAAGATTTTCCCTCTGACAGCAGCAGCCCCACCAGCTGCCAAGAACGCCCAGGAGGAAGTCAGCCCCGCCTGCAGCCAGACGGCACCTGTCTCTGGTGAGGCAGTGCCAAGCCATGGAGGCAAACTGGCGGGCAAACAGCACCTCTTTTAGGCAAAATGCCAATAGATATTTTAAAGTGCTGCGACAGACTGCCAGTTTGCTCCATGAATACCTGGCTGCAGTGGTTGTGGAGCAGCAGCGCCCCTACCAACAGGTGAAGGCGCTGCTTGGGGCTATTGTGGAGGCCAACCAGGTTATCCCACAAAGGCTGAACAGGCTGGAGGCCAACCAGGTTGAAAAAGCCCAACCTCACTGCATTCCAGGCTGCCATACTGTCAGGAAAGAGATGCATCTCTCCTGCAGGACAGCCATGTCATTGAGAAATGTAGTCAGGGCGTGGCTCAGCGAAGGCTGAGCCCTAGCTTTTGGAAGGAGACATTCCCTAAAAATTGAAGGCAGCCAACCAATTTGATCACACCTCCAATTGCATGCCCCTTACTTGTGGTGGCAGCAGTTCTGAGTAAATCTGCACAAGAGAAAGGCAGTTCAGTCGAGTCAATGCGAACACCCGCTGATCGGTCATCTGATCGATATCCAGGCAACGGCAGGTATGCCTAAGCTCTGGGATGTACATGGTTAACAGCCCCCTGCTGCTGCACACACTCTTCACAGAACTAATGAAGGGGCTCCATTGTAGGTGCATTTTCCGGTTCCCTCTAGCAGGATTTTATAAGTCTGAAAACGAACAAATCAGGGTTTAGAATCAAGTGCAAGTGCAGGATACACCCGTAAATGTTCAGATGAACGCACGTCTTGAGCTGTAACAGTACAGTGAATACTCCGTTTGGCGTACACAAACTGTATTTTCCTGCTAAAAGGGCAACTCGGTCCAAAAAACACAGTTCTAAATCACCTGACATAGAAAATAGCCCAAATGCGGGCCAGTGATGAAATTCCCACTGCCGAGAATGGGTGTGATAGAGGCTTTGTTTCTTAGACAAAATTAAAGCTTGAACAAAACCCTTCACCTTTCAATAGGAAAAATGGGGGTCCTGTAAAGAAATCTGTGGCTTAGGCTGCAGAAAAGGGGTTAGTTTTTATTTACAAATTTATTTCAGCAATTAAATAAGACTGGAAGGACCACTGCCCCCCTTATTCACCTACCCTAGTTCTGGCTGACAGACCACATCACCACTTGCCCGCCAACAACCAGGGAGGTTTTCTGGGTGGACAGATGAACAGCACTGGACAAGCCCACATCCAGGGTTATAGGGTGAGGGGGTGCCAAGACCTTTGGGGGTGCCATTAACCCAGCTATCCAGTTTTCAGTAGATGAGTCAGGGCCACTCTTGACAATCTCAGTGGTGCAGGCCAGTAGAGTATGGTACATGTTTGAAACAGCATCAGCAGCATAGGACCGGGGGAGCAGAGGGTAGAATTTTTACCATCCTGCACTGAGTATAATTTGCCTAGAAACTCCACTGGCCACATCTCAATAACCACTGACGTGGGTCCACATACATCAAAGTATGTGGGGATCGGGTCTCCAGCACCGGTATGGAGAGTGGGGGGGGGGATGCCCCCGCTGACTAGTTCAGAGATGCTACAGTCTTTTTTGACTGGAATATTGCTTTTAGCACAGCTAATCTGTTTGGAGCACTTGCACAAGTTGTCAACTACTCTCCTGCTGCCTGTGCACAGAATCTTGTGTTTAAAGTTAAAGTTATTTTTTTTGTACAGATGATAGAATGAACTTTGTCTTTTCTTTGAAAATGTATTAGCATAGCTTGGGTACCTGATTTATTGAAGCTCAGCTTCTCATTATGAGCAATACAACTTCAATCCATTCTGACATTGTGAATATACTGTATATTTAGAGTACGGCTGAAAACCTGGAACCACACGCAAGAGCTGGCTCAGCAAGAGCATAAGCCCAATCCATTATAAACACATCTATAAAAGGCACTTTGCTATCATGACCATTTTTAGAATTACTTTTGTTTGTCTCCTTTATGGTAGTAAGGTGCCCTATACATAATAACACTAGTCAGGTGCAATCAATGCTCACTTAAAAGAGCTTACGGTGTAATTTTTACTACTGAGCACAGCAAGTTGTAGCTATACAACACTGATGTTGCCTTCTGTCTAAATCATCATATTATAGAAATAGCGTTACAAGGACACCCCTCTGCCCTGATTCAAATAAATCTTATGCTGTTCAATAATAAGGAATGTATGCTTAAACTTGTTTTTAAAATGCAAGTCAAAGCATTTAATAAAAGCTAATGAATACTTACTTATGCAGCAGTACTGCAGTTCCCGAATGCTCAGCAGCCACAGCAGATAAAGCTTAAAATAATTCAACACCTATTTTATGCTTAAAAAAGAAGGCAAATCCTTCACCTTTGACCTTGCATAGTCCAGTGCTTCTCACCGAAAGTTTAATAGATTAATATACACCATTGTAGTTGTCCTACTGTTTTATTCATGTGAAGAAAATACACAATTACACACCAAAAGGAGTAATACAAACCCCACAGAGTGTACAGTATTTTTATTTAAAGTGATTCAACAGGCAATGCCAAGCATTGGCCCATTGTTTGCGGCTTCACCTGGCAATGTCCTAAACTTGTTTCCATTTTTTTAAAAAAGCTTTTGTTGCTGAGATATACAGTTTAAACATCTTACCTCACACATGGAGGGAGAATGGGCATGACCATGCAAACAGGGGGAAGCAAGGGGAATGTAATACTGTGCTTGTGCACAAGCTGAGAGGGAGCTGGAGGGGATGGGCCTTAGTTAAAGGAGGAAAAAACATTTTTATTTATTGACCATCGAAGCAGAGGTAGGGCATCAGGAACTGTAAATCTTGCTCTAAGCTGCACAGAAAGAGCAAAGACAGCTAAAAAACATTTACTTAAAGAGGTGAGATGGTTGTAAGTTTTATTAACCCCTTGCAAGAGCATTCCCTTTAAAACTTCCCAATGTCCATGTCTGGACAAAGTTCATGACAGCTGGTATTTTGGCTGGGAAGTTCTGGGTTTCACTTGATGCTTGATCAGGAAAGATGTGTTAATTTACCCTGTGGATCTCTGAATAGAATAACTCTCCATGATTTGATATAGAGGATTGTAGAAGTTAGTGCTATAAGCAGTAATTGAAAGGATGCACACAACTAGAGGAAGCTGCATGGACAGGCTAGAGGTCTAATGGACAGCTAGGAGGCCCTTCCCTGTTTATGTACACTGGCAACTGGACCAGGTACCACTTTCCATAATCCACTATTATCATATGGAGGATCCATAGTGCAAAGTAACACACTTTTCATCTAAAATAATTCCCAAAGGGCAACAGCAGAAAAACACCTAAGGAAGCATCAGGTGCAATGTGTTGGTCGAATATCACAACTACAATATCATGGACTTGATGAGGTTTTAAATGAAAACCCCTCTGTGGGTTTTGCATTAATCTTTGTTGGCATGTAATTGCCATTAACTTACATGAGCAAATTAGTAGGAACCGTACATTTGGGGCATATGAATCTACATGTAATTACATTTTTGGGGAGGTTGTAGAAGCATTGGGCAAAATAAGGTAAAAAGAGAAGGGTTAGTTTTTCATTTCAAGCATTCAATATTTCTCTCGAACCTTTTTAAGATTGGATATAACCACAATTGATTGCAGATGGTAACATGAGCCTCGATTCAAAGACACATTTGTCCGGACTTCCGTAGCTGTCTGTGAAAGTTTGGGTGGGTGTTAGTCTTTTTTTTGCTTTTTTTCACTAATTTTTCATTCGTGCGAACGTTCGGGAAAATGTGCATATGCGCTTTCGATGAACGAAAGCAAATCGGATCATTTCCGTTAGTTTGGATCATTTTCCAAACAAAATCTGATATTTTTCGTTCGTTCAGATAACTTACGTTTTTGGGATGGGCTTACGTCTGATTCAGAGAGCTGATTTCCGACGGATCACCACCCTATAAATCCATTTCATTTCCGATCCACTTACGGGACCTTTGAGGGCTCGGATTGCTATTGTTGAACATGTTTTGCGGCTATGTGGAGGAGTCTGCGCGCCTTTAGCACCAAGGCATTGCATGTATCAGCATGGCCGAGGCCATAAATTGTATAGCAATGCATACCTAAATCAATACATTTCATGTATGCCTTATAGAAGCATTTTAATGCTGACCTTAATTAGTCCTTAGCATGTAAACCATTATTTCCCTGCACATCCATAAAATTGCTATTTTTTTTAGACTTATGTCCTTTGTGAATTATATTTGGATTGTTGAACTTAAATCTTAATTTGTTGTAGAAGTTATTGTTGTAGTCGGTTACCTTTGCTTTGTGTAATTATTTTATATTTGGTTGCAGGAACCGCAAGATGTGCCACTCGCACAACATACAAGCAGTGTTTGGTCCAGCTATGCGATTCCTCAGTGTTCTTGCAGGGCATCCAGGGTCGTCCCATGATGCTTATATATTGCAGAGCTCTGGCTTATTTCGTCAGTTTGAGTCAGGAGAATTATCTGGTGGATGGCTCCTGGGTAAGTTTGCTCACATTCCATCAATCCATTTTCACTGTATGGCAATGAATATAGTTGATGACTCATGTCTTAACCTATGGCTGTTTTTAGCCCTTGATGACATGTTAAACAATATTGTAGCTTAGAATGTGTATTTTATGTTAGTATTTTTAAATTCTTTCAGGGGATTCTGGATATCCACTCCTGCCCTTGCTCCTGATGCCCGTTCTTTGCCTGCAGAATGCGGGCCAGGGGTTCTCTAATCGGGCACTATGCAAAACCCAGGCCATGGTGGCGAGGGCCCTCTGGCTTTAGAAGTCCAGATTTAGGTGTTTGGACCATACGGGGGGGGGGGGGGGCACTGCAGTATGACCCCAACAAGGTTATACCAATATTTTAATTTACGTTTTTTAACAGGGACCACACGTGCCAGAGTGGCATAACTGAGTGTCAGGGTCCTTCAGTTGGTGGGCGAGATGCAGGAGCTGCGCAACTCGTTGGGGACCACAGATGAAGAATAATGTTCTGTGCCTGCCATTGCTATGTATTTTGTTTTTTATAGTTGTAAAAATTTAACATTTTTTAAATTTTTATATTTTATGATGGAATCAAAAAAAAAATGTTACAGTGTCATTTCATTTACAAAATACATTAACACAAAACTAATGGGCCCAGAAATATTTAAAGATGAATATTCACATGACCGAAAAGTGATTTGGGTAAGTTTTAGGGGGCTAAAATGGAAGAAGAACCTAACCGCGAAGTGGTTTGGGTGAGCTTTAAGTGTCCAAAAGGGAAGATGGAGGATAGTGCTAAGTGGTTTGGGTGAGTTTTAAGGGTCCAAAAGGGAAGATGGAGGATAGTGCTAAGTGATTTAGCTAAACATTGTAGTAGAAGTGAGGGTGGCAAATATGTAGGAGAGCACTTTCATGAGTTAAGTTTGTAGTGCGCAGGCGCAAGATCGTAAGGATTTCCGTCTGGACGAATATTAATTGAAAAAGGGAAACAGAATTTAACGGGAAACGTAAAGGATTCGTGGGAGGATACGATGGGAAAAGGACAAAAACGAAAGCCTACGTTGTAACATGTGAAAATGAAACGGAAAAGTCACGCTGGAAAATTACATACTCGTATTCGTAATCTGCCGTACGAACGGACAGAAACTTTACAGAAGGATTGCAATGCATGCATAGAATCGCTCGTACACTCATACGAGAGCGGAAACATTTCACAAAAAAAACAGATCGGCACTAAAACTGAAGTTTTTCTTTGTCTCTCTGAATCGAGCCTAATGGTCCACAATCATTTTCCGAACTTTCAAGCACAGAGAGGACTATATAGCACATGACAGTCAGTGGCCGATCATAGGGCTCATTTTCACTAAGGGTCTAACAGTGCAATGTTCAAAACCAAGCTGGCGTACAGGAGGGGGAAGTGAAGAAGGGCATCAGCAATCATGTGTTGGATCATTTAACAGCAGCAGATGCTCAAAAGCTTACAAAAGCTCATAGGAAGTGCAAGAACAGAGATTCTTCAGCTTGATGGACTTCAAGGGCATCAAACCTGCAGGAGATAATGTAAGTAGCTTTTATATTTTGTCTTATGTAGAAGGTTGTTCAGACGGAGTGGCAAAAATAGCACAAATCAACCTGTGTTTGTGATTGAATGCTGGGTTAAAGTGAAAAAGGATTCTATGAAAGTGTGTTTCTGTAGTTACTGGCTGTATAAGGAGGAGTTGGAGAAACACTATATAGGGCCCTGGAGTCTGGCCAGCATGAGGCCATTAAAGAGGCTCATGAGCCACAGATGAGGGCTGCTGAATGGTCTAAGATGCACATGGCACTTGCAGCCAAGTGTTGGAGAGCACTACAGACAGCTTCCTGGGTGCAGATGGCCCCCGAGCTGAAGAGAGCTCATGGGTCAACAGCCCTGTGGGCTACAGGCTGCAGGTGGCATCAGGAGCAGGGCCGAACTGAGGTCTGACAAACACAGTAAGACAGACAAGAAACTCCCAAGAGTCTCTGATGTGAGTAGGCCTGTAGGGCAATATTAACTGGGATTACCATGCCAGCTGCTTGTTGTGAGGATCTGTGTTTCCATATATGTGTTGAAGAAAGACCATTTAAGTTGGCTTTTATGGCTCCAAATAAATAATTTGAGTTAATTGCCCTCTGTGTACACCAGTATCTGTGCCCAAAAAGATCCATAGGTTTGACACTTGACAAACCCTTAAGGGCCAAGCAAGAAGAGCCAGACATAGACAAAGTGGGTTGCTTTAACAGCAGTGGATGCCCAGGAGCATATCAAATAGATTGAAAGAGAAGAACTGAGAGTCCTAAGCCTACAAGATGCCAATGGTTCAAGTCTGCAGAAGGAAATGTACTAAAAAATAAGCTTTTATTTTGTTTTGACAGCCCCTATAAATGGAAAGTGGCCTTTAAGTGGCATTTTTGAAAGTATTAAAAGTATATTGTTGTGTACCACAGAGAAGGTTCTGAGCTTAGCTATCATTTACTATGTTAGCAAAAGTGTGTTTTATGGAAATAGTTTACTCTAAATGCAGTCTGTTGCTATTAGCAACCGTACATCAAGTCTGTACCCCAAGAAGAAGAGAGAATTGCGTTCTGTACACACAGAACCCTGCTGCTGGGTATGTGTAAACCTGAGGAAGCTCCTGTAGCAGTACCACTCTCATTACCACACATTTGTAAGCTCAAAAAGGCATTCTTGTGGCAATTGTCCAGTAAAATATAAAATGTTTAGCTATTCTGTCACAATTAATGACCAGGATGGAGCACTGTTGGTGGAGAGTCCTGGCTACCACTGCTGAGATTGGCACATGAAGGCTACAGCCCAGCTCAAGTCCAAGCTCAACCCTGCAGGAGCAGAGTATAAGGGTCACCCCAGTTGGTTGGTTGCATAGGTTTTCCCAGGTCACTCTCCGGGAGAGAAGGGCCTGGGCAGACAGCAGTGGTTACCTGGACAAGGAAGAAGTAGATAGTAGAGGTCAAAGGTCACAAGCAGAGATGCATGGTCAGGAACGTAAGCCAGTGTAGTAACAGTCCAATGCGAGGGGTAATCCTAAAGGGCAATCCAAAAGGCCAGGCAAGTGGTCATACACAGGAAGACAGTCAAAGAAGGGTTAAATCCAATGGCAAACTCCCGAAGTCAGGCCAAGGACCATAAACAGCAGGGTAAAAAGGGTTAATTAAGGGTTGCTCTCCATGGTAGCTTATATTACACTTGCTTTTTGTGTGTTGTAATGGATTTTTAAAGTATAATTTCAAAATGGTTACTTGTTGATGCATTTAATTGCTAAAGTGCTGCTATTGGTTGTTGTTTATGCAGTATGGTCTGAGGAAGTGGGAGTTGCCCACGGAACGCGTGACTGCTTTGGATGCTGGCAGGTGGTGGGGAGACCTGGTGACTAATCTGTAATTATTGAAGTGTTATTGAATTACTGGATTGTTTGGGTTATTGGATTATATATATCTTGAGTTTTTAATATGTGTTGTCCAATATGTCATGTGGATCTTTATTGAATAAAATTTGATACTGGCTTTTTGATGACTTAGATTGGTGTGCCTCGCTTTTTGTTTGGTTGGTTTATACAGTATGTAACCCACAGAGCTGCTATTTATCGAAACTAGTCAAGGAGGGCTTTTAGGATTTGTGCAACAAACTTTGTTTTATGCTGACTGAATCTTAATGGTGGTAAGTGAGTTTTATTACCTAGTTGTTGACTGCTTACCTGGTGGGCCTTAATTCGTGGTCTCAATAGTAGTTGAGCCATTGACCCCCCCCCCCCCCCAGCAAGTTAACTAGTTATGCACTGTGCATGTCTACTTTCAAGCTCTAAAAAAAATTTTATGTGAAATGTGCATTGCCAGTAATTACATTAAAATGCTGCAAAATTATACAGTGTTTATCCGGGAATTTTAAAACTTTCCTAATTATATTTTCCTTTTGGCAAGATGTAAGAATCTTAGCTTAAATTTAGCAATTTTACTCCCATTGTTTCATTTTTTGCACACACAGTTTGGCAAATTAGTAGAGGTGGTATCATGATTGTAAAGCAGCAGCACATTCCTGAAGCATGTAATGCTAATTGAAAGTACAACAGGCATCTAATTATTAAAATGAAGTTATGGAAATGATTTTAGCTACAGATTCAGTATCAAAAGAAGGAGAGGGGCCAATTATGGATCAGAGTGACTGAATTATTAGCCTCTGATTTTCTTCCCAGAATTCCTCTCCAGTCTGTTCTGCCATTAGATCTTAGAGACGACATGGATACCTCTTATAAGGTTTCTCTGACTTCAGTGACTGATCAAAGAGAGGGATATGCAAGATCCTGAGAAAAAAAATTATGTTAAGAAAAGTTAAGAAAAACAAAACTCAGTGATTTCTGTTTTAATTAGCATTTAAGAATTGTATGGAAGTGTGTTTAATGCATTTTCATTTGCAAAACCAGCCTCAAGCAAGTAGTGCAAACATCATAAGCAACAATTAGAAGTAGAATAGCGCTGTTTTAAAGAGAATGCAAGTTAAAACCTGTATCCACTGGTCTATAGAGAAAGCAATCGTTGGGAAATCATTGGAAAATTCAGATGAGCCTGTTGGGGCACTTACAGATTCAGCAAACTTGATGCTAATAGTCTGTCAAGTTTAATAAACCGTTTCGGCTAAGATTAAGAATAAAAAAAAATCAAAGCTCAAATTGTGTTGCCGTTTCTTCCATGTACTCTAGCTTTCTGTATCCAAAAATAATGTCAGTTACACTGGGAATGGGTCTCACTTTTATAACATCTAAAATTCAGATATTTTACAATTTTAGTCACACAGGCAAGGTCCAATGAATAAATCCGAGTTCAGGGGCTGACAGCAAACAGGCAAAGTCCAATGAATAAATCCGAGTTCAAACCATGTAATCCATCCATGGGTTAATCCAAAAGCAGACCAGGTCAATCCAGGAAATCAGTTAGGAAATGCAGGAAACAGAGAACCAGAATCCAGGAACTTAGCTGATAACACAGAAATGAAAACAGGCCAGCTGTCCATTTAAGTAATGCTGTCAATAAAGCTGGGAGGGATGTCTCAGCATATGATCACTTCCTAGTCATTGTGACTAGGGATGAGCGAATCGATCCGGACGAACCCGGATTCGATCCGAATTTCATGAAAAATTCGATTCGGATCGAATCCGAATTTCCCCGTGCTTCGATCGCTCGAAGTTTTCCTTTAACATCCATTCATTTACATTACAGGCATTCTAAGATGGCGGACGGGACATGTCCAGACATCTACCCCGCACCAGTGCAAGCTGGGGCAGTCACATGCAGCCTATCAGCAGCCAGCAAGCCCGGTGACGTCACAGCGCTATTTAAGGCGGCGGACATCTTGCTTTTCCTCATTTCTCTATTGCATTCGTGAGAGACAGGACGCTGCTGTAGTCAGGGAGAGACAGTTAGACAGACAGGGACAGACAGGGACAGGCAGGAGACAGGCAGGAGACAGGCAGGAAGTCAGCGAGAAGCAGGGAAAGTTAGGAAAAATCGGAGGCAGTCACAGGGAGATTTTTTTTTTTTTTCATCCAACCTGAGTGTTACTGGCTGGCTGACTGGCTTTGTTAGCGTTTTCAGGCTGCTTATACACTTACTGTGCATATATACTGAACTGATCTCAAGTCTGCTGTGAGGCATCCCATTCTGTGACTACACCAGCCTCTATTTACTATAACCCTTTGCACTTATTTTAAAAGTAATTTGACCTGATAAAGACACTTTTGCTGTGCATAGTACTACTGCTGCCAGGTGCACTCCGGTTGGGGCATCCCATTCTGTGACTACACCAGCCTCTATTTACTATAACCCTTTGCACTTATTCTAAAAGTAATTTGGCCTGATAAAGACACTTTTGCTGTGCATAGTACTACTGCTGCCAGGTGCACTCCGGTTGGGGCATCCCATTCTGTGACTACACCAGCCTCTATTTACTATAACCCTTTGCACTTATTCTAAAAGTAATTTGGCTTGATAAAGACACTTTTGCTTTGCATAGTACTACTGCTCCCATGTGCACTGCTGTTGTGGCATCCCATTCTGTGACTACACCAGCCTCTATTTACTATAACCCTTTGCACTTATTCTAAAAGTAATTTGGCCTGATAAAGACACTTTTGCTGTGCATAGTACTACTGCTCCCAGGTGCACTCCGGTTGGGGCATCCCATTCTGTGACTACACCAGCTTCTATTTACTATAACCCTTTGCACTTATTCTAAAAGTAATTTGGCCTGATAAAGACACTTTTGGTGTGCATAGTACTACTGCTGCCAGGTGCACTCCGGTTGTGGCATCCCATTCTGTGACTACACCAGCCTCTATTTACTATAACCCTTTGCACTTATTCTAAAAGTAATTTGGCCTGATAAAGACACTTTTGCTGTGCATAGTACTACTGCTGCCAGGTGCACTCCGGTTGGGGCATCCCATTCTGTGACTACACCAGCCTCTATTTACTATAACCCTTTGCACTTATTCTAAAAGTAATTTGGCCTGATAAAGATACTTTTGCTGTGCACAGTACTACTGCTGCCAGGTGCACTCCGGTTGTGGCATCCCATTCTGTGACTACACCAGCCTCTATTTAATATAACCCTTTGCACTTATTCTAAAAGTAATTTGGCCTGATAAAGACACTTTTGCTGTGCATAGTACTACTGCTGCCAGGTGCACTCCGGTTGGGGCATCCCATTCTGTGACTACACCAGCCTCTATTTACTATAACCCTTTGCACTTATTCTAAAAGTAATTTGGCCTGATAAAGACACTTTTGCTGTGCATAGTACTACTGCTGCCAGGTGCACTGCGGTTGGGGCATCCCATTCTGTGACTACACCAGCCTCTATTTACTATAACCCTTTGCACTTATTCTAAAAGTAATTTGGCCTGATAAAGACACTTTTGCTGTGCATAGTACTACTGCTGCCAGGTGCACTCCGGTTGGGGCATACCATTCTGTGACTACACCAGCCTCTATTTACTATAACCCTTTGCACTTATTCTAAAAGTAATTTGGCCAGATAAAGACACTTTTGCTGTGCATAGTACTACTGCTGCCAGGTGCACTCCGGTTGGGGCATACCATTCTGTGACTACACCAGCCTCTATTTACTATAACCCTTTGCACTTATTCTAAAAGTAATTTGGCCAGATGAAGACACTTTTGGTGTGCATAGTACTACTGCTGCTAGGTGCACTCCGGTTGTGGCATCCCATTCTGTGACTACACCAGCCTCTATTTATTATAACCCTTTGCACTTATTCTAAAAGTAATTTGGCCTGATAAAGACACTTTTGCTGTGCATAGTACTACTGCTGCCAGGTGCACTCCGGTTGGGGCATCCCATTCTGTGGCTACACCAGCCTCTATTTACTATAACCCTTTGCACTTATTCTAAAAGTAATTTGGCCTGATAAAGACACTTTTGCTTTGCATAGTACTACTGCTGCCAGGTGCCCTCCGGTTGGGGCATCCCATTCTGTAACTTACCATACCCCTCTTTATTTACACTAAGCAGCTCTCTTATTTACACTAAGCAGGCCTGTTGGAGGCTGAGTGTTACTGCTCACTTTTGGTGTGCATTATATTCTGTTTCATATAGACCCACCGCTGCCTGGGGGGTTCTTAAAATATCACCTACTACCACGCCAGTTAGACTATGTCGGGCAGGAAGTGAAAAGAGGAGTGGCAGAGGCCAAGATTCCGCAGGCAGAGGTCGCATCAGACTGGGGGCCAGTAGCAGCAGGAGTCACGCTGAGAGACCTAATCTGCCAATATCTGCTAGCGGTCGGGTCTCCACCAGTAATGCATCTGCCGTGGTAGATTGGTTAACGCGCTCATCGACAACATCATCACAACTTACGTCTGAGACCCCCAGTCTAGGGTCGGTAGGTTCCTCTGACACAACCCTGAGTTGGCATGCCCCGAGAGCAGTCCCTGTCCTCCCATTGCCTCTGTCCTACGCGTTCCCTCCCCCAGCGACGTATCCTATGCTTTGGGTTCAGCTCCACTCTTTAGTGAGGGGGACGATCAGATAGAGGACAGTCAGCAGCTACTGCCCAGCCAAGAAATGGAGGTGGCTTCTTTAGCTAGGCAGACAAATAGTGATGTGGACAGTGTCGTGGGTGCTGCGAGCGTTCCAGCTCCTGCGCCAGACACTGTTGACGAATCCACGAACATCAGTGATGTACAGCCACAACTCGGTGATAATGATGATGACGATGAAGCCGATCGCACTTGGGAGCCGGGTGACGAAGGGGCTTCATTGTCATCATCAGGAGAAGAGGGGTGCAGGTTGCCCCGGAGTCAGCAGCTCAGGCAGCAAGGTGTTAGCAGCATGGTTGGCAGGCAGCATGGGGGCACAATTGTAAAGCCTGGAGCCAAACAGGGCCGGGGTCGGGGTAGAGCACCTGCTGCGCGGCAGGCTACCTTATCGGGAGGTAGTGGGGCAGGGGTTCCTGGAGTTGGCGACAATAGCAGCGAATCAGTGAGGCCTGTTGGTGGGAAAAGTAGCTACTCGGCAGTGTGGCAGTTTTTCCTGAAGCATCCGCAGGAGGGTAACATGGCCACATGCAAGATATGTAGGCAGAAGGTGAAGCGTGGCCAGGGTCCAAATGTTGGCACCACGGCCCTGCGTCAACATATGCAGCGTCACCATAAAGCGGCCTGGGAGAACCTAGGCTCCGGAGAGGTGGGCCAGACTGCTTCCTCACCGAGTGGCAAGCCGCTCCCAATTTCTGCCAGCCAAGGCTCCAGCACCTCAGCCGAAGGCAGCTGTGCGTCATACCCATCCTCTGTCGCTCCTGCTCCTCCTCCTCCAAGTCATGTATCCCGCCAGCAATCCATCAGCGAAGCCATGTCCAAGAGACAGCAGTATGCGCCCACTCATCCTACGGCGCAGAAGCTGAATGTGCTCCTGTCCAAGTTGCTGGTGCTGCAGTCGCTCCCTTTTCAGGTGGTGGACTCTGCACCTTTCAGAGAACTGATGGCTTGTGCCGAGCCGAGGTGGAGAGTCCCAAGCCGACATTTCTTTGCCAAGAAGGCAGTACCAACGCTGCACACTTTTGTTGAACAGAAGGTGGGCCAGTCCTTGAGCCTGTCGGTGTGTAGCAAAGTGCATGGCAGTGCCGACGTCTGGAGCTGTAACTACGGTCAGGGACAGTACATGTCGTTTACGGGCCTCCTGGGGGAATGTGGTCCCTTTGTAGCAGCAACTTGGACAGGTCACGCCGCTTCGGCCTCCACGTTCCCTGCCCGTTGGGCCTGTGACACTGTGCGACTCGGCCTCCTCAACCTCCGCCATCTCCTCACCCTCCACTGTAGGCTCAAGTCTCAGTGCCCCTCCAGTCTACCATGTGTGCAGGGCACGGAGGTGTCACGCAGTGTTTCACATGGTTTGTCTTGGCGAACGGAGTCACACAGGGGAGGAACTGCTTAAATTTATTCATCAGGAAATCCAAACATGGCTTACTCCAAGAAAACTTAAAATGGGAATCATGGTTACCGACAATGGGAAGAACATTTTGTCTGCGCTGCGCCAAGGAAGCCTGACCCATGCCCCCTGCATGGCTCATGTCTTCAATCTGGTTGTCAAGCGGTTTCTGAAGTGTTCCCCCCATCTGCAAGACATCCTAACAACTTCAAGGAAACTTTGCATGCACTTCAGCCACTCATACACCGCCAAACACACCCTTCTTGAGCTACAGCGTCAGAACGGTATCCCCCAACATAGTCTGATTTGCGATGTTTCCACCCGTTGGAATTCCACCCTTCACATGTTGGACCGATTATATGAACAGAGAAAAGCCATCACGGATTTCCTGATGATCCAAGCAGATAGGGGGACTCCCCTGTGTAACTTCAATGTCAACCAGTGGCAGCTCATACGTGACACCTGCCGTTTGCTCAGGCCCTTTGAGGAAGCCACTTTATTTGTCAGTCGGCAGGATTACGGGATGAACGACGTGATTCCACTGCTTCATGTACTACAGCACATGTTGGAAACCATGGCTGGTCAGGGCACTGGAGACATGGCGTTTACATCTTACGGCCACATGAGCCCCGTTGGAGCTGAACTGGAGGAGGAGGAGGAAGAGGAGGAGGAGTTGCCCAGCGAAACACAGTTTAGGCTTGGCGAAATGGCTGGTTTATCTAGTCAGCGGACAGGAGAGGAGGAGCAGGAGCAGCCAGAGGAGCTAGAGGTTTTTGAGGAAGGCGAGACAGAGGACCCGGGCACACCGTGGCAGTATGCAGTGGAGATGGAGACAGGTAGTCCATCCGAGTCACTTGCGCAAATGGCGGGAAGCATGCTCACGTGCTTGTGTAGTGACCCCAGAATTGTTTCCATCTGTCGGCGGGATGACTTCTGGCTGTCCACCTTATTGGACCCTCGCTTCCGGCACAAAATGGGGGCATTTTTTAAACCCACCGAGAGGGAGGACAAACTGAACTACTACAAAGACATTCTACGTAGGCAGTTGGCCGATGCTTATCTGCGCCATGGTCCATACTCTCGCAGGTCTGACTCAAGGGGACCTCTGCGCTCACCTTCCACTGTCATGGCTGCTGGGGGGGTTGGCAGGAGCAGCAGCAGCTCCATCAGCAGCAGCCTCAGTCTTCAGTCGCTAATGAGTAGCTTTCTACACCCGCATAGTGAGGCTACTCATGAGCAGCAGGAAGACCTGGAGCAGGACCTGAACCAGCAGGTCATGTCATACTTTGACATGACCATGCCAACACACCTTGAGGATCCGCTGGACTTCTGGGCAGCCAAACTTGATTTGTGGCCGCAACTAGCAGAGTTTGCCCTGGAAAAGCTGTCCTGCCCGGCAAGTAGCGTGCCATCTGAGCGGGTGTTTAGTGCGGCGGGGGCCATAGTTACGGCGAGGAGAACTCGTCTGTCAACTAAAAATGTGGAGAGACTCACCTTTGTCAAAATGAATCAGGGATGGATCAGCCAGGATTTCCACCCACCAATGGCTGATCCATGCGACTAGATTCAGCATGGTGCCACGTTTTACACTTTCCAAATGGTGCAAAACATATTTATGTCTTTAGGCCAATTTTTGGGCTCCTGCTGATGCCAACTCCAGCGTGTGATTCATCCAATTTTTGGGCTCCTGAAGCCAACCCCAGTGTCTCTATAAAGTAATGTTTGGGCTCCTGCTGCTGCTGCCAACTCCAGGGTGTGAATCATCCAATTTTTGGGCTCCTGAAGCCAACTCCAGTGTCTCTTTAAAGTAATATTTGGGCTCCTGCTGCTGCCAACTCCAGGGTGTGATTCATCCAATTTTTGGGCTCCTGAAGCCAACCCCAGTGTCTCTTTAAATTAATGTTTGGGCTCCTGCTGCTGCTGCCAACTCCAGGGTGTGATTCATCCAATTTTTGGGCTCCTGAAGCCAACCCCAGTGTCTCTTTAAAATAATGTTTGGGCTCCTGCTGCTGCTTCTGCTGCCAACTCCAGGGTGTGATTCATCCAATTTTTGGGCTCCTGAAGCCAACCCCAGTGTCTCTTTAAAGTAATGTTTGGGCTCCTGCTGCTGCTGCCAACTCCAGGGTGTGAATCATCCAATTTTTGGGCTCCTGAAGCCAACTCCAGTGTCTCTTTAAAGTAATATTTGGGCTCCTGCTGCTGCTGCTGCCAACTCCAGGGTGTGATTCATCCAATTTTTGGGGTCCTGAAGCCAACCCCAGTGTCTCTTTAAAGTAATGTTTGGGCTCCTGCTGCTGCTGCCAACTCCAGGGTGTGAATCATCCAATTTTTGGGGTCCTGAAGCCAACCCCAGTGTCTCTTTAAAGTAATGTTTGGGCTCCTGCTGCTGCTGCCAACTCCAGGGTGTGAATCATCCAATTTTTGGGCTCCTGAAGCCAACTCCAGTGTCTCTTTAAAGTAATATTTGGGCTCCTGCTGCTGCTGCTGCCAACTCTAGGGTGTGATTCATCCAATTTTTGGGCTCCTGAAGCCAACCCCAGTGTCTCTTTAAAGTAATGTTTTGGCTCCTGCTGCTGCTGCTGCCAACTCCAGGGTGTGAATCATCCAATTTTTGGGCTCCTGAAGCCAACTCCAGTGTCTCTTTAAAGTAATTTTTGGACTCCTGCTGCTGCTGCTGCTGCTGCCAACTCCAGGGTGTGATTCATCCAATTTTTGGGCTCCTGAAGCTAACTCCAGTGTCTCTTTAAAGTAATGTTTGGGCTCCTGCTGCTGCTGCTGCTGCCAACTCCAGGGTGTGATTCATCCAATTTTTGGGCTCCTGAAGCCAACCCCAGTGTCTCTTTAAAGTAATGTTTGGGCTCCTGCTACTGCTGCTGCTGCTGCTGCCAACTCCAGGGTGTGATTCATCCAATTTTGGGCTCCTGCAGCCAAATCCAGTGTCTCTTTAAAGTAATATTTGGGCTCCTGCTGCTGCTGCTTGCAACTGCAGGGTGTGATTCATCCAATCTTTGGGCTCCTGCAGCCAACTCCAGTGTCTCTTTCAAGCTATGTTTGGGCTCCTGCTGCTGCTGCTTGAAACTCCAGGGTGTGTCAGTAAATTTTTGGGCTCCAGCTGCTGCCAACTCCAGTGTCTCTTTCAGCCAATGTTTGGGCTCCTGCTGCTGCTGGCAACTCCATGGTGTGATTCATCCAATTTTTGGGCTCCTGCTGCTGCCAACTCCAGTGTCTCTTTAAAGCAATGTTTGGGCTCCTGCCCCTCATAGTGATGTCACTTCAATTTTCTGCAATTGTGCCGCTCTGCGATTCTATTAGCGATGCCTCTGATCTGCATGTGATATTTATTTACAGTATTATTTAACTAACCCAGCACGCATCCTATGCGTGTTACAGCAAGGCAGAATGGTTTACAACCCTATTGAGGCTCTAGGAGGCTCAGAAATAGCCGTTTTTAATAGCTATTCGTTGCAAATAAATTCGGGTCGAAACGATTTTTGTCGGAAAATTTCGGCGAATCAGTCGAATCGAATTTTTCAAAAGTTCGCTCATCTCTAATTGTGACTAAAGGAAACCCGAAGTAAAAAGCAAGCCCAAGAGCTTACACACTAGGCTTTGTGCACTTGCAGTGTGCTGAACATCAGGTGGCTCTGTTGAGCAGTGCAATGGATGAAGAGCCAGATCTTGAACAAACACCCAAGTGTGCACGTCTGCAGCTGCACGGAGACAGTAATGGAGATCTGACAACATGCCCGCATCTGATAGAAGAGCGAGAAAAGCGAGGACACCGACACTAAGAAGCATCACATACCGAGGAGAGTGGGGCAATCGCAAAGGAAGGCAGGTTATAGCTGTGCTTTGCACAGATAAAGCAGAGCTGGGGTCAGGAAAAGGACAGCAATCCCAGAATGCAGAGCAGCACAGTCAGAAGACACTTCCTGTTTGCAAGCAGCCTTGGATTCAATGGGCCACCATTTCGGATGTTTTTACGCTTCTAACACCATCTACATAAAATTCCCGTAGCTGTCCCTCCTGTCGTTAACTGCCAGCTAAATCAATTTTATGTACCTGGCTTTCCCCCCTGCTAGAGACCCCCCAAAAAAAGACACTCACCTGACCTTTTTACCAGGGCGGCCTCAGATCACCCCCCCTGGCTCTTCCAGCTTGAGGAGAGAGCCCAACAGGCCCTCTTCCCCTGCTTCTTCCTATTAGCGTCTATTAGACTTTGCGGCTTGTAGCTGGCAGGGCAGGGGGCCCCATAGCTGGTCATGCTGGGTAGGGGGGACCATATTTTTTGGGGGGGGATTTTTAAGGGTTTTTAACCCTTCTCAACAGCATATTTATATATTTTTCATCCTTGAATTCTTTGGTGTTGTATTTTTCTGGCACTTGTCAGTGTTTCTTCAATACAGTTACAGTTAAGAAATCACTGCTCTGGACAAACTTTACAGTGCATTTATGTTGCATTTTAGTTGTTGGTGTCCAAATTACACATTCTTAAGCAAAAGGAGGCATTAAAATCCATTTTAATAACACTCAAAAAAACATTTTGGTTCATCTAAGCACTGTATTTCAATTAAGTCCCAATACAAGTTCTGTACAAAATGTTTAATATTAATTCTAAGCATTAAACACTTCAATCCAGTTCTGCCCATTGTGCTTTATGAGATCTTGACCTGCAGTGACAGGTTTCATTTGGCGTTGCTTCAACCAGAGCACTCGACACTGCATCATGTTTGGCTGGCGGCCGCATTGGCACTGCTGCTTTACCAATACACCCAAAACAACAGGAAGTAGCTCCGCTTGTAATTTCTATATGTAAGCTCGATTTTCTTCATCCATATGATACTCATTATATATTTACCCTAGCACTTTTTGTACTGGTTGTATACTGTGTCTGTGTGCATGCACCTTATACCTTATAATGGCCAGGACTTTGCCTTACACAGATCATTGATGTTCTTGCATACAGTATATACAATTAATGCATATACACTATCCTGATTTGTGCATAAAGTGGACCAACACCCAGCAGGATTGGCCTGGGAATCTCTAAGATTCCCAGGCCGATCCAATCCCTCCCTGCGGTGCATCCAAAATCGGGATGCCCCGCTGTGTGAAACCCCCCAGGACGCCCGCAAACCTTACCTGAATTCTGGTCCAACGGCGCATGCGCGTGCCACGGCTGCATCCCACGCTTCTCTCTAGCAGGGCCCCTGTTAAAGGGAAGCACGAGATGCGGCCACCAGCGTGTTCAGAGCCGCTGAGGTAAGACGCCGCTTTGACGTGCGCTCCAAGCGCGCTGATTGGACGAGCGGCCATGCATACGCCATAGGAGTGGGGTGAGGCAAGTTAAAGCTAGCGATCTGGGGGGTTTTTAGTGGGGCACCCCCGATTGGGGTGCCCGGGGAAGTGGACCAAAACCCAGGATAGTCAAAATCCTGGGTGTTGGTCCACTTTAAAGCATATGTTTTTGAAAAGTTAATTGATGCAATATGATTTTCATGGTATACAATGTCCCAAAATAGTGTGGCCCAAGCAACCACAAATAGGCAGCAACCGAAATTGGCACCATTAACCCCAATAAATAAATAAATCACATAATAACTTGATCAAATCATCACAATGAATTTAATAAGTTAAAAAGCATGACATACAACATATAACTAAAACCAAATCCACAGCAAGGGCATCCCATCTGAGATGCAAAACAGCCCACACCTTAAAACACATACAGCATCTAACACTAATACACATACAAAAAATCTATATAAATATCCAAAATTCATATAACATTGTATATTCCATAATAAATTGCCACTCCAAAATTCATAATTGCTGTGCTTATATTAAGTGCTGTAAATAGTGCCAACAAATAAAATAGTCAAGAGGAAATAGGCAATGTGCAATAACAACTATATGGAATGAAATCACCTCAGTGAAATGCATATGTGTTCCTGCACCACTATCTCAAGGTGCCAGTAATCCAGTCATCCGTCGTCTTCTTATATAGCCCCTCCAGCCTGTTGATGCACCAGAACCCGCTCACACCCTGACGTGTGGTACGGCCCCGGCCGGATGCCGCCCACAAGTGCATGGGTCACGTCACTGGGACCAGGCCATTCCCTGCATCTCATAAGTTACAACTCCCCCTGATTGCTCGTCCCCCAGACCACCTGGACGTCCACATCACACATCAACGCAGCATAGCGGCGTGTGTCTATGGCAACAGATGCCTAAGAAGGGAGGACAGACGCCGGCAGCGACTGTCTTTCAGGAGCGGTGTGTTATCACATCACAACTTAGATCGAAGGCGGCATATGGATCCTGGATATTCCCTACCCCCCAGGAATTAAAGTGCAATCTAAAACATACAATCTACAATCTAAGACATACAAACATTGCAAATAATAAAATCTTTATGTATTTCTCTTCTACCAACTATTTCTCTCAATTGTTACTATAGACAATACAGATCCAATATGGCTAAAGGGAAGGGCGTAATGCAGTATTCACGGTTTTCACATATTTTCATGGTATATACCAGGGGTACTCAAGAACTTTTAGTAGAGGTCCGTTAATTGTGGCCTGCGGCAGGTTGAAGGTCCGGGGGGGGGGGGGGAATTGAAATTGGTGCACCGGGGGCTATATATTTTATAGAAATAATAACCCCCCCCCCCCCCCCCAGCATTATCTGTATTGGCCATTGAGGGAGAAAAGGTAAAGCAGTTTTTGAGGGATGGATGGGACAGAACTGGGAATAAGAGGGATGGGGATGGGACTGGATGGATGAGGGGTGTCTAAATGACAACAGGGCTGGATATTCCTCTTCTGCTGAATATGCTGATTTGGGATGCCCTGCCACGTGTAACTCCTGGATTTGCAGTTAATTCTTATGTGACTGGCAGCACAATGGTGCATGCATGTCTCTCCACCAATTAGCGTGGCTGTATCTTCATTTATGTTTCCTGGCTGCTCTTATGCAAATGCAGCAAGGAAACATGAATGAAGATACAGCCACGCTGTTTGGTGGTGAACCTGTGCATGCATCATTGCGCCGCCAGTCAGGTAAGAATTAGTGGTGAACCTGGGGGTTTCACACGGCAGGGCAATCAAAATGCCCTGCCAAACAGCAACAGCTAAAAGACACCAGGGCTGGTAAATAGCCTGAACAGTAATGAAAGTAAAATTAAAAGAGAAAAAAAATTGGATAATAGTTGCTTAGGAACAAAACAAAGCTCTCTGTGTCATTGATGCATGGTGACCCTTACCCCCAGTATAGAGGTGACACAATAAGAGTCTAGATGATTACTAGCAGTGAGGCAAAAAAGAAAGTACAGAAGGAGAAGGGAGTGAAAATAGACAGATAGAGAGCGAGTCAGAGAAAGTGTGCAACCAGATGGAGATAAAAAGACACTCATGGAGAAATAGAAACAGACAGGTGACAAAGTCCAGGGAGTTACAGATGGAGAGACACACACAGGGCAGGGAAGTAGTGAATGAGTTAGTAGCCGGACAGACAAAGCTTACCGGGAATACAGGGTGTCACACAGCACAGCAAGAGGGTATTTCAGGTATACAAAGGGTGTCAGCGTCACTTCTGACAGAGGGGTCATGGAGAGGGCAGCAGGAGTGTAACGGCTCTGATGTGACCACAATCGGGAAGGCAGTAGGAGCTGGGAGATGAAAGGGGAACATGTTCGGGAGAAACATACACACTGGGAGGAGGTGAGATGGCCAGTCAGGAAGCACAGGTCACAAGGCAGATGAGCTCCATTACAGCTTACATCTGACGGCAGCTCGACAGATAAAAGCAGCGTGCGTCTCCTCCACCTCCCTGGACCTCCCCCCTTGCGTGCCTCGTCATTACGCCCCCTACTGGTTACTATACCAGGCTGCACAGAGCATCAGGCTGCTCGGCTGCGCTAGCGGGGACCCAAATACTGAGCAGCGCTCCACCTGCGGCGTCTTCTTTGCAGTCCGGATAACTGGCGGCCGCGGTCCGGATTCGGACCGCAGTCCGCCAGTTGAGTATGCCTGGTATATACTGTGCATTTTTTGTCACTCTTGTATTATAGCACAATTTAATCAAAATTGAGTATATTTAATGAGATTCTGATTTGGTGTACTGGATGCTTCCTTAACACTACATATTGACATTATGGTCTAAGAGATAGGGGACCATTGAGCTTTTTCTATCCCATAATATTCCTTCTCTCTAAGCTCCCTAGTGCAACATCACATACCAATTTTCTATACACACAAACAAACCCACACCCACCCACCATATTCCTGACCTTTCTATAAGACTGGAGTGAAGATACCCTTTAACCCCTTGGTTTTAATTTGTTCAGTGTGTAAATGTAGTTTTTATATTTTTTTTTACCTTGGTGCAATACCTTTTGGTAGTGCAATACGTTTTGAACCTTACTGAGAAGTTCCATATATTTTGTTAAATTAAAGTGGACCAAAACCCAGTTTAGGGGTGTCCTGCTGGGTGAAACCCCCCAGATCGCCGAAGCCAACTCACCTCTTCCCTCTGTGCGGCCACTCGTCCAATCAGCGCGCTTGGAGCCACTGATGTCACGCCGTCTACGCTGTTGTCTAAGGCCAGCGGCTCTGAGCGCGCTGGCGGCCGCATCCCCCTCTTCCCTCTAACAGGAAGTTGCCGTTGGCCCAGGAAACAAGGTAAGTGTATGGGGCGACCTGGGGGGTTTCACACATCCCGACTTTGGATGCCCCGGGGGAGGGAATCGATCGGCCGGGAATCTTATAGATTCACGGGCCGATCATGGTGGGTTTTGATCCACTTTAAACCTTTTGGAAATAATACTGTGTTAAATGCATATAATTACAAAGTGTAGCCATGACCCAAATGCTGGAAGGTAAAATAAACATATTTGTAAGACATACTGAACATTACAGTATTATGAAGACCTGTCAAGCACTGTTTATAGGCGGCCCCTTCTGTGACAAATGTAGAAGTATTTAGAAAACGTTAGAAGCTCACATAAGACACATATGTTCATCAAAATCCTGAAAGGAAAATGCAATGGACAAATTAAACCATTGATTTAAGTTGATGTTTGTAACTTTCACTTTAAAGCCTAAAATATATCCTTAATTTTAGGTGTAATATTAAGTGCATATGTGAGTGCCTGTATGATAGGGTGAGAAACAGATGCTTATAGTCACAAACGTGATTTGTAACAGAAACATAGGACACTTAGGTGTCATTTTAAACTGCGATAATTAAGCCCCCCAGGAATAACCCCACTGCAAAAACATTGCAGCTTATCCGAAAGCCTATGTGGATGGCAGACAGCTCTTGTTTTGTAGTAGGCACTTTGCATTATGTCCAAACTTCCAATCCTGAGGCTTTTAACTTGAGCGTTTCTATTACCATAATGTGATTATGCTAAAAGTACCCCAAAGCTGCTTTTTGCAATACAAATTAATTTGGGAAAGGTCACTGGAAAAAGTAGAGTGAATTTGGATGCTTCATCATGTGTGAGCTGGACATGCTCAGTTGGGAGCTTGTTAACTAAGACATCAGCAGTCTTCACTAACAGCTGACGTAGATAAGGGGAACAGATTCACATACCCCTGAAAACCTCGTGGGATGTGAAGTTTCCATTGCATTACTACAATGCCCTACTGAACAGATGCAGCCTATACTTTCACAAATACCATATAGGAATAATAAAAAAAAAATGCTTTGGAAAATCATTAATTTTGGTGATGGAACTGAAACCATGGGGACCTCATTTTCTAATGTCTTGTGTCTTTTTAAAGCTGTCTAGTTAATTATATGCTTAGCTCCATCAATTGAAATCAGCAGTTGTCATTTTTTAATTATCTACCCAGGCAGGTGAGTTTTGAGAGTTAATCTTTGGCTTCCTGTTTCTTGTGGGTCGCTCACAGTGTTATATTTTTGTGCATAATAATTATATAATTTGTGTATAATAATATAATTAGATTGGAAGAGAACCAAACTGGCCAAAATAGAAACAATAACTGCTTTGATAAAAATTGAACTGAAAGGTAAACTATGCACTGCATATTTATTTTGCTAAGGGGTCCTTACAATATATACCTACTCTAACACCTGCTCTCTGCCTCCCTAATCTCCCCCCTCTTGCCTAGTCCCTAGTACACTCCAGCAAAAATTCCCCAGCCAAAGTTTTGCCAATGCAATGCCTATAGTCCAAGTGTCAAGGCTGTGAGCCATATGTACTCCTGCCATATTATTTGCCCCTACAACACTAAAGCTTTAGAACCCTTGAAAAGTGGGCATTTCTATCCCTGCCAATGATCTGCCCCTGAAGTGCTATAGCTTCAGCTGATAAACACACTCTTTACCCGGCTCAAAGGCACCCCAGGGGTGGGATTTAGCAGTTTGTAGGCAGCACATGGTTTGGATCATGTCAGTAACCTCCCTAGCTAAATTTTGGCCCCAGCCTGCCTGTATATATATATACAGGCAGGCTGGGGCCAAAATTTAGCTATTGGTATATATATATATATATATATATATATATATATATATATATATATACCAAATATATATACCAAATATTAGCTGGGCATTTTACTGACCACAATTCCTCTGATTAATACTGCTTCCAATGTGCTTCCCATCAGGTTGAGGATTTTTGCAAAATAATTGAGGTGTTAACTATGCAAGGTCCCTACAATATATATATATATATAAAAAAAAAAAAAAAATATATATATATATATATATATATATATATATATATATATATATATATATATTTAAGTGTGCTCCATATCGTAGGCTATGATATTGCAGGTACAGATCAAAACCATCATTATGGCTTTGACCATGATGTACAAATGTGTGCATCCTTAGCCTTTTCTATGGTTCTATATGTTGTGAGATGTGTTTCGCAAGATGACCAGCTTTCCCCAATGCATTTTTCTGTCACTCAGGATGTTTTTTCGAGTCCAGTCATTCGAGTTTCCAATGTTTTTTACTGTTTTGTATAAAAATAATAAGGCATATTCTGTATTCTAAATGACAAATATGTATAAGGCCTGAAGAAGTTGAGCAAAATTGTTTCGATTCACATTAGGAGTTGAGATATTCTACATTCACTTTAATCCTTTAACTGCCAGCCTACCTGGAGATTTTGTCACTCTTTGTTGCCAGACCATTTTGCACTATTTTGCGCTACACATGTTCAACTGTGATTTTTAAAGGGATTTCCTTGGAAAATGTTATATTGTGTTTTTTTCAGCAGTCTGGGCTGTAACCTGAAATGTCTTGTTTGTCATTTGTTGAGTGTATTCACAATATTTTTGGGCAAAATTTGTGCAAAAAAATTTTAAAAATCAGTTTTTACAATTTGCACTGCTTTTTTGTAATAAAAAATGTAAGTTTTTCAATTAAATCTTATTGCATGTAAAACCCCTATTTCTTCCGGTTAAAACGGTACCGCATATGTTTTGATAGACACCCTTTCCTGCCCAGGGTACTCACTCCCTGAAACAGTGCTTTAGGAGATTTTCAGATAAAATACAATTATGCTATGCACACCTGGCAGTTTTTCAAGAAAAACAAACCTTTACATTTGAAATACCCCCCCCCCCCCCACAAAATATATATTCCCTGGAAGTACACACCTCAAGCTTTCGATACATACCAGGCTTGTTGACACAGCCACAGTTTTCAGGAAGTAATCCATCAATGAATTCTTTGGTTGCACAGGGTTTCCCTAAAAAAAGAATAAAAAAGCTAAATCTGGAAAAGCAAATCCCCTGAACAGAACAATACCCAACACCTTGAGATTTTCTACCAAAACAACCCTTTACATTTGGAATACCCGCCATAAACCATACATTCCTTGAAAGAACACACATTAAGCTTTCTAGGCGTACCCAGCTTATTGTAGTGGCTTCATTATTCTGGAAGTGATCCCTCTAAGAATTCTTTTGTTGCACAGGGCTTACCTAAAAAAAAAAATGAGTAAAAAAGCAGAATATATACATTTTCCTAAAATATCAATATGCAAACAAGAAAAAGCAAGCTAAATCTGAAAGTGCAAGGTACCCCAAGTAGAACAATATCCAACATGCATAGGTACTTTTAACTGCCAGCCTACATGAGATTTCGTTGCCCTCTGTTGACAGGTCATTTTTCACCATTTTACGTGATGTTTAACTGTGATTTTTGCAGGAATTTCCAAGAAAATTACATATTTTCTTTTTGTGGCATAGTTTAGGCTTTAACATGAAATGTCTTGTCTATAATTTTTCCAGTGTTGTTTTGTAAATATTTTTAGGTAAAAAAAAAAAAATATATATATATTTTTGTCTCATTTATTTTAAATAAAACATTTATTTTATTAAAGAAATCTATATTGCATGTGAAAGCTCAATTTCTCCCGATTACAATGGTACCACATATGTATTCGTAGGCCCCTGTTCCTGACCAGGAGACCCCTAAACTGAAAAGAGCACTTTATAACATTTACAAATTAAATACAACTATTATCCACACTATAAAAGGTTAAATTTAAAAAAATTGACGTGGGGCCCCCCTTCTCAGGGAGAAGACCCCATTCTTTGGGTTTTTTAAGGGTTAAAACCCTTAAAAATAATAATTAAAAAATTGGCGTGAGGTTCCCCTTACCCAGCATAACCAACCTTGGACCAACTATGCAGGGCTTGTAGGACAGGGTGCAGGGGCCAGCTTTCATGGCTCCTGGCCCTGCATGCTACAATCCAGCATAGCCGATGGCCATGGGTTCTTCTGCCCCCCCCCCATGGGCTTTGTGGAGGCAGGTAATGGGAGGGCCGGGGGTTAACGGCAAGTCACACGCTAGCTGCCGGTGACTTGGGTGAGGCAGGAGATCAGAGAAGTCATTCGCCACGCCCCTTTGGGCCTACTCATAAAGATGGCAGTGCTTGTCGGGAAAGGAGGGGAGAGGACCTGTCCGTCTCTCTCCTGAAGACTGAAGAGCCCGGGGGGAGGGATCGGAGACCAGTGAAGAGGAGAGCCAGTGGTAGTGATCGCACATGGAGGTGAGTAAATGTCATTAAGTTTTTTATTCTTTTGCACAGGAGATGCTGGCAGCCGCTGAAGAGGGGGTGCACCCTACTCCGGCACACTCCCACAACCGGAGGAGCCTGGGCGGGGGATCTGAGACTCCCCCGGATGAAGAGGAGACCCGGTCGGATAGAACAAGGGGTCAGGTGAGCGGCTTTTTTTTTTACTTTGGCCACTAGCGGGGGAAAGCCAGACACGTTGAATTTACGTGGCTGGCGTTTAACGGTTTACATGCCTGGCAATAGAAGGGTTAATACAAATGCATTATTTTATGTAACCTTGCCTTCCTTTTGTTGCCCCCTAATTACACCTTATCCACACACTATGGGCTTGATTCAACAAAATTCAAAAATGGACTTTCGTGCCTAAAAAGTTGTGATTTCGCGATTGTTTAATTTTAGCGCGATTTAGCAACCTGGAATCACCCTGGCTTTGGGTGATTACGATTTGGGATGCCCCGCTGTGTGAAACACCCAAAGTTTCCCAGTATACTCACCTTCTTCCATGCTTCAGCGGTGCATGCGCAGGCATTTGTGAATGTCTGGTGCAAATACACTCCCTGTTCCAGGGTATCAGGGATGTGGGTGCTGGTACACTGATGCAAACTCAGGTCGACTATGGTGGAATCGACTGAAGCTGAGTCCTAAGAGAACCTTAGACATGTTTGTGTCTGCACCATGGATCAGGCTGATTGGATCGGAGGCCATGCTAGCGCCATTGCAGCCGGGAAAGGTGCCTGGGAGTGGTAGATCTTGGGGTTTTAACACAGCGGAGCATCCCACACTGGGATGCCACACACATACACACTTCCACCTCAGGGACACTCGCACCTAACATAATGCCGGTCAGGAGGGAGAGGAGAAACATGTGGAGGGCACTCACAAATTCTGTAGTCTCGCACAGGGTGCCTTAGATCCTAAGGCCGGCCTTGCCTATAGCTAGTGCCATGCTTAGAAAACCCCAGGGACAATGCTGCTCAAAGAGGATGCAAGAAACGTAGCATGTAAAAACCTGGCGTTCCGGGAAAAGCTCACTATAGTACTTCTGCAATAGGGAGCAAAATGCCATGCGGCATGGAGAATGAAAGTTAACATGGAAGGCCAAGAGGTGTATGAAACTGCCTCCATCACAACAGTGCCTGGCATTACATTCTAACTATCTCATGCTCATTAAAATACCAGCATGCTTACACTGTTGATGAAAATAACCTCTGACACTTGGGTATGTGTTTGGACTGGGGCACCCCATAGCTTAAGGTTTATACTTGCCCGCTAGGTGTATCATAGTGAATAAATTGCAAGGATGATGCAATATCAATGGCCTTCAACTCGGCTATCCTTGACGCCAGCCATTGCAGCACGGTATTATTAATTGGCAACATGTGCAAAGGTAGCAGACAGCTGCCCCGTGCACCCAAGGACATCTGATGCTGTGTGAGGAAGCTTTGTAGCAAAAACCTTGGGCAAAGATCAGTATGAAAGGCAACAATGTCTACAACCAGCTGGCTGTCACCCCCACCCCCAAAAATGCAGACATATATGCCTCTAAAAAATGTTGTTTCATTACTGCTTGCACTACAGCATACATTGCCTATTGATTAAATGTAGCCCAATATTAACCATGTAAATATAGGTAAACGGGCAAATAAAAAAATGGAAAACGAATACATGCAAATATAATCTACGAAAAGGCTACATGCAACAGTCAGAAAAACACAATTCTGCCCCAGAAATAAACACACATAGTTAAGAATGCTTACAGGAAAATTCGAGCATGTTTTCGAATAATTTTCGCTTGCTACTGCCTTTTTTACGAGCGCTTTGAAAATTTTACGATCACATTTTCGAATTCGAGTAAATATGAATCACATTCGAGTGCACGTATTAAATTCAACCCCTCTGAATTTTTTTCTACCTTTGTTAAATCAAGCCCTATGTATCTATTATTTAACATTGCCAAAACAAATTCCTTGGATAAATGAGCCTGGTGACCAGATTCTCTTCCAACTCAATAAAACAACTGATCATACCCGTTGTAGAAGCATCTTGGATGTTAAGAGGGAACAGGCATCTTTAGATCCCCCCTTTACTTCCCTTAGTCCCTTTCCACCTCCTTTTTCTATCACTCCGTGTCTGTTGACATGTATGTTTGTTGACTGGTGTGTATGGGTGTATGACTGGACGGAATGGGTAAAGGGTAATTGAAATTTTGATGGTATTTTTAAAAGTTTCCATTATTGTGTACCAATATGATGTACTCAAGGTAATGAGCAAGCCGTGGAAATTCGGGTTCAACGTGTTCGGCTGAACTTGCTGCTAAAGTTCAGTTCAGGGGGCACTAAAGTTCGGTTCGGGTTGAAGTCAATGGGCACCCAAGCTTGGGGACCCAAAAGTGGCAGTAAAATGGGGGTAGCAAGGGTTGGGGCTAGCAAGGGTTAGAGGGCGGCAAATCATTGGGAACACCTGGACGATTGCCCTGCACAAAATAGGATAGAGAAAGTACCCCAAATAATAGCAGACAACAAAAAAATTAAAGAAATGTAAACATAAATGAAAAAAAAGGAAATATTACTTTTTTGAGGGGTGCTGGGTGCCAAATGTGGGGGGGGGGGGGATTTCCCTGCACAAAATCAAGTAAGGAAAGTACTCAAAGTAATAAAACTAAACAAAAAACTAAAGAAATACATACATAAATAAAATACAGCAATCAATATATACATATATTATATATTAATAACATCAATAAATTAATATATACATAAATAAATATTAACATCAATGAACAAATATATACATAAATAAATATATACATACATTTATTAAAATATTAAATTTTTTCCAGTTGTCAGAGGTCCAGGGGGGGTGAAAGAGGTGGATGTGGCGGTTTAAGCACCAGAGGAGGGAAATAGGAGGTAGCAATCACTTTAGCCACTCACTTAGATGCTGGCACAGCCAAGTGCTTTGGGATCCATGGCTGGCTCATCTTAAGAATTGTAAGCCCAGGTCCAGGAGGGCTGTGGATAGGTGCATCCTCCTATTGGTTATGACACCTCCTGTGGTACTGAAAACACATTCTGATAGGATACTTGCCGCAGGGTAGGTCAACACCTCCTGTGTTGCGATCAAGGAGGTGATGTTGTCCTTATAGCAGGGATCCAGCAGGGTGGTGCACAGGCACTGGAGCACATAGAAGCTCATGTGAGCCAGGCTGCCCTGAGGAAAGAGTGCTGTCGGTCTTAACTTCTACTCACCCGGGCATTTTGGAGCTAGAACTCCACTATTGCCTGCTGCTGCTCACACACCCTTTCCAAAATATACAAAGTTGGATTCCACCTGACTGACAAGTCATATATGAGGTGGTGGCTGGAAAGGTCAAAGTTCCTCTGCAGTGAAGAGAGACAAGCAGCACCATGGCGGGAACGCCACGCACCTTATGCAGCAGCATCTGGGTTAATAGGCCAGGAGTTTGTGCACCACCAAGTTGAGCACATGCGCCAGGAAAAAGTTATGCATCAACCCGCCTCGGCCCTAGGCTACTACAAGATTATGCCCATTGACTTCAGGTGCAACTACAGCAACCACTCATCAGTCTGCTCCTGGATGCCGGTCCATAGCTCCTAGATCAGGGTACTCACTGACTGCGGCCAGGCCGGTAGTCAGGCAGAATGAAAGAAAGCGGGGCAGGCAGGTGGGAGGAAAGGCAATGGGCAGGACGGGAGGGAGGGAATGACAGCTTGGAAAGAAAGCGGGTGGGGTGGGAGGGAGGAATGACAGCGAGCGGGAGGAAGGAAAGGCGGTGGGTGGGGCAGGAGGGAGGCATGACAGCGGACGGGTGGGCAGGCAGGAAGAATGAAAGCACGCGGGGTGAGCGGAAAGATAGGGGGCGGGGCGGCCGAGCGTGAAGAAAGAGCGCATGAATGAAGGTAAAAGCTGGATGCCTGTCAATGATGGGGGGGGGGGGGCGAAAACTGAATGTTTAGTTATTTTGGGGGAAGATTGCAGGGGTTTCGGATGCCCAGGGATACCTTTAAAGTGGAACCCACAAACAGCTGGCCTGGAATCTAAAAGATTCCAGGGCTGGCCGCTGGCTTTTGCCTGAGGCATCCTGATTCGGGATGCCCCCGCTGTGTGAACCCCCCTTTCTCCAGGGCACCTGTAAAAACTCACCTTTCCCCACTCCCACTCTCTTTTCCCAGCTCTGCCACATGCATCTCTCTTTTCCCAGCTCTGCCACATGCATCTCTCTTTTCCCAGCTCTGCCACATGCATCTCTCTTTTCCCAGCTCTGTCCATGCATCTCTCTTTTCCCAGCTCTGTCACATGCATCTCTCTTTCCCCAGCTCTGTCCCGTACATCTCTCTTTTCCCAGCTCTGTCCCATGCATCTCTCTTTCCCCAGCTCTGTCCCATCCCATCTCTCTTTTCCTAGCTCTTCCCATCCCATCTATCTTTTCCCAGCTCTGTCCCATCCCATCTCTCTTTTCCCAGCTCCGTCCCATCCCATCTCTCTTTTCCCAGCTCTGCCCAATCCCATCTCTCTTTTCCCAGCTCTGTCCCATCCCATCTCTCTTTTCCCAGCTCTGCCCCATCCCATCTCTCTTTTCCTAGCTCTGCCTCATCCCATCCCATCTCTTTTTTCCCAGCTCTATCCCATTCCATCTCTCTCTTCTCCCAGCTCTGTCCCATCCCATCTCTCTATTCCCAGCTCTGCCCCATCCCATCCCATCTCTCTTTTCCCAGCTCCGTCCCATCCCATCCCATCTCTCTTTTTCCAGCTCCAGCCCATCCCATCTCTCTTTTCCCAGCTCTGTCTTATCACATCTCTCTTTTCCCAGCTCTGTCCCATTCCATCTCTCTTTTTCCAGCTCTGCCACATCCCAACCCATCTCTCTTTTCCCAGCTCTGTCCCATCCCATCTCTCTTTTTCCAGCTCTGCCCCATCCCATCCCATCTCTCTTTTCCCAGCTCTGTCCCATCCCGTCTCTCTTTTCCCAGCTCTGCCCCATGCCATCTCTCTTTTCCCAGCTCTGCCTCATCCCATCTCTTTTTTCCCAACTCTGTCCCATCCCATCTCTCTATTCCCAGCTCTGCCACATGCATCTCTCTTTTCCCAGCTCTGCCACATGCATCTCTCTTTTCCCAGCTCTGTCCATGCATCTCTCTTTTCCCAGCGCTGTCACATGCATCTCTCTTTCCCCAGCTCTGTCCCGTACATCTCTCTTTTCCCAGCTCTGTCCCATGCATCTCTCTTTCCCCAGCTCTGTCCCATCCCATCTCTCTTTTCCTAGCTCTTCCCATCCCATCTATCTTTTCCCAGCTCTGTCCCATCCCATCTCTCTTTTCCCAGCTCCGTCCCATCCCATCTCTCTTTTCCCAGCTCTGCCCAATCCCATCTCTCTTTTCCCAGCTCTGTCCCATCCCATCTCTCTTTTCCCAGCTCTGCCCCATCCCATCTCTCTTTTCCTAGCTCTGCCTCATCCCATCCCATCTCTTTTTTCCCAGCTCTATCCCATTCCATCTCTCTCTTCTCCCAGCTCTGTCCCATCCCATCTCTCTATTCCCAGCTCTGCCCCATCCCATCCCATCTCTCTTTTCCCAGCTCCGTCCCATCCCATCCCATCTCTCTTTTTCCAGCTCCAGCCCATCCCATCTCTCTTTTCCCAGCTCTGTCTTATCACATCTCTCTTTTCCCAGCTCTGTCCCATTCCATCTCTCTTTTTCCAGCTCTGCCACATCCCAACCCATCTCTCTTTTCCCAGCTCTGTCCCATCCCATCTCTCTTTTTCCAGCTCTGCCCCATCCCATCCCATCTCTCTTTTCCCAGCTCTGTCCCATCCCGTCTCTCTTTTCCCAGCTCTGCCCCATGCCATCTCTCTTTTCCCAGCTCTGCCTCATCCCATCTCTTTTTTCCCAGCTCTGTCCCATCCCATCTCTCTATTCCCAGCTCCGTCCCATCCCATCCCATCTCTCTTTTCCCAGCTCCAGCCCATCCCATCTCTCTTTTCCCAGCTCTGTCTTATCACATCTCTCTTTTCCCAGCTCTGTCCCATTCCATCTCTCTTTTCCCAGCTCTGTCCCATCCCATCTCTCTTTTTCCAGCTCTGCCACATCCCATCTCTCTTTTCCCAGCTCTGTCCCATTCCATCTCTCTTTTCGCAGCTCTGTCCCATCCCATCTCTTTTTCCAGCTCTGCCCCATCCCATCCCATCTCTCTTTTCCCAGCTCCATCCCATCCCATCTCTCTTTTCCCAGCTCCATCCCATCCCATTTCTCTTTTCCCAGCTCTGTCCCATCCCATCTCTTTTTTCCCAGCTCCAGCCCATCCCATCTCTCTATTCCCAGCTCTGCCCAATCCCATCCCTCTTTTCCCAGCTCCGTCCCATCCTATCTCTCTTTTCCCAGTTCCAGCCCATCCCATGTCTCTTTTCCCAGCTCCAGCCCATCCCATGTCTCTTTTCCCAGCTCTCTCTTATCACATCTCTCTTTCCCCAGCTCTGTCCCATACATCTCTCTTTTCCCAGCTCTGTCCCATGCATCTCTCTTTTCCCAGCTCTGTCCCATGCATCTCTCTTTCCCCAGCTCTGTCCCATGCATCGCTCTTTTCCCAGCTCTGTCCCATCCCATCTCTCTTTTCCCAGCTCTGTCCCATCCCATCTCTCTTTTCCCAGCTCTGCCCATCCCATACCATCTCTCTTTTCCTAGCTCTGCCTCATCCCATGTCTCTTTTCCCAGCTCTCTCTTATCACATCTCTCTTTCCCCAGCTCTGTCCCATACATCTCTCTTTTCCCAGCTCTGTCCCATGCATCTCTCTTTTCCCAGCTCTGCCACATGCATCTCTCTTTTCCCAGCTCTGCCACATGCATCTCTCTTTTCCCAGCTCTGCCACATGCATCTCTCTTTTCCCAGCTCTGTCCATGCATCTCTCTTTTCCCAGCTCTGTCACATGCATCTCTCTTTCCCAAGCTCTGTCCCGTACATCTTTTTTTTCCCAGCTCTGTCCCATGCATCTCTCTTTCCCCAGCTCTGTCCCATCCCATCTCTCTTTTCCTAGCTCTTCCCATCCCATCTATCCTTTCCCAGCTCTGTCCCATCCCATCTCTCTTTTCCCAGCTCCGTCCCATCCCATCTCTCTTTTCCCAGCTCTGCCCAATCCCATCTCTCTTTTCCCAGCTCTGTCCCATCCCATCTCTCTTTTCCCAGCTCTGCCCCATCCCATCTTTCTTTTCCTAGCTCTGCCTCATCCCATCCCATCTCTTTTTTCCCAGCTCTATCCCATTCCATCTCTCTCTTCTCCCAGCTCTGTCCCATCCCATCTCTCTATTCCCAGCTCTGCCCCATCCCATCCCATCTCTCTTTTCCCAGCTCCGTCCCATCCCATCCCATCTCTCTTTTTCCAGCTCCAGCCCATCCCATCTCTCTTTTCCCAGCTCTGTCTTATCACATCTCTCTTTTCCCAGCTCTGTCCCATTCCATCTCTCTTTTTCCAGCTCTGCCACATCCCAACCCATCTCTCTTTTCCCAGCTCTGTCCCATCCCATCTCTCTTTTTCCAGCTCTGCCCCATCCCATCCCATCTCTCTTTTCCCAGCTCTGTCCCATCCCATCCCATCTCTCTTTTCCCAGCTCTGTCCCATCCCGTCTCTCTTTTCCCAGCTCTGCCCCATGCCATCTCTCTTTTCCCAGCTCTGCCTCATCCCATCTCTTTTTTCCCAGCTCTGTCCCATCCCATCTCTCTATTCCCAGCTCCGTCCAATCCCATCCCATCTCTCTTTTCCCAGCTCCAGCCCATCCCATCTCTCTTTTCCCAGCTCTGTCTTATCACATCTCTCTTTTCCCAGCTCTGTCCCATTCCATCTCTCTTTTCCCAGCTCTGTCCCATCCCATCTCTCTTTTTCCAGCTCTGCCACATCCCATCTCTCTTTTCCCAGCTCTGTCCCATTCCATCTCTCTTTTCGCAGCTCTGTCCCATCCCATCTCTCTTTTTCCAGCTCTGCCCCATCCCATCCCATCTCTCTTTTCCCAGCTCCATCCCATCCCATCTCTCTTTTCCCAGCTCCATCCCATCCCATCTCTCTTTTCCCAGCTCTGTCCCATCCCATCTCTTTTTTCCCAGCTCCAGCCCATCCCATCTCTCTATTCCCAGCTCTGCCACATCCCATCCCTCTTTTCCCAGCTCCGTCCCATCCTATCTCTCTTTTCCCAGTTCCAGCCCATCCCATGTCTCTTTTCCCAGCTCCAGCCCATCCCATGTCTCTTTTCCCAGCTCTCTCTTATCACATCTCTCTTTCCCCAGCTCTGTCCCATACATCTCTCTTTTCCCAGCTCTGTCCCATGCATCTCTCTTTTCCCAGCTCTGTCCCATGCATCTCTCTTTCCCCAGCTCTGTCCCATGCATCGCTCTTTTCCCAGCTCTGTCCCATCCCATCTCTCTTTTCCCAGCTCTGTCCCATCCCATCTCTCTTTTCCCAGCTCTGCCCATCCCATACCATCTCTCTTTTCCTAGCTCTGCCTCATCCCATCTCTCTTCTCCCAGCTCTGTCCCATCCCATCTCTCTATTCCCAGCTCTGCCCCATCCCATCTCTCTATTCCCTGCTCCAGCCCATCCCATCCCTCTTTTCCCATCTCCGTCCCATCCCATCTCTCTATTCCCAGCTCTGCCCCATCCCATCCCTCTTTTCCCAGCTCCGTCCCATCCTATCTCTTTTTTCCCAGCTCCGTCCCATCCCTCATTTCCCAGCTCCAGCCCATCCCATATCTCTTTTCCCAGCTCTGTCTTATCACATCTCTCTTTCCCCAGCTCTGTCCCATACATCTCTCTTTTCCCAGCTCTGTCCCATGCATCTTTCTTTTCCCAGCTCTATCCCATTCATCTCTCTTTCCCCAGCTCTGCCCCATGCATCGCTCTTTTCCCAGCTCTGTCCCATCCCATCTCTCTTTTCCTAGCTCTTCCCATCCCATCTATCTTTTCCCAGCTCTGTCCCATCCCATTTCTCTTTTCCCAGCTCCGTCCCATCCCATCTCTCTTTTCCCAGCTCTGCCCAATCCCATCTCTCTTTTCCCAGCTCTGTCCCATCCCATCTCTCTTTTCCCAGCTCTGCCCCATCCCATCTCTCTTTTCCTAGCTCTGCCTCATCCCATCCCATCTCTTTTTTACCAGCTCTATCCCATCCCATCTCTCTCTTCTCCCAGCTCTGTCCCATCCCATCTCTCTATTCCCAGCTCTGCCCCATCCCATCCCATCTCTCTTTTCCCAGCTCCGTCCCATCCCATCCCATCTCTCTTTTTCCAGCTCCAGCCCATCCCATCTCTCTTTTCCCAGCTCTGTCTTATCACATCTCTCTTTTCCCAGCTCTGTCCCATTCCATCTCTCTTTTCCCAGCTCTGTCCCATCCCATCTCTCTTTTTCCAGCTCTGCCACATCCCAACCCATCTCTCTTTTCCCAGCTCTGTCCCATTCCATCTCTCTTTTCCCAGCTCTGTCCCATCCCATCTCTCTTTTTCCAGCTCTGCCCCATCCCATCCCATCTCTCTTTTCCCAGCTCTGTCACATCCCGTCTCTCTTTTCCCAGCTCTGCCTCATCCCATCTCTTTTTTCCCAGCTCTGTCCCATACCATCTCTCAATTCCCAGCTCCGTCCCATCCCATCCCATCTCTCTTTTCCCAGCTCCAGCCCATCCCATCTCTCTTTTCCCAGCTCTGTCTTATCACATCTCTCTTTACCCAGCTCTGTCCCATTCCATCTCTCTTTTCCCAGTTCTGTCCCATCCCATCTCTCTTTTTCCAGCTCTGCCACATCCCATCTCTCTTTTCGCAGCTCTGTCCCATCCCATCTCTCTTTTTCCAGCTCTGCCCCATCCCATCCCATCTCTCTTTTCCCAGCTCCATCCCATCCCATCTCTCTTTTCCCAGCTCTGTCCCATCCCATCTCTTTTTTCCCAGCTCCAGCCCATCCCATCTCTCTATTCCCAGCTCTGCCCCATCCCATCCCTCTTTTCCCAGCTCCGTCCCATCCCATCCCTCATTTCCCAGCTCCAGCCCATCCCATGTCTCTTTTCCCAGCTCTCTCTTTTCACATCTCTCTTTCCCCAGCTCTGTCCCATACATCTCTCTTTTCCCAGCTCTGTCCCATGCATCTCTCTTTTCCCAGCTCTGTCCCATGCATCTCTCTTTCCCCAGCTCTGTCCCATGCATCGCTCTTTTCCCAGCTCTGTCCCATCCCATCTCTCTTTTCCCAGCTCTGTCCCATCCCATCTCTCTTTTCCCAGCTCTGCCCATCCCATACCATCTCTCTTTTCCTAGCTCTGCCTCATCCCTCATTTCCCAGCTCCAGCCCATCCCATATCTCTTTTCCCAGCTCTGTCTTATCACATCTCTCTTTCCCCAGCTCTGTCCCATACATCTCTCTTTTCCCAGCTCTGTCCCATGCATCTTTCTTTTCCCAGCTCTATCCCATGCATCTCTCTATTCCCCAGCTCTGTCCCATGCATCGCTCTTTTCCCAGCTCTGTCCCATTCCATCTCTCTTTTCCAAGCTCCATCCCATCCCATCTCTCTTTTCCCAGCTCTGCCCCATCCCATCTCTCTTTTCCCAGCTCCGTCCCATCCCATCTCTCTTTTCCCAGCTCTGCCCAATCCCATCTCTCTTTTCCCAGCTCTGTCCCATCCCATCTCTCTTTTCCCAGCTCTGCCCCATCCCATCTCTCTTTTCCTAGCTCTGCCTCATCCCATCCCATCTCTTTTTTCCCAGCTCTATCCCATTCCATCTCTCTCTTCTCCCAGCTCTGTCCCATCCCATCTCTCTATTCCCAGCTCTGCCCCATCCCATCCCATCTCTCTTTTCCCAGCTCCGTCCCATCCCATCCCATCTCTCTTTTTCCAGCTCCAGCCCATCCCATCTCTCTTTTCCCAGCTCTGTCTTATCACATCTCTCTTTTCCCAGCTCTGTCCCATTCCATCTCTCTTTTTCCAGCTCTGCCACATCCCAACCCATCTCTCTTTTCCCAGCTCTGTCCCATCCCATCTCTCTTTTCCCAGCTCTGTCCCATCCCGTCTCTCTTTTCCCAGCTCTGCCCCATGCCATCTCTCTTTTCCCAGCTCTGCCTCATCCCATCTCTTTTTTCCCAGCTCTGTCCCATCCCATCTCTCTATTCCCAGCTCCGTCCCATCCCATCCCATCTCTCTTTTCCCAGCTCCAGCCCATCCCATCTCTCTTTTCCCAGCTCTGTCTTATCACATCTCTCTTTTCCCAGCTCTGTCCCATTCCATCTCTCTTTTCCCAGCTCTGTCCCATCCCATCTCTCTTTTTCCAGCTCTGCCACATCCCATCTCTCTTTTCCCAGCTCTGTCCCATTCCATCTCTCTTTTCGCAGCTCTGTCCCATCCCATCTCTTTTTCCAGCTCTGCCCCATCCCATCCCATCTCTCTTTTCCCAGCTCCATCCCATCCCATCTCTCTTTTCCCAGCTCCATCCCATCCCATTTCTCTTTTCCCAGCTCTGTCCCATCCCATCTCTTTTTTCCCAGCTCCAGCCCATCCCATCTCTCTATTCCCAGCTCTGCCCCATCCCATCCCTCTTTTCCCAGCTCTGTCCCATCCCATCTCTCTTTTCCCAGCTCCAGCCCATCCCATCTCTCTATATCCAGCTCTGCCCCATCCCATCCCTCTTTTCCCAGCTCTGTCCCATCCCATCTCTCTTTTCCCAGCTCCATCCCATCCCATTTCTCTTTTCCCAGCTCTGTCCCATCCCATCTCTTTTTTCCCAGCTCCAGCCCATCCCATCTCTCTATTCCCAGCTCTGCCCCATCCCATCCCTCTTTTTCCAGCTCCATCCCATCCCATCTCTCTTTTCCCAGCTCCAGCCCATCCCATCTCTCTTTTCCCAGCTCTGTCCCATCCCATCTCTTTTTTCCCAGCTCCAGCCCATCCCATCTCTCTATTCCCAGCTCCGTCCCATCCTATCTCTCTTTTCCCAGTTCCAGCCCATCCCATGTCTCTTTTCCCAGCTCCAGCCCATCCCATGTCTCTTTTCCCAGCTCTCTCTTATCACATTTCTCTTTCCCCAGCTCTGTCCCATACATCTCTCTTTTCCCAGCTCTGTCCCATACATCTCTCTTTTCCCAGCTCTGTCCCATGCATCTCTCTTTCCTCAGCTCTGTCCCATGCATCGCTCTTTTCCCAGCTCTGTCCCATCCCATCTCTCTTTCCCAGCTCTGTCCCATCCCATCTCTCTTTTCCCAGCTCTGCCCATCCCATACCATCTCTCTTTTCCTAGCTCTGCCTCATCCCATGTCTCTTTTCCCAGCTCTCTCTTATTACATCTCTCTTTCCCCAGCTCTGTCCCATACATCTCTCTTTTCCCAGCTCTGTCCCATGCATCTCTCTTTTCCCAGCTCTGCCACATGCATCTCTCTTTTCCCAGCTCTGCCACATGCATCTCTCTTTTCCCAGCTCTGTCCATGCATCTCTCTTTTCCCAGCTCTGTCACATGCATCTCTCTTTCCCCAGCTCTGTCCCATACATCTCTCTTTTCCCAGCTCTGTCCCATGCATCTCTCTTTCCCCAGCTCTGTCCCATCCCATCTCTCTTTTCCTAGCTCTTCCCATCCCATCTATCTTTTCCCAGCTCTGTCCCATCCCATCTCTCTTTTCCCAGCTCCGTCCCATCCCATCTCTCTTTTCCCAGCTCTGCCCAATCCCATCTCTCTTTTCCCAGCTCTGTCCCATCCCATCTCTCTTTTCCCAGCTCTGCCCCATCCCATTTCTCTTTTCCTAGCTCTGCCTCATCCCATCCCATCTCTTTTTTCCCAGCTCTATCCCGTTCCATCTCTCTCTTCTCCCAGCTCTCTCCCATCCCATCTCTCTATTCCCAGCTCTGCCCCATCCCATCCCATCTCTCTTTTCCCAGCTCCGTCCCATCCCATCCCATCTCTCTTTTTCCAGCTCCAGCCCCATCCCATCTCTCTTTTCCCAGCTCTGTTTTATCACATCTCTCTTTTCCCAGCTCTGTCCCATTCCATCTCTCTTTTCCCAGCTCTGTCCCATCCCATCTCTCTTTTTCCAGCTCTGCCACATCCCAACCCATCTCTCTTTTCCCAGCTCTGTCCCATCCCATCTCTCTTTTTCCAGCTCTGCCCCATCCCATCCCATCTCTCTTTTCCCAGCTCTGTCCCATCCCGTCTCTCTTTTCCCAGCTCTGCCCCATGCCATCTCTCTTTTCCCAGCTCTGCCTAATCCCATCTCTTTTTTCCCAGCTCTGTCCCATCCCATCTCTCTATTCCCAGCTCCGTCCCATCCCATCCCATCTCTCTTTTCCCAGCTCCAGCCCATCCCATCTCTCTTTTCCCCAGCTCTGTCCCATACATCTCTGTCCCATCCCATGTCTCTTTTCCCAGCTCTCTCTTATCACATCTCTCTTTCCCCAGCTCTGTCCCATACATCTCTGCCACATCCCATCTCTCTTTTCCCAGCTCTGTCCCATTCCATCTCTCTTTTCGCAGCTCTGTACCATCCCATCTCTCTTTTTCCAGCTCTGCCCCATCCCATCCCATCTCTCTTTTCCCAGCTCCATCCCATCCCATCTCTCTTTTCCCAGCTCCATCCCATCCCATCTCTCTTTTCCCAGCTCTGTCCCATCCCATCTCTTTTTTCCCAGCTCCAGCCCATCCCATCTCTCTATTCCCAGCTCTGCCCCATCCCATCCCTCTTTTCCCAGCTCCGTCCCATCCTATCTCTCTTTTCCCAGTTCCAGCCCATCCCATGTCTCTTTTCCCAGCTCCAGCCCATCCCATGTCTCTTTTCCCAGCTCTCTCTTATCACATCTCTCTTTCCCCAGCTCTGTCCCATACATCTCTCTTTTCCCAGCTCTGTCCCATGCATCTCTCTTTTCCCAGCTCTGTCCCATGCATCTCTCTTTCCCCAGCTCTGTCCCATGCATCGCTCTTTTCCCAGCTCTGTCCCATCCCATCTCTCTTTTCCCAGCTCTGTCCCATCCCATCTCTCTTTTCCCAGCTCTGCCCATCCCATACCATCTCTCTTTTCCTAGCTCTGCCTCATCCCATCTCTCTTCTCCCAGCTCTGTCCCATCCCATCTCTCTATTCCCAGCTCTGCCCCATCCCATCTCTCTATTCCCTGCTCCAGCCCATCCCATCCCTCTTTTCCCATCTCCGTCCCATCCCATCTCTCTATTCCCAGCTCTGCCCCATCCCATCCCATTCCTCTTTTCCCAGCTCCGTCCCATCCTATCTCTTTTTTCCCAGCTCCGTCCCATCCCTAATTTCCCAGCTCCAGCCCATCCCATATCTCTTTTCCCAGCTCTGTCTTATCACATCTCTCTTTCCCCAGCTCTGTCCCATACATCTCTCTTTTCCCAGCTCTGTCCCATGCATCTTTCTTTTCCCAGCTCTATCCCATGCATCTCTCTTTCCCCAGCTCTGCCCCATGCATCGCTCTTTTCCCAGCTCTGTCCCATCCCATCTCTCTTTTCCTAGCTCTTCCCATCCCATCTATCTTTTCCCAGCTCTGTCCCATCCCATCTCTCTTTTCCCAGCTCCGTCCCATCCCATCTCTCTTTTCCCAGCTCTGCCCAATCCCATCTCTCTTTTCCCAACTCTGTCCCATCCCATCTCTCTTTTCCCAGCTCTGCCCCATCCCATCTCTCGTTTCCTAGCTCTGCCTCATCCCATCCCATCTCTTTTTTCCCAGCTCTATCCCATCCCATCTCTCTCTTCTCCCAGCTCTGTCCCATCCCATCTCTCTATTCCCAGCTCTGCCCCATCCCATCCCATCTCTCTTTTCCCAGCTCCGTCCCATCCCATCCCATCTCTCTTTTTCCAGCTCCAGCCCATCCCATCTCTCTTTTCCCAGCTCTGTCTTATCACATCTCTCTTTTCCCAGCTCTGTCCCATTCCATCTCTCTTTTCCCAGCTCTGTCCCATCCCATCTCTCTTTTTCCAGCTCTGCCCCATCCCATCCCATCTCTCTTTTCCCAGCTCTGTCACATCCCGTCTCTCTTTTCCCAGCTCTGCCTCATCCCATCTCTTTTTTCCCAGCTCTGTCCCATACCATCTCTCAATTCCCAGCTCCGTCCCATCCCATCCCATCTCTCTTTTCCCAGCTCCAGCCCATCCCATCTCTCTTTTCCCAGCTCTGTCTTATCACATCTCTCTTTTCCCAGCTCTGTCCCATTCCATCTCTCTTTTCCCAGTTCTGTCCCATCCCATCTCTCTTTTTCCAGCTCTGCCACATCCCATCTCTCTTTTCCCAGCTCTGTCCCATTCCATCTCTCTTTTCGCAGCTCTGTCCCATCCCATCTCTCTTTTTCCAGCTCTGCCCCATCCCATCCCATCTCTCTTTTCCCAGCTCCATCCCATCCCATCTCTCTTTTCCCAGCTCTGTCCCATCCCATCTCTTTTTTCCCAGCTCCAGCCCATCCCATCTCTCTATTCCCAGCTCTGCCCCATCCCATCCCTCTTTTACCAGCTCCGTCCCATCCTATCTCTCTTTTCCCAGCTCCGTCCCATCCCATCCCTCATTTCCCAGCTCCAGCCCATCCCATGTCTCTTTTCCCAGCTCTCTCTTTTCACATCTCTCTTTCCCCAGCTCTGTCCCATACATCTCTCTTTTCCCAGCTCTGTCCCATGCATCTCTCTTTTCCCAGCTCTGTCCCATGCATCTCTCTTTCCCCAGCTCTGTCCCATGCATCGCTCTTTTCCCAGCTCTGTCCCATCCCATCTCTCTTTTCCCAGCTCTGTCCCATCCCATCTCTCTTTTCCCAGCTCTGCCCATCCCATACCATCTCTCTTTTCCTAGCTCTGCCTCATCCCTCATTTCCCAGCTCCAGCCCATCCCATATCTCTTTTCCCAGCTCTGTCTTATCACATCTCTCTTTCCCCAGCTCTGTCCCATACATCTCTCTTTTCCCAGCTCTGTCCCATGCATCTTTCTCTTCCCAGCTCTATCCCATGCATCTCTCTATTCCCCAGCTCTGTCCCATGCATCGCTCTTTTCCCAGCTCTGTCCCATTCCATCTCTCTTTTCCAAGCTCCATCCCATCCCATCTCTCTTTTCCCAGCTCTGTCCCATTCCATCTCTCTTTTCCAAGCTCCATCCCATCCCATCTCTCTTTTTCCAGCTCTGTCCCATCTCATCTCTCTTTTCCCAGCTCTGCCCCATCCCATCTCTCTTTTCCCAGCTCTGTCCCATCCCATCTCTCTTTTCCCAGCTCTGCCCCATCCCATCTCTCTTTTCCTAGCTCTGCCCCATCCCATCCCATCTCTTTTTTCCCAGCTCTATCCCATTCCATCTCTCTCTTCTCCCAGCTCTGTCCCATCCCATCTCTCTATTCCCAGCTCTGCCCCATCCCATCCCATCTCTCTTTTTCCAGCTCCAGCCCATCCCATCTCTCTTTTCCCAGCTCTGTCTTATCACATCTCTCTTTTCCCAGCTCTGTCCCATTCCATCTCTCTTTTTCCAGCTCTGCCACATCCCAACCCATCTCTCTTTTCCCAGCTCTGTCCCATCCCATCTCTCTTTTTCCAGCTCTGCCCCATCCCATCCCATCTCTCTTTTCCCAGCTCTATCCCATCCCGTCTCTCTTTTCCCAGCTCTGCCCCATGCCATCTCTCTTTTCCCAGCTCTGCCTCATCCCATCTCTTTTTTCCCAGCTCTGTCCCATCCCATCTCTCTATTCCCAGCTCCGTCCCATCCCATCCCATCTCTCTTTTCCCAGCTCCAGCCCATCCCATCTCTCTTTTCCCAGCTCCATCCCATCCCATTTCTCTTTTCCCAGCTCTGTCCCATCCCATCTCTTTTTTCCCAGCTCCAGCCCATCCCATCTCTCTATTCCCAGCTCTGCCCCATCCCATCCCTCTTTTCCCAGCTCCGTCCCATCCTATCTCTCTTTTCCCAGTTCCAGCCCATCTCATGTCTCTTTTCCCAGCTCCAGCCCATCCCATGTCTCTTTTCCCAGCTCTCTCTTATCACATCTCTCTTTCCCCAGCTCTGTCCCATACATCTCTGCCACATCCCATGCTCTGTCCCATGCATCTCTCTTTTCCCAGCTCTGTCCCATGCATCTCTCTTTTCCCAGCTCTGTCCCATCCCATCTCTCTTTTTCCAGCTCTGCCACATCCCATCTCTCTTTTCCCAGCTCTGTCCCATTCCATCTCTCTTTTCGCAGCTCTGTCCCATCCCATCTCTTTTTCCAGCTCTGCCCCATCCCATCCCATCTCTCTTTTCCCAGCTCCATCCCATCCCATCTCTCTTTTCCCAGCTCCATCCCATCCCATTTCTCTTTTCCCAGCTCTGTCCCATCCCATCTCTTTTTTCCCAGCTCCAGCCCATCCCATCTCTCTATTCCCAGCTCTGCCCCATCCCATCCCTCTTTTCCCAGCTCCGTCCCATCCTATCTCTCTTTTCCCAGTTCCAGCCCATCTCATGTCTCTTTTCCCAGCTCCAGCCCATCCCATGTCTCTTTTCCCAGCTCTCTCTTATCACATCTCTCTTTCCCCAGCTCTGTCCCATACATCTCTGCCACATCCCATGCTCTGTCCCATGCATCTCTCTTTTCCCAGCTCTGTCCCATGCATCTCTCTTTCCCCAGCTCTGTCCCATGCATCGCTCTTTTCCCAGCTCTGTCCCATCCCATCTCTCTTTTCCCAGCTCTGTCCCATCCCATCTCTCTTTTCCCAGCTCTGCCCATCCCATACCATCTCTCTTTTCCTAGCTCTGCCTCATCCCATGTCTCTTTTCCCAGCTCTCTCTTATCACATCTCTCTTTCCCCAGCTCTGTCCCATACATCTCTCTTTTCCCAGCTCTGTCCCATGCATCTCTCTTTTCCCAGCTCTGCCACATGCATCTCTCTTTTCCCAGCTCTGCCACATGCATCTCTCTTTTCCCAGCTCTGCCACATGCATCTCTCTTTTCCCAGCTCTGTCCATGCATCTCTCTTTTCCCAGCTCTGTCACATGCATCTCTCTTTCCCCAGCTCTGTCCCGTACATCTCTCTTTTCCCAGCTCTGTCCCATGCATCTCTCTTTCCCCAGCTCTGTCCCATCCCATCTCTCTTTTCCTAGCTCTTCCCATCCCATCTATCTTTTCCCAGCTCTGTCCCATCCCATCTCTCTTTTCCCAGCTCCGTCCCATCCCATCTCTCTTTTCCCAGCTCTGCCCAATCCCATCTCTCTTTTCCCAGCTCTGTCCCATCCCATCTCTCTTTTCCCAGCTCTGCCCCATCCCATCTCTCTTTTCCTAGCTCTGCCTCATCCCATCCCATCTCTTTTTTCCCAGCTCTATCCCATTCCATCTCTCTCTTCTCCCAGCTCTGTCCCATCCCATCTCTCTATTCCCAGCTCTGCCCCATCCCATCCCATCTCTCTTTTCCCAGCTCCGTCCCATCCCATCCCATCTCTCTTTTTCCAGCTCCAGCCCATCCCATCTCTCTTTTCCCAGCTCTGTCTTATCACATCTCTCTTTTCCCAGCTCTGTCCCATTCCATCTCTCTTTTTCCAGCTCTGTCCCATCCCATCTCTCTTTTTCCAGCTCTGCCACATCCCAACCCATCTCTCTTTTCCCAGCTCTGTCCCATCCCATCTCTCTTTTTCCAGCTCTGCCCCATCCCATCCCATCTCTCTTTTCCCAGCTCTGTCCCATCCCGTCTCTCTTTTCCCAGCTCTGCCCCATGCCATCTCTCTTTTCCCAGCTCTGCCTCATCCCATCTCTTTTTTCCCAGCTCTGTCCCATCCCATCTCTCTATTCCCAGCTCCGTCCCATCCCATCCCATCTCTCTTTTCCCAGCTCCAGCCCATCCCATCTCTCTTTTCCCAGCTCTGTCTTATCACATCTCTCTTTTCCCAGCTCTGTCCCATCCCATCTCTCTTTTTCCAGCTCTGCCACATCCCATCTCTCTTTTCCCAGCTCTGTCCCATTCCATCTCTCTTTTCGCAGCTCTGTCCCATCCCATCCCATCTCTCTTTTCCCAGCTCCATCCCATCCCATCTCTCTTTTCCCAGCTCCATCCCATCCCATCTCTCTTTTCCCAGCTCTGTCCCATCCCATCTCTTTTTTCCCAGCTCCAGCCCATCCCATCTCTCTATTCCCAGCTCTGCCCCATCCCATCCCTCTTTTCCCAGCTCCGTCCCATACTATCTCTCTTTTCCCAGTTCCAGCCCATCCCATGTCTCTTTTCCCAGCTCCAGCCCATCCCATGTCTCTTTTCCCAGCTCTCTCTTATCACATCTCTCTTTCCCCAGCTCTGTCCCATACATCTCTCTTTTCCCAGCTCTGTCCCATGCATCTCTCTTTTCCCAGCTCTGTCCCATGCATCTCTCTTTCCCCAGCTCTGTCCCATGCATCGCTCTTTTCCCAGCTCTGTCCCATCCCATCTCTCTTTTCCCAGCTCTGTCCCATCCCATCTCTCTTTTCCCAGCTCTGCCCATCCCATACCATCTCTCTTTTCCTAGCTCTGCCTCATCCCATCTCTCTTCTCCCAGCTCTGTCCCATCCCATCTCTCTATTCCCAGCTCTGCCCCATCCCATCTCTCTATTCCCTGCTCCAGCCCATCCCATCCCTCTTTTCCCATCTCCGTCCCATCCCATCTCTCTATTCCCAGCTCTGCCCCATCCCATCCCATCCCTCTTTTCCCAGCTCCGTCCCATCCTATCTCTTTTTTCCCAGCTCCGTCCCATCCCTCATTTCCCAGCTCCAGCCCATCCCATATCTCTTTTCCCAGCTCTGTCTTATCACATCTCTCTTTCCCCAGCTCTGTCCCATACATCTCTCTTTTCCCAGCTCTGTCCCATGCATCTTTCTTTTCCCAGCTCTATCCCATGCATCTCTCTTTCCCCAGCTCTGCCCCATGCATCGCTCTTTTCCCAGCTCTGTCCCATCCCATCTCTCTTTTCCTAGCTCTTCCCATCCCATCTATCTTTTCCCAGCTCTGTCCCATCCCATCTCTCTTTTCCCAGCTCCGTCCCATCCCATCTCTCTTTTCCCAGCTCTGCCCAATCCCATCTCTCTTTTCCCAGCTCTGCCCTATCCCATCTCTCTTTTCCTAGCTCTGCCTCATCCCATCCCATCTCTTTTTTCCCAGCTCTATCCCATCCCATCTCTCTCTTCTCCCAGCTCTGTCCCATCCCATCTCTCTATTCCCAGCTCTGCCCCATCCCATCCCATCTCTCTTTTCCCAGCTCCGTCCCATCCCATCCCATCTCTCTTTTTCCAGCTCCAGCCCATCCCATCTCTCTTTTCCCAGCTCTGTCTTATCACATCTCTCTTTTCCCAGCTCTGTCCCATTCCATCTCTCTTTTCCCAGCTCTGTCCCATCCCATCTCTCTTTTTCCAGCTCTGCCACATCCCAACCCATCTCTCTTTTCCCAGCTCTGTCCCATTCCATCTCTCTTTTCCCAGCTCTGTCCCATCCCATCTCTCTTTTTCCAGCTCTGCCCCATCCCATCCCATCTCTCTTTTCCCAGCTCTGTCACATCCCGTCTCTCTTTTCCCAGCTCTGCCTCATCCCATCTCTTTTTTCCCAGCTCTGTCCCATACCATCTCTCAATTCCCAGCTCCGTCCCATCCCATCCCATCTCTCTTTTCCCAGCTCCAGCCCATCCCATCTCTCTTTTCCCAGCTCTGTCTTATCACATCTCTCTTTTCCCAGCTCTGTCCCATTCCATCTCTCTTTTCCCAGTTCTGTCCCATCCCATCTCTCTTTTTCCAGCTCTGCCACATCCCATCTCTCTTTTCCCAGCTCTGTCCCATTCCATCTCTCTTTTCGCAGCTCTGTCCCATCCCATCTCTCTTTTTCCAGCTCTGCCCCATCCCATCCCATCTCTCTTTTCCCAGCTCCATCCCATCCCATCTCTCTTTTCCCAGCTCCATCCCCTCCCATCTCTCTTTTCCCAGCTCCATCCCATCCCATCTCTCTTTTCCCAGCTCTGTCCCATCCCATCTCTTTTTTCCCAGCTCCAGCCCATCCCATCTCTCTATTCCCAGCTCTGCCCCATCCCATCCCTCTTTTCCCAGCTCCGTCCCATCCTATCTCTCTTTTCCCAGCTCCGTCCCATCCCATCCCTCATTTCCCAGCTCCAGCCCATCCCATGTCTCTTTTCCCAGCTCTCTCTTTTCACATCTCTCTTTCCCCAGCTCTGTCCCATACATCTCTCTTTTCCCAGCTCTGTCCCATGCATCTCTCTTTTCCCAGCTCTGTCCCATGCATCTCTCTTTCCCCAGCTCTGTCCCATGCATCGCTCTTTTCCCAGCTCTGTCCCATCCCATCTCTCTTTTCCCAGCTCTGTCCCATCCCATCTCTCTTTTCCCAGCTCTGCCCATCCCATACCATCTCTCTTTTCCTAGCTCTGCCTCATCCCTCATTTCCCAGCTCCAGCCCATCCCATATCTCTTTTCCCAGCTCTGTCTTATCACATCTCTCTTTCCCCAGCTCTGTCCCATACATCTCTCTTTTCCCAGCTCTGTCCCATGCATCTTTCTTTTCCCAGCTCTATCCCATGCATCTCTCTTTCCCCAGCTCTGTCCCATGCATCGCTCTTTTCCCAGCTCTGTCCCATTCCATCTCTCTTTTCCAAGCTCCATCCCATCCCATCTCTCTTTTCCCAGCTCTGCCCCATCCCATCTCTCTTTTTCCAGCTCTGTCCCATCCCATCTCTCTTTTCCCAGCTCTGCCCCATCCCATCTATCTTTTCCCAGCTCCGTCCCATCCCATCTCGCTTTTCCTAGCTCTGCCCCATCCCATCTCTTGTTTCCCAGCTCTGTCCCATCCCATCTTACTTTTCCCAGCTCTGCCACATCCCATCTCTTTTTTCCCAGCTCTGCCACAGCCATCTCTCTCCTCTTTGCTCTGCTAATTTAAAATCAGTGCACCAAGGGTAAGAGCTGTAGGTTCGACATGGTCGTTTTTTTCCCCCCAATGCCCAATAGATATAATGCTGGAGGGGGGACAAGCAGCCTTTATTTAGTTATGCTTCTGGAATATATAGCCCCCTGGTGCGCTGATTTTAACCTACCCCCCGTTTCCGGACCTTCAGCTTGCAGCATACTGCTACAAGTGGACCTCTACAAAAAGTTCTTGAGTACCCCTGTCCTAGATGGTGTCAGCTCTTTACACTGCATCCTGCCGTTTCCCCATGGCAGTGCTCAAATTGGTGGCGCATTGGCTGTGCTGACTGCTTGAGGAGGAAGCGGGGGAGGAGGCAACAAAAGGCACCTATTGATATTCAGCAATCCTTGGGAGCAGAAGGATATGCATCAAAGTGCTTTTTGCCTCAGTTCCAGTCGCACTACATTGATGCAGTGGGCAGTTAGAAAGATGTAACATCCCTGCCCATGCTTACTTGTTCATGTGGACTCTAGAACCAATAGCATTACCCAGTGAACACCTTATTTTTTCAATACTGCCTATATGGGGAATGGGAGGAGGGGGCCACACTGCCTGTATGGGGAATGGGATGGGGTGTCACACTGTCTATATGAGGAATGGGAGGGGGGTGTCACACTGCCAATATGGGGATTGGGAGGGGTGTGTCACACTGGCTATATGGGGAATGGGAGGGGGAATGCCGCACTGTCTATATGAGGAATGGGAGGGGGGTGTCACACTGCCAATATGGGGAATAGGATGGGAGGATGCCACACTGCCTAAATGGGGAATGGGATTGGGGTGCCACAGTACCTATATGGGGAATGAGATGGGAGAATGCCACACTGCCTATGGGATGGTGGGAGTACCACACTGCCTATGGGATGGGAGAGGGGGAGTACCATACTTCCCATGGGAATGGCATGGGGGGAATGCCATACTGCCTATGGGGAATGGGAGGGGGGAATGCCACACTGCCTATGGGAATGGGAGGGGGGATTTCCACACTGCCTATGGGGAATGAGGGGGGAGTGCAACACTGCCTTTGGGAAAGGTAGGGGGGAATACCACACAGCCTTTGGGAATGGGAGGGAAGAGCACAACATTTAGTTTAGAATATTTTTTTCTTATTTTCCTCCCCCAAATCCTAGGTGCACCTTATAGGGCAAGAAATACCGTAACATTTTTTTTTAAAGCCCAAGAGGGTCTAGTCCCAGTCGCACTACATTGACGCAGTGGGCAGTTAGAAAGATGTAACATCCCTGCCCATGCTTACTTGTTCATGTCAGTGGTGATGTGGACTCTAGAACCAATAGCATTACCCAGTGAACTCATTTTTTCAATACTGCCTATATGGGGAATGGGAGGAGGGGGCCACATTGCCTATATGGGGAATGGGATGGGGGTGTCACGCTGTCTATATGAGGAATGGGAGGGGGTGTCACACTGCCAATATGGGGATAGGGAGGGGGGTGTCACACTGGTTATATGGGGAATGGGAGGGGGAATGCCGAACTGTCTATATGAGGAATGGGAGGGGGGGGGGTGTCACACTGCCAATATGGAGATTGGGAGGGGGTGCCACACTGCCTATAGGGGGAATGGGATGGGGATGCCACACTGCCTATATGGGGAATGGGATAGGTGGGTGCCACACTCCCTATATGGGAAATAGGATGGGAGGATGCCACACTGCTTATATGGGGAATGGGATTGGGGTGCCACTGTGCCTATATGGGGAATGGGATGGGGGAATGCCACACTGCCTATGGGATGGTGGGAGTACCACACTGCCTTTGGGATGGGAGAGGGGGAGTACCACACTTTCTATGGGAATGGCATGGGGGAATGCCATACTGCCTATGGGGAATGGGAGGGGGGAATGCTACACTGCCTATGGGAATGGGAGGGGGAATTTCCACACTGCTTATGGGGAATGAGGGGGGAGTGCAACACTGCCTTTGGGAAAGGTAGGGGGGAATACCACACACCACACCTGCTTTTGGGAATGGGAGGGAAGATGACACACTGCCCATGGGGATTGGGGTGTGGGGGATGCCACACTGCCTGTAATGGGGTGTTTTAGCACAACATTTAGTTTAGAATATTTTTTTTTTCTTATTTTCCTCCCCCAAATCCTAGGTGCACCTTATAGGGTGAGAAATACCGTAACCGTTTTTTTAAAGCCCAAAAGGGTCTAGTACAAGGTGTGCCAAGTAACTAGTTTATCAAAGCCAAAGATGGTCAAATGCAAGGTGTGCCAAGTATCTGGTTTATCAAAGCCTAAGAGGGTCTAATGCAAGGTGTGCCAAGTATCTGGTTTATCAAAGCTCAAGAGAGTCTGATGCAAGGTGTGCCAAGTAACTTATTTATCAAAGCACAAGAGGGTTTAATGCAATATGTGTCAAGTAACTCGTTTATCAAAGCTTAAAGGGGTATAATACAAGGTGTGCCCACAATTAACTGGTTTATAAAAGCTCAAAAGAGTTTAATGCCAGGTGTGCCCACAATTAACTAGTTTATAAAAGCTCAAAAGTGTGTAATGCCAAGTGTGCCCACAATTAAATAGTTTATAAAATCTCAAAAAGGTGTGATGCCAGATGTTCCCACAATTGAATTGTTTATGAAAGCTCAAAAGGATCTAATGGCAGGTGTGCAAACAATTTAATAGTTTATCAAAGCACAAAAGGATTTAAAGTTATATTAAAGGCAAGCCTTATTGTTGTCCCATTGTCTTGGGCTACACATTGCATTGTCCTAAACTTCAATACGTTTTCAAATAGACCCTGTAGTTTCAAAGTTATCTTTAAAAGTATTTAAAGCATTTAAAAGCGCACTGGGATGAGTGTGAGAGGAGAGCAGGGTTTCAGAGCTGCCAATTAGGGTATCTGGGCAGGGAGTGGGGGGTGTGTTTCGGTTCTTCATCTACTGAAGCTTAATTGATGGACCAGGTCAGCAGGGTACAGACTGAAAGCTGAACGAGGAAGTGATTTTCCCCAATAAGGAGGCAGACAGGGGAGGAAGCACAATTCTAGAGCTACTCAATGAAATATGAGCTACTGATATTCATATCTTAACTTTTGACTTGCCAAACACTTTAATGCAAGGTGTGCAAAGTAATTATTCTATCAAAGCTCAAAAGAGTATAATGCAATGTGTGTCAACAAGTAACTCGTTTATCAGAGCTCTTAAGCGCTTTTAAGTTGTAAAAATCTGGTTGCTTGGCAGCTCAGCTAAATTCCATGCTAGGGATCGGGGGCCGATCTTTTCTTTCTTCTATCCAGCTCCGCATGGCCTCATCCTCCAGGTCCATCTGGTCTTCTTGTGTCCTACTACGGTTCCCTCTTTGCCAGCTCAACCCCAATGTCTTCTATGTTACCTTGTAACTTGACATGTTAAGAGATTTTTGTGACTTCTACAAATTCAACAAATGAGAATTTTTACTGAAAATGTCCATCACTTCCCAGATTGGACCCAGAGCAGACCAATTATCAGTTGACGCCTTCTTTTCAGCATTAGGCAATATGTTTGATGACCCTGGACAAGGGTCTCTACCGTAACAGCTCTATGCAAGCCAGGGCCATAGACTAGTTGAGGATTATATCTCAGAGTTTTGAGGCTGGAGTATGGATATCAGCTGGAATAAGGTTTCCCCACACAATCAGTTTCATTCTGGACTTTCTAAGACACTCAAGATGATATTGCCTGAGTGGGAACACTTCATGAGTTCTTATCCTCCTAACAATCATAACTGGACCATCATCTCACCTTCATGGGCTCCTTCAAGGTCCACTTCTCCTCCAACATTATCCAAAGAATCTCCAGAGCCCATGCAGCTGGGGCAACCAGGCTGTCTGCCAAGCAGAAATATCAAAAACATGAGGAGGAAATTTTCCTGCATATTCAGTGTCCACGAAGGTCAAGAATTGAGCGAATCTGAGTGATGGTGAGGGTATCAATTGGAAGCATCACCACTATCTAGCTATTTTACCTTGCAACCCTATCTTGGAAAACATTCATCATTCCTTGTGGATTCCAGAGCAGCTGGAAATTTAGTGGATGCCAGGTTCATTTCAGCTTTTAGAATTTCTACACACCACTTAGAACAGCCTTTTTCCATCATTGCTATTAATGGACAGTCTTTGGCATACCCTGGCTAAAAAATCCTAATCTCAATATTAATTGGAAGTCTGGTGACATTTTTCCCTGGTCAGATTTCTCCTACAACTGCTGTATTTTTCATGAATTACTTATTGCCACCTCCTTTCTACTGTCCCTGCCACATGCACTTTAAGAAGTTGGTAGAGACTCTTCTACGTCACCATTTCTACAATTGTTCAATTGACCTTGTAACAAATCCCAATTAATCCAGATATTATGTGCTCCTCTCGACTGACCACCAAGTAGAGCCCTGGCAGGGTCGACATCTTTTCTGTTCAAATGGAACGATCATTACACCCTTTATAGACTATTGCAAGCTTAATAGCATAACCATTTGTAATTTATCTATTTCCATGGTTAAGTGTACACGGGTTCAAGAGCCCTGTTCTTCACAAAACTAATCTTCACAGGGCTTGCAATCTAGTTCTAATTGGACCAGTACTAAAGACAGCCAGTGAAAATACCTTGTCATGCTGTTCGGTCTTCGTAACCTTCCACCAATTTTCCAGAAGTTTGTAAATGACATCTTCAGAAAACTCCTTGGACAAGCCGTTGTGGTTTGTCTCAATGACATCAAATCGTCCTGTAGTGAGATGGCCCGGTGGTAGTTGTACAACATAGCAGGCTGGCAGGGAGACAGGGGAGGGGGGCTACTGCATGTATGTGTACGTGCACAAGCAGAAGGGTCACCAGCCACATCCGCTGACCACCAATGCTAAAACAATTAAAAAAACACATTGTAGTGCCACTGCGGATGCAGACAGGCAGCTGTCCCTCTGAGCAATGCCCCTAGGCACCTAGGGTTGCAAAATACAGCCCTGGCTATAGATTTCGGCTCCTCCTCCTTTTGATACAAAAGAGCCACTAACAAATTTCTCCTTATTGCAAACAGACTGTTCTCTAAGTCTTGACTGCTTAAACAGATTGCTTGACTGAACCATTCTCTGAACACAAAAGGACAACTCCGCCAGATATGCACAACATTATTTCTTCCTTTTTATTCTTCCTGACTTTGGGAGCTTCCCACCTTTTCCCTTATGGAGCTTTGTGTGATGGGGGACCAGGAAACAGAGGAACACTGCAGGTTGAGTATCTAAGCTCTCTGTAATCCAGGACCCTCCATGAGTGTTTTTGGCAGTGGTGGGAATACTCATATGTGAGTTCCTCCTCTTTTAAGAAGGTGTTTCAAACATGACCCGGGAGTAGTAATAGGCGGTGTAGATTCTTCTGGGTCCTGAGGGGTCCTGTGTGGCACTTGTGAAATGCTAGTACAAACACAGTCTTAGACCTCAGCACTAAAGATTCCAATTTATAAAGGTCATTTCTGACTTCCAGAACCGGCTCCAGGTACAAGACTTCCCTTTTAGCAGTAGTTCCAGGACAATGATCTCCTTCTATTAACTTCAACTGGCACAGTTCACCCCTCACAGAAGTTACAGCCCTACCAGTAACTAATGTTAGAATCTGTCTGCTAACTAGGTTGTATGACACTTGAGAGACAGGAATTTTTCTAATGTCACATTTCCAAATTCAAGACATCTGTTTTAGTGTCATCCTTTCAACAAATAAAATAAAAACAGGGTGACTGGCCTCTGTTGGATCTGTCTCAATGCTATAAGGGAATAATGTCTCATTTGGAGACGTAAGGTCCGGAGCCCTTTTGATAGCATCCCTAGAGTGACGAGCTCTCCTGTGCACTTAGGTAAAGGAATGATTGAAACCCCAGCCTCTGTAAGGAACATTTAGCCCCAAAGGGTTTTCCATTGAGAATTTCTTAGTTCATGTAGTAGATGGAAGATAGGAAGCTTTTGCTAAAGCTATAATCTGTGACTGCTTTAAAAGTAAAGTACGTTTTTGTAAATAAAATGTGCTCACAGACATAGAATGAATTTTGATGGAGACAGCCTATTTTTTAATTAGATCATGCAGTAATTTGCATGTCTGTAGGACAATGTTGATTTGGTTTGGCTGAAAAGAATGTTGGCAAGATTCAGGTGAGATTTAGTAAGGTCTATTTTAAATAGATACCAGGTATTCTTCTGCAGATAATGTCAGAGGTCCTTGGGAGGGTTTAGGCCCATTAAAAAGACGCAATATGTAGTTTAAACTGGCTAAAGAGGACCTCTAACCTTTTATTAAATCAGATAATATTTATAATATGCTTGGTGTACCTCCTATTTGATTAGAGATTAGGGAAAATTTGACATTGGCATGAATCTGAATTACTTTGGGATTTGTGTTGAATTTTGCTGAAAAAGCTCACTGTCACTTACCTACATGCCAGCTTCAGCGTCACTCTTTGTAGCTCTGGAATCTGGCTTACACAGCTGATAGCATTGCTGACTTTCCCTGCATCACAGCAGGAGGGGAGCAGAGGAGGCTGGATACATTGTCACCCCAGCAAGCCGGCTTCATTCGCTATTAAGCACCCCCACCACAAGCTGCTGGACAGTAGCAACAGAAGGAGCTGGCATGCAGGTAAGTGACTTTCTCACCTCCTCACTCGGGATCCTCTGTGTGGGGGTCCCATATCGCTCTGCAGCAGGATGGGGTGACACAGATCTTTTGTCTGGCACTTCCACCACCTTGCTTCTACTGTGGGGAGCTGGAAGGAAGCACTAACGGGCAAGCTGGCTCTGCATCCTCTGCCTAGCTACATAGCGGGGTTTGGCAGGAAACCCACGTCGAAGAATAGAGTGAAATGAGGTGAGTTCTTTTTTATTCTAAGTATGTCACACACCCCGCTTCTACTTTAATAATTACGCTTGGGTAACCCACCTGCAGGTGGCGATGTTGCGGAGAAGTCTTGAAAAACAACGAGCCCCTCCCAGTCCATAAATACCTGGGACCTCCCACTCATATCCCAGTGTTCTTCTCTGCAAGATGGCGACAATACAGAAGAATGAAGTCCCCTGCAGGTAGCCGGGGTAACTCCCGGCCCCCCTCTCGGTTCTATTTCTGCCCGGCCCTTTTTTATTCCCCTTAGTGAAGCCTCCCAGTCTAGGCTGCAGGGCCGGGTGATGGTAGACGGCACCTCATGGTGCCTAGGAGTCTAGCTCCACCGCAGGCCTCATATTAGGGGGCAAAGCGGATATCCGGTCTGGTGATCCCGGATTTGGGATACCCCGTCCCTGTTCCACCCCTAGGGTGCTGGCACTCTCCCCCGCTCAGTCCACCTTTCTCCCTACGCTGGGGGGGGGGGGTGGGCCTTCTCTCATGTGTATGTGGATGTTGTGTTTCATGCTTTTACATTGTGTGTGTTTGTGCTGCCGCGCCGTGCCTTGTGTTAGGTGCTGTGTTGCGGGAGGGGCGGGTCCGGCCGCCCGTCCGCTCCCGCTTTGGCGCTGTTTTGGAGCCCGGTCAGTGGCTGGGCTCCTTGCTTCTCAGGGGAGGGGGCAGGGGTTGGACGCGTGGCGCATCCCCTGGCCGCCTCCTCTTGCCACTGGCGGCGTTATGGGCTTCAGGAGGCGGGCGGCGCTCCGTGCGGCTCGCGCTGTGCCTGTGAATGGTAGGGGGCGGGGACGGGGCGCTTCTCGCATCTCGGGCCGGCCCTCCCCTCTTCTCCTTCCTCCTGCGATGCTGGGCCTTGCTGCTCCTGCCGTCGCCGTGCTGCTGCTTGGTTTTTGGGTGAGTCTTTTCTCCTTCTTAGGTTAACTGCTCAGGTGTGGGTGTAGCTCCTGCTCCTTGCGCATAGGCGCTGTTTATTCTGTGTGCTTATGTGTGTATTGATTGGGAAACCTTGCCTGTAGTGACGTTTGTCCTTTCTTTTCCTGATACCTGGTTTGCTGTTAAAGGGGTCCCCCGGTCTTAGATACCTGGATAGTCTTAGGTTTCCCTATAAATTCTCCCACGTTGGACATTTAAAGGGGCATCCCGGGTCGCTTATGCGTAAATCCCTGGGTAATTGCGAATACCACAATTTCACCTTATGGAGGCTTACAACGATTTCGAAAATGGCCCCTCGGGGCAATCCAGGCAATGTTTGGGGTGTGGGGCTCCACTTCCAGGGGATGATGCCTTGTTCTGTATACCATGTGCACAGCGGAACATTGCGCGGATGACCGGTACGCCGGCCTCCGGCTCCTCGCCACCCGTGTCATCGCTTACCCCTCCCCGCCTGTTCCGTACCCCATGTGACGTTGTCATGGGTGGGGATTCGCAATCGGAGGTGTGTGCCAGATTGGCCAACCTTGAGAAATTGGTTTCTAATGTGGTGGCCCAGAAGGCCCCGGCTAAGCGGAAGAATCTGTCCTCGGCCGCACCGGCCTGTGAGGTTGAAGAGTGTGAGTCGTTAGACTGGTCCGTTTGCCCCCGCTTGAGGAGGGGGAGCTCTTTGAGGAATTGGATGAGGCTGACGATCAACTTTTCTTTGGTGCGGCGGGTGAGCAGGTGCGGGGGGGTGCACTTGACACCCCTTCGATCCTGGTTCAGATTTTTGATGTCTTGGCTATCACCCCTCCTGTGGTGGCTCCGCCGCCAAAAGGGGAATTATTTGAGGTGGCCAAGCCACGGTTGGAGTTTCCCCATCTAGGACATTTTGACTATGTCATCCTTAAAGAATGGGAAAAGCCTACTCGCCTTGCGGGTGTTCCGCCGGGTTGGGATAAGAATTATCCTTTTCCGGCGGACCTGGTTAAGCGATGGTCTTCTCCAACTGAGGTTGCTGCCCCGGTTTTGGGGTTGTCTAGCACTGCCGTTTTGCACTCTCCTGACTGTACTACCATCAAGGATGGTGAGGATAGACATATTGACCAGTTGGCTTGCCATGGGTTTGCCAGTGTTGGGTCGGCCTTGCGGCCTGTTTGTGCTTCGGCTCTGTTGCTGTTGGCTTCCAGGTCCATTGTCAGGGAATTGTTGACTTCTTCCGGCCTTGATCCGGCTTGTGAGGAGTTTGTCGCTCTCAAACGTTGTGAGTCATTTTTGTCTTTTGTGCTTGCCGCTCAGGATGACGCCATGGTGATGTGTGGTTGGACCACTGCCTTGTTGGTGGCTATCCGGCGGTCGATTTGGTTGCGCCAATGGGCTGCTGATTTTAATTCACAGAAGTTTCTTACGGCTCTCCCGTTTGTGGGTCTGCGCCTGTTTGGTGAGCAATTGCTTTCTGTTGTCAAGGGAGGTAAGTTACCTCAGCGCAAGACACAATGCTGTTCCCTTTGGGGGGCGGCTTCCTTTAACCCGTCCTTTCGGGTAGCCAGAGCTGGTAGGGGTTCGGCTTTCTCCGCCACCAGGGGTGCCGTTTGGAACAGGGGCAGAGGTCGTGCCCGTCCTGGTCACTCCTGGGGCTCCAAGTCCAAGCCCGCTGCCAAGCCCGCTCAGCAATGAGGGGGCGCTCTCACCCTTGCGGATGGGGGGACGGTTGCAACACTTCTCCCAGGTCTGGGACCAGGCGGTCTCGGACAGATGGATCCGGGAAGTGGTGTAGTCCGGTTACAAGCTGGAGTTCACGTCCGACCTCCTTCCCGTTTTTTCAGGTCTCGTGTGCCTTCGGATCCTCTGGCTGCGCAGGGGCTCCTGGCGGCTGTAAGGAATCTTCTGGACATGGCAGTCATTTGTCCAGTGTCTCCCTCGGCCGTGGGCCTGGGGTATTATTCCAATCTCTTCACAGTGCCCAAAGAAGACGGATCAGTTCGTCCCATCCTGGATCTGAAGTTACTCAACAGGTTTATCCGTCCCCGGAAATTTTGCATGGAAACTCTGCGCTCTGCCGTCAATTCTCTTCGGCAGGGGGACTTCATGACGTCCATAGAGTGATGACCCTCCTCAGAGCCCAAGGGCTTCGTATCGTGCCTTATCTGGACGACTTTCTCACCATGGCCTCCTCGTTCAGTCAATCGGAGACAGATACCAGGTCTGTGGTATCCACTCTGGAGAGCTTCGGCTGGATAATCAACTATCCCAAGTCCTCCCTCTCTCCTTCCAGGGTGGTGTCCTTCCTGGGATTGTCTCTGGATTCTTTCCAACACAGAGTGTTCCTTCTTCACTCCGAGGTCCTTTTGGTTCAGGAATTGACTCAGCTTCTTCTTTCCACCCCTCGCCCGTCCATCCGGCTGGGGATGAGTCTGGTGGGATTGATGGTGGCCTCCTTCGAGGCGGTTCCATTTGCTCAGTTTTACACAAGGACGCTTTGGCTTGGTCTGTTGGCGGCTTGGGACTGGTGTCCAAGGTCGTTGGATCTGCCCTTTCTGATGCCTTCCCGGGTTCGGCAGTCTCTTCAGTGGTGGATGGTTCCAGCCAATCTCTTGAGGGGCAGGTCGTTTCTGACGCCTCTTTGGGAAACTGTCACCGCGGACACCAGTCTGTCGAGTTGGGGAGGCTTCTGGAGGGATCTTCGGTTCCAGGGGCTGTGGGGGCCTCAGGAGGCCCACTGGCCCATCAATGTTCTGGAGCTGAGAGCCATTAGGTTGGTTCTGTCTCACTTGACACAGCATCTACAGGGTTTGCCGGTTCGGGGTCGGTCAGACAATCGGATGGCTGTTGCTTTCATCAATCACCAGGGAGGGACTCGCAGTTGGGGTCCCCTCAGAGAGGTGTCTCTGATCTTGGCCTGGGCGGAGATCCATGTCCCATGCATCTCGGCGGTGTACATTCCGGGAGTGAAAAACGCGGAGAGAAGGGTCTCTCAATCCCAAGTTATTTCGGTTTCTTTGCTTCTGGTGGGGGACACCGGAGGTGGACCTGTTTGCTTCTCTTGACAATCACAAACTTCCGGCATTTGTGTCTCTATCTCAGGATCCTCTGGCTCTGGCAATGGATGCCATGTCCCTGAGCTGGGGGGATCTGGAGTTTATTTGTTTCCCCCGGTTCCCATGTGGAGCACAGTGTTGCGAAAGCTGGCCTAGAAGGGGTTTTCGCCATTCTGGTGGCTCCAAGGTGGCCAAGGCGGGTGTGGTTCGCAGTCATCGTTCGGCTGGCAGTGGATTAGTTCGTTCTGCCCCTTCGGCCGGACCTGCTCACTCAGGGTCAATTACGTTACCCCAATTTACCAACGCTGGTTTTTACGGCTTGGCTGCTGAAACCTCCTTCTTGAAGGAGGAAGGCTTCTCCGATTCTGTCATTCAGACTCTTGTTAGGGCTAGAAAGAGATCTTCTTCTACCATCTACTGTAGGACTTGGAGGTCTTATATTGATTGGTGTGTGGTCAGGGCTTTGCCCTGCAGGGTCTTTTCTGTTTCTAGGATTTTGGATTTTCTGCAAACTGGGCTGGACTCGGGTCTCCAGCTGAGTACCTTAATGGGGCAGGTATCTGCTCTGTTTGTCTTCTTTCAGAAATCCTTTGCGCTTCATCCTTTGGTCAAGACCTTCTTTCAGGGGGTTACGCATGTGCGGCCTCCTAGGAATCCTATGCTCCCTGTTTGGGATTTGAATCTGGTTCTGTCTGCTCTTCAGGGCCCTCCCTTCGGGCCTTTGCAGGATATTGCTCTTTCTACGTTGACTCAGAAGGTTGCGTTTTTTGGTTGCCGTCACCTCTGTTCGGCGTGTCTCGGAGTTGGCGGCCTTGTCGATTCCGGCTCCTTACTTTGAGAGGCATCAGCACAATCCGGACTTTCTTCCTAAGGTGGTTTCTGCCTTTCTTCTTAACCAGGACATTGTTCTTCCTTCCTTGTATCCTAAGCCTAGGAATGACAAGGTGAGGGTTTTGCATTGTCTGGATGTGGTACGCTGCGTGATGTACTATTTGCTTGCTACATCCTCTTTTCGTAAGACTGAGGTCTTATTTGTGGTGCCCTGTGGGCCTAGGGAATGTTTGGCTCCGGCCAAGTCTTCCATTAGCAAATGGATTTGTCAGGCTCTTATTGGGGCCTATTCTGCTAAGGGGAAGGTTCCCCCTTTTCGTATTGCTGCTCTTTCTCCTCGTGCTGTTGGAGCGTCTTGGGCTCTTCGGCACCAGGCTTCTGTTGAACAAGTTTGTAGGGCTGCTACTTGGTCTTCTGTTCACACCCTTTCCAAGTTTTTACATGGTTGATGTGCGGGCTTCAGCGGATGCTGTGTTTGGCCGCAAAGTTCTGCAGGCTGCAGTGGTTTGAGTTATGCATTGTTGTCTTGTTGGATACCCGCCCTTTGTGGACACTGCTTTTGGATGTCCCAAGCGTAATTATTAAAGTGGAAGCGGGGTGTGTGACATACTTAGAATAATACCATTTTGTGAATACTCACCTGTAAAATGGGTATTATAAGTATGTCACACACCCCGCTTCACCCGCCCTTTTTGGTATCCTGGATCTTTATATGGTGAAGCTTTGTTTCCATTTTGAGGGTTACCGTTGGATTGTTCCTGGTACCTTGTCTTTACTGCTGTTTGAAAACTGGGATATGTGTGGGAGGTCCCAGGTATTTATGGACTGGGAGGGTTGTTTTTCAAGACTTCTCTGCAACATCGCCACCTGCAGGTGGGTTAACCCAAGCGTAATTATTAAAGTGGAAGCGGGGTGTGTGACATACTTATAATACCCATTTTACAGGTGAGTATTCACAAAATGGTATTTTCTTTGAGCGATTCGCTCATCTCTACATGGGGGATTTGGCTGCTTTAATTTATTTTCAGAGACCAGAAAAACTGACCCAGATTTCCCCATAGATCTAAAAGTAACGCACATTGTAAGAACTTGCCCCACAGGGGATGAGGCGTTCCCAGAACTATGTTGTACGGAATAAGACACATCTATTACAGGGCCAGAAAAATCTGGCTGCTGTTCCTCGCTTCTCCCTTCTTCCAAATCTAAACATAGCAAACACACCAATGGACAAGGAATGATTAAGGGTGTTTTTTTTACTGCGTGTGTGACTTTCAGAGCAGAGGATGGTCAAAGAGTAATGCTTTAATAGCTTACGTCAAAAGAATTGAACAACTTCGAAGCTTAATTTAACGTATTTGTCATTCGGAAACATCTTTACGCGTCTCTAAATTACGAACTTGATTATTGGCAACCTTACCCTGATTGATTAATTGAATGGCTAAATTCACATTACTGATTGGATTGCTGGAAGCTGGAATCTGATTAAGTGTTTTAACTTGCTTGTTTTATTGCTGTTATTATTGATTTGACTAAATACTATGACCAAAGGCAAATCAGTTATCTTTTACTTGTGGGTCAATTATTTTTGCACAATTTTATTTATTGGCATTGGTGGAAATAATAAAAATCCTCTACTTTTGAAAGGACAGTACTAATACTTCCAGAAAGCTTTTATGACAAGCATATTTGAAACCCAATGCAACAAATATAGCAATCCCTCAAAAATATCCACCTGGACCACTAGACCTGAGTAAATTCTCATTATACCTGAACAACATACTCCTATTTTTACCAAAATGTATGTTGCTACCTGCGCAGGGGCACATCCTAATTGCCCCCACCATTGCTATATCAAATAAAAATTACCATTCAAATCTCTTTCCCAGCAAAACAAACCTTTTGCAATTGGCCACCTTGTTTACATGAAGCCTGATTTAGAGCCTCACCATAAATGTTCAGTTTTTGTCGGACACTCGTCTGGTTCACAGCCGCATCCCGAGACTTTCTTGCCCAGGCATAAACAATTGTAAGTGCTTGGCATACGCATATGGTTTAGCCAAGCATTTAAAGTTTTGGTTGTCGAACTCATCCCAAGTTTGTACCTGATTTCAGCCATTTGTTGCCGTACATGGCTGTCACTGGCACTCCGGCATACGTAGATGGTGTTTGTTTTTTTAAACCTCGCTGCTCCCCACCTGCAATCCCATGTTAGTGTGCCTTACCTCCTCTGTGTTGGCTCTTGGCGGGGTATCCCATGTAGTGTTCCGTGTGACTTAGCTTTTGCCAGTTGGTTCCTGGTGGGGCTTCCCATGTAGTGTGCCTGGCTGTCGTGTCACTTACCTTCTCCCAGTTGTTTACTTCCGGAGCATCCCCTGTTGCATCCCCGCACTGTCACTCACCTTCTCCCACTGTGTTTTCACCTTCTTCCACCTCCTCTTTTCTGACATCCTCACCCACCCCTGTTTGACTTGCTGCTGGCGGAAGGAGACCATCTGGTCCATCTAGTCTGTCCTTATTTGTATACCTTATGTACTCTTGATCTTTGTATAGATGTGTGCTTATCCCAGGCACGATTAAATTCACTGACTGTCAATTTTTCAACTACCTTTGATGGAAGTTTGTTCCAAGCATCTACTACTCATTCTGTAAAATAATATTTTCTAACATTGCTCCTGATCTTCCTTCCGACTAGCTTTAGGTTGTGCCCCCTTGTTCTATCATAAAGTTTTCTTCTTAAAAAACTCCCCTCAACCCTATTGAATCCTTTCACGTATTTAAAGGTCTCAATCATGTCCCCTATCTCCCTTCTTTCCTCCAAACTGTACAAATTAAGTTTTCAAGTTTAAGCCCTTCTGCCATTTTTGTTGCCAGCCTTTGGACCCGTTCTATTCGGTCTTTTTGTATGTAAGATATCCTAAACTTCACACAGTATTCTAGCTGTGGCCTCACCAGGGCTCTATACAGTAGGTCTTTTTGTAGGTAAGATCTCCAAAACTGTACACAGTATTCTAGCTGTGGCCTCTCCAGGGCTCTATACAGTGGCATCACAACCTTCCTCTTCCTACTGGTGATGCCTCGAGCTATGCAGCCTTGCTTTTCCCACTGCCTGGCTATACTGTCCAATCATCTTGCAGTTATTAGTAATCAGATGCACCCTCCCCATTGAGGTGCAGTGACTCTATACCATGATACCAATGTCTCCCAGTCTTGCCAATCGCACATTTAGATTGTCAGTGTTGGCTTCCAAATGTGCAATTCACACACATCCGGAACATAAGTATGCCCCCTCAACCGATTGCTCAAGCAATGCATACATAGCACAAGATGTACACTAGACAGCATTGTTAGGCATGGCGCACAGTATCAATTTGTTGGAACACAAATCCCTTTATTAAGTGAAGAATTTACAAACACTTAAATAAAACTCTGGATTCAAAGGCACTTCTGCTTGTAACTTCTGCTGTAACTCACACTTACCAAACAGCACTTAACAGACTCAGCCTTCCAGAGCCAGCTCCAAGAGTTGTGGGCTCCCTTATAAATCACCTGCTTCAATTAGGCCTCAGCAGGAATCCAGGAGATACATATTAAAAAAAAAAAAAAAAAAAAAAAAAAATATATATATATATATATATATATATATATATATACATTTTTGCCACCATTAACACACACACATTTTCAAGAATAAACCTACTATAGTTTACACTATTTTTATTTACCCAGTGAGTCTTAAAGGAGCCACGGCACTCAAACCAGTTAGCTTGCTGACCAACCTACAATCTGTCTCTAAACTTGGTTAAAAACAGAGGGCTTGGTCACACACATCTGCAGAAGTATACTTAAGCTGCACCCCCAGGGCCAAGGTGCCCCTGTGAGGTGCAGTCCTAACTCTAATCTCTGAGAGCCCCATTTGGGACATACAATGCAATAGATAAATTGGGAGCAGGCTTACCTGAGGTTGCTCTAAACCTCAAGTGCAAGCCATGGGGTGGAAGGGTCAAAGACCTTGCAATACAGCCTAGACCCCACACCGCATTTGCTTGCACAAATTGCCCTGTTAACGTGCACCTCCCAGGTTATAAAATGGTCTGAGCGGCTGCCACCCCTCCTTTTTTTACCTAGTGAGCCCAGTTTCCCACAGCTTACCACAGGATTTTCTGATTTAACTCTTAACAATCAGCATTTAATAGAGTCAGCCTTCCAGAAGAAAGGCATTTGTTTTGTTTACATTGCTTTGCTCCAGCCTTGCAGCAACCACTCAGCAAGCAGACTTGCCTCCACCTGCACCAACCCCTGTGGCTCCAACAGCACCGTCTCACGTGCCTCCCCCAGAACCAACGTCAAGAACTTGCCCATCCAACAGCCCCCCCCCCCCCCCCCCCCCCAGTGATGGACATGGGGAGATTCAGGGTTTCATTAATAAAGACATTTAGACTTAGTAGCAGTTACTACCCAACAGCTACAAAACAAGATTAGTCATTACATTGTTTTACATTATTACAGCCAAGGATTTGTCTTAATCGTAATTAATCTTACTTAATTAAGTAATCTTAATTTTATTGTAATCAGCTGTTATACATTGTAAAGTAGCCATGAGCCTACTTTTGGAATGTAAATAGTTTACAGCTATCATACATTGCAATGTGATGTGTGTATCGCTCTGTGTGAAGTTTGTCTCCTCTGTATTTAACATATTTTACGCCATATAAGACACATCTGCCCAAAAGACACACCTAGGATTTGGAGAAGGAAAATGAGAAAAAAATATTCTAAGCCAAATGTTGTGCTAAAACACCCAATTACAGACAGTGTGGCATTCCCTCATTCCATTCCTATAGGCAGTGTGGCATGCCCCCCTCCCATTTCTATAGGCAGTGTGGGATGCCCCTATCTCATTCACATAGGCAGTGTGGGATGCCCCCATCCCATTCCCATAGGCAGTGTGGCATGCCCCCCTCCCATTCCCATAGGCAGTGTGGGATGCCCCCATCTCATTTACATAGGCAGTGTGGGATGCCCCCATCTCATTTACATAGGCAGTGTGGCATCCCCCCCATCCCATATAGGCAGTGTGGCATCCCATTCCCCATTCCCATATAGGTTGTGTGGCATCCCATTCAGGTAGTGTGGCATCCCATTCCCCATTCCCATATAGATAGTGTGGCATCCCATTCAGGTAGTGTGGCATCCCATTCCCATATAGGTAGTGTGGCATCCCATTCAGGTAGTGTGCAATCCCATTCCCAATTCCCATATAGGTAGTGTGGCATCCCATTCAGGTAGTGTGGCATCCCATTCCCATATAGGTAGTATGTCATCCCATTCCCCATTCCCATATAGGTAGTGTGGCATCCCATTCAGGAAGTGTGGCATCCCATTCCCCATTCCCATATAGGTAGTGTGGCATCCTATTCCCCATTCCCATATAGGTAGTGTGGCATCCCATTCCCCATTCCCATATAGGTAGTGTGGCATCCCATTCCCCATTCCCATATAGGTAGTGTGGCATCCCATTCCCCATTCCCATATAGGTAGTGTGGCATCCCATTCCCCATTCCCATATAGGTAGTGTGGCATCCCATTCCCCATAGGCAAAAGTAAAAAAAAAAAGTAAGCTCACCTTTTAATCCTTCCTGCTGTCCCCGCCGTCTTCACACACAGACACACGGCTTAGTGTAGTGGTGGGCGTGGCCGATGTTCGAGCGTCGGCCACCCCCACCGCTGTATAAGGCTGTGTGTTCATACAGGCGCCGCAGAGGAGGCGTCAGATACTGCTGCCTCCGCCGCTTCCTCGCTCTCTGCAGCGCCAGCACACAGCGCGAACACCCGGCCTTGGTATAGTGGTGGGCGTGGCCGATGCTTGAATGTCAGCCACGCCCACCACTTTAACAGGCCGGTGTCTGCGTGTGCTGGCGCCGCGGAGAAGGTGCATCCGCCACTTCCGGCACAGCGTGAGTGATGGAGAGGTGAGTTAAATTTTTCCTTATTATTTATTTTTTGCCCACATTGGCACTTTTGGGGGAAAATAAGTGCATCTTATAGGGCGGAAAATACGATACATATAATCTTGAGATTCTTTGAAATGGTTTATTTTACACTGTTACCAGGGGAGATAAGGTAGGAGGAAGTTATTGTCTATCTTTAGGGACCTTAAACTCAGGAGCAAATTAACAGATAAGCTGACAGACAGAGTCCCTTAACACATCAGCTCCCCTCAGTTGACAAATCTAGGAGCATTTTACATAGGCAATACGTGTCAAGTATTCTTTCATGTTCCACAGGGTTTCAATCACCCACACACCTTCCATCACAGTTCTCCTACTCTAAGTTACAGTAGTTCCTAATAGAGTTTTTAGAAGATTATTTGGCCAACAATGGTAAAATCCACTCTGCTTTAAGACTCTACCAGACAAGATGCATGGTGCATCCTTTTGTGCCTAAAAATAGTAAAGTGTGTACTTAACTGCATTAAAGAAAAATGGTTTCATGAAGAAGCTGAGATAATGGTGCTTGTGTTTAAACTCAAAGACTCTCCTGATATACTGCATACCAGTCACAGTATTTTAACCGATAAACTGTCTTTCCTTTTAGAATAGTTGCTGCACTCCAAGTTCTGATTAATGTAAAAACTCATTAAAAGATACAATGCAGATCTCTGCTCTTTTGTTGAAGGACATCTCAATGTGCCCACTGAAATTGTTTATTTAGTTTGCCTATTTTCGTAAAGGGTTTGGCCATTTGAATTTCTGTTTAACTAATGTTTGTTTTAATCTACACATAGAATATCTGTCAGCGTGAGCCAATGGAAGCGTGGGCAGTTTCACATAGAATCCCCTGCTGGGAACTGCGGGGAACAAATCCAAACTAAACTGAACTTAAAAAACTATTACTATTAATAATCTAGGCTCGGAGTATGAATTGGAATAGGTTTGTAACTGTTTATTTAATAGATATATAAAATAAATAAAAAAATGTTATTAAAAATATGTAAAATGTTATTTTTTATATGTCAGTGTTAGAAACTGCAAAATCTATTTAGCACAAACATGAATGATTGTTACGCATTTGAGAGGCCCAGATCCTAAAATAAATGCATAATATTACTACCTGGCTCCAAGACTAAAAGACTTTGATCATAATAAGAGATTAAAAATCTGCCTTGCTGACAATTTGGCTCCCTCATGGGCATACATTAAGTTATTTGTTTAATTAATTAAAATGCTAGAGATGCTACCTGATGGATGTGATCAATTGCATTAATTACTACTATCGATCCACTATGATTTGCTTCAATTGTGTCACGATAGCTCACCCACCACATCTTCACTCCAATGGTATCCTCGGGCGGCACACTAAGCTGCCAGTCTCAGGCGCCGACTCGACAGTGCTTCCACCTCCCATCTCTGAGAGACCTTTGTACCCTCCGGCAGTGCTACAGGCAATGCAGCTGCCAGAGGCTAGTTTGAAGGGGTCAGTGATCTCTGAGAATATTGATTGGGCTAGAAACAAAGGAGGGGTGGCAGCCGCTCAGACCATTTTATAACTAACCTGGGAGGTGCACGTTAGCAGGGCAATTAGGATACAAAAGTCTTAAAGGAGCCACAGCACTCAAACCAGTTAGCTTGCTGACCAACCTACAATCTGTCTCTAAACTTGGTTAAAAACAGAGGGCTCGGTCACACACATCTGCAGAAGTATGCTTAAGCTGCACCACCAGCGCCAAGGTGCCCCTGTGAGGTGCAGTCCTAACTCTAATCTCTGAGAGCCCCATTTGGGACATACAATGCAATAGATAAATTGGGAGCAGGCTTACCTGAGGTTGCCCCAAACCTCAAGTTCAAGCCATGGGGTGGACAGGTCAAAGACCTTGCAATACAGCCTAGACCCCACACCCCATGTGCTTGCACAAATTCAAAAGAAAAAAAGGAGGGGTGGCAGCCGCTCAGACCATTTTATAACTAACCTGGGAGGTGCACGTTAGCAGGGCAATTAGGATACACAAGTCTTAAAGGAGTCACAGCACTCAAACCAGTTAGCTTGCTGACCAACCTACAATCTGTCTCTAAACTTGGTTAAAAACAGAGGGCTCGGTCACACACATCTGCAGAAGTTTGCTTAAGCTGCACCACCAGCGCTAAGGTGCTCCCGTGAGGTGCAGCCCTAACTCTAATCTCTGAGAGCCCCATTTGGGACATACAATGCAATAGATAAATTGGGAGCAGGCTTACCATGCCCCCAAGGGGTAAGATTTATAACTTGATCCAGCCTGCGGAGTTAGAGATGAGAGAATACTTTTCTGATAATTTGAAGAAGGGTTCTATCCGTCCATCTACCTCGCCAGCAGGGGCGGGTTCCTTCTTTGCCGAGATTTGAATAAAATTACTGTTAAGAAAAGGTACCTTTTGCCTCCCATCGAGGACCTCGTTTACCAAGTAATCTGCACCCAAATTTTCACGAAATTGGATCTCAGGGGAGGGTACAATCTTATTCCCATTCGTCATGGGGATGACTGGAAAACTGCCTTTAATGTTAAAGATGGGCACTATGAATACCTGGAATAATGCCATTTGGATTAACAATGAACAATTTATATAGGTTTTTCATTAAAGGGTTCTTGTATATTGTTGCTCCATAAACAGACCTAACCCCTAAAGATGCCCTTCAGGAGGAATGGCCCTCTTTGGCTTCAAACCCTGAAGGAGGCCTCAGTGGACTCGGCTCCAGTGGTTATTCATCCTGATGTAAGTCATCCATTCATTGTCAAAGTTGATGCTTCCAAACTTGGCGTAGGTTTTATCCTCTCTCAGTATTCCGGCATTCCCAAATGACTGCACTCTTGCTAGTGCTTCTCGTGTAAATTCTGTTCAGCTGAACAGAATTACGATGTGGGGAACCGTGAGTTGCTAAGTGTGGCATTCCAGTGAAGGCAATGCATTATTGCCCAATTTATCTACCTCGCTGGAACCATTTCAGGCGGATTCACCTCTGGGTAAACCACATTGTCGATATGTTGCACACTATATGCATTTATCGGTATTGCATGAGTTTCATTATGCTAAAATATTGGGTAGTTTTGGCAGCCGGAAAAACCTAGGGCTTGCTAAGCGTCATGTATGGTGGCCTACTATTAGAGGTGATGTCACTGCCTTTTTCGAAGCATGTTCAGTGTGTGCTCAGGACAAGGGAACCCATAAACCTTCTGCTGGGCTACTTTGGAAATCCCTAGCATGGGCCCATGTCTTTATGGATTTCATTGTTGATTTACCCAAGTCACAAGAGTCACACAGTAATTTGGTTTGTAGCTGATCTTTTCAGTAAAATGGCGCATTTTGTCCCCTTGCCCAAACACCCATCTGCCCCGGAATTGGCTCAATTATTTATCTTGCGCTGTTATGTGTCGGACTGCTAAGAAAGGTGGCCTGAGTATACTGACTTCACAGAATTTGCTTTTAACAATGCACCCTTGCGATGGGTGTTTTTTGCCGTTCTTTTGTAATTATGGTAAGAATCCCAAGGCTTCTTCTCTTTCTGCCCTTTCTCCAATTTACCAGGAGGAATGGCTTCAAGAAAGAGCCAATATCTGGACTAAGGTCCAGAGAAATTCACAAGAAGCTATTAAGGCGATGTTACCTTTAAAATCGATCTTCCCTTGTCTATTAAGATTCCCAAAGCTTATAATGTATCTTTATTGAAACCTGCTGACAATGTTCAGGTGTCTTCCTCACCCCCCTTATTCGTGGAGAATGAACCTGAATATGAAGTCAATAACATTTTAGACTCTAGATGGGTGTATTTAATCTATTGGAAAGGTTTTGGTCCTGAGGAGAGATGTTGAGTGGCAGCCAGGGGTGTTCATTCAGATACTCTAGTTAGAAAATTCCATAATCACAACCCAGATAAACCTGGTAAGGGCCCTGAGGCCTCAAGGGGGGGGGGGTGGTAGTGCCATGATGGCTCACTCACCGCATCCTCGCTCCAGCCGGTGTTTGTGTTTTATCCGGAATTGACCTTTTGACCTTGGCATCTCTGAACTTTTGTTGCCGACCTTGGATTTCTTGACCTTGTCTCTATATGCTCCTTTTGGTACCTTCTGAGCTTGCCTATGTTCATCCCTTTGTTTTATTCCTGTTAGACTGATTTATAGTGTATGTCCCTTGCCTCATCTGACCTGCTGTGCACTCATGTAGATGCTCAACCACCGTGTCCATTGAGGCCTGTTTGTGGTCCGGCAAATAGGGGCTTGTCTATAGGTGAAGCCAGCAGCAGAGATTGGGTCTTATCTACTAAGCAGGACCTGCTAACTGGCGGGCCTTACAAGTTGCAGTTCATAGTGGCCTTGAGCAGTTGCTCATGCTAAACTATAAAATTCCCCTTCTTTGCTTTCACTAGCCTATGCCATCATAAGCTTTATTTGCTGTGTGAGGTTTTCTTGGTTCTTCAAGGGTCCTTGGTACCATGGTTTGGGGGTGTGCTGACAGTCTCTAATCACCTTTGCAGGAGTGCAGTCTCTTAGTGAAAGTTAATTTATTTATTAAAGTATCACCTACACAATATCTGTTCCAGTTTATACAGATGGATTCAGCATGTACTTGTGGAGCACACTCTTCCCAATCCAGCCACATGTCTGTTCCCCCTTCATTGGTTAGAGGCTGGTGGCAGCACAGTCAGTTCCCTTATTTTTAGAATCCATAGGCTCCTAGGGCAGATGCCTGGCCTATGCTTCAGTAGTTTCTGAGTTTTAATCTTTTTTACACACTACAGCTCTTTGTTTCAACTTCTACCCAACAACAACCAGTCTGAAGTATTTAATTTCTTTATATTAGTTCTGGTCTCTCCCAGCCTACCAAAGGTATCCTCTAAGACATAGGCTAGACCATATGAGAAAATCCTTGAAGAACTGTGATTCCAGACACATTCCTAGGTATTACATTTCTAACTGAAATGTAGCGAAGCGGCACGGGCGGCCGCGAACGTAGGTGTCCCCTCTGCCAGTCCCCGCTCCTCATTACACGTGACTCACCCGTTGCCAGGCTTTGGTTTGTTGATGCAATTGTTTTTATGCCTTTTGTAATCACAGCTTTTGTTGGTTGGCCTTGACTTAAACGCTTTATATTGCTTGCTCACAGGTGTCCATGACCATTTAGCTTAGGACACATATTTTCATTTGCACTTAGTCACTTTTTCAATTTTTCACTGTTAGACAGTAGGTTCAATAGACATCAATTGTGTTTGTGTATTTAATTTTAAATATGATTCTTAATGTTGTGATTTTTTATGCACTGTCACTTTAATATGTGTATATTTGATTAGGTACTTACATTTTGGTATTTTGTGCCGGCACAAAAGATTATTTGTTAAAGGGTTTCTCTATACGTGTTGACATTTAGGAGTTATCCCAGGAATTAATATGCTGTGTTTCCGCAGCACTGGATGAATTTTGGGGTGTCGCAGTGTTTTTAATGTGTTAGTCTTGTAAATTGTATGTTATGTCTTGTGTGTTTTGATCCTCAATAAATGATATATTGAATTTGATTTTTGACATTTGTTTGGTGCTTCTGTTCCTTAGGCCTATGGGCTGTGTCCCATGAGCCTAATTTTGGTCTCACATTTCTAACTGAACTGGGAGAATCCCTGAGCCCCAATGTAGATATACAAAGCCCTTGGTGTATTAAGGCTCACCATGCAATCTATCTCTGCGAGTACTGCTAATCTAGGGATTTCCACTAACTCTACCACTAACCACTACCAGACTTACCCATCACATCCCTCTTCAGCTGACCACAAATATGTCCAAGGAAGGGATGTGCTGCCACTGCTCCCCAGCCCTGCAGTAAGTAGTGAGTAGCTACTTATTCAACTGATACAAGCACCCACAGGACAGGTTCTACGTCTCGAAAGTTTTGGTAGCAACCACCATCTTTTTGGTTTCTATAATCTCAGTATCTTATTATTAATTAACCATGTGTTTTAATCAAGGAATTATAGACAAGCTCCCCCTACACATTTGCTCTGCACCCTAAACATATAGTAAAGGGTGAGAATCGCAATCATCCAGGAAGCCAACCACCTGCTTGTCAATCCAAACTTTTGCAGAGTGAATTATTTTAAAGCAGTACTGTACAGAACATAAGGGCAGGGAGCGCTTTAAATGAAATAGCAGAAAAAAACAAAAAAACAACAATCCAAACAATTTCAGGAGCTAGACTTTTCTGTAGACCCCAGCTTTAACTCTTCTCCTGGTGGGAATAAAATCCAGGGGTGAAAGGTTCAATTCCACTTTTGCAGTCTCCAGAGCCAGCCTTGGTGGAGCAGCAGCATTAAAGTGGAAGTCCAGTCTCAGGATAATCCTGCCCTGCCACCCTCCCCCTGGTGCTGAGGCAGGACGGGGGGGGGGTTATACAAGATAAAGAAAAACTCGCCCTCAGTCCAGCATCATGTTCTGCGGCTGCCGCAAGATACAAAGTGGCATCCGATGCTATGGGCACACTTATGCCTGCCCATTCAATTGAATTGGTGACAGAGCCATGCACAGAGTGCTTTCCCCCCAAGATGGCGGCATCCAGGACCTGGAGCGATGGGAAACTGTCGCAGGATCACAGGTGAGGTGTTTTTTTTCTGCCTCAACAATACATATCAGAGAAATTGCAATAGCAATAAGATGTTATTACAGCATAGGCTGACTCAAAGGACAGGCCAATGGCGTTAAGTAGATCTCCCCTTAAACGAAGAATGATACACTCAAAGCCTGTCATCCCTGATTCCTCTTTTTCATTCAAAAGAAAAAAAAACAAGCTGAGCTGTTTTTTTTTTTTAAATGAAGGATGTACAGTATAAGTTACCCCCTTCTTGTTATTTAACATATTTATGAGGATTTTTATTCTGAGGCAATATTTTGCGATAGTTCTTCTTTAATAGTATTTTTTAAGCATTTACATTTGTATTATTGTTGTCTGAAATATATAAAACCCTTGGTAGGTCGCGGGATTTAACAAATTACCAGATTTTCCAACTCACCAATGTACAGCATTTATTCACAAAGGTAGTGCAGTTTTAGCAAATCATTAGGGAAAGGGGAATCACAGCTCGACACTTAGTCCATATATCTTCAAGGCAAAAAGAGAGAATATTCTCCAGTGGGACCTGCCCAGAGGGTCTTCTGCTTAGCAGAGAAAAAGAAAGGGGCAAGCACTCCTGCATAAAACAGACAGGCGTTGTATCCAGGTTGCTTAGTCATCACTTATTCCCCTGGAAAAGCTGAGAAAGCAGAGCTCCGACCAAACAGTTTGCACGTCTCAGAGATCATCTATCTTCAGAGAACCTTCCTTCTGGCTGTCCATATAGCCTGCCTGACTCTTCAGCGCTATGAAGCTGTTCAGAGGTCTGCCGTCAATAGGTGATACGCTCAATACGAGTGCAGTAAAGTTATGGCATGGCTCCAAAACATACATAAATACCTCTGTGTAAAGTTCTTTAAAAATTAATGGTACATCATTTATTCATCAGTAAGTAGTAGATCTAATTTTAGTAATGGGGGAATTACTAGAAAGCAAGATGGAAATAAGCTTATTAAATGCACATAATTTAGACGGGTTTGCTTCTTTAATAAATGTTTATTAATGATGAAGTGTAGAGCAAGCATGTTTAAATTTCAGGGTATATGGAGCACAGCTGTGCTTTGGAGTAGCCCCTGAAGAGGAATGCTTAAATGGAGCTGAGCAAACTGGAATCTGCTAGTGATAAGCTGCCTCTATTCTGTTAGTGTAGTTCTGCCGAATAATATGTAATATTCTTCTCTGGGCAGTTTCTACACTTAATAAAGCACTCAGGATGAGGAAAAAAATCTCCCACCATAGTAGCCATCCCTGTATTATAAGTGATTAGTTAGAGAGGGAACAATCTGGTTTGGAAATCTCCCTGGCGGTTAGTCCCCAGTATCCGTCATTTGGCACTCCTGAATACTGATACAATAACTCTGGTCACTACAAAACATTTTTTTTTAAATAAAAAATAACTCACTGTTGCAGCTTTTTTCTTCATCTGTCCCCTGCTGGGCAGCATCCTCTCCGCCAATTTGAGGGCTTTCTCCTGGTCCGTTGGCTGTCATAATCTTCATGCTGGGGATTGGCTATTGTAGCCACTCTGCCAGCATCTGTAGTGATGAAGGACACATGTTCTCTCTCCTTCCTTGGTGGATGCCCGGGATTTTAACGGTCTGATCCAGGGGTGTAGCTAGGGGGGAGCAGGGGGGCACTTGCCCCGGGTGCAGCAGGTCAGGGGGGCACCAAAGGGGGGCTTAAGAAGAAGTAGGGGGCACCATTTTGAATATTTGCCCCAGTGCCAGAAAGCCTAGCTATTCCTCTGGTCGGACCAGCCCATGACATCTTTGCTGAGCCACACAACGTGATGTCTGGTCCGGTGATGAGTGCACTCCAAGGCTAAGCCTATATATAGAATTGCATATACAGGTCATGGCCAGGTGGATTTGGCCAACTCAATACTACTGACTTGAGGGGTTGTTGGGCAAGGTCCAGAGGAAAACTAGGAAGATATTGTATGTGGAGTATAAGGCATCAGCACAACTGGCCCCAAAACTGTTTGGCCCACTGGGAATTCTCCAAGGTCTCCCTGTGGCCAGTCCACCCCTGGATTCAGATGAGGCTGCTGCAAAAGCATATCCCCATGAGCAGAAGAGCAGTGCCCCATAGACCAGAAGGGGGTGCACAACCCAGGGGAACTGCTACCCGGAGGGGGGGCAGAAAAAAAAATGACAAAAGTGAGTTCTTTTTTTTAAATGTATTTCTTTTTTGATGGTTGGTGAACTGATAAGGGGTCCAAGGTACCCCTATACCTATTGACCAGGTAGTGATGGGTGACATGCCACCTGCCAGCATCGGTAAGTGGCATGCTGGATAGTTTGACCCGGATCTTGCCAGTATCCAGGATGATGCAAACTGGAGCGAAACCGCAAGATCTGTGTCAAATCTAGCTTCGGTCCAGTTCAGAAAACTATCACTCCACACCATAAACCCAATAATCATAATAAGCAGAGATCAAGCAGAGATCAAGCTGCCCCTCGATACAATAATTTATATGCAGAATGCAAGTGGACTCCTCTAAAAAATAAATCAATCAACTTTGAGGAAGGCCTGGCACTGACCTGCGCAGAGTGCAGCGTGGGAAGAATGTTCTTACATGCCCTTGGCATATGCATTCTGCTCCCCATCATGAGCATCTCAGGCAGGGGACATAGGCGTCCCATGTCACTATCTTGGAGGGGTGGGGAGCAGAATGCAGAAGCAGAAGTGTAAATATGACAGCATGCTTCCCAGCCACACTTTGCCTTTGTCAGTGCGCCACCTCTTGTCACTACACACACAGAGGGAAATTTAAAGTACCCAGGAGGTGCTCCGATAAAATTAAGGGGGTGCCGCCACAGCCAGAACAAAATACTCAGCAATGAGCTTGGTGTCCCCTGCCTTTCTGGTGTCCAGGCCAAGTAACTGCCCTGATTCTGGTTTTGCATCCCATTAAAGTCTATGGGGAAGAATATGCTGTATTTTGGGGTCTCTAGAAAGCAACTAAAGCAATCATGCCCCCCCCCAAAAAAAAATTGCATGGAAAAATACATCCAGGAAAGATTGTTCTAATAAAAAACAAAAATATCAGAGGGCCTGGAGTAGAAGGAGACTCCCTCTTCAATAACTTTAAAAAATCTCTCTGTAAAGCTAACTTTACTGAATACACACACATACATAAACTGACAAAATAAAGTATTTTATTACTTTAATTCCCCCCCCCCCCATGCTGCTTTTGAAGCCATACTGTGGAAGCAGGGTGTGGAGAAGAGCTGCCCCTCGGCCGTCTTTTTGAAGATCGCTCCTGCTTCTGACATCTTGCTCCCCGCTGCAGGGAGGGGCTATTTACACTAGAAGAGTAAGCTGACTTCTACTCACTTGCTGGTAAAAAATAGCTCCTCCCTGTGGCAAACTACGGTTCTAACCAACCGGCTCGCTCATCCCTAGCACAAAACTAGTGGACATGTATTGATTCTGATAAAGGGTGCTGCTGCATGTGTCAGTATAATGGTATTAGATTTACTCACCTACTTTGTGTTATCTTTGGTCTCAATAGATTTTTATTAAATTAATAGTTTATGTATGACATAACATGAAACAGCTGAAAAACAACTGACAAAACAGTGTGGGCCTAATCAAATTACTAATCATTGCCATAGCAGATGCACTTACATATCACATTTATAATGTAATGAAAACATAGGGTAAGAATAAGTTACTAATGAAGGCAAAGTAGTCAAATAGTACTACAGTTACTTAATCAAACATCCCAACCTTATAACTTATAACAAGAAGGTGAAACCGCTCTTTAGCCTATGATATTCTAAAACAGGTATCATTGTAGTCGGTATAGTTTATGGACCTTACTACCCACAAACCTGAATGTCAGAATCTTGATAACCAGCGAATTGGTCATATCAGTATTGAGTTGGGAAACATAGATCATACTTTTTTAACATTTGCAGGCACTACCTGAGGGATACCTGGTACATGAAGAAGAAACAAAGGAAAAGAGCATAAGTGATGTGGAACTAAGGCCGATAATAACTCTTACAGCTCTGGGAACAGTTAATTTTGCAATCCATTCAGATGGTTCTGAAGAAGTGGAAATTAGTGTTGCCAATACAGATGCTTGAAATTACACCACCATTGCTAAACTGTCATTAGAAACTGTGTGCAAATGATCTTGGATAGAAACTTTTAAAAGTCCTACACATCAGATGTTCATGTCAACAGGACTATATAGGTCGTTTGCATACAAGATGGAGGAAGAGAAGAAACTGCATACTGCATACCTCATACTGAACTTTGCCTGTTCTGGCTGAAGTCCGTGTTCGGGTTTAGGAACCTCGAATGTTCGAGTTCGGTGTTTGCGCAAATATTCAAAATCTGGTTGATTTTTTCAACCAGCTTCACCTAAAGGGTGCTAACACAGGAAGCTGCTGTACAACTTACCTGAGCCCTGATTCAGTTCCTGGTCAAGGTCGACGTTCCTGTTAAATGGGCTACAGCCAGGGCCATTGAAAGATGGCCGACGCTCCCATGAGTGAGGACAGCTGGCACTAGGAGTGTCCTTACTCATGGGAGCAGTGGCCATCTTTCTGTGGCCCCGGCCGGAGCCCATTTATAAGGAAAGTTGACCAGGGACCGGATCGGGGTTCAGGTAAGTTGTACAGAAGTGCTTTCTGCTGCACACTGTGCACATAACACTCCCCACCATAACAATTTTTATTATCCCCAAATCTGCCTCTGCCTCTGGCTTGACAAGAGCCCCCCCCCCCATCCGCATGGTTAAGGAGGGGAAGGCAAAGGGGTCCCCAGAGGCAGAATCACCCCCAAAGTTCGGGTCCCCATTTAATTCAACAGTGGCTTGGGTTAGGGTTTGGGTCCTCAAACCCAAACTTTTATTCCAATTTTGGCCAAACTTGCCATACCCGCCATAAGTGGGTTAAATAATGTCCAAATTACTTTTGTTGTGAACCAAGCAGTGGAACTCATGCCTGCATACTTCTGCTAACAGATTAGAATGGCCTGGTGCAGTAACTGATGCCTGGTGAGTTTTTGTTCCCTTTGGTTTTTGACACACATCTCTCTGTTCCAGGAGATTGCTGTTGTGCAGGTATCCCTTCCCTTCCATCCTAATGTCTGCTGATCCACACTTTCACACTGTGTTAAATCATATGCTACCTTCTCTTTAATCAACATAATGTCAAAGCACCAGAATGGTAAGGACCAGGATCAGTTTGGGGCATCAGAGATAGGAAGCCAAACAGTGGCATCATACCAGCCTCCATGCCTTTGATATAGGTCTGGTGCTCTTGGAGGAAATGGCCCTCACCCCTTCCGCACTAGAGAAGGGGGTGAAGGTATTGGGGCAAGGGTACTTTCCACCCACTAACCTTAAAAATAGTATAGGGGTCCTTGGGAGTATTCTGAAATGTAACCTCTGCCCTATAGGTTGTAAAGTAAATTTGATAACTTTAGCTCACTACAAAGACCTGAACCAACTATTCATTTTTAGAACACAATTTACAAAGCACCTGTAAATGCATAAGGTGTTATCTGTATATAACAGTCAGGTTAATTAGCAAATGCTTAATTTGGAGAATATCATAAGTGCAGTGTCAAATACACACAGTTAAAACATTCTGTGAAATCTAGGGATAATTATTCATGCAGCAGAAAATTAAATTTGTATTAAAATGTAAGCAACCAGGCATGAAGTATCACCAACTTATCCTGACATACAGTAGTTACTGGAAAAAAAATGAAAAGAAATCCACTTAACACTATTAATTAAAGAAGAACATCATAAAATGACCAACAGAGATCAAGCTAGGAAGTTTTGATTGACTTGCAAACTTATAATAGAAATCTGATTTTAGTGGCCTAAGAAATTATATGAGACATCAATAACCAGTTTATGTCCACCTAGTGAATATAGACAGACATACAAAGAGTTTCCGTAGTCAATAGCCAGGGAATGCATATATATACACTAGTACATATTTAAATTATACATTATTATATATTTAAAATTTATCATGCAAGTGGACCTACCAAGCTCTCACCTATTCTTCCTGTCCTATTCTTCCTCTTATGATCGAGTTTTTATGGGCTCCAATTAAAAGCGAAGCCTTATCAATGAGTGGAGAGGAAATACAAATGGTTAAACTGGACCAACACCCGTTATTACTTTAACGGGTGTTGGTCCCTCTCTCTCTCTGCTAGCAAGAACTTAGGGGGGCATCCAGAACGCTGGAGCCCCCTCACTCCTAACCGCATAGAACTCTGAGAATACTCACCTCCATTACGAGCCAGCACCAGGAAAGGAGTCCTGCGATTGGCTGCACGGGGGCCGTAGTCACTTCCTCTGTGGCGGCTGTCGGCAGGACCTGCTCACATGACCGCCCGGCGGCTAATCGCGGGACTCCTTTCCCGTCACTGGCTCGTAATGGAGGTGAGTATTCTCAACGTTCTATGCGGTTAGGTGCAAGGGGGCTCCAGCATTCTGGATGTCGCCCCAAGCTTCTTGCTAGCAGAGAGAGAGAGAGGGACCAACACCCGTTAAAGTAATAACGGTTGTTGGTCTGGTTTAAGAACACAACATTTCTGGGTGTCACAATATCAGACAACTTTAAATAGGACACTGTCCTAAAAAAGTTTATCCTCTAATCATAAAGTTTTGACGGGCTCCGATGACCAGCCCAGCATTATCCTTAAGTGGAGACAGGAAAACAAAGGGTTAAAGACACAACATTTCTGGGTGTCACCATATCAGAAAAATTAAATGGGACAAGAACATCTCTACTGTCTAAAAAAGCCCACAGTAAAAACTGTTCATTCTGCGCCAGCTTAGGAAAGCAGATCTTTCAAGGATGATCAGTATCATGACAAAGGCCAAGTGGAATACCTCAACCACCTCCCACTTTGGCCACCCTTTCATCAGGGCTTTAGGTTGTCACCATGCCCCACAAACATATTTTACTTAATAAATGCTGCTCCATTGGTCATTCGTTCCCACAGATCTGCCTGCTCACTCCTGTTTCTGGCAGCTTTATCAGCTTTAGCCCAATTTATGACTATAGCGCAGACAAGTGGCACAGTGTGATGGAAACTGGTTTTAGAGTTTTTTGTGGCACAGATATCTATCCACCTATTGTGTTTATGTTTTTTCAACATATCTTGCATATGACAAGTAGGTTGTTTCTTCTAATAGATAATGTATATTATTCTTAATCACAAACATGACTCCACAACACTCTGTAACATAGCCATATGCAACCTATGGTTACTAGGGTGACAAGCAAGAAGCCTGCGTGGCTGAGTGATGTCCTGAGTTCTAAAGTATATTCCAGCATATTTGTGATACTCCACTGATGTGCACTCAGGTGAAAAATGGTGTCAAATGAAGCAAATGTCATGTATTTTTGTTGTGCTCATTAGCAGATACCGGTGCAGCATGTCAGAAAGTAGCGGAGGGTAAACTGATGGTGATTTAGTAAATGTGTTCCACTCAGTCGCACAAACATGTGGAAGCATGTCAGTATTTGAGCATGAGGTTGCGTGAAGGTGACTATGCAAATGACAGGAATTAAAGGAGGACTATTTAGAAAAAATGCATATAAATATGCTTGATCTTGAGAGGAGGGGTCTCTTATACACCAAGAACTATCTAGCCAGGCTTGTCTTTTATTCTTTTAATAAAAAGAAAGTGGACATGTTTTGTCCCCCCTGAATCACTCAAACCTGTCAGCCCTGGATTTATTCCTACCAGGAGAAGCAAACAACAAGCTTGGTCGGAGTTTTATTCAGTGACCCCTCCTCTCTTTAGCTGATGGATTTTAAATATTGCACAATTTCGCAATCTTTAACACCTTCTTTAACTAAAGTACCCCAAAGTTAGAAGGCCCTATGCGGGACACCATAGATTAAAGGGTTACAACCAAAAAGAAAGATACTTTGGGAGATTTTAAATAACATTTTGAGCCTCATCATTAATGGGACATTCCAGGCAAAGGGGTTAATTTAGCCTACTTTCTGCTCCCCTATTAGCTGTGTATGTATCTCTATGGGGTACAGGGAATTCAAACAGAAGAACCTGATAATTCCGGTCAGCAGAAATGGTCATGTTCAGTAGGGTAAAGTTTTCAGAGAATGTAAAGTGCTGGTGAATAAAATATGTAGCCCCTGACAACCACCAATGGGGTAGCCTATAAGCAGGGTAATTTAACTCTTTGCCTGGAAAGTCTGTTTAAAGATCACTAATTTACACCAGATATCTTGACCCTTTTGCCAAACACAGCGCTAAGCAGATATATGCTGCAATATAATGTTATCCACTGGTTTCTAGGCACCTGGTTTGACCACCACAACATGATGACATCAGCAGTGTGCTCGCTGATATGTAAACTAACATACAGAATTGGAAATAAGTACACTTTGTAAATCAGGCCCTCATCATCTTTATATTTCTCTCAGTTCTCCAAAAACCTTTAAGTTATGTATATGAAACAAATTCATAATTGATAAAAACACAATACATTTGAATAATGTGTGTGATGTCTAAAAAACAATGGCTTAGATATTTTATTATGGCTTACCTAGCAAGATGCTAACAGAATCTTATAGAGACAATGCTTAAACCTCACTACTTCACTTTGTTTAAGGAAAACTTTCAGGAATATAATTTTCTAATTTAAAGTACTGTACATGCTACATTTTTAGCTCAAAAAAACATATGTTAAGTGAAAATGACTATTTGTACCTTCTTCTTGTGTGCTGGCTGGTGGTGAATGAAAAGAGGGTTAGTTCTGGAGCATATGTTTCCCCATTTTGTCCTATTGAAGAAAAGTAGTGCCAACCCCGAACCCTCCCTTCTGTTTTGTTATCCTAGTTTTACCCCTTTTCCTTTCAAACTAAGGTAAATGCAGGGCGGATTCCCTTGCTCCTGATATTGGCCCGCTAGTGGCTTTTTAGTGCCTTTAGTGGCTTCCCCACTGTGGAAGGAGGTCTGGCCCTCTTCCAATTTGGTGTGGTTCCATGTGTTGGATGTGGTAGAATTATATGAATAGGAGAGTGACCTGTATTTTATTGATCTTCAATGTGTAGTAGCATAAATTTTGTGAATTTGACCAGTTCCTTGAATAAGGACACAGATGCATCTGAAGTGCATTATTTTATGATTTTGGAGGAATGACTGCTTGTCACTAGAGATGTGCAAAATTTTTTAAAGTTCGGTCCAGGGATTTGTCCAATTCCTCTAAGAAGTTTGAGTCTGTCTGAACCGAACTTTCAACAAACTCGCTCATAAATAATAAAAAAAAACAAGTTTACCCCCATCACATTCCAGCTTAGTGCAAGGTTCTCATCCTCCGGTCTGTCCCACGCTTCTCACCACAGAATCCAGATGCCCCGTCTGGGCTCCCTGCATCTCGCTCACTGTTGCAGGGAGGGGCTATTTATAGGCAACTGGTGTGCCTCTATAACCCCTCACCACAGAGGTAGCAATATGTCAGAAGCTAGAGAGATCAGTGGAAGTCGGGTGCTTTTTCCAATCTCTCCAGCTGTGAGAGACAGCAGCAGGCACGGGACATCAGAGGAAACAGAGCCTGCCGTCCATGGGCTATGCTTGCTCGTAACCTTGGTCTACCAGCCCCCATAGCTGGTGCCCAGGCTGGTTTTACTGGATAGGGGCGACCCAGCATCATTTTTCATTTTTCCCACCTCCACTTAACTGTTTGTGACTTGGTAAGGAGTCCTTGAGACCTCCAGTTCACAGGGCAAGAGGGTCTAGCAAGTCACCTGCCATCATCATTTTTTAGGGTTAAACACATAAAAATAAAAATATGACATAAGATCACCCTCTCCAGGAGGGCAAACCCCACACCTTTTTAAAAAAATTAAATCTTTTATTTTTCCCCCATACTTACCTCTAATGCATCGCCAATGCCATGCGCTCTCAGCCACTGCTGGTGAAAGCGCCCGGCTTTCAATGACCTTCCCAGCTTCTCACATCTCTCTCCCTGCCACAGGTAGGGGCTATTTACAGAGGCTGAGTGAACAGATTTTAGCTCACTTCCCTATAAATAGCCCCCCCCTGGCGGTAGCTAGCAACATGCCCTGTTAGAGGCTAGCCAGACTGCGGCTCTGGGTGTGCTCAGCTTGGCTAAGCTCTCCTGCTTGCCTCTTAGCTGAAATCGCCATGAGACCAGGGAAGGGTGACCTGTGGGGTTTCACACAGAGGGGCATCTTGAATAGTGAAAGTCCCGGGCTATGCTTCACTTTAAAAAGCGTTTGCTAAACAATTCTTGACCATGATGAACACCAGATGAAGAGGTTCTCCAAGAGAGGTGAAGAGGTTCTTGGGACTTTGACTCAAACTAAATGTCCAAATCTGAATGCTGTGTAATGTCACACAAACATCAAAGAATGATAAATATGATTTATTAATGTTCAATAAAAAACTACACATTGTATTATTGTTTTGGGAATTAGATTAAACCAAATGAATAGAATCATATAATAAAGACATAGAGCCAATTCAAAACACCCCAACCAGAATGAAAGTGTTGATATTGATTATAATAATTTATTAGAGGTGTGGACTTTGGACAGGATAAAGATGAGCTAAAGGAGGTGAGGTGTCTCCCAGGTGCCACGGTTAATAGGGATAAGAAACGTATTCTAAATATTGTCAAGTCTGCAAGCAAATATAACCTAGTGGACATTGTGCTACATCTTGGCACAAATGACTTATCCCAAAAAGATTTGTTTGTTGTACAGAGGGACTTCCAAAATTTTAGTCAGGAACTTTGCAAAATAACAGGTTCCATCACCTTTTCTGAAATTTTGCCAGCATGTAATCGGGAAAAAAAGCACTCAACATCGCCAAGTTCAATTTGTGGTTACATCAGTGGTGTGAAGACAAAGGCGTTGGGTGTATTAGTCATGATATTAGAAGGTGGTCAAACAAGGAGTTGTTCAAGAGGATGGCTTGCATCCTTCACAGAAAGGCACAAAAGAACTTGGAGTGGAATTTAGAGCATTTTTTGATTTAAACTAGAGGAAGGGGACAGAGATGCAACTTGTAAGGGTGATTTCTGTCCCCTACCATTTAGGATGAAGCAGGACATTGGCACTTTAGGAAACCCGGTCAGTGGTAGGGTAGAGGTGGAAAAGATCAAGGACACACTAGAATACAATACCAACAACATCCACATGATGTGTACCAATGCTCACAGCTTGGGCAACAAGCTCTGTGAATCATATCCAGAGATGAATTAGATCTTGTCGCAATAACAGAGACTTGGTTCAAGGATCACAATGACTGGGAGCCTTACCCAGTTACACATTGTACAGAAAAGACAGCTTAGATAGAAAGGTGGAGTGGCAATTTATGTCAAGTCTTCCCTTCAATCAACAATTATTCAGCATACACATAATGCACTAGAAACTCTCTGGGTTACCATCCAGACTAAGAAGGGATCTGTGGTCAGAATTGGTGTGATATATAGGCCCCCTGGACAATCTGAGGATCTAGATAACCTGTTAATAGATTAAATCAGTGGAATGGAAGATAAGGGGGACATTGTAATTACAGGTGACTTCAACATGCCTGATGTGGACTGGAATATCCCAAGTGCCTCGGCATGCAAGAGCAGGACTATATTAGAGGCACTTAATGGAGTGTCTCTAAAACAACTGGTGACATTGCCAACTATAGGAGATAACATTCTGGACTTAGTTCTGACCAATGGGGATCTAATGTCTGAGGTCAGGGTTGAAGAAAATCTGGGTTCCAGTGACCACCAATGCTTATGGTTCAGAATAAAAATAGACATTGTGCAATCACACACCAGAACCAAAGTGCTAGACTTTAGGAAAACAAACTTCAAGGAAATGGCAGACTATGTAGAGAGGGAATTAGGTGAGTGGAACAGAGTAGCAGAAGCGAGTGCCCAGTGGTCACTATTAAAAATGGTCATCTTAAAGGCAACTAAGCAATATGTGTACAAACTAGCAAGAATAAAAGGAAGAAGAAACCACTATGGTTTACTAGGGAAGTCAGCACTTTCATATAAGAAAAGAAGTCTGCCTATAAGAAGTATAAAGTAAGTGCAAGTGTAGCTGACAGAGAGGCGTATAAAATAAAACAGAGGGAAGCAAAACTGATTAAGGGCAAAAGGAGGAAGAAATGGCCAAATCTATGAAGAGGGGAGATAAAACCTTTTTTCGGATATATTGGTGACAGAAAGAAGAAAAGCAATGCAGTCTAAAAAATTAGAAATAGGGAAAATAATTATATTGATGGAGATGAGGCTGTGGCTGACCATCTGAATAGCTACTTTTGTTCAGTATTTTCAGATAGTAGCAGGCATGGCCATAGCACAGCATCCAGCTGGGAGGGCATAGCTCCGGAGTTTCTGGAGGCTGATGTCTTAGCCAAGCTGGCACATCTAAAGGTAAGTAAGGCAATGGGTCCAGATGGAATCCACCCCAGAGTTCTAAGGGAACTTAGATTTGTGATTGCAGCCCCTCTGACTGATTTACTTAACCATTCGCTTTCAACTGGTGAGGTTCCAGATGATTGGAGAATGGCCAATGTCGTACCAATCCATAAAAAGGGGAGTAAAGAAGAAGCCAGTAATTACAGGCCAGTTAGTTTAACATCTATAGTGGTCAAATTAATGGAAACACTCTTAAAAAAACTGATTATTTCCCACCTAAAAATTAATGACCTGTTGGACCCAAAACAGCACGGCTTTACTGAGGGCAGATCATGTCAGACCAATCTTATTGATTTCTTTGACAATGTCACTAAAGTGTTAGATGAAGGTGGTGCTGTGGATATCGCCTATCTGGATTTTAGCAAAGTCTTTGACACTGTACCACATAAAGAGCTCATAGATAAGTTATTGAAGGTAGGACTCAATCCCTGGATAGTTCAGTAGATTTCCAGCTGCCTGAAGTGTCATTGTTGTTGTTAATGACGTGCAATCTGAACAAGATGAGTTATAAGTGGTGTGCCACAAGGCTCTGTTCTGGGCCCCATTCTTTTTAATATATTTGTAAGTGACATAGGGCTTGGCAGAAAAAGTTTGCCAGTTTGCTGATGATACAAAGGTTAGTAATAGGGTGGATATTCCTGGAGGTGTCTGTAACATAGAAAATGATTTAGCTTTACTAAACAGATGGTCAAAACTGTGGAAGCTAGAGTTTAATGTCTCTAAATGTAAAATCATGCACTTGGGAAGAAGGAATCCCTGCTTTGAGTACCGTATGGGCAGCACTGTGTTAGCCAGGACCTCGGAGGAGAGAGATTTAGGGGTACTGATTCCTGATAGCTGCAAGATGAGTGGACAGTGTAGCCAGGCAGTGGGAAAAGCAAGCAGTATGCTCGGCTGCATAGCTCGAGGCATCACCAGTAGGAAGAGGGAGGTTGTGATGCCGCTGTATAGAGCCCTGGTGAGGCCACAGCTAGAATACTGTGTGCAGTTCTGGAGACCATACCTGCAAAAATACATCATTCAAATAGATAGTGTCCATAGGCGGGCAACAAAAATGATGGAAGGACTTAAACTTAAAACTTATCAGGAGAGACTTAAATAACTTAATTTGTACAGTCTCGAGGAAAGAATGAAGAGGGGGGACATGATTGAGACCTTTAAATATGTGAAAGGTTTGAATAAGGTTCAGGAGGGAAGTGTTTTCAAGAAGAAACTTAATTATAGAACAAGGGGGCACAACCTGAAGCTAGTCGGGGGAAAGACAGGAAATAATGTTAGAAAATATTAGTTTACAGAAAGAGTAGTAGATGCTTTGAACAAACTTCCAGCAGAGGTAGTTAAAAAATCAACAGTCACTGAATTGAAACATGCCTGGAATAAACACACATCTATCCTAAGATAAAGAGTACATACAGTATACACATAAGGGCAGACTAGATGCACTATATGGTCTCCTTCTGGAGTCAACCTTCTATGTTTCTATGTAACAATTAGTGGTTTGTATTTGTTGCTTTGCAGTAGAATATGACCAATAGTTTGCATTCTCAGAATATTACCAATAGGGCGCGTGTTAGAATTACTACTCAGATGCGCTAATTCTCATGCACACTGAGTGCGCTAATCTTATTAGCTGACTGCACAACAATCAGAATACAAACAGGCCCTTGGGATTACAGTGTATGACCTGGACTGTACTTGAACTCTGCTTTAGGATATTCTCTCTCTGCTTCCACGTTTTAGCCCGGATTGTGTTGTGAGCGCTGCTCTTTTGAATCCCCCTCTGTCTGCTTCTACACCCATAGTTTACCAATAGCCCTCTTTTGAAAGTGTTGAGTTATAGTTGGCAAGCGGTTTTGCTCCACCATATTCCAGGATCTGGATCCTAAGCCTTAAAGCAAATCTTTCTTAAACAATGGCTGTTCAGCTCATAGTATCTTCAACAATGGCAAAACATTATCTTTATAATTTTAACGCTTAAGTTACCCTTTTCAAGCTGAAGATTGCTACCTCTGTGTAATGGTCAGGTAGTTTTGCAGACATTCTGCTGGTGGCACTGTGTTGGCTAACAACACAGTTACCATTCCAGTGGTCACCAGCAGGTGTCCCCTCTTATGAAGCACCTGACTGAGGCCTACTAATATTGGGACACAAGTTCAGTCAGGTGCAGTAGAATTTTGTTCAGTTACTTTGCTGTTGTCTGCGGATCATCATCCTGTTCTGCCCTGTGTTGTAGAATGCCTCTAACTTTTGCCCGGAGGCTTCTGGATTCTGGTCTGCCTGGGGTAAATGCTGGCACTTGGACTATAACTCTGTGGCTACTTTAATGTAAATCTTTATCGCTTGACCATAAGACTTTATCCTTTTGTTGCTAGTCCTTTTAATACAAGTCCTTTTATTTAAGTTATCTTTAGTCTCCAGCTCTGTGCACTGGCCTAATCTACTAAACTCTCTATGTGGAGGAGAACTCTATCCGTGCAGCTCTCCTCCCATACAATTTGTATCCTCAGTTTCAGGATTCCTCTATACATCATCAGGTACCCTACAAACTTCATTGTTCACAGCATATACTTTTCTTGCATGCAATGCTAATTAGCACAGGGTGCCATATTTTTCACTCATATTTACAAGGGTGCTTACTCTTTATGGGAATGTAGGGTCCTGCGCATATATATATATATACTTTTTCTTAATGAATGTATATAACCTCCAGCCCCATTGGTGATCAATTACCTCCCCAGGTCACAAGAGGATCTTTGGTATCTCACCTCTCTTCTATTCTATTTTATTTAAGCCCCAGACGTGATCATTCATTGCTTATAATGACTTATATATTCTATAGCTTAATACATGCGATATTTGCTAAAACTCATCAATTGTAAGAGATCTTCTAATTCACTACAATCAATTGGATCAAATCAAGTTATCCAATGCCCAAGTGAATGCCCTGCACTCATAAGGTAATCTCAATATACATGTTACATTGTTATAGGTCAACATGTTTATTGCTAAAATGTAAATATGGCTCAAATAGGACAAATATTGCTATAGTTTGTTTTTTGGTTATCCTTCACATTTTGTGGTGGCTTTTATGCCCAAATGAAATAAATGATAATAACAATTCTAATTGGCCCTTGCAGACACTGAAGAAGCTCAAAGAGCGAAACTAGTCTGTCCAGCAGGGGGAAATAAAAGTTCAAGGTCGCAATGAATTATTCGTGTGATTAGAGGATGTAATGTATATAGATCTGTTGATCCTTATTTTTGTACTTTTGGGCCCTGATGACGAGCCCCTTTTTTTACCATATGTTCTCAAATGTATAATGTTTTTAATGATGATTATCAATAAATATGTATGAATTTTAGATCCAATAACGGCTAGAAATTATTAAAGGCGAGGTCAACATGTTTTTTGAGCCCCGTTTACCAAGACACCGTGTTGGGGAGATGGTCTACTAGGTCCCAACAGGTAACCCAGTAATCTCTTTCCTCTATACAACTCTAAATACCAGGTTGCATTTTTTTTTTTAAATGGTAACCATCATCCCCAACACAATAAGAAAAAAACGTTCAATTCAGTTTATAACTGCCAAGTACATAAAAACATACATACACAGAATTTCTTCTTGCAGGAACCAAGAGGGTGAAGGGGGGGGTACAACAGATAAATAATCAAATACTGGATTGGTCATAACTTAGCTATATATAATATATGTAAAAAATATTAGCACACAAGCACAGATTCTGTCCTGGAAGGCCAGCAGATAACCATCCTGGGTTTTGTTTCACATTAATGCCAGGTTAACCAATCCAACAGACAAGACCTATGGTCATAGGTAAGACACCGGATTGATTTTTGCTCAAAAATTGACAAGCAATAGGACTGAAGAGTGGCAAAATAAGCCGGTAAGTAATGCTGTAGGCACCTTACCATGCTCTTTTAGAATGGAAAAAGTAATCTGGGTCAGTTTTAACTGGTGTACATTGCTGATTTTTGGGTGCTTTGGCTTGGCTTCCGGCATGCCGAGTAGTAGACAACCTATGACTCATATTGGAGTCAGATTCAAGCCACTATCAATGACTGACATACAATGAAGCTCCTAAAAAGCATATCTAATAAAGTGAACAGTGCAGGTGGGAGAAGAACTTTGGTATGGCTGGAGATTTTGGGATGGCAACTCACCTTTCCAAGAAAACAGACCCCTGGCTACTAATCATTCATTTCTAATTGTTTACAGTTGGGGCTAAGCTTGCTAATTCAAATCAAGTACTGTACAACAAATTGTATTAAGGTTATTAAAAATCATGCCTTTACTTTATGTTTTACAAGTATTTACTCCTGTAGACAAGCATTTTTTAAATAATTTGCTTAGATTTGGGGGATTAGCATAAAAATCCTGCCTTTACTTTGTGTTTTACAATTATTTGCTCCCTGTAGAAAAGCATTTTTTAAATAGTTTGCTTAGATTTTAGGAATTAGCATAAACTAAGCCAACAGAATCATAGTTAGGCCATTGTGCCCTTTTAATCAGCATATATCTTGCTATCAATGCAATTGTATCAGCGAATAAACCTCCTTATGAAGTCATCCACTGCAACCTGTATTCACACCTTTTGGATTTAAGCACCCATTTACTACTAAAAAACAATACAAAACAAAAAAAAAATATTATTAAAGAATGTAATATGATTCATCCTTTCTTTTTTCATCTGCTTAAACTGATTTATTTTATGTTCTCCTCTATAAAATTCATATCTTTTTATTTAGGGAGTCGGTTAACTTAAAAACTTCCAAAGTTATGTGCACCATTTCCTTTTCTCCTGAAATCCTGGGTGCTGAATCATGATGCGAACCAGATCCATAGCTGGGAAAGGAAAGAGAACGGGATAGTAAAAACACCCAAAAGGTGCTGTCTATTGGGTTGGAGAAAGAGGGGCACATTAGTCAAGAATATGGGTTCGGTCCATTTTAAAGGTGAGATGTCAGATGTTTGAAATAAATGGTTTTATTTAAAGAAAAAGGATTTATCATAGTTTGATCTTTAACACATATTTTTGGATGTGTATCATGAAATGAACAAAGGATATTTCTGAGCACCTCATCAAGCTAGAAAAAGCTACAGGATCATTCATCTTTAGAGAGTTTGGATTCCACCAATCCAGAGTCAGACAGATTGTGTACAAGAAAATTCCATATTACCCTCCCTACAAGTGGGACCAAAACATCACATTAAGAGCAGGGCATCTAGCCACGATGTCACAAAAGAGCCCAAGATAAACTCTAAACAACTAAAGACCTTTATCACAATAGATAATAATGAATCCACCATCAGGAGGACACTAAACTGCAATGATATAGATGGCAGGATTGCAAATAGAGCATTGCTGCAATTTGCAGAGAAGCTAGAATGCTATTGGTCCAAGATTTTGTGGACAGATGAGACAAAAACAAAGTTTTTGTTTTTTAAACGAGAAGTGTCATGTTTAGAGAAAGGAGGTCGTATTAAGGTTGTTTTGCAGTACCAGGGCCAGGGTGACTAGTCGTTGAAAATTAAAACAACGTATTCTGAATTGTACCAGCAAATTCACATTTACCCCTCAGGATAAAGCCTGCAGGAAGTAATATTATTTTTAAAAATACCATTTACACCTTTCACCTTTGGCCAAGCAATTCCCTATCTCTGGGAAATCGCGATTTTGGATGCCCACCTTTGTTCATTATACTTCCAGCAGCCTCCAGTGTTAGGGTGTGACTGCAGCTTCCCTCTGACTGATAGGCTCTCTCAGGCCCAGCCAATCTGAGAACTAGGTCATGTATTAATATGAATGGCACAGAATGCTGATTATACCGCCGTTTCCAGGAGGTTCCAAATGGACCAACACTAGAATGGCCAAAATCACAGGCTTTGGTCCACTTTATGAAACATGAAAAGGGAAAATGTGGTGTGTATTCGTTGTCCTATTTTGTTCTACACTGAAGGGCCCCAGCATGGCTGGGACTCTATGCAGAATATCTGCTGTCATTTGGGGGCAGAATTGGGCAAGAAATCAGCCTGCAATTCTATTGGCCCTAACTAGTACGACTTGCTCAGCCAATGTGCTTCCCAGTGAATTAATTAGTGCAGTTATTATCTAAAATGTGAAAATCTAGGCTCTTTTGAGCATCACATACACATGCATATAAAAATATTAATAATAATAATATAATAATATAAAAATAATTCGCTCAAACAAGTTATTTCTTCACACATCCATATATCAAACAGAAAATGCATATCCAATTCCAAAGACCAGTTCCAACCTAACATGAAAAATTTATTTTTTTTAGGGTCTTGGTGTACAAAATATCACAAAAGCAATAGAATTCTTTCTTCTAGAACAGATCGTATGCAACATGGCTACTCCTAAAGTAATGGTACTTGAAGCTTTAGATTTGTAGGCAGAGATACGGTGGCAGGAGTGGGTATTACTCCATACAGACATGACGCTGAGGCTGAGGAGAGCACTGCAGGGATAGAACATGGCTGGGGAGTACAGTGGGTTGGAGTACAGGGAAAGGGTTGGGGGCAAGGCAGACTTGGGAGGCAGGGAGTAGAGGGGGTGTTAAAAGAGTCTTGGTGAGTTGGACTACAAGTTATGGGCTATACCTTGTTGGTCCAAAAACAGTGAGGCCCTGTCTGTCCCTGCTGCTGCCTACGTGGTGACTCTAGACTTGTAGCCAAAGAAGCGCATAGAGGAAGTGCTTTGCTCATTCTGTAGTATTTGCATTGTCAGTTTAATACACTTTTCCGGTTCTCTTATTCAGGCTTCTCCTGCCACATGCTGGAATCCTAATTGGCTGCGTAAGGTCAGAACAATGCCTAAATATTGACAACGTTTGCAGCTGGAAACGTGATAACTAACAGCTAATGGGCACTAATTCAGCAGTAATTGCCGACCAGCAGCTTCTATTAATTGATCAGTGAATCAGGAATAAAGCAATCACCAGACGAATGCCCCAGAGCGCTTCCCCGCTTGCAATCGATGTGAGTTTTATGTGGAGGGCTTTTGGGCGAAGCAAACTAATACAATAAACAACAAATAAACAATGCCGTTATTTCTCCATAATCCTTTATTTTTATGGCACACTAAAACATTTCTAAACTAGACATTAATTAGTCTGTATTAATAATTTTATTTTATCACGGAAAGTAAGTCAGATGTTATTTGTATATTTAAAGCATTATGAAAAATGGAGCAAAGCAAATGAGCTGTTAGCGGCATCATCAGTCAAAAAAAGAATACATCTTGTCTCTGGCTGTAGGAAAGTGCAGCATAGAGGTTTCTCTCTACAATATTTTTTTAACCACTGGTTCAGCACCCCACCTGACCACTGGCGGCCAATTGTGTTTTCCAGATGGGTTTGCTCCCATGTGCCCAAGCAAACCAGATTGGCTGCCAGCAGTCACAGGGTGCCACAAGCTGGCAGTCAGAATGGTCGAAATGTACAGTTACCTCTGCACGGCGAGAACACGGGAGCATTTCAATCTATGCACACGGGCGCTGGTGTAATTTCCCTCATATGGTAAGAAAATCACAGCACAATTGTTTCTATAGCATTTATAGTGTATCTGTAGGAAGGAGTAGCTCTTCAAAACAAGTGAAGCTTGGAGACAAGGTTCCACTATGTGCTTGCACAGCCCTGTCTGAGGGGGGCATACTGAGGTAGTGCATGCCAGACCCCTGTTACAGTAGTTGGATCTGTACACTCCATTCACTGTAATGACCCTTTCATACTCACAATATGGTTTGCTCACTCCCAATTCAGGATTAGACTTTCTGACAGATCTCAGATCAGAAACGCCAATGGGCACAAGGTGTCAAGCCTGCCGGCTATGACCATGGACAGGTAGACTTTTGACAAGTAGCTTGGGATGAGCGGAGTTACAGGTAAGGGAATAAACAAATCCAAGTCTAAACTATGTAATCCGTCTGAGAGCTATTCCTAGAGCAGGCCATTGGAAATCAATCAGCAAACGAAGGAAATGTAGGAAACGCAGGAAATGCAGAAACAGGAATAACGGAATCCGGGAACTTAGCTAATAACACAGAAATGCAAACAGGCCAGTTGTCCTTTTAAATAGGGCTGTCAATAAAGCTGGAAGGGTTGTCTCAGAGCAGGAGTGATGTCACTTCCTGTCCACTGTGGTCAAGAAAACCCAGAAGCAAAAGCAAGTGCAAGAGCTTATGCTCTAGGCATCATGCACTTGCGGTGGGCCGGACACCAGGTGCCTCTGTTGAGCAGTGAAGAGGATGAAGAGCCAGGTCGTGTGCACGTGCCCGAGCATGTACTCTTGCGACTGCGCACAGTGATGGAGATCCAACGGCATACCTGCGCCTGATAGAGAAGCGAGAAAGGCAAGGAGACACAAAGTTCACTTGCATACCTGATGAATACCAGGCATGTATTGTGCTCCAATGGGCCCCAGTGTCTCAGGCTGGGTCCCACAGTTCGATTTTCAGCCTCAAAGGAACACGTGATCAGTAATTGGCCAAACCTAGGATGCTATTGGTGAATAAAATGGAATACCCAAGCTTGATACTCACAGATGACAGATGCTACAGCAGCAGCGTCAGGGAGAACAGAGGAGCCCTGTGCCCCCAAGCCAAGTGAACTGGCCCCTGCCCTCCCCACGTGCTGCTGATCCTGACTTGGACACAAACACCTATTTTGCCAATGGCTTGTGGCATGCTGGATGATTTGACCCTGATATATATATATATATATATATATATATATATATATATATATATATATATATAAAAAATATATATATATATATATATATTTTTTTTTTTTTATATTACCTGCATTCTGCAATTCTGCATGCGTTCTAGTTCCAATTTGCTTACATTTTTGGAATAAGGCTTGAGGGAGAGTTAAAGTTAATAGGAAAGATCCACTTTGTTAATTCCAGCCAAAAGAGCCACATGAAGTGTTTGGGCAATGGCACAGCTGGGATTGCCGAGAGCTATGGAGATAGCAACAGTGATGTCATTTATTTGACATTTGACAAAGGGTGTAGGGAACTTTGGAATGTCAGAAATATATAAAATGCAAATGAAAGATGACTTTCTTGTGCATGCACTGTTTCATTTGCTATTTAATAACTGTAAAACTGTCTCGATAAATGAGTATTTCCTCACTGCTTCTTTATTATTGCTGTGAAGTTTTCAATGAGCTGTAGGAAAGGCTGATAGTGCAGTGCAGCACTAGCTTGTATGTATGTTTATTTAATTATGTATTTATTTATAGACTATGTGCATAAGGCAAGTTGCATTTTTTCATTTTATTATTGAACAACCCCTGTGCTTTAAGTCATCCACAATGTTAAAATGAACCAAAACCCACTGCGATCGCCGGGGAATATTATAGATCAATTCCCTCCACCCGGGGCATTCAAAATCGTGATGCCCCGCTGTGTGCAAACCCCTTCTTTCCGGGTCCAATGGCACATGCTAAAGCTGCGATTTAAAAAAGAACTGGTAAGCACACTTGTCCTAAATCAACAAAAATGGTCAATATATATCGCTATGTGGGTGCAATCTCATACAATCGAGACCAAAGTCTCCAAACCATTATGGACAACTAAATATGAATGCACACCTGACAATAAGGTTAGTATGCAAGTAAAAAGCTTAAATTTATTTATGTACAATATATCAAGCTATAGAAGTGGTTTCAGGTCCACTTGAAGGATTACAATTTGTATCAGGACAATCGGGTAAAGGGCAAGGTGAGTACACTTATACAATCAAAGTATATATACACACTATATACACTATATACAGAAATAAATAGATGAATCCTGAGTACTGAGTCTATGAGGCAACTTGGTACTGGTTATGGCAATATCAGTATCAGGAAGTTGGTTGGCAAAAATTGATCTCAAGGAGTAAATGCAGAGTTCAGTCACTTCTTGCTAATGTGCAAGGATTTGTAAGGAGAAGATATCAAGTAAATTGTGTCAATACCTTGAGACTATTATTTGAGGCACTTGTCAAAGTGTAGGCTTCCCTTGCTGAGAGATACCAGGAATGTCCACTAGATCCAATGAGCGCTGCTGCAAACTGCTACATATACGCTGACACGTGTTTCGGTTTTCATGTGTGCTGCGTGGAGATCAGCGGCCGGCTTATTGCCTGTGCGCTGCCATCTTGCGCCTGGCAATAAGCCGCCCGCAGTATGGCTGGCACCGGGTCGGGACGCCCGTCACCCGAAGTGACGCGATATGACGCGAACGACGTTCGCCTCTGTCTCGCGTCACAGGGCCGGCTTCGGGGGGAATGGTGCCATTAGGGCTTTAAAAGCAGATGAAGGTAAAACAGCTGACAGGCACCTCATCTTCCTGGATCTCTACGCAGCACACAGAACGCTCTGACAAAAGTTTTGCATGAAAACCGAAACACGTGTCAGCGTATATGTAGCAGTTTGCAGCAGCGCTCATTGGATCTAGTGGACATTCCTGTTATCTCTCAGCAAGGGAAGCCTACACTTTGACAAGTGCCTCAAATAATACTCTCAAGGTAGAGTAGTAGAACACAGAGCAGTTAGAATGATAGAATTAGCATATTTAGCCATTAAAACATTACATTGATATAAAATCCCAATCTTATCAGGCACAGAGTCACCGTGGGTAGGGCAAACTTTAGATCACCTTTTTATGTGCCCTCCACCTCTTAGAATGTACTCTTACCAGAGTACCTACAGAAGTACTGCTTTTTTCAAAGTAGTACTGCTCGACGTGTTATAATCTTAGTGTCCAGCAGATTTTTTTAACATTGAACTTGAAGTGGTAAACACAGAGCAGTTCAGATAATAAAATCTACATATTTAAGCATTAGAACATTATAACATTGGTAAAGAGTCCCAATCTTATCAGGCGCTGAGTCACCGTGGGTGGGGCAAACTAAAGATCACCTTTTCACGTGCCCTCCACCTCTTAGGATGTACTCTTACCAGAAGAGGATTAGTTAATCGCCTTAATATTTGTATATCTCCACCGAAAGAATCCTCCTGTGTGGGATTATGCTTTTCCTTAGGATCTCCACTTAAAAACGATCCCAAAACGCCTCCTTTTTCTGTGTCACCACAGTAAACTGCAAATGCCTCCACACAAGCTCATTTAAGATTTCACCATAAAATCAAAAAGGGGAGGAGAGAGAGAGATCTAGCGCAATATGTTTTTTAATATGTTTAAAATCTATAAAACGTGCCAATATGCACTCACATTTAAAATACATTACATGCACATTAAGTGCCAGGAGCGGTTCTCACCCAACCTCTGTGTATATCGGCCGATGATGGGAGGGATGAGAATACCGCCTCCGATGGTAATGCTCCAAGGACTGCAGTGTGAAATGATGCTAGCCTTGCCACTGCATCAATACTCTCAAGGTATTGCCACAATTTACTTTATATCTTCGCCTTGCAAAACCTTGCACATTAGCAAGAAGTGACTGAACTCTGAATTTACTCCTTGAGAACAATTTTTGCCAACCAACTTCCTGATACTGATATTGCCATAACTAGTACCAAGTTGCCCCATAGACGGGTACTCAGGATTCATCCCTTTATTTTTGTATATAGTGTGTACATATACTTTGATTGTATAAGTGTACTCACCTTGCCCTTTTCCCGATTGTCCTGATACAAATTGCAATCCTTCAAGTGGACCGGAAACCACTTCTATAGCTTGATATATTGTACATAAATAAATGTAAGCTTTTTACTTGCATACTAACCTTATTGTCAGGTGTGCATTCATATTTAGTTGTCCAACATGCTAAAGCTGCAGCCGCATCCCCTCTATCCCTCTAGCAGGGCGCATGCCTGCGCCAGGCATTTGTGAATGGCCAGCGCGGGCATGCTCCCTGTTAGAGGGTAGGGGGGATGCGGTCGTCAGCGGATCCAAGCGTGCTAATTGAACGAGCGGCCACGCATGTGCCATAGGACCGTGAAAAGTGGAGTTGGTTTTAGCGACTTGGGGGGGGGGGGGTTCACACAGCTAGACACCACCAAACAGGGTGCCCCAGGGGCAAGGACCAAAACCCAGGATAGTCAAAATCTTTGGCTTTGATCCACTTTAATGAACCTCATATATGTATATGTAAGTAAGCAAATATATCCACATTGAACTCTTTCCTACAGATACATTGTTGGCTTACAAATTAAATAAACTATACTATGTTCTTATGTTTGTATCTGTTGTGCTTTTTTCTATACATAGATGTTGCCACGCAGACAGACCCAGTCCTCATTCTCCCCACCCAATCTTGCCACCACGATGCTCATGGAGGCTCCAGCAGCATGGGCCAAGGCCACAGCTGTGATGCTGAGTAATGTGATTTGTGACAATAAGCTTGTAGAAATGCATACGTATATGTCCATGACCATGTGTCCATGTTAGTGGCGAGTCTAGAGTTGGAGGGTAGGGGGGGATGCGGTTGTCAGTGTGGTCGGAGCCGCTCGCCTTCGACGAAGGCCTGGACTACATGACGTCAGCGGATCCAACCGCGATGATTGGACGAGCAGCTGCACATGCGCCATAGGACTGGGAATAGGTGAGTTGGTTTTAGCGACCTGGGGGGGGTTTCACACAGCCACACACCACCGATCGGGGTGCCCCGGGGGCAAGGACCAAAACCCAGGATAGTCAAAATCCTGGACTTTGGTCCACTTTAATGAACCTCACATATGAATATGTAAGTACCGTATATACTCGAGTATAAGCCGAGTTTTTCGGCCCACTTTTTGGGCTGAAAAAAGCCGCCTCGGCTTATACTCGAGTCCAGGGGCGGACTGCCAGGGAAGGCCGCAACCCTGAACCCAATAGATGCTGGAGGGTGAGGGGCGGCCGCTGCGGGTCCCTGCTATACCCGCTGCTGCCGCCGCTCTCATACACACAAACACGCACACACATTCACACACTGACCGGCACTTCCAGGCTGCTGCGCGCTGGTCGTCAATGGGCGGCGTCCAATGTTTTCATTGGACGCCTGCCATATGGGGCACGCCCACCGACGACGAGCGCGCAACAGCCAGGAAGTGCTGGTGTGTGTGTGAGAACGTGAGGCGGCTGGCGGCTGCGGAGGAGCGGAGGAGGGGAGGAGCGGAGGAGGGGAGGGGGACCCCGCTGCCCCTCTGCAGGGTAACCTCGGCCAAACCCTGACCCCCGACACCTGCGCTTCTGAGAGCGGCGGCAGCAGCAGCAGGTACCCACAGTGTGTGTGCGTGTGTGTCTCTTTCTGTGTGTGTGTGTCTGTTTCTCTTTCTGTGTGTGTGTCTCTTTCTGTGTGTGTGTCCCTTTCTGTGTGTGTGTGTGTGTCTCTCTCTCTTTCTGTGTGTGTGTCCCTTTCTGTGTGTGTGTGTGTCTCTCTTTCTGTGTGTCAACTCCAATTCCAATTGAAAAAAGCCGCCTTGGCTTATACTCGAGTCAATAACTTGTTCAATTTTTTTGTGGTAAAATTAGGTGCCTCGGCTTATATTAGGGTCGGCCTATACTCGAGTATATACGGTAAGTAAAAGTGCGCAGGATTCTTACATAACTGAATAAAAAAGAATACTCATTCCATCTCACTTGTCATTTAATTTAATCTGTAATTGATAAACAGAATACCTTTCCATCTTACTTATTTTATTAAATATGTAAATGATAAACAGAATGATAACAACAAACTCAAAACTGCTAAATATTTCTGACATTTAAGAAAAAAATCAACATCATAAGCCTTCTATCGATGGAGTCCATCCGTTTTTTTAATGTGTTGACAATTGTTTGTGAAGCAGCAACCACAGCCTCCCAGACACTGTAGAAATGCATTGTCTCCCTTCACTGTAGATCTCCTTTTGCAATGAATGAAGTAGGCTATGTACAGGGACATTGACTGGCAGGGATCGGCAGGGCGCGGCCAACAGGAAGCGTTGGTCGTGGCACAAGAAGTCAAGGGCACATGCTTGTGGGATCTCTCAGTCTCGGTTTCTGAGTGGCATACCGGCCAGGAGCTGCTGTGCAGGAGAGAAGGTACATGCTTTTTTTTAATTATTTGGGTTTAGAGACAGTTAAAGCTTTTAAGAACACAAAATAAGTGGCAGCTGTGCTTTAAAGCGAAACAAAGCGCATCCTCACTTGCAGGATCTAAAAGATCCTGCCAATGGGGATACGCCAGCGCTCACTCCCCATTTAATTCAATGGAGCCATTTGTCGAAGAATGTCCAGCAAATGGTGAGTTGTACTGAGAGTTCTGGTGGGTTTCACACAGTGGCCCATGGGGCACAGAACAAAACCTGGGAAAATTCACAGATTTTGTTCTGCTTTCAAACTGGTAACGCAATTGTTTCAGACAAAATAAGTACGCTAAATGGATCCCCAGTTAAAGCATTATAAAGATAGGAAGCAACAAATGTGGGAACAAATGAAATAGTTTTTATATTAATCACAATTTTAAACTCTGCTTGCTTTTTCAGGTGATGTTTGAACTTTAAATCTGAACGCCTTACAAAGGCTATTGAAATAGACCCATTTGAGTTCGGAGGCAGAATATTAAAAAAGACAATGAAACTGCTTAGCAGCACATGAATTACTAACAATGTTTCCAAAACTCCAGCTGCACAGATAATTTCTGCTTAAAAGGTAAAAATACACAGGAAAAAAAGCAAATGTTATATTAATTGGTCGTTTCATTTTTCAACTAACCTTGAAAAACTCAATGGAAACTGCAAGAAAGAAAGCCGTGTCTAATTGCTGAATATTCTCATCTCAAGGAACTTATTGTGTCTCAGCTTTTTTTTGTCCTACTTGTGTGGTTAGAAATTTTTGTTCCTCTACTAGAATGTTCTGTTTTCCTGAAACCTCTATAGTGAATATTCCAACAAACAAAATAAGTTTTATATACTTTGACTATAAATGCGTATTGTAATAGAAAGTCGTTCTAACATGGCAGTAGTCCTCCTCTGTACTATACAGTGGGGCAGGTTTATAAAGACTGGTGAAATTAAACATCAACATTAAAGCAGATTAAGGCAAAACCCTTTAAACCCGGCTGTACCGTCTAAAAGACTCTAGGACTGAATGAGAGTGCAGGTAATTAGAATGCTCTGTTGTGTGAAACTGTGTGTTTTCCCTCATCCAGAACAGCAGGGGTTAAAAAATTAGCCCTCTTTCTCTCATATGATACACCCAGTCACATTATTAAATATCCTCTCATCTACCTTCACACATCTCCCCCTATCACCCACCTAGTCAGTCCCTCAGCTGTGGGCCAAACAAATGGCCAGAGCCAAGGGCAATGAAGGGAGGAGCAGGAAGGGTAACATCACAAGCTAGTCCTGTTTTCTGTGACTGATCTCTGCTCCATGACAATCTCCTCCTTCAGGAGAGATTAACTAATAACCAGAAAAGATAAGGCTCATCCTGGCTACTTTATACTCACCTTCTTTCCCAGTCCAGCGGCACATGCAGCAAGCGCATCCCCGCTATCCCTTTAGCAGGGTGCGTGCCAGCGCCAGGCATTTGTGAATGGCCGGTGCAGGCATGCTCCTTGTTAAAGGGTAGCGGGGGATGCGGCCACCCGCATGCTTAGATCCGTTTGCCTCAGATGAGCTATTAGACGAAGGGGCGAGAGCAGATCTGAGTGTGCTGATTCGTCGAGAGGGCTGCGCATGTGCCGTAGGCCCGGAGAAGGGTGAGTGAGATCAGGTGCCCCGGGGGCAAGGACCAAAACCCAGGATAGTCAAAATCCTGGGTTTTGGTCCACTTTAAAACCAAGATTAATGGATTAATTTAGTTCTGAGTTCAGTTGGGTGCTTGTCCTGGTCTGTGAATTCAGAGCAGATATATTTGTATCTCATTGTCTGATTACATAAAATGGACTTTTACTTGTAAAGAAAGCAAAAAAAAGTAATTGTTTCAGTTTGATGCTGGTATAGTATGTCCATGTGGAACTTAAGAAGGGTTTCATCTTTAGATGACAAAACACATTTAAGACACCGCTAACCCATCATACATGGGGGCTGATTTACTAACTGCTTTGCTGTTCTTCAAAGAGAAATCACAGATTTATGTAATGTTTTCCACATTTACCAAGCAATATGTGTCATGTTCACCAAATATGCCCGTGTTTGCTGTATTTACTTCTAGTTCAATGTAGTTGGGTGAATGTTAGCGAACACTTGTTCAGTTCTCCAGCTTTTAGCAGCGAACCTCTTTGGAAGCAATGTTTTTTTTCAATGCCCGATATTTTTAGATAAATAGTTACCGAGGTAACAAAGGAAAAACAACTAATACAACTGATTTCATATTATTTTTCAAATGTTTGTAATATAAAGTTTTTTTAAGGACGACACTGCCTGTTAGAACCCCGGGTTCGGCTGATGCCCGGCTGGTGGCTGGGGTCAATTACCCCATCTGCAGTAGCGTTAGCCACCAGCTGGTGTCAGCAGAGCTCTGGCTGCTCTCTCTCCCCATCATCTGCTGCACCTGGTGTGAGCGCTATTTAAGTGGATCAGCCCTCCACCTGGTGCAGCAGGATTTTGTTTGCTTTGGTTACTTTCTTGTATCTGCATTGGAACCCAAGTCTGAATCTGTCCCTGAACCAGAGTTGTATCGTCTGTCCTAAGCCTTCAGGTGAGTGCGCCAGCACCTTAGGGCTTCAGTTATTGCCTTTGTTAGTTATTTCCTCTAGTTAGCCTTGTTTTGTCCCTTTGGTTGTTTATCTGATCTTTTTGTTTGGTTCCCTTGACTTATAATAAACCCCCCAGTTTACAGCATTTCCTTTGTCTGTGTCTTTGCTCTGGCCGAACCCTCTGCTCCCCCGACACTGCCATCACCACACATCTATTCTGAGACGTATACCATGCTGACAAAAACTGTAAGTGTGTTTTCACGAAGATTTTTAAAACTTTCCCCTCCACAGTTCACCAGCTTGTGCCAAACTTTTTTTCTAAGTAAGTTCCAGCTTGACAAAGTGCAGCGTAAATAGCAAAATGTCAGCAAATTGTCAGTTTTCCTTATGTTTGCTGCTACAAATATAATGCTGTTACACAGCCAAGTCCTGTGGGATCCACGCCTGGTAAGGAATGTAAGCATGTTCACATTGGCTGTGTGGATTGGTGGATCCTCCTGTAGTTGGGGACACCCCCCTGCTTTGCTAAACACACATTCTGATAGGACACTTGCTGCGGGGCAACCCAGCACTTACAAGGCATAGAGGGCAAGCTCGGGTCATGTGTCCAATTTACTGACCCAGAAACTGAACAGGGAGGATGCATCGCTCAATACCAGCAGACGCATGGACAGGTAGTCATCCACCATGCGAATCAAAGTCTGCTTCCTGGTACTATGGGCCATACTAAGGCAACTTGCTCCTTCGTTTCCTCCTTCTCCTCATGCCACCACTGAGACCTCAAGTCTGCTGGGAACTCTACCAGTAATGCGTCCATCAGCATGCGTTTGTACTTTTTAATCCCGCTCCAATGCTGAAATCAAGGAGGTGATGTTGTCCTTATAGCGGGGATCAACCAGGATGGCCACCCAGTAATCGAAACTGGTGAATATGCGGTCATTGTGCAGGCACTAAAGCATGTAGTGCCTCATATGAGCCAGGCTGCCCTGATTCAAAAGGAAGATGTCCTCAGTCTCAGGTGTCTCCTCCCCATCATTCTGCCCCTCCCTTCAGCCACGCCCCAGTGACGCCAGTGAGCTGTGCTGTGTGCCACCCTGCTGTGAAAGAAAGTCCTCCCCCTTCCCCCCCTTCCTCCTCTAATTCCTCCAAAACTGTCCTCTGGCTGGACAGTGGAGTACCTGGCCCAGCAACCCACCCTGCGAGCCATGTGCGCACTGCCATGACAGCGGAGAAAATGGGTCTTCTCTGTCGTCCTCTGTTCGTCCTCTGTCAAGGCCTGAAGCATTTTTTCCAGCAGACAAAGGATAGGGATGGTAGCGCTGACGATATTTATGGCATACTGGAAGCACTGCAGAACCACACAGATGTCCCTCATGGAGACCCACTCACTGCTGGTGAAGTGCTGTTGGTCTGCACTTTGATTCACCCCAGAATTTTGAAGCTGGAACTCCTCTATTGCCTGCTGCTACTTAGAGGCCGATTCATTAATAGCGCCAGGTAGCGACAGATGAGCGACTGTAGCGTGATTTTTTCAGCGCCAGCCAGTATTCGCTGTGCTTGGCCGCCATTAGCTTGATGACAGCGACTTAGTCGGTGTGCGGTAATGTTGAATACGGGCTGGGGGGTCGCTGTTTCACAGGTCCAGCATTGTATGTGAGCGCCTGACAACGAATGGCCAGAGCGAACGGCTAGCTTCATATTCATCAACAAATCACGCTCCGAATGTGCTGTCGCTGTCCATTCCTTGTTTAAACCCCAGAGCGCTTGCGGCGATGTGTATTAACTAGTTTTTAACCCCTAAACAACCATATTTTTTGAATGTAACATTATACATGTTTTTAGAATCATTTTGTAATATGAATACATTAATCTCAGACCTGTTAGATCAATTCTGCACATATTTTTTTTTTTTTGACTTAAAAATAAATCCTAACATTGCAGAAGTGGTCTCCGATTTTTTGACATTAAAAAAAAAAAAAAAAAAATTAATCCCAATTAATTATGATTAATTATAGATTGCTCCATTGAAATGCATTGGACATCGCCAGGGAGCGACAGCTCATACCTGGCGCTGTGAGGGAATTTGCAGCGGCGCTGTTCGGTCCAGGCGGCTTCATGATGAATGCCGCGCTAGCCGTCGCTCTCGCCGGCGCTAGCCTCATTTTGCTTTATAAATGCGTCATTGTGACCGCCGCCGGGCGTACTTGAGTCGGTAGTCGCCGTTAGCTGCCGCTACCTGGCGCTCGTCAGACACTACCTGGCGCTATCGCTTGATGAGTAAGGGCCTTATTCTGCTGGTTCCGTGTTCAGGCCGTACCCGGTCTTTTTTTCATGAGCATTTGATTATGACCCCACTACTCGTAAAAATTCAAGAGGATAAATCCTTACATTTACTTATCATTTTATGTTGACACACGATTTCATTAACAGATATACATATTGCACTATATTCCATACATATTATTAGTCCTCATAATGTTGTCATGACTCTTCACTCACACATTATCTTATTGGTGTTATATTTGTCTGGTTTTTCCACATTTAACTTGCCTGGCGGGCACACATGTTTCGCCACTTTTTATTGGCTTTCTCAATGCCCTTTTTAAAGAAAAATGGGAGGTCAGAGTAAACACTGAAATCAAACTATTTACATTGGTGTCATTCTTATTATTGAATAAATAAGTTTCAATCAGTACCTGTGTGCCACTATGTGCATAAAATAGCCAACTTAGCAGTTTTGTTATAGGATAGACACTTATATTATTTCCACACCGTTTTTACCACTGGAGAGGATATTGGAAGGACACCATCATGGAATACTTCTGGTATTGGCCCTTTGGAGAAATCACCAAATAATATTTTATGTGATTATTTTTCATTTTTTGATATCATCACACTTTTTAGGCATGTGTGTCAATATGCACTTTTTATCAGTATATAGCAAGTACCTTGTATGAACTTGGGCTTTCTTTCCCCAAGGAATAGTAGCACTGAGTGTTCCCCTTCTAGGGGCTGTCACACTGTGCTACTTACACACGCTTTCCAGCATGTACAACGTGGAATTCCAGCTGGTGGGCTGGAAGGGCAGAAGATGTGAGCACACGCTACTCATAATATGGAGCAGCCCCAGCTTTTCTGGATAATGGGTCAGGAAGCTCTGCACCACCAAGTTGAGCACATGCACCAGGCAAGGGATGTGCATCAACCCACCTCAGCCCAAAGCTGCTACAAGGTTCAGCCTATTGTCGCACACCACCCAGACAGATGAGTGTTATCACCGCATGTTACCGTTTCCCCAGACAGCGGGAGATTCCGTTGTTTTTCAGGTTTTTCTGGTGGTTTTGCCACAGCAGCTCATGTTTTTCTTGCAGATGCCTGGTAATGCACAGGGTGCAGAGATGATTAGCAGTTTCACTCACTTCAGCGAATGTTGGCACAGCTTGCAAATGATCGCTGTCTTGTCTGCTGTGGATTGCTTTAAAACATCAGCCTTCTTCTGGGTCCGACAAGAAGAACAATTTGAAATCTGTGTTAAGGGGTCCGAACCCTCAAAATTCGGCACAGATCCGGACTTTGCGGGTTGGATCTACTCATCACTACTCGGGAACAATCAGTGCTTGGGTGGGCAGTTCTCTAAACTTGCGCCTAAACTTAACCCCCTGCAGCAGGGAGGCCCTTTTGCAAACTAAAACCTGCCTAACAAATTCTATCTTACTATGGCGGTTATTCATCAAGGGATAGCGGCAGGAAGTGCCTCGTAGCGGCTGGCAGAGACTGGTGAAAGTCGGGCGCTGTACACAATACCACATTTATGAAAGCGAATATGGTGAGTGACTCTAATAGCGCCAGGTAGCTTCCGATTCCTCATTACAGGTGGCTCAGCGTATAGCGCCGGTGCTCTAGCTTCCAGAGCGCCAGGTATTACCTGACGCTACCTGACGCTCTCCCATACATTTCAATGGACGTTCCTTTCCTTCTGTTTAAACAGGGTTTTTTTTATTTATTTATTTTTCTCTCAAAATTATTGTGTGACCCTTTCCGGGCCAACTTTTTTGTTTTTTTTTGTTTTTATGCAGAATTATCATTACAGGTCTGGCATTAAAGTGTTAATGTCACAATGTTACAACAATGACATTCCATGTGTTTTCGTTTTATTACTGGTGGATATGTGTTAAAGTGGACCAACACCCAGGATTTTGACTATCCTGGGTTTTGGTCCACTTCAGGGGGGCACCCCGATTAGATTTAAGACAGTGCGCCCGCCGCCGCCTCCCGCACGTCGCTCTGACAGGGCGCGCGCCCGCGCCGGCCATTCACAAACGGCCATTCACGGCCATTCACAGGGCGGGATGAGGTGAGTTTTTTGGGGGTTTTGGGGGGGGTCCCTCACCGCGGGACATCCCGATCTCGGATGTCCCGCGGTGAGGGAGGGGATCGGCCGATCAGGGGTGGGTGACAGTCCACTTTAAACAGACTTTAATCACACAGCCACCAGATTTAGAGCACCGATGCTCTGTGTGTGTAGTTTTTTAAGTATGATGTGTAGTCGCTGAGAGTCGGTCGCACTGAGATCGCGCTACTTTCGCCCCCTGCGGCGCTGTACTGTTATTAGAACGCCCAACATACATCTCATTCATCAATGCCGGCCAGGTACTACAGCGACTGAGACACTCTGTTACAGTGCCTGATACACGCACATGAGCGTCTACTAGCAGTCGTGCTAAGTGCCACTATACTGACACTCATCTGCCAATACCTGGCGTTAGTAATGAATCAGCCTCTATATTAACAAGGATGGAGGTTAGTCCACCACACATTTTTAAAGGTCAGTTGAGGGGAGATAGAAAAGGAAATTCGTTACCAGACCTGGGAAAGTCAGTTGAGGTGCCTGCTGCTGCAGTTCCTAAAAAAGATATGCTGGCCCCAATGCTGTCATGTACCTGTAACCCCCCCCCCCCCCCATACAAATTACTGTTACTGAGCATCGGGAGGTTTTATTCCATTCCAACTTTTATTCTCGCTCAAACAAACAATAAATAAACCTATTGTTGATTTAAAGGTAATCTCTGCCAAATGCTGAATTGCCGTACAGTGAAGTACTGTAGTCGAGTTATTAGTCATAGCCACTTTAGCATTTAATTATTTACATTCTGCTCCTGTTTTCTTAGCAATGAACTATTTATGCAAGTGAGTGACAGTCACACATTTCTCTAGGTAAAAATATCAGGTGAATGTTAGAAAAAAATGTGACAGGATGCTATTATAAATTCAAATTAGGAAACACCTAATAAAAAAACGAAATTATAAACTAAAAGAAAAACTGATAAATATAAATAAAATGTATAAATAAATAAAATTAAATGTATGTACAATGCCCATTGTTTTATCATTTATTTTTAAATAATCTTATTTTATATGTTCAGATTTTCTTCTCCCTATTACTTTATAATATTTATAAACTTTTTATAGTTCAGTTATACACTATAGAAATACAGCATTATTCAGTGATTCCTGCCTGAATTTCAACAATGGAATTCATCAGCTTCAATCTGGCTGTTGCTGTTATTGTATATTAAAGAGGTCCAAGTCCAAGTATTTTGTAACATGTCACCCACCCCTTCCACTGCCTGTGCTAAGCCCAATTTTTGCAATGACATAAAAAACAAATCACTGCAGAAGTTGAAGCTAGGACTTTGAATGACCGATCAGTCACCCAAACCCCTGCACCAGTGTGACCTTACTGTCTGTCACTCAGGTCCAACTGTCACTAAATTCTGCAGCTGCCCCCTGCCAGAATTAGGTTAGTTGTTTTATTATTTTTATTTAACACCCAAATCTTAAAACAGGGACAGATTGGGGTGGTTGGAGAGTTACAAAAATATTGGACTATATCAACTGTATCACCACGGTTGGCGACTTTTTACAAGCTTATGCTGACTGTAAGTGTAAGGCTGGGCTGGATTAACGGAAGGTTAGTTTTTAACCCAAGCCTGTAGATACAACATGCTTGCTTCTCCTACCGTTAAAGTGGACCAAAACCCAAATATCGCTATTTATAAGATTCCCAGGACAATCGATTCCCTCCCTCTGGGGAATCCAAAATCGGGATGCCCCATTGTGTGAAACCCCCCAGGTCGCCCCATACACTTACTTTGTTTCCTAGTTCAATGGCGCATGCGCAAGCTGCGGCCCCATCCCTGCTATCCCTCTAGCAGGGCGTGTGCCCACACCAGGTGCCCCGGGGGAGAGGACCAAAACCCAGGATAGTCAAAATCCTGGGTTTTGGTCCATTTTAAGTATCAAGAACGTAGAATCTACATTCTTGGCATTTTGCCATGCTAGTGTGAAAAAAAAAACACTTACCTCCAGCCTGGATCCAGCACTAGAGGCCTCTGCCCACCCAGGGGGCATCCAAATCCAGAGAACAGCCATTCTTTGCCCAGCACGCTGGCTTTCTGCATTGGGCCAGCCACTGAAGGGAGGAGCTTTTATAGGTAGAGTGGGATGAATCCCAGTATAAAAGACTGTCAGGAGATGGCCAGTGATCGGTGTAGGGAGCAGGGGACTCAAATCCCCAGCCCTTGCACCTTTTTTACATATAACTATTTGTGAACTGGGGCTCGGATCCCCCCAGGCTGGCCCATGCACCCTGGTCTACAAGCCCTCATAGCCGGTGTCCATGCTGGTTTTACTAGGTAGGGGGAACCCTACACCATTTTTTTAAGTATTAAGAGTTTTTATAAAATAAAAAATGTACCCCCCAGCAGGAGAGGGTGGGCTCTATGTCAGGAAAGTAGTTTATGTGTAGTAGTCGTATGCACTACTTGTTATAGTAGAATTTCTGAATGCATACCTCCCAAGTGTCCCGCATTTTGCTGAGCAGATTCAAACAGCTGTCCTGGTATCCTAGGTAAGTTGATGATGGCGGAGCTGTCTTGGTATCCTAGGTAGGCTGATGGCACAGGTTAGCGAGTTTAGGATATTTGGCAACAGGCTTGCAGAAGTATAGGCCTAAGAAGAGTGGCACGGTGCTACTGCAAGAATCGGGAGGAGGTCGGGGTGGCAGGCATGCAGCACTGCAGGGGCCCACCCGGCATAAAAAGAACCGAGACTTTTTTCGGTTTGGCTTTCTGTGAGAAATGACCCCACAGACATTTCTCTACATTTCAGTGCTACAGTAATGCAAGAAATTATGGATGACCTATTGTTTTGTATAGCTATAGTATATTATAGTAGTATATTATTATGACGTCATGTGGGAATTTGGGGTTGCTATGGCACCTTTTTAGTGGCTCATAGGAATAGTTATACTGTGTTGCCTTCCAACAATCTTGTTACGCCTTTTGTCTTGAGGAAGGAGTCTTGTATGGTCCTGAAACTTTGACAGTCTGGATTTCTGAATATTAGGCTTGATTCAGAGAGACAAAAAAACCTTCTGTTTTAGTGCCGATCTGTTTTTTTTGTGAAATGTTTCCGCTCTCGTATGAGTGTACGAGCGATTCTATGCATGCATTACAATCCTTCTGTAAAGTTTCCATCCGTTCATACGGCAGATTACGAATACGAGGATGTCATTTTCCAGCGTGACTTTTCCGTTTCATTTTCACATGTTACAACGTAGGCTTTAGTTTTTGCCCTTTTCCCATCGTATCCTCCCACGAATCCTTTACGTTTCCCGTTAGATTCTGTTTCCCTTTTTCAATAAATATTTGTCCAGACGGAAATCCTTACGATCTTGCGCCTGCGCACTACAAACTTAACTCATTAAGTACTACATATTTGCCACCCTCACTTCTACTACAATGTTTAGCTAAATCACTTAGCACTATCCTCCATCTTCCCTTTTGGACCCTTAAAGCTCACCCAAACCACTTCGCGGTTAGGTTCTTCTTCCATTTTAGCCCCCTAAAACTTACCCAAATCACTTCTTGGTCATGTGAATATTCATCTTTAAATATTTCTGGGCCTATTAGTTTTGTGTTAATGTATTTTGTAAATGAAATGACACTAACATTATTTTTTTATTCCATCATAAAATATAAAATTTCACATTTTTACAACTATAAAAAACAAAATACATAGCAATGGCAGGCCACAGAACATTATTCTTCATCTGTGGTCCCCAACGAGTTGCGCAGCTCCTGCATCTCGCCCACCAACTGAAGGACCCTGACACTCAGTTGTGCCACTCTGGCACGTGTGGTCCCTGTTAAAAAATGTAAATTTAAATATTGGTATAACCTTGTTGGGGTCATACTGCAGTGCCCCCCCCCCCCCCGTATGGTCCAAACACCTAAATCTGGACTTCAAAAGCCAGAGGGCCCTCGCCCCCATGGCCCGGGTTTTGCATAGTGCCCGATTAGAGAACCCCTGGCCCGCATTCTGCAGGCAAACAACGGGCATCAGGAGCATGGGCAGGAGTGGATACCCAGAATCCCCTGAAAGAATTTAAAAATACTAACATAAAATACACATTCTAAGCTACAATATTGTTTAACATGTCATCAAGGGCTAAAAACAGCCATAGGTTAAGACTTCAACTATATTCATTGCCATACAGTGAAAATGGATTGATGGAATGTGAGCAAACTTACCCTGGAGCCATCCACCAGATAATTCTCCTGACTCAAACTGATGAAATAAGCCGGAGCTCTGCAATATATAAGCATCATGGGACAATCCTGGATGTCCTGCAAGAACACTAAGGAATCGCATAGCTGGACCAAACACTGCTTTTATGTTGTGTGAGTGGCACATCTTGCAATGAGTCCTGTAAACACATAACACTGCTACTGGGCATGTGTAAGGTTGAGTGAGCTCCCTCACTTCAGCAGCACCATAGCAGCTGAGTTTTTGTGTACAAGATTAATTTATCTCTACTCGGTGTACATAGCCACTGGCAACAGATTGCACGTAGTGAAAACACATTTTCTAGCACATGAGATAATAAAAAATATTATATAAGATCAGCACTTGAGGATATCTGTTTTACACAAAAAAAAATCCAAAATTATTTTTTGCCTGATATTTATCATGCTTTTTTGTTGCCAATGCCTAAACTGTGCTTTTATACTAAGGGACCGGCAGGCTGATTCATCACTAACAAAAGGGTGGTGGCAGCCGCTCAGACCATTTTATAACTAACCAGGGAGGTGCACATTAGCAGGGCAATTAAAATACAAAAGTCTTAAAGGGGCCACAGCACTCAAACCAGTTAGCTTGCTGACCAGCCTACAATCTGTCTCTAAACTAGGTTAAAACAGGGGGCACATGGTGTGTGGGGTCTAGGCTGTATTGCAAGGTCTTTGACCCTTCCACCCCATGGCTTGCACTTGAGGTTTAGGGCAACCTCAGGTAAGCCTGCTCCCAATTTATCTATTTATCTACACGGCACGCAATTACACATTTATCAAGCAGAATCTGTTTAGCGAATGGAATAGTGCCATGTAGCGTCTGATTCATCATTTTCACAGCCTCAGCGAACAGCGCCAGCGTTCAGCCTTGCACAGCGCCAGGTATGACCTCTCGCTACCTGTCGCTCTCCCATACATTTCAATGGACGATCCATTTCTTCTCTTTAAACGGGTTTTTTTTTTTTTTTCAAAAAAATCACAAATAATTCTTTGGCATTGAAAAAGCAGTTTTTTCATAATTTTTTCATTTTTTAAATATTTCCTCAAAAATGACATTACAGGTCTGCCATTAAAGTGTTCATGTTACAATGTTGCTACTAGGGATGAGCGAACCGGTTCGGACGAACCGGAATTCGCTCCGAGTTTCAGGGAAAATTCGATTCGGCACGAACCCGAATTTTTTTTCCCTGAAATAAAAAAAAAAATGCCGGCATGGTGGGAGCGTGGAGGCCGGCGCCGCTCTCAGCTGTCATCAGAGGACACATCATCAGAGGGCGACTGAGAGCGGCGCCGGCCTCCACGCTCCGACCATGCAGGTAAGTGTTTGCTTTTTAAACAAATGCCGGCATGGTGGGAGCGGGCAGGCTGGCTACGCTGTCAGTGGGCCGGCGGCGGCCCGCTGACAGGCGTAGCCGGCCTGCCCGCTCCCACCATGCCGGCATTTTTTTTTCAGATGAGCGATTCGTGAAAGTTCGATTCGGGCGAACCCGAATTTCTTGGGGAAATTCGGCGAATCGCCCGAATCGAACTTTCAAGAAGTTCGCTCATCTCTAGTTGCTACAATGTAATTCCATATGTTTTCGCTTTGCTACTAGTTGATAGATGCTTGAAAACAGACTTTAAACACACCGCCTCCTGCGCTCTGGGCTTCAAACAACTATTTTTCAGTGCCAGAGATTTGTGAAGCTGTTTTTTTCCTGAATATGGTGTGAGTCGGTCGCTATGAGCAGTCGCTACCATGCGCTCCCATACAGCGCTGTACTGGTCAATTAGCGACTCCTCACAATGTATTCAACATTACTGAACAGCGACTGAGTCGCTATAAAGTAGCGACCCACGGGCGAGCACTGCGACTACTAGAGGGGGCTCTGAAAATGCCTGCTACAGACGCTCATCTGTCGCTACCTGCCGCTAATGATGAATCAGCCTGCCCGTAGAGGCTGATGGAGCGGGGGAATCGACCCCTTTTAACTTTAGGTCTGATGTTCCTCTTTAAAAACAAGTCTCAAGATTCCCCACCATTTCATCTACTTTAAAGGATGAATTCATGTAATATACAACCTTCCATTCACATGGTGCCACATTCATTTTATATTTTCTGCTATCTAGTTACGCTGACTGAACATTCAACAACCAAGGGAATCTCCGGCATCATGACATCATTGCAATCACCTTTCACTTTTCATCATGGCTGGGAAGCTTTTAGCAAGGTCAGGCTATTCATTCATTTATCAGACACTGTCAGTGGTTACAATAATGCTGAATATTTGCTTAAAAACAGCTTGAAGTAGCTGGAAAACAAGACCGGGCGCCATGTGAAATTGATACATAGAGGTGATTCACTCTAAATGTATGAAATTTGATAACACATGCATAAAGTGTCATCCAAACTTTGTTGTGGCACTACCCCGAGTATCAAATTAAGCTGATGGGCCTATTACAACCAAAGTCAACACAAATGAAAGTCAGGTCCGCAACGAGAAGCAGATTTTTCTTCTGTATACTTTCGTTATTTCATCATCACTGGAAACTCAGAAAACAGGTGACAAGAGGTTTAGGTAAAACACTCAGAGGGTTGGGGCTTATATTTTAAGCAGATCTACATTGTATACTGCGGGGGAAACCCTAAAATTCAGGGTTTTCTTCACTATTGCCACTGACTGTCCCAGCCCGAGTCCTTGTCCCATACAAGTCACTGTCCAAGCACACCCTAAATTCCCATCCCACCCCCCCCATGCCCTGTGTCAAATAAGCCATTCAAAGCATCTCAAAAACACCAATTATATGTGCATATTCTGGGTTGTAACTGAGGAAGGGAATGTCATGTCATGAACATGTTATGGTGAAGTCAGAGACAGCTGTGGGACCACTGTGGCTTGCCATGTTCACACACACTGAGAGCACCAAGCAACTGAGGCTATTTTTTGCGTGGGCCTGGAGAAATGAGTTTGGAAGAAGGGGCAAACCTTGAAGCCCTGCTACTGCATTTACACAGCACTGCAGGAAATGGAGGAGAGGAACATGGAACAGACATTAGATTAGCTGCTTGCTGCCTTATTATTGCTGTGGGTATACAGTCACTTTAAGCTCCCTCAAAGACGTGGAGGATGATTTATTACTAAAGCCAGGTATTGGCAGATGAGTGTCTGTATAGTGGCGCTTAGAGTGACAGCTAGTAGATGCTGTAAGCGGGTATCGAGCGCCGTAACAGAGCATCTTGGTTGCTCTAGTAACCTGGCCGGCATTGATGAATGTGATGTATGTTGGGCGCTGTAACACCAGTACAGCGCTGCAGTGAGCAAAAGGTAGCGCCGGCTCAGTGCGACCGACTCTCAGCGCTCCACACCATTCTTATCAAAAATATACACACACGCAGCATCGGCGCTCTAAATCTGGTCACTATAGCATAGAGCGCCAGACGCTGTGTGATTAAAGTCTGATTTTGAACACATATCCACCAGTAACAAAGTGAAAACACATGGAATGACATTGTTTTAACACTGTGACATTAATACTTTAATGCCAGACCTGTAAATACAATTCTGCATAAAAAACAAAAAAAAAAAAACTAAAAGTTTTCAAAAAAGACTTTTTTTTAGGCCAGGAGAGGTGACACAATTATTTGAGAGAAAAAAACCCAAAAAAACCCAGTTTAAAGAGAATAAAAGGAACGTATGGGAGAGCGACAGGTAGCAACAGGTAATACCTGGCACTCTGGAATCTAGAACTCCGGTGCTATACGCTGATCCACCTGTAATGATGAATCGTATGCCTGCCACTACGAAGCACTACCTGGCGCTAGACCTTCATGAATAACCCCCATAGTTAGTGTACCTGGTGTCTCAGGTCTCCAAAATGCTCCTCACATGGCCTATCATTTGCTGTGGTGAATATATGCGAGCTGGGCAGGACCAGAGTTTATTTAAGGCTGGGCTCTAGTTAGAACCAATGTTGTTGAGCTGGATTGGATGGGAAAAGAAGGAAGCTGAAACCAGGAACGGGGAAGATGCAAATATATTGACAAACCAGTAGTGCTGAAGCTAGACCAGCCTTCTATTGTACCCTAGTAGACCTTGGAGGGAGCTAATGTCCCAGGCATCCAGGAGTAAAGAATCTGACTGTGCTGTAGCCATTGTCTGGCCAGAAAGGGTTGCATGCCTGTTGTGGAAATGGGGAAAGAGTAACACATTAGTGTGCTTGACCTGGAACCATCTGTATATAGTAACTGTACATCTGCCCTGTAGGATTGTCCTTGCTTGAGAGACTGCATCAAGGGTTTTTATGCAACTGAATGGTAACCAGAGACTGCCAGCAAACCTACAAAAGCACCCACGGGACATCTCAGGGCCCAAAAAAGACCCCACTCTTTTACACCCTAGTGACACCCCCTAGGTTAGGGCTTGCCAAGTTAATACATGACAAACAGATAGATAAAGAGATAGTGTTGTTGAGTCAGAGTGGACATTTGTGCATTGAGACATTAAAGTGGACCAACACCCTCCACTGATCGGCCCAGGAATCTATAAGATTCTCGGACTGATCAGTCCCCTGACTGCGGGGCACCCCGATCGGGGGTGCCTCGCTGTGTGAAACCCCCCAGAAACCCCTAAATCCCTACCTGCTCCTCGATCCAGCGGCGCCCGCCGCCGCCTCCTGCGCGTCCCTCTAGCAGGATGCGCACTCGCGCCGGCCGTTTGTGAATGGCCGGCGCGGGCTCGCGCCCTGTAAGAGTGATGCGCGGGAGGCGGCGGCGGGTGCGCTCTCTTGTACGTCACTGCCTCCCGCTTGTCCGTCGGCGGGGATTGGCAGCAGCGGTCACGTGAGAGCGGGGAGAGGTGAGTTTTTTTGGGCTTTCTGGGAGGTTTCACACAGCGGGGCACCCCCGATCGGGGTGCCCCACCGAAGTGGACCAAAACCCAGGATAGTCAAAATCCTGGGTGTTGGTCCACTTTAAGGCAAAGCCAGGAATGAAGACATAAAGGTGCAAAAACCAGGCCAAGCATCTGCATCCCATTCCCTATACACCCTGCAGAGTTGGAGGGGTTTTGTTCCTTGCTCCCCAGGCATCCCAATTTGGGATGCCCAGCTGTCTGAAACCCTGCAGATTGCAATGTATAACTCACTTCCTCCCAGCCCTATGGTGCATGTGTTGACTCTCATCCAATCAGAGCTGTTTGCCATGCGTCTGTCATTCAACAAACACCTCTGCGCGCTCCCACCCCCAGCCTTTCAGATAGGCTAGGTGGGAGTATGCGCGCTGCTAGAGATGCAGCGGTTTGTACTCACAATTGCAGAAGAGCACATAAGTTTGCCGAAAGACACATGCATGGCAAACAGCTCTTATTGGAGCCTGGGCAAACACCGTAGGTTCTAAGAAAGGTGAGTTTTCATGGGAGATCTTGGGGGGGCTCACATAGTGTGACATACAGATTTGGGATGCCCTGGGGAAAGATTCCAGAGCCAGTCATGCTAGGTTTTGTTCCGCTTTAAAATAATGCATTTCGTTCATTTGAATAAGCATTGACAAATGTAATAACCAAGAATTAGCTTCTAAGTGACAAAGGTATCAACAGTGAAACATAAACAACCTGGCATGTACTGCGCATTTCAACGCCAATATTTTTGCCTCAGTGGCACTCAATGTGCGATATAATAAGTAAAAAACAGGCATAGCCGACAGTCTGTATCTAATTTATCACTAGCGCCGCATAGTTCTCAGCACTGGACGCTCTTGCCCAAGCTGCGCCAGTTTATAGTGGCACAGTAGGTTAAGATCCCGTAGAGCATAATGTGCAGAACTGTATTGAAGTGCTTTATGCTTATAAATTATATTACACATATTTATTTGTACATAACTTGCATTGTGACTTGTCAATAATGTAAACGCAGGACCAAGATTTTTTTCTTGTAAAATTATTATTATTATTATTGTTTATTTATATAGCGCCATCAACTTCCGTAGCGCTTTACAAGTTAAGAATACAGACAAGGTAAAACATATAGCACAGAGAACAATACAAAATTAGATGCCACAGGTTAAAACCAAGTGTTGTGAGCACAGGAGACAATAGGGAGGAGTGCCCTGCCCTTGCGAGCTTACAGTCTAAAATCATTTTTCATGGCTTTTTGCTTATCAATGTGCAATTTGTACAACAACAACTAAAATGCAGCCTAAACGCACTGTAAAGTTTGTCCCCAGCAGTGATATCCTGTGAGTGTAATGATGAAATGCCAACCAGCGATGGTAAAATACAGCGCCAATCTTTTCAGCATGCCAGAAATTAATAGATAGAGTGTGCAGCACCTAAAGGATTGGCACTCACTGGCACTGTTGTAATCAGCATTCGGGTCCAACAGGTGCTGACACAGGCCGGTCAATACCTAGTGCAACAATGAAAGCGAATTAGGCCCGTATTCATGAAGGGATAGCGTCAGGTAGTGCCTTGTAAATGAGAGGTAGCGGCAGGTGAATGCCGGATACGGCGCGCAATTACACATTTATCAAGCAGAATCTGTTGAGCGACTGGGATAACGCCATGTAGCGTCCGATTCATCATTATCCCAGCCTCAGCGAACAGCGCCGGCGTTCAGCCTTGCAGAGCGCCAGGTATTACGCTCTCCCATACATTTCAATGGACATTCTTTTATTTCTAGTTAAACAGGGTTTTTTTTTTTTTTTTTATCTCAAATAATGTTGTGACCTCTTCTGGCCTAGAAAAAGCCATTTTTTCTAATATTTTTCATGTTTTATATATTTATGCAGAATTTACATTACAGGTCTGGCATTAATGTGTTCATGTTACAATGTTATAACAATGTAATTCCATATGTTTTCTCTTTGTTACTGGTGGATACATGATACAAAAACAGACTTTAATCTAACAGCCTCCGGCTGAGAAGCATTTTTGAGCGCCGGAGTTGTGTGAGGCTGTTTTTTTAATGAATATGTTGTGAGTTGCTCGCACTGACCAGTCGCTAACATGCGCTCCCATACAGCTCTGTACTGGTTAAATAGCAATTTCTCACAATGTATTCATCATTTCTGCACAGCATGAACTAGGGGCCCACGGCCGAGCACAGCGACTACTAGCGGGCGCTCTGAAATGCCTGCTGCAGACGCTCATCTGTCGCTACCTGGTGTTAGTGATGAATCAGCCTGTTAGTTAACATTGGATGCTGGGAATTCCAGCAACATTCTGTCAAAATAGCAGTGCTAAAAAAAAGATGCTGATGCTCAAAAACTGGCACTATGCCAGCAAAATGACGCTAAACGGTGCATTTCTCAAATAAGGCCCTTAATTTAGGAGCTCTTGTGGGGCAGTTACTCATGTTGCAGACATGAGTTCTTTCATCATAACATGGTTCCTTCATCATTCCTATATTGTAGCACAAATTGGTGCTCACTACACATCTTGACCGAGCAAAACAAATGAGTCTCTGAGTCTAATTCCATATTAAAAACTAAAAATATCTTCTGGAAACGATTCAAAAGTGCTTTGGACTCTAAGCTGTGGGGTGGGTGAAATGGATTCCTCTTTATTAATGTGATAGTTAATCAAGCAACTCACTATAGTCACTCCTCCTCAAATCATGTTTTATTATTACAACAGCTGTGATAACAAGATTTAAGTTACATTTTATTGTCGCTGTCTGCATTTCCTCCCCTTTTTATTGCACCGCAGTAAATTAAGCATGATTTGTAAATACCAATATCCTACACCACTTCCATTTTAAGTATTTACAGCTCTTTTGTTAATTGTTTCATTGTAACTATTTTATTCTAACAATCTCATATTTTTTAAAAAAAAAAGCAGCTTTACATCTCAGGATGATCAAACTTTATTAACAGTGTTAGTCAGTGGGCCAACCTATATCTACTAATATGTGCTTGGTAAAACTAGTAATTTGCTTTGGCGTCAGGTCATCGTTACTATACATTGGATCTGAATATGACTTGTTTGGTTAGGCTTGTCCAGCCTTAAATAGAGGCCATGTGCAAGCCTTTTTATTTAATTAACATTTTTACTTACAAAACAAGGCCATCTGCCTGGAGTTACTAGCCAAATGCACCAGGCATGATGAGACAAATGAGTATCCCAACACCCAGCCCAACCGCTCTGGGCCCAACTCAGCCTCCCACCTCCAACCCCCTGGACTTCCAACAAAAACTCCCAGCCATGCCTTGCATCCTGACGTAGCCTTTCCATGGCATACAGGGTTCAAATGATGGTGGAAGACTGGCAGGCCAACAGCTTAACATTTAAGCGCAACACAAACAGGTACTATAGCATTGTGCGGCAGACAACCACCCTCATCCATGAGGACCTGGCTGCAGAGATGGCTGAGCAGCAGTGCCTTTAACAACAATTTAGAGGCCATGATTGCCCAATGAGAGAGGCAAAATAATCATAACAAGAGGATGCTGGCCCTACTAGAGGCAAGACAGGCACCAACATGGGAGAACCAGACAACCTCTCCATATTCTGTGAGGCCTGAATTTTGTTTGAATTTTTTAGCCAGGGGGCAAACTATTTTGTTTTGCCTAGAATGTATTCTTGTTGCATGTTATAACCACGATTTCTGGGGCACAGTGTGATAGCTCCAAAAATAAATGAAACAAAAAAAAACAAAGAGGGGTACAGCAGCAAATACAAAACAAAAACAAACAAAAACAAAGCAGACAAAAATTAACTACGATTGGAGGCCACCAGGTGCTGACATACAGACTGGTCAACCCGGCTCTGGGTGCCAGAATAGAGATGCCCAGGCACCTCCTGAGCAGCTGCAGTGGTTGCTGCACTACACATTAAGTGCCAAGCAAGCTACTATCATCTTAACCATCTTGGCCGACTGGTACCATAGTGCTACAACAGTCTGGTTCAGGCAGCAAATCCAGCTCTTTAAAAGGCTAAAAGCCCACTCGACCCCACGATTATAGACCTCCTGGCCTTGCATCTGGGGACGCAGAAAAAGGGTAAGCAGCCACGGCAACAGTGGGTATCCCGAGTCACCTAAAACACTATTACAATCAAATAACAATGCAAGGCCACAGAGAGAGAGAGTAACTAGGAAGGAGAACCGCAAGGGCAAATGGGCAATATTACCACAAAATATAAGGCAAACAGGAAGCTGATGAGATAGGGGACCATATTTGCAAGGTAAGGCCAAAGGAATTAAACAAGGAACTGAGGGGAAAGGGGACTGAAGATAGGGGCATGAACACACAATTGACGGTAGGGAGACAAATACGCAATGCTGAAAAAGACACATGAATACATCCCATGGGGCCTAGCTAATACCAACCTACAACATTACAAATGCAAGGCTAACAATAGAAACGCAGAAATGCAACACTAATACACACACTTACCCAGAAGCCAACCAGCATTCAGATCACCAGATCAAAGCACGAATACAGACTGGAGCTCCACAAGATGAAGACGTCATGGGAGGAGGCTGGGAAACCAGCCAGAGCACTAAAGAACTGCAGATCAGGACCCAACGCACACTAGACCAAATACCCCATCTTCCAGTTCCTGTAAAAAAATGACAACAGATACAGGTTAATACACTAGTAACATTACAGAAGCAAGCAATTACATGGGCAGCTTAGATACAGTGATCAGTTGAGGGGAGAAGAACAAAAGCTAGGCAAAACAGAGACTACTTGGCAAGAAGGAGCAGGAGGACAAATGAGACCCTACACATACCTATACATCTACTCCTGCGACACAGGAGGCACCAACACCATGTGCGTGCAGTCAATCGCACCCATGAAGTTGGGCATATTCGCTAAGTTGAAATAAACCAACTTCACCATGTACCAGGCTGCCAAGCTGTCAGTAAAACAGATGTATTTCTCCTGCAGGGCAACCATGGCAAAGAGAAATTTAGTGAGGGCTGTACTGATTGAAGGCTGGGACATGCCAACAAACAGAGCCCCAAGCCTCTGGAAGGAGCCATTCGCTAAAAATTAAAAGCAGCCAACCAATTTGGTAATGCTATCAATCGCATGCCCCCTACTTGTGGTGGGGCCAACCATGGCTGCGGCTCTAAGTAAAGCTTCTCAAGATAAAGGGAGTTCAATCAGCTCTATTCAAGTGTATGTTGATTGGACATATGCTCAACATCCACACAGTGGTGGGGAGGAGGTCGGGCAAGTACCGGGTGAGCAACCCATGACCCTGCAGATGCTGGTAGTCTGACAATAACTCGTCAAGGGGCTCCATTGCACGCATCGGCCTAGCGTCCGCCAACAATCCCGCAAGCAATAAGAGGTCGAAAGTTTGGACCGGCAACTTCTGTTTTTAAGCAAGTGAGAAAGCAGAAACTTGGTAATACACATATAAATATGTCAAATACTTTTCATGTCTGCAAACGAGTCCGAAAAATGGGTAAAACTGAGATTTTACACCACTCATGAGGGAATCCGTTTGCGAGAGGCTATGAATCAGGCCTTCAGATAGTCCTGGTCTTTATGTCATTATTCTTCTCACTGATGCAGAAGTTGATCGCCCTCCTCTATTATGAAGCAGCCAACGCTACTGGGATTACTCCAGGATACTCAACACCCATATACTTTTTATTTAGTACATGAACATGTGTTGTGAGCATTTTTTTAAAAAAGGATACTAAACCTATCTCCCACTTTCACTTGGCTTGTTATCCATTTCTATTTAATCTCTTTGAGTTACCCTGGAAAGCATTTGTATTTTTGAATTTACTTTCAATCAGACTTCCTCATTAAATTGTAGCAGGGGGTTCACCAAGTGAGTGCCCACTGCAGACATCATTGCCTACATGCCTAAAGTTTTACAGCTGAACCTCTGCCTGCAGATGTAGGATTGAGGCTGTGGGAAGGAAGGTACGTGAGTTTGCCTAGACTAAATCCCTGAAAGTCTTTATTTATATGATGATCACTGTTTTTCAGTATGCAGTATATGTACCCCAGGGGGTATCCAGTGATGTTCAGGGGAGCGTTAACAGGAGGAGGTCTGATGGGTCAGGCATATGATTTCAAGGGTAAAACAATATTCCTTCTTACTTAAATAATTATACAAGGTTGTGACACTCACATACCAATATTGCCATGAAAAGCTAAGAAAGGACACATCTGTAGACACACACAGCTGTTCATTTTACATTTTAAATTAGGTAAATAGAAATGGACAGGAAGTCCTAAGAATTAGAACATCGGAAGATATCTTTGGGTCATCATGTATTAAAGAAGAACATCAGACACGTAGTGATATTCCTAAAAATTAACCAAACTTGTCCCACCATGCCGCATTTAATTTCCGGTTTTACAAATGGCTAATGATACTTTTTTACCGGTCATTAGTGCTTCCAGATGCAGCCCATGCCCGCCCCTCTTCCAATATCTCCTCTCCCTGGAATTTTCATCCAATCAAAGGCACACCCCAGGGGAGGGACAAGGCCAGCTAGAGGGAAACAGAGCAAGGAAACGCCACAGCAGCCTTGGCTGCTGGTGTCAGTAACGAACGGCTAAAGCTGCGGGCGCCCTTAAACACAGCAGGAAGTCATCACTCCAGACAATGCTGAACATCAAAAAGGTAAACAGCACCATGGGGAGGGGGTGTTTTTGAAGCAGACTAGTTTTAAGAGCTGTTGTTCCTCTTTGAGTATGAAAAGAAAGATCAGATTACCCAAACTTGTATTATGCTACTCAACATTTCCCTAAAAAATCTGAGTAGTGTAATTATACACTGTTTCTTATGTTTACATTTAATCAATGATGACCCAAAGGTATCTTCCAACTTTCCTTAGAAATTTCCTGAATATGATGATTAGAGGAATCTGCACACTGGTATTGATTATAAACAAGTGGGGATGCTATCTACACTAGAATGCTTAAATCAAGTGTACTGAGTCAAAATAGTATCAAATAACCAACACACATAGCCAAGTGCACATAACCAATATTTAGGATAAAAGTAGTACAAGTCTGAGAAGTCAAACCAGCCCAAGGGTTGTGCTATACCACACCATATCATAGTATCTTAAAGATATAGTTAAGTAAAAAAGACATATAGCAAAATGGTATATGCTTAAATGTCGTACAGGATTATCACACTTTAGGTAAGCTTGAAACTAGCTAAGCAAAAAAAGGTTGTAAGTATAGGCTGTAACGCTACACCATTATGAAAAGTGTTTAGGTAAGCTTGAGCTTGAGGCTATAATGAATGGTGTGGTATATCCAGAGGGCTGAAAGGAAGGTCAGAATTACTGTAGTTCATTCAATTAAAGAGGACCAAACCCATGCCCCATCGGCCCTGAAATCTTTAAGATTGAATATTCTCTTTCCCAGGGGCATCCAGAATCAGGATGCCACACTGTGTGAAATGCCCAAAAACTCACCTTCTTTCCCGGTCCAACAGCGCATGCGCGCTCTGCTACCGCATCCCCACTATCCCTTTAGCAGGATGCATGCCTGCACCAGGCATTTGTGGATGGCTGGCGTGGGCACGCTCCCTGTTAGAGGATAGCGGGGGATGAGGCCGCCAGTGCACTCGGATCCACTCACATTAGATCAGCTCCAGAATGAAGGGGCTCGAGCAGATCCAAACGCGCTGATTGAACGAGCGGCTGCGCATGTGTCGTAGGATCAGGAAGAGGTGAGTTTGTTTGGGCAACCTGGGGGGTTTCACAAAGCAGGGCACCTCGTTCAGGGTGCCCCAGGGGCAAGGACCAAAACCCAGGATAGTCAGTTTTGGTCCACTTTAAGGAAAAACAATACAATCTTTAGATTGTAGTCAGACTGCCAATACAGAAACATCATTCACATGTGCACAAAGACGAAATTGCTAGCAATCCTCAGTCACAATCAAGACGTGCAGTCATGTACTTAGTAGTAATGCGAAATATAAAGCATATCACACAATGGTCATTTACATAGTTAAAGATCAGTTAGGCTGAGTAGCAACCAAATAAACCAACAATGCAGAGGAATGAAGGTATAGGAAAGAAGCTGTTTCCCCGAAGTTTCCTGAATCCTGTTGTCACCGTTATTAAATAGTGCTCCTCGAGTCTCCCGTGGCCAGGTCTTATTCTTATGCCTGGCCTGTCCACTTCCCTTCACCAGATTGGTATTTATCAGCTGCAGTTATGTGAATTTTTTACTCTGTAGCAAATATTCAGGTGCTGGTCTTTTGTATACACCCATCTCCTAACGGTTACTGATCTGCAACAGTCTACAGTTCCAGTCTTGCACTTCTCATTAAAATGCCCTTTCGTGATATCCTTCTAAAAAAATTCGGTTTGAAAATCCAGTTAAATCTAATGTTGTGATGGATGAACATAAAGGGATGCTGCCTAAATAAGAATGAAAGTAAATAATACAAAAATACAATTACTTTCAAGGGTAACGCTGAGAGATCAAAAAGAATTGGTTGACAAGCCAAGTGAGAATCTGAAAGAACAAGCAGATTCCTATTGAAATCAAAACAAGATAAGAGTGTTAGCATTTTAATATTACATTCAGCAAGTTAAGCAAGCATCAAGAACTATGTGGAATTACGGTCTTATCACTTTATCCAGGATTTAAAAACCACTGGGAAGTCAAAGTGAGGACAGTCTAATAACAGCTTTTATATACCTATGCCAACTCTGTAACACACAGTAGCAAACCCGAGGATGACAAGTACAGATATAATATATATATATATATATATTTATATATACCCCCCCCCGTTGCTTCGCCCAATAAGACGCACCGGCCCATAAGACGCTCCAAGGATTTGGAGGTAAAAAAAAATATTCTTATAATATGCTAAAATACCCCCCCCATCACCCTATTATAGACAGTATGCAGAATCACACCATTACAGACCCCACATTACAGGCAGTAAGCGGTATGCCACATTAAAGGCAGCGAAGGGCATCCCACATTACAGACAGTGAGGGGCGTCCCACATTACAGGCAATGAGGGGCATCCCAATTACAGGCAGTGTGAGGCATGCTACATTACAGGCATTGAGGGGATTCCCACATTAAAGGCGTAGCCTGTTATTCATGAGCCATGCCCCACCCAGTTGCCTGAACTGGGTCTCTGGAAACTTGGGGCAGCAAGCAGTGGCGGCTATAGGGACAGCAGTTGAAGTGGTGGCGACCAGCAGAGGTGATGGTGGAGGCAGCGGTAAGGGCAGCGGATGCTGGTAATGTATATCTGTGTGTGTGTGCTTTTATGTCATGGGAGATGGCTACTGAGGAGTGGGAGCTGAGAATGTAAGGTTTTTTTTTTACATTTGCTCGATAAGACTCACTTTTGGGGGATGCGTCTTATATGGCGAAAATACAGCATATATATATATATATATATATATATATATATATATATCATATGTAGGAATCTAGCCTCTCTGCTGCCTGAGATGACCTTGAAAGGTGGCCACCCTACAAAAGATGTGCCATTCTGCTCCTCAGTTCACTGCAGGGTATGGCCTAAGTGGTCTTAGTGAGGGAGTGCCTTGGGAAAGGCACCTTGGGGCAGTGGCAGGGGCGGGCAGAGAAAACCAAGTTATCAGTGGTAGCCGGCTGTAAAGGCTGAGAACATGCTCTGATCCCGCTGCACACTTCCGGCTAAAGACTGCGTGGGACAGCAGCGGCCAGGAGGAGGTAAGTAGAAAAAAATAAATGTTTGTGTGTTTTTTTACATTTAACCCTTTGTGAAATGATAAAAGGTCCTTGTGAGGGTCAGTAGGGGTTGACAAGTCACCTGCAGCAAGGGAACGACTTACCATAACCATTGCGCTATTACCTCCATCCCCAAAGAGCAGGGGTCTGTGTGGGCTGAGCAGGCTGGTAGGTCGGGGGGTGGCCACTTGTCCTCCACACCATGGTCTACCAGCCCTCATAGCCGGTGCTATGAGGGCTGGTAAAAAATTGAAGGGTTTAACGTGTGCATAATAGTTGTATCTTATTTAAAAATCTCATAAAGCACTGTTTTCAGTTTGGGGTGTCTTCTAGGCAGGAACGGGTGTCTTTAAAATATACATAGCGCAAAATGCTGAAAATTACCTGGCAAGAGGGTGGAAAAATCTCTAGGTAGACTGGCAGTTAAACCAAAAAGAAACCCCTACATGCCTGTTAAAGGATGTTAAAGCCTGTTAAATAAAGAATGTTTTTTTCTGCATTAACATTGATTGGTTGGTGCAAGTGTTAGTCTCTGGCGTGGAGGCAGTTTTATGTTGGGGGCTTTGGGCATTCCCCATTTGTCATTTTGAGATTAAAATAAAAAATATAAAAGCCCCAAAATAACAAAATAAAAGTATTTAATGTGAAGAAGACATGATGTGCATAAAAAGCAGGCCTCCATGACCTTTCCATTTCTGGGGGGTTCCTGGGATACTATCCTTTAGTTTTATGTTGGGGGCTTTGGGCATTCCCCATTTGTCATTTTGAGATTAAAATAAAAAATATAAAAGCCCCAAAATAACAAAATAAAAGTATTTAATGTGAAGAAGACATGATGTGCATAAAAAGCAGGCCTCCATGACCTTTCCATTTCTGGGGGGTTCCTGGGATACTATCCTTTAAAAGTATTAACTCTTCTGCAACAGTTAGCTCATCTCTCATAGGGACATTTTGTCCCTATCAATAATAGGGATTTGCTATAGAAACTCTAAGTTTACTGAGAGTTTAACGTTTTTATATTTGCCTCAAGCTTTTCTTTTCTTTCTAATACTCATTGATCAGGATAAGCTTAATTGCTCAGGACACTTGGAAATATTATCAGGTAACACTTAGGATGCTAAAAGTGCAGACGGCGAAATAAAATTCTGGCTGAGCAGAAAAAACACAGCCTTCAAATCTTGCATTAGCACAGCAAGGTTTTCTGCGATCTACTTCTTTTTTTTTTCCTGCAGTCACAAAAAGAATAATGAAATCCTGCTTACAGGGGGATTATGGATTCGGGCAAAATGCAGAGAATGCAGAAAAGGAGCCCATGAATTATGTTTGGATGCAAGCTCCAGTCTAGCATGCCCATCCTGGGAATACATGCAGCACTGACAGTTTCCATTCTGCCAGGTACACTTAGAGGAACAGGGTAATTAGGGTAATTGGAAGTGATAGATTTACTCACATCAGTTAGACTAAAGAAAAAAAAATGTTAAACACAAAGCGACTACTATTACTAAGGCTCCCTTAACATTAAAATAACTTAAATCTGAAGCATGCACATAGACACAGAGAATGCTCGGGTCAGGTGTATGAAATTCTCTTGGCTTGGCAGAGCAAGTTCCCCTCTCTTGTAGAATTTTCCAAGCACAAGCATGTCACCGGCGATCTGTAGGGATCGAGGTGTGAGGAACAGCTGGTGGCCCTCACAAGTTGACTGCTGCCTCACTGAATTATTAATGCAGCCCGGAATTAAATGGAATAATTTATTGGCTTTGGCATCAGAACAGGTTCTCCACTGAAACTTGAAATAAAAATGTGCGCCTCAAGAAATATCAGGTGCAGCTTCAAAAACCAGTGGGGATTATACACCCCTCACTGACGACGGGAGGCAAGTACAGGGAGTACGTGCGAGAGACAGATTTGTGTATCTAAAAGGAGAAGCTGGTTTGAAAGCCCGAGAGTAAAATATTTCCCCTGAGTGTTTTTTTTTTTTCTTTACCACCTGCTTATTGTAGAGGTGAAAAAAGTTTTATCATTATGTATTACTTTCTTCAAAAAAATCAACACCTAGCATGATAGAATGTTCTTAGTGCAGTGGAAGCTCTCCATGGTGCTGAAACACACTGTGTAGGTGCAGTCTTAACTCTAATCTATTAGAGCCCCCTTTAAGACATACAATGCAATGGATTGCCCTGCTCACAAGCACCTCTCAGGTTAGTTATAAATTAGCCTGAGAGACTGCCACCCTTTCTTTGTATCTTTTGATTTTTGCAAGCATATGGGGTAAGGAGTCTTGAGCTGTATGAGGGAGGCTTTTGACTCCCCCCCCCCATGCTCTGAACTCAAGGTTATAGTGCAACCTCAGTTAAGATGCTCTCAATGTATCCATTGCACGGTATGTCCCATAGATTAGAGTTAGGATTGCACCTCTGTTTTATTTTAGGCATAAGAAAAGGGTTTTCTCAGGCTCACGTGTTCATCTAACTCCCTCTCATAAACTCAATATGCCTGAATCAGGGCCTGCCCGTGAATGCTCGTTTTTGTTTGGAAACTGATCTCGGAAACCAGGAAATTACGAATGCTTGTATCTTTACAGCCGTGTTCCGAGAAAAGTTTGTTCTTCTGTAAGCTGCCGAATTTGCTTTGTATACGGTTTAGCCGAGCATTTATGTTATTCGCAGCCGAAGTATTCTCAGAAGCGAGTTTTTACCTGTTTTTGGAAGTTATTTGCTGTGGATCTCATTGGTCTCTGCGTGCCATGTTCTTTGATGGCTTTCCGGCGTAAGCCTATATTTTGTTTTTGCTAGCTATTTTAGGGCGATTTCTGCTGTCCTCCACCAGTGTACCCATGGTAGTCTACATGCTTACCTTCTCCCCCCCTGCTGGCATCTAGGGCATCCCATGTAGTCTTCATGTCCTTGCCCATACTTATGTTTGTACTTTGGTTACCATGTCATCTGCTTATACCCACTGTTACTTACCTCATACTTCAGCCACCTTCTGTTTTTGTGTTCTGTTTTACACCACTGTTTGTTTGTCTTCCATCTGCTTTATGTAGTTGCATAGAAAACACACCAACATGCAGCATATAACTTTAAAAATCTTGTTTTATTAAAAACTTTTTTTAAACAAAAATAAAATAGACCAAATATATACATTTTCTAGAAATTTGTTTCTGGAACCAACATGACACCTGCAAAGAGAAAACTATTTACATTAGCCCTTTTTGTCCACATATATGCCTGTATATGCATGCACATTTTTACACACTTACCCAAACTGGTTGATGCATATTTTTAGGGGCCACTGTAACCCACACGCCACACCAGGGCCGGCTGACATGTGGGGCGAGCTGTCACGAGTTCTTTAGGATCTTGAGGGATGGTTGGGATATGGGCTGGTGTAGTCACCACACAATGCAAATGTCTTTATTTGAAGCAAACACACCTCCACTTCAGCATCAGCAATAAGCAAAGCACTTCAAACTATTAGCAAACAGGCTCACAGGATTCCGGGGTCACTCTAGGGGCTGGGACTATGCTACTGGTACCTTGTGTATTGGTGCTCAGTACACTCCTCTCCGCTCCACCTAGGCCCACACGGATGTCTCTCTGTGGTATCTCTTTGTCTTGCTCTGCACACTATAACTCCTTCTTGTGTAGTAGCTCCTTCTCAAAAGGGTTAATAAGCTCCATTCTGTACTCGGCACACTACAGACTCCTCTGCATGGCTATCTCCATGGTTCTCTCTCAGCAATCCATGTTCTCTCTGCTCAATACATCATCTCTCGACAACAGCTCTGATAAGACTAAACTCCAGCTAAGACTAAGACAGCTTTGTCCTGACTCTTCTAGAACGTGTCAGCTCTTATATAACCTCTGTTGATGATGTCACTCTCCCACAGCAGCCTCTAGTGGTTAACTCCGGCACTGCTGTTACGTATTGTGCAGCTAAGCTGTGTTATGCAGGGTTTTCTATGAGAGATTAGGTAACCTCAGTTTTTACCTCGGCCACACCACCCTCCTCCACAGTGCGATCCCTTCTTCAGGGTCTGTAGAGGGAAAGATCCCAAGTTAGTATTTATGAGCATGTGTTGTTTGTGCTTGGATATTGCTCTGCTTCACTGGCTTGACACCCACCTGAGTCTTGCACCTCTTCCGTATCAGGTGGCCCCATCACAGCATACTCACCCTCTGATGATTTTGTACCGAACTCCGGCAGACCCAGGAGGTGTGATTGCATCCATACTCCCATGTAGCCTATAGGTTGATGGAGCCTGTGATGGCCTGTTAAATAAACCAAATTGTTTGAGGCTCCGATTTTCTTGCCACTGCTGACTTAGAAGCTCACTATGCCACACCATAGGCGCCACCACAGTCCCCAGAGTCAGGAACACACACATGGCCAAGGAACCACCAGCACCTGGCCAAGGTACTGCAGCCCTGCCCCAGGTACTGCCATTCGTCCCACAGGCACTCCCCTGCTGATATCCACACTAGCCACTGAGTGGGTCACCTATAACAGTGTAAGGCATCAGCAGTGGGAGTCAGAAAACAAGGGCTCCTGGCACAGCCCACCATGGACCATCCAACTGTCAGGACACCGGAGCACTATGCAGACCCCAGTGTGGGTCCCACTGCGAAGTCCACAGAGGAGCCCCATGCAGAGCCAATGGGGGAGCCAAAGGTTGAGCAACATTGCCACAGCCAGGCCCATTTTTTACGCAGCCAGTATACTGGAATGCATCCATTCTAGGGCTGGGAATGGGCATAGTGACTCCTTCATTATCCAAGACACCGCCCAGAAGACCACAGCATCGACCACTCACCTTGGGTGCAAACTACCTGATTTATTGATGCCCAACTAGAGGTTCTGCTGGATGGTGTTGCCAAAAATTATGATTGACTATTTGGGTCCCAGTCCCGCTAGACCCCCAAAGCGTTGCGGGAGGAGTTATGGTTGGAGATTGCCTGCAATGTGACAGCAGCACGGCCAGTATCCAAGGATGGTGCTCAGGCCAAGTAAAAGTGGGGTGACCTGAAGGTGGTGGTTTGGCAGAAACGCAGCACCAGACAGGCTGAGGGGTAAGTGGTGAATAACCAGAGGGCTGCAACTCACTAAAGCCACCCTTGCCTTTGATTCTAGCTTGAAAATTGGTGAGGATGCCTAGACAAGGCAAGGGATAGAATTAATCACAAATGACATAAGTGGACTAAAACAAAAAATAAAAAAACAATCAGGAGAAAGAGGATGCTCTGGCTCTGGGTGCCAGCATACAGTTGACCAGGAATCTCTGGAGCAGAAGTAGGGGTTGTGTCCTCCAAATATGCTGCCACCCTCTCACTCAAGGAAAAATTATAAAGGCTGATGCACAAGATGTTTTTCACAACCTTCTCTGACTTGTATCAAAGGGCGCCTCCTGTGTGGTCCAGGCAGCTAAATCTGACCTTCAACAGCCCAAAGGCATGTTAAACTACAGCCCGTGTGTGGCAGTGGGACCCATTTTAAGCTTCCTGGCCAGGTGACTGGGGCATTAAGGAGGACGTCAGGAACCAGGGCAACAACGGATAACCAGAATCACCTGAAAGACAAATGAAAATGAAAATTAAATTACTAACAGGCAACATAACATTAAAACAGCCTAGACCAAATAATAAATATTACAAAATAGTAGGGCAAAACAAGCAAAAAGTAAGGCAGGATGCTTGGACTAAGCAACAGGGAGAAGAGGGACATTCAAAGAGAGACCAATTGGCAAAAACAATAAACTTGGTCCAATTACAAAATGGGGGCACATAACAGAATTGAAAAACACATGCAACATAAACAATAAACACGCAGATCTACTCCAGCAATACACTAATTTACCCCCAAGCCAACTGCCAGAGTAGAGAGTGGCCCATCTTGCAGTTGCTGAAAAGTAGCCACAAATAAAAAAGGGTCACTAGACGGGCAACGACAAATGAACATCAAAAATAGAAAACAAGGGCAAAATGGAAAGGTGTTTGCGGGAGGGGAAGCTAGGCTAGACTCAAGAGTGGTCTACAAGGAGGAGAAATGTGGGATTCAAACTATACTGAAACATATAATCCTGAGCAGCTGGGGGAACCAAGGCCACATGTTTAAAATCGATGGAACCCATGACACTTGGCATATTCACTTTTCTAAAAAAGCCCAACTTCACTGCATTCCAGGCTGCCATGCTGTCAGGAAAAGAGATGTATTTCTCCTTCAGGACAGCCATGCCATCAAAAGATTTAGTCAGGACGCAGCTCAGCAAAGGCTGGGACATGCCAAATGACAGTGTCCCTAGCCCCTGAAAGGAGCCATTAACTTAAAATTGGAGGAAGTCAACCAATTTGGCCATACCTCCAACTGCATGCCCCGTTCTTGTGGCGGGGGCCAACCCCTCAAGAGAAAGTCGGTTCCGTTGTGTCAATTTGAACACATATTGATCAGTCTTTTGACCGATATCCAAGTGATGGCGGGTATGCCTATGCTCTGGAAGGTAGATGGTTAACAGCCTCTGCTGATGCAGATTTTCGTACTCATCACAGAACTAGTCAAGGGGCTCCATTGTAGGTGCGAAGGCTGCAGGCTGTATTTACACTAGCAAAAAGAGACCATTCAAGTATTCCCGCTAGCAAAAATATAGTGTAAGTTTGAACCAGAAACCTACATCTTTTATAAGTCCAAAATGCACAAATCAGGGCTCAGAATCACTTGCAAGCGCAGGCTAAACCCGTAAAATTACACACGCATGAACACCTTGATTTATACGGCGAACACTCGGTTTGGTGTATGCATACTGTAATTTCCCACAAAAAGGACAAGTCGGCCAAAAAACAAGGCTCTGAATCATACGACGCGGAAAAGAGATGAAATACGGCCCTTTGACGTCATTCCCACTAGCGGAAATGCATGCAAGAAAGGCTCTGAATCAGGCCCAATTACTTTATGTTTTTCACCTTTTGTTTAGGGGATAGAGTTAAACTAGAGTTAAGGAATTCACAGGTGAAATGCAACAGAAATATAATCAATTAAACTGGACCCTGCAAACTCCCTAAAACTTACCTATCACGTTACTCCACTGGCAAAATGCAAGCGCATGATTGGTAGGCGGCAGTCATGTGTCAAATTGTCGAAATTCCAGGAACAGGACATGTGACGGCCACCTGTAATTCACATGCCCGCAATTAGCCATGTGAGGTGACTGGTAAGACTTGGTGGGTTTTGCAGGGGCCTGATCGATTTGACTGGAAAATTACAAAAGGGATCTTGTGACATAACAGAAAAAGCATAACTTACACCTGTAAATATGTGAACACAGAACAAAAAGAACATCACTGCTGCTGCTGCTGTATGAGCTCTTTCGCCCTTTTTATCAGTACATATCAACACCAATAAATATGACCCCACCTGCTTGAAGGGTAATTCCACTTTCAATGGCATTTTCCAAAGTTTCCATTATTGTGTGCCAAAATGTTGTCCTCAAGGTGCTGAACCTATCTGCTATTTTTTTCTTTTCTATCGGTTTGCAAATCTATTTTATAAAAGAAAACATTTTTTGCACGCAACAATGTAGCCTTAGCAATGTACACAAAAGTGATATGTTTGGTGCACCTGGCAGAGACTTCCTAACTCTGGCTTGCTAATCATCTGATTGGCTAAGGTTAGACAACGCTCCACCCTCCTACCTCACAGGTTTAATGGCTTCAGCTCCAATTCAACCTCTTCAGATTAGGGAATCATATTCTTGTGTTCAAGTAGCTAAAGGATTACTGGCAGTGTTCCACCTGGGGAAGTCATTGCTGCTGCCTGATTTTGCCAAAGCTAATTATGAGCTCACATGTTACAGTGGATGGCTTCTAGGATTTTTAGTCTGAAACTATGCAAAGATTTTTACTTAAAGCCAGGACAGTCAATCCCAGTTTAGCAACACAGAGCCACATGAATATAAGAAACCTAGACACAGCATGCTGCTGGTAAAATTACAGGTATGGGGGGCATAATCCTAAAACATTTATCTTACATTCCAAAAGAGGAAAACAATAGGTAAAGGAGTTGATCAGCGGGATGGCTTTAAGATGAATAAGAGGCTGCATTTTCAAATCTTGCTCAGAAATGATAACCAGCATTTCTCTCTTACTGCAGTTTACCTTTAAAGGTATTACATCTGGCAATCTGGCAAGTATGGGTGGACAACTGAGATGCATATAGCTTAGGCCTGTTACTGCTGAATAAAGTAACTCCAATCAAAAGTGACACATCCATTACATAGCTACATATAAAACATATTTCCAGGCTTGCATTTAATTTAGAGTTATTTCAAAGTTCTGCAAGAAAAAGCAGAGGATGTGTTAATTTTCTGTAAGAACAAGCTGGATTCTGATGAAGAAGTACCTGAGCCATCTGTGCAAGGTTGCAAGTAGAATACTCAGCATAAAGGAACATGAGGGTGTAGTGCTGAGTGGAAACAGCTGCAGATCTTTAGGTCTGATAACCTTAAGCTGTCCTATACGGAGCTTAAAGCTTACAATGGCTTAATGCCTATTCAGACTCCATTCAGATGTACTTAAACATTCTTTCAGAAAAAAGGTGGTGAATGACCTTCAGATAAAGGTACTCAAAATAGAATATTAAATCTTATAGTTTAAGGATCACTTTTGTCAGGGGAATGTTTTCTGTGACTTGTCAGCCCTAAGATATCATATAGATCAAAGCAATAGAGGCTTGTTTCATAGGAGTGTGTAATGCAGTGAATTAGGTGGAGAGAAGGCCCATATATCACTAGAAAGAATTCCAAATTTACTTCATATCTCTGCATTAGAAAATAAAACAAAAATTTTCAAAATCTCATAAAGAATGTAAGGTTTACCATTATTTAATAAATATCAATATTTTTTTCTAAATTATTAAGAATCAAGTGGATATTAGGATGACATTTGTGTTTAGTGTTCTCTCCAATGTTCCCTCTAAGATAGTAGTGAGGGAGTTGGGCAAAGGTGGGAGATCATAGATAGATCGGGGATGTGCATGTGAAAATAGTGTGGTGTGCTCCAGTCCCTTTTTTTGGAGCGAAGCAGAGCCTTGTCCACCAATTTGTTTTCAATAGTGGATTAACAGTCTAGGAATCTTGCGGTGCGGGCAGACCACAAAACTGGAAAAAGCGGATCATCTGCTGGACCAATCACTAAAAGATAATGCCATAATAATACAAACTTCATCTGTTCAAATCCGGTCTAACAATAACTTATAGACCACTTCTAACTATGTAGGGAAGTGGTCAGTTACCACAGAGTTGCTAATGGAACATTATCTTCCTGCTGGAGATCATAGATAATAGGGCATGCTGCAGATCACTCTTGCTCTCTAGTGGCTGATGATACACTTCCTGCCGATGCAAGTGGGGGTTTTCAGCTTCTGGTTGGAGGAATCGAAGACTATATATATAGGACAACCCACATATACAGCCTCAAAGTGGAGCCTGAATCAGTTTCCAGACTGCTATACTATTCTCATGCATGTCCAGCTGCTGGTGCCACGTGGGGGATCTTCTTTTGCTGCTCCCTAACCTCCTTATTACCTCCTGCCTGTTAATCTGCCATGTGTTGTGGAGGATCTGCTACTGCTGCTGCATATCTCCTCATCACCTTCTGCGGGTCAAGAGTGAATCATCTCCTCGAATCAACATCAGGGGCCTTTGCAGCTTGCATCCTGTGTCGACTTTGTCTTGGAGGTATTTAGTTATTGACTATCTATATACCCAGGTATATATGCACAGACTTACAGTGCTCATATGCATCCCTCCACAGGGCAATTTAGATTTCTGCACATAAAAATACAATTCTGTAATTACTCACCTGTACAATTGGTATTATATGTATACAGCAGGTCCTGTTCCAGAAGATATTCATTACACTTGGGATATACTCCTGTAGATGGCGCTGGACTGCAGAGACAGAAAAGTGGCTCCTCCCGGCCCCTTATATACCCGGGACCTCCCAAAAAATCCCCAGTATTGAAAAGCAGTTAGCAAGAGACTGGGAGAACTATAACCATAATATGAAAATTTGAACATAAGAACAATCACCATAAAGAGGTACCTAAAGATAATGATAACAAGGGTGGGGTGGAACAGGACGTGCTGTATACATTTAATACCAATTCTACAGGTGAGTAAACACAGAATTGTATTATTCTAAGTATACAGCATGTCCTGTTCCAGAAGACATTCCTTACACTTGGGACATCCAATAGCAGTGTCCGTAAGGTAGGGTGGGATCCCCAAAAGCAACAGCAGACAGTTTAAACCACTGCCGCCTGCAGAACCTTGCGGCCAAAAGCATCAGCATCAGCTGATGCCCTAACATCAACCTTGTAAAACTTTGAAAAAGTATGAACAGAAGACCAAGTAGCGGCCTTGCAAACTTGTTCAACAGAAGCTTGGTGCTGAAAAGCCCAAGAGGCACCAATAGCACGAGTAGAATGAGCTGTAAGGTGGAAGGGAGGTTCCTTTCCCTTAGAAGAGTAGGCCTGAATCACAGCCTGATGTATCCACTTACTGATAGTGGACTTAGCCGGAGCCAGGCCTGATGGAAGCACAAAAAGAGCATCAGTCATCCTGAAGGATTCAGTAGCCACCAAATAGAACTTCAGAGTTCTGACTACATCCAAAGAATGCAAAACCCTTCCCTTAGGGTTACTAGGATTAGGACACAGAGATGGCAAAACAATATCCTGATTGAGATGAAAGGCAGAAACAACCTTAGGTAGCAAATATGGCTTAAAACGAAATACCACCTTGTCCTGGTGTCTCTCAAAATAAGGAGGATTGATGGAAAGCGCCGCCAACTCAGCAACACGCCTAACAGAAGTGATAGCCACCAAAAAGACCACCTTTAGAGTAAGAATGGACAAAGGGGTCCCTTGCAAGGGCTCAAAGGGAGACCCCTGCAGGGCAGACAAGACCAAGTTCAAGTCCCAGACTGGTAACATAGGCTTACGTGGGGGATGCACGTGAATAACCCCCTGGAAAAAGGTCTTGACCAGGGGATGCTGAGCAAATGATCTTTGGAAGAAAATAGCCAAAGCAGACACATGGCCTTTCAGAGTACTGAGCTGAAGACCCAGATCCAAACCATGTTGGAGAAACTCGAGAATCCTAGGAATAGAAAACACACGACAGGGAAGCGAGTGGGACTGGCACCAGTCAATGTAAGTACACCAAACCCTGTAATAGATGGAAAAAGAGGACCCCTTCCTAGCCCTGATCTTGTATTCACCACCGAGGCAGGCAGCCCCTTTTCCATCAAGATGGAGGTTTCAACAGCCAGGTCGTCAAAGCCAGCGTTTGTAAATTGGGGTGGCATAGGTGTCCCTGAGTGAGCAACTGCACAATGTCTGCGAACCACACTCTTCTTGGCCAACAGAGGGCCACCAGGATGGTTGCCACCCCTTCCTGAACTTTCTTGCGCAGCACCCTGCCCAGCAGTGGAAACGGGGGAACACATACAGGAGCTGGAACCTCGTCCAGGACATTGCCAGGGCATCCGTGGCCAAGGCCAGAGGATCCTGGAACAGAGAGACAAAGACCGGAAGCTTGTGATTGTGATGGGATGCAAATAGGTCCACGTCCAGCTGACCCCAGCAGTGGCACAGTGAGCGAAACACCCTGCTGCTGAGGGACCACTCTCCCAGATGAGAGATCCCCCCGCTCAGAGAGTCTGCCTCCAGATTCTCCACTCCCGGGATGTACACAGCTGAGATGCAGGCATCCTTGGTGACCATCTCCCAGCAGGGGGCCAGAAAGGACCTGCCCCCCAGAAGGTTCCCTGAGACCAACCACCACACTAGAGACCGCCTGACCTGAGGGGACAAGACAAACACCTGATCCAGGGACCCAGGGTTCCGATCCCATACTGACAAGAGGTAAAGCTGAAGAGGCCTCATGTGGAACTGAGCATATGGAACCACCTCGAAGAAGGACACCATCAGGCCCACCAGCTGCATTCCCTGCCTCATGGATGGATGGGAACAAGACAGTAGGAACTGAACTTTCTCTTGAAGGACCTCCACCTTCTGCTGAGGAAGAAAGACCTTAACCCGAGCTGTATCCAGAATCATGCCTAGAAAGGATTTCACCATGGAAGGAGACAGGGAAGATTTGGGGTGATTGATCACCCAGCCGAATGATTCCAGTGTGGATACCACCCTCTGAGTGTCCAGCTCTGCCTGATGGAAGGACTGAGAAGCAATAAGCATGTCATCCAGGTAGGGAAGAATGCGAATGCCCTGAGTTCTCAGCAGGGCCATCACTCCTGCCAGCACCTTGGTGAATACCCTGGGGGCCGAGGTGAGGCAGAAGGGCAAGGCCACAAATTGGTAGTGCTGGTCCTCCAGAACGAACCCGAGGAACCTCTGATGACCTGGAAAGATAGGGACATGAAGGTAAGCATCCTTGATGTCTACAGAGGTCATGAAGTCCCCTGGGCATAGGAAAGTCACAGCTGAACCCAGAGTCTCCATGTGAAAGTGTCTGAATCAGACAAACTTGTTGAGAAGCTTTAAATCTAGGTTAGGACCTAGTCTTGGGACCCCGGGGGGGGGGGCAGGGCAGCCACGTCCTCGACCCCTGCCCCAAAAATCTCCACGGGCTCCAGCAAAGGAAGCTCCCCGTCCAAATTTGGAGCCCCTGAAGGAAGGAGAAAAGGCACCTGAACCCCGAAAGGACCAGGGCTGCCTTCTACGTTGAGGTAATTTGCCACCCTTAGCAAACAAGTCCAAACGTTCCCCAAAGAGGCGCAGGAAAACCAGTGAGGGCCTTTTTGGCAGCATTGTCAGCTGCCCACTGGCGCAGCCAGACCGAGCGGCGTATAGCCACCAACAAGGCAGAAGCCCTGCCACACATTCTAATGGTATCCTCCAGGGCAGAGAGAACATATGCAACAAATTCCTCACAACGCAAAAGAGCTCTATACTCTTCACTATCAGCATCATCAGGGGCCCCATCTAAGAGACCCCTGAGCAGGCTTTTAAAGGCAACAGCCGTGATAGCAGATGCACAGACCGGCCGAAGTGTGGTCCCAACACAGGCAAATGCATGGCTAGCCAGCTGATCCATGCGCCTGTCTTCCCCATCTCTCAATGTAGTAGTGTCAGGGGAATGCATGACAGATGTGTTAGACAACCCCAGAACTGGTGCATCCACCTCTGGAGGACATGACCAACGTTTAACCATTTCAGCAGGGAAGGGATACCTCTTACCCCAACTCTTTGGTAGCCTGGGAAGCTGGCTAGGCCGTTCCCACTCCTTGAGAATCAGATTATTAAAGTGAATTTGTTCAGGAAACTCCAAACGTGGCTTAACAGTATGAAACAGTTCCCCCTGCTGCCGCGGGGCCACGGGAGGAGGAGAGATACAGAGTACTTCAAATATTTGAGCCAAAAGTCTGTCCGTGTCATCTGAAGCCCATGGGTCAGACCCAGACTCAGCATAACCCCTAGGCTGATCCTCAGATGATTCTGAATCAGAGAATAATTCCCCTTCTTCCAGGGGGCTATAACCAGTAACATCAAAAAACTCCTCAGCTTCCATAGGCAAGAGAGCAACGCTGGGTGCCAGATTCTGCCGCTTAGCAGGAGCCTTACGCGGACCAGAACCAGCAATATGCCTTTCAATGCTGGCTACCCTGGTAGCCAAATCAGGTTGAGACTCCCCACTGGTATGCACCTCACTGGGAGTCAGGTGTAAGCGTGGGGGGGTAGGCAAAGCCAGAGGGGGCGCAGCTCTAGGCCCAGCCGCAGGTAAACCAGACTGCAGGGCAAGTACCTGCTGGGCGCAGGGTACACACACCCTAACATCATCACTTATAGGGGTTACCCCCACGCCACACACAGCCGGGCTTGTCCCGAAGGAACCCCAAGCAAATTATCCTGAGGAGCCTTCATATGGTGATTATCACGGCACAACAGGCCAATAGGGATTGACGCTAGTAAAAGCAGCCCGGGATGCCCCCAATAACCTGCTAGGGAAGTGGGAGTAATGGTATGCAATAGCCCTCCAATAAGAGTTAACGCTAAATAGAGGGGATAGGACCAGGAGAAACCACAAAGTTTCACCCGCCTGCAAGACATAAGCAAAAGATTCCATAAGCAATATGCAATACAGATATGTATATAAAAAAATCAGCCCGCAGGGGCACTTACGGACCGCGATAGTGAGACACCAGGCACACACAGCAGAGAATAAAAATGGTGCCCGCATATACCTCGATGGGCGGGCCGCGGAGACAGTGATGCAAAACGCGTCATCCGCAAGGCCCGCTCCCCCCAAAGAGCGTGAACACGCGCCCACCTGACAAGACCAGCCAATGAGGGCGCAGCAGCGCCTGAGGCGATGTCGCCGCCGACCGCGGAGCGCAGTAACAACACAATATATATATAGCAAGACATGCCCCCCCCCTGAGAACTACAAGGGAGAGCAAGGGGGAAGCAACGGCCAGCCTAAAGGGAGCCAACTGTGGGGACAGGGGGCGAGGGGCAATAAATGCGGGAGGGGAATCCCATAAGGCTCACCATGGGCCTATACCGCCTACCCTTTGGTGGGGGACTGTGGTTGGAGCAGCGCTCCTTAGCACCTGACAGCAGTGCTGCCTACCTTCACCCGAACCAGAGCAGCCTGAGCTGGGAGGTCCTACAGGGCTGCAGGCTAATAGCCCCGCTCACCTGCGAGTAGAGAGAGCCATCTTCTAGTCATCGCAGCCAGGACTGCAGAGAAGAACTGGGGATTTTGTGGGAGGTCCCGGGAGGAGCCACTTTTCTGTCTCTGCAGTCCAGCGCCATCTACTGGAGTATATCCCAAGTGTAAGGAATATCCTCTGGAAAAGGACGTGCTGTATACTTAGAATATTAATTTACACTTTTCTAGCTGCTGTGGTAAATTTTTAAAACAAGATAGCGGCTTGTGCATTTGCAGGCCACTTGCAAACAAGAAGTGCAGCTGGGCTTCCTGTTACTGTGCATTGTCAGTTATGTCAGGTGAATCCAAGCAGCAGCTGAGATGCTGGGAAAGAAATGGCAGCTACCTTTCTTTTCCAACTGTGCCAGGCTGTTGGTCCGGTTTAAGTTAGAAGTCAGTGTCAGAGTTATTTGCAGCTTTATGTACTGTCTCTATGCTGGTATGCAGAGTGCAACAGCAGCTCTGTATCCCTGCTTCTACTTGAGGCTCCTGTGTGGTGCACTCACATGGCAGGGAGGGGTGGGGTACATGAAGCTAATGTTGCTCTGTCAAAAATACTAGTATAGAGAATGCATTTACTTCTGCCACAGTTGCCACACCTTCCTCACCACACCTACAGGAGACAGGAAGCTGACCGTGGAACCCCTTGCATTTGAGCCCTCTGTAAGTAAGCTATCTATTGATGTGGTGGTCACTTCTATCCCCCTGTGTGGCTCAGCTTCTACCTCGCTGATAGCATGCTCCATCTGCCCCAACTTTTCGTCTTGCGAGGGTTCTGCGTAAGGTGATGCGCAACCAGGAGGTTTTCTCTACTCTGGATGCACCTGTTCTGGCCTGATGCAGTTCAATTTCTTTCACATATTTAGCATGCATACATGAGTGCTCTCATTTACGTGCCCCCTGCTAGCGGCGCACGCACTCTGTACAGCCAACTCGTAGGTGCTGAACACTGGATTTTGGGGGTTATTTAAGAAATGATAACGCCAGGTAGTGCGACATAGAGCCAAGTAGCACCGGGTGAACGCTGGGCGCCACGTATTGCCATGTTAGCGTCTATGTAGCTATTACAAATACATTCTATTTATACACAAACAAATAAAACATCATTGAAATGTATGTATAGAGTGATACTGAGCGACAGGTGCTACATGGCGCTGCTGAACACACAGCGCCGTTGCTTTACACTGAGCCCTCGCTAGTAATACATTGACACTACATGATGTGAAAACATATATGAAAGTCAATCTAGTCAGCACCTCTAATAGCTTCATGTAGTGTCAAATGTATTACTAGCTGTGGCTCAGTGTAAAGCGCCGGTGCTGTATGTTCAGCAGCGCCAAGTAGCACCTGTCGCTCAGTATCGCTCTCCCATACATTTCAATGGTGTTTTATTTGGTTGGTGTATAAATAACATTTTCTATTTGTAATAGCTATACAGACGCTCACATGGCAATACATGGGGCTAGTCTTAAATTAGCCTCCCCATCATTTTTGGTACACTGAAAAGATTAGCACTGTATTTAACAGGTGATGGTCAGAGTTTCTTCATTATGGTTACAGGATATCATTGCCGGGAATAAAGGGGACAAACTTTACAGTGCGTTTAAGTTGTTGTGCTCCATAGTACACATTTGTAAGAAAAATCGATTTTATAAGAAAATAATAAAGCAACATTTGTCAATATCCCATCCTGCATTTACATTATTGATGGCAATGCAAGTTGTGTACAAATATTTAATATTTTATATTAACTATAAGCAAGAAACAATTCAGTACAGTTTTGCCCATGTGGTCTATAGGATCTAAACCTACTGCTCCAGTTTATAAACTGGCGTAACTTTGAGAAGAGCGCCCAGCATTGTGAACTATATGGCGCCAGTGATAAATTAGACTCAGGTTGACAGACACATTGCTGATTGTTTTTATTTATTTATTTTTTTGTTAAATCAGGCACTGAATGTCGCTGAGGGTAAAAATTGGCATTGTGGCATTGACTGGCCCTGGTGCTTGATAAATGAGGCTCCCAGTTTCCTTAGAAGCTCCAAAATAATTCAGATAACCCCTCTAGTCTTTTGTTCTCCGCAATAAAGACAAACATACATTGTATGCGTATAAATAAACAGCAACAGCAACATTTTATTTTCTGCAGACTTCCTCCATTCATCAACCTCGTGAGCGAATGATGATGAATAATTGTAATGACATCGGGTCAGGTTTGTCAAGACTAATGACAATTTTCAGGCTCCTTCTAGTCTAGAAGCTGTCAAGAGAACCCAGAAAGCAAAACAATTTCATAACAATTCCATTTATAAGTCACTTTCACCTTTCTGTTAATTAAACACTTGTTATCTAAAAACTGCAACTCCCCACAAGTGATAATGAAATCTTTAATTGTATTGTCCTGCTATTTTCATGCTTTTGTAGGAATTACGAGTATTAACTAGAGAAGACTGCTCCTCTTATTTTTGCATTTCCTCTCGAGGAAAGGATAGCCAGTCAAGTAACACTTGGGCAGTGTTCCCTGTCTTGTAATGCAGACCTCCCTACATTGGGCCATATCTTTGCATTCCCTGCTCCCCCTCCCTTGTTGCTTCACGTTTGTCTATTTTGGTATTCCTGTGGTATTCCCTTGTCACTAGACACTTTTGTTTCTCATATGCATTGCAAGATCAATTGTTTTACGAGAGTAAAAGCAAAGGGGAAGACAGGTTTATAGGACAGAATAGGATGGTGGGTGGAGAAATAGTAGAGGGAAGACTGCTATAGTGGAAAAGGAGACACATGTGTCACAACCAGCAATGAACAATGATGTGGACACAAAACTGCAATTATTAATTCTACAAAAGCTCAGGACAGGGAGGCGGCTCTTGGACAGGTAGTCAATTCCTCACTGGAAGCCCTAGTCAGGTTTGTCTGAGGACAAAGGAAGCTAGGTAGCTGACTGGTAACAGAAGGACAAAGGACAGACAACATAAATAAATTAATACATTTACAGGTGTCAGAGGTTTGGGGGATGTTGGAGATTTGGTGGTGTAAGCGCAAAAGACAGAGCAGGTGGATGTGGCAGAAGTGGAGGAGGTAGCAAACACTTTAAGCACTCACTTGCTGGCACAGCTAAGTCCCATGGGATCAACACCTTGTTTATCCTAAGGAATGTAATTATGTCCGCATTGGCTGTTGATAGACAGATCCTCCTGTCAGTGATGACACCCCCAGCGGTGCTGAACACATGTTCTGATAGGACGGTTGCTGCAGGGCAGCCCAGCATCTCCAAGATATAGAGGGCAAGCACTAGCCACATGTTCAATTTAGTGAGGCAGAAACTGAACAGGGAGGAGCCACCGCTCAGTACACATAGACAGGTAGTCATCCACCATGCGAGGCAAAGTCTGCCTCCTGGTAGTACGGGCCTTATCTAATGATGGCAATCCAGCAGGCTGGCCACCCAGTAATCAGCACTGATGACTATGCAGGCAACTCTGCGGTCATTGTGCAGGTGATGGAGCATGTAGTGGCTCATGTGAGCCAGGCTGCCCTAAGTCAAGGATAAACTGTCCTCAAAGTCAGGTGTCTCCTTCTAAGCCTGATCCTCCATTCAGCCTTACTCCACTGACGCCCATGAGCTGTGCCACCCTGCTGTAAGAGAAAGTCCTCCGCCTCCTCCCCCTCCTCCTCCTCTGATTTCTCCAAAATTGTCATCTGGCCTTCCTCCTTCCCCTCGGCTTCCAACACATTCTCCATCATGGCCTGAAGGGTTTTTCAGCAGGCAAAGGATGGAGATGGTAGGGCTGACAATAGCATCATTAGTGCTGAGCATATTGGTGGTATACTGGAAGCACTGCAGCACCAAGCAGATGTCCCTCATGGAGGCCCACTCATTGGTGGTGAAGTGCTGTTGGTCTGCACTTCTATTTACCCGGGCATTTTGGAGCTGAAACTCCACTATCACCTGCTGCCTTTCACACACACTTTCCAGCATATACAATGTGGAATTTCACCTGGTGGGCAAGTCACATATGAGGCAGTGGGTGGAAAGTTCCTCTCCAGTTTAGTCAGGTGAGTGGCAGCAGTGTAGGAATGCCAAAAGTGCATGCAAATGCTTCTTCCACAAGCTGCTGGTGCAGGGCAGGGATGGCATGGCGAGAAAAGTAGTAACGGCTGAAAACAGTGTATTGTGGAACAGCCGCCGCCATCAGATCTTTAGAACTGTCTGTCTTGCTTTCATGCTTTCATTCAGGGCCACAGCTTGTAGGAGGGATGGACCCAACTTTTACTTTCTCTCCAAAGGTTGCAGGATGGAAAGGTAAACGCTTCTTTGGGATGGTGTGGACTGGCTCGGTAATGGTGGTAGTGGTGCTGCCGCTACTGGTGCTGGGGTTGGTGGTGGTCCCACACCTTCCATTTGGGGGGCCTTGTCATTGAGGAGGCAGTGGTAGTGGCTGAGTAAGCCGGAGCAGCAGAGCAAGCTCATGTGTTCCCATGTTTTTAGGTGTTTCTGGCAAAGTAGCTCATGTTTGGATTGTAGGTGCCTGATCAAGGATGCGGTGCTGAGATTATTAAGAATTTTCAGGCACTGATGGCACAGCTTGCAATTGACCACTGTGGACAACTTGAAAAAATTCCATGCTAGTGAGATCCTTTGAGCCTGTCTTGGTGCACTCAGTCCCTGGGCATGGTGGGCAGTGGCAGCATTGGGACTCACCACTGGAACCCTTCTCCCTCTGGCTGCCTGGTGCTGTGTGACCACCACCTCTTCCTCAGATGTCAGATGTCCTTCAGTCCATGATGGGCCTGGGACCTCCTAATCACTCATGGCATCCTCTTCCACCCACTCTTCCCTTCTAGGCTCCCTCTCAGCATCAACATTGCAGAAAGCTGCAGCAGTCGGCACTGGGTTTCATCATTATCAAGCGTGTTTTATGTTGGTTCGTTGGCCATGTCCTCATCCTCTAACATAAGCTGTTGGTCATCTGCCAACCCTAGGTCTCCAACTGGGGTAAAGGCCGGTGGATGGCCCACATTATGCCACGGCCGGCCGCCGCCTCCCTCGCGCCCCTCTAGATGTGCGCGCGCCCGCGCCGGCCGTCTGTGAATGGCCGGCGCGGGCGCACGCACGTCAAGAGTGATGAGCGGGAGGCGGCGGTGGAGGAGCCACTTGTCCGCGGCTGTCAAACCGCTTGTCCGTCGGCGCTGGGAGCGGGGAGAGGTGAGTTTTTCGGGTGATCGGGGGGGTTTCACACAGCGGGGCACCCCGATCGGGGGTGCCCCACCGAAGTGGACCAAGACCCAGGATAGTCAAAATCCTGGGTGTTGGTCCACTTTAAGTGCCCTGAACCAGTGGATACTCCCTGAACTATTGGTATGAAAGATTACTGACACACAAGTGCCCTGAACTTTTGGTATTAAAGAGGAACAACAGACCCCACTTGGACTTTGTGGGGTGCTGTTGGTGGCATCACAAATTGGGATGACCTTCTGTGGGTATCTCATCAGGCCATGGCACAGAGATGCGGCGAGGACTCCTGGAAAAGGTAAGTTTATCGGCGCTTTTGGGGGGTTTACACAGTGGGGCATCCCAGAGAGTGGAACTCAAATGGTCCTGGAGTCTTTTAGAATCCAGGGCCTGCAATGTCTCTCTTTAAAGATTACCGACCCCCAAGTAGTCTGACCAATTGGTATGAAAGAGCACTGGCACACCAGTGCCCTGAAATAATGTATTAAAGATTACTGAACCCCAAGTGGCCTAAAATAATTGATACTAAAGAGCACTGACACACACGTGCCCTGAACCAATGGACAATACACTACAATACACAAAACCTGAATGAAAGAGCACTGACACACAAGTACCCTAAAAATTGGTATGAAAGAGCCTGGCAGTGCCCTGAACTATAGGACAGACCCCACTTTGACCTGAATTGTGATGCCCTACTGTGGGCATCCCCCCAGGTCACCCCATACACTCACCTTCCTGTCGCTAAAACTGCACAGACTCAGACGAGAAGGAGCATTCTGATTGGTTGCCTGCACAAATAAAGGTGAGCAGGGATGCGGATGCAGGGCAGAGATGGGGTGAGGACTCCTGAAGTAGGTGAGTTTATCGGGGCTTTCGGGGGGTTTACACAGTAGGGCATCCCAGTTTGGGATGCCCCAGAAAGTGGAACTCGAATAGCCCTGGAGTATAGACTCCAGGGCCTGCAATGTTTCTCTTTAAAGATTACTGACCCCCAAGTAGCCTGAACAATTGGTATGAAAGAGCACTGGCACATCAGTGCCCTGAACTATTGGTATTACATTTTACTGATCCCCAAGTATCCTGAACTATTGGTATTAAAGATTATTGACCCCCAAGTGGCCTAAACATTTGGTTGCAATTGTTTTTACAGGGTACTGATACTCAGGTGCTATTACAGAGTACTGACACCCAAGTGCTATTACAAAATACTGACACCCAAGCGCTATCACATTGTACTGACACTCTGGTGCTATTGCAGAGTACTGAAACTCAAGTACCATTAGAGTACTGACACTCCGGTACTATTACAGAGTACTGACACTCAAGTGCTATTAGAGTACTGACACTCAAGTGATATTACAATGTGCTGACACTCAAGTTCTATTACAGAGTATTGACTCTTAAGTGCTATAACAGAGTTCTGACTATTATAAAGTACTGAAACTCAGGTGCTATTACAGAGTACTGACACTCAGGTGTTTTAACAGATTACTGAAACTCAAGTGCTATTACAGAGTACTGAAACTCAGGTGCTATTACAGAGTACTGACACTCAAGTGCTATTACAGGGTACTGACACTCAAGTGCTATTAGAGCACTGACTCCAGCCACTTTCCCTGACTAAAAGTCCTGAAAAGAGACACGTTCCCTATATAAATGTCCTTACAAGGACAGCTGTTTTAAAAAAATAAAGCCCTAACTGACCCTCAGCCGCAGCACCTCTCCCTGTCTAATGCAGAGTGAGCAACAGCATTGAGTGGCATGACGCGGGGTCACGTGTCCTACTGGGCCAATGGTAGGGAGGAAAGGGCCAAGCGCTAAATTTGTGCACCAATTTCAATTTGAAATTTGTGCTTGGTTTTGGGGACCCAAACTCGCAAAGTTTGGTATGAACCCGGACTTCAGGCTAGGGTTCGTCCAACCCTACTCACAAAAGCTGACAGTCTGGCAAGAACATTGGGGGTGTTTGATGCTATGGCACTAGAGGAAAGGATTGGTGTGGGTCCTCACCACAGCTGCCTTCTGGGGCCAAACCATAGGGACAGGATTGCTGGCAGGACAGAATCACGACTTGCCATCAATCACCAGGGTGTGGCCATGCCTTCTCCATTCATTGCAATGGAGGTAGTGGGCAAGGCCTTGCATGACCCCTCTTCATTGTAGTGAAGAGGAGTGGCCACACCATCTGTGACTGATGGTGAGTGGGGGGTTTTGCACAGAAGAAAATAGAGTTTCAGGCCCTGGTGCGGGTGGCGGCAGGCCCCCATAAAGTGATTGGGTGAATTTTGGAGCACCGGACCTGCAGTGACCAGCGACCCAGGACAAATGGTATGTACCCTTTTGTGTTCTTAGTTCCCTGCTGAATGACTTTAAAATCCATTGTGGGACAAATAGCTTGAGAGGCTTTTGAGGGAATACATTGTCGTTTTGTGAACATGCATAATAAAAAAAGTGATAACCAGCACGGTTTTACTAAGTACAGAAGCTGTTGGATTAACCTTATTGGCTTTTCTGAAGAGGCCAGTAGAAGCCTGGACAGAGGGGTTGCTGTAGATATCGTTTTACTGGATTTTGAAATGGCATTTGTTGCAGTTCCTTATAAACGCATATTGGGAAAATATATTTTGTTTACTGGACAGAAAACTGGCCAAAGGACCATGTGCAAAGAGCTGTGGTTAATGATACCTTCTTTGAATGGTTTTAGGTGATTTACCCCAGGGTTCAGTTTGTGGACCCACTATATGTAGCACAGTGCAGTCCATGGAAGATGGTCAAAAGCTTCAGCCTGACTTGGACAAGTTGAGTGCCTGGGCATCCACTTGGCAAATACAGTTCAATGTGATTAAATGTAAAGTAATGCACGTGGGGTCTAATAATCTACAAGCCACATATGTCCTTAGGGTAAAGGTAGGAGAGTCACTTGTTGAGTTACAGCATCAACATCTGATAAATTTGAAAAAGTACTAGATACTTTTTAAGAGGAAAATACTTATTACCAGTCACTTTTGTTGTTATCTGTAAATAATAAAAAAATAATAATTTCCTCAGCTCTGTTCCTTGGTGGACCTTGAATGGACAAATTTACCCATGGAGCCATATTAAAGGCTAATAACACTTTCACTGGCTTTTTAAAAAGTTTTCATTATTGTGAGCCAATATGACGTGTTTAATGTTCTGGCCTTATCTGTGATTTTTTATTTTTTGTTTGTTTGCAAACATTTTCTGTAGCAACAATGTGTTTATGTTAGCAACATACACCAAAGCGGTGTTCTCAAGTACATATCATAGACTTCCTGAATTTGGCTTTCTAATCATCTGATTGGCAGAGGCATAGATGACACGTTTAACCTCATTTGCTTTAATTCAAACTGTGGAGATAAGGGGATTCCATCTTATGTACCAGCAGCTAAAAGGTTACTAGCAACATTCTCAGCTGGGTTCATTACTGATGTTTAATATTGTCAAAACTGGTGATGAGTTCACCTGTTACAGTGAAAGCATTCTGGGACATGTAGTGTAGGCATGTAGTGGACTATACTCTGGAGGGTGTGTACATTTGTCCCAGAATGCTAGCTTGAGTGAGATGAGAAATCCAAGATGCTGCTCGCTTTAGTGCTTTAGAGCACTAAAGCATTTGATTTCATTTTTACTGGGGACTGGATTTCTATGGAACAACAGGTAAGGTTGGTAGTGGGACCTGCCGTTCCCTCTCCTCCAGGCCAGGGTTTACCTGTTCTGTCTCAGCTGCACAAGTAGCTGGGCCTTGCTCATCAGTAGATAGAAAACCCTGAATGAAGCCTTGTGGTAAGACAGTTTCAAGTATAGAGACTTTGCTCAACGCCTAAGCAAAAGTGGACTTTGTTTATACTGGTGAGGAAACCACTGTTTATGTTGCTGGATTTATTGTATCTGTCAATATATTCCAAATTGAACCCTTTGTTGTTTCACCTGAGAACGGATTCCAGAGTCTGTCATTGCCGCTAGCAACCCCAATCCTGACATATAGTGAACATATGCGAAGGGCAAATGGCATGGTTGCTAGGAGCAACAACATGACAGAAACTCTGTGGTTAAGGCTAACAGTGGATGGCCTGGGTGAAAGCAGCAACAAAAATGTTTCACCATTCTCATGTGGAGGAGCTGATAAAGCATTTGGTTCTGTCACAAATGCGGCAGCAGGAAGCTATGGCTCAGCAGCAGCAAGCTATGGCACAGCAGCAGGTCACTACCAGCAAACAGTAGCTGCACAACAGGAGACCAACCACCTGCTGACTGAGAACATTGCAGCACTGCCGCCTGTTGGGACCCAACGAACTGGGGAGCCAGCTCCCATCCCGGTTGCGAGCCCAAGGAGAGTTTTACAACAGGTGTTGCAAAAAGTAACTGCTCCAGATGACGTGGAGGCCTACCTTACTGTATTCAAGAGGATTGCAGAGCAGGAAAAGCTCCCGAAGCCAGAGTGGGCCAACGTCCTTGCACCCTACCTTTCAGCTGGACCCAAAAAAACATACTATGACCTTAGTGTAAATGATGTCAAGTAATACAAAAGGTTGAAGCTCAGATTTTGGCCCACCTGGGGGTTGACAGATTACAAATGTTTGAGTTGCTACACCTGACTAAGAAATGGCTGGAGCCCAATTTCTCCACCAGCGTAGATTGTCGAAAAGGTGGTCATGGATCACTACACGTCAGCCATACCTATTAAACTGCAGTGCTGGGTTGGTCAGGGTGGCTCAACAGATGCAGATCAACTTGTCAGCATGGTTGAGAGATATCTGGCTACCGACCATTATCTCCATGATGCTCCTGCCACTCAGTCACCTCCCTGGACTGCCAGACCAGTGTCTTCCTCTGGTAAGAGAGTTCTTGATGCTGGAGGGTGTGCCAAGAAGGAGGGATCCTACCATGGTAAATGCTCAAGAGGCCATAAAAGTTGTGAATACGGTGCCCCAGCACCCAGAAGCTGACCAACAATTTCCACATTTTGCCATGAATAAAGATCTCTTGTATAGCGTTGTTCAGAATAATGGCGAACTTGTGGAGCAGCTTCTGGTACCCAGGTCCTACAGACATATGATACTTGACTTTGCCCATAGTAATACCCTTGCTGGGCATTTGAGGGCTGAAAAAACCCAAGAAAGAGTTCTCCAAAGTCATGCCCTGTCTGCCAAATAAGTGCCCCAGGTGCCTCATTTCCCTTGATTCTCTTTGATTGCACTTCCAATTATAGAGGTCCAATTTGAGTGAATTGCAATGGATTTAGGCCAGCTAGGGGGTGCCAATACATTTGAGTTGCAATGGACTATGCTACCCATTACCCCGAAGTGGTGCCATTGAGGAACACTTACAGAGTTGTTTGACATGTTTTCCCATACGGGCATTCCATCTGAAATTTTCACAGACCAGGGGACCCAGATACACACTTCTATTTACCACCCACAGACAGATGGTTTAGTGCTTCAATGAGACCCTAAAGCATATGTTAAAGAATGTAGTAGAGAAAGATGGACTGGATTGGGATTTTCTGCTGCCCTATCTGATGTTTGCAATCAGGGAAGTACCGCAAGCTTCCACAGGGTTCTCCCCCTTTGACTTGGTCTATGGTGTGTTTTTTTACACATAATGCTTTGTGAACTGGTAAGGGACCCATGAGACCCCCTATACCAGTTCACAAGACTTGGGGGTTGGCAAGTCACCTCCGGCTAGCGGGTGACTTGCCATTAACCCCCGACCCCCCCAATTACCTGCCTCCCAAAGGCTGTTTTGCTTTGTAGCCGGCAGGGCAGGGGCCACCAAGACTGGCCCCTGTGCCCTGTTCTACAAGCCTCCATAGCTGATCCCCAGGCTGGTTATGCTGGGTGCAATTTTTCTGGGGATTTTTCTATTTGCCCCTTTATGGTGTGGATAGTAGTTGCATTTTTCTGTAAAAATTATGTGCTCTTTTTAGTTAGGGGGGTCTCCTGGGCAAGAATTGTGGGCTACCAATACATATTAGTAAAAATGGTCTGGCAACAGAAGGTGACAAAAACTCTAGGTAGGCTGGCAGTTAAAGGGTTAAACTAGATCTGTCATGCAGTATTTTCAGTACATACTTCATGCCTTTTACTGCTTATGTGAATAAGCTAATTTTTTCTTGTCTCAGTCCTGATTATTGTCCTGGCATCTCTGTAGTGATAACCTCCCACAAGCCATCTCTGGATAATACTATTTTCGCTTTAAACATTCATAGCTGATAATTGTCATTGTTCAAAGGACTCCTGCGATTGGTCGGTGGGCCAATTTCAGAACTCAGAAATGGGTATTTTGGATAAAGCACCTGCAGGGGAAAAAGTTGAGTATTATTTGTTTTGGCAGGGCAGTTGCTTTAAATCCAAAACCCCATCACTATTTACAATTAACTACTTTTGGGAAAAAGTCAACGCACAAAACTTAACTTTGTTCTCCATTCATCTCTTCACCTTTAACAATATTTTCTTCTGTCAACTTGCCTTAAGAGGATGCAAACGAGAAGACTGTATTAATTTGTGTGATCTCCCCTCAGTCCATGATCTCACAACTCCCCCCTCCAGGCCATGCTGCTTTCGCGCTGCTGCGCTGCTCGTCTAGCACTATGAAAATGGTAAATGTGTCGCAAGCGATAAGACTCCAGCGCTCAGCTCTGCGAGATTTCTATTTGGATAGGATGGCTGCAGCACAGTACTGTCAGCCTGTCTCCCAGTGAATGAAGAAGTTTAACAAACTGGAAAATGGAAGATCACTGAGGCTTGTTGAGGAGGAAACAGAAAATGCTCCAACTCTGGGTCACCTGGGAGAAGTTTTTTTTTTTCTATCTGCACTTTTTTAACATTTCAAGTACAAGCAGTGATACAAACTTTAAGAGCTGCAAAAAAAGGAAATGCATTTTAAGTGAAGTTTAAATAGCTAACAGGGAGTTGACTCTTTTTGTGATACTCTCTCACTAGTCATCACCCCCCCAAGTGAATATAGTTAAAGTGGACTTTGAGTGTTTAGATTAGGGACCCCTAGCTTAGCAGAGCCCAAATATAAAAAGTAATATTTCCCCATAAAGGAATTTTGGCCATGGGTAGTTGCAAAGGGCTTGTGGGGTCAGTTATGGAAGTAATAAAGCTGGGTGAAGAAAGAGTTAAAGTACTATCGCAAACTATGGCCCAATGATTAAAATCCATATAAATCTGCTGCATGTCGAGAGGAATGGGTCACTTATACACCAGGCACCAAGAAATATACAGCCAGACTTGGAAGGAAGAGGAAATCAGGCGTGACAGAACTTGTATACTAAACCTGTCACCCCTGGAGGATTTTATTCTTACTAGAAAAAAAACACAAGATTGGCATGAGTTTGATTCAGTTTAGGTGTATAAGTGACCCCTACTCAGAGTCTGAAAAGTTCTGCTCACATGGCAGAGATGTGCCCTGTTATGGCAATGTTCCAATTGGGTGCTGGGAGGGACCAGGAGTAATAACAACAAGGAACCAGCACTACAGTTGTGAAGATTTAGCACACTTCAATGAGGCCCCATAGCGGGCATAAGTACATATCACATTCATGCAAAAATACATATTGTATCTACCAATGCATCAGTGTACACAGGTAACTTGAAATACATTAGCAATCCACCCCAATACTAACTGACAATAGTAGACTGACCATATCAAACTTGTATTTACATTATACAATGCAAGGCACAGAGGCTGCAGGACTAGGGATAAAAACAAGGGGATATTTGAGGAGAACCAGCCAAGAGCATATGGAGAAGAACTAAGCCAGACAGTAGCCACCAGGACCTGTAGAGGGAGCTAAAGGCCCAGGTAACCCAATGGCAATAATAAGGCAGCAAGCAGCTCATCTGATACCTGTCCCATGTGCCTCTTCTGTATTTTCTACAGCACTGGGTAAAAGCTGTAGCAAGGCTCCTAAGTTTGACCTTCTTTGAATTTCACTTCTCCAGGACCATGAGAAAAAGTGGTACCTAGGAGCTCCCAGCGTGAGCAAGCATAGCAAGCCTCAGTGGTCCTGTGTGTAACCACTGGCTCTTGACTCATATAGCTGCGCCATGACAAGTCCTTCCCAGCTTAGCTACGACCCAGACATTGAAGCGAAGAAAAAATCTTTGCCTAGAATACATAAGGTATTTACATAGAATTGTATATTTTGTAGCACAACAAAACTCGGGAATTTGACTTTCCTTTGTGCCCACTGTGTAGAACCCCAAGATTTCCCAGAACATCTTACCTCTTCCTGGTCCTTCGGTGCATGCTATAATCCAATCAAAGCCATATGCAGTGCTTACTGCCCAGATGGGAGGAAGTTAGTGTGTGCCTTAGCAGAGACTTTTAGGTGGGTTAGTTAGACTGTGTTGGGTCAGCTGGAGTTCCAAAGGGGGAGACTAATAGTTTGTCCCACTAAATACAAATAGGCAACAAGAAAAAAACAACACAGATGTACAACACAGATGTACAGTATAGATTATGTCAGTATATAACCTGATGGTTTGGAAACAGGCTGCTCATGGTCATGAGTGGTGTGGAATGGAGAAGAGGTACATATTGAATCCCGAGTTTCCATGCTTAATAGATGCTGGTCTACCCCTCCAGCGTACCAGGTATAAGATCTTTTAGCCCATGGACATAAGGCCTCCGGCCCTGTCACCTTACAAATCTTAAGACTGGTGCTCTTCAAGGTGTGCTCCTGTGCCTATGCAAAGACCTGTGTTGAAATGAGAGAGGTTACTTTGGTTGCTAGTTTCGACATTGAAAGATCCAGACAGAAATCCCAAGGAGTAGCAAGACAGATGGAGGAGGGTGCCCAGCAGTGTATGAAAACATTAGAGATTAGTGTAGAGTCATGTAGATACATTGAAAAGTTTTTTCTACAGTGTCAATGAATTTTTTTGTACTGTATCAACTAGCCAGGGGTCTAAAGGGCCCTTTCTGACAGATCAAAGGGTAGGGGGAGCAGCAAGTCACTTGCCGTCATGCCTTGCTGATACCTCTGACCAATTACCCCAAAAAAGCTTGTTGTCCATCCAGCCCTGGGTCTGGGTCGAAAGGTATAGGAGCTGATAAGTTGCAAGAACTGGAAGATTCCTGGGCAGGGGGCAATGCTTCAATAAAAAGACGTCAAGTACTACCTTTCAGAATATGCCACATCGTTGAAATTTAGAGTAGTGAAAAAAGTAATTTAGAATTCATTTTTTTTACACTGACGCATATTTACTTTTACACTGAAACACATTTTCTTAAAACATTAGAATTGCAGCAACATGCAGAGAAAATAGATTTTGCGCTATTATAATTTGCACCAATGTGGTGAACTGCAATCTGGACAAACAGCCTCTGAACCAAGGGGGTGTTTGGCTCATTGTGTTCTCACCTGACACCGCACAGCAGTTCCCAACAGTACGGGGTCATTGGGCTTTCTCAATCTTGCCTGGCAGATTGTGCTTAATAAGTCAGGCCTGTGTTTTCGGCTTCCCGATATTGCCTGGCACATTGGCCTGTAAACAGGAGAAAGTAAGCTCTTCTCCTTCACAGTGGAGGGTGACTCTGTGTGTACCTTCTCCTGGTGCTCCATCTTGGCTGGGGTGCCATTGAGATGCTTATAAGGTGAGCCTATACAGCATCTAAATTTGTCCTCATCCCTGGTTGGCAGAACTGTTCTTGAAAGCGCCGACAGGCTTTATAGGAAGTGGTGTGGCAGAGATCATGCTACTGCAGGTACATGTGTATTTAAATGTTATTTTGTATTAGAGTAAGCATTCTAAGATGTAACCAGGGGCAGAACTATAGGGGGTGTAGGGAGTATGACTGCACTGGTGCCCAGGAAGTCAGAGGGTACCATCATTGTTGCTCCTTCTCCTTATTTATCATATTTGTGCTCACTTGGCATCATTTAGATGAAGGAAGCACCATGTATCTTTGCTGTTTCAGTCTTTAGTCATCTAGCTGCATCCAACTGAGTTAGTTATGACACTGGATGTAACACAGTGACTAGAGATGAGCGAACTTTTGAAAAATTCGATTCGACTGATTCGCCGAATTTTCCGACAAAAATCGTTTCGACCCGAATAAATTCGCGACGAATCGCTATTAAAAACGGCTATTTCTGAGCCTCCTAGAGCCTCAATAGGGTTGTAAACCATTCTGCCTTGCTGTAACACGCACAGGATGCGTGCTGGGTTAGTTAAATAATACTTTGAATAAATATCACATGCAGATCAGAGGCATCGCTAATAGAATCGCAGAGCGGCACAATTGCAGAGAGTTGAAGTGGCATCACTATGAGGGGCAGAAGGAGCCCAAACATTGCTTTAAAGAGACACTGGAGTTGGCAGCAGCAGGAGCCCAAAAATTGGATGAATCACACCCTGGAGTTGGCAGGAGTTGACAGCAGCAGCAGCAGCAGGAGCCCAAATATTACATTAAAGAGACCCTGGGGTTGGCCTCAGGAGCCCAAAAATTGGATGAATCACACCCTGGAGTTGGCAGCAGCAGCAGCAGGAGCCCAAATATACACTGGAGTTGGCTTCAGGAGCCCAAAAATTGGATGAATCACACCCTGGAGTTGGCAGAAGTTGGCAGCAGCAGCAGCAGCAGGAGCCCAAATATACACTGGAGTTGGCTTCAGGAGCCCAAAAATTGGATGAATCACACCCTGGAGTTGGCAGCAGCAGCAGCAGGAGCCCAAATATACACTGGAGTTGGCTTCAGGAGCCCAAAAATTGGATGAATCACACCCTGGAGTTGGCAGAAGTTGACAGTAGCAGCAGCAGGAGCCCAAATATTACATTAAAGAGACCCTGGGGTTGGCCTCAGGAGCCCAAAAATTGGATGAATCACACCCTGGAGTTGGCAGCAGCAGCAGCAGGAGCCCAAATATACACTGGAGTTGGCTTCAGGAGCCCAAAAATTGGATGAATCACACCCTGGAGTTGGCAGAAGTTGGCAGCAGCAGCAGCAGCAGGAGCCCAAATATACACTGGAGTTGGCTTCAGGAGCCCAAAAATTGGATGAATCACACCCTGGAGTTGGCAGCAGCAGCAGCAGGAGCCCAAATATACACTGGAGTTGGCTTCAGGAGCCCAACAATTGGATGAATCACACCCTGGAGTTGGCAGAAGTTGGCAGCAGCAGCAGCAGGAGCCCAAATATACACTGGAGTTGGCTTCAGGAGCCCAAAAATTGGATGAATCACACCCTGGAGTTGGCAGGAGTTGACAGTAGCAGCAGCAGGAGCCCAAATATACACTGGAGTTGGCTTCAGGAGCCAAAAAAATTGGATGAATCACACCCTGGAGTTGGCAGCAGCAGCAGCAGGAGCCCAAATATACACTGGAGTTGGCTTCAGGAGCCCAAAAATTGGATGAATCACACCCTGGAGTTGGCAGAAGTTGGCAGCAGCAGCAGGAGCCCAAATATACACTGGAGTTGGCTTCAGGAGCCCAAAAATTGGATGAATCACACCCTGCAGTTGGCAGCAGCAGCAGCAGGAGCCCAAATATACACTGGAGTTGGCTTCAGGAGCCCAAAAATTGGATGAATCACACCCTGGAGTTGGCAGGAGTTGACAGTAGCAGCAGCAGGAGCCCAAATATACACTGGAGTTGGCTTCAGGAGCCCAAAAATTGGATGAATCACAGCCTGGAGTTGGCAGCAGCAGCAGCAGGAGCCCAAATATACACTGGAGTTGGCTTCAGGAGCCCAAAAATTGGATGAATCACACCCTGGAGTTGGCAGAAGTTGGCAGTAGCAGCAGCAGGAGCCCAAATATTACTTTAAAGAGACCCTGGGGTTGGCTTCAGGAGCCCAAAAATTGGATGAATCACACCCTGGAGTTGGCAGGAGTTGACAGCAGCAGCAGCAGCAGGAGCCCAAATATTACATTAAAGAGACCCTGGGGTTGGCCTCAGGAGCCCAAAAATTGGATGAATCACACCCTGGAGTTGGCAGCAGCAGCAGCAGGAGCCCAAATATACACTGGAGTTGGCTTCAGGAGCCCAAAAATTGGATGAATCACACCCTGGAGTTGGCAGAAGTTGGCAGCAGCAGCAGCAGCAGGAGCCCAAATATACACTGGAGTTGGCTTCAGGAGCCCAAAAATTGGATGAATCACACCCTGGAGTTGGCAGAAGTTGGCAGCAGCAGCAGCAGGAGCCCAAATATACACTGGAGTTGGCTTCAGTAGCCCAAAAATTGGATGAATCACACCCTGGAGTTGGCAGGAGTTGACAGCAGCAGCAGCAGCAGGAGCCCAAATATTACTTTAAAGTGACACTGGGGTTGGCTTCAGGAGCCCAACAATTGGATGAATCACACCCTGGAGTTGGCAGAAGTTGACAGTAGCAGCAGCAGGAGCCCAAATATTACATTAAAGAGACCCTGGAGTTGGCTTCAGGAGCCCAAAAATTGGATGAATCACACCCTGGAGTTGGCAGCAGCAGCAGCAGGAGCCCAAATATACACTGGAGTTGGCTTCAGGAGCCCAAAAATTGGATGAATCACACCCTGGAGTTGGCAGAAGTTGGCAGCAGCAGCAGCAGCAGGAGCCCAAATATACACTGGAGTTGGCTTCAGGAGCCCAAAAATTGGATGAATCACACCCTGGAGTTGGCAGAAGTTGGCAGCAGCAGCAGCAGGAGCCCAAATATACACTGGAGTTGGCTTCAGGAGCCCAAAAATTGGATGAATCACACCCTGGAGTTGGCAGGAGTTGACAGTAGCAGCAGCAGGAGCCCAAATATACACTGGAGTTGGCTTCAGGAGCCCAAAAATTGGATGAATCACACCCTGGAGTTGGCAGCAGCAGCAGCAGGAGCCCAAATATACACTGGAGTTGGCTTCAGGAGCCCAAAAATTGGATGAATCACACCCTGGAGTTGGCAGAAGTTGGCAGCAGCAGCAGCAGGAGGAGCCCAAATATACACTGGAGTTGGCTTCAGGAGCCCAAAAATTGGATGAATCACACCCTGGAGTTGGCAGGAGTTGACAGTAGCAGCAGCAGGAGCCCAAATATACACTGGAGTTGGCTTCAGGAGCCCAAAAATTGGATGAATCACAGCCTGGAGTTGGCAGCAGCAGCAGCAGGAGCCCAAATATACACTGGAGTTGGCTTCAGGAGCCCAAAAATTGGATGAATCACACCCTGGAGTTGGCAGAAGTTGGCAGTAGCAGCAGCAGGAGCCCAAATATTACTTTAAAGAGACCCTGGGGTTGGCTTCAGGAGCCCAAAAATTGGATGAATCACACCCTGGAGTTGGCAGGAGTTGACAGCAGCAGCAGCAGCAGGAGCCCAAATATTACATTAAAGAGACCCTGGGGTTGGCCTCAGGAGCCCAAAAATTGGATGAATCACACCCTGGAGTTGGCAGCAGCAGCAGCAGGAGCCCAAATATACACTGGAGTTGGCTTCAGGAGCCCAAAAATTGGATGAATCACACCCTGGAGTTGGCAGAAGTTGGCAGCAGCAGCAGCAGCAGGAGCCCAAATATACACTGGAGTTGGCTTCAGGAGCCCAAAAATTGGATGAATCACACCCTGGAGTTGGCAGAAGTTGGCAGCAGCAGCAGCAGGAGCCCAAATATACACTGGAGTTGGCTTCAGTAGCCCAAAAATTGGATGAATCACACCCTGGAGTTGGCAGGAGTTGACAGCAGCAGCAGCAGCAGCAGGAGCCCAAATATTACTTTAAAGTGACACTGGGGTTGGCTTCAGGAGCCCAACAATTGGATGAATCACACCCTGGAGTTGGCAGAAGTTGACAGTAGCAGCAGCAGGAGCCCAAATATTACATTAAAGAGACCCTGGAGTTGGCTTCAGGAGCCCAAAAATTGGATGAATCACACCCTGGAGTTGGCAGCAGCAGCAGCAGGAGCCCAAATATACACTGGAGTTGGCTTCAGGAGCCCAAAAATTGGATGAAACACACCCTGGAGTTGGCAGAAGTTGGCAGCAGCAGCAGCAGCAGGAGCCCAAATATACACTGGAGTTGGCTTCAGGAGCCCAAAAATTGGATGAATCACACCCTGGAGTTGGCAGCAGCAGCAGCAGGAGCCCAAATATACACTGGAGTTGGCTTCAGGAGCCCAAAAATTGGATGAATCACACCCTGGAGTTGGCAGGAGTTGACAGTAGCAGCAGCAGGAGCCCAAATATACACTGGAGTTGGCTTCAGGAGCCCAAAAATTGGATGAATCACACCCTGCAGTTGGCAGGAGTTGACAGCAGCAGCAGGAGCCCAAATATTACATTAAAGAGACCCTGGGGTTGGCCTCAGGAGCCCAAAAATTGGATGAATCACACCCTGGAGTTGGCAGGAGTTGACAGTAGCAGCAGCAGGAGCCCAAGTATACACTGGAGTTGGCTTCAGGAGCCCAAAAATTGGATGAATCACACCCTGGAGTTGGCAGGAGTTGACAGTAGCAGCAGCAGGAGCCCAAATATACACTGGAGTTGGCTTCAGGAGCCCAAAAATTGGATGAATCACACCCTGGAGTTGGCAGCAGCAGGAGCCCAAATATACACTGGAGTTTGCTTCAGGAGCCCAAAAATTGGATGAATCACACCCTGGAGTTGGCAGAAGTTGGCAGCAGGAGCCCAAATATACACTGGAGTTGGCTTCAGGAGCCCAAAAATTGGATGAATCACACCCTGGAGTTGGCAGAAGTTGGCAGCAGCAGCAGCAGCAGGAGCCCAAATATACACTGGAGTTGGCTTCAGGAGCCCAAAAATTGGATGAATCACACCCTGGAGTTGGCAGAAGTTGGCAGCAGCAGCAGCAGCAGGAGCCCAAATATACACTGGAGTTGGCTTCAGGAGCCCAAAAATTGGATGAATCACACCCTGGAGTTGGCAGAAGTTGGCAGCAGCAGCAGCAGCAGGAGCCCAAATATACACTGGAGTTGGCTTCAGGAGCCCAAAAATTGGATGAATCACACCCTGGAGTTGGCAGAAGTTGGCAGCAGCAGCAGCAGCAGCAGGAGCCCAAATATACACTGGAGTTGGCTTCAGGAGCCCAAAAATTGGATGAATCACACCCTGGAGTTGGCAGAAGTTGGCAGCAGCAGCAGCAGCAGGAGCCCAAATATACACTGGAGTTGGCTTCAGGAGCCCAAAAATTGGATGAATCACACCCTGGAGTTGGCAGGAGTTTACAGCAGCAGCAGCAGCAGGAGCCCAAATATTACATTAAAGAGACCCTGGGGTTGGCCTCAGGAGCCCAAAAATTGGATGAATCACACCCTGGAGTTGGCAGCAGCAGCAGCAGGAGCCCAAATATACACTGGAGTTGGCTTCAAGAGCCCAAAAATTGGATGAATCACACCCTGGAGTTGGCAGAAGTCGGCAGCAGCAGCAGCAGGAGCCCAAATATACACTGGAGTTGGCTTCAGGAGCCCAAAAATTGGATGAATCACACCCTGGAGTTGGCAGAAGTTGGCAGCAGCAGCAGGAGCCCAAATATACACTGGAGTTGGCTTCAGGAGCCCAAAAATTGGATGAATCACACCCTGGAGTTGGCAGGAGTTGACAGCAGCAGCAGCAGCAGGAGCCCAAATATTACATTAAAGAGACCCTGGGGTTGGCCTCAGGAGCCCAAAAATTGGATGAATCACACCCTGGAGTTGGCAGCAGCAGCAGCAGGAGCCCAAATATACACTGGAGTTGGCTTCAGGAGCCCAAAAATTGGATGAATCACACCCTGGAGTTGGCAGAAGTTGGCAGCAGCAGCAGCAGCAGGAGCCCAAATATACACTGGAGTTGGCTTCAGGAGCCCAAAATTTGGATGAATCACACCCTGGAGTTGGCAGAAGTTGGCAGCAGCAGCAGCAGGAGCCCAAATATACACTGGAGCTGGCTTCAGTAGCCCAAAAATTGGATGAATCACACCCTGGAGTTGGCAGGAGTTGACAGCAGCAGCAGCAGCAGGAGCCCAAATATTACTTTAAAGTGACACTGGGGTTGGCTTCAGGAGCCCAACAATTGGATGAATCACACCCTGGAGTTGGCAGAAGTTGACAGTAGCAGCAGCAGGAGCCCAAATATTACATTAAAGAGACCCTGGAGTTGGCTTCAGGAGCCCAAAAATTGGATGAATCACACCCTGGAGTTGGCAGCAGCAGCAGCAGCAGGAGCCCAAATATACACTGGAGTTGGCTTCAGAAGCCCAAAAATTGGATGAATCACACCCTGGAGTTGGCAGAAGTTGGCAGCAGCAGCAGCAGCAGGAGCCCAAATATACACTGGAGTTGGCTTCAGGAGCTCAAAAATTGGATGAATCACACCCTGGAGTTTGCAGCAGCAGCAGCAGGAGCCCAAATATACACTGCAGTTGGCTTCAGGAGCCCAAAAATTGGATGAATCACACCCTGGAGTTGGCAGGAGTTGACAGTAGCAGCAGCAGGAGCCCAAATATACACTGGAGTTGGCTTCAGGAGCCCAAAAATTGGATGAATCACACCCTGCAGTTGGCAGGAGTTGACAGCAGCAGCAGGAGCCCAAATATTACATTAAAGAGACCCTGGGGTTGGCCTCAGGAGCCCAAAAATTGGATGAATCACACCCTGGAGTTGGCAGGAGTTGACAGTAGCAGCAGCAGGAGCCCAAATATACACTGGAGTTGGCTTCAGGAGCCCAAAAATTGGATGAATCACACCCTGCAGTTGGCAGGAGTTGACAGCAGCAGCAGGAGCCCAAATATTACATTAAAGAGACCCTGGGGTTGGCCTCAGGAGCCCAAAAATTGGATGAATCACACCCTGGAGTTGGCAGGAGTTGACAGTAGCAGCAGCAGGAGCCCAAATATTACATTAAAGAGACCCTGGGGTTGGCCTCAGGAGCCCAAAAATTGGATGAATCACACCCTGGAGTTGGCAGCAGCAGCAGCAGGAGCCCAAATATACACTGGAGTTGGCTTCAGGAGCCCAAAAATTGGATGAATCACACCCTGGGGTTGGCAGAAGTTGGCAGCAGCAGCAGCAGCAGGAGCCCAAATATACACTGGAGTTGGCTTCAGGAGCCCAAAAATTGGATGAATCACACCCTGGAGTTGGCAGAAGTTGGCAGCAGCAGCAGCAGCAGGAGCCCAAATATACACTGGAGTTGGCTTCAGGAGCCCAAAAATTGGATGAATCACACCCTGGAGTTGGCAGAAGTTGGCAGCAGCAGTAGCAGGAGCCCAAATATACACTGGAGTTGGCTTCAGTAGCCCAAAAATTGGATGAATCACACCCTGGAGTTGGCAGGAGTTGACAGCAGCAGCAGCAGCAGGAGCCCAAATATTACTTTAAAGTGACACTGAGGTTGGCTTCAGGAGCCCAACAATTGGATGAATCACACCCTGGAGTTGGCAGAAGTTGGCAGCAGCAGCAGCAGGAGCCCAAAAAATGGCCTAAAGACATAAATATGTTTTGCACCATTTGGAAAGTGTAAAACGTGGCACCATGCTGAATCTAGTCGCATGCATCAGGCATTGGTGGGTGGAAATCCTGGCTGATCCATCCCTGATTCATTTTGACAAAGGTGAGTCTCTCCACATTTTTAGTTGACAGACGAGTTCTCCTCGCCGTAACTATGGCCCCCGCCGCACTAAACACCCGCTCAGATGGCACGCTACTTGCCGGGCAGGACAGCTTTTCCAGGGCAAACTCTGCTAGTTGCGGCCACAAATCAAGTTTGGCTGCCCAGAAGTCCAGCGGATCCTCAAGGTGTGTTGGCATGGTCATGTCAAAGTATGACATGACCTGCTGGTTGAGGTCCTGCTCCAGGTCTTCCTGCTGCTCATGAGTAGCCTCACTATGCGGGTGTAGAAAGCTACTCATTAGCGACTGAAGACTGAGGCTGCTGCTGCTGATGGAGCTGCTGCTGCTGCTCCTGCCAACCCCCCCAGCGGCCATGGCAGTGGAAGGTGAGCGCAGAGGTCCCCTCGAGTCAGACCTGCGAGAGTATGGACCATGGCGCAGATAGGCATCGGCCAACTGCCTACGTAGAATGTCTTTGTAGTAGTTGAGTTTGTCCTCCCTCTCGGTGGGTTTAAAAAATGCCCCCATTTTGTGCCGGAAGCAAGGGTCCAATAAGGTGGACAGCCAGAAGTCATCCCGCCGACAGATGGAAACAATTCTGGGGTCACTACGCAAGCACGTGAGCATGCTTCGCCATTTGCGCAAGTGACTCGGATGGACTACCTGTCTCCATCTCCACTGCATACTGCCACGGTGTGCCCGGGTCCTCTGTCTCGCCTTCCTCAAAAACCTCTAGCTCCTCTGGCTGCTCCTGCTCCTCCTCTCCTGTCCGCTGACTAGATAAACCAGCCATTTCGCCAAGCCTAAACTGTGTTTCGCTGGGCAACTCCTCCTCCTCCTCTTCCTCCTCCTCCTCCAGTTCAGCTCCAACGGGGTTCATGTGGCCGTAAGATGTAAACGCCATGTCTCCAGTGCCCTGACCAGCCATGGTTTCCAACATGTGCTGTAGTACATGAAGCAGTGGAATCACGTCGTTCATCCCGTAATCCTGCCGACTGACAAATAAAGTGGCTTCCTCAAAGGGCCTGAGCAAACGGCAGGTGTCACGTATGAGCTGCCACTGGTTGACATTGAAGTTACACAGGGGAGTCCCCCTATCTGCTTGGATCATCAAGAAATCCGTGATGGCTTTTCTCTGTTCATATAATCGGTCCAACATGTGAAGGGTGGAATTCCAACGGGTGGAAACATCGCAAATCAGACTATGTTGGGGGATACCATTCTGACGCTGTAGCTCAAGAAGGGTGTGTTTGGCGGTGTAGGAGTGGCTGAAGTGCATGCAAAGTTTCCTTGAAGTTGTTAGAATGTCCTGCAGATGGGGGGAACACTTCAGAAACCGCTTGACAACCAGATTGAAGACGTGAGCCATGCAGGGGGCATGGGTCAGGCTTCCTTGGCGCAGCGCAGACAAAATGTTCTTCCCATTGCCGGTAACCATGATTCCCATTTTAAGTTTTCTCGGAGTAAGCCATGTTTGGATTTCCTGATGAATACATTTAAGCAGTTCCTCCCCTGTGTGACTCCGTTCGCCAAGACAAACCATGTGAAGCACTGCGTGACACCTCCGTGCCCTGCACACATGGTAGACTGGAGGGGCACTGAGACTTGAGCCTACAGTGGAGGGTGAGGAGATGGCGGAGGATGAGGAGGCCGAGTCGCACGGTGTCACAGGCCCAATGGGCAGAGAGCGCGGAGGCCGAAGCGGCGTGACCTGTCCAAGTTGCTGCTGCAAAGGGACCACATTCACCCAGTGGGCCGTAAACGACATGTACTGCCCCTGACCGTAGTTACAGCTCCAGATGTCGGCGCTGCCATGTATTTTGCTACACACCGACAGGCTCAAGGACTGGCCCACCTTCTGTTCAACAAAAGTGTGCAGCGCTGGTACTGCCTTCTTGGCAAAGAAATGACGGCTTGGGACTCTCCACCTCGGCTCGGCACAAGCCATCAGTTCTCTGAAAGGTGCAGATTCCACCACCTGAAAAGGGAGCGACTGCAGCACCAGCAACTTGGACAGGAGCACATTCAGCTTCTGCGCCGTAGGATGAGTGGGCGCATACTGCTGTCTCTTGGACATGGCTTCGCTGATGGATTGCTGGCGGGATGCATGACTTGGAGGAGGAGGAGGAGCAGGAGCGACAGAGGATGGGTATGACGCACAGCTGCCTTCGGCTGAGGTGCTGGAGCCTTGGCTGGCAGAAATTGGGAGCTCACTTGGTGAGGAAGCAGACTGGACCACCCCTTGGGAGCCTCGGTTCTCCCAGGTCGTTTTATGGTGACGCATCATATGTTGACGCAGGGCCGTGGTGCCAACATTTGGACCCTGGCCACGCTTCACCTTTTGCCTACATATCTTGCATGTGGCCATGTTACCCTCCTGCGGATGCCTCAGGAAAAACTGCCACACTGCCGAGTAGCTACTTTTCCCACCCCCTGGCCTCACTGATTCACTGCTGCTGTTGCCAACTCCAGGAACCCCTGCTCCACTACCTCCCGATAAGGTAGACTGCCGCACAGCAGGTGCTCTACCCCGGCCCCGGCCCCGGCCGGCTCCAGCCTTTGGAATTGTGCCCCCATGCTGACTGCTACCACCTTGCTGCCTCAGCTGCTGACTCCGGGGCAACCTGCGCCCCTCTTCTCCTGATGATGACGATGAAGCCCCTTCATCACCCGGCTCCCAAGTGCGATCGGCTTCATCGTCATCATCATCATCATCACCGAGTTGTGGCTGTACGTCACTGATGTTCGTGGATTCGTCAACAGTGTCTGGCGCAGGAGCTGGAACGCTCGCAGCACCCACGACACTGTCCACATCACTATTTGTCTGCCTAGCTAGAGAAGCCACCTCCATTTCTTGGCTGGGCAGTAGCTGCTGACTGTCCTCTATCTGATGGTCCTCCTCACTAAAGAGTGGAGCTGAACCCAAAGCATAGGATACGTCGCTGGGGGAGGGAACGGCGTAGGACAGAGGCAATGGGAGGACAGGGACTGCTCTCGGGGCATGCCAACTCAGGGTTGTGTCAGAGGAACCTACCGACCCTAGACTGGGGGTCTCAGACGTAAGTTGTGATGATGTTGTTGATGAGCGCGTCAACCAATCTACCACGGCAGATGCGTTACTGGTGGAGACCCGACCGCTAGCAGATACTGGCAGATTAGGTCTCTCAGCGTGACTCCTGCTGCTACTGGCCCCCAGTCTGATGCGAGCTCTGCCTGCGGAATCTTGGCCTCTGCCACTCCTCTTTTCACTTCCAGGCACTTGTCTGCCCGACATAGTCTAACTGGCGTGGTAGTAGGTGATATTTTAAGATCCCCCGGGCAGCGGTGGGTCTATATGAAACAGAATATAATGCACACCAAAAGTGAGCAGTAACACTCAGCCTCCAACAGGCCTGCTTAGTGTAAATAAGAGAGCTGCTTAGTGTAAATAAAGAGGGGTATGCTATGTTACAGAATGCGATGCCTCAACAGAAGTGCACCTGGCAGGCAGCAGTAAGCCTATGCCCAGCAAAAGTGTCTTATAATATAAATATAATAAGAGCAAATGGTTATATGGTCTTAAACAGAGGCTGCTTTAGTCACAGAATGGGATGCCCCCAAAAAAGATCCAGTAGTACTATGCCCAGCAAAAGTGTCTTTATCAGGCTAATTTCAAATATAATAAGAGCAAATGGTTATATGGTCTTAAGCAGAGGCTGCTTTAGTCACAGAATGGGATGCCCTGGCAGGGACAAGTAGTGCTATGCCCAGCAAAAGTGTCTTTATCAGGCTAATTTCAAATATGATAAGAGCAAATGCTTATATGGTCTTAAACAGAGGCTGCTTTAGTCACAGAATGGGATGCCCCCAAAAAAGATCCAGTAGTACTATGCCCAGCAAAAGTGTCTTTATCAGGCCTAATTTCAAATATGATAAGAGCAAATGCTTATATGGTCTTAAACAGAGGCTGCTTTAGTCACAGAATGGGATGCCCCCAAAAAAGATCCAGTAGTACTATGCCCAGCAAAAGTGTCTTTATCAGGCCTAATTTCAAATATGATAAGAGCAAATGCTTATATGTTCTTAAACAGAGGCTGCTTTAGTCACAGAATGGGATGCCCCCAAAAAAGATCCAGTAGTACTATGCCCAGCAAAAGTGTCTTTATCAGGCCTAATTTCAAATATGATAAGAGCAAATGCTTATATGGTCTTAAACAGAGGCTGCTTTAGTCACAGAATGGGATGCCCCCAAAAAAGATCCAGTAGTACTATGCCCAGCAAAAGTGTCTTTATCAGGCCTAATTTCAAATATGATAAGAGCAAATGCTTATATGGTCTTAAACAGAGGCTGCTTTAGTCACAGAATGGGATGCCCCCAAAAAAGATCCAGTAGTACTATGCCCAGCAAAAGTGTCTTTATCAGGCCTGATTTCTATGAGAATAAGTGCAAATGGTTATTATGCTATTAAATAGAGGCTGGTGTAGTCACAGAATGGGATGCCACAAAAACCAGAGAGCATGCACAGCAAAAGTGTCTTTATCAGGCCTAATTTCTATGAGAATAAGTGCAAATGGTTATTATGCTATTAAATAGAGGCTGGTGTTGTCACAGAATGGGATGCCACAAAAACCAGAGAGCATGCACAGCAAAAGTGTCTTTATCAGGCCTGATTTCTATGAGAATAAGTGCAAATGGTTATTATGCTATTAAATAGAGGCTGGTGTTGTCACAGAATGGGATGCCACAAAAACCAGAGAGCATGCACAGCAAAAGTGTCTTTATCAGGCCTGATTTCTATGAGAATAAGTGCAAATGGTTATTATGCTATTAAATAGAGGCTGGTGTTGTCACAGAATGGGATGCCACAAAAACCAGAGAGCATGCACAGCAAAAGTGTCTTTATCAGGCCTGATTTCTATGAGAATAAGTGCAAATGGTTATTATGCTATTAAATAGAGGCTGGTGTAGTCACAGAATGGGATGCCACAAAAACCAGAGAGCATGCACAGCAAAAGTGTCTTTATCAGGCCTGATTTCTATGAGAATAAGTGCAAATGGTTATTATGCTATTAAATAGAGGCTGGTGTTGTCACAGAATGGGATGCCACAAAAACCAGAGAGCATGCACAGCAAAAGTGTCTTTATCAGGCCTGATTTCTATGAGAATAAGTGCAAATGGTTATTATGCTATTAAATAGAGGCTGGTGTTGTCACAGAATGGGATGCCACAAAAACCAGAGAGCATGCACAGTAAAAGTGTCTTTATCAGGCCTGATTTCTATGAGAATAAGTGCAAATGGTTATTATGCTATTAAATAGAGGCTGGTGTAGTCACAGAATGGGATGCCACAAAAACCAGAGAGCATGCACAGCAAAAGTGTCTTTATCAGGCCTGATTTCTATGAGAATAGGTGCAAATGGTTATTATGCTATTAAATAGAGGCTGGTGTTGTCACAGAATGGGATGCCACAAAAACCAGAGAGCATGCACAGCAAAAGTGTCTTTATCAGGCTAATTTCAAATATGATAAGAGCAAATGCTTATATGGTCTTAAACAGAGGCTGCTTTAGTCACAGAATGGGATGCCCCCAAAAAAGATCCAGTAGTACTATGCCCAGCAAAAGTGTCTTTATCAGGCCTAATTTCAAATATGATAAGAGCAAATGCTTATATGGTCTTAAACAGAGGCTGCTTTAGTCACAGAATGGGATGCCCCCAAAAAAGATCCAGTAGTACTATGCCCAGCAAAAGTGTCTTTATCAGGCTAATTTCAAATATGATAAGAGCAAATGCTTATATGGTCTTAAACAGAGGCTGCTTTAGTCACAGAATGGGATGCCCCCAAAAAAGATCCAGTAGTACTATGCCCAGCAAAAGTGTCTTTATCAGGCTAATTTCAAATATGATAAGAGCAAATGCTTATATGGTCTTAAACAGAGGCTGCTTTAGTCACAGAATGGGATGCCCCCAAAAAAGATCCAGTAGTACTATGCCCAGCAAAAGTGTCTTTATCAGGCCTAATTTCAAATATGATAAGAGCAAATGCTTATATGGTCTTAAACAGAGGCTGCTTTAGTCACAGAATGGGATGCCCCCAAAAAAGATCCAGTAGTACTATGCCCAGCAAAAGTGTCTTTATCAGGCCTAATTTCAAATATGATAAGAGCAAATGCTTATATGGTCTTAAACAGAGGCTGCTTTAGTCACAGAATGGGATGCCCCCAAAAAAGATCCAGTAGTACTATGCCCAGCAAAAGTGTCTTTATCAGGCTAATTTCAAATATGATAAGAGCAAATGCTTATATGGTCTTAAACAGAGGCTGCTTTAGTCACAGAATGGGATGCCCCCAAAAAAGATCCAGTAGTACTATGCCCAGCAAAAGTGTCTTTATCAGGCCTAATTTCAAATATGATAAGAGCAAATGCTTATATGGTCTTAAACAGAGGCTGCTTTAGTCACAGAATGGGATGCCCCCAAAAAAGATCCAGTAGTACTATGCCCAGCAAAAGTGTCTTTATCAGGCCTGATTTCTATGAGAATAAGTGCAAATGGTTATTATGCTATTAAATAGAGGCTGGTGTAGTCACAGAATGGGATGCCACAAAAACCAGAGAGCATGCACAGCAAAAGTGTCTTTATCAGGCCTAATTTCTATGAGAATAAGTGCAAATGGTTATTATGCTATTAAATAGAGGCTGGTGTTGTCACAGAATGGGATGCCACAAAAACCAGAGAGCATGCACAGCAAAAGTGTCTTTATCAGGCCTGATTTCTATGAGAATAAGTGCAAATGGTTATTATGCTATTAAATAGAGGCTGGTGTTGTCACAGAATGGGATGCCACAAAAACCAGAGAGCATGCACAGCAAAAGTGTCTTTATCAGGCCTGATTTCTATGAGAATAAGTGCAAATGGTTATTATGCTATTAAATAGAGGCTGGTGTAGTCACAGAATGGGATGCCACAAAAACCAGAGAGCATGCACAGCAAAAGTGTCTTTATCAGGCCTGATTTCTATGAGAATACGTGCAAATGGTTATTATGCTATTAAATAGAGGCTGGTGTTGTCACAGAATGGGATGCCACAAAAACCAGAGAGCATGCACAGCAAAAGTGTCTTTATCAGGCCTGATTTCTATGAGAATAAGTGCAAATGGTTATTATGCTATTAAATAGAGGCTGGTGTAGTCACAGAATGGGATGCCACAAAAACCAGAGAGCATGCACAGCAAAAGTGTCTTTATCAGGCCTGATTTAAATGAGAATAAGTGCAAATGGTTATTATGCTATTAAATAGAGGCTGGTGTTGTCACAGAATGGGATGCCACAAAAACCAAAGAGCATGCACAGCAAAAGTGTCTTTATCAGGCCTGATTTCTATGAGAATAAGTGCAAATGGTTATTATGCTATTAAATAGAGGCTGGTGTAGTCACAGAATGGGATGCCACAAAAACCAGAGAGCATGCACAGCAAAAGTGTCTTTATCAGGCCTGATTTAAATGAGAATAAGTGCAAATGGTTATTATGCTATTAAATAGAGGCTGGTGTAGTCACAGAATGGGATGCCACAAAAACCAGAGAGCATGCACAGCAAAAGTGTCTTTATCAGGCCTGATTTCTATGAGAATAAGTGCAAATGGTTATTATGCTATTAAATAGAGGCTGGTGTTGTCACAGAATGGGATGCCACAAAAACCAAAGAGCATGCACAGCAAAAGTGTCTTTATCAGGCCTGATTTCTATGAGAATAAGTGCAAATGGTTATTATGCTATTAAATAGAGGCTGGTGTTGTCACAGAATGGGATGCCACAAAAACCAGAGAGCATGCACAGCAAAAGTGTCTTTATCAGGCCTGATTTCTATGAGAATAAGTGCAAATGGTTATTATGCTATTAAATAGAGGCTGGTGTAGTCACAGAATGGGATGCCACAAAAACCAGAGAGCATGCACAGCAAAAGTGTCTTTATCAGGCTAATTTCAAATATGATAAGAGCAAATGCTTATATGGTCTTAAACAGAGGCTGCTTTAGTCACAGAATGGGATGCCCCCAAAAAAGATCCAGTAGTACTATGCCCAGCAAAAGTGTCTTTATCAGGCCTAATTTCAAATATGATAAGAGCAAATGCTTATATGGTCTTAAACAGAGGCTGCTTTAGTCACAGAATGGGATGCCCCCAAAAAAGATCCAGTAGTACTATGCCCAGCAAAAGTGTCTTTATCAGGCTAATTTCAAATATGATAAGAGCAAATGCTTATATGGTCTTAAACAGAGGCTGCTTTAGTCACAGAATGGGATGCCCCCAAAAAAGATCCAGTAGTACTATGCCCAGCAAAAGTGTCTTTATCAGGCTAATTTCAAATATGATAAGAGCAAATGCTTATATGGTCTTAAACAGAGGCTGCTTTAGTCACAGAATGGGATGCCCCCAAAAAAGATCCAGTAGTACTATGCCCAGCAAAAGTGTCTTTATCAGGCTAATTTCAAATATGATAAGAACAAATGCTTATATGGTCTTAAACAGAGGCTGCTTTAGTCACAGAATGGGATGCCCCCAAAAAAGATCCAGTAGTACTATGCCCAGCAAAAGTGTCTTTATCAGGCCTAATTTCAAATATGATAAGAGCAAATGCTTATATGGTCTTAAACAGAGGCTGCTTTAGTCACAGAATGGGATGCCCCCAAAAAAGATCCAGTAGTACTATGCCCAGCAAAAGTGTCTTTATCAGGCCTGATTTCTATGAGAATAAGTGCAAATGGTTATTATGCTATTAAATAGAGGCTGGTGTTGTCACAGAATGGGATGCCACAAAAACCAGAGAGCATGCACAGCAAAAGTGTCTTTATCAGGCCTGATTTCTATGAGAATAAGTGCAAATGGTTATTATGCTATTAAATAGAGGCTGGTGTTGTCACAGAATGGGATGCCACAAAAACCAGAGAGCATGCACAGCAAAAGTGTCTTTATCAGGCCTGATTTCTATGAGAATAAGTGCAAATGGTTATTATGCTATTAAATAGAGGCTGGTGTTGTCACAGAATGGGATGCCACAAAAACCAGAGAGCATGCCCAGCAAAAGTGTCTTTATCAGGCCTGATTTCTATGAGAATAAGTGCAAATGGTTATTATGCTATTAAATAGAGGCTGGTGTAGTCACAGAATGGGATGCCACAAAAACCAGAGAGCATGCACAGCAAAAGTGTCTTTATCAGGCCTGATTTCTATGAGAATAAGTGCAAATGGTTATTATGCTATTAAATAGAGGCTGGTGTTGTCACAGAATGGGATGCCACAAAAACCAGAGAGCATGCACAGCAAAAGTGTCTTTATCAGGCCTAATTTCAAATATGATAAGAGCAAATGCTTATATGGTCTTAAACAGAGGCTGCTTTAGTCACAGAATGGGATGCCCCCAAAAAAGATCCAGTAGTACTATGCCCAGCAAAAGTGTCTTTATCAGGCCTAATTTCAAATATGATAAGAGCAAATGCTTATATGGTCTTAAACAGAGGCTGCTTTAGTCACAGAATGGGATGCCCCCAAAAAAGATCCAGTAGTACTATGCCCAGCAAAAGTGTCTTTATCAGGCCTAATTTCAAATATGATAAGAGCAAATGCTTATATGGTCTTAAACAGAGGCTGCTTTAGTCACAGAATGGGATGCCCCCAAAAAAGATCCAGTAGTACTATGCCCAGCAAAAGTGTCTTTATCAGGCCTAATTTCAAATATGATAAGAGCAAATGCTTATATGGTCTTAAACAGAGGCTGCTTTAGTCACAGAATGGGATGCCCCCAAAAAAGATCCAGTAGTACTATGCCCAGCAAAAGTGTCTTTATCAGGCCTAGTTTCAAATATGATAAGAGCAAATGCTTATATGGTCTTAAACAGAGGCTGCTTTAGTCACAGAATGGGATGCCCCCAAAAAAGATCCAGTAGTACTATGCCCAGCAAAAGTGTCTTTATCAGGCCTAATTTCAAATATGATAAGAGCAAATGCTTATATGGTCTTAAACAGAGGCTGCTTTAGTCACAGAATGGGATGCCCCCAAAAAAGATCCAGTAGTACTATGCCCAGCAAAAGTGTCTTTATCAGGCCTAATTTCAAATATGATAAGAGCAAATGCTTATATGGTCTTAAACAGAGGCTGCTTTAGTCACAGAATGGGATGCCCCCAAAAAAGATCCAGTAGTACTATGCCCAGCAAAAGTGTCTTTATCAGGCCTAATTTCAAATATGATAAGAGCAAATGCTTATATGGTCTTAAACAGAGGCTGCTTTAGTCACAGAATGGGATGCCCCCAAAAAAGATCCAGTAGTACTATGCCCAGCAAAAGTGTCTTTATCAGGCCTAATTTCAAATATGATAAGAGCAAATGCTTATATGGTCTTAAACAGAGGCTGCTTTAGTCACAGAATGGGATGCCCCCAAAAAAGATCCAGTAGTACTATGCCCAGCAAAAGTGTCTTTATCAGGCCTAATTTCAAATATGATAAGAGCAAATGCTTATATGGTCTTAAACAGAGGCTGCTTTAGTCACAGAATGGGATGCCCCCAAAAAAGATCCAGTAGTACTATGCCCAGCAAAAGTGTCTTTATCAGGCCTAATTTCAAATATGATAAGAGCAAATGCTTATATGGTCTTAAACAGAGGCTGCTTTAGTCACAGAATGGGATGCCCCCAAAAAAGATCCAGTAGTACTATGCCCAGCAAAAGTGTCTTTATCAGGCCTAGTTTCAAATATGATAAGAGCAAATGCTTATATGGTCTTAAACAGAGGCTGCTTTAGTCACAGAATGGGATGCCCCCAAAAAAGATCCAGTAGTACTATGCCCAGCAAAAGTGTCTTTATCAGGCCTAATTTCAAATATGATAAGAGCAAATGCTTATATGGTCTTAAACAGAGGCTGCTTTAGTCACAGAATGGGATGCCCCCAAAAAAGATCCAGTAGTACTATGCCCAGCAAAAGTGTCTTTATCAGGCCTAATTTCAAATATGATAAGAGCAAATGCTTATATGGTCTTAAACAGAGGCTGCTTTAGTCACAGAATGGGATGCCCCCAAAAAAGATCCAGTAGTACTATGCCCAGCAAAAGTGTCTTTATCAGGCCTAATTTCAAATATGATAAGAGCAAATGCTTATATGGTCTTAAACAGAGGCTGCTTTAGTCACAGAATGGGATGCCCCCAAAAAAGATCCAGTAGTACTATGCCCAGCAAAAGTGTCTTTATCAGGCCTAGTTTCAAATATGATAAGAGCAAATGCTTATATGGTCTTAAACAGAGGCTGCTTTAGTCACAGAATGGGATGCCCCCAAAAAAGATCCAGTAGTACTATGCCCAGCAAAAGTGTCTTTATCAGGCCTAATTTCAAATATGATAAGAGCAAATGCTTATATGGTCTTAAACAGAGGCTGCTTTAGTCACAGAATGGGATGCCCCCAAAAAAGATCCAGTAGTACTATGCCCAGCAAAAGTGTCTTTATCAGGCCTAATTGCAAATATGATAAGAGCAAATGCTTATATGGTCTTAAACAGAGGCTGCTTTAGTCACAGAATGGGATGCCCCCAAAAAAGATCCAGTAGTACTATGCCCAGCAAAAGTGTCTTTATCAGGCCTAATTTCAAATATGATAAGAGCAAATGCTTATATGGTCTTAAACAGAGGCTGCTTTAGTCACAGAATGGGATGCCCCCAAAAAAGATCCAGTAGTACTATGCCCAGCAAAAGTGTCTTTATCAGGCCTAATTTCAAATATGATAAGAGCAAATGCTTATATGGTCTTAAACAGAGGCTGCTTTAGTCACAGAATGGGATGCCCCCAAAAAAGATCCAGTAGTACTATGCCCAGCAAAAGTGTCTTTATCAGGCCTAATTTCAAATATGATAAGAGCAAATGCTTATATGGTCTTAAACAGAGGCTGCTTTAGTCACAGAATGGGATGCCCCCAAAAAAGATCCAGTAGTACTATGCCCAGCAAAAGTGTCTTTATCAGGCCTAGTTTCAAATATGATAAGAGCAAATGCTTATATGGTCTTAAACAGAGGCTGCTTTAGTCACAGAATGGGATGCCCCCAAAAAAGATCCAGTAGTACTATGCCCAGCAAAAGTGTCTTTATCAGGCCTAATTTCAAATATGATAAGAGCAAATGCTTATATGGTCTTAAACAGAGGCTGCTTTAGTCACAGAATGGGATGCCCCCAAAAAAGATCCAGTAGTACTATGCCCAGCAAAAGTGTCTTTATCAGGCCTAATTTCAAATATGATAAGAGCAAATGCTTATATGGTCTTAAACAGAGGCTGCTTTAGTCACAGAATGGGATGCCCCCAAAAAAGATCCAGTAGTACTATGCCCAGCAAAAGTGTCTTTATCAGGCCTAATTTCAAATATGATAAGAGCAAATGCTTATATGGTCTTAAACAGAGGCTGCTTTAGTCACAGAATGGGATGCCCCCAAAAAAGATCCAGTAGTACTATGCCCAGCAAAAGTGTCTTTATCAGGCCTAATTTCAAATATGATAAGAGCAAATGCTTATATGGTCTTAAACAGAGGCTGCTTTAGTCACAGAATGGGATGCCCCCAAAAAAGATCCAGTAGTACTATGCCCAGCAAAAGTGTCTTTATCAGGCCTAATTTCAAATATGATAAGAGCAAATGCTTATATGGTCTTAAACAGAGGCTGCTTTAGTCACAGAATGGGATGCCCCCAAAAAAGATCCAGTAGTACTATGCCCAGCAAAAGTGTCTTTATCAGGCCTAATTTCAAATATGATAAGAGCAAATGCTTATATGGTCTTAAACAGAGGCTGCTTTAGTCACAGAATGGGATGCCCCCAAAAAAGATCCAGTAGTACTATGCCCAGCAAAAGTGTCTTTATCAGGCCTAGTTTCAAATATGATAAGAGCAAATGCTTATATGGTCTTAAACAGAGGCTGCTTTAGTCACAGAATGGGATGCCCCCAAAAAAGATCCAGTAGTACTATGCCCAGCAAAAGTGTCTTTATCAGGCCTAATTTCAAATATGATAAGAGCAAATGCTTATATGGTCTTAAACAGAGGCTGCTTTAGTCACAGAATGGGATGCCCCCAAAAAAGATCCAGTAGTACTATGCCCAGCAAAAGTGTCTTTATCAGGCCTAATTTCAAATATGATAAGAGCAAATGCTTATATGGTCTTAAACAGAGGCTGCTTTAGTCACAGAATGGGATGCCCCCAAAAAAGATCCAGTAGTACTATGCCCAGCAAAAGTGTCTTTATCAGGCCTAATTTCAAATATGATAAGAGCAAATGCTTATATGGTCTTAAACAGAGGCTGCTTTAGTCACAGAATGGGATGCCCCCAAAAAAGATCCAGTAGTACTATGCCCAGCAAAAGTGTCTTTATCAGGCCTAGTTTCAAATATGATAAGAGCAAATGCTTATATGGTCTTAAACAGAGGCTGCTTTAGTCACAGAATGGGATGCCCCCAAAAAAGATCCAGTAGTACTATGCCCAGCAAAAGTGTCTTTATCAGGCCTAATTTCAAATATGATAAGAGCAAATGCTTATATGGTCTTAAACAGAGGCTGCTTTAGTCACAGAATGGGATGCCCCCAAAAAAGATCCAGTAGTACTATGCCCAGCAAAAGTGTCTTTATCAGGCCTAATTGCAAATATGATAAGAGCAAATGCTTATATGGTCTTAAACAGAGGCTGCTTTAGTCACAGAATGGGATGCCCCCAAAAAAGATCCAGTAGTACTATGCCCAGCAAAAGTGTCTTTATCAGGCCTAATTTCAAATATGATAAGAGCAAATGCTTATATGGTCTTAAACAGAGGCTGCTTTAGTCACAGAATGGGATGCCCCCAAAAAAGATCCAGTAGTACTATGCCCAGCAAAAGTGTCTTTATCAGGCCTAATTTCAAATATGATAAGAGCAAATGCTTATATGGTCTTAAACAGAGGCTGCTTTAGTCACAGAATGGGATGCCCCCAAAAAAGATCCAGTAGTACTATGCCCAGCAAAAGTGTCTTTATCAGGCCTAATTTCAAATATGATAAGAGCAAATGCTTATATGGTCTTAAACAGAGGCTGCTTTAGTCACAGAATGGGATGCCCCCAAAAAAGATCCAGTAGTACTATGCCCAGCAAAAGTGTCTTTATCAGGCCTAATTTCAAATATGATAAGAGCAAATGCTTATATGGTCTTAAACAGAGGCTGCTTTAGTCACAGAATGGGATGCCCCCAAAAAAGATCCAGTAGTACTATGCCCAGCAAAAGTGTCTTTATCAGGCCTAGTTTCAAATATGATAAGAGCAAATGCTTATATGGTCTTAAACAGAGGCTGCTTTAGTCACAGAATGGGATGCCCCCAAAAAAGATCCAGTAGTACTATGCCCAGCAAAAGTGTCTTTATCAGGCCTAATTTCAAATATGATAAGAGCAAATGCTTATATGGTCTTAAACAGAGGCTGCTTTAGTCACAGAATGGGATGCCCCCAAAAAAGATCCAGTAGTACTATGCCCAGCAAAAGTGTCTTTATCAGGCCTAATTTCAAATATGATAAGAGCAAATGCTTATATGGTCTTAAACAGAGGCTGCTTTAGTCACAGAATGGGATGCCCCCAAAAAAGATCCAGTAGTACTATGCCCAGCAAAAGTGTCTTTATCAGGCCTAATTTCAAATATGATAAGAGCAAATGCTTATATGGTCTTAAACAGAGGCTGCTTTAGTCACAGAATGGGATGCCCCCAAAAAAGATCCAGTAGTACTATGCCCAGCAAAAGTGTCTTTATCAGGCCTAATTTCAAATATGATAAGAGCAAATGCTTATATGGTCTTAAACAGAGGCTGCTTTAGTCACAGAATGGGATGCCCCCAAAAAAGATCCAGTAGTACTATGCCCAGCAAAAGTGTCTTTATCAGGCTAATTTCAAATATGATAAGAGCAAATGCTTATATGGTCTTAAACAGAGGCTGCTTTAGTCACAGAATGGGATGCCCCCAAAAAAGATCCAGTAGTACTATGCCCAGCAAAAGTGTCTTTATCAGGCCTAATTTCAAATATGATAAGAGCAAATGCTTATATGGTCTTAAACAGAGGCTGCTTTAGTCACAGAATGGGATGCCCCCAAAAAAGATCCAGTAGTACTATGCCCAGCAAAAGTGTCTTTATCAGGCTAATTTCAAATATGATAAGAGCAAATGCTTATATGGTCTTAAACAGAGGCTGCTTTAGTCACAGAATGGGATGCCCCCAAAAAAGATCCAGTAGTACTATGCCCAGCAAAAGTGTCTTTATCAGGCCTAATTTCAAATATGATAAGAGCAAATGCTTATATGGTCTTAAACAGAGGCTGCTTTAGTCACAGAATGGGATGCCCCCAAAAAAGATCCAGTAGTACTATGCCCAGCAAAAGTGTCTTTATCAGGCCTAATTTCAAATATGATAAGAGCAAATGCTTATATGGTCTTAAACAGAGGCTGCTTTAGTCACAGAATGGGATGCCCCCAAAAAAGATCCAGTAGTACTATGCCCAGCAAAAGTGTCTTTATCAGGCCTGATTTCTATGAGAATAAGTGCAAATGGTTATTATGCTATTAAATAGAGGCTGGTGTTGTCACAGAATGGGATGCCACAAAAACCAGAGAGCATGCACAGCAAAAGTGTCTTTATCAGGCCTGATTTCTATGAGAATAAGTGCAAATGGTTATTATGCTATTAAATAGAGGCTGGTGTTGTCACAGAATGGGATGCCACAAAAACCAGAGAGCATGCACAGCAAAAGTGTCTTTATCAGGCCTGATTTCTATGAGAATAAGTGCAAATGGTTAATATGCTATTAAATAGAGGCTGGTGTTGTCACAGAATGGGATGCCACAAAAACCAGAGAGCATGCACAGCAAAAGTGTCTTTATCAGGCCTGATTTCTATGAGAATAAGTGCAAATGGTTATTATGCTATTAAATAGAGGCTGGTGTTGTCACAGAATGGGATGCCACAAAAACCAGAGAGCATGCACAGCAAAAGTGACTTTATCAGGCCTGATTTCTATGAGAATAAGTGCAAATGGTTATTATGCTATTAAATAGAGGCTGGTGTTGTCACAGAATGGGATGCCACAAAAACCAGAGAGCATGCACAGCAAAAGTGTCTTTATCAGGCCTGATTTCTATGAGAATAAGTGCAAATGGTTATTATGCTATTAAATAGAGGCTGATGTTGTCACAGAATGGGATGCCTCACAGCAGACTTAAGATCAGTTCAGTATATATGCACTGTTAGTTAGTGTAAGCAGCCTGAAAACGCTAACAAAGCAGGCTGGATGAAAAAAAAAAAAAAAACTGACAGCCTCCGATTTTCCCTTCCTTTCCCTGTTTTTCGCTTACTTTCTGTCTGTCTCCTGTCTGTCTCCTGCCTGTCTCCAGCCTGTCCCTGTCTGTCCCTGCCTGTCTAACTGTCTGTCTCTCCCTCAGCTACACAGCGTTCTGTCTGTCACGAATCCAATAGAGAAATGATGCTGGAAAGCAAGATGGCCGGCCTTAAATACCGCTGTGACGTCACCGGGCTTGCTGGCTGCTGATAGGCTGCATGTGACTGTCCCAGCTTGCACTGGCGCGGGGTTGATGTCTGGACATGTCCCGTCCGCCATCTTAGAATGCCTGTAATGTAAATGAATGGATGTTAAAGGAAAACTTCGAGCGATCGAATCGCGGGGAAATTCGGATTCGATCCGAATCGAATTTTTCCTGAAATTCGGATCGAATCCGGGTTCGTCCGGATCGATTCGCTCATCCCTAACAGTGACTTTTAATCTTCGTGGGAGTGTTGAAGTCACCATTTCTACTCATTCTGGACTTTCTAGTATGGCATTTAGCTCACCATTGCTTTTTTAATTTTACAGAATAAAATCAATGTTACAGAATGAAATAAATATTATAGAAAGGAAAAGATGGTGATCCAAATTAAATAGGAGCTAATTGGACCAGTAACACCCCTTTGATCTCTGTGATTAGTATTGCTGACGTATACATATTCTGTTCTGTCCTGATGCAGGGTGGCTGAAATTCATGTTTACACTGCAGGGCATCCCAAATTGGCATGTCCCATTAGGAACCTTACCAAGCGATCTTTTATTTTCTTCATACTTTTGGATTGTTTTATCTTTATTTTTTTTAATTATGAACAGCGGTCTGCTTTTCACGTTTCGTCACAACAAAAGCAAAATAGGTTTATCTATGCAAATGTAAAACTAAAATGTCTGGGCTGGAGACAGACTTTAGATTATGTAAGATTTGACTTTCAAAACAGACTCTGACCTACATTGGAAAGCTCTCATTTATAGCCAGCATCATGATGTTTTCTGATGTTTTCTATCATTTCTAGTAGTCTACAGTCAGAGTGCTATACACAGCCCACGACACAAACCTTTTTTTCTCTGCTAAACAAAGCCATAGCTTTTCACTGTGATTCTTTAGCTTTAGAACGTTGTTCATCACTTGCTCCTCAGAAACAAGCCCTGTGGGGTTTGAATCCCTGAAACAGCTGGTGGCCGCTTCTAAAGTAACAGGCTGAGAGCATCTGAAGTGTACAGTATCTTATATCTGTGTGTAAATTATATCAGTGAGGAAATATGGCATAAACTGTTGTGACAGATCAGTGAAAGCGCAAAGCCCAAATGTAAACAAAGGCAGTAAACTGCTCGCAAGTCATTCTCCAGTGTTGATGGCAGAGCAGAGAGTCTTGCCAAATGACTCTTGGCAGCACCATCTTTTGTGATGTCACCTGGGGGAGGTTGCCGGATAGCCATTAAGATAGTGATGCATTTGTTTTATGACTGGACAACATGTTCCGTTGTTCCTTCACTTTGTACACAAAATGGATTGACTCCTAAGTGGACAAAGGGGTCGATTCAGCACCAAGAGTAAAAGTGAACTTTTATTTCATTTTTAAACATAGCAAACAGGTCAACTCATGTGATTTTACTGCTAGTCACTACATTTTTTAAGTCCCCTAACCTGGCCACCACCCAGTCTCATTGATAAATCTCCTGGCAAAAACTGGACCAGAGCACAGTCAGCGCTCTGTGTTTGAGGGAAGAGGACAGGCTCAGTTCTAAGTGCTGTCTGGAGGTTGTAAACATTGAAATATCTCCCTGTCTAGTTTATTTGAATTCTTTAATAATCAGGGCTGAGACAGTACTGAATTATTCCTGAGAAGTGAAGTAAATGTGCAAATAGTAATGAGCTGTAGTTTTTCAACTCAGCAAGCAGGTGTCAGCAGAAGCTTCCTAAAAGAGGTCTATCATGAAAAAATGGCCCAATGATAAAAGTCCACATAAATATGCTAGATGGTGAGAGGAGGGGTCAATTATATACCCGGTATCAAGAAATATCCAGTTTTTCTTTCCTTAAATGGTTCTGTAACCCCTGATATTTCCTCTAACCTGGCACCCCTGAATTTCATTCCTGCCAAGAGAAGAAAACAACAAGCTTGGCGAGACTTTTATTCAATTCGGGTGTATAAGTGACCCCTCCTCTCATTAGCCGATGTGAATTGATTAAATCAATTTTTAATATTACACAATTTTGCAATACATCTCCATTAAGCGATTACCATTCAAGCAAAGTTGCAAGCATTACTTAAAGGGAAAGTCCACTTCCAACAGTTTTTTAAAGCGTATGTTTTATGCCAAAGGGATGTTCTCAAGGTGCAGAGCTTGCTTAGTATTTTGTTTTATTTTTTATTATGTAATCAAATAAGTGTTTTATGGAAACAGTTTTTACTACCTGCAATTTGGTGCAATTGGAAACGACATCAAATCTATACACCGAGATCTACAAGAAGAAGTGAGCCTTGTACACATAGGAGTCCTGTACACACAAAAGTGAATATTTTTTTTTTTGTTTTACATAAAGGGGTGAATTACTATCTTCACTAACGTCCACTGCTTGACATAAAAGTATGTTCGCTGGACACACGATGCACCCGTGACTGGTGAGTAAGCATAACTTACTGCAACAAAAGCCAGTGAACACAGACTTTCGCAATGCATTTTGCTGTGTTTGTGCAGCCATTTGCTGGTGAAAGTCACAGGTATTCACATTGAAAAGTGATTTCGCGATATGCATGAAATTCATAAAATCTAGCTGCAAACACACTTTTATAGCATATGTAGGCATTGGAGGGGTCTCAGAATATATGTGGGGTATCTTGGGAGTGTCTGGGTTGTTTGAAAAGCTTAAGAATAAAAGTTTATTTGAAAATAAGTCAAGTCAAGTAAAAACATTATTATTAAGTTAAAGATGCTAAAAGAAACTAAAATTACAACCTCTCCCTAAATACCAATGATTTCTATGGGGTTTACCATTAAAGTAGAAGCAAATACAAAAAACATTGCCGACCAAACAGGCAAAATTTCATTTGGCAAATGCGTAAATCATGGCAGATATGCTGGAAGATGCCGGAGAAAACTTTCTTAAATTTTCCCCAATTGTGGCCTTGCGACCAGGGGGTTGCAGGCTCGAATTCCGGGCAAGCCACCTAACTCCCTAACTGCTTCAGCTGCTCCAGGCATATGTACATTCACTGCATGGATGGGTTAAATGCAAAGGAAAAAATCCTATGTGTGTGCAAGCATGACCATCAATGCCCCAAAATTGATGAATGAACTGAGTATCATGATGAGAGGTTTTTATCTTGTGCTGCAAACTCTCTCCATCCTGCTATCAGTCATCATCTTACATTGTAAAAGCCAGTTCCCGTCTGTAACAGCCAGCTTCCCTGCTGTTTAAAAAATTTAACAAGCTACACCTTCTCTGATATATAACGAATAGCAGACATGTGCATGCTACTAAAATGTAAACAGCTCACAGCCAACTCACTACTTTTTGTGAGGCTTGGGTGTGTTTTCTGAGACTTTGAGTTTGTAGTACTTAATGATAGGCATCCTTTAAACTCTCTGCAGTGTATCTCAGGATGGATGTTTGTGCAACTGTGTAGCATGTTGTGCACACTCCAGGTGAAATTTTTTCCATTGTGCAGGAGCTGGACTCCTGACACCAGACAACAAATATTACATATTTCTGCTGTGAGTTTCCTGCTATGCAGGCATAAAAGTGCTTTTAAAAAGTCCTTATTGCAGCATTTTCTGGAGGTTGATATGACAGCATTATGTGTTTTCTCACTGCTTTGCCCCCAAGTCATTTGATGACCTTTAACTCTGTTTTATGTGTTCTTTTTTTATTACCTCTCTTTCTCTTTCCTTGATCTATGTGCCCAAAGGATCTTACAACCTACAAACATAAAAACAAATTGTGATAACATTACAACTTCATATTTGTGAGTTATGAGTTTTGTTCAACAGAAATGAGAAACAGTTGGCAAGTCCTAAACAATGCTGCTAAATCAAATGTCCGAGGTTGGTTTTTAAGTTAGTTATCAGGTCAAGGGGACTTATAATGTATTCAAAGACCATTCTAGATATATCTGCCCCCTCTCATTATATTAATTCTACACAGTGCCAGGACATGGTAACTTATTCCATGGAAAATGTTTTTAACATACAATTAGCAGCTGGTCTTCCACAGACTTACAATAGAACAGAACACATAACCATAGTTTGAGTTTTTTTTTACTGTCACCAAAAGAAAAGCTTGCCAAGACACGCATTTTAAAATATAACTAGTTATGGGAAAAGCTAAGGAAGGACACATCTGTGTATTATTTTTGTTATAGCAGGGAAGAGATAGAACCAATTAACTTATGGCTGTATGAGAACCTACTGTGGAGATTTAGCTTCACTCCTGTCGTTGTTAAGCAACCCTAGTCCACAAGGCCTCTAAGCAAAACTGCCCCCACCATCTATAAACCCCACAGTAGATGCTTAACTCCTACTTACGGAGCTGCATCAGCTGTGCACATGTACAGGAGCCGAACATCTACCACTATGGTGTATGGCACTTCAAATTGCAGTTGTTTCTAGGAACCCCTTTGGAGGGAGTTCCAGGAGTTAAAGGTAATTATCTCTTTATTGTGAGGTGAAATTAAAGTTCTCTAATCCTATAGGGTGCTGTTTAAAAACTTTGAATAAATAATCTTACTTTATCAGAAAAATTATGTACCTCACCTGTAAATGCCTCATCACCATTTCAGAATGTAAAAAAGAAAATAAAATATGCATACAAAATAAAAACAAACAAGAACTCACCTATTGTTAGGTCTGTCATTCCTCCTGGTCTGGGGGGCACTTGTGTTCTGATGTGGGGGGCAGCTATTGCTATCAACCAGTAAGCATCTGTAGTGAACGGGAACATAGGACCCCCCTCCTCCTTCCTTGGCGCCCACCAAGCTAAAGCTGAGCCACCAGCATGGGAGCTTCTATGCCACAGAGGAGGAGCCCCTGTGGAACCCCCCATGTGACTTTATTGAAGGGGGACATGGAGGGGGTTTTCTTGGAGGGAAGAATTATCAATGAAGAGTGGCCAGGATAAGTGAAGTCTGCAATGATCTTGTAGGATTTTGATTGAATTCTCTGCTCAAACATAATTGGTGTGCTAGTCCTTGGACACAGTTTGTAAGTAAGCCATCTCCAATCAGCTGGCATGCTGGGGCCCCCTGACACAAAACAATAAAGATGTTACTAGGCAAAGGAACCATCTACTGCCAGGAGACAAAGTGGGAGAAGTGTCTTGGCAAGTATTGCACTGTGACACCACCAGACCCCTCCAGACATGATCAGTGTTACCATAAAGAGCCCCCTCATCAACCGCCATCAACCAGAGCCCCTTGGGTTCCAAAGCATTACTGCCATTTCCAAGATAATAGCTCGATGAACACATTTTCTCTTATCAATTAATGGCAATTTGCCATATTTCCAGCAGTTTTTTTAAACATGTTCTGTGATTCGTTAGTAAAAGGACTCAAAGCGTTTTTATTTGCAATGTTTTCCCAAAATAAAACAGCAGATTTGTTCTCTTTCAGAAACCTGAGATAGGGGTGGGGGTGTGAGGAATAACACTGAGCTTGGTGTCCTTTGTATGTGCATCGCAGCTGCTATCTTAGCCAGCAAAAATGTAATCAGCGAGAAGTATTGGAAAAACAATAACACCTACTGTATCTTTTAAGTCAGCACACACACATATATATGACACTTCTGAGATGTGGAGTCATTTTCAAGTCTTAAAGGGGCCACAGCACTCAACCCTGTTAGCTTGCAACCAAACCTATAATCTGTCTCTAAATCTGGTTAAACACATAGGTCTCAGTCCACACATATCCGCAGAAGTACTGTTAGGGCGAGCGCTGCACGCCCATCTCGCAGCACTTCAATTACCTCCATGGCTGCATCCAGCTGTCGTCCATCTCACAGCATTTCCCTCACCTCCATGGCTGCTCCCAGCCATTTCCCTTTCCCCCATGCTTCCTCCTTGCATGGTCAGGTGCGTGCACGTCCCCGTCCACTAGAGGGCGAGCGCACTGGATTCCTGAGATTTAAAGGGCCTGTACAGCACTGATTGGTGCCTGCTCATCCAATCCTGCATCCACTTTACCTATTTAAAGAGGCACTTCCTTTCCTTCAGTGCCGGATCTTGGTCTTTCCATGCCAGTTGTAAATCAGTTGCTTTTGGATTGCTCACCCGTGTACCGACCTCTGCCTGTCCCCGACGCTGAACCTTTGCCGCCTGCCCTGACCTTGGCTACTCACCTTTACTACGAACCTCTGCTGCCTGCCCTGACCTCTGCCTGTGTGTACTACGCCTTTTGCCTGCCTCTTGTGTACCCCGCTGAGCTTCAGCTAGCCGTGGGACTGGGCCGCTGTTGGGGGGTAGCGACCTGGGGGTCACTGGCCGCACAAGACCAACCTGCCTTGTGGTGGGCTCTGGTGAATACCGGTGGCCTCTTAGACTCCGCTCCCCTGACGCGGTACCTGCCATCTGTTCCACAGTTAAAGCGGATCCACACCCGAGTCCGCTCCACCCGGTCCATGACAAGTACCCTAAAGCTGCCTCACCAAACGCCACAGTGCCTCAGTGTAGGTGAAGTCATAACTCATCTATGAGCACCCCCTTTGACATACAATGCAATGGATAAATTTGCCCTATAACCTCGAGTGCAGCACATGAGGTGGAAGGCTCGAAAGCCTGGCTGTACATCTTTAGAACGCCCACCCCATGTGCTTGCACAAAATCAAAGGAAAAAAGCAGGGGTGGCAGCTGCTCAGACCAATTTATAACTAACCTAGGAGGTGCACATAAGCAGGGCAATTAGGATACACAAGTCTTAAAATCTTAAAGGGGTCTGTGCAACTGCCAACCCTCTTTTCTGACAATTTCCACCATGATCCCCCAGTGAAATCTGGCCCCACGATTGACAGCCTGTGGTCCTATAGTCAGTGTTTCCATTGGTGGTCATGATAGTGAAAGAGATTTTTGACCACGCGGCCCCAATCATGTGGTTGAATTGGAGGAAAGTGAAACTGCATTTTGTGGTCTCGCAGCAGAAGGGCATTCACTAGAGAAATTTACAAAGGGCAACCAGCGGTCATGCAGGTCAGGGGACCAATGAGGATGTGGCAAAATTGGCTCGAGGGGAGTTAGATGTCTCCGGCAAACTGCACCTCATTCCTTCAGTGAGCCATGACCCCATGTCACCATCCTTTTGCTAGATGGGCTGGCACATAACAATGTGACCATCTGCCTGGTGGTTGGCTGTTCCCAGTCCTGGCATCTAGATCAAAGGAATCATTGTTGGAATTATTGGATTGCTTTAAAGAAATGGTTGTAGTTCTTTTTAAGAAGAGCCCGATTTCCAGTTTTATTGTACCATGTATAAGTAGGGCAGAACTGCTATTTTCTAGAGCTGGTTACATTGTAACAGAAGTGTGTGTGGTTGCAGAAGGTACTGCTGCTGTTATTTTGTAACAGTAGCAACATGCCCAGCTGGTACAAAGCATCACATTGGGATGTCAGCCGGCTACAGTCTTCAATTACACAGTTCATTACATTGGTACTGTTTTTTCATTTTAACATTGATCATCTAAGAACTTGTGTCTAAAGATCATGATTCAGGGGGCTGCATCTCCTCAGTAGGTAAAATTAGAGTTCCTTTTTTTAAATTTGTACCTATTAAACACATGCATTTAATTACATCATTAAGGCTGGAGACAGAAGGATGCAGGGATATGTGGCAACCATATGATCCATTTAGGACCCACTCTTCTTCTAGGAGAATGTTGGCTTTTTTCTTTTCAGTCCTCATATTGGCCTCCAGCAGTCGCAGACTGGGGCAAAGATTCAGCCCAGGATTTTGCCAGCCTGATACACTGCTGCTGAGCCCCCATGATGCTGGGGCTATAGCATTGGGAAGTTGGGATTCCTTGGCTTGTGGGTACATTGGGGCTAGGTATAGGGCAATAAGAAGGATAATAAGGGGACAGAGATTGAATGTGGGTGTTATAAACAGCAGCCAAACTGCCCCCAAGGCAGTGAATCCCATCAGGAATGCTCCAGGGTCTCCCTATGGCCACTCTGCCCCTTGTCTCCAGCAGCAGCCCTGTAGTTATGTGTGGTGGATGGTTGGGTGGTCAAAAATGGTAGTGGTTCTGCAGGGCTGTGCATGAAGCGGGGGGGAGGAGGGTCATCACTTGGGTGACATGAACCCTAAAAACTGCCCTAGCAAATAAAATGCCACCAATGACTCCAGAGTATGATAGTTTCCTGTGGCTCCTTGATGGGCACTGCTGCACTAAATTATATTTATGGTTTATCTGATCTTTTTAATATGTGCATAAAAATTTAGGTTTCACTTTTACAAACAGAAAGTGTTATATTTTAGCAACTGTTGCACTTGTTGATAGACATTCTTTTTATAAAATGCCATCAAGCATATACTTATCAAGCATATACTTAGAGTATTGTTGCAGTCATAATCCATATTAGTCAAATCACAAGTTCTAAAATGGAAACCTTGAATCATCAACTCTAAGAAAAGACAGCCAGCCTTATACAACAGGCAAAAAAATGTATCTGTTTAAGATATTACTTACTTTGCTGTCAGATTTTGCCATCTCAGCCTTCCTTTGCCTCCTGCTTATTGTTAATTGCCACCGCTAAGCAGGGTAAAAAATGTCTTTAAATCTGCTGCTGTCACCATTTTGCAAAGTGAGCCTAGGGATTTTAGAACAGGAAATAAAACTGCCAAGAACTTCTGATAGACAAGTAGGTAAGAAATTCAAAGTTAGGGACAGGCAAATCATTAAGTCTAGGAATAATAAGATATTTTAATGCTGGCGCTGCAAAAGGTCCCCACTCGGCCTAGAAAGGCCTGTGTCTTCTCTCATCTGTACAGCTTAAAAGTGTCACTAGGAGAGAAGGTTGACCAGAATGCCCCAACAGAGTCAGAGATGCAATGAGAGGAACACTTAGCTTTATGTTACACATCAAGGGAAATGTATTAAATGAAGATTCCCTGATATACAATATGAATTTTTAAAAAGCTGTTATTAAAACAGGAGCAAAATCTGTCATTTAACTGAGCAATGAATTAAAAGTTATGACAAAGTGATAAGTTAATTTCCTGACCTAAGAGATCCTGGCGCCTCAACGTGCTTTAATGCATTGTAACATCATCATTACTTCATCCATTACTTTATGGAAAAAAAAAAGATTGAAGCAATAAATCAGTTATATTAAGATAGTAACCCTATGACATGTCTTTCCAGGCTGACAGTAACACAATGGACTTACAAGTGGAGCTGCAGAAATGTATTGTTGTGTATCCAAGGGCAGGGGTGCCCACACTACATTACTGTGAAAGTCTTCAGACCCAACATCACTACCTCATAAGAAATGATTCATAGTCTTTATCGAGTGACTTGTGTGATAAAATATTGGTGTTTACCTCTAGCACAGAGCCAATTTTTATATCCCCGTACCGATTCTGTAGACTGCTTGCATATTTCAACCAGCAGCCTGCTGCCTCCACTGGCTCACTCAATGTTGAGGCATGTAAAGAGACCTTAGGAATAGGGTAAAATATAATGATGAGTAGGAACTTCTCTGATTCTTTTTAGGTCCATCTAACTTGGTCATAAGATTGATTTGAATCTGAATAATTTCATTCCAAATCTAAAGTTCTCCAGTTGCCCTAAAATGTTGTGTCACCTATAACTTCTAGCTCACTTTGCTTGTTAGTTCCCTTTCCAGAGGGCAGATTTATATCAGCCACCAGCCACTCTGTCTCCTGCCTTCCCTTCACGGCCAGGCTTAGATGATTACGGTAACATCATCCATTTGGACCAGAGGATGGTGGAGAACTTTTGGTTATGCACACTTTTGTACTGCACTTTTGAAGACACCATCTTGGGGAATCTTTTGGTGAAAACAGATTGAGAATATATTGTATTGAGAACACCCTGAGCATTATCCCTGAGACAGTGGCAAGCAGCCACAAATGGCATAGGTATTATTAGTGGTGCACTTTCCATTAGACGCACCGGATTGCACAATTCAACTATCAGTGTTCTGTCTTCAGTGGTCCACCCATTATGGGAGCTTTTTAGACCTCACAAATAGGGTAAAATATAGTGATTCTTATTGGGGTATAATTTATCCGACTAGGATGCAAGATTAATTTAAATCTGAATAATTTAAATCCAAATCTAAAGTTCTCCAATTGCCTCCAAAACGTGTTAATAACACTGTTCCCACCCACCCCTCCTAGCTCTCCTCACTCACTAGTTCCCTTTCCGGATGGGGCAGATTTGTAGAGGGTCAGCCAATATGCCTATTGTTTCCTCTCCTTAGATGCGGCCACATCATCAGGATGCATAGCAGGACAGTGGTGGACTTTCGGTTATGGGTGCTCTTGTACTGCATTCGCCAGCTTTTTGTATGAGACACAAGAATCTGTTGGTAGTAACAAGTTGGACAAATATAAGGAATATGGTAAACACGATTAAAGCAGCATAAAAGCAGCAATGTTCTGGAGCCTAGACTGCCCCCAGGGCATCCAAAATCGTGTGAAACCCACAGGGTAGTATGAAATCTTACCTTTCCCAGGGGGGATCCTAAGGATTTATAGCTGCCAGCGGTTGCATCCCTGGATTCCCTGTAGCTGTGGCAGGAGCTACCCCCAGACTACAGGGAAACTGGGGATGTGACCAGTGGACAGGTCACATCAGCAGGAAATCTTGAGATCAGTCAACTGGCGATCTCACAATTGCAAGGTGAGCCTGACCTTGGTGGTTGTTTTTTTTAAGATTGGACCGCTGCCAAGCTAACTATCACCTGAGGTACAGGTCACAAAGCAGAGCATAGAAGAGTCAGAAAGCAGTAATGACATGGACCCCTTCACAGATGAAAACGAGGAGAGTAACCCTTGATTACTACTGAAACACAAGATTGTAAGCATTTGTGTACAAAAACATATAGAAAATAAGAGGGAGGGAGCCAAGCCTGATCATCATGATTGACCATCAAAGCTCAGTGGTGTCTATAGTGGCAACCTCAGATAAAGTGCAGTACTGCACAGTTATAACTCTCCCAACTATAATCACGAGCATGCTCTTTTCCCTTTAAACATGCACTGAGAGATTCTCATTAATATTTGATCACAGACAGTTTGGGTAAAAGTCTGGTTGTTTTGGTCGTCAGTGTGGAAAACCTCATGCCACGCTTGCTTACACATGCCGTCCTACTTCGCCCAAAGTATTGTTACATACAGCTACAAGCTGTAAACTGACAGGACCTATTGTAACACAATGCTGAGATCTGACAAGACCTGATAAAACTTACCTGTAACCTTTTCTCTTGTTTATGCAGCAAGTTATTTTGTTGTGTTTTTGTTTGTCATATCTGTTCTGAACTGCTGATACGTAGCATAAAACAATTCACTTTGAATAGTACTCTAGCGTTTTCAGTAGACTCTTCCTCGCCTTATTTTTGAAGTATATTTTTATTTATTTTCATTTAATTTAAAAGCACCATATGGTTCCTATTCTCTACCCCGAATGGTATATGATAAACATTTTGCATCCTGAGCCCTAGTCAACAACAAAACAAATTTAATACATCAAAATAAATCACTTACATTTTAATGTGTACCTACTATAAAATGCATCTGTACAGGATTTTTTGTGTACTGGTAAAGAATCCCCGATGACCCCAAAAATTTTTACCCCAAAACTCCACCCCATGTTGGAGATGCTTAGAGGCCGATTCATTAATAGTGGCAGGTAGCGACAGTTGAGCGACTGTAGCGGCATTTTCAGAGCGCCCGCTAGTAGTCGCTGTGCTTGGCCGTTGTTCAGTTGTTGATAGCGACTGAGTCGGTGTGCAGTAATGCTGAATACGGGGTGACGAGTCGCTGTTTGACAGGTTCCGCGATGTATGGGTGCGCATGATAGCGACTGGTCAGAGCGACCGGCTCCCACCATATTCATCAAAAAATCACGCTCAAAAAATTCTCGCGCTGTGAAATGCATGTTTAAACCCCAGAGCGCTGGCGGCGATGTGTTAAAAGTAGTTTTTTAACCCGCAAACCACCATATTTTTGAAAACCAAAAAAAGTAGTAATATGAATAGTAATATGAATACAATAATATCAGACCTGTAATATCAATTCTGCACATTTTTTTTTTTTTTGTAACCTTAAAAAAATTATCTAACATGGCAGAAGTGGTCACATAATTTTTCACATTAAAAAAAAAAAAAATAAAAAAAATAAAACATTAATAACAATTAATTATTAATATTTAAAGATTGTTCCACTGAAATGCATTGGAGAGCGCCAGGTAGCGAGAGGTCATACCTGTCGCTGTTCAAGGTCGGACGCTGGCGCTGTGGGCTGAGGCTGCAATAATGATGAATGAGTGGTTATATGGCGCTATCTCAGTCGCTAAGCAGGATCGGCTTGATAAATGTGTGATTGTGGTGGGGAGCCGGCGTTCTCGTGGCGGGGCCCGTCATTACCGGCCGCTCACCAGTCGCTACCTGTCGCTATTCCTTCATAAATAAGGGCCTTAGCTTATTCTTTTATGATTTTTGGCCATACCAAACGATATCTAGTTCTAGAATCTTTAAGTCTTTAATTATAGAACAAGGATCTCCAAACTTTTATACTATGAGAACTTGCAAGATGATCTGGAGCCACTTGTGACGTTAATAGATCGTAAACTTTATATAACCATTATAGAACAAGAAACTATTTAAAACAATTCAAAATACAGTGACGGACTTGAAGGCGTAAAACACAATGGACCTCTAAAAACACCTCAAAAAATAATAAGCAGATCTTCTCTGCCTATAAAATAGCACATAGGGATTAAATGGCACATAGAAAAAAGCATAGAGGCCGATTCATTAATAGCGCCAGGTAGCGACAGATGAGCGACTGTAGCGTGATTTTTTCAGCGCCAGCCAGTATTCGCTGTGCTTGGCCGGCGTTAGCTTGATGACAGCGACTCAGTCGGTGTGCGGTAATGTTGAATACGGGCTGGGGGGTCGCTGTTTCACAGGTCCAGCGTTGTATGTGAGCGCCTGACAACGAATGGCCAGAGCGAACGGCTAGCTTCATATTCATCAACAAATCACGCTCCGAATGTGCTGTCGCTGTCCATTCCTTGTTTAAACCCCAGAGCGCTGGCGGCGATGTGTATTAACTAGTTTTTAACCCCTAAACAACCATATTTTGTGAATGTAACATTATACATGTTTTTAGAATCATTTTGTAATATGAATACATTAATCTCAGACCTGTAGATCAATTCTGCACATTTTTTTTTAATTTTTTTTTTTTACTTAAAAATAAATCCTAACATTGCAGAAGTGGTCTCCGATTTTTTGACATTAAAAAAATAAAATAAAAAAATAATACCAATTAATTATGAATAATTATAGATTGCTCCATTGAAATGCATTGGACATCGCCAGGGAGCGACAGCTCATACCTGGCGATGTGAGGGAATTTGCAGCGGCGCTGTTCGGTCCAGGCGGCTTCATGATGAATGCCGCGCTAGCCGTCGCTCTCGCCGGCGCTAGCCTCATTTTGCTTGATAAATGCATCATTGTGACCGCCGCCGGGCGTACTTGAGTCGGTAGTCGCCGTTAGCTGCCGCTACCTGGCGCTCGTCAGACACTACCTGGCGCTATCGCTTGATGAATAAGGGCCATACTTGCTTACTGTGCTCTGATTTCCAGCTTCCATCCTCTTCACTTACCAGGAAGGTGGGGAAAGAAGTATGTCACTAAATGCTGATTCGCCTATTTCTCCACCTGTTGAATCTGCATTAACCCCTGCATGGTACTGTAATGCCTAACCAGGGATCCACATATGTCCCCAGCCTCAGGTGTTTTGGTCCAGCAAACAGTCTGCAAGCCACACAGCTTGGGTCAGCGAGCCATATGTTGCTCCCGAGCTACAGGTTTCGGACCCCTGATATAGATTATTTTTTTATTGGAATCAATTATCAGGTCAGTAATGCTCTTTTGGGTTAAAGTTTATGTTTGTGGGTTCAGGTCTTTTAAATGTTGTTGTTTCAGTTTGATAAAAAATGATTTTTGAAAAAATGCATTGGGAAACTTGTCGATCTCTTTTCGTGAGCTGTAATGCCAGTAATTATTATTTCACTCTAAATAATTATTTGGCTGACAGTTTTAATATATACGGCATGTAGCGTTTGTAGTTTCCTCCACTTGTCCACTCATTAAATAAGTAATTACAGCAGCATGCGAACAGTTCACAACTGCACAGTTTCAGAAATATCTGCCACCCTGGCACAAAGGTCAATAATCATCCCTTTCTGAAACTTTGATAAATCACCCCTTTTATCGATGGCAACCACAAGGGATATGTGTGCAGACAGCCTATTGCACACCTTATAAACCCACCAAGTCAGCTCACAATACTTGATAAGCTTCATTTGGTTCTGAAAAAGAACATTTTCAACCAAATGGGTTTAATTCCCTGTGTAGGGTGGGGGGGGGGGGGCTTTGGTCCTGATTGGTAATGCCTTCCTGTGCATACCCTGTGCTAGTCTGAGATATTCCTAAATGCAAAAGGTGGTGCCTTCTTCTGTCATGGGTCAAAAGGCACTTTCTATCCCCTATAAACCCCAGGGCCGACGCCAGCAGATGGCGAACCTGGGCAATTGCCAAAGCCCCTGGCATCTTCAGGGGCCCACTCAGGCGCGCACTTGTCATTGGTATTATTTTACAGTGGACCTGAACCACCGAATACCGGTTGCTGTGTGAAGACCTGCTCATGACTGGCCTCAGCAACAGGGAATGAATGAATGGAGAAGGTGGCATGGAATGGAGGGCAATTAATGGAAGCTCAGAAGGTGGTGAGAACCAGGTGACAACTGACAAGGACTGGAGGGCGATCAGCAGCAGGAGATGACCCATTTGTGGCAGCAGAGCTGAAAAGTGACATCATGTGACTCACTACTATGGGGCCCACTGTCTTGCCTAAGGGCCCCCACAAAGCTGGAGCCGGCCCTGCCAGGCGGTGTCCGCATTTTCAACAAAAGAAAAGAAAACCACACATTAGTAAGGTTATTTATGATCCGTTGATCACATTCACATTTACATCTTGAAATAAATCTTTAAATGACCATAGATTCTATCCCAGAATACTATATATCGATTTGTATCATTGTGCTCTTGTTCACCTTTGTTAATGAATAAAACCACTTTACATTGGTCAATATTACAATGCTCTCAAGCCGCTGCGATGACTTTCCACTTAGAAATGAGTGGAAATTTATTTCTCTTGGGGCACAATTAAAATGTTTGTATGGTGGAAATGCTATCGATCGCTATAGATTATTTTAACATTTACAAACATACGCTTCTAGGTATTGACTGGGCTTGTATATGACAATTATATTTTTAATGCAGCAATTACCAGATTGCGGTAAAATAGAGCATCTCATTATACTGTTCCTATAGCTAAGAAATGTTTGATGCCAGTCCAGCATTCATGATTACTTTACGTAGCCGGCACATAACACGGTCTTGCCTTCCAAATAACTTTCTAAGGAATACAATTCAATCTTTCCAAGTAATCCAGGCTAGATTTATCAACAAGATCCAAGTGACTTCTATTTATCTGGAGGCCCATAAAATGGGTCGTCCATAGAGTATGTTAGTTGAAAATGTTCTAAAACAATAAACGGGGGAACAACTACAAAGAAATAAAGCCAGTGTATTACTGTACTGTACGTGCATAGGTCAACTGCATTATACTAATTTACTAATTAAAGAGGAGTAAATGATGTCTATAAAACTATATAGTTGACTCCCTCTTTTTGAGGCATCCTGATTTGGGTGCCCCACTGTGTAAAACCCCCTGGATCTGTCGGTATAATCACGTAGCCAGAAGTTCCACAGAGCTTGCATTTCTGAAGAGCTGGTGCCGGTACGAGAAGGAGTGGGGACACAGCCCATGACGCAAACTCCATCTAGCTTTTTCTTGCCCCTCCGAGCTCAGAGCAGCAAGAAAAAGCTAAATGGATACAAGCTGACTGGCTAATGGTCCACAAATGAGCTGTGGGAGTGACAGGAAGGTGAGTTAATGGCAATCTGTTTGATTTTGCTCAGGTGGTTATAAAGATTTGCCTAAACCTAGCTAGACATTTACATACTAAAATAAAATAAGGCCGGGGGTGATGGGTACTTGAATATCCTGTTCTACTTTTACAACTGCTCACTTCTCTCTTCATCTGTTTCTTAAATTGACTGTAAACCCAAATCTAAAAACAAAATGGCACTAACCTTTTAACCCCGCATCAGCTACCGGCTGGCCCACCGCTCATAAATATTGTGGAGGCTGATTCATTACTAATGACAGGTATTGGCAGATGAGCGTCTGTATAGCGGCGCCTAGAGGGACCACTAGTAGGCGCTGTAAGCGGGTATCGGGTGCTGTAACAAAACACCTCAGTCACTGTAGTAACCTGGCTGGCACTGATGAATGTGATGTATATTGGGCGCTCTAACACCAGTACAGCGCTGCAGCGAACGAGAGGTAGTGCCAGCTCAGTGCGACTCTCAGCGACTCACACCATATTCAACGAAAAAACAGACTCACAGAGCTTAGGCGCTCTGGATCTGGTCACTATAGCATAGAGCGCCATACGCTGATTAAATATCCACCAGTAACAAAGCTAAAACACATGGAATTACATTGTTTTAACACTGTGACATTAACACTTTAGTGCCAGACCTGTAATGACAATTCTGCATAAAAATATAAAAAGTCAAAAAAGTTTCAAAAATGTTTGTTTGCAGCCAGGAGAGGTCACACAATGATCTGAGCGGAAAAAAAAAAAAAAAAAAAACACGCTGTTTAAACACAAGCATATGAACGGCCATTGAAATGTATGGGAGAGCGACACTGAGTGAAAGGTAATACCTGACACTCTGGAAGCTAGAGCGCAGGCGCAATACACTGAGCCACCTGTAATAATACATCGGACGCTACATGGCTAGATTTGCTTTCATAAATGTGGTATTGCGTACAGCGACAGGCGTTCACCAGACGCTACCTGTCACTATGAGGCATTACCTGGCGCTATCACTTCTTAAATAACCCCCACAGTTTCTGAGAATGAGGGGCACTGTGAACATGCGCTCCATAATTTCTTGGACCATGACCAACACTCAATGTCAGTCGTGGCCCCACCACTTAGTGACAGTCAAGCAAGGAAGCTGGAAGCTCAAATTTCGGAAACTGGGAGGTTTCTGGGGGGCAGACAATCTGGGAGCTGTTGCGGAGAAGTGCATTCACCAGTTGGAGGAAAGTTATGAACGAACGGGGGGGGGGGGGGTTCACACACAAGGGCATCCAAAATCAGGACAATCTATATTTGTTTAGACTCCAAGGTCAGGTTTGAAGGGTTTGGTGTGCTTCAAAGCAAATAGCATGATTCTTTGTGGGCATCCAGATTTGGGACGTCCCTCAGTGATGTGACGCAACTCCTAAAAAGGGGCCCACTGAGGCTATGCCACCCAAGGGCCCACATAAACCTGGAGCCGGCCCTCTTCTGAGGATTTATGTGGTGCTCAACAGGCAGCTAAGCTCCCTCCCACATAAATAAGACTGGATGATGGTTTGTAGATTTATTAATCAGCTGTGATAATAATGTAAAGCTGATAAGAAATGCAAACAACGGGGAACGAGTTCCTTCACTTCTCACAAATTAACCACTATGGCCGGTCTAAGTGCAAATTGGGCGCCCCTCTCACGATATTTGAAAGAACCCGCCTTGAGCAGCCCTTGGGTAAAGGGGTGATCGCATTGACCTACAAATTGCTATCTGAATCTGATGGGGTGAGACCTCCGAAGCATGTGACAAGCTGGAGCGACGACCTTAATTTTACCTTATCAGATGGGGACTGGAGGGTGGTCTGGGGGCACACTTTCTTAGGATATCTTAAAGTGGACCAACACCCAGGATTTTGACTATCCTGGGTTTCGGTCCACTTCGGTTGGGCACCCCGATCGGGGGTGCCCCGCTGTGTGAAACCCCCCAGAACGCCTGGAAACACTCACCTCACCACGCTCCTACGCTCGTCCAATCAGAGCGCTCAGAGCCGCTGTGGTATGCATGTACAAGCGGCGTCCAACCACAGCGGCTCTGAGCGCTGGACGCCGAGTCTCGCGCTTCCCTTTAACAGGGAGCGCGCCCGCGCAGGCCATTCACGAACGGCCAGCGCGGGTGCGCGCCCTGCTAGAGGGAAGTGCGAGACACGGCCGCGGCCTGCGCATGCGCCGTTCGAACGGGGGGAGGGATCTGATCGGCCCGGGAATCTTATAGATTCCCGGGCCGATCCCCCCTGGGTGTTGGTCCACTTTAATGTTGGTGCTCAAGAAGTAAACACCAAGGTCCTCCTCCGGTGGTACCTCGTCCCGCAAAGGATTCACAAATTCTGACCTTCCTATCCGTGGGATTGCTTCAGAGGCTGCGGGCTCTCTGGTACTTATTTCCACACTTGGTGGGACTGTAGGATAGTGAAACAATTTTGGACCAGAGTTGGGTTTATCTCTTTAGATGTCCCTCCTTAACCTGAAACCCCCTCACTGCACTAGAACCCAGTTCGACCTCATAAGGCACATTACTACGGCAACCAAATTGATTATAGCCCAGTCGTGGAAGAAACCAGTCATTCCCAGGGGAAGACTTATCACCCGGGTTAACTAAGTCATGATGTTCGAGAAGATGGCGGCCACGATAAAGGGGGATTTTGCCCCCTTCTTATCCACCTGGGAAGGCTGGATATCTCACTTTCACCCGGGAGGTCTCAACTGTGTTCTCCTTACAATTTAGAACCCTGCCTTGTCTCTCCTTGTGGTGCGAACGGAGGACTGGAACCCACTCTTTACCCTTCTTCCTGTCTTCCCCTTTTCCCCCTTTCTCTTTACTTCACATCTCTCATTCTCTCTCTAAGCATTTCTTTGATGATGCTTGAGAACTGTTCTTTTTATCTTCTTGGATAATTTCTTTTTTTTTTTTTTGTCAGTGTTCTGTTTATAATGGTCATATCCTTCTGTACGACTGCTAATTAATGGCGCTTTTGTATGGCCTCACGCGCAGTATGGAAAATTCCCTGACTGTATTCCTACGCTTTTTTTTCTCTGCTTTTATTCGAATAAAAACTATTATAAAAAAAAAGAAATGCAAACAAATATACAATACTGAATTAAACAACACAGTACAGCAGAATATACAGTGAACTGCAAATAACTGCAATAACTGATAATAACGTGACTGTTACTAGGCCTACTTGCAAATTACAGTCTTTCCATAAAGTAGAAAGCTAGTATGGGCCTAACCTGTCCATATCTATATTCTAGGACTGCAGACAGTCACCAATGCAAACATACCCACTTACCGACTATGCACTAACAAAGGGGTGGATGCAGGTGGATGATTCATCTGTGTTAAAAGCATGGAGAGAAAAAGGTCCTTCCTCCTCCCATAAGTCTATGCTTTTATTTGCAGGAAGAGGAAGTAATTTACTGTGTACTTAAAAATAATTCCCTACAGAAACTCTCGTCAGACTCAGTGCCTGGCTAATAGAAGTACAGTAATAACTGTAAACCATTAGGTGAAGACAACATATAAGAAATACATCACTACTGCATTGAATCATAGCAAACAATTATACATTAATGCAGACATTATGTCCTTTAGAGAACAGAACAATACTTCACTGTCCCCTATGTTGCATTTCAGATATATATCTATCTGACTGGGGCAGGTCTGCTTTAATCAAGAGAAACAAATAAGTAACTTGAGGGGGTGCTGGGGGTGTGACCACATCAAGACCCAGGAGGTCAGACGGGCCCCATTAATGCTCCTTCACTCTATCATATTTTTGCTCACTTGCAAATAAGCACAACTTGTCTCTGCTGTTTTAGTCTTTAGTTGCCTAGTTGTATCCAGCTGAGTTAATAGACAGAAAAATGTTACTGTATGAGGCATGAAAGGGCCCCATCTAATGTCATACCAGGGCACCGTCACATTTAGTTACGCCACTGCCTGTTAGTTAGTGAAGTTCAGGGATGTGTTCTCCAATGACATGAAGAAAAAAAACTTTATTGAAGTGAAGAGGTTGTCCCATGAGTTAGTGAGGATGGAAGGAGTATTCGCCAATGTGATGGAGAGAAACTCTATTGAGGCAAAGAGGTTCTCTTGGGAGTTAGTGGGGATCAAAGGAGTGTTCTCCAATGAGACTGAGAAAAACTTAGGTGAAGTGGTTCTCCTGTGAGTTAGTGAGGGTCGGGGGAGGGTCTCCAATGCAATGGAGAGAAACTCTTTCAAGGTGAATAGGTTCTCCTGTGAGTTAGTGAGGGTCGGAGGGTCTCTATTGAGGTGGAGAGAAACTCTATTTAGGTGAAGAGATTCTCCTTTGAGTTAGTGAGGATGGGGTGGGGGTTCTCCAATAAGATGGGTAGAAACTCTATTGAAGTTAAGAGGTTCTCCTGTGAGTTATTGAGGGTCAGGGGGGAGTTCTCCTGTGAGAGTTAGTGAGGGTTGGTGGCTCTCCAATAAGATAGAGAGAAACTCTAAGGCAAAGGTTCTCCTGTGACTTAGTGAGGGCCAGGGGGAGTTCTCTAATGAGATGGAGTTAGCAAGGTGGGAGTTCTCCAATAAGATATGGAGAAACTCTATTGAAGTTAAGAGGTTATCCTGTGTGTTATTGAGGGTCGCGGTGGGGGTTCTCCAAATAGAGGGGGAAAAATGTTGAGGTGAGGAGAGGATATTTTGTGAGTTATTGAGGACGGGGGAGGTTCTCCAATGTTTAGGAGAAAACGTTATTGAGGTGAAGATGTTCTCCTGTGAGTTAGTTTGAATAGGGGAGGGTCTCTAATGACATGAAGAAAGAGAAACTTTGAGGTGAAGAGGTTCTCCTAAGAGGTAGTGAGAATAGGGGGCACTCCAATGAGACAGAGATAACGTTTACTGAGGTGAGAAGGTTCTCCTGTAAGTTATTGAGGGTTGGGGGGGTCTCCAATGAGACAGGAAGAAACCCTATTGAGGTGAGGAGGTTTTCCTGTGTGCAGGGGCCTAACTTGAGGGGGTAAAGGGGGTGGGACCACTCTGGGGCCCAAGAGGTCCGACGGGGCCCCATTATTCTTTGCTCCTCCACTTTATCATATTTGTGCTCACTTGGCATCATTCGTCTCTGCTTGAGGTTTATGAAAGAGCCCCATTTAACAGTCGCACCAGAGCGCTGTCAAATTTAGTTACACCACTGCCTGTAAGTTAGTGAAGTTTGGGGGAGTGTTCTCCAATAAGATAGAGAGAAGATCTATTGGGGTGAAAAGATTCCCCTCTGGGTTAGTGAGGATCGGGGATAGTGTTCTCCAATGAGATGGAGAGAACATTTATTGAGGTGAAGAGGTTCTCCTGCGAGTTAGTGAGGATTGTAATAAAAAAGGATACCTCCATGTCCATTATTAAACACATGCAGATTTTTTCATATTGGATGACAAACACTAAGCTGCCTATTCAGCTTTCTCATCAGCCCTCCGTCTGATGCTTAAAATGCGTAGTGACATTTCAGCAGCTCAAAAGAAATGTCACCATTTTCTTAGGAGAGATAAAAAAAAAAAACATAATCAGTAAAGTTTACAAATCTGAAAAGCTAAGCTTGCCATAGATGTTTACAGCGACATCAAAAACGAGGAGTAGATCTGTGAGAAAGGTTACATGGTGACTAACAATGCTGCTGTCTGCGCTGTGGAAGGCCAACACATTTCCTAAACCAAACAAACAGAAAAACACAGCAGAAAACTTCTGCAGAACTGATCCTTACACACATAGCATAATGCAGAGCCTCTCCTCCACTACTTTAAAAGGATGTATGTCCACTAAAATGGGACAGTGGCATACAAATAGTGTGGGCCTAAATTACTGTTACTGAACAGTAGGCAGGAAAAAGATGACACGATCTCCCAAGGCATAAAATTAAATAAGCACTATAGCAAATTCCAGGGAAAAAGATAGATTTAAGTCTTAAATTGCTAATATGCTGCCATTTAGATAGGTAGTTGTTTAAAGAGTTGTTGTAGCTGAAGTGGGGAATAGGAGGGGCGGTGCCGGGGCGGGTTCTGTCGAAGTTTGCATTTCGTCACTGAGAGAGAAAGAGGGAGGGAGAGATTCAAAGCATGGCAGCATGGTTCATGGTTATTACATTAAATAGTCTGACCTGGTTTGAGCTAGCTAGATAGCTCAGTTGGTAAAGTGATGGACTATGAATCAGAGAGTCTAGGAATATAATCTCTTGAGATATGAATCTCTTGACATACATAACAAGGATCTTTTCAGTACATTCCTCTTCTTTTGTGGGTAGATAATACATTTGAAGCGGGGAGGTAGCGACAGGTGAGCGACAGTAGCGGCATTTTCAGAGCGCCCGCTAGTAGTCGCTGTGCTTGGCCGTTGTTCTGTAGTTGATAGCGACTCAGTCGGTTTGCCGTAATGTTGAATATTGGGTGAGGAGTCGCTATTTCACAGGTTTCGCGCTGTATGGGAGCTCATGACAGCGAATGGCCATAGCGAACGGCTCCCAGCATATTCATTAACAAATCACGCTCAAAAAATTCTCGCGCAGTGAAATGCTTGTTTAAACCCCAGAGCGCTGGCGGCGATGGGTTAAACGTAGTTTTTTTAACCCCCAAACAACCATATTTTTGGATTAAAAAAAAACAAGTTTTTCAAAACATTTTGTAATATGAATACATTAATATCAGACCTGTAATATCAATTCTGCACAATTTTTTTTTTTTTTTACCTTAAAAAAAATATCTAATATCTAAAAAAAAAAAAAAAAAAAATTAATTAAGAATATTTAAAGATTGCTCTATTGAAATGCATTGGAGAGCGCCAGGTAGCGAGAGGTCATACCTGTCGCTGTTCAAGGTCGCTCGCTGGCGCTGTGGGGTGAGGCTGGAATAATGATGAATGATTCGCTATCTGGCGCTCTGTCAGTCGCTAAGCAGGATCGGCTTGATAAATGTGTGATTGCGGAGGGGAGCCGGCGTTCTCGTGGCGGTGACCGTCATTACCGTTCGCTCACCATTCGCTACCTGGCGCTATCCCTTGTTAAATAAGGGCCTGAGTTGTTTTCTTCCCCATTGTTTTTTTTTTTTTTTTTTTTTTCTCCATATTTATTACTTTTCTTTCATGTTACCTCTGCTGCTGTCTGCAGTGTCTTTCGGTTTTCCATTTTCTCTTTCTTATTATTGCAATGCCATTTTACCTTTTCCATGTTTTCCATGTATTCTTGTTTTTAGTGAATAAAGGGGGGTGGGAGCAGCTCAATCACTATTATTTATACAAAATTATTATTATTATTCAGGGCCTGGGAACTAATTTACCGCCCAGTTTAACCCTCTCATCACATTCTAGTTTTTAGCTTTGTGTGTTTTAGGCAGAACAAAACCCAGGACTGTCCCTCATGCAAGTTTTGTTTCTATGTAAAAACCCCTAGTTCATCCGTAAAAACATACCTTTCTTGTCCCATGGCGCATGCACATGCTCACGTCTAATCAGTGTTCTGTTTGCACTCAGAGCTCCGCAACAGGAAGCTGGAGTGGCTTCATCCCTGAACGCCCAGCCTATCTGAATGGCTAACTATGGGAGCGCGCCTCAGCCCTGTGATGCTGAGGATGCGGCCACAGCTATTTACATCATAAGAGCCAGGAAAAAGGTGGGTTTTGTGGCAACCTAGGTGGCATTTCACACAGTGGGGCTTCCTGGCTTGGGATGCCCCAGGGGAAGTCCAGTGGCTGGCACTGGAGTTTTTTATTCTCCAGGGTCGACCACTCAGGGTTTTGTTCTGCTTTAATACCTTTCAGTCATTCAAAGTAGAGTTTAGTGTTTTTTATATATTGTATATATTTACTGAGTCACCTGGTGGTCTTATTACAGAAGCAGCACCTCATACACAGAGCTGTTGCCACCATGTACACCGCCTGCCTGTGAAAAAAGGTGGAGCAAGTTCACCACAGCTGTTGCTAGGAGACCAGTGGGCTAAATGCTGTGGCTGTCTGCTATCACCTCACTGAATAAAACCCAGCAGATCCCCCCATTCAGCAAATAAATATTTTACAGTAGGGCATACATTTTTTTCTTTTCTACTGCTGCATTAATTACACGTTAAAAGCTATTGTGTGGCTATTTAATTATTTATCTTTTTGCCCCTTTAAAGATTTCCACTTTCCCACATTTTTAGTAATATCAATGTATTTTCTTGGTTTGCTACATCTTAGAAAAGAAGACCTTGCAAAAAATGGTAAACAAAGGAAATGTATGAGCTCAAATAATTTTGACCAAGGGCCTAAATTAGCCTGTTAGAGTGAAGGCTTGTTCAAAGTCATTGTTAGGAGGGCAATGATGCAAAGCTTTATAAATATACATTATCCCATGACATACCCTCCAACTTTTCAGGGTGGGAAAGAGGGACAATTGTTAAATTATACCATGCCCTCCCATTGATGGATAGGAGATAACAGTTACAACAATATAAACACTTTGAATAGGCGAATGAATCATTTATTGGTGCTGATCTACATGTTATACTTTAAAGTGGACCAACACCCAGGATTTTGACTATCCTGGGTTTTGGTCCACTTCGGGGGGCACCCCGATTGGGACAGCGCGTCCGCCGCCGCCGCCTCCCGCACGTCACTCTTACAGGGCGCGCGCGCGCGCCAGCCAGTCACAAGCGGTGGGCGCGCGCACGTCTAGAGACGTGGGATAAGGTAAGGTTTTTTGGGGGTTTCACCCCGCGGGACATCCGAGATCGGGATGTGATCGGCCCGGGAATCTTATAGATTACCGGGCCGATCACCCCTGGGTGTTGGTCCATTTTAAAGAGGGACAGAGAGGAACAACGAGGGGCAGGGGGACATGGACTCCAAATTAGGGACAGTTGACTGCTATGCTAAAAGGACAGCAGTTTAGGAAAGCGACCACCAAGGGTTGAATGATGGGCGTGGCAGAGGGGCATTTAATTTAAAGTAGAGAATGGTGGTGGCTATAACTTTATTTGCAGCCATGCAGCTAATTCACATCTCCTAACTCTATGCCCCAACCCAGTATGATATGTATTTACATGTCAGGTAGAGAGGAGCAGAAAGGAGATGTGAATGGCAGCGCTGGTGGCATGGCTGCAAATAAAGTAAAAACTGATTTCTACTTATTGTGCATAGTTTACTATTTGGTAAGGTGGGGGGTCCTCCTAAGTTTGCCTCAGGCAGCAGCTTCAGCCCTGCTAGTAGAATTGCTTGAATGATAAAGCAGAACCCCCACTTAACTGAAAAAGACCATCAAACAGCTTTAGCAGAACATGGAGTTGTGGTACAGTATGTTGTTCTACTGTTTAGTGACAAAGGCACAAATATGGCCTTCATGGAAGAGTCTTCAAAAGAAAACCTCTCCTGTCTCCAGTGGCGTAACTAAATGTGATAAATGGTGCTTCAATTTTCAAAATGATGCAAGGGAGCACAAATATAATAAAATATGAGAAAAAGCACAAGGGAAACAATGATGGCAACCCCCAAAAGTTACATCCCTACCTGCATCCTCAACCTCATCCTCAAAAAAACAGTTAGCAAAACAACAATACAAAAAGCCTGATGCATTTTGGAAACAAGTCATGTAGATCTATGAGGTTAAATAGAACCTTTTGTCCACAATGTGCAAAGGTATGTTCAGAGAAATAAGGGTTCTGCTAGAGTCTCGGCCATGGAATGCGGTTGTTCACCAATTAGAAATCACACTGGATAGAGGCTCAGCGTGGATATTGCAGGCTGGCTATGAGCTGGCCAGTGAATGATAAAATGATATTATCACTTTTTACATTTTTTGGACCTAGTCTTGCCTGACTAGGGATGCACATTTAGTTATGTGGTTGTAAGGCAGAATGGAAATATTGCAGCCTATGTGGAGTGCGCAGGGAAGTGGAACAACCCCCCCACCCTGTCTGCCACTTCTGCTCCCACCTTATCTAGCATATTCATGCAGTGAATGCATGCAGTCAGGCATGTGAACATATGTGCAAGTCCAAAAGAGCCCTATTTTCGCAAAAACCAAGGCGTTTCTTTCTGACAAATTCAATTTTAGGCTTCTAGTAGTCTACTGATGAGATGGCGCTTGTAACGTAGCCATGGGCTTCACTTACTCCTTGTGTAAATATCAACCTCTGCCCCATACTGGTCTTTTTATTTTTCTGTCAGATCAGATATGATTAAATAGAGCTTCTGGCTTTCTAGTTTGCCATTGTGAATAAAAAGCTCAATTCAGACAAGCCTTATAAACATATTGCATATCACTATATTGTTTACTTGGTGGAGGTTTAGAAAGGTTTGCGCTAAGTCTCATACAACATATGTGCAGAAAGCTACTGTATATTATTGAGATAAATAAAATAATGTAATGTTCATGCTAAAAGACCACACATGACCATAAGACGCACCTAGGGTTTATTCTGAACCAAATGTTGCTCAATTCGCCCCCAATCACCCCATAACAGGCAGTGTGCAGAATAACCCCCCAATCACTCCATAACAGGCAGTGTGCAGAATAACCCCCCAATCACCAAATAAGAGGTAGCATGCAGATGCCCCCATCACCTCATAACAGCCAGTGTGCAGAATTCCCCACAATCACCCCATAACTGACAACTTGCAGAATCCTCCCTCCAAACACCCCATAACTGGCAGCATGCAGAAACTCTGCCCAATGTCCCTATAACAGGCTGTATGCAGAATCCACATTCCCCCTATAACAGACAGTGTGGAAGTGTGAAAGATTCTACCCAAAATCACCATGCTGAGGCAGGGCTCGAAGGTACAAAACCCCTTACCTCACCAAGGATTCTGCAAAACCAGTGGCCCACGGGTGGCTTCCTCAGCTCTGTGTGCATGCTGCTCTGTGCAGCAAATCCTAGATGGTTTCAGCCAGGCCTGGGGACGGCACTGTGTCCCGGGCGAGCTAGGGAGCTTTTTTTTGTTGGAACCACCTGGCCCTGTCCACTCACCTTAATGGTACTCCTGTGCTGCTATTCATCTTGCATCTTCTGTCCTCCTGCAACACTGGTTCTGAACTTAGGCCACATCCACCCCCTAGCTGGAACCAAGGCTTTGGAAGCACTATAAGATGCAGGAGGACCATCAGCAGCTTCATAGTACCAGTAAGGTGAATAGACTATCCTTTTACCAGCCCCACATTTCCTCCATATGGATCTCCCCCCCCCCCCCCACACACACACACACACACACACACACTTACTTCTGGGGGGGAAATGCGTCTTACTAAAACATGCTGATTAACTGTATGCCAGCATAAGATAGTATAGCCTCCCTGTGCCGAGTTAAAGTCTACTTAGTTCAGGCATAGTGAAGCTTAGTGCACATCAGTCAGCTCATAGTAAACAGCAATTTTGGTCGGACATTCCCACTTTGATGCATTTTGTCCCACAGTTCCAGGCAAAAACCCTGTGGATGCTTAGATGTCCTACTTTGCTGACATTAGTGGGAGGACTGTCACATTGAATCCTGTATGTCTGGTCAATTTACAAACGGGGCTACACAGTGGTAGTGGAAATCATAGATTTGCTGAGAGTTGGGTCAATCACGAGCATTCTTTTCAGACCAGAGATATCTAAGTTGTGATTATGTTGCGTATGTGTATGTTCGGGTGCAGAGCTACTTGTACTCACACACAGGGCAGTAGCATAGTCCTCTGCGGGTATTTGTTTCTAAAACACTGGTGGATAAGCCACATCCCCAAAACACAACCCTACTACACCCATTTCCTCTTCTCCTTTCTCTGCCTGCTGCAACGATCCAGACCCTCAATTATCCAGACCACCAATTCAATCCTGGGGCTCATGTCCAGTTAACACGCCCTCAGTTAGTGATAGGCTGGAATCAAGGCCAGTTCTCTCCAATGCAATGCACACAAAGTACTCGTATAACTCATCCCTCCCATTCCCATAATAGAGGACAGCACAATATGAGGTGAAATGTTATTTCGTAATTAGCTAAACATTGCTTCAATTGTAAAAAGGAAGAAAAAAAGAGAACACCGCTGAATTTTCAGTGTGCTTGGACAATGACTTTAGTATATGAGGCTAAGTTTCCACTTTAAAAAAAATCTAGTTTTTTATTCATTACATATATTCAAAAAATATATCAGAATATTTAAAGATGACAAAAGCAATGACCTGCAGCCAATCAGTCGTGTGTGTTAAAAGCTTTGAAAATATTAGAGTTAGCATAGCTGAGCCATACTTAAACCGGACCTTCATCCTGATTAAGAGCCTTATTTGTTTCTCCCACGCTGTACATACAGATTGCCCGCATTAAAAATCACCCCACCTGCAGCTAGTGCATTTTATCAGTCTTTAAACATCCAAGATGGCGGCTCATGGCTCAGGCTGGATGCAAACAGGAAGTGTTTTCTGATTGTGCGGCTTTCCATTTTCCAGACCCCAGCTCTGCTCTGTTTGTGCAAAGCACAACTATAACCCTTCCCCCCTGCACATTTGCCCCCCTCTCGTCTCCTTGGTATGTGATGCTACTGAACCAAGATGGCGGCACCCATATCCTAGAGTGCTGAACATAGTTGCAGGCCAGTGGGTGAAAGAATAAAAAGTGATTAAAAAAGTTAATATTAATTTTTTATGCTGGGAAGTTTTTTTTAGGGTTTGGGCTTTTCATTAAATGACGCTGAAGGTCCGCTTTAAATATGTCTGAAAAGCTGGGCAGTAAACCCATATTACTAATTTGCAGTCAGGCACCACAAACCTCAGTCACACCATTAGCTAGAAAAGTTTTTTTAAAATAAAAGATTTGTACTACACACAAATATTGGCCTTGATTCACTAAGAGTTAAAGAAAACTCTCTTGGTAGTAAAAAATTCAATTCATGAGAAAAAAGCCTGAGAATTTCACTGTTAGTAAATTACCAGATAGAAAGACAATGAAAGTCAATGGCACTTTTTACTACAGGTAAAAAAGGGGTAAAACGTTCAATACTTTTTCCATGTGGAAAAAAGTGCCATTGACTTTCATTGTATTTTTATCTGGTGATTCACTAACAGTGAAATTCTCAGGCTTTTTTCTCTTGAATTGATTTTTTTACTACCATGAGAGTTTTTTTCAACTCTTTGTGAATCAAGGCCATTGTGTTATAATCCAAAATGAGTTTAGGTTATAAACATCCTAACAAACTCGGAGTCGTATAATATGCTTCATAACAACCCCCCCCCCTTCCACAAAGGCAATCGCACCAACCTGCACTCAGAGCCAGTAGAGTTGTAAATACTTTATGGAATTCCTTCAGTAAGTGAGCAAGTCAAGGTCAAAATAGCTTAGTGATACTACTTTGCTGTGTATACCATGCCGGGCCATGCTTTGCTGGACCAGCGTAGGGTGGCAAAGCTTTGATAAGACCTATATTATATATGTGTGTCTCCTGAACTAATGTGTGCTGAATAAACAGCTTCTGTGATTACTTTTGCAATGTGATGATGTGTGTACCCATCATGCAATGTTTTGATATTATGCTCTCTATCATTCTAAACAGCACTATAGTCAAAAAAGACTTAAAGGGAAACTCCCCTTTTGGCAGGTTTTTGGAATGTAAAATAAACAGTTGTGTTAGGATTGTACCCCCCATTCCTGTGATTAACTTATCAGCATGCTGTTTCCATGAGTTCCATATTCCTAGGACTATGTTTTGTGACAGTGGGAGTAGTTTTCATGGCCTTGAGAAAAAAAAAATGGACCACAAGTCCCACAATTCTTCCAATTTAACAGGTGAACTCTTTGTCAAAGTCTAAGCAGCCTAATGACCTATCCAGCTGAGAACCCGCCCATTACCCGTGATTCACATCGGTACTACACAATAGCCATTACAAATGCTTCTACGGGCATTTTCACCCGGCCTTGGAGTCTTTTATACCCTAGGGCCGGATGTCAAGGGTTTTGACCCATGGCATCCTGATTTGAGATGCCCCTCCTGGTAAAATAGTTAAGAACTGCACAATGCATTGGCACACACCATCTATTGGAGTGGCTCCATTTCTCCTGTCAGATGATGCTTTGCTAAGAAAAATGGATTATCTCTAACTGATGGATTGATTGGGATGGTTTAGTACCTGTGAACTAGTAGCCTCCCTGGCACAGAGTTGCCAGAGGCTTGAGGTTAAATGTAATGTTGTTGTTTAAGGGACATGCACCTCTCAAAGTAAAAGTGGCACAAGACCCATTTTGTCCCCGTAACCCTCCTTGTTCGAGCACCGGTGGTCTGGTTTAAAAAATAGAGGTAAGGTTTCCGATAGTCGATACCCACTTGGCAATTTGGAGATCTTGGTTGATCTCAAGAATGCCAGATGATGTGACCCAGCCCTCTGGCCACATCCACGGTTTCCCTGTAGTCTGTGTAGCGCTCCCACCCCCAGCCTACCTGAATGGCTGGGCACGAGAGGGCCCCACAGCTAAAGCGAAGCTGGGAATGCGGCAAGCAGCAAATTCAGTGCAGTGGAAATTGCTGGTATCATAGTATCATAGTTAATAGTTGAAAAAAGACATATGTCAAGTTAAACCAAGGGTCAAATGTTGGGGAAAGTTTTATTTTATTTTTTTTTTTTGTTTACCATTTATGTTTACCATGGTAAACTCGCCATTACCCCCAGGGGTTAACACAGTGGGGCAACCTAGTTTAGGATGCATTGTTGGTAGGCTAGAAGCTACCCATAAAGTATTATAGATTCCAGGACTTTTGACCCACTTTAAAGTTTTGTAGTCCTTCCCTTGTAATAGCAGAAGTTTTTGCCTTAATCTTTTCTAGCTTGGATCCACATATTTTTTCTTTCCCATGAAAGGTTAACTTTAAAAAAAAAAAATTGGCTCGCCTCCCCAACATCCTTCTTGTTTGTGACTTTTCTCTTGACTTTGCAGTGCACAAAAAATTCTGGAATGGTAAATTCTGCAAACTCTTTTCCATTCACAGCACCCAGGAAATAATTAATTTACAACTCAAATCAGCCAAGACACTTCCTATTAGCAATGCTAATTTGCTCATGAAGTCAATTAGAGTGTTCCGTTTTCTACAAAAGGTTGTGTCTGCATCTCAGAATGCTCATTTTTTCTGAAACATTCCCTTAAACATGCCAAAAGACTATTTTAAAGATTTAAAAAGTTGAAAGCAACCCAATATGATCTGTTTGTGAACATAGCAAATATGGACATTTGGACTATGGACACAACTTGTATGCAGCAACACACTGGCCATAGGGAGAGCTGGGAGAATTCATGATAGACACTACTTGTTTGGGGCTGACTGGGCTGGGTGTAGCCAACCACTTGCAGTTCATTTCACCTGGAGCTTGTGGAGGAATGAAACTCCACTTTCTCCTCTGTACTCCATCAGCCAAGACACTCTAGTGCATGATTTCCCCTTTAATACTACCCGCATCAAGGCTGTGGGGGACATACCTGCCCCTGCCACATTATTTTCCCTTACTATACTAAAGATCCAATATCATAGCTTTAAGAGTGACCATATTGTCATAATCCTGGGCTCAAACCATGGGCATAAATCATGGGCTTTCACAAAGCAGAGCATCCCAAATCCGGCATGCTGTAATTCAACTCTAGGATCTTTTGGACCCAAGTTAGAGCCAAGTTACATAGGTTTTGGTTTATTTTAAAGTGGACATTAAGCCTGGATTTTGACCATGCCTGGTGCATCCCAATTCCTGGGAGCATGTCTAGGGCCATGGGTACACATGCTAGTTTGAGTGTCTCTCTTTCCCATCCTGAAAAGTTGGGAGGTTTGCCCTATGGGTAAGGTGTGGTGTGTGAGAAAACCAATTATTTTGGACCCTAAGGTGTTTCATGAAGTGTGTAGTTAGTCTAGGTGCAGCTATATCTTAAATCTGAATAGACAGAATGCCAAGGCTGTTAGCACATTGGAAACCCAGGGCAGGGGGTCCCTTTGATGATAGCGTCCTATGGACCTATGAATGATGGATCCCCTGTGAGCCAGTCTCAGTATGCTTCCTTAGTGTAACATATACCGATTCAGTGGAAAATGCAAGAAAATTCCTTCTGTTGCCTTTTAAGCAGAGATCCAGTCTCAGGGTAACCCCATGACCTGCCACCCTACCCTGGCGCTTAGGGGGTTGGTTCAGTGCCGGATCCTGGAGCAGCAGGCCAATGTGGTGCCTTTTCTAACACCCCTATCCCTGCCTGCCAAGCCTACCACCATCCCTTGCACCTTGTATGCATCCCCAATATACCCTCCCGCTTACACACCCAAGCCCATGTGTGGTAGTATAAAGAACCATGCCCACACCTTGGGCATGAGGTCCACTTAACAGGCAGGTGCAGGGAGGTTCACGTGTGCCCAATCAAGGAAACTGTCTGGGAAGCCCTATGCCATCCCCAGGTGTCCCTGGTGCATCCAGCTCGGACCTCTGTAACGTAGAATGGGAAGGGTTAGTGAAGCAGGGCACAGCAGATTCCCTAGGCCTAGAAAGGGAGAGCAAGAGTGGGACTTATCTTGGCTGGGGACGTGCATGCTTAGCCCTTATCGTTTCTATTTCTCATATTGTTTCTGGATGGGTCAGGGAAGGTGTTTGGTTGCCCCTTGGTGCTGCAGGGATGCCACAGAGACCTCTTGCACGAATTAGCCGCCCTGGCAGCATGAAGCTGCGGGAGCCTCTGGATGTCCAGCTGGGTTGAGCTGCATCAAGCTGAATGACGGGCAGCCCCCTTCCCTCACTGCTGCAATCCTCTATTGGGATGGGAGGGAAGGGCAATGGGAGGAGCAAGTCCAACAAATCTCGTATGCCGCCACACTCCTACCTGTATGTTGCAATGGGGGGTGCACGGTTAGCGGTGACGCCGCGAATCCAGAAGCAGTAAAGCCAGCACGCCAAGTGATAATCCAAAAAGAATGTATTCAAGTCAGTTGCACAAAATCCAACATTTCGGGGGTTACAGCAGGCCCCCTTCATCAGGGATAACTAACAACAAGTGCACAGGCATAGCAAGTGTTAAATAGACACAATTGACCAATGATAGGCAACACACATAACATCAATTCCCTTGCCTATCATTGGTCAATTGTGTCTATTTAACGTCCTCTTATATTTCTTTAGGTGTTCAGTATAGGTATTAATGTCCTTCTCAAGTTTAATCGGGTCCTTGTTTATTTTTGGGGTGCTGATGCTCGTAACCTTTGATACGAAGTTCAAGGCAGTTGATTTCTCTGGGTAACTGGCAGAGTTGCTTCTGGGTACTTCTTCAAAGAAGGACGCGTATATCTTTGGCTGACTGGGAAGGATTCTCGGGGGGCCGACGGTTTGGTACTGCACAGAAATGACAGACATCATCAGACAGTGATCCCCCAACTGAGGACTTGGCCTCTGATACGGAACCCGGCAAGGGCACTAAAGTGAGTGGACCCCAGCAACCCCATTTTCGGGAGGCCACAGAACTAACTGACCCAGGAGGGGTGGTAGGAGGCACCACTGCACGACCAGACGCTCCCGGGACACAGAGGTTGACCCGCTGGGGCTACAGGAAAGCCCGATAATGAACTTGGCATCTAGACCGTTAACCACGGAAAAGGTAAGCCTGCTTTTACGGGGATTATCATTCTGCCCGGTGTCTAGATTTGATCCATTTAAATTTGACATGGAACTATTTAACTTGGAGCGCTGATTGAAACTCAAACAATTCTTTAAGGGTCACCCCACAGAGGTGATACCAGACACTGTGTGTCTGGCCTCTAAGAAACGGGTGTATAGCAATCTGACCCCAGGGGACATAGCTGCACTGAAAGGCCTAAAGTCTTACCCACAGATCATAGTCAAACCGGCCAACAAGGGGGGTGCTATTGTCGTGATGAACTATAATGACTACAGAGCTGGCATAGAGGATTTACTTAAGGATACTGAGAGTTATCACCCATTACAAAGTAATCCCATGTCTCATGTGCAATCCAAAGTCCAGACATATGTTGAAATGGGGCTTAGAAATGGCTCGATATCTAATGCGACAGCCAGATTTCTAGTGATGGAACACCCCATTATCCCGGTCATCTATGGACTACCTAAAATCCACAAAGGTCTCAATCCTGTGAAGTACTGCCCCTATTGTGGCGGGCACCAATTCCGCCACACAACCTGTGGCACAGTGGCTGGACTCCATACTCCAACCGTATGTAAGATGGCTACCCTCCTACCTACAGGACACGGCGTCTTCCTCCAGAAATTACAGGATATCCCCACACATGAGATTACACACATGGTCACCATGGACATTACATCCCTGTACACAAATATTCCCAACACAGCTGGCCTTAAGGCTGTCCGTTTCTTTCTACAACGGGACCCAGCGGGTATCCCTACTGAATATATACTTGATGGACTTGAGTTGTTCCTCAATGGGAATTTTCTCAAGTTTGAGAACACTTTTTATCAGCAGATCAGGGGTGTAGCCATGGGCAGTGCAGTCGCACCTGCCTTCGCCAATCTGTTTGTGGGGTATCTGGAGGAAAAGAACATATACCCCTCTGTACTGTTCCAAGAAAACATCGTATCCTGGGGACGTTACATAGACGACGTGATGCTATTCTGGAAAGGGGATAATACCTCGCTACAACAGTTCGTTTACTTCATTAATTCCATATCCCCTTCCATCCAGTTCAACCCGGAAATTTCTACTGAGTACGTGACATTCCTGGATGTGGCTCTCACAAAGAAGGCCCTAGTTCCATCTCCACCAGTTTGTTTAGCAAGCCGACCGACAGAAACACCCTACTGCGATACGAGAGTTCACACCCTAAACACTTATTGGACAATATCCCTATCTCTCAATTCTTGAGAGTATTCAGGATCAATTCGGACGAAGATGCCCATAATGATCAGTTAAAAGTGATGTACGAGAAGTTCCACACAAGGGGGTATCCCGTGTCGGTCATAGAAACAGCTTCACACAAAGCACAAGAGATTTTCCGCAACAAACCGGGAAAGAAAAGTAAGTCTGACTGTATTCCTTTCAATTCATACAATATCACCCAAAGTTGAGCGTATCTGCCGCAGACACCACAATATCCTTACTGCAGACCACAATTTGGCCGCGCCCCTAAAAAAACCTCCTCTAAGAGGTTATCATACGAGTCGCAACCTAAGGGACATTCTAGTGAAAGCCGATCCGATCGAGAAATATAGGAAGATGACCCAACCACTGTCTACAAAAACGGCTGTTATAAATGTTCAATTGTAATATCTGCAACTCCCTAATAACTGGGGACTCCTTCACACACCCACACACCGGGTACTGCTTCAACATCAAGGAATATTTTACATGCATCACCGACTTTTGTATCTACATATTAAAATGCCCACGCGGCCTAGTATATGTAGGTAAGACGGTGGGCCCTTGTAACGCCGATTCCAGAAGCACAGAAGTGACATTAAGGTACTAAAAGAAAAAACTGAATGTGGTGTCAATATGGACTGAAAACGTCTATGAACTCAGGGGTATGGTGATTGATCGCATCCCCAAACCTCATAGAGGGGGAGACAGGGAACGTCTCCTTCTCCAGAGAGAAACTTTTTGGATACATAAATTGGACACTGTATCACCCCGTGGACTTAACACTTCGTTTGGTTTTCATTTGTTTTCTTGAACCTAGATAATAGTTTGGTCCTTGTCTTCTATCCTTAGATATTAGTTGATATTAGTTGATCTTTGCCACCTGCTCAAAAAAACCCCATTCCCTCCTTCCACTCAATGCCCCCCCTCCCCCACCCCCCTCCCCCTTTTCCTTTTCCCCTTCCTCCCTCCCCCTTTTCCTTTCCCCTCTCCCCTGTCCCCCCCTTCCCCTTTTCCTTTCCCAGCCCCCCCTATGCCCTTTCCCCCCTACTTCTTCCTCCCCCCTTCCCCCATGGCCTTTATACTCCTGCACAGCAGCTCATAGAGTCCTTTTAATAATATGTTATTGTGTTATGTGGTACATATACTTGCACGCCTTCTAATGTGCTTGACTCTATATCCCTGCTTCTCCACTAACCAAAGGCCGCCACCAGGCGCCTACCAGCCCCTGTCAGAGCATAGTTAGCAATGACAGGTGTTGGCACTCCTGCCTAGTCATCACTAGGGCAGGTGTCACCCCAGGAGGGCATTACCGCCCTACCTATAGTCGCCTACCTACTCCCACTTTTAGGGAAGCTGGGAGGCTGGTTGCTAAGCAACTCATTGCGGTCTTTTCCCACTGCTGCAGCTGGGCATTAGTGCCGCTGTCGCATGGACACGGTGAAGAGGGGACGCATTGGTTACTTATATTTATTCATATGTAACTGTGCTTTAACGAGGTTTTATTTTGGCACCCTGCACCATATATATACCATCCCTCCTATTCTCAATACTTACCTAACCTCCTCCTGGGCCAAATACCGCTTTCAGGCGGATTTTTAGCCCCTGTCAGAGCAGTGACAGCTGTGACAGGGAGCTGCACTCTCCCTGGCCAATCACGGCAGGGGAAGGGCGGACGTCACTACAGCAGGGCATCACTGTCCTGCTTGTGACGTCACTTCCGCCTTCCTCCGATTGGAGGAGAGCTGACAGGCCGGTTGCTATGGATTATCACTTGGAGTGCTGGTTTTACTGCTTCTTCGGGCAATGGGAGGAGTCATCTTATAATAACAGATAGGTGGGTGGAGATGTCTTATAACAGGTAGATAGTGGGAGGAGCTATCTTATAACCAGAGAGAAGAGGGTGGGACATCCCAAGCCAGAGGGAAAAGGGTGGAATTAGGCCCTTAGCTATATGAAGTGAGTGGAGTTTCCCTATATACCAGGGGTACCAAGGGTATAGTAGGTGGAGTTCATGACTCCAGGTCACTGGGTGGGTCAGCCAATAAAAGCCCAATTTAGCCCCAAATATGAGAGTGCTGGGAACAGCAAGCTCCATGCAGGAGGCAATACTGCTTCAACCAAGTCGGGAAAGACAGAAACCATAGGGGTGCCTTTGGGGTGAAACTAACAGAGAAGGCGCCACTTGTTGACGTGAGTGTGCTGAGAGATGAGCCTGACCTCATCTAAGGTACGGCTGCCACTGTTGGAAGCCTTCAAGCGCCGGGGAAGTGTTGAACCTGGTTAAGAGTGTTGTCCCTGTGACATAGACCTGAACTATAATTATTTGCTGTGACCATGACTTGTCCATAGATTACAAATATGGGTGATCCTGGCTACCACTAGAGTGCCTACAACAGTCCCCTGCACATATTTTGCCCATGCAATGATATAGCCTCAGCATCACTTCTGTGGTAGGGGATACTTTCACCACCCAGCAACATTAACTATTCCTTCAATACTAAAGCTTTAGAGCCATCACTATTAGTGTTGACCTACTGATACCTGGTGTAGGGGGGATGTTGTGGGCAGCTGTGACCTTTTTCTTAATGCTAGACACATATTCCAGGCCAATGGTGGCATCTGAGGTGTAATGGGGCTCTTTGAAACTAATGCAGCTGGTGTCTCTTATGTGAGCTGTGATATCTCATGGTACTCGTGCTAGCCAAACTCCTCCAAGGATACGAGTTTTTTAAGTTAAACAAAATGTTTAATGTCTTTATTCTTCTCAGTGGCATATAGAAATTCCTTACACAGACTTCTTACAAACAAGCAGTACATAAAAATAAAAAGCAGGGCCAGCTGCAGGGGCCTGGAGCAGATGCTCCATTGCACCACTTATAATCTGGCCCTGAAAAACAAGTAAAACAACCATACGGAAATAGAAATATTTTCAGGCAAAGAATCTGGCAAAGAATGCCACAAATAGATATATGTACAGTGCTGCGGAATATCAAATCTATGGCTAAAATAATTATAAAAATAATGTTTTAAGGTTTAAGAGATATTAGCATGAAAGCTTCTCTGAATCGGTATGGCTTAGTCTTTTCTGTACAATGCTGCAAATATCAGCACTACAGTATATGAATGTATCATAATAATACCAGAGTGTGAGTGGCTGGAGGCTACAGAGGAAAGGCTCCCTGAGGCCAGAGATGGATTGGAATGGCCCAGTGTTCTCTATACCACGCTGCAGAAAGTGTCAGAAACATTGAAATTTATAGTAATAATAATAGTGATGGCTAAATGTTTAGAGTGTAAGGTCCTCCTGTGCAGGCACTGGTACGAATTTCTCAGTGTTCCCTATTTATAATTGCACAACATGTCAGAGCTACGTTGCATGAAATATCTTGAACCATCCTTGATTTTCATCCGAATGGCCTGTGTACAGTTGTCTCCTATTGAAATCAATGGGCGCCTATGTACACAGAAGATCCTGGTGCCCCCATTGTTTTCATTAGTAGCCAGATGTACACAGGCCACAGCCATCAACCCACCGGAACCAAGAAGCGCAGTTCCCAACTTTGAAAACTAGGGCTGCAGGAGAACAATCAGCAGTGCGTGAACAAATGTAAAATAAGCAGTTTGCCCAGGCCTTTCTTGGACTGCCGTCCCTGGAGTCCACAAATGTGGATTTTTCCTTTAAATTAGACAAGGCACATTTAATTTGCAATTATATTTGCTATAGATGAGCGAACTTTTGAAAAATTCGATTCGACTGATTCGCCGAATTTTCCGACAAAAATCACTTCGACCCGAATTTATTCGCGACGAATCGCTATTAAAAATGGCTATTTCTGAGCCTCCTAGAGCCTCAATAGGGTTGTAAACCATTCTGCCTTGCTGTAACACGAATAGGACGCATGCTGGGTTATTGAAATAATTCTGTAAATAATTATCACATGCAGATCAGAGGCATCTCTAATAGAATCGCAGAGCGGCACAATTGCAGAGAGTTGAAATGGCATCACTATGAGGGGCCCCTATAGTGCCTGAAAAACACACGCTGGAGCTGGCAGCAGCAGGAGCCCAAAAATTAGCTGAATCACACCCTGGAGTTGCAAGCAGCAGCAGCCGCCAAACATTGGTTGAAAGAGACACTGGAGTTGTCTGCAGGAGCCCAAAAATTGGATGAATCACACCCTGGAGTTGCAAGCAGCATCAGCAGCCCAAACATAGCTTGAAAGAGACACTGGAGTTGGCAGCAGGAGCCCACAAATTGGATGAATCACACCCTAGAGTTGCAAGCAGCAGCTGGAGCACAAAAATTGCTTTAAAGAGACACTGGAGTTGGCAGCAGGAGCCCACATATTGGCTGAATCACACCCTGGAGTTGCAAGCAGCAGCAGCAGCAGCCAAAACATAGCTTGAAAGAGACACTGGAGTTGGCAGCAGGAGCCCAAAAATTGGATGAATCACACCATGGAGGTGCAAGCAGCAGCAGCAGCAGGAGCCCAAGCATGGCTTGAAAGACACACTGGAGTTGACAGCAGGAGCCCAACAATTGGATGTATCACACCCTGGAGTTGCAAGCAGCAGCTGCAGCAGCCCAAACATAGCTTTAAAGAGACACTGGAATTGGCAGCAGGAGCCAAAAAATTGGATGAATCACACCCTGGAGTAGCAAGCAGCAGCAGGAGTCCAAACATTGCTTTAAAGAGACACTGGAGTTGGCAGCAGGAGCCCAAATATTGGCTGAATCACACCGTGGAATTGCAAGCAGCAGCAGCAGCCCAAACATAGCTTGAAAGAGACACTGGAGTTGGCTGCAGGAGCCCAAAAATTGGTTGAATCACACCCTGGAGTTGCAAGCAGCAGCAGGAGCCCAAAAATAGCTTGAAAGACACACTGGAGTTGGCAGCAGGAGCCCAAAAATTGGCTGAATCACACCCTGGAGTTGCAAGCAGCAGTAGCAGCAGGAGCCCAAACATTACTTTAAAGAGACACTGGAGTTGGCTGCAGGAGCCCACAAATTGGATGAATCACACCCTGGAGTTGCAACCAGCAGCAGCAGGAGCCCAAACATAGCTTGAAAGAGACACTGGAGTTGGCAGCAGGAGCCCAAAAATTGGATGAATCACACCCTGGAGTTGCAAGCAGCAGCAGCAGCCCAGACATAGCTTGAAAGAGACACTGGAGTTGGCAGCAGGAGCCCAAGAATTGGATAAATCACACCCTGAAGTTGCAAGCAGCAGCAGCAGCAGCAGGAGCCCAAACATTACTTGAAAGACACACTGGAGTTGGCAGCAGGAGCCCAAAAATTGGCTGAATCACACCCTGGAGTTGCAAGCAGCAGTAGCAGCAGGAGCCCAAACATTACTTTAAAGAGACACTGGAGTTGGCTTCAGGAGCCCAAAAATTGGATGAATCACACCCTGGAGTTGCAAGCAGCAGCAGCAGCCCAAACATAGCTTGAAAGAGACACTGGAGTTGGCAGCAGGAGCCCAAAAATTGGATGAATCACACTCTGGAGTTGCAAGCAGCTGCAGGAGCCCAAACATTACTTTAAAGAGACACTGGAGTTGGCAGCAGGAGCCCAAAAATTGGATGAATCACACCCTGGAGTTGCAAGCAGCAGCAGGAGCACAAACATAGCTTGAAAGACACACTGGAGTTGGAAGCAGGAGCCCAAAAATTGGCTGAATCACACCCTGGAGTTGCAAGCAGCAGTAGCATCAGGAGCCCAAACATTGCTTTAAAGAGACACTGGAGTTGGCTTCAGGAGCCCAATAATTGGATGAATCACACCCTGGAGTTGCAAGCAGCAGCAGGAGCCCAAACATAGCTTGAAAGACACACTGGAGTTGGCAGCAGGAGCCCAAAAATTGGATGAATCACACCCTGGAGTTGCAAGCAGCAGTAGCAGCAGGAGCCCAAACGTTACTTTAAAGAGACACTGGAGTTGGCTTCAGAAGCCCAAAAATTGGATGAATCACACCCTGGAGTTGCAAGCAGCAGCAGCAGCCCAACCATGGCTTGAAAGAGACACTGGAGTTGGCAGCAGGAGCCCAAAAAATGGATGAATCACACCCTGGAGTTGCAAGCAGCAGCAGGAGCCCAAACATAGCTTGAAAGAGACACTGGAGTTGGCAGCAGGAGCCCAAAAAATGGATGAATCACACCCTGGAGTTGCAAGCAGCAGCAGCAGGAGCCCAAACATTGCTTGAAAGAGACACTGGAGTTGGCTGCAGGAGGCCAAAAATTGGATGAATCACACCCTGGAGTTGCAAGCAGCAGCAGCAGCAGCCCAGACATAGCTTGAAAGAGACACTGGAGTTGGCAGCAGGAGCCCAAGAATTGGATGAATCACACCCTGGAGTTGCAAGCAGCAGCAGCAGCAGCAGGAGCCCAAATATTACTTGAAAGACACACTGGAGTTGGCAGCAGGAGCCCAAAAATTGGCTGAATCACACCCTGGAGTTGCAAGCAGCAGTAGCAGCAGGAGCCCAAACATTGATTTAAAGAGACACTGGAGTTGGCTTCAGGAGCCCAAAAATTGCATGAATCACACCCTGGAGTTGCAAGCAAAAGCAGCAGCAGCCCAAACATAGCTTGAAAGAGACACTGGAGTTGGCAGCAGGAGCCCAAAAATTGGATGAATCACACTCTGGAGTTGCAAGCAGCAGCAGGAGCCCAAACATAGCTTGAAAGAGACACTGGAGATGGCAGCTGGAGCCCAAAAATTTGGATGAATCACACCCTGGAGTTGCAAGCAGCAGCAGGAGCCCAAACATTACTTTAAAGAGACACTGGAGTTGGCAGCAGGAGCCCAAAAATTGGATGAATCACACCCTGGAGTTGCAAGCAGCAGCAGGAGCCCAAACACAGCTTGAAAGAGACACTGGAGTTGGCAGCAGGAGCCCAAAAATTTGATGAATCACACCCTGGAGTTGCAAGCAGCAGCAGGAGCCCAAACACAGCTTGAAAGAGACACTGGAGTTGGCAGCAGGAGCCCAAAAATTTGATGAATCACACCCTGGAGTTGCAAGCAGCAGCAGCAGCCCAAACATATCTTGAAAGACACACTGGAGCTGGCTTCAGGAGCCCCAAAATTGGATGAATCACACCCTGGAGTTGCAGACAGCAGCAGGAGCCAAAACATTACTTTAAAGAGACACTGGAGTTGGCAGCAGGAGCCCAAAAATTGGATGAATCACACCCTGGAGTTGCAAGCAGCAGTAGCAGCAGCAGCTGCAGGAGCCCAAACATTGATTTAAAGAGACACTGGAGTTGGCAGCAGTCGCAGCAGGAGCCCAAAAATTGACTTACACACCCTGGAGTTGGCAGCAGCAGTAGCAGGATCCCAGAAATTGGCTGGAAGGCACCCTGAAGTTGGCAGCAGCAGGAGCACAAACATTAGATGGAAGACACACCCTGGAGTTGGCAGCAGCATAAGCAGGAGCCCAAACATTGCTTGAAAGACACCCTGGAGTAGGCAGCAGCAGCAGCAGCAGGAGGCCAAAAATTGGCTGAAAGGCACACCCTGAAGTTGGCATCAGCAGGAGCCCAAAAATTGGCCTAAAGACATAAATATGTTTTGCACCATTTGGAAAGTGTAAAACGTGGCACCATGCTGAATCTAGTCGCATGCATCAGCCATTGGTGGGTGGAAATCCTGGCTGATCCATCCCTGATTCATTTTGACAAAGGTGAGTCTCTCCACATTTTTAGTTGACAGACGAGTTCTCCTCACCATAACTATGGCCCCCGCCTCACTAAACACCCGCTCAGGTGGCACGCTACTGGCCGGGCAGGACAGCTTTTCCAGGGCAAACTATGCTAGTTGCGGCCACAAGTCAAGTTTGGCTGCCCAGAAGCCCACGAATCATCAAGGTGTGTTGGCATGGTCATGTCAAGGTATGACATGACCTGCTGGTTGAGGTCCTGCTCCGGGTCTACCTGCTGCTCATGAGTAGCCTCACTATGCGGGTGTAGAAAGCTACTCATTAGCGACTGAAGACTGAGGCTGCTGCTGATGCTCCTGCCAAACCCCCAGCAGCCATGGCAGTGGAAGGTGAGCACAGAGGTCCCCCCGAGTCAGATCTGCGAGAGTATGGACCATGGCGCAGATAGGCATTGGCCAACTGACTACGCAGAATGTCTTTGTAGCAGTTCGGTTTGTCCTCCCTCTCGGCGGGTTTAAAAAATGCCCCCATTTTGTGCCGGAAGCGAGGGTCCAATAAGGTGGACAGCCAGAAGTCATTCCGCCTACAAATGGAAACAATTCTGGGGTCACTACGCAAGCACGTGAGCATGCTTCCTGCCATTTGCGCAAGTGACTCGGATGGACTACCTGTCTCCATCTCCACTGCATACTGCCACGGTGTGTCCGGGTCCTCTGTCTCGCCTTCCTCAAAACCCTCTAATTCCTCTGGCTGCTCCTGCTCCTCCTCTCCTGTCCGCTGACTAAATAAACCAGCCATTTTGCCAAGCCTAAACTGTGCTTCACTGGGCCACTCCTCCTCCTCTTCCTCCTCCTCCTCCAGTTCAGCTCCAACGGGGTTCATGTGGCCGTAAGATGTAGACGCCATGTCTCCATTGCCCTGACCAGCCATGGTTTCCAACATGTGCTGTAGTATATGAAGCAGTGGAATCACATCGTTCATCCCGTAATCCTCCCGACTGACAAATAAAATGGCTTCCTCAAAGGGCCTGAGCAAATGGCAGGTGTCACATATGAGCTGCCACTGGTTGAAATTGAAGTTACACAGGGAAGTCCCCCTATCCGCTTGGATCATCAGGAAATCCGTGATGGTTTTTCTCTGTTCGTATAGTCTGTCCAACATATGCAGGGTGGAATTCCAACAGGTGGAAACATCGCAAATCAGACTATGTTGGGGCTACCGTTCTGACGCTGTAGCTCAAGAAAGGTGTGCTTGGCGGTGTATGAGTGCTGAAGTGCATGCAAAGTTTCCTTGAAGTTGTTAGGATGTCTTGCAGATGGGGGGAAGACTTCAGAAACCGCTTCACAACCAGATTGAAGACATGAGCCCTGCAGGGCGTATGGGTCAGCCTTCCTTGTCGCAGCGCAGACAAAATGTTCTTTCCATTGTCGGTAACCATGGTTCCCATTTTCAATTTTCTTGGAGTAAGCCATGTTTGGATTTCTTGATGAATAAATTTAAGCAGTTCCTCCCCTGTGTGACTCCGTTCGTCAAGGCAAACCATGTGAAGCACAGCATGACACGTCCGTGCCCTGCACACATGGAAGGCTGGAGAGGCACTGAGACTTGAGCCTACAGTGTAGGGTGAGGAGATGGTGGAGGATGAGGAGGCCGAGTCCCACGGTGTCACAGGCACAACGGCCAGGGAGCGCGGAGGCCGAAGCGGCGTGACCTGTCAAAGTTGCTGCTGCTGCAAAGGGACCACATTCACCTAGTGCGCCATAAATGACATGTACTGTCCCTGACCGTAGTTACAGCTCCAGAGGTCGGCGCTGCCATGCACTTTGCTACACACCGACAGGCTCAAGGACTGGCCCACCTTCTGTTCAACAAAAGTGTGCAGCGCTGGTACTGCCTTCCTGGCAAAGAAATGATGGCTTGGGACTCTCCACCTCGGCTCAGCACAAGCCATCAGTTCTCTGAAAGGTGCAGAGTTCACCACCTGAAAAGGGAGCGACTGCAGCACCAGCAACTTGGACAGGAGCACATTCAGCTACTGCGCTATAGGATGAGTGAGCGCATACTGCTGTCTCTTGGACATGGCTTCGCTGATGGATTGCTGGCGGGATGCATGACTTGGAGGAGGAGGAGGAGCAGGAGCATCTGGAGCGACAAAGGATGGGTATGACGCACAGCTGCCTTCGGCTGAGGTGCTGGAGCCTTGACTGGCAGAAATTGGGAGCGGCGTGCCACTTGGTGAGGAAGCAGCCTGGACCACCTCTTCGGAGCCTCGGTTCTCCCAGGCCGCTTTATGGTGACGCATCATATGTTGACGCAGGGCCGTGGTGCCAACATTTGGGCCCTGGCCACGCTTCACCTTCTGCCTGCATATCTTGCAAGTGGCCATGTTACCCTCCTGCGGATGCTGGAGGAAAAACTGCCACACTGCCGAGTAGCTACTTTTCCCACCAACAGCCCGCACTGATTCACTGCTACTGTCGCCAACTCCCGAAACCCCTGCTCCACTACCTCCCGATAAGGTAGCCTGCTGCGCAGCAGGTGCTCTACCCTGGCCCGGCCCCGTTTGGCTCCAGGCTTTACAATTCTGCCCCCATGCTGACTGCCAACCATGCTGCTAACACCTTGCTGCCTCAGCTGCTGACTCCGGGGCAACCTGCGCCCTCTTCTCCTGATGATGAGGATGAAGCCCCTTCTGCATCCGGCTCCCAAGTGCGATCGGCTTCATCATCATCATCATCACCGAGTTGTGGCTGCACATCACTGATGTTCTCGGTTTCCTCAACAGTGTCTGGCACAGGAGCTGGAACGCTTGCAACAACAACCACGCCACTCTCCACATCACTATTTGTCTGCCTAGCAAGGAAGCCACCTCCATTTCTTGGCTGGGCAGTAGCTGCTGACTGTCCTCTATCTGATCGTCCTCCTCACTAAACAGTGGAGCTGAACCCAAAGCATAGGATACGTCGCTGGGGGAGGGAACGGTGTAGGACAGAGGCAATGGGAGGACAGGGACTGCTCTCGGGCCATGCCAACTCAGGGTTGTGTCAGAGGAACCTACTGACCCTAGACTGGGGTTGTCAGATGTAACTTGTGATGATGTGGATCTAACCAATCTACCACGGCAGATGCGTTACTGGTGGAGACACGATCGCTAGCAGATACTGGCAGATCAGGTCTCTCACCACGACTCCTGCTGCCACTCGCCCCTAGTCTGCTGCGACCTCTGCCTGCTGAATCTTGGCCTCTGCCACTCCTCTTTGAACATCCTGGCACTTGTCTGCCCGACATTTTTATGTATTTGAAATGCACATTTAAAAAAATGTGTTTACTTTCAAAAGCAGAAGCTAAATAAAGGGAGATACTGCTTCTCTGCACCAAATACTATGAAAATTGTCAATATGGGATACCCTGCGGGCTGCTGTTTTTACAAGACGCAAAAAAAAATTCAAAATGCAATATATTAATAAAACAGTGCCTGTAGAAGCTGATTTAGTATAACAGATAGGGTGAAATGTGCTGGTTTGGGATGCCCATGCGGCCTGGTGTTTTTACAGGACGCAAAAAAACAAATCAAAATGCAATATATTAATAAAACAGAGCCTGTAGAAGCTGCTTTAGTATAACATATAGGGTGAAATGTGCTGGTTTGGGATACCCTGCGGCCTGGTGTTTTTAAAGGACGCACAAAACCAATTCAAAATGCAATATATTAATAAAACAGAGCCTTTAGAAGCTGATTTAGTATAACAGATAGGGTGAAATATGCTGGTTTGGGATGCCCATGTGGCCTGGTGTTTTTACAGGACGCAAAAAAACAAATCAAAATGCAATATATTAATAAAACAGAGCCTGTAGAAGCTGCTTTAGTATAACAGATAGGGTGAAATGTGCTGGTTTGGGATACCCTGCGGCCTGGTGTTTTTAAAGGACGCACAAAACCAATTCAAAATGCAATATATTAATAAAACAGAGCCTTTAGAAGCTGATTTAGTATAACAGATAGGGTGAAATGTGCTGGTTTGGGATGCCCATGTGGCCTGGTGTTTTTGCAGGACGCACAAAACCAATTCAAAATGCAATATATTAATAAAACAGAGCCTTTAGAAGCTGATTTAGTATAACAGATAGGGTGAAATGTGCTGGTTTGGGATACCCTGCGGCCTGGTGTTTTTACAGGACGCACAAAACCAATTCAAAATGCAATATATTAATATAACAGAGCCTTTAGAAGCTGGTTTAGTATAACAGATAGGGTGAAATGTGCTGGTTTGGGATGCCCATGCGGCCTGGTGTTTTTACAGGATGCACAAAACCAATTCAAAATGCAATATATTATTAAAACAGAGCCTTTAGAAGCTGATTTAGTATAACAGATAGGGTGAGATGTGCTGGTTTGGGATGCCCATGCGGCCTGGTGTTTTTACAGGACGCAAAAAAAATTCAAAATGCAATATATTAATAAAACAGAGCCTTTAGAAGCTGATTTAGTATAACAGATAGGGTGAAATGTGCTGGTTTGGGATGCCCATGCGGCCTGGTGTTTTACAGGACGCACAAAACCAATTCAAAATGCAATATATTACTAAAACAGAGCCTTTAGAAGCTGATTTAGTATAACAGATAGGGTCAAATGTGCTGAAATAGTATGCCCATGTGGGCTGGGGTTTTTACAGCATACAAAAAAAATTAAAACTAATCGAGTTATAATAAATGCTTGTGTGTAACAGGTTAAATATGCCACTGCCAAGATGGGATGCACAGTGGCCAGGAATATTTACAGCACAAAAAAAGCAATTTAAAACTGATCTGGCAAATGAAGTGAAGTGAAAATAAAAAAAAAAGTTTCCCTGTCACTTTCTCTGCTGTCCCTGCCTGGATCGTTCCCGATTTTTCCCTATCTTTCCCTGGCTCTCTCTGGCACTGTGTGGGTCTCTTTGGGTCTCCCTGACTCTCCCTGCCTGTCTGTTAGTTTCTCCCTGTCTGCAGCAACCTCTGTTCTGTCTGCAATGCAAGGCTGAAATGCGCACAAGCAAGATGTCCGCCGTTTATATAGCACTGTGACGTCACCGGGCTTCCTGGCTGCTGATAGGCTGCATGTGACCTTCCCATGATAACTTGCCCCAGGGGACATGTCCATCCACCATTTTACAATGGCTGTAATTGAAATAAATGGAGTTTAAAAGAAAACTTCAATCAATCGAATCGCAGGGAAATTCGGATTCGTCCCGAATCGAATTTTTCCTGAAATTCGGAACAAATTTGTGTTCGTCCGATCGATTCGCTCATCCCTACCCAGAGAGGAGGGTGGTCCCCCAGGATCAGGTCGTCCACCAGCCTAGTAAGTTTGTAGACAACTTAGTTGATTTACGTTAACATGCCTTCATCAACAGGTATTCCCAATGCATAGGCTAGAATATTAGATTAATTTCTGACCCAATCCCTAGCCTAGAAGATTAGATTAATTTTTGGCACAATCCCTAGCCTAGAAGATTAGATTAATTACTGGCACAATCCCTAGCCTAGAATATTAGATTAATTACTGGCACAATCCCTAGCCTAGAAGATTAGATTAACGTCTGGCCCAATCCATAGGCTATAAATTATTAATATTTTATTCAACAGGTATTCAAAATGCATATACTAGAAATGTATTTTTGTTTTCTTTTCACAGTCACCACACAGAAGCAAATTTAGATTCTAACAGCTGCTGTTCATAGGTTGGTGGGCGACATTGAGGAGCTGGCAGCTTCACTGGGGACCACCGAGGAATAGAATCCTGGGAGCCTGCCACTTTTATGTACATCGTTTTTAAGTTTAAAAAACTAAAAAAAAATTCAAATAAATAAAAAAATAAAATTATTAAAAAAAAAGAATTTTAATACATTTTTATAAACGTAAAAAGTTTTTGGATGTCTTTCATTACTAAAAAATTATTATAAATGTCATGCTTGCACACATCCACTTATGCACATTAATCATACACACACACAAAAATCAAGAAGGAAATGAAAAATATCCAAAGAATCCAGGAAATTAAGGTAAGCATGAAAATATGGGGATAGAGAACACGAAACATGCATGCTAACATAGCAGCTTGTACAACAAAATTCTGTTAATACGTATATTTTGAGAAAGATGCAAGCTGAATATCGCAGGACACTGAAAATCTGCGTTGGAAGCTACGCTGAAAAACGCTGTAAAACTGTAAGATACGAGGATTACTAAGCAACGTAAACAAAAACATCGTCCTCTCGAGTACGCAACGAGAGCCGGAAAATGTCATTCTCGAAGGCGTACGCAGCTACGAAAAGTAAACGGAAGGTTCCCGATGGCGGCTCAGCATCATGCGTACGCACGTAGACATACAGGAAAAAAGTGAAAAATACACATTACGAGACAAAAACAAGACGATTTTGAGAAGGTTCTGAATCAACCCTTTTGACGCTGTTATTTTTACTGAATCAGCTTCCATTGGTGCACTAGGTATTGGGCGGCGTGTCAGCGTCTGTTGGACACTTATTCCATTTAGAACAGTGCCAGTGAGCACCACTCTGTACCGCCAACTTTTGGCGCTGTATGTAACAGGCACTGGTCAGCGTTTGTTATCATTACAGTCATCATTGCTGTGAACAAAGAATAAAGTTCCAGCTGTAAACTAGTGGCAGCTTTGAGAAGAGCACCAGTCACCACAAACTGTATGGCACCGGTTTTGTTTGTATTGCATTTGCATTGACTGGAGATGATGCTTGATAAATGAAGCTCAGAGTGTAATTGATATTCTCTAGATATATTATTAAAAACAAAAATAGAAAAATAGCTATATCGAGTAAGGAAGAAAGAAAAATAATTAAAGATAGATAGATAGATAGATAGATAGATAGATAGATCCAAAGAAAAATATATTGAGAAAGATAGACAGAAATAGAGATAGAAAGAAGGCAGTGTGTGATGATTCCACTTGGGTTGTCTTTTAGATAGATATACAAATTGAAATAAGTAATTAGATAAATAAATACATAGACATAGCTAGATTAAAGAGGATAGTTATATAGACAAAAAATTATAAATGATGGCTAGATAGACAATACATAGATAAAGAAAAGACATACACTGAGGAATAGATAAACAGTGTAGGGCTGTGACTGCCAAAAGAGCAGCTAAAAAGTTAATTTCAGTCATCCTAGACTGGAAACGCCATAAAGGGGTTGAGCAATCACACGCAGGTGGTGTAGGATCTGGCCTTGAGTCGGCAGATAGATCTGCTGGACGCTCTGAGAAGGCTGCTGGCTGCACACAGTGTAGCAGGGTGTGCTACAGTGCCCAAAGTCGGCGGTGCCCACAACAGGTATAGTACATGAGACCAGCCTGGATCATGACTGGGTCCAAAAGTCGCACCCTGAATGGAAATTGGCACTAGGAGGTGTCCGAGAAGAAGTGCCCACACAGACTGAGCAAGGAGCTCCAAAGAGCAGAGGCCAGGAGGCCATGTTCCTGGATGGAACATCACCTACACTCTGTATGAGTAGGTCTATATGTCAAGAGACTGACTGTACTGCCTGCTTAACATATTTTTGATTATGCTGAAGACAGCTGCTAATTATTTGAATTTGTGAATATTCAGTGAGACATTAAAGAGTTCGAACCAACCCCGTGTGTAGAGCGGTTTGTGCTACAAGATCCCCGAAAGCTTACAATAAATAAATCAATTGATAGAATGAAAACTAGAAAGATGGTCAGGCTGCTGTCTGCTTTGAAAGGCATCTATTAGATAGATAGTTAAGTATTTTAGTAAATTAGTAATTAGCAGCCTTTTTGGATTTGTATTGTTTCCATCGTTATCATATGCACAAACAGTGGTGCTGCCATTTTTCTTGCCCCCAGGGAGATGTGAAGGAGGTGGTAGGTGAATAAGCAGTATTCTGCTGAGCTCCATTCTCACAGTCTCCTCAGCTGCATTTTGGGGACAGCAGATGTTCCCGTTTTCTCATCTCGCCCTGTCATGTTGTTGTTTAGAAAGATAGGTTTGAAACACAAACAAAGAAAACCCTCCTCTGCTATCCTCTGCTATCATTCAAGCAGAGCTGCTGTGTTTCCATTTTGCTGCGTTTCCTAAGAGTGACATTCTCCTGTGTGCCGCCGACACATTTGTTGAGGCCGCTGTTTATTATCAGCACTCCGGCACCCCCCGCCCCTGTCATACAAGTGAAAAGATTAGCTGCTCCAGAATGACAGATCCTTAAATGCTAGAAAAGTACATGCTTCTGAAGCCCTTTGTCAGAGTTCTTTGGGGGATAGGGACTTAGCGATATTGATGGTGGAAAATTCATGAAAAGTTTGGCCAAATTAAATCATATTTTCTGCCTTTAAGAATTGAAGCATAACTCTGCCTTAAACTTTTTTAACCACTTGACACATAAAAAATGTCTCAAAATGTCCTGTTTTTTTTATTGCAGGTCTGGAATCTATGGGGTTTATTCATCAAGGGATAGCAGCAGGTAGTGCCTCGTAGCGGCAGGCAGCATCTGGTGAATGCTGGGCGCTGTATGCAAAACCACATTTATGAAGGCGATTCTGGTGAGCGACTCTAACAGCGCCACGTAGCGCACGGTTCATCATTACAGGCGTCTCAACGTATAGCGCCGAAGCTCTAGCTTCCAGAGCGCCAGATATTACCTGTTGCTACCTGTCACTCTCCCATACATTTCGATGGACATTCCTTTTCTTCTGTTTAAACAGAGTTTTTTGTTTATATTTTTTCTCTCAAATATTTGTATCACCTCTCCTGGCCTAGAAAAAGTCATTTTTTGAAAACATTTTTGATTTTTTATATTTTTATGCAGAATTGTCATTACAGGTCTGCCATTAAAGTGTTAATGTCACAATGTTACAGCAATGTAATTCCATATGTTTTTGCTTTGTTACAGGTGGATATATGTTCAAAAACAGACTTTAATCACACAGCCTCTGGCGCTCTATGCTATAGTGACCAGATCCAGAGCGCCTACGCTGTGTGTGTCTGTTTTTTTGCTGAATATGGTGTGAGTCGCTGAAAGTCATTCGTAATGAGCTGGTGCTACCTCTCGCTCCCTGCAGTGCTGTACTGGTGTTAGAATGCCCAGCATACATCTCATTCATCAGTGCCGGCCAGGTTACCACAGCGAATGAGAGGCTCTATTACAACGCCCGATAGCCGATAACAACGTCTACTAGAGGTCACTCTTAGCGCCTCTGTACACTGACGTGCATCTGCCGAGAGCTGGCGTTAGTAATGAATCAGCCTGTATGTCTCATGTAAATAAAGTTAGGTCATATCTCCAGTTTTTAAAATGCTTTTTAACCCCTTAATGACCCACCAAAATTTAGCCTGGATGATCAGTACGTTTTTGTCCCTCTTTATGTTCCAGCGGTAAGGCAGGCAGTTGGGTAGGTGGGAGGGAGGAAGGGCAGGTAGGTAGACAGGTGTATGGGCAGAAGGGTGAATGAACAGTCAGGCAGGTAGGGCAGCAGGTAGGTAGGTGGATGGTCAGGTAGGTGGCTGTTGATTCAGGCAGGTTAGTGGCATACAGACAGTTAGGTATGTGGTTGGGCAGGCAGAAAGTTGGGCATCTCGGCAGGCAGTAAGCAGTTGAGGTGGGAGCAGCATCTCTGCAGAAAGGCATCAGCGGCCTGGGGCATTTCAGCGCCAGAAGCTGTGTGGGACATCTCCGTGGTGGATGCGGCTGCCTGGCGTCAGCGGTTTGGGACATCTCAGTGGCAGAAGCAGTGAAACAACTTGGCGGCGGTTGTGGCGTGGGACATCTCAGCGGCAGGACATCTTCGCGGAGCACCTCAACAGCAGTGGGTGTTTGAGGTTGGCACCTTAATGGGCTTAACTTCGGCGGCGGGGGGGAAGGATACAAGCATGGGAGAAAGGGGGCTAGGTGAGTAACAAAAGTGTGCCCAACACTACAGCCCAGCCCCCGGCACACTCCCCCTGTCTCACTAGTCCCTTCAGGCACTAAGGGAAACCCCCACAATTCACCTGGTCTCCAGCATGGGGTAATCAGTTGGCACACATTTTCTTTGAATATGCTGAAGGTTCATGACTAAGGGCCATCTTACGGCCTGAAACACGTCACTTATGTTCCCTGCGTGTCCTTTGTCCCCCCCTCCCCTAATCTCCATTCCTCTGCCTGAGCTATACAAGCCAATGAAGATATTAATGGGGTCGTGACTTCAAGCTACCCCCATAAAGTCTCTGCATTTGCAGACAACCTACTATTCTCTGTAACCAACCCAGAGATATCATTGTCAAACATTTTCAAGTAATTCCAGATCTGCTTCTTATCCATTTTTAAAATAAATATCTAGAAGTCAGAGGCACTGAATATCTCAGTCCCATCAAAAAGGCTGGAAGCTATAACCGCAACTTCTGCCTCCAGTTGGCCACTTCATATATACAATACCTTGGGGTTCTTATACCAGCAGACCTAAATAAAACTTCTGAATGCAATTTTCCCCTACTACTTCTGAGAATACATACAGATTGGAGCAGTAGGGTCTTCTGTTGGTTCAAGCAAAATAAACATCTTAAAGATAAACGCCCTACCCTGATACATTTGTACTTGCATGGCATGGCTGGATCGAAATCCAAAACTCACCTAAGTATCTGGTTCTTAAAAAGTAATCTATAAAATATATGGACTCCACCCCTACCCCACCTTCTTTGACCTCCCCCACCTCTCTCTAGCTATTCATGCTCTTCCTACCGCTATTTATTCACTCTTTCTTTCATTTCTTTTTCCCTCTATTGTTAAATAGTTAAAACTGAAAAACCATGGCCATTCAGGTTACATATCAAGCCTATCTCATAAAAAAAGCATATGGCTAACAAGGATACGTAATATGCATTATTGGCACTGTTTTTTGTATTATCTATCAAATCCTGTACCTGCCTGTGTATCTGTCATATGTACAACGTTGGCATAAATAAAGAATAAAAAAAAAAAGAACCTACACAGTGTATCTCTGTTGTTCATCATCTTGGGCACTTTTCTGGTCTTAAATGCAGCACTGTTGTTATAGAGCATGCTGTCATTTTGTCTGCACCGCTTGGGACAAGCTAGTTCTTTTTGTTTTTCTCTGTTTGTTGTGGTCATGTTGAGCACTTCTGGCATTTCTTTGGGGTCATATTTAAATTTAGCAGTTTGCGTTTCCTTTGTGTTGGTTGCTGTTGTTCTGCGTTCCTTCCAGCTGCGTGTTTCCGCATTGTTCAGATCTTTGGGTCATGTGATCGGTTTGTATTGCTCACTTCTGGTTTTCTACCTTAACATTCTGCAGCAGCCATGCCAGGCTCCCGCCAGCCCATGGACCCTGGGGTGAACAGCCAGATAGTGAAGATAGGTTTGATTGTCTTGAATTTGTGTGTCCTTTGTGTGGTTTTGTTTCTTGCTCTGTGTGTGGGGCTGTGCTTTTTCTCTGTATGTGATGTTTCAGTGAGCATGACCACCCCTGTCTGTTGCCTCCCTGGCGCTCCCTGCCTGCCTTGTGTTTGTAGCCTTGCTCAGTCATTAAATAGTACCAGTTTATGTCTGTGCAGTGGCCTATGTAGCTTGAGTTTTTTCGTGTTTCCTGCCATCTGTTGCGTTTTTGTCTTGGGTTTTTATGCAACGGGTTTGGTCTTGTGTTTTTTGGATTGCATTTTAGTTACTGAATAATTAAATATTCTGCCTCTAGCTTCCATTTATCCCTGTAGCTCTTGGCTTTGGTTTACCATGCGTTATTTTGGATTTTGTTTTGCCTTGTTGTGGCTTGCTATTTTTATGGGGTTCAGTTTGTCTTGCTGTGTGAATGGAGCTGCTGTCAATGTGTGCTTCCCTTTTCTGTTTGTCATGATTGACTTATTTATCCTCATGTGTATTGTGCTGTTGTACTGAATTTTTATTTTTGGTTTTCTGTTTCTTCGTGTAGATGATGCTCCAGCAGAAGTATGACTATTCAGAACAACAACATCCAGAAGGGTGTGATTGGGCGATCCAGCTGTTCTTCAGGGTCAAGATGAAGCTGAAGGCCATCAGGCAGCGATGGCCTGACCTGAAGCCCCATTGTCCATAGGATGTGTACAAAATTTTTGATGCCTACTGCTCCAGTAAGTTTCTTTTACTTGTTGACATTGTGAAGTCCAAGGTGATGGATGACCCAGACCCAGAGGAGTTGGAAGCCAGACCCATGGAGGAGGAGGCAGGTGCTGAGTCTTCTTCCAAGGAATTGGCAGATGTGGCTGAGGAGGTGGGTTCTGCGGCTAAGGTGGGGAGCCTAGAGGAGGATGTGGAGGACTCCCGGCCACTCCAGGTGTTGATAGCGATGCCTTGGAGCAGCCTGGGCCCTCTGAGTTGGCCTCACCCAAAACCCTTTCGGCAGAAGCTTCAATGCCTTCCTCCTCTTGCAGCCCTCCATGGATGGTGGGCAGCACTTTGTCCACTTGTGAGTTTGTTTGATGTCTTCACAGTTGACTGCCCATTGGATACTGACAAAATGTGTTTCTCATGTGTGTTTCTGCTTGTGTTTCATATTGAGATTTTTTGCCGGAACAACCACAAGGTGAGTTTGTCATGGTCAGCATACAACGTGTCTCTCTACTTTGTTGCCTCTGAGGTTGCTCTATGCTAGTTTGACCTACCTTAATGACCATTCCTTTGTATTTATTTATTTTCCTTGTCACAGATCATGCTACTCCTGATAGGGCATCAGCACCATGGGTGGTGCCTCTTTTCTACCACCAGCATCCCAATTGGCCCAGCATCATGTGCCAGGCCCGTAGTCATTTTTACACGTAGTCATCTGAAGCTATTGTGACTGTTGTGCATAATGGTTCACCTCCTAGCTGCAGGTCAACCATGTATTGGCCTCAGAAATGCTTTTTTGGCTGACTTCATCTGGGTGAAGGCGCCACACTTGCTTGGCCTCAGACCAAACCAGGTTCTAGCGAGGGTTTATGCTTCTTGGTTTGCCCAAACAGCAGCAAAGTATTACATTATTTGCCACTCCACACAAGAAGTGGGGTTTGGCTAAATCAGGAACCTGCAAATTGTTGCCTATGTAGGAGGTAGTTTGCGAATAGTAAGGTGTTTGTTGGCAATGGTACTGGACATGGGGGGAAAGTAGTTGGGACATTGTGCCCATGTTGTTCATTTTGACCTGTTGCCGTTTTGCACAAAATATTAAAACAATACTTTTCTATGGATTAGTTTGTGTGTCTTCTATCACAGGGCCATGTGTGTATAGTGCAGTGTATTTTTGACTTAACACACAAGCAATCCTTTAGTTTTTCAGTAGCAAGCCACAGGTCTGTATGTAGGGTGAAACACATTGTATTGCAGTGTCACACAAATTGAAACACGCAAGGCAGACAAAACTACTTAGGAATATCAATCTGGTTCCAACCCTCGAAGGTGGCTTGTCGGTGGGTAGTTCCGGCAGGGGTTGGACAGATGGAGTAAATTAAGTTGAAAAGACTTATATGTGCTGGATTCTCTTTTGCTAGCTTAAATACTGATGTGGCATGACTAAAAAAGAGAATGATTAGTTAAAAACAATCACACAGTGGAATTGAGGGATATTGGAATTGAGTGCCAATAGGTAATAACATTTATCAATCCAACAGCACAAGGTACAGTGGCATTTCGGCCGCAGCACCAAACATCGTCAGCACTATTTTCCACTGAACAGAGACCAGAGACTGGCGCTGTCAGACATGCATATGCCCTGCCCAATCTTCAATGGGTGATTATATAGTTGTTAGGCACTTACCTCACCGCCGTTCCGGGTCCCGCGGCGCGTGGCCGGGTGGCTCCCACCGGGCTGCGGCCCGACGGTCCCCGGGTCTGCCAGCTCCTCGGCACCGTCGCGGGGATCAGGGGCTGGCGGTGCAGGACGCCGTGGGTGGCCGCGTCGCAGCCCGCTCCGCGCGGCTGCGCGGCCCTGCGGCTCTCCCCTCTGGCTCGGCGCTTCCCCTTCCTGGCGGGGGCGCGCCCGATCCTCAACGTGCTTGCGCGCGCGCGCGAGCACGTCTGCTTTATGCCTCCCGGCGGCGCTTCCCCCAGCGCGCCCGCCGGGGGCCAGTTTGATTTGTCCAATCTGTGGCTGGTTCCTGGGATCGGACCCAGGGACTGGTCGGCCTGTCTGGCCTGGGCCGTCCAGCTCCTGGGACCGATCCCATTTCCTTGTTTGCACCAAGCACCTTCCTTCCCTCCTTTTTCCCTGTTTCCCATTGGCCAGACTTCCCTATATATTTGCACTGTTCCAGTTTCCCAGTGCCCGTTATAGCTTCTGGGTTCTGGATGTGTGCTGCTGTACTTGTGAAGATTTTGGATTTGGATTTGGACCTTGACTATTCTTGCTAGCTGCCTGCCCTGACTTCCTGCTTTGCCTGACCACTCTTTTGCCTGACCCTCCTGTACCTCGCCTGTGACCTCCTGGTTTGACCTCGGCCTGATTTACGGACTTTTCGCACCCGGCATCCTCATTCGGGATTCCCTGCCTAACACCAAGCTGCACCTTAAGCTACTATCCTTTGCGCCTGTTAAGTCCTGGGGGCAACCGACTGGGAGAGGCATTGCTCGTGTCTCCCACAAGCGGGGGCTTGTCTATAGGCAGAAGTGGCGGTGGAGATTGGGGGATACTGGCTTAAGACAGACGGGTGTTTGGTACAATCCTGACATTATAACGGGCCAGAAAGAAGAATGGACCAAATTCTGGAGCAGGTGCAGGCCCTGACGGCGGCAGTGGAGCACCTGGCTCATCGAGTTGCGGCCCAGGAGAACCGTCCAACTCCCATTGTCCCCACTTCTCAGGGGACTCCGGCCGCAATGACGGTGGAACCCAAGATCCCGCTCCCTGAAAAGTTTTTTGGCGATAGGGCAAAATTTGCCAATTTCCGGGACTCTTGTAAACTATACTTCCAGCTTCGCCCGGTCTCCTCGGGCTCACAGGAACAAAAAGTGGGCTTGATTATTTCCCTGTTACATGGAGACCCTCAGTCCTGGGCCTTTAGCTTATCAGCTCAGGACCCCATCCGCCAGTCGGTGGATAGTTTCTTCGCTGCAATGGAGGTCCTTTATGATGATCCTGACAAAGGGGCCTCAGCTGACGCGAAGTTACGTTCCCTCCGCCAGGGACGCCGTCCAGCCGAGGACTACTGTTCCGAATTCCGGCGTTGGGCAGTTGACTCACGCTGGAACAATCCTGCCCTCTGTGGCCAATTCCGATTAGGTCTGGCTGACTCTATCAAGGACACCCTGGTGAACTACCCAGAACCCCAAACACTGGATGAGTTAATGCATTTGGCCATCCGCATTGATCGCCGACTCCGGGAAAGGCGCCTGGAGAAAGGATCACATTCTGAATCCGCTGCAAAATCTGAGGCTCCCGTCGCTCAACCTTCTGAAGAGCCTATGCAGCTAGGTGCCACCAGGCTCACCGAAGGCGAGAGACGACGACGCCTATCTGAGGGGCTCTGTCTTTACTGTGGTGGGACCGGCCACATGGTTAGACTTTGCCCAAAGAAACCGTCGGGAAACTTCAGAGCCTAGGGGGTTTCGAGGGGGCCCTCCTAGGCTGTAAGGTATCTCCTCAAGTATCGTCTCCAGTTTTTGTCCCAGTTCAGTTTATGTTTGGTGCTAAATATGTTAATTTAAAGGCTCTTCTCGATTCTGGAGCAGCTGGGAACTTCCTAGACTCTGATCTAGCACAGACTCTAGGAATTAGGGCACAGACCCTGCCTACTCCTATCCGGGTGTCAGCCATTGATGGCACTCCAGTGGCCGGGGGGTTAGTTTGGTTCCAATCACCTCCCATGCAGATCAAAGTAGGAGCCAGTCATTCTGAGGTTATCAGGTTCCTGATTTTGAGCATGCCTGGTACCCCCTTGATTCTGGGGTTGCCATGGCTGCAGGAGCATAATCCTCAAATTGATTGGGTTTCGGGGCAAATTACCAAGTGGGGACACCAGTGTTTCCGGAACTGCCTAGAATTTCCCCTCAGGGTCACACGCCTACTCCCTATTGGGATTCCTACTCCATATTTGGAGTTTGCTGATGTTTTTTCAGAAAAGGCAGCAGACAAACTTCCTCCCCATAGACCTTGGGACTGCCCAATAGAACTGCTCCCTGGTACGATGCCTCCCAGAGGGAGAATATTTAATTTAACCCGAGCAGAAACCCTTGCCATGCGGGAATATATCGCCGAGAACTTAGAAAAAGGGTTTATTCGGCCTTCATCTTCCCCAGCAGGGGCAGGGTTTTTTTTTTGTGGAGAAAAAAGATGGGGGACTTCGCCCCTGTATCGATTACCGGGGCTTAAATAACATCACGGTAAAAAATAAATATCCCCTACCGCTTATTGAGGGACTCTTTACGCAGGTGGTCGGGGCGCAGGTCTTCTCTAAACTAGATCTCCGAGGGGCCTATAACCTCATAAGAATTAGGCAGGGGGACGAGTGGAAAACGGCCTTTAATACCCTTGAAGGGCATTATGAATATTTGGTTATGCCCTTCGGCCTGTGTAATGCCCCATGCGGTCTTTCAAAGTTTTGTCAATGAAATTTTCAGGGATTATCTTGGCCGGTTTATGGTTGTCTACCTAGATGACATTTTAATTTTTTCTTCATCCCTTGATGAGCATCGTAAACATGTGTGCCTAGTTTTGCAGAAACTTAGGGAGAATTGTTTATATGCCAAATTAAAGAAATGTCAATTTGAGGTATCTGAGGTTCCGTTCCTCGGTTACATTATCTCCAAATCTGGTCTGTCTATGGACCAATCTAAGGTGAGGGCTGTTTTAGAATGGGAGCAGCCCAGAGATCTGAAGGGCCTGCAGAGGTTTTTGGGTTTTGCCAATTTTTATAGAAGGTTCATTAAGAATTTCTCTACCCTGGTTACACCACTAACTAACTTGACTAAGAAAAGCGGGTACCCCCCGGTTTGGCCGGCTCAAGCTGTCCAGGCCTTTGGGAATCTTAAGAGGGTATTTAGCGTTGCTCCCGTCCTAGTCCATCCCGATGAACAACGACCTTTCCTTGTGGAGGTGGATGCTTCAGAGATAGCGGTCGGAGCGGTCTTGTCCCAATACTACGGCTCACCTGCACGCCTCCATCCATGTGCCTTCTTTTCCAAAAAATTCTCAGCGGCCGAAAAGAATTATGATATCGGCAACAGAGAATTACTGGCCATCAAACTTGCCTTCCAGGAATGGAGACACTGGCTGGAGGGGGCTCAGTATCCAGTTACGGTCTTTATGGACCATAAAAATCTGGAATACATCCAGTCCGCCAAGAGGTTAACTCCTAGACAGGCTCGCTGGTCCTTATTCTTTTCTCGGTTTAATTTTTCTATTACGTATAAACCCGGGTCTAAGAATATAAAGGCGGACGCCCTGTCTCGGAGTTTCTCTCCCCCTGACTTACCGGAAAGGGTGGTTTCTCCCATCGTACCTCGCTCCCTAGTGGTGGCCGCCATTCAACCCCAACTTCCTGATCTTACTCAGTTCCAGGCCCAAGCTCCTCCTGGGAAACCCGCGTCAGCCCTGTTTGTGCCCTCTACTTACCGGTCTGAGTTTTTGTCCCATTTTCATGATACCAAAACAACCGGTCATCCAGGGATTAAAAAAACCATAGCTTTATTGTTACGCCAAGTTTGGTGGCCTTCTCTCAGGAAGGACGTTCAAGGGTTTGTCTCCGCTTGCAAAGTCTGTGCCCAAAGTAAGTCCTTGAGGAGCTCACCGGAAGGCCCACTCCTTCCATTATCCATTCCTGCCTCCCCGTGGACACATCTGGCCATGGATTTTGTTACTGACCTTCCTCCGTCTCAGGGTCATACGGTTATTTGGGTAATTGTGGACCGCTTTAGCAAGATGGCCCATTTCGTCCCTTTAAAGAAACTCCCCTCAGCTCAAACTCTTGCTCAACTTTTCATTACTCATGTCTTTAGGATTCATGGTATTCCCATGGATGTTGTTTCGGATAGGGGGGTCCAGTTTGTCTCCCGGTTCTGGAGGGCTTTCTGTGCCAAGTTGGGGTTCACTGTCTCCCTTTCCTCGGCCTTTCATCCGCAATCGAATGGTCAAACCGAGAGAACGAACCAGTCCCTGGAACAATATTTGCGCTGTTTTACGGCGGGTTCTCAGACTGATTCTTACCTTTTGCGGAATTTGCTTTTAACAACGCTACGCATTCATCCACAGGGGTTTCTCCTTTCCACTGTGTTTATGGCAAGGATCTGAAGTTTTCTGCTCTTTCGGACCAACCCTCTAGAGTTCCCTCCGTGGATGAATGGGTTTCCAAATGGCCAGGGGAGTGGAATAAAATCCAACAACACCTAACTAGGGCCGCTTGTCTACAGAAAAAATTTTCTGATCGCAAGCGATCGTCTAATTCTAACTTTAAAGTGGGTGACTGGGTTTGGCTTTCAACCAAGAACTTGGCGCTACGCCAACCCTCCGCTAAGTTAGGACCTAAGTTTATTGGCCCATTCCCCATAACACACAAAGTTAATCAGGTGACATACCGGTTGGCCCTCCCCTCATCCATGAAAATCTGTAAATCCTTTCATGTTTCACTTCTTAAGTCCGCAAGAAACCATGAACCTAATAGTCCTCCTAGTCCTGTGGTAGTTGATGGGCACCAGGAGTTTGAGGTTGCCCGGGTCCTTGATTCTCGTTTCTTTCGGAACTCTCTTCAATATCTTATTGACTGGAAGGGGTACGGTCCGGAAGAAAGATCTTGGGTTCCTGCCAGAGAAGTTCATGCACAGAATTTAGTAAAGAAGTTTCATAGAGAGAATCCTTTAAAACCCAGCTTGGAGGGTCCAGTGGCCCCTCCTCAGGGGGGGGGGTAATGTTAGGCACTTACCTCACCGCCGTTCCGGGTCCCGCGGCGCGTGGCCGGGTGGCTCCCACCGGGCTGCGGCCCGACGGTCCCCGGGTCTGCCAGCTCCTCGGCACCGTCGCGGGGATCAGGGGCTGGCGGTGCAGGACGCCGTGGGTGGCCGCGTCGCAGCCCGCTCCGCGCGGCTGCGCGGCCCTGCGGCTCTCCCCTCTGGCTCGGCGCTTCCCCTTCCTGGCGGGGGCGCGCCCGATCCTCAACGTGCTTGCGCGCGCGCGCGAGCACGTCTGCTTTATGCCTCCCGGCGGCGCTTCCCCCAGCGCGCCCGCCGGGGGCCAGTTTGATTTGTCCAATCTGTGGCTGGTTCCTGGGATCGGACCCAGGGACTGGTCGGCCTGTCTGGCCTGGGCCGTCCAGCTCCTGGGACCGATCCCATTTCCTTGTTTGCACCAAGCACCTTCCTTCCCTCCTTTTTCCCTGTTTCCCATTGGCCAGACTTCCCTATATATTTGCACTGTTCCAGTTTCCCAGTGCCCGTTATAGCTTCTGGGTTCTGGATGTGTGCTGCTGTACTTGTGAAGATTTTGGATTTGGATTTGGACCTTGACTATTCTTGCTAGCTGCCTGCCCTGACTTCCTGCTTTGCCTGACCACTCTTTTGCCTGACCCTCCTGTACCTCGCCTGTGACCTCCTGGTTTGACCTCGGCCTGATTTACGGACTTTTCGCACCCGGCATCCTCATTCGGGATTCCCTGCCTAACACCAAGCTGCACCTTAAGCTACTATCCTTTGCGCCTGTTAAGTCCTGGGGGCAACCGACTGGGAGAGGCATTGCTCGTGTCTCCCACAAGCGGGGGCTTGTCTATAGGCAGAAGTGGCGGTGGAGATTGGGGGATACTGGCTTAAGACAGACGGGTGTTTGGTACAATCCTGACAATAGTATTCTTTTTTTTTAATATATATATTCTTTATTTTCACATTTTCAAAATACCAAATACAACACATCCATCACGGTCGATTGACAGATATTGTAAACAGAGAACAGTATCAAAGACAGACATAGCAAATGGTTCTTGCCAAACTGTGTGCAATCTTTTATACGAATCACGGGAAGCAAGTTACTCTAGGACCATCACCCGAGGCCTGACCCAGCCCAGCGCCCCGCTGTGGCCCCAGCAACCAGGCCCAGGCCCCAGGCACAGTCCTCATCGGACCCGATCCCGGCCGCAGGGGCCCCAACAGACACCACCCGGGCCACCCTCCCATCCACATATTGCATATATCTCTTGTCTCCAGACCAACCTTTCCAACAACAGGGTAAGTATAACACAGCAAAAAACCCATTCACTCAAAAGAACATGTAAGAAAAGAAAAGAAGAAAAGGAAAAAGAGAATACAGAACAAAGAGAATACAGAACAACTGCCGCTACTGATTATTGCTTACCAACACCTTAAATTCTGGTGAATTTGTAAAATCAATCCAGCCATACTATTTGCGCCAATGCGTCTCAGCTGACTCATTACTTTCTGCGCTTATGCCCTCAAACCCTCAATCTCTGCCACCTTATTGAGTCAAAGAGAAATACTCTGCAGGGTTGGGTTCTTCCAATGCAAAGTGATACAGGCTCTCGCCGCATTCACCAATTGTCCCAGGATAGATTTTTGGTATCTCTTAGTGGGCATCCCCGAGTGGTGGAGGAGGTAGAAAGTAGGCCCCCTTGGGAGCTCCTCCCCTGCTACTCGCCCCACCATCTCCCTAACCACTGCCCAAAACCTTGTCAATTCTGAACAAGACCAGAAAATATGCAGCATATCGCCTCTTTCCTGCCCGCACCTCCAACAGAGAGGGGACACTTCGGGGAACCATTTGTGCAGTGTGGTTGGCCCCCGGTACCACCCTGTGAGTATCTTGTAATTGCATTCTTTGTATTTGGTACACTTGGCTGTTATATGAGCTAAGCTCACTATCTTGTTCTGCTGCGCCTGTGTAAAGCTTGTGCCTAGGACCTCTCCCCATTTTGAGATGAAGGGCAATATGTCATCTTCCTGCAGACTGATCAGTATCTTATGAATGAGGGAGAGCACGTGTCGGGCAGGACCCCGCTCCTCACAGAGCCTCTTGAATGGGGTGAGCTCCCTCAGATCCAGGGCAGATCGTCTGAGGGACGACACAAAATGTCTCAGCTGCATCTTTTTCCAGGCACTCCCTTCGACTCAGCAATACTGTCCAGCGCCTCTCATGTACCTTATCGCTGAAAGTGCCGAACCCTCCACACTCCCCCCCGCAGCCAGCCCTCTGCTGCCCCCCACCCGTTAAAAATGCCGGATTCCCCAGAACTGGGTGCAACGGAGAGAAGACCGGTGACAAATCTCTGTGTTTCAAATACCCATGGCAGACTTTCAGCGAGGCCCCCATCAGCGGGTGCTTTATTAATCCTCCTAGATGTTGCTTTGCTAACCAAGGGAGGGACCCCAATTATATAGTATTCTTATTCAGGTTCATATACTGATGTTTCCACATGCATGTCACCCGAGGATTCTCATACTTTCTTTCTATTTGATTTCTATGAATAAGAAAGGCTTTAAAAGCAGGGAAATTATCTCTGTCCCGAAAGGTCAGTTTGATGGAGATGTGAAAACATAGGCACTGCTATGCAAATTTTTTGTCCAACCGAGAACCCTGGTTGTCATTTACCACCTGAATCTTATATTTATGTATAATGTTACATATATGCACAGGCCATCCTCTTATTGTGGTATTGGTCCACACACGTGCCAATCATCATGTTTTTTCCTACCAACTCCTATAATTTTCTCCTTTTGTCTCATCTGCTGGACTTGTACACTTTAGCGATTCAGCACCCCTACATGCAAAACCATTCAGACTGAGATTACAGGTGAGCTGCAAAACGTTCTTCCCTTTAAATCAGTGGAAACTGGTGGTTGTTGTAAATCAGGCCCTATGTGCTGACCTAAAACTCACTATGCCTGAGCTAGATTTTACCTTGACACAGGAAGGCTAGCTAGACAGCCAACAGCTTTATGTGCTGAATTTATTACCCTAAAAGTGGCCCATCCACCAAGTTCTCCTAGTTTCCACCGACTTAAGCCCAGTTTACTACTATAGCCTATGGTTACTTGGGCCACAAGCATAAAGTCTACATGACCAAGTATTTTTGCCAAAAGTAGTTGCCAGCTTAGTCGTTATACTCAGCTGATGTGAGCTCACGTGAACAATAGACTCGATCATCTGGACTTTTCGTAGCTGTCTGTGTATGTTTTTGTGTGTGTTTGTCATTTTTTGGGGTTTTTCTATTCCATTTTCTATTAGTACGTTCGTTCCCGCTAATGCGTATATGCGCTTTCGATGAACGAAACTAAAAACTAAAAAGCCCCATAAAACGGTTTCATTTGCGATCCACTTACGGGACCATTTTGCACTCGGCTACCTTGCTTTGACCATGTCTTGCGGCTTTGTGGAGGAATATGAGCAGCTTCAGCTCCAGGGCATTGCATGTGTCAGCAGGGCCGAGGCCAGATTGCACTGGCAACGCATGCATATCGATGGCATGCATGACGTTGAGCTGTTTGATCTTACATTGCATATCTTAAACCCTCCTTGTAAATTGTCCCTGTGAAACAGCTTACATTGTATATCTTAATCCTTCCTTGTAAATTGTCCCTGTGAAACAGCTTACAGTGTATATCTTAATCCCTCCTTGTAAATTGTTCCTGTGAAACAGCTTACAGTGTATATCTTAATCCCTCCTTGTAAATTGTCCCTGTGAGACAGCTTACAGTGTATATCTTAATCCCTCCTTGTAAATTGTCCCTGTAAAACAGCTTACAGTGTATATCTTAATCCCTCCTTTTAAATTGTCCCTGTGAAACATCTTACAGTGTATATCTTAATCCCTCCTTGTAAATTGTCCCTGTGATCCATTTGACCGTGTATAGCTTCATCAATGTTTTTAATGTCGGCCTTAGCCAAACATTTTCATGTGGACCTTAATTAGTCATTCGAATGTTAATCTTTATTTGATCCAACATACATATACTTTTTTTTTTTTAAACTACTTATGTACTTAGTTAGTGTTATTTGTATTGTCCAACATGTTTTTCGGAGGAGTGTTTGAGTAGTTTACCTTGCCTTGCTAATTTTTTATTTTTTTTATTTTTTCCCAGGAACCGCAAAATGGGCCACTCACTGAATGTCCAAGCAGTGGTGGCCCCGGACATGCGGTTCCTTAGCGTTCTCGCCGGGTTTCTAGGCTCATCTCATGACACGTACATATTGCGACGATCTGGATTATACCGTCGGTTTGAGTCTGGAGAATTCTCCGGTGGATGGCTCCTTGGTAAGGTGACGCAAATAACGTCATTCACTTTTCAATGTATGCCTATGAATATAGTTTATGACCCATGTCTGAGCCTATGGCTGTTTTTACCCCTTGATGACATGTTAAACTGGACCTTAACCATGATCTTTAGCAAAGCACAAACCCTTAAAAACTGATTTCCCAGCATTTTCAAAGAATATATTTCTAGTTTCTAGTAACTTACTTAACTTACGTAACTTCTTTCGCATACTCGGCTGCAATTCTGTTAAATGCAGGGGGCGGGTTAGAGCTGTGGTTTGCTCAGACAAAGCAGATCTGGGGTCCTGAAAAGGTAAGACATCCCAGAATGCTGAACAGCACAGTCCAAACCAATTCCTGTTTGCAGTCTGCCTGATTTGCCTTCAGCCGCCATCTTTGATGTTTAAAGGCTCAGAACATGCAGTAGACGCTGTTAGGCTGTTTTTTTAGGTAAGCAATCTGTATGTACAGGGTGTGGCTAAAATATAAGATAGGCTCTTAGTCAGGGGGAACGACCTCTTGTCCCAAAATTTATTTTTTGAATGTAATTTATATGAGTATTTTATTATTCTTTCAGGGGATTATGGCTATCCGCTAATTCCCTGGCTGATGACGCCCGTCCTTCAGCCACAGAATGCTACAATCGGGCGCACCGCAAAACCCGGGCCGGTGTGGAGAGGGCCTTTGGCCTCTTAAAAGCTCGCTTCAGGTGTTTGGACCATACCGGGGGGGGGGGGGGGCACTCCAGTATGACCCCAACAAGGTCATCGATATAATACTGATCTGCTGTGTCCTCCACAACTTTGCCATAATGCAGTGTGTCCCCCGGTATATGGATCTGCCCCCCTCTCCACCCAGCCAGGACCCAGAAGAGAACTACCATGGTGCACCTAGTGCCTCTGGCCAAGCTGTTCGGGCCAATTTGATAAGCACCCATTTTGCCTAATTTGGTTTTCCTGTGTTTGTTTGTTGCATGTAATTGTTTTTTTTTACTTTAATTTGCCTTTGTGAAGGCTTTTGTATTATTTTTGAAAAAAATAGTAATAAATTAATTGCTAAAATATTGACACATGATCTGAGCCTCATGCATTTTTTTTGGCATGTTTGTTTAGAAAAACCTTCAGTAATCTCAAAAGAACCCAAAAATTATTGCATCAACTTTGTCAACAACAGCTAAAGTCACATTCAATATATTTTATTGAAATTTGAAAATTTGGAGTTGAAGGGCACTTGCAGACTTCATGTACATACATAGTTCAACAGAAATATACATTGGTGCAGACTCATGGCACCTAGCAATTGGCCACATCCAGGAGTTTTAAAGTAACGCACTCCAGGCCGAAGTTTCAATAACAAATAAAATAAACAGACATAGGGAGCAACCATTTGCATGAGAATATTTGGCCAGTAATACATTGGGCCACATACACACCCTCTCCTGCTTGGCCACATTTACTACAGGCACAGGTGGAAAGCAGCCATACCTATTCCACATCCATGCCTGTAAGACAGTGGCCCACCCAAACAATAACCCCCAGTCCGAATGCAGCCCAGAATGTCCCCCAATCTTGCCAACAAACAGGATGAGCCAGACACAATTTCATTAGGCTAAAGCCTGCAGCATGGCAGGGGTATCTCAGCACTCTAATGAGCTATATGGGCGACATTCAAAATCATACAAGCAAAACCATTAAAAAGGCACTCTTGGTAGCGATCACCAGATAGGTCAATACAGTGGGGATGTAGAGGAAAAATGTGGAGCAGATACAGGTCAAATAGCTATTAAAATGGATGTTGCCCATAAAACCCTGGTGGTGGGCCTTGGAGGTGGCCCATCACCTGGGCATGTGTGGCATTCATAATCTGCCACTGTTCCAACATGTGTCTATTGCTTGTTCGAACTTCCTCGAGCATGGCATTGAAATTATTATTTAAGGTGGCCATGTGGCTGTTGCTCATCCTAAATTCAGCATGGTGGTGAATGTATTATTTAATGTCTCTAATTGTGCAGTAAGCTGCTCTGCTGTTCTTTGAGTCACCTGCCGAAAGAAACGGCTGTCATGGCGCCACACTGACTCCAGGATCGGCACGTGCCTCCTCTGGGAAAATGGTCGACGTTGTTGACTACGTCTAACAATTCCCCGGGTTTGAGCACCTGCAGATGCTGGACCTCTAGGGCGAGCAAGAGTCGCAGATGTGCTCGGCAAATCCTCTGCAGCAGACCTACCACTGGAGACTGTAGGCTTAGTCTCAGCCTGCTGCCCATGATGAGCTGGCAGCATGCATCCAGCTTCACTCTGCTACAGAGGATTTGATGCAGTAGCATGTTGGGACAGTGGCAGATTAGGTTCCAGGGGGGTCAGTTCTGAAGGTCCCATCAAGCTGGCATCCTCCTCCATCTCCTGGATTTCCTCTCCTGGATCAGTGTGTGGCTCTGTTTGGACATGTGCAAAAAAAGGTTCAGTTTGGGCCCTAAATATATTTGTTATGCAAATTAGTCATATTCATTCACATGCATCAGCAGTTTCATCAAACTCCACTTACCCTTTATATCTGTTCCTGGCTCATAGGCAGCACGGAAGTAGACGGCGTGGTCAAACTGGATGAGGCTTCCACACTTGCTGAGGCTTGATGCTGGGCTGTGTTTAAAATAAAAAGGCACGTAAACACCAAAAAATCCATTGCTGATCTGGATTACTACATATGCTTTAAAAAACACGTGGCCAAGCAGGAATGCAAACTCCAACAGCGGGACAAGGTGTCCTTCACTATGAATGTCAGTATCTGTTATATGTATGCCTCACCCTGTACATACACATTGGTCACCTTTAATAGTCCAAACATGCATGTACTGCATGTTATGAGGCTTAACACATCCCTAAAGGGCCATTAGGGGCCCACACTAGCATTTGTCTTCAGAGTATGCTGGTGGCCATTCTTCCTATGTAGACCTTTCCCTGACCCCAGATCAAGTATTTCAGATCAAGTATTTTAGAAGCACAGCTAAAACCCAAGTGGTATAAAGACACAGAAGGAAGTGTTGTATATGATTGACTAGATCACATAACAGACAGTGCTTTGCTAAGATAAATACTTTAATAGTGACCATAAATACTGTCCAAAGTCGTGTATGGCCTACAAAAATTTAAAATGACCATTCCGCAGACAAACACCCAGCTAAAACTGAAACCTCCCCTCAAAGCTACTCCCTAGGGGCATGTGTTCATATCTGCCTGTGAGCCTCATTTCACACGTTTAAAACATTTCACATACAAACTAACATTACTAACCTGCAGGAATGGTCGGGATGTCCGTGTCCCGTCTGCCAGAGAGGCTCTCTAATGCGACGGGGTGTATCAACGCCAGCACCATCTCCTCAGCTCGTGTATATTCTAATTTTGTTGGAAAGCCTCCGCCAGTTTGTAAGCTGAAAAATAGAGGTGTGCAAATTTAAATATGTACATGTCATTGCGCCTTTTATTCTGTTTCTAACGTGCTGCATACTTCAGGTCAGATATTTTGCGCTGTATCTGCTCCACATCTTTAAGCTCCTACCCCGCTGCATTGAGCTGTCTGGTGAGCTCCTCCAAGATTTGAGCCTTTCTCATTTTGCTTGTAGATTTTGAATTTCGCCCATATAGCTCGTCTTAATGGAGTATGAGCCCACTTGCCAATGTGAGAGTTTGGGCCTCACCAAACCTGCCACTCAACTGTCCTCACTGCAAGGTTCGGCCTATTGCTTGCTGTTCTGGCTCATCTCTGTATGTAGACAATTCGGGGGCCATTCTGGGCTGGCTGTGTGGTGTAGAAATGTGCGACACGTGGCTTGAGAACGAATGGACTGGACTTGCAATCGGACTGGGGGTCCTTGCCTGGGTGGCCACCGAACTTCCAGGGGTGGATGTGGCATATGGATCAGTGGTTGCCACTAGGGATGAGCGAATCGATCCGGACGAACCCGGATTCGATCCGAATTTCATGAAAAATTTGATTCGGATCGAATCCGAATTTCCCCGCGATTCGATCGCTCGAAGTTTTCCTTTAACATCCATTCATTTACATTACAGGCATTCTAAGATGGCAGACGGGACATGTCCAGACATCTACCCCGCGCCAGTGCAAGCTGGGACAGTCACATGCAGCCTATCAGCAGCCAGCAAGCCTGGTGACGTCACTGCGCTATTTAAGTCGGCGGACATCTTGCTTTTCCTCATTTCTCTATTGCATTCGTGAGAGACAGGACGCTGCTGTAGGCAGGGAGAGACAGTTAGACAGACAGGGACAGACAGGGACAGGCTGGAGACAGGCAGGAGACAGACAGAAAGTCAGCGAAAAGCAGGGAAAGTTAGGAAAAATCGGAGGCAGTCACAGGGAGATTTTTTTTTTTTTCATCCAGCCTGAGTGTTACTGGCTGGCTGACTGGCTTTGTTAGCGTTTTCAGGCTGCTTATACACTAACTGTGCATATATACTGAACTGATCTCAAGTCTGCTGTGAAGCATCCCATTCTGTGACTACACCAGCCTCTATTTAATACCATAACCATTTGCACTTATTCTAATAGAAATTAGGCCTGATAAAGACACTTTTGCTGTGCATAGTCTTACTGCTGCCTGCCAGGTGCTCTCTGGTTTTTGGGGCATCCCATTCTGTGACTACACCAGCCTCTATTTAATACCATAACCATTTGCACTTATTCTAATAGAAATTAGGCCTGATAAAGACACTTTTGCTGTGCATAGTCTTACTGCTGCCTGCCAGGTGCTCTCTGGTTTTTGGGGCATCCCATTCTGTGACTACACCAGCCTCTATTTAATACCATAACCATTTGCACTTATTCTAATAGAAATTAGGCCTGATAAAGACACTTTTGCTGTGCATAGTCTTACTGCTGCCTGCCAGGTGCTCTCTGGTTTTTGGGGCATCCCATTCTGTGACTACACCAGCCTCTATTTAATACCATAACCATTTGCACTTATTCTAATAGAAATTAGGCCTGATAAAGACACTTTTGCTGTGCATAGTCTTACTGCTGCCTGCCAGGTGCTCTCTGGTTTTTGGGGCATCCCATTCTGTGACTACACCAGCCTCTATTTAATACCATAACCATTTGCACTTATTCTAATAGAAATTAGGCCTGATAAAGACACTTTTGCTGTGCATAGTCTTACTGCTGCCTGCCAGGTGCTCTCTGGTTTTTGGGGCATCCCATTCTGTGACTACACAAGCCTCTCTTTACTATAACCCTTTGCACTTATTCTAAAAGTCATTTGCCCTGATAAAGACACTTTTGCTGTGCATAGTAGTACTGCTCACAGGTGCACTGCTGGCTGTTGGGGCATCCCATTCTGTAACATACCATTAGCCTCTGCATTTACTGTAAGCTGCACAGTTATTTAAAGTAATTTGGCCTGTTTGAGCCTGCTTATCCACTCTTGCTGTGCATATATACTGATCTCAAGTCTGCTTCGGGGCATCCCATTCTGTAACATAACATAACCTACATCTCTTATTTACACTAAGCAGCTCTCTTATTTAAACTAAGCAGGCCTCTTATTTTCATTAAGCAGCTCTCTTATTTAAGCTAAGCAGCTCTCTTATTTAAACTAAGCAGGCCTCTTGGATGCTGATTGTCCACTTTTGGGTGTGCATTATATTCGGTTTCATATACAGTGGGGTATCCCAATTTGTAAGATAACCTACCCCAACCATGTAAACTAAAGAGGCCTGTTGCAGCCTGAGTTTCTCTGCTTGCGTATGGCCTGCATTACAATCTGTCTCTTTCAATGACACTGCTGCCTGGGGTATCCCAATTTGTAAGATAACCTACCCCAACCATGTAAACTAAAGGTTACGTCCTTCCAGAAGGAAAACTTATGCCGAACACTATTTTTGTTGGGGGCATTGACCTTTGGATTGATCGGCATGAAATTAAGGATTTTTTTCAAAGTATGGCGCTGTAAAGAAGGTCAAAATTATTTCTCATACTTGGATTATTGTTACTTTTTGTTCAGCTTAAAATATACCAGGCCACACGGGCATCCCAAGGCACATGCTGATTAACCCTATATGTTAAGCACAAGCATTTCTCATACTTGGATTATTGTTACTTTTTGTTCAGCTTGAAATATACCAGGCCACACAGGCATCCCAAGGCACATGCTATTTTAACCCTATCTGTTATGCAACATAAGCGTTGATCAGCATCAGCTGCTTTTTAAGCTACTTCAGTTTGCACTTGTTTTTGACTGCTTTTAATAAACCAGGCCGCAGGGCACCCCAAAGCTGCACCTTGCACCCTATCTGGTATACAACATAAGCGTTGATCAGCATCAGCTTCATTAAGCTACTTCAGTTTGCACTTCCTTTTTGACTGCTTTCATTTAACCAGGCCGCAGGGCACCCCAAAGCTGCACCTTGCACCCTACCTGTTTATACTAAATAAGCATCTACAGCCTCAGCTTTATTAAGTTATTGCATTTTGAATTGGTTTTGGTCTGCTTTAAATACACCAGGCCGCAGGGCATCCCAAACCTGCATGTTGCACCCCATCTGTTATACTAAATAAGCGTTGATCAGCATCAGCTTTATTAAGCTATTGCATTTTGCATTGGTTTTTGTACTGCTGCCAAAACACTAGCCCATATGGGCATCCCAAACCAGCACATGTCACCCTATCTGTTATACTAAATAAGCTTCTACAGGCCCTTTTTTTATTTATTTTTATTTATATAGAGCTGTAATAGCTTATATAGTGAGGTAAATTTGCCATTTTGCTGCATTATATAGAGCAGGCCCTGTGTAAATCTGAGGGGCAATAGTTTATATTATGAGGTAAATTCATGGTTTTGCACCATTATATGGAGCAGCCCCTGTGTAAATCTGAGGGGCAATAGCTTATATTGTGAGGTAAATTTGCCATTTTGCTTCATTATATAGAGCAGGCCCTGTGTAAATCTGAGGGGCAATAGTTTATATTATGAGGTAAATTCATGGTTTTGCACCATTATATGGAGCAGCCCCTGTGTAAATCTGAGGGGCAATAGCTTATATTGTGAGGTAAATTTGCCATTTTGCTTCATTATATAGAGCAGGCCCTGTGTAAATCTGAGGGGCAATAGTTTATATTATGAGGTAAATTCATGGTTTTGCACCATTATATGGAGCAGCCCCTGTGTAAATCTGAGGGGCAATAGCTTATATTGTGAGGTAAATTTGCCATTTTGCTTCATTATATAGAGCAGGCCCTGTGTAAATCTGAGGGGCAATAGTTTATATTATGAGGTAAATTCATGGTTTTGCACCATTATATGGAGCAGCCCCTGTGTAAATCTGAGGGGCAATAGCTTATATTGTGAGGTAAATTTGCCATTTTGCTTCATTATATGGAGCATCCCCTGTGTAAATCTGAGGGGCAATAGCTTATATTGTGAGGTAAATTTGCCATTTTGCTTCATTATATAGAGCAGGCCCTGTGTAAATCTGAGGGGCAATAGTTTATATTATGAGGTAAATTCATGGTTTTGCACCATTATATGGAGCAGCCCCTGTGTAAATCTGAGGGGCAATAGCTTATATTGTGAGGTAAATTTGCCATTTTGCTTCATTATATAGAGCAGGCCCTGTGTAAATCTGAGGGGCAATAGTTTATATTACGAGGTAAATTAATGGTTTTGTACCATTATATGGAGCAGCCCCTGTGTAAATCTGAGGGGCAATAGCTTATATTGTGAGGTAAATTTGCCATTTTGCTTCATTATATAGAGCAGGCCCTGTGTAAATCTGAGGGGCAATAGCTTATATTGTGAGGTAAATTTGCCATTTTGCTTCATTATATAGAGCAGCCCAGTTGCCATCTAAATCAACTACTGTCCGGCCAGTACAGCTTTTCCAGGGCAAACTCTGCTAGTTGCGGACACAAGTCAAGTTTGGCTTCCCAGCAAATCCAGTGGATCCTGAAGGTGTGTTGGCATGGTCATGTCAAGGTATGACATGACCTGCTGTTTGAGGTCCAGCTCCAGGTCTTCCTGCTGCTCATGAGTAGACTCACTATGCGGGTGTAGAAAGCTACTCACTAGCGACTGAAGACTGAGGCTGCTGCTGATGGAGCTGCTGCTGCTGCTGCTGCTCCTTCCACCCCCCCAGCAGCCATGGCAGTGGAAGGTGATCGCAGAGGTCCCCCCGAGTCAGACCTGCGGGAGTATGGGCCATGGCACAGATAGACATCGCCCAACTGACTACGTGGGATGTCTCTGTAGTAGGTCAGTTTGTCCTCCCTCTCAGTGGGCGTAAAAAATGCCCCCATTTTGTGCCGGAAGCGAGGGTCCAATAAGTTGGAGAGCCAGAAGTCATCCCGCTGACAAATGGAGACAATTCTGTGGTCACTACGCAAGCATGTGAGCATGCATCGTGCCATTTGTGCAAGTGACTCGGAGGGACTACCTGTCTCCATCTCCACTGTAAACTGCCACGGTGTGTCTGGGTCCTCTGTCTCGCCTTCCTCCCAACCCTCTAGCTCCTGTGGCTGCTCCTGCTCCTCCTCTCCTGTCAGATGACTAGATAAAATTTCATTTTGTGAAACCTAAACTGTGGTTTGCTGTGCCCCACCCCCTCCTCCTCCTCCACTTCAGCCCCCACAGGCTTCATGTGGCTGTGAATGTGCCATGTCTCCAGTGCCCTGACCAGCCATGATTTCCAACATGTGTTGTAGTACATGAAGCAGTGGAATCTCATCGCTCATCTCATAGTTCTGGCAACTGTCTAATAAAGTAGCTTCCTCAAAGGGCCTGAGCAAATGGCCGGTGTCACGTATGAGCTGCCAATGGTTTACATTGAATTTACACAAGGGTGTCCCCCTATCCGTTTGGATCATCCAGAAATCCGTGATAGCTTTTCTCTGTTCCTATAGTGGATCCTGCATATGGAGGGTGGAATTCCAATGGGTGGAAATATGGCAAATCAGACTATGTTGGGGTACACCGTTCTGACGCTGAAGCTCAATAAGGTTGTGCTTGGTGGTGTAGGAGTGCCAGAAGTGCATGCTAACTTTCTTTCCTGTTGTTCGAATGTCTTTCAGATGGGGGCAAGACTTCAGAAAACGCTTGACAACTAGACTGAACACGTGTGCCATGTCAGGATGCATGACTCTGGCTTCCTTGTCGCAGAGCAAACAAGATGTTCTTCCAAGTATCAGTCACCATGGGTCCAAATTTGCTGTTTTCATGGATTAAGCAATGATTTCATGGATTGAGTTCTCATTTTTAGTAGTTCCTCCCATGTGTGACTCAAGGAAAACCATGTGAAGAACAGCGTGAAACCACAATCACCAAGGGGGCCTAAAAGGATATATATTGTCCACCATGAGTACATAGTTACAGCTCCAGACGTAGACAACACTGTGCACTTTGGTACACACTGACAGGCTAAAGGACTGGCCCACCTTCTGTACAACAACATTTTACAGGGCAGGTACTGCCATCTTCGCAAAGCAATGATACCATGGGACTCTCCACCTCGGCTCGGCACAAGCCATCAGTTCTCTGAAAGGTCCACCACTGGGTAATGCAGCAGGCTGGACTTATGGTGACGCTGTCTGAGAGGAGAAATCCCTCAGACATCAAGATTAAAAATTCCAAGAATTTTTGAGGGCTAATTATTCAGAGGCAATGATACCTAGTTGTTTCTGATTTAATTACAAGGTGGAAACACACCCTCAAACAAAACTTCACTTTGGCAATACTATTGCATTTGTCTATTCATAATTTTATGTATATATACTAACTAACCTACTTTTTCTCCACAGGATTGTGGATGCTACATGAAAAACTGACACATCGCTGAGTAGCTGATTTTTCCTATCAACAGTCCCCAATAATTCACTGCTGCTGCTGCTGCCGCCGCCACCACCACCGCAGACTCCAGGGACCCTCTTCCACTACCTCGGCTTGCAACACCTCCTCCCACGACACTCTCCTCATCACTAATTGCCGGCTAGTGGAAGAAGAGGCGAGTGTCTCCTCCACTTCTTGGCTGGGCAGTAGCTGCTGAATTTTATGATTATCAGATCTTCATCAATGGATAGTGTAGCTGAACCCAAAGCATAACAACAGACAGTTGACTGGGGGTGTCAGATGCCACTTGTGATGCAGTGGACCGGTCTTGGCAGCACTTCGAGACAAAGTTGCTTCATTGGCTGACACAATGACTGGTAAAGCTGTGGAACATATGGTTTAAAAGCAAAAATAACCATTTGTTTTTATATGAAAAAGACCCTGGTTTATACATACTTTTTTTTTCCCAGAGACTGCCCTGCATGGAAATGAATGGCGCATGGATCAGCCAAGCTTTCCTCCCAACAATGCCTGATGTATTCCAGTAGATTGATGACGGGGCCAGACCAACACTAAAGAAAGATGGATCGTGCAAAACAGATTTAAGGCGCTGCTCTCCAGTTACAGACATTCTTCCGCATCGGACCACAAGTAAGTATTGATAAAAAATCCTTTACGTTACTCTTACTTTTTATTAATATTCTTCGGATAAGGTGGAAACACACCCTCAAACAAAACTTCACTTTGGCAATACTTTTGCATTTGTTTATTCATAATTTTATGTAGATATTACTAACTAAGCTACTTTTTCTCCACATGACTCTCCACAGGGTGTGATTCATCCAATTTTTGGGCTCCTGAAGCCAACCCCAGTGTCTCTTTAAAGTAATGTTTGGGCTCCTGCTGCTGCTGCTGCCAACTCCAGGGTGTGAATCATCCAATTTTTGGGCTCCTGAAGCCAACTCCAGTGTCTCTTTAAAGTAATATTTGGGCTCCTGCTGCTGCTGCTGCTGCTGCCAACTCCAGGGTGTGATTCATCCAATTTTTTAGCTCCTGCTGCCAACTCCAGTGTCTCTTTAAAGTAATGTTTGGGCTCCTGCTGCTGCTGTTGCTGCCAACTCCAGGGTGTGATTCATCCAATTTTTGGGCTCCTGAAGCCAACTCCAGTGTCTCTTTAAAGTAATGTTTGGGCTCCTGCTGCTGCCAACTACAGGGTGTGAATCATCCAATTTTTGGGCTCCTGAAGCCAACCCCAGTGTCTCTTTAAAGTAATGTTTGGGCTCCTGCTGCTGCTGCCAACTCCAGGGTGTGATTCATCCAATTTTTGGGCTCCTGAAGCCAACCCCAGGGTCTCTTTAAAGTAATGTTTTGGCTCCTGCTGCTGCCAACTACAGGGTGTGAATCATCCAATTTTTGGGCTCCTGAAGCCAACCCCAGTGTCTCTTTAAAGTAATGTTTGGGCTCCTGCTGCTGCTGCCAACTCCAGGGTGTGATTCATCCAATTTTTGGGCTCCTGAAGCCAACTCCAGTGTCTCTTTAAAGTAATGTTTGGGCTCCTGCTGCTGCTGCCAACTCCAGGGTGTGAATCATCCAATTTTTGGGCTCCTGAAGCCAACTCCAGTGTCTCTTTAAAGTAATATTTGGGCTCCTGCTGCTGCTGCTGCCAACTCCAGGGTGTGATTCATCCAATTTTTGGGCTCCTGAAGCCAACCCCAGGGTCTCTTTAAAGTAATGTTTTGGCTCCTGCTGCTGCCAACTACAGGGTGTGAATCATCCAATTTTTGGGCTCCTGAAGCCAACCCCAGTGTCTCTTTAAAGTAATGTTTGGGCTCCTGCTGCTGCTGCCAACTCCAGGGTGTGATTCATCCAATTTTTGGGCTCCTGAAGCCAACTCCAGTGTCTCTTTAAAGTAATGTTTGGGCTCCTGCTGCTGCCAACTACAGGGTGTGAATCATCCAATTTTTGGGCTCCTGAAGCCAACCCCAGTGTCTCTTTAAAGTAATGTTTGGGCTCCTGCTGCTGCTGCCAACTCCAGGGTGTGATTCATCCAATTTTTGGGCTCCTGAAGCCAACTCCAGTGTCTCTTTAAAGTAATGTTTGGGCTCCTGCTGCTGCTGCCAACTCCAGGGTGTGAATCATCCAATTTTTGGGCTCCTGAAGCCAACTCCAGTGTCTCTTTAAAGTAATATTTGGGCTCCTGCTGCTGCTGCTGCCAACTCCAGGGTGTGATTCATCCAATTTTTGGGCTCCTGAAGCCAACCCCAGGGTCTCTTTAAAGTAATGTTTTGGCTCCTGCTGCTGCCAACTACAGGGTGTGAATCATCCAATTTTTGGGCTCCTGAAGCCAACCCCAGTGTCTCTTTAAAGTAATGTTTGGGCTCCTGCTGCTGCTGCCAACTCCAGGGTATGATTCATCCAATTTTTGGGCTCCTGAAGCCAACTCCAGTGTCTCTTTAAAGTAATGTTTGGGCTCCTGCTGCTGCTGCCAACTCCAGGGTGTGAATCATCCAATTTTTGGGCTCCTGAAGCCAACTCCAGTGTCTCTTTAAAGTAATATTTGGGCTCCTGCTGCTGCTGCTGCCAACTCCAGGGTGTGATTCATCCAATTTTTGGGCTCCTGAAGCCAACCCCAGGGTCTCTTTAAAGTAATGTTTTGGCTCCTGCTGCTGCTGCTGCCACCTCCAGGGTGTGATTCATCCAATTTTTGGGCTCCTGAAGCCAACTCCAGTGTCTCTTTAAAGTAATATTTGGGCTCCTGCTGCTGCTGCTGCCAACTCCAGGGTGTGATTCATCCAATTTCTGGGCTCCTGCTGCCAACTCCAGTGTCTCTTTAAAGTAATGTTTGGGCTCCTGCTGCTGCTGCTGCCAACTACAGGGTGTGAATCATCCAATTTTTGGGCTCCTGAAGCCAACCCCAGTGTCTCTTTAAAGTAATGTTTGGGCTCCTGCTGCTGCTGCCAACTCCAGGGTGTGATTCATCCAATTTTTGGGCTCCTGAAGCCAACCCCAGGGTCTCTTTAAAGTAATGTTTGGGCTCCTGCTGCTGCTGCTGCCAACTACAGGGTGTGAATCATCCAATTTTTGGGCTCCTGAAGCCAACCCTAGTGTCTCTTTAAAGTAATGTTTGGGCTCCTGCTGCTGCTGCCAACTCCAGGGTGTGATTCATCCAATTTTTGGGCTCCTGAAGCCAACCCCAGGGTCTCTTTAAAGTAATGTCTTGGCTCCTGCTGCTGCTGCTGCTGCCAACTACAGGGTGTGAATCATCTAATTTTTGGGCTCCTGAAGCCAACCCCAGTGTCTCTTTAAAGTAATGTTTGGGCTTCTGCTGCTGCTGCCAACTCCAGGGTGTGAATCATCCAATTTTTGGGCTCCTGAAGCCAACCCCAGTGTCTCTTTAAAGTAATGTTTGGGCTCCTGCTGCTGCTGCTGCTGCTGCTGCCAACTCCAGGGTGTGAATCATCCAATTTTTGGGCTCCTGAAGCCAACCCCAGTGTCTCTTTTAGCCAATGTTTGGGCTGCTGCTGCTGCTGCCAACTCCAGGGTGTGATTCATCCAATTTTTGGGCTCCTGCTGCTGCCAACTCCAGTGTCTCTTTAAAGCAATGTTTGGGCTCCTGCCCCTCATAGTAATGCCACTTCAACTCTCTGCAATTGTGCAGCTCTGCGATTCTATTAGCGATGCCTCTGATCTGCATGTGATATTTATTCAAAGTATTATTTAACTAACCCAGCACGCATCCTATGCGTGTTACAGCAAGGCAGAATGGTTTACAATCCTATTGAGGCTCTAGGAGGCTCAGAAATAGCCGTTTTTAATAGCGATTCGTCGCGAATAAATTCAGGTCGAAACGATTTTTGTCGGAAAATTCGGCGAATCAGTCGAATCGAATTTTTCAAAAGTTCGCTCATCTCTAGTTGCCACCTGTGCCAGTGTCAAATGTGGCCGAGGAGGAAAGGGTGTGCTTGGGGGTTTGGGGCTTCTGGCCCTGTGCCTCTTTGTGGCCTTGCCGCTAGTGCTTCGATGCCCATGGGAGCTTTGGCCACGTGGCTCAGGAGAGGCAGAGCTGGCTGGGCTGGGGCTTCTGCCACGCTGGCTCTTACTGGCCTTGCCAGTGGAACATGGTTTATGAAGGGATATATTAGGGCGGCAAGGAGGGGAGTGTGTTCTATGGGGGCTGGGGCTTCTCACCCTCTGCTTCTTAATGGCCGGCGTACCTGCCTGCTTTGTTGTTGTTGGCTTCTTCTTAGCTGCTCCCTCCTTGGCTTTGGTGGTTAGTTTGAGTTTTGCGGCTTTGGTGGCCAATGCCGCCTTGGGTTGGCCACTTTGGCTGCGCATTTCCTGCACGTGAGGAAGAAGGCTCCTCAGGTCGCTGGGGCCTTTTGCTGGTGGCCTCCTTGGCTGGTGTGGCCTTAGCGATGGCATTTTTCGATGGCATGTTGAAAATCACAAATAGAATGAGCTGTGTGTCCAGGACCCTTTAAATCCTAATGACTGAGTATGACGCTTACGCGTTCACGTACGCGTGCGTACGGCCGTGCGGAACCCGGAATCAGTCTGTGGATCAGTCTGTAAATATTTCAAAAAGTTACTTTGTATTAGTGTCAAAACACTACACAACTCCGCGGGAGGTCAATAATTCCTTCAAATTCAAACAGATTCCTTTCAACACCTTTTAAATAATGTCCACCTCTTATGTGACTCAAATTTAGGCTTTTGTGCACATTTCCATCACCATATTCTAAATCACGTACCAGATAGCCAACAAAAGCTTGCAATATGATTTAGCTCCTCTTTAGAGTGTTAAAACTTGTTTGTGTTTTCCAGCCAACTTTAGGGTATAATGGAACAATGCTATTGAAATTGGATCCTCCTTATTATCCAAGGCTCTCTCTAGAGCAAGCTTTTGTTGGCTATCTGGTACGTGATTTAGAATATGGTGATGGAAATGTGCACAAAAGCCTAAATTTGAGTCACATAAGAGGTGGACATTATTTAAAAGGTGTTGAAAGGAATCTGTTTGAATTTGAAGGAATTATTGACCTCCCGCGGAGTTGTGTAGTGTTTTGACACTAATACAAAGTAACACTCACATACATGCTATTAAAAGCAAAGCTGATTCCCTTAATCTCTTTTTCATAGATGATTCGGTAGCGGGTGAAGGATCTAGAGCAGGGACTGCAGCAGATCAGGCCCAGGAGGCACATGAAGAAGGTGGGTGATTTCACAAACACATTCAAATTGTCATTTGCTTACTGTTGACTCAGACATTAGAAGTGACCCTATTTGACATGTCTCTGCAGCCTCAACTTCCCAGCAGTGGCAGGTCACAGAACGGAGAGTGGTCCCCGAAACAGACCTCGGCCACAAACGAAGTAAGTTGTAATGTCATTATTTTGAGTATGTGCGAATTGACATGATCACCAAGATATCTAAAGCCATATTCAATGGCATTAGCATAATGACATATGCCCTCTTCCTTTGATTAATTCCTTAGCATAATTACATATGGCCTCATGAGTTAGCTTGCAACCTAATAAACATTCCATCCACAGCTGATAAACATGTATCTGCCAACAAATAATGTATTTTTCTTTTTTATACAGGGACCACATGTGCCAGAATGGTACAAATGAGTGCCAGGGTCCTTGCGTTGGTGGCTGAGATGCAGGAGCTGCGCGACTCGTTGGGGACCACAGATGAAGAAGAATAATGTTCTGGGTCCTGACATTGCTGTATATAGGTTTTAATTTTTTTTAAATGTAAAACATTTTAAAAATGTATAAATGTTTATTTTTATTCCAAAAAAAAAGTTGTTACATTTTTCTACAAAATATGTTTTTTTTTAAAAAAAGGCAACACAAAGTGGCATTTCTGATTAAAAAAAAAAAAAAAAAACCTGTTTCTGTGTCATTTCCTTTTCTAAATACATTCAATAAGGGTTGGTTACCACAAACCGAATGGGGCAATACATTTTTAGAGATGAAGATTCCCAGGACCGCAAAGTGATTTAGGTAAGTTTTAGGGGTGGGAAATGCAAGAAGAATGAGACCGCAAAGTGATTTGGATAAGTTTTAGGGTGGGAAATGCAAGAAGAATGAGACCGCAAAGTGAATTAGGTAAGTTTTAGGGGTGGGAAATGCAAGAATATACTGACCGCAAAGTGATTTCGGTAAGTTTTAGGGGTGGGAAATGCAAGAAGAATGAGACCGCGAAGTGATTTGGATAAGTTTTAGGGTGGGAAATGCAAGAAGAATGAGACCGCAAAGTGAATTAGGTAAGTTTTAGGGGTGGGAAATGCAAGAATATACTGACCGCAAAGTGATTTAGGTAAGTTTTAGGGGTGGGTAATGCAAAAAGAATGAGACCGCGAAGTGATTTGGGTAAGTTTTAGGGGTGGGAAATGCAAGAACATACTGACCGCGAAGTGATTTAGGTAAGTTTTAGGGGTGGGAAATGCAAGAAGAATGAGTGGTTTAGCTCATGAAGCATTGAAGCAAAATTTAGTGAACCAAATATGTAGGCGAGCACTAGTGATGAGCGAGTAGTATTCGACCGAGCCGGTATTCGATCGAATACTACGCTGTTCGTCATACTCGATTTCGATCGAGTACAGCGGCGATGGCGCACTCACAATTCGTTTCCCCTCCCACCTTCCCTGGCGCGTTTTTTACACCAATCACCATGCAGGGGGGGTGGGACAGGTCCTGGGAGGATGCTGGCATCGCGAAAACGGCGTCTACACGCATTGGCTGGAAAAACCATGTGACCTCGAATATACAAAACTCAGCACTTCCTCTTCGTCAGCATTAGCAGCTTGAACTTAGTGAGGGACAGACGCTCACAGCAGGGAAAGACAGGCTGTCGCTGGCAGGGCCCCAGAAGCTCGGGATATCGCTTTTACCACCATCTATACCAGCTACCAGAAGACAAGAGAGTCATTAAGAGCCCTTATTAGGGCTACTACGCTGAACGGTATATGGCTCATATGTAGGCAGGCAGGGCCCCAGAAGCTCAGAATATAGCTTTTACCACCATATATACCAGCTACCAGAAGACAAGACAGTCCTTAAGAGCCCTTATTAGGGCAACTACGCTGAACAGTATATAGCTCATCATATCCTATGTAGTCAGGCAGGGCCCCAGAAGCTCAGAATATAGCTTTTACCACCATATATACCAGCTACCAGAAGACAAGAGAGTCCTTAAGAGCCCTTATTAGGGCTACTACGCTGAACAGTATATAGCTCATCATATCCTATGTAGTCAGGCAGGGCCCCAGAAGCTCAGAATATAGCTTTTACCACCATATATACCAGCTACCAGAAGACAAGAGAGTCCTTAAGAGCCCTTATTAGTGCTGCTACGTTGAACAGTATATAGCTCATATCCTATGTAGTCAGGCAGGGCCCCAGAAGCTCAGAATATAGCTTTTACCACCATATATACCAGCTACCAGAAGACAAGAGAGTCCTTAAGAGCCCTTATTAGGGCTGCTACGTTGAACAGTATATAGCTCATATCCTATGTAGTCAGGCAGGGCCCCAGAAGCTCAGAATATAGCTTTTACCACCATATATACCAGCTACCAGAAGACAAGAGAGTCCTTAAGAGCCCTTATTAGGGCTACTACGCTGAACAGTATATAGCTCATATTCTATGTAGTCAGGCAGGGCCCCAGAAGCTCAGAATATAGCTTTTACCACCATATATACCAGCTACCAGAAGACAAGAGAGTCCTTAAGAGCCCTTATTAGTGCTGCTACGTTGAACAGTATATAGCTCATATCCTATGTAGTCAGGCAGGGCCCCAGAAGCTCAGAATATAGCTTTTACCACCATATATACCAGCTACCAGAAGACAAGAGAGTCCTTAAGAGCCCTTATTAGGGCTGCTACGTTGAACAGTATATAGCTCATATCCTATGTAGTCAGGCAGGGCCCCAGAAGCTCAGAATATAGCTTTTACCACCATATATACCAGCTACCAGAAGACAAGAGAGTCCTTAAGAGCCCTTATTAGGGCTGCTACGTTGAACAGTATATAGCTCATATCCTATGTAGTCAGGCAGGGCCCCAGAAGCTCAGAATATAGCTTTTACCACCATATATACCAACTACCAGAAGACAAGAGAGTCCTTAAGAGCCCTTATTAGTGCTGCTACGTTGAACAGTATATAGCTCATATCCTATGTAGTCAGGCAGGGCCCCAGAAGCTCAGAATATAGCTTTTACCACCATATATACCAGCTACCAGAAGACAAGAGAGTCCTTAAGAGCCCTTATTAGGGCTGCTACGTTGAACAGTATATAGCTCATATCCTATGTAGTCAGGCAGGGCCCCAGAAGCTCAGAATATAGCTTTTACCACCATATATACCAGCTACCAGAAGACAAGAGAGTCCTTAAGAGCCCTTATTAGTGCTGCTACGTTGAACAGTATATAGCTCATATCCTATGTAGTCAGGCAGGGCCCCAGAAGCTCAGAATATAGCTTTTACCACCATATATACCAGCTACCAGAAGACAAGAGAGTCCTTAAGAGCCCTTATTAGGGCTGCTACGTTGAACAGTATATAGCTCGTATCCTATGTAGTCAGGCAGGGCCCCAGAAGCTCAGAATATAGCTTTTACCACCATATATACCAGCTACCAGAAGACAAGAGAGTCCTTAAGAGCCCTTATTAGTGCTGCTACGTTGAACAGTATATAGCTCATATCATATGTAGTCAGGCAGGGCCCCAGAAGCTCAGAATATAGCTTTTACCACCATATATACCAGCTACCAGAAGACAAGAGAGTCCTTAAGAGCCCTTATTAGGGCTGCTACGTTGAACAGTATATAGCTCATATCCTATGTAGTCAGGCAGGGCCCCAGAAGCTCAGAATATAGCTTTTACCACCATATATACCAGCTACCAGAAGACAAGAGAGTCCTTAAGAGCCCTTATTAGTGCTGCTACGTTGAACAGTATATAGCTCATATCCTATGTAGTCAGGCAGGGCCCCAGAAGCTCAGAATATAGCTTTTACCACCATATATACCAGCTACCAGAAGACAAGAGAGTCCTTAAGAGCCCTTATTAGGGCTGCTACGTTGAACAGTATATAGCTCATATCCTATGTAGTCAGGCAGGGCCCCAGAAGCTCAGAATATAGCTTTTACCACCATATATACCAGCTACCAGAAGACAAGAGAGTCCTTAAGAGCCCTTATTAGTGCTGCTACGTTGAACAGTATATAGCTCATATCCTATGTAGTCAGGCAGGGCCCCAGAAGCTCAGAATATAGCTTTTACCACCATATATACCAGCTACCAGAAGACAAGAGAGTCCTTAAGAGCCCTTATTAGTGCTGCTACGTTGAACAGTATATAGCTCATATCCTATGTAGTCAGGCAGGGCCCCAGAAGCTCAGAATATAGCTTTTACCACCATATATACCAGCTACCAGAAGACAAGAGAGTCCTTAAGAGCCCTTATTAGTGCTGCTACGTTGAACAGTATATAGCTCATATCCTATGTAGTCAGGCAGGGCCCCAGAAGCTCAGAATATAGCTTTTACCACCATATATACCAGCTACCAGAAGACAAGAGAGTCCTTAAGAGCCCTTATTAGGGCTGCTACGTTGAACAGTATATAGCTCATATCCTATGTAGTCAGGCAGGGCCCCAGAAGCTCAGAATATAGCTTTTACCACCATATATACCAGCTACCAGAAGACAAGAGAGTCCTTAAGAGCCCTTATTAGTGCTGCTACGTTGAACAGTATATAGCTCATATCCTATGTAGTCAGGCAGGGCCCCAGAAGCTCAGAATATAGCTTTTACCACCATATATACCAGCTACCAGAAGACAAGAGAGTCCTTAAGAGCCCTTATTAGGGCTGCTACGTTGAACAGTATATAGCTCATATCCTATGTAGTCAGGCAGGGCCCCAGAAGCTCAGAATATAGCTTTTACCACCATATATACCAGCTACCAGAAGACAAGAGAGTCCTTAAGAGCCCTTATTAGTGCTGCTACGTTGAACAGTATATAGCTCATATCCTATGTAGTCAGGCAGGGCCCCAGAAGCTCAGAATATAGCTTTTACCACCATATATACCAGCTACCAGAAGACAGGAGAGTCCTTAAGAGCCCTTATTAGGGCTGCTACGTTGAACAGTATATAGCTCATATCCTATGTAGTCAGGCAGGGCCCCAGAAGCTCAGAATATAGCTTTTACCACCATATATACCAGCTACCAGAAGACAAGAGAGTCCTTAAGAGCCCTTATTAGGGCTGCTACGTTGAACAGTATATAGCTCATATCCTATGTAGTCAGGCAGGGCCCCAGAAGCTCAGAATATAGCTTTTACCACCATATATACCAGCTACCAGAAGACAAGAGAGTCATTAAGAGCCCTTATTAGGGCTACTATGCTGAACAGTATATAGCTCATTCTAGCTATATACACACTGCACACAACGGCTGCTTTAGTGAGGGGTAGCTGCTGCTGCTGGAATAGGGACAGAAAGACTTCAGTGGTGTATTAGCACCTATATACAAAACTATATACACTCTGCTCAAAACGGCTGCTTTAGTGAGGGGTAGCTGCTGATGCTGGAATAGGGACAGAAAGACTTCAGTGGTGTATTAGCACCTATATACAAAACTATATTTTGCACTACTGTTTTGTGTCCTCTGTGCCAACAAAACCTTGTTATATACCCGGTGCGTATAGGCACCATTTCACCTTCTGGCAGTATACGGCTGTATAGCCAGGTGTTTTTCTTAAAAAATATATTTATATTTGGCACTACTGTTTTGTGTCCTCTTTACCAACAAAACCTTGTTATATACCCGGTGCGTATATAGGCACCATTTCACCTTCTGGCAGTATACGGCTGTATAGCCAGGTGTTTTTCTTAAAAATATTTTTATATTTGGCATTACTGTTTTGTGTCCTCTTTACCAACAAAACCTTGTTATATACCCGGTGCGTATATAGGCACCATTTCACCTTCTGGCAGTATACGGCTGTATAGCCAGGTGTTTTTCTTAAAAATATTTTTATATTTGGCACTACTGTTTTGTGTCCTCTTTACCAACAAAACCTTGTTATATACCCGGTGCGTATATAGGCACCATTTCACCTTCTGGCAGTATACGGCTGTATAGCCAGGTGTTCTTAAAAATATATTTATATTTGGCACTACTGTTTTGTGTCCTCTGTGCCAACAAAACACTGTTTTATACACGGTGCGTATAGGCACCATTTCACCTTCTGGCAGTATACGGCTGTATAGCCAGGTGTTCTTCTTAAAAATATTTTTATATTTGGCATAACGCGTGGCCAAAAAAGTAAAACGTCTGAAATGCGGAGGGCTAGCGCAAAGGGACGTGGACGAGGACGGGGGCGCGGAAATGCTGGTGGGGGCACAAACCGCGTTGAAGCCAGTGGGGATACAATGCGTGCTGGTGAGGGGCAGCCAGCATTACGCTCATCCAGCTTCCCTGCCTTTATGGGACAGTTATGCGGGGGGCGGGGTACACCTCTGTTAAGGCCTGAGCAGCGTGAACAGGTGGTGCAATGGATGGCCGATAACGCTTCCAGTCACTTGTCCACCACCCAGTCATCCACACAGTCTCACTCTGACCCTCCTTCCTCCCAACCTGGCCAACAGAGTCAGCCCAACCTTGACCCCTCCCAGGACCTCTTTTCGGGTCCTTTTCCAGATGTGCTGCAAGAATCCCAGGAGCTAGCAGAGGAATTTGTTTGTAGTGATGCCCAAACACTTGAGTATCCGCCATCTGCTAGTGATGTGGACCCGGAACCAGCATCTGCTATCATGAGCGATGATGATGAGACGCAGTTGCCATCAAGGGAGGCTGTTGGAATGTCCAGTGGGCAGGAGGAGGAGCAGAGAGAGGAAGTGGAAGAGGAGGTGGTGGACGACGAAATGACCGACCCCACTTGGACAGGGGTGATGTCCAGCGGGGAAAGCAGTGGAGATGCGGTCTGCACATCACCGAATAAGGCAGCAAGAGGCAGAGGACAGTCCAGAGGCAGAGGACAGTCCAGACAGAGAAGGCAGGCCACAGCCAGCAGGGCCGAAGCTCTTCCCGGCAGCAGGCAGTCGCGCGAAGCTCCCCCATCGAGGCCTCGTACTTCTGTGGTGTGGAGATTTTTTAATGTTTGCGCGGATGACAAACTGAGCGCGGTTTGCGCAATCTGCCACTCAAAACTGAGTAGGGGCTCTGAGAAGAGCAATCTGACCACCTCAGGCATGCGCCGTCACTTGGAATTCAAGCACTGGGCTGAGTGGGAGAGAGCAAACGCAATACAACCTGCGCCCCGTCTTGCTGCCACTGCCTCTTCCCCTTTGTTGTGTGCTGCCACTGCGGTCCAGACCTCCAGCCAGGACACCTCCACATCTGCCTCGGCTACTTTGGGGCCTTCTCCTTCAGCCCCCCCTTCCCCCGCATCTTCGTCTGCACCTTCCATCTCCTCGTCCCATCAACTGTCCATCTCGCAGGCGTTCAACCGCAGGCGGAAGTACGCCTCCAGTCACCCCCAAGCCCAAGCCTTAACCTGCCTCATCTCCAAACTGCTGGCCCTGGAGATGTTGCCGTTTAGGCTTGTGGAGACGCAGGCCTTCCGCGACCTGATGGCGGCTGCCGCACCTCGCTATTCCGTCCCTAGCCGCCACTATTTTTCCCGGTGTGGCGTCCCCGCCCTGCACCAGCACGTGTCGCGTAACATCAGGCGGGCCCTGAGGTACGCAGTCAGCGCAAAGGTCCACTTGACCACCGACTCGTGGACAAGCGCTTGCGGCCAAGGACGCTACATCTCTTTGACGGCACACTGGGTGAATGTTGTGGAAGCGGGGACGGGGTCGCAAACAGGGACGGCCTACATACCACCCCCGCCCAAGATTGCCAGCACGGGTTCTGATAGACCCCCCTCCTCTTCCTCCTCCTCCTCCTCCTCCTCCTCTGCCTTAACATCGCCCTCAGCCCCTAGCTGGAAGCGTTGCAGCACTGGCGCGGGGAGACGTCAGCAGGCGGTGCTTAAGCTCATCAGCTTGGGCGACAGGAAGCACAGCGCCGCAGAGGTGAGGCACGCCATATTGCAGCAGACAGAGATGTGGCTGTCGCCGCTGCAGCTAGGACCAGGCATGGTCGTGTGCGATAACGGCCGTAACCTGGTGGCGGCTCTGGAGCTTGCAGAACTCAATCACGTACCATGCCTGGCCCACGTTTTTAATTTGGTAGTACAAAAGTTTCTAAAGACTTACCCCAACCTGGCAGAGCTACTGGTCAAAGTGCGGCGCTTGTGCGCTCACTTTCGGAAGTCAACTGTAGCTGCTGCTAGCTTAAAAAAAATCCAGCAACGCCTCCATTTGCCTCAACATCGGCTGTTGTGCGACCTGCCCACTCGCTGGAATTCCACCTATTGCATGTTGGCCAGGGTGTGTGAGCAGCAGAAAGCATTGATGGAGTACCAGATGATGCATCCACGCGTGCCTCCAACTCAGCTCCCTCAGTTTGCCAACCACGAGTGGCCATGGATGGCAGACATATGCGATGTATTGCGTATCTTTGAGGAGTCCACTAAGAAGGTCAGCAGCGAGGACGCTATAGTGAGCGTAACCATCCCGCTCCTATGCGTCCTTAAAGAATCGCTCATCGCAATAAGGGAGAACGCATTGCACACAGAGGAGACGGGGGTAGGAGGAGACGCAACGCAGGTAGACAGTCAGACCACACTTTTGTCTGCTGCTCGGTGGCAGTTGCAGGAGGAGGAGGATGAGGAGGAGGAGGACAACGTGGAGGTGGCTGTGGAAGAGGATGCTGGCGGCGAGGGTAGCAGTCAGGCTGTGTGCGTCCCATTGGTTCAGCGCGGATGGGGCGGAGAGGAGGAGGAAGAGGAGGAAATGGAAAATGATCCTTCTGGTGGGGGCAGTGAGGTCATGCCTACTCAGAGTCTGGCACACATGGCTGACTTCATGCTGGGCTGCTTTTCCCGGGACATACGTGTTGTCCGGATATTGGAGAACAAACTATACTGGGTCTTCGCACTCCTGGACCCCCGGTATAAAGATAACTTCTCCTCTTTTATTCCGGTAGAGGAGAGGACGAATCGATTACTGGAATACCAGAGGGAACTCTTGCAGAACATGATGCAGATTTTCCCACCCAGCATCGCTGGCGGCAGAGAGGAGAGTGTCTCCCAGAGTCTGACAACATCGATCAGGCCCACAGCCACCAGGGGAACACTCTCCAAGGTGTGGGACACGTTCATGTCACCCCCTCGTGCAACTTCCATCACTGCGGGGCCCGCTATCAGCAGGAGGGACAAGTATCGGCGGATGTTGCGGGACTACCTGGCAGACCACACCCCTGTCCTCCCCGATCCCTCGGCGACCTACACTTACTGGGTCTCCAAGTTGGACACGTGGCTGGAACTGTCCCTGTACGCCTTGGAGGTGCTTGCCTGCCCTGCCGCCAGCGTGCTATCAGAAAGGGTGTTCAGCGCAGCCGGGGGCATTATAACCGATAAGCGCAGCCGCCTGTCAACCGACAGTGCCGACAGGCTGACGCTAATCAAAATGAACAGCAAGTGGATTGACCCGGACTTTGCTTGTACAACAGTGGAAAGCAGCCAAGAGTGAAGTGCCATCTGTATGAAGTGCCATTTCCTCCTCCTCCTCCTCCTCCTCCTCCTCCCCTCCTCCTTAACCGCCGTAGAATTGCTGTATTAATAAAAAAAAATTATGGCTCACCTCTTGGGCTTAATACAATCAATTTTTAAGAGGTCTCAGCTCTTGGGCCTCCACACAATTTTTAAGAGGTCTCAGCTCGTGGGACTCCACACAATTTTTAAGAGGTCTCAGCTCGCGGGACTCCACACAATGTTTGAGAGGTCTCAGCTCTTGGGCCTCCACACAATTTTTAAAAGGTCTCAGCTCTTGGGACTCCACACAATGTTTGAGAGGTCTCAGCTCTTGGGCCTCCACACAATTTTTAAAAGGTCTCAGCTCTTGGGACTCCACACAATGTTTGAGAGGTCTCAGCTCTTGGGCCTCCACACAATTTTTAAAAGGTCTCAGCTCTTGGGACTCCACACAATGTTTGAGAGGTCTCAGCTCTTGGGCCTCCACACAATTTTTAAAAGGTCTCAGCTCTTGGGCCTCCACACAATTTTTAAAAGGTCTCAGCTCTTGGGCCTCCACACAGTTTTTAAAAGGTCTCAGCTCTTGGGCCTCCCCTACTGCTGGGGTGACACACTGTAACAAACCTCCTCCTGTAAGCTTCCCCTACTGCTGGGGTGACACACTGTAACAAACCTCCTCCTGTAAGCTTCCCTGACTGCAGGGGTGCCACACTGTAACAAACCTCCTCCTGTAAGCTTCCCTGACTGCTGGGGTGACACACTGTAACAAACCTCCTCCTGTAAGCTTCCCTGACTGCTGGGGTGACACACTGTAACAAACCTCCTCCTGTAAGCTTCCCTGACTGCAGGGGTGACACACTGTAACAAACCTCCTCCTGTAAGCTTCCCTTACTGCTGGGGTAACACACTGTAACAAACCTCCTCCTGTAAGCTTCCCTGACTGCTGGGGTGACACACTGTAACAAACCTCCTCCTGTAAGCTTCCCTTACTGCTGGGGTGCCACACTGTAACAAACCTCCTCCTGTAAGCTTCCCTGACTGCTGGGGTGACACACTGTAACAAACCTCCTCCTGTAAGCTTCCCCTACTGCTGGGGTAACACACTGTAACAAACCTCCTCCTGTAAGCTTCCCTGACTGCTGGGGTGACACACTGTAACAAACCTCCTCCTGTAAGCTTCCCCTACTGCTGGGGTAACACACTGTAACAAACCTCCTCCTTTAAGCTTCCCTTACTGCTGGGGTGACACAATGACACAAGAGAACATGTCTGACCACATCTCACACACACACACACACACACAATGACAATTAGGGGTGGGGTCTATTTATTTTCCCCCTTGCCTATGCCATCTGTGGTTGTCATTAGGCAACGTGATTTTAAGGGGTGCAGAATTTTGTTCTTCTTTTTTGTACAGTTTGGCTTGGGGTCCATGGCAATGTAGAGGAAAGAAGGTTTCCTTGTCTTGTCTCACTTTACGTAGAAGTAATATTGTGTTTGGAGTGTATTGTTGAGAGGCTGTGATAGTGGCGTAATAGTGCGACTTGGGCGCCTTATATGCACCCAGACATGCTTCCCCTGCTGTCCCAGTTGCATTCCAGCAGTGTTGGCATCATTTTCTGATGTTTCAGGGTGGACTTGGTGACCTCCAAGTGGTCGAATTGAGATTTCCAAGTGTCAAGCATTTTTTTCCCATAGACTATAATGGGATTCGATATTCGGTCGAGTAGTCGAGTAACGCGGTCTATTCGAATCGAAATTTGAAATTTTTGTAGTACGCAAGCGTAAGGTCGTAAGGATTTTCGTCTGGACGATTATTTATTGTAAAAGGAAACATAAATGATTCGTGGGAGGAGACGATGGAAAAAGGACAAAAACTAAAGCCTAGTAAATATCTATATGTATTTTTTTGGGGTGCTAATTAGCAGACACTGCCACAAAGCAGTGAAAAGAAGTAGAACATGCCAAACACTGCATTGCATGTACACTGCATTACACTACAGGCAGAAATGAAAGTTGGCGCACTACATAAGTCGGGCTTTAAAGCTAAAGTTTGCTGGGGTTAAAAGCAATCACAAAGCTATGGAGAAATCCTTAATAGAACCACCATCAGCAAATAATGTTTAATTTGATGACAGTTTTACTTTAAGAATATATAAAACCCTTCAATCACATAATGGGAGGGAGTAATGCACGCCAGTCATGCTATTAAACATTTATTTATTTTTTTCTTTTTAGAGAGGGAATATCTTTTCTATCAGAGCTTACTTTTTACTTTCTGATGTCATGTTGAGTCATTATATTTGGAAAAGAATATTAATATGAAAATGAGGCATAGCTTATTAAATGTAATAAACTATATTATCAAGTTTGATGCATTTGACACCACATTACAAAACAGACGATGCTACTATGTATCCATTGTGGGTTTCAATGATGCAAGCAGGTATGCAAATGAAGAGTTATCAATTATCATTGTCATCCAAGTGGAAGATATTCTTTTCTTACTCCTCCTGCTGCCAATTACAAACACACTTTGCGCACAGTTTTCATGCAAATTATGTAAAGACAATGAGTAGAATCAGTGCTGCTTAACGTATTAGCATAACGTTATGCATTATCCATATGGAACATATGGAACGCATGGAAGTCACATGAGCAGATGTGAAATGAGGCGTACACTTTACAACACATTTGTTGTCACTTTTAAGCTGTGTTTCTATATTAAAGCTGCCGTTTACGACCTACTTTATTAAGTGCTACTAAGACAAGATGCACCTTATTTCATGCTTAATGACCAGTAAAATGAGTATAAAAAAAAAAAAAAATTCAAAAGTGCAACTTGTAACTCTTTTCCAAGTAAATACGCATTTAAAGTAAGATGCTTTAGGAATTTAAAGCGGACCAAAACTGTCCTGACATGGGTTCCGAAGGCACTCTGAGCCATACAACCTCAGTTTTTGCCCTCATTTTTATGCATTACATTTATATTACAATCTTTATCATTCATACTTTTTTATGCTTTTTGGGAAACATTTCTATGTTAATAGGGGTGGGGCACTAGTAGATTTAACCTTGGCAGGCGTATAAGCAGTGACAGGAGGGTGTTTCCAATCAGGTGGGACTAGGGGGTTATTCTGAAATGCAGAACACTTGTTTTATTGTCAATTGTCACCAATTTTATTTTAATGAACTGGATTAAAGTAACTGCATATTTTAGCAAGGAGAGAAAACCTCTTAACTCGGGAAATGGCACAAAATGCCTCAAATTGAGACTTCCCCTCTGAAAAAGGGATATCAATTACAAGAGGTACAGATGTAGCAACTGTTAACCGACATATCACAGCTCAGCCAATTGTGATATCTCACACAGAAGCAATTGAAAGTTTTTACAATTTCAAGATAGCACGATGCACCAGTGCAATAAGTTGATGGTTAAGGAATGCTGCATCTGTATTTTAGTCATAACACCATACTGCTTACAGTGTTAGGTGAACCCCTATATGTTTGAGTTCAGTAAGTTCAGCTGAACTTTGAACAAAAGTTCAGTCTAGTCCCCATTGAAATTATTGAGGGCCTGAACTTTGGAATCCACAAATGGCCCCATGCAGAGTGTGCAGCAGTGTGCAATCCGGTCGGGTGGTCTGCGTTCTTTCCTCTGTCAAAATGTCCACGTCCGGGGCTTCAAAAGGATGGCCACCCCCATAAGTGAGGACACTGACAGCTGGCACTAGAAGTACTGCTATCTGCTGCCATTGTCCTCACTCATGGGGATTGCAGGGCTTAGATAAGTTGTACAACCTCTTTCCCATGAGTGAGCACACTGGCAGCAGCTCATAGCACATCTAGTGCCAGTTGCCAGTGTCCTCACTCATGTGGACAGCCATCTTTTTTGACAAAAAACAACGCCAAACGGATCGCAGGGCTCAGGTAAGTTCTACAGCCGCTTCCTCCTGCAGCTGCACACTCTGTGTTAGTCTAAGCGTTTTGGGGTTCGGCCAAATGCCATAGTTGACCACGGGCTGAAGTCTGTGTTTGGATTTGGGAACTCGACCTCCAAAAGTTCGGTACGAACACAAAATTTGCAGTTCAGGTTCGCCCAACACTACTTACTTATCTAAAACCCTTGCATAGCCCTCTGGTCGTCAAAGGCCCAGGAAGAGAAAAAGTAGGAAGATGAATTAAGAAATAAAAGCCCAAAGGTACAAAAAAAAACAAAAAAGGGCATGATGTCATAGACCCATAAACAGAACAGAACTAAGCAGTACTCGGAAGACCAGGAGCCCGTACATGAAAATCAATGAAAAGCAGGACCCGGACTCCATAGGCCTAAATACAACTAGAAACTGAATATGCAACAGCAGCATAGCAATAGTCAACTGTAATGTGAGCAAAATTTAGACAATGCTGCTAAAGAGATGACAATGAGGAGACAACTGAGAGAAAGGGAAGGGCAAATAAGATAAGAGAGGAGGACAGTCATAAACCAAAATATACCAGACATACCTAAGAAAAGCATTGGTATAGAAATTTCATAATGAACAAGCTAGTGAATCAAATACAGTCAATCCTCACTCTTCTTGGGGAAGGCAGTATTCAGGTCAATACAAAAATCATTTTTCATAGCACCCAACATTGTCCAACTTCCTATAAATAAATGAGTAACACAAACTGTATGCCACGACTAATGCAAATCCAGGCCCTTTCACATTGGGCTTCTTGAGTACAAATACGCAAATTGTTCAAGATTCCTTCTCAGCTGATTCATCTAAATCTGCTTGTGAGATTTTGTTCCAGGTCAAAATAGATTCCAATTTAAACAAAATAGTCTTGGGTTCCCTCTTCCTGAACTAATATCCTGTCCTGGTTTGCCAAATATAATAGCTAGGATACCCTTTGCTTGCAGCAGCCCGTATGTTCCTCTGCTTTGGTCCAGATTCCCTTCTAAAAATAGGTCTCGTGAACCAGGGGGCATCACACCCATGGATGAAATCAGAGCTGGCTGAGCAAAGGCTTTATTCTTTAAAGCTCCAAAGTGTTATGTATGGATAAAACTACAAAATACTTCATTGGGATTGCCAGATTCTGGTTATACCTTTATCGTCATCATGATCGGCCTTTGTTGTGTGCAAGCTAATCTCTACCTACAGGGGCACCAGGGGACCCCATTCAGACACACCTTTCTCTTCTATTTTCTTTTCTCTTACCTTCCTCTGTCTCAGTCTTTCTTATATATGATTTTTTATCTTTCTCTCTGTCATTATCCCCTCTTTTATCATCTCTTTTCCACATTCCCACCTTATTCTCCTTTCTATATCAGTTCCTTTGTTTTTTGTTTAAACCCCTTCCTTCTCCTTTTACATTTCCATTTCTCTTCCACATTCCTTTTATTTGTTTCTCTTGTCCCCTTCCTTCCATTTCTCTCTTTTTTTCACCTTGTCTGTACCCTCTTTTTCTGCATTGCCTTCCTCTCTCTTCTTCCATATGTCCCCTTCTCTTTCTACACTTTGCCTCTACCTCTCTTTTCCACATTCCTTCTCTATATATAGTAATCTTCCATCCATCTCACTTTCTCCCTTTACCTTCTCTCCTATTATCTTTGCCCCTTCCCTGGCTCTCTTTTCCAAAATCACTCTTTATACTTTTTAAACCTTTATCTTTCTTTTACACATTCTATCCATCTTTTGTTTCAACTTCTCGAAATTTTACTCTCTTTTTCTTATTTTTTCTCTTCTCCTTGGTTACCATATTTCCTAACCCCCCCCCCTTTCTCTCTCAATTTTACCTTAAACCAGACCCTCAGCATGATTTAATGAAAAGCCCAAAACCTTAAAGACTATTCACCATCTAAAATTACTATATTTTACGTTTTTAGTCAATTACTTATTATTCTTTCCCCCACTGGGCTGCAACACTGTTCAGGACTCTAGGATACGGGCGCTGCCATCTTGACTTAGAAGCATCACATATACTGAGGAGAGGAGAGTGGGATAATGTACAGGGGGTGGGGTTATAGCTGTGCTTTGCTCAGACAGAGCAGAGCTGGGATCAGAAAGGGCAGCAATCCTAGAATGCAGAGCAGCACAGTCAGGAGGCACTTCCTGTTTGCAGGCTGCCTGATGCTCCATGAGCTGCCATCTTGGATGTTTAAAGGCTCATAACATGCAGTAGGTGCAGGTAGGATGATTTTTAATGCGGGCAATCTGTTTGTACAGGGCGTGGCAAACATATAAGATATACTTTTATTCAGGGCGAAGGTCCGCTTTAAGTTCTTCTCTCTTTTTCTGTGCATCTCTCTCTCTGTTGCTTTTCTGGGTTCCCTAAATGTGAATTTACAGTATGTGTTGGGGGGACCATCCTGAACTCCTGCATGGGGCAACATTTCACCTAAGGCTGGCCCTGACATTCAATAACAGCTTTAGCATGCTTTTGCAGATTTGCTAGAGCACCTTTAAATATGCTAGTCTGTATCATGTGAACTCGTACATTTCATCCTTTGTAAGTCAGAACCCTTTTAATTGGTACCGTATAAAAAAGGCATCCTGAAGAATGGAGACATAAAAGGAGCAGCAATAACTCTTCTCCTGCAGAACACAGAGCTATCTCTATCAGAGAGCAGAGCTTCCTGCTCATCCTTTAAGATCTGCCAGACCCACACCTTCCACTATCTAACTGTAAGCCGTGCCTAGTAGAGATTTTACATTATCCGGAGCGATATTTCCTCACATTGTGTTTTTACAGCCCCTGCCATGGTAAGACAGAAACAGCAGTAAAAAGAGGAGTGCACTATATATTTTATTGATCGATCACATTTTGAATGTCTGTGCTAATACAGCGTAAGTCTGAAGCGAAAGCTTTTCTAAGCAGACATAAATTCGATAAATGTGCAGCTAGATTTCAGCCGGCTTCTTCTCCCCTTTTTTGTATCTTGGTGACGAGTTCATTATCTTCAAAGTATATTAAAGGCTCAGTGGGCTGGTTCTGAAATACGCCGCCTTTCATCAGCTCAACACTTCTTCCAGCCTCATCTTAAGAAATCACATACAACCGCAAGGCCTGGATAATCTTTCAATGTGCACCGGTGATTAGAAAAACCCTCAATCTTTCTATGAATAAAGGAAGGTGTTTTGTCTAGATATATTTATTGTTGCTGGAGTTTGCATTTACAAGGTTGGTATATTTCCATGTAAGTCTTACAAAGGAATCAAGTTTAGCCATGTGCTGAGTTGAAAGATGCTATTGTGTGGCCCAAACAGGCTACAGTAGCAAAGGGACATTTTCAGAAATGCTAAATACAGTTGTTTTGGTGCTAGAGATTTCACCCAGGGGTAATATGGCACTATGTCACCACATTCCTCCAAGCTGCCGCTTCCAGCACTATTTGGCTATGGGTCCCACCAATATCACTCTCCTTGCATCTCTCATGCCTACTGAGCCTCTATTTACCTATACATGCCAGTTCTATTTAACCCTGCTATTTTCCCCACATCACGTCAGGGGCCACATCAGATGGGCATTGACCATATGTATTTAAAGGGACATTCCAAGAAAAGGGTTAAAATTATCTGGTTTGTGCTTTCTCTATACTGGCAGTTATGGGTGGCATTTTTCATTTACCAGCACTTTACATCGCCTGATAAACCCTGCTGAACTTGCTCATTTCTGCTTAATCCTCTTTCTCAGTCTCCAAAATGAATTTGATTTGGAGGGGACTGTTTACACTAAAAAATGCATGAATATGTCATCCGCTGCTAATGAGAGGGCCCAGCAGAAGGTTGAATAAAAGATGCAGCCCCTCACATTCAGCATGGAGAGAGCAGAAAAATGTAACCCTTTGTCTGTTATGTCCCTTTAAATGTCCTGTTCATATAGATCTGTTTTAGACAAAACCTTAGCTAACATCCTGAGATTTCCACCTCCTTCAAAAGCAGGTCCCAGGTTACTCCACTCTCAAGGCCTAGTGGACATTTGGCGTGAGTTCAATTTTACACTAAAGGCTATACTTTTTACTCACAGGCCCACAGAACATACTCAACAATAGATCAGATCTTTATACCCACCTCTATGGTTCCTGAGACCCAAGACTCCAAGATCACTGATACCTCTTGGTCGGACCATGCTTCAGTATGGGTCATTCTCAAAAATTTATGGAAAAGACTCTCGTTCTTTCATCGGAAAAAAAAAAAATACAAACTTAAACTTAAGGATGCATCTCTTTCCAAAAACCATGAAAAAGTTTTTAGGAAGTTCTATAATTATAACTCCAAACTCTCAACCTCCATCTCTTAACCTTAGACAAGCTCACAAGTGGTTTGATGATATATCTTTAAAATCTCTGGTGATCAGAAAAACTCATGGAAAGTGAATTTACTTTACAAGAAGATGCTATCAAATCACTTAAACCCGCAAAAACTCCAGGTCCAGATGATTTTTTTGGTACCTACTATAAAAAATATGCTGACATCCTAGCCCCCCACCTCTTCAACTGGTTTAACTATATTCACAAGGTGGGTCCTATCCGCAAAGACGCCAAAGGGATCTGGGGGACTACTTGGATCTACAAAACTGGACAGACTCCATCTCTAGATCCACCAAAGGGTTCATCAATACAGCATTTATAGAAGTCAGTTATAAGGTAGCATTGAGGTGGAACATGGTTCAAACCAGGATAGCCAAGACTTTCCCAAGCACTTCCCCTAATTGCTTTAGACTATGTAACATATCTGGAGACATATTACACACATGGTGGACCTGTTCGATAGCCTTGAAACCCTCATAAAAGATATCATTAATTTTTAAATTCCCCTCTCCCGCAGAATCTACCTACTCAATAGCAAGATTGTGGAGAACCCCAGACCAACATTCCAACTCATAACCAATATCCTGTTTTTTGCTAAAATTACAATAGTGGTCTCATGGAAACTTCCATGCATTCCATTCTCTACAGTTCTTCAAAAAAATGAAATGGATCATGGTTAATGACAAAATCTCTAGTATTCTTAACAGTCAGCTACAGTTCTGGACTCCCTGGGCCCATCACTTAAATTTACCCCTATAAACACCTGGATCAGACCCCCCTCTGCTTCCTCAATTCTTCTTTTTACCTAATTGGTTATAAACTCTCTAATCCATTTTGAGCTCTTTACCCTTCCCTGTATCTCCTTACTCCTCTTCTTCCTACTCTATCCCCCTTACTCCTCCTCCTACCTCTCTCTTACTTTAAGGATATCCTCCACATACTTCTATTCACCTCTAGTAATTGAAATGTTATTCTCTATATTATATATTATACCTCCAGATTCACAATGCTTTACAATATTATATATGTTATTCTGGTTCATATATACTATCAACCAAATCTTGGTCTTAATTTCTCTCCTTAGAACCATAGTTTCAGAACCAGAACTAACTACATATATCATCAGATACCCAAAGAGTTCTCTATACTTGACTAAATGTCCTGTTAGATGCTCTTTAGAAGCTCCTCGAATAATTTTCTGCATTATTGTGCCGTTTGAACACATGAAAGTTTATGGACTGCTTATGGAATTATAGCCCTCCTGAAATGTGGGAGAGTAATTGTACTATATAAAAAATATATAGAAACTAAATTTCCTGTCCAGGCAATAACATAAAAAGTCTATACGCATCTTTTCCCACACAGCCCCTGGGTACAGCATCAGCATTTTCATATTTACCAATGAGCGAGATTGAGCGATTCCATCCTCCATCACTGGGTAGACATGGTGGCATCCATCAATATGGCTTTCTGTCCCCTAATGCTCCTATTCATTTATTGAAATGGAGCGGGTGTGCTGAACCCACTTGGGGTTACTAAGAGTGATACCTCCATTGCAATAAATGGAGTAGACTTGTGGAGTTGTGAAGAAGGCTCCATGGATGCCTCCATGAGAGGCCACCAGGGTTGGATGATAGAATCACTTGCTCTCCGCCATTGGTATGTACGAAGATGTTGGCATTGTATGGAGGAGCTGCAAGGGAACATTAAACCTGTTCATGCTGGAGTTGGTACTTTTTCTGGCTCATACTCCTGCCAAAACTTGCTCTGGCTCTGACTCTGTCTCTACGCCGCTGACTCCGACTCCACAACCCTGCTTAATAATGCCCATAGTAGTAATAATAGTAAAAATCTCATAAAGCATTTTTTTTCAGTTTGGGGTGTCTCCTGGGCAGGAACAGGTGTCTTCTGATACATATGTGGTACCATTGTAATAAGAAGGAATAGGGCTTTTACACACAATATGATTTTCTTTATTATTTAATTTTTATGAATTATTTTTTTATTTAAAAAATGCTATAAAATTAAAAAAAATTGATTTTTTTTTACACATTCTATCCAAAATATTGAGAAAGCACTAAGAAATAAAAACAAGACATTTCATGTTAAAGTCATTCATTTTCCTGGTAATCACTGGAAATTTCAGCAGAAATCACAGTTAAACATATATAGTGAAAAATGCTAAAGTTTGCCTTGCAAGACAGCTGACAACATCTCTAGATAGGCTGGCACTAAAAGGGTTAACAGGGGTCTAAAACCAGAAGATAATCAAACTACACCTTATTTATTATCATTTTATTTGTATCATTATAGGTATAGTCTAGGCAACTACATAGACCATATAACACATATTCTTAAAGCTCCTAATCCCCCCCTTTTATTTCTTTTTTGCATTTTCCAGCTGCCAAGCATGGCTTCTCTCAAGTACAATAGCAGGCAGTGGGGGTTATTCATCAAGCGCTAGCGCCAGGTAGTGCCTTGTAGCAGCAGGCAGTGTCTGGTGAACGCTGGGCGCTGTACGCAATACCACATTTATGAAGGCGATTCTGGTGACCGCACAACATACATCTTATTCATCAATGCCGGCCAGGTTACTACAGCGACTGAGACGCTCTATTAAAGCACCCGATAGCCGATCACAGTGTATACTAGCGGTCGCTCTAAGCGCTGCAATGCAGACACTCATCTGCCGATACCTGGCACTAGTAATGAATCAGCTTGCCAGACACCAAATCCTAATGCTGGCAACACAGATGGCCACTGGGGGCAGAGTTATAAACCACCGATCGAGCACTATGACTGGTGGACTACTTCTAGGGGAATCAGGTGGAATGCTAAAAGTCAGTGCCAAGTTTCTGCTTCTAGTGGCTGCTGCGAGGTTAGTAGAGGGCAGCTATGATGAGGCAAACTGCTGACGTATGCTGTTTTTCTCCTTTGTCTAAACATTCTCTTTAAAAATAGTATTGCAAAGGCCACTATTGTACAGATAGTAGAACATACATTTTACAACTCAACTGGATGCAACTAGAAAACTAAAGATTGAAACATGCCCCCCGATCTTCTGGGCCCCTATGCGGTGGCACCCACTGCACCCCCCCTATAGGGCGCCCCTGTCCACTAGATTATTGGGCCCATAGTTGGATTAGTAACAGGCAGGAAGCTGGGGGTAAGGAATTATTTTTATTATATATATCTCCATTGGCTGATCTAAAAAATGCCAGCTGATTTGACCAGCCTGCTGCCCGCATCCCCGGCTTCACTCACTTAGGGAGGGGCATTCTGATTTGGAATGTCCCAGGGGAGGTCTAATGGCTGGCTCAGAAGTCTTTTAAACTTCAGGACCACTGCATCGGGGTTTATAGCTGCTTTATGGGAGAAGGAGGCCTCTGGGCATAAAGTCTGGTGGTGGCCTATCTGCCTACCTGGAGTTTTTGTCACCTTTTGTTGCCAGACCATTTTGCACTATTTTGTGCTCCACATGTTCAAATGTGATTTTTGAAGGGATTTCCCAGGAAAATTACATTTTTGTTTTTTTCAGTCTGGACTTTAATATGCAATTTCTTGTTTGTAATTTTTTAGGTGTATTCTCAATATTTTTGGGTGAAGAAGAGGGTGCAGGGGCCAGCTCTGGTGGCCCCTGTCTTGCCGGCTACAAGCTTGCGGCCCAAGCCCTTCTGCCCCCCGTGGGCTTTGGGGAGGCAGGTAAAAGGGGGGCTGGGGGTTAATAGCAACTCACCCGCTAGCCGCAGGGGACTTGCCAGACCCAGAGCCTTGTGAACTGGAAGAGAGGGGGAGACAGAGGCGCGCCGCAAAACGGCGGCGGTAGCAGCAGAGGATCGGCGGCGGGCTCACCTGGCATGGTGGTCAGGAAGCGCGGGGAGAGGACAGCGTCATCTTCGTCGTCGACGGCCTCCTCGGCGGAGAACCTAGCTGACGGGAAGGGAAGGCTCTGGGCGGAGGTGTGTGGCGCGGCCCGGGGAGCCGAGAAGAGGCAGGCGACAGACGGCGGAGCGGTCCCCGCCGCCCCGCGAAGCACTGGAGAGATGACTGCGCCGGTCAAGATGGCGGCCGGGCCCGGCGAGTGGGGGGGGGCCCCCCGCCCTCTCCGGCGGGCGAGCAGAGGCTGCGGGAGTCACCGCGGCAGACGACAGCGGCACCCCTGACGTGGGCTCCGGACTCGGCGGCGCAGGAGGTAACAGCGCGAGCGGCAAGGCCTCCCGCTGCGGAGGTGAGAGTTCGTGGAGGGAGATGGGGCAAGATGGCGGCCACGCCGGGGGGTCGTGCGGAGCCGGGCAGCTAGCGTGGCGAGACGGGGGGGGAGACTCGACCCCATCAAGGGAAGGAGAGATGGACTCGTCACCCACCAACGTGTCTGTGCATTCAGCCCCAGCGCCCCAGCCAGTGCACACAGATAAGTGGCGGGAAGCAGCCTCCATGAAACTGGGGAAGTATGCATTCCTCCCAGGGGCAGGGGACCCGGTAACTCATCCAGCCCCCAAGGATGCCCAGGGGCCAGTGGGTTCTCCTGACCAGCTGCAGGGGGTCGCTCTACCACAGAGACTCAGAAGCCGCTCCAGAACAAAGGAGGGGAGGGCCCCCAGCCGAGATCAATTGCCAGCCGCATGTGCGAACGCGGCACGGACACCCAGTCCTTCACCCCGACCCCCTCTTGGCGCCTCAGGGGCATGGCCGGCTCTGGGAGACATCACCACCCCTAGCCCCCCGACATTACTGTCTCTGTCCCGCGCAGATTCTTACCGCCCTTCTGAGGGGTTTTCCACGCCGGAGGAAATTGCCCTCCCTCCCCCTGACACCTCTATCTCATGGACCCCTCCAAGAAGCTCCAGAGAAGGCACAGATGTCACGACTCAGGCCAGCAATATACATAGCGAAACCCTCTCCTTCTTGCGGTCCATCCCGACCAGGGCCGACTTCGAGGCGCTTATATCTAAATACGAAACAGCCTACAAGAAGGACATCGCAGAAGTGAGGGGCCAGGTCCAGGCCCTTGACTCCAAGGTTTCAACCCATCAATCAGCTAATGAGGCGGCCATCGCGGACCTGGCAAGACGTGTGGAGGCACAAAATGCGCAGATCCTCCAGCTCCAATTACAACATGATGATCTGGAGAATAGGCACCGGAGGAACAATCTGCGCCTGCGGGGCATCCCGGAAGCCTCCTCGGGCGAGGATATCAAACAGATCATCACCACAATATTCAATAGGCTCCTCGAGAGAGACGTCAACTCCCCGATCGAGATTGATAGAGCTCACAGGGCCTTGGGCCCCCGCAACCCGGACCCGGCGCGCCCGAGGGATGTGGTGTGCAGGATCCACCTCTACAAGACCAAGGAGGAGATAGCCCGAAGGGCCTGGAGGCATGGGCCCGTGGACTTTGACGGGGCCAGCATTCAAATACTCCCAGACCTCTCCAGACGGACTTTACAAATGAGAAGAATGCTGCGGCCGGTTTTGGAAATTATAAGAGGTGCCGGGGCTTCATACCGCTGGGGCTTCCCTTTCCACCTGATTGTGTCCAGGAACCGGGAAACGTTCCTCCTCAAAACGCACCAGGATCTGGAGGGCCTTTTTTCCTTCCTGGGCTGCGACCCGATCCAGGCTCCTAATTGGCTGCTCCCGAACGCAGAGCAAAACCAGCCGCGGACACGTGGAGGACCCCCACGCGGATCCAGATTGTCCAGATCCAGAATGTCCAGACCCCGGGTGAGACGAGAAGGACGCCCCGGTCCCATGGACAGTGAACCTTGACCGGTCCCCATCGGACTGTTCAGGAAATGTTGGGGCTTTTCTGTCGTATAAATGCTTTAGTTCCGTGATGGACAGCCCCCTGGTCTTTGGATCCACTTGCCCAGGTGAAATCTATGTTTGTTGTGTACCCGGTTGGTCTTTGTGACGGTCGCTCCGGACCCGCATCTAGACACAACCCCCATCTAGGTTGTATCAACTCCCCTCCGACGGAGGAGAGCTGATATCTTGAGCACTTGCTCATTAGAGTTGTACCCCCCAGCCCGATCGGGCAATTGTTCTGGTTTGTTTTGGTTTATTTGTTACCCTCCCCTCCACAAGACCCCCTTCCCCCCAAGTCCCCCCGCCTACCCTTACCCCAACCACCCCCCTGGTAAGTCCGCTTCCCCCCCACGGGCAGAGTAAATAATCTAGGGATGGGTGAGGTGGTGATAAGCTCCTTCAACGTGAAGGGTCTCAATATCCCCGAAAAAAGATCAAAAATCTTGTATGATTTGCACAAGCAGAAAGCGAAAATAATCCTCCTTCAAGAAACCCACTTTAAGACGGACCACATCCCTAACATCCGGGACAGATATTACACGACTTGGCACCACTGCCCCAACCCGGAAGGGAAAACGAAGGGCGTCTCTATAGCTCTCCATAAATCGCTACCGCATGAGACCCTAGATGTTAAGTCCCACCCTCAGGGCAGATTCCTGTTTATAAAAATTAGACTCTTCAACAAGATTTATACCATTGCTAATATTTATGCTCCGAACACTGACCAGGTTAAATTTGCTTTACAGACCCTTAGAGGGTTGGAAGAATTTGCAGAGGGAGTGATTATCATTGGGGGGGATCTGAATGTCACTCTTAATCCCTTATTAGACTCATCCTCTGGGAGGGCGTCCGTGTCGCTGAGCAGAATCAACAGTCTGAGGAAAGCACTAGCCAATCTCCAGTTAGTTGACGCGTGGAGGATACTTAACGGCACGAGACGGGACTATACTTTTTTCTCCCATTCAGCAGGATCCTATAGCAGGATCGACTATCTGTTCACTAGTCACCACGCGCTGGATTGGGACCCCAAAACGTGGATTGGACCCATTTTGTGGTCTGATCACGCCCCGATCTTCATTTCATTGTCCCTTCCCAGTCTCACCCCCGCGCGTTGGACATGGAGACTTAATGACAATCTGCTCGGCGACGCGGCCTGTTCCTCCGAAGTGGATCGCACGATAGAGCTCTTCATAGACGATCACAAAAACGACCCCACCCCTCTACCTTTCCAGTGGGAAGCTTTGAAGTGCGTTCTCAGGGGGGTTCTTATTAAGCAGGGTTCCAGAGTCAAAAGGGAGAGGACGGCGCTCATTGGGAAGACTTTAAACGATGTTCACACCCTGGAGTTTGAACACAAAAGCAAGCCGACAAATACTAAACTCCTAGAACTTCAGGAGGCGAGGGAGAGGTTACAAAATCTATACAACCAATCTTACCTGGGCTATAGGGATAGGGGGAGAGCGCAATTATACAGATCGGCCAACAAATGCGGCAGGATGCTAGCCAGGACCCTCAACCCGCGGCCCACTGCCTCTTACATACCGGCGATTAGGACACACAACGGGGACTTAGCTCAAACCCCCTCAGAAATAGCATCCACTTTCAGGGAATATTATAACTCCCTCTACAACATTAACGGCTCCCTCGGTTCCCCCCCTGCAGCGATAGACAAATACATAACTAGCACCCCACTACCTCCAATCTCTCCAGAGGAAACGGAGTCCTTGGAGATGCCTTTTTCCAACCTAGAAGTGTCCGCTACAATAAAGGAATCTCCAGTGGGAAAGTGCCCGGGGCCGGATGGCTTCACCCCAAAATTTTATAAACACTTCGAGGCTCGCCTAACTCCTTTCTTAACAAGGGTTTTCAATTCCATAGGGGATAACTGCCCTTTCCCTAAACAATCTCTAGAGGCCACGGTCACGGTCCTCCCCAAGCCCGGTAAGGACACTACGATTTGTGGAAATTATAGACCGATCTCGATTATCAACATCGACTTGAAATTATATGCAAAGACCATTGCCCAGAGATTACAACCGCTGCTGCCACACTGGATTCACCTGGACCAGGTGGGCTTCGTGCCGGGGAGGGAGGCCAGGGACAACACCAATAAACTGTTCACCCTGATCTCATACATATCTGCCTCTAGGACCCCCGCGTGCCTTCTCGCTTGCGATGCGGAGAAGGCGTTTGATAGGGTGAGGTGGGACTTTATGGCAGCCACATTGAAGCAGGCTGGTGTTGGCCCTGGCCTCCTCTCTAAGATCATGGCCCTGTATGATAGCCCCACCGCAAGAGTCAAGGTTAACGGACTCTGCTCAGACCCATTCCCTATCAGTAATGGTACTAGACAGGGCTGCCCCCTCTCCCCACTCTTATACGTTATGACAATGGAGCACCTGGCGATAGCCATCCGCCAAAACCCGGACATCAAGGGCATCCAAATAGGGGAAAAACACTTCAAAACTTCCCTATTTGCCGACGATTTGTTGCTGCAGGTCTCAGCCCCCCTTATTTCTTTCCCAGTTCTCTTAAAGGAATTTGATCGCTTTGGCGCGGTGAGCAATTTTAAAATCAATGTCTCCAAAACTGAAGCGCTCAACCTCTCCCTCTCCCGCCAGGAGGTGTGCCAACTAGAAGGGAACTTTCCATTTAAATGGAAAACGCAGGCCATCAAATATCTTGGCATCCAAATACCTGCAGACCTAACCAAGATCTACGCATTGAACTATGCCCCACTCCTGGCCAAAATAGGACAGGATTTGGAGGCTTACACTAGGCGCCCAATATCCTGGTTTGGAAGGGTCAACTGCCTAAAAATGGATATCCTCCCTAAGCTCCTCTATCTCTTCCAGACGGCCCGATAGGACTACCCAGTAGCTTCTTTAGGAAACTGAAGTCCTTGTTCTCGAAATTTGTTTGGGGGTCTTCTAAACCCAGGATAAGACTAGCGACACTCTCCAGGGGCAGAGGGGAGGGAGGCATGGGATTACCCGACCCGAAAACTTACCACGCAGCCGCAGTCCTCCAGAGAGTGGTGGACTGGACCAGGAGGGGGAAGGAGAAACTCTGGGTCCAATTAGAAAAGTCGCTTTCCCAGTTTAATCCCACCACCCTAGCTTGGGCGGCCCCGTTAACTAAGGCGCAAAAGGGTGCTTTACCCTTTCTTATGCAACAATTCCTGGACATATGGGACCCCCTTCAAAACAAATACAATCTAGTCCGCAGGCCCGGCCCTTTTACCCCGATTTTTGACAACCCGGCCTTTGAACCTGGTTTAACATCCAGAAGCTTTCTCATCTGGGAGGCACACAAGGAGACTTCTGTGAGCCAGGTGATGCACAACGGATCTATTCCATCCCTGGAAGATCTGAGGGCTAGAGCAGGGAACAAACGTCTCTCGTGGCTCCTGCATAGACAACTTCACACCTTCCTAGCATCTAACGACATGGTTGAAAGGCTCCGTCAGCCCCCCACAGAATTGGAGTCCATGATCACACAAGCGGCCCCGCCATCCCACACTATCTCGGGGCTCTACAACCTCCTTACCAAATCGTACCACTCGGGGCCCCCTAAATTCATAGGTAAATGGGAGAGGGAATTGGGTATCGAGTTCTCTGAGGCTGACCTGAGGAAAATATTCACCTGTACCCTCGGCTCCTCCATTGCCTCTCCCATCAACGAGCGCAATTACAAGATCCTAACCAGGTGGTACAGGTGCCCTGTAGACATTCACAGATTTGCGGAGGACACCCCTAGCACATGTTGGAGATGTCAGAGAGAGGAGGGGACCATGACCCATATATGGTGGAGCTGCCCTGGGATTAAAGCACTGTGGGACGTAATTTTCCTCATTTACGAGCAGGTGTCGGGCAACGCCATCACCAACACGCCCCAAGTCGCTCTGTTGTCGCTCACCCCTAACTCTGTGGCTAAGTTCAAAAAGGATGTGTTGCGTTTTTTCCTGGCCGCCATGAGAGCTATTATTCCTAGGCACTGGAAGAAAACAGACTCTCCCACTCTGGCGGAATGGGTGCAGGAGTTGGAACTGATCCGTTACCTAGAGAGCCTAAGTGCTACCGATACGAGTTCAAACGTAAAATATCTGATGATCTGGGCGAGCTGGTTGGACTACCGCGATACTCGCCTGCCTGCCCTTCTGCAGTCTCTTGAGTAGTGGCGGATTTGTCGCACTACAGGCGCATAAGTGTGGGCCGCCCGGCAGGCCGAGATCATCAGTATGGAGGGGGCAGGTACAAATGTGCCCCTTGCCTTGGGGGTCTGAGTCCCGGGCCCACCCACCCTCCAATAGCTGCGCCGGGGCCTGGTCCCGATCCCGGTGGAGCTAGGGTTCCCCTCAGAACCAGGGAGCGTCTCTCTTCCGCCGGCCGGGCGCGCTGCCCCAATCACGTAGAAGCGCCCATTCTTCATCAAAGACGAATTGGGGGGTGGGGGCCGGGGCCCGCGCCGGCCGCTGGCCTGGTCGGTCTCCGGGCTCGCTGGCCTCTGGCGGGCCGCGGTGCCCCTTCTCCCTGGGGGTGGGGCCGGGGCGGTGGGGGAGTAGACGCTCTTCTCTTGTACCGGATGCTAGTCCTTCCTTCTATCTATGGGGAGGCCCCCCACCCTGCTTGTTTTCTGACTCGGCGGCTAGCCGATTGTGGAGGGGCCAGGGTCCAGTCTATGTCTAACGAATAGATTTTAGAATGGTGTATTACTGATGTCAATGAACACCCTCCATTGTTTCATTATCCTTTTTGACCGATGTATGCTTGTATACAATGTACCCTTCCTCCCCCCCCCCAATCCTACTCCCTTTTTGCCTTCTGTATTCCTCCCCCTCCCCCCCTCTTTTGTTCCTTTGTTTTTATAATTGAAAATCAATAAACTTTGATTATACTAAAAAAAACACACACACAGAAAAAATATTTTATTAGTTTTGTTTTTAACTTACCTCCCATCCATCTTGCACTGTGTCCCTTGCCACGTGCCACTTCTGCTCACCTGCTGGAAGCCTTTTATAGCCTTTTATAGCTGCTGAGTGACAGAACATAAGGGGTTTATTAAAATAAAAACGACACAGAGGCCCCCTTCCCAGGGGGAGACTCCATTTTTGGAATTTTAAGTGTTAAAAAGCCTTAAAAATCCAAAAGAAAATAAAATGGGGTCCCCCCTACCCGAAATAACCAGCCCACGACCAGCTATGCAGGGCTTGTAGGAACAGGGCACAGGGGCCAGATTTGATGGCCCCTGGCCCTGCAGGCTACAAGCCGGCATAGCCTGTGACCACGAGCTCTTCTGCCCCCCCTGGGCTTTGGGGAGGCAGGTAATTGGGGATGCCGGGGGTTAATGGCAAGTCACCCGCTAGCCGCAGGTGACTTGCCAGCCCCCAGCCTTGTGAACTGACACTGACACAAAGAGAAAAAAATGAGGAAAAAAAAAGGAAAAAGGCAAACTGTGCTGCCTAGTGAACATGATGCCACAAGGGGTTCACAGTTCCCGAAATTGCCTGAAAATAGTGTTGGCAGCAGATTGTACATAGCGCTCTTCCAGCATGCAGGAACAACAGATGTTTATTCACCAACAATCAGAAACATAAACATGAACATAATACATCAGCAACATATCTCGACATGGAGCAAAAGAAACAGCTCCTATCTGTTTGCAGGTTAAACACACTATACATACAGTGACATGGTCTGCCTAAGGACTGTTTTTTGTCTTTTAAACTAACTTTTTCAATAGCATGAAAAGAAGACAGTCATATACAAGATGTAGATGTTGCATTAAAGCTATTCCAACAAATAGGTTTTTTGTTATGCTTGAATGTGTAGGGTATCCCAAACCAGCATGACGACCTGTTAAAGTGGACCATCATCCTCCCGTGATCGGGCCGATCACCTCCCTCCCCGCGGGACATCTGAGATCGGGATGTCCCGCGAGGTGAAACCCCCCAAACGCCCCAAATCCCCTTACCTAGTCTGTGAATGGCCGGCGCGGGCGCATGCGCGTCAAGAGTGACGCGCGGGAGGCGGCGGCGGAGGAGCCGCTTGTCCGTTGCTGTCAGATCGCTTGTCCGTTGCTGTCAGATCGCGGGGAGAGGTGAGTTTTCCGGGTGATCGGGGGGGTTTCACACAGCGGGGCACCCCGATCAGGGGTGCCCCACCGAAGTGGACCAAGACCCAGGATAGTCAAAATCCTGGGTGTTGGTCCACTTTAACAGCAGCAATTCAAAAGTCTATCATATCTTTTGGATCACTTTAACTTGTAACATAGCTTTTATTTTTTTCCCAACACACGCACAAGTGTTGCCTTTTTTCTCGGCTTGGACATCTTTACTGCCTTTTACTTTGTTTTCATTTTGAGATGCATTGACCCATCAAAATCCATTAAGCAAAGTGCTCACTTAATTGTAACTGGCAATTGATTGTCAGACAAGGATTAGTAATGCTCTTGAACACTTTCAAGTAGTTACATTAAACACTGTTTGGTCCCCAAATGGTTTTGCATATTTTCTTATGTCCAGTCCATTTAAGATAACTGACTTAAAAGTTTCACACTTTTCTACAAGTTAAAGCTGTAAAATATCCAGACAATCACACAAATTGGTGATGCACCACAACATTAAAAAGATAAACTTCAAGCTTCAATTATAATAACGAATTCCAGTTAGATCAATTAAATTAAAAACATACACAACAAACAGCACCGCATGTGTACATAAAAGAGGTGCCCCAAAGGCACGGTTGCATCGACATACAATAAATTTGATTTACATTATAATTTATAATATATGACCATAGACTCCTAGCCTGATCAGGATAACACCTAATATCACAGCAAAAAATATAAATGATGGTCCTGATTTACTAAAGCTACGGTTCGGCATAGCTTGGCACAGCTTGGCATAACACACACCTCAGACAAAGTAATATGCACTTAGCTATAAAAGGAAGGTTATACTTTATATACATTTTGTGGTGCATCACCTATTTGTGAGATGATCTGGATAATACTGTAGTCTGACCTGTTCTGATTTGGATCTATACATACATTTTGGCAAAGGGTGTAAAATATAGCATGTACTGTACGTCATTTTGTTTGTATTTTCAGATGCTGAACAGCACTACCGGTTCCCTGTGTGTTCCAGCTGTTGTCAGAGCTTCAGGGGGTGGGAGAAGTCAGTGGCGCTGAATTACCCCTGGGGACATCGAAACTCATGCCCCACAACCCCACACTCACTACCCCCTGGGATCCCACACTAAGCTGTTTGACTAATGACAGAGTGAGTATGCTCTGCAGGAGTAGAGGTGACTTCAGTGAGAGGGTCTCTGCTGCTTTGCGGAATCTGCCTCTGAAACCCAGAAGTAGGGCCCTGGACTGGGGATGTAGGTAATGTTTAACCCTGCAGGGCATCTTAAACCGGACCTTCACCATGATTTATTGAAAAGCCCAAACCCTTAAAAAACGATTCCCCAGCATCTAAAATTAATACATTTTAAGTTTTTAATCACTTACTTATTATTCTTTCCCCCACTGGGCTGCAACTTTATTAAGGACTTTAGGATACGGGCACCGCCATTTTGACTCAGAAGCATCACACTTACTGAGGAAAGGAGAGTGATTAAACTACAGGGGGCGGGTTATAGCTGTGCTTTGCTCAGACAGAGCAGAGCTGGGGTCAGGAAAAGGTCAGCAGTCCCAGAATGCAGAGCAGCACAGTCAGAAGGCACTTCCTGTTTGCAGGCTGCCTGATGTTCCATGAGCCGCCATCTTGGATTTTTAAAGCCTCATGACATGCAGTAGATGCAGGTAGAATGATTTTTAATGTGAGCAATCTGTATGTGCAGGGTTTGGAAAACATATAAGATAGACTCTTATTCAGAGTGAAGGACCGCTTTAAATAAAGATACCTTCCGAGAGTAAGGGAAAGCTGGCCAAAAGTATTTTTTTTACTTTTTGTCTGCTTTAAAAACATTTCCATAACTATAGACTATATATATATATATATATATATATATATATATATATATATATATACCTACCTAAACCTGATATCTCCCTCTCCTGTGTGTGGCACGCCTAAGCAGCATGTCAGAAGTCTAGTTGTCACATCTAACTCTGCCCCTCTCTTACTGTAGAAACTACAAAAACTCTTACTTTTGCCCTGATCCATTTTCGTCCTGAATACAGTAGCTCTCTAATTGGTTTCCTGCTCACTACAGGGTTAATTCAGCACCATGTGATAAAAAGTGTATATCACATATATTACAAACACATCACATTACATCATAAAAAACACATAATTAAAAACCCAAAGTATAAATGAGTATAAATAACTAAAACCATTAATCATATAAAAACTGTGCAAATTAACAAGGAAAAGTACATATCTCTATTAACATCAGCTATACATGTCAATATTAGCCATAAATTCATATTCTCTGAACAGTCACTGTGTTCAATAACGCCCTTAGTCCTCCCCACTTACCTCACCTACGCGCTGCGTGGTCTAAAACCACTTCACCTGGGTGCAACTAATGGTTTTAGTTATTTATACTCATTTATTGAGTAGCACTGTTTCATAGTTAATACAATTCAATCACTTTGTCCTTGATAGGCTGCACTGGCACTTAGCACTTTATCTTCTTGGCATCAGCATATGTATGTTTTTATATTTAAAAGCCATACCTTATATTTAAATAGAATTAATTGGGTGGTGTGATATTGATGGATAGTATATGAATATGCAAGCCCATATGTTCCTCCCCACTTTGGGTTTTTAATTATGTGTTTTTTATGATGTAATATGATGTGTTTGTCATATATGTGATATACACATGGTATTCTATTAGATTAATAAACAGTATATTATTGTGAAGTAGTGTGCAGCCTGATTTGTGAGGATATGGTGGTGGGCTAGCCCTGGAGTCCCACCTAGGAGTGTAACTTAGTTTATTAGGATTTTTCATCCCACAGGTTGCACCTAATATATTGGATTGTGCTGTGCATATCCTAACTGTGTGGTTTAAGTCGATTCAGCAGTGGGTAAGATTTTCTCATTTCCCAAAGGAACCCAGCTTGCAAGTTGGAATTTCTGTCTCTCTCCTCTGATTCGGGGACACATGCGAGGCAAATTTGCATGTGCGAGAAGCATATAAGAAAGCTGTGAGAGAATTTTCACTTCCATACGAAATTTTACATTACTGAATCACTGTCAGAGAGTAGTAAAATATTTCATTGATAAAAGCCATGTCACTATAGCCAACGTGGTCTTTATCAATGAAAATGAGAGCTGACACTTTTTTTCATTCTGCTATATTATACATTAAAAAAAAAATCTTGCCTCTCCCCAGCCCTCGAGCCAACTAGCCCAGGCACCAGGTATCATTTCAGCCCTTAACCACTTACCAGTTTACAGTTAAGTGTAAAAAAACACAACACACACATTAAAATGTATTATATTAATCAGATTCAGTATCAGATTATTCACCAAGTATAAAAAGGGTACACATGGAATTATTTTTGGCGTAGAGATTTCTCTAAGGTTGAAAGCAATTTAGAAAAAATTTAAAAAATAAAAAAAAAAATAGCAAAAAGGTACATGAAACCTAATTTTAATATGGTACATTGGATTTTACAGTTGTTTTAGTATATCAATTTCGAGTTCAGGATATTGATTGGGAGAGGGAAGAAGTTTGAGTGTCTGGTGGTTATTGTCAATAGAATTCTACCGTATTCCTGCCTAAGGGTAACAGTCTAAAGAAATGATGAGCTGAGTGGGAGTGATCAAACATGATGTTCCTTGCACAAGGGGCAAGTCTGCGCTTGAACTGAGTTCCAAAGAGGGAAGAGGAACACTAATAATTCTCTCTGAATTTCTGGTTATCCTTCTTGTCTGTGTTTCGCGTTAGCACCACAATACCTGAAAATGCAGAATAACCTCAGAACAGACGCAATGACTGTGCTTAGGGTGTTTGCTGGAATCATATACTTCTCCAGTTGTTATAAGAAGAATATACTTTGTTAAGCTTTTCTGAGCACAAGGTTTGTGTGTTTGTTTAATTTCAGATCCTGGGTGATGTTGGTGCCCAGGTGGTTGGTGTCAGATACTTTACTCTTTACCTCTTCATCGTTGATGCAGATAGGTAGTGGTTTCGGACGAGAACGCTGGAAATGGGTTTGAATCTTAACAATTAATTAAAATTACTTACCAATCCCTGTCTTTTTTCATCTTTCCTTCACTGGGCACCATCCTTATCTGGTCCAGCGGTGTTCCATGTCCTGAGCCAGGTGTCCCTCCATCAGCAATTCATATTCCATCAATTCACCCAAATAGCACCAAATCACCGCACCCCCTCCAAGGTAATTAACACATGCAACAAAAATATATCAAGAATTCATATATTATTTATTAGCTAATACCCATTAAAAATCACATAATGACAGACAATTAAAAAACACATAACACCAGACAGTACATTTTATGGGGTATCCCAATTAAATCCATAATCCCAATCCAACAAGTTTTTAAATAGTTAAATTCAATAAAGTGCCAACACTGTAAACAATTAAAACATATAAAGTCCAAATAGTGCAAAATATTGTGCAAAGGATAACCGTATCAATATCAATGTATTAATGTGGCAAGAGGAAAAAGTGCTGGACTACAACAATAAATCAAACACATCACCTAATTGTGGATAAACTGGGTAACCCCCAAAAAATGGCCAAGGTCGAGTGGTAGTCCCCCAACGTGTTTCGTGGCCCCCTGCTTACAGGCCACTTTCTCAAGGTGTTATTTGTTCCCCAATATGCTGCTTTTATATGTAGATTGTAATGGAAGCCGTCCGCACGCTCTCAGACTGCACGTCCCTATCCTCCAATCGGAGCGGTGTAACCTCCCGGTGACATCAGGGCTCCGCCCCAAACCACTCCCCCAATCAGCTGTATACTACAGCTGTGGAGAGCGGAGAGGACGGAACCCACCACGTGACCAGTACGGGTCTCCAGTGACAATAGACAAGGACATTTAAAAATTACTATCTTTAATCACAAATTCTAAAATCCAAAAAATCCCCCAAAGAATCAAATAAATCATAATAATTATTAAGTTGAATTAACAGAATTATATATAATTAATTAATTTGCAGTATAAATAATAAATCCATCTATACAATTTATTTCCAAAAGTATTTACAAGAGTATTTAATCCATTTAAAAGGCTACAGATCACATATTTTTGTTATTATTATTTATTTGAAAGATTTAAATAAGTCAAATTAAATCACATTTCGTTAAGTAGGATTATATTAATTAAATTAGGGTTTATACAGGAACAGGATCGATTACCTATATCTAAATGTGAAAGTGTGAATAATATAAGTAATTTAATAAATAAATAAATAAATAGTGCCAATAATAAATCCATTAATTCATCTAATAGTAATCATAACCGATTATTTTATAGTTATTCATTTTAATTAATTAATTAATTAATTAATTGGTATCACATGTTCCAAAAAGAACCGTAATTAATTATTTTATCCCAAAAGAATAATTTAAAATAATATAGAAATAAACAATTATTATATATATATATATATATATATATATATATATATATATATATATATATACAGTTTTCAATTAAATTAATAACTAAATAAATAATTAAATAATTAGATAAACAACCAATCAATTAATCAATCAATTATTAACCGAACAACTAAATAACTACATAATTAGTCAATTAAATAAGTGAACAAAATTAAAATAATTTATCAGAAAAAAAAAAAGGAAAACGGGTTTTTAGATAATAAATTAGAAACCAAATACATGAAAATAATGATAATAATGCGTGTCCAATTAATTAGTTACCCATGAACCATTTACTAAATAAAATAAAATAAAATAATTAAATTAAATAAATTAAATCTCCATCAATCAATATAAATTAATACACCAAATGCTGTGAGTAATAATCCTATTCCATTAAAAATTTCAATTCACAATAATATTGGTTAGAAGCCCTCCAATAAAAAAACTCTTTAGGAAGGAAAAAGGGAAAAATGGAGGAGTGTATGAAGTTGTTTTCAGTCTTCGTCTCAAACATTTCACCCCAAAAATGAATTCATTCACAACGACAGGTGGGAGCCCTCCAATGTTCAATCTTCTCCAAGGGTAGTTCCCAATTTCTTAAGGAGAAGGAAGTTTAAGGGGGTTTCTTCAATTTCCATATTCCAAAACCTTTCACTAGGAAAAAGAGGGCAGAGAAAAATGACGGGTTAACAAAAGAGAGAACAAGGGAGAAAAACCCACCCTATAAACCCCCCATCTACAGAAGGAAATAGGGCAGTGATTTTTTATCTCCCCAAAAAGGTCCAAGGGCGATGTCCTCATTAAGGCCACCAGGGGCTGCCGTACATAATTCCATCTTAATTCCTTCTGGAGTAGGATTTTTTTCTGGAGTAGTTTTTTTTCAAGTTTCCCCCCCCTTATTCCCAAGATCACTTTTTCAAGGGCAGTTATTCTCAAGGAATCTGTTTTCCCCCCCATGAATTTTCAAGAAATGGTCCGCCACTTGTGATATAATTCTACCAATCTCTATGTCTCTTGTCGCTAGCCTAATATTTGAGATGTGGGCTTGTATATGTTTTCTTAATTCATGTTTTGTTTCTCCCACGTACCCCAACCCACAACCACATTCCAATAGGTATATCATACCCTCCATTCTACAATTCAAAAAGGTCTCCCCTGAGTTTCTATTATGAACCCGGTTTGTTTTGGTCACAAACCTACATATAGAACATCTTTCACAAGGTTGGCAGCCAGTTGTTGGACTTTTTTCCAGCCATGTCCTGGGGCGTGTAAAATGGCTTCTACACAAACGATCTCTAAGACTCGGGGCCCTTTTTGCCGTCAATCTCGGTTTCTGTGAGATGAAAGAATTAAGAGAGGGGTCCAAAGTTAGAATGCTCCAGTGTTTGTTCAAGTTTTTCCGCAGGGGCCCCCAATTGCTATTGTAACCGGTAATAAATCTTACCATATTGTCTATTCTTCTTATTCGTGGTTTCAGCATATCCCCACGATTCCTTTCTTTTACACATTGGAAGGCCCTTGTGACCATCTTCCTGGGGTATCTGTGATTGTGTAAGATGTTTGGCTTGCGCCCTGAAAGCAACCTCCTCTGAGCAGTTTTGTCTTAATTGTGCGAATTGGCCACGTGGGATCCCACCATTTAGATGTTTTGGATGGAAGCTCTGATAGTGTAACAATCCATTTACTGCTGTTTCCTTCCTATAAAGCGTTGTAGAGATCCTTTCATTGTTCATCTTCAGATTTAAATCCAAAAAGTTGACCTGATCATTAGATATATGGTATACAAACAGGCAAAGAGTGATGGGGCTGCCAGAACAGTCCCAGAGACCTTTATCAGAAAGATCCGCACTCAGCAATTTAAAATTTAAAAATTTAAAAAAATTATATACCGTGCCTTTATTGAAAAATATACATATACAAGACAAACAATAGTTAAAAAACATATAAAGGGTGTTGGGGAAAGGGCCTTAACCCTTCTAGTGTCAGCTACGTGATTCTGGCCCCTGCGCCCTGTTCTACAATCCCCCATAGCTGGTCCGGGTCAGTAATTTTTTAACCCTTAAAATTCCAAAAGAAAAAGAGTTCCCCCCCCCCCCCCTATGTAATATATTTTTTTTAAGTTAACCCTTACAACTATGCAATCATATTGCATAGTTGTATCCTATCTGAAATCTCCTAAACTTCTGTTTCAGTTTGGGGGAGTTTCCTGGGCAGGAAAGGGTGTATACCAATACATATGTGGTACCGTTGTAACCGGGAGAAATAGGGCTTTCACACGCAATAATATTTTATTAACAAACTTAAATTTTTTATTACAAAAAAACACTACAAATTGTAAAAAATAGATTTTTTTTATTTTTTTGCACATATTTCACCCAAAAGTATTGAGAATACACTAAAAAAAGGCCAAACAAGACATTTCATGTTGAAGCCCAGACTCTTCTGAAAAAAAACAATATATAATTTTCCTGGAAAATCCCTGGAAATCCCTTCAAAAATCAAGGTTGAACATGTGTAGCGCAAAAACATAAAAAGTAGTCTGGCAACAGAGTGTGACAAAAAAATCTAGGTAGGCTGGCACTTAAAGGGTTAATTATATGGCTCTAATACATAGAACATAATTAACATAATAATAAGCAGTCAATTGGAGTGAAGAAAAAAAAAATTCTCTGGTTCTGCAAAAAATGTGCAATGTGCACTGTAAAGTGCCAATAGTGCTATCTCAAAGTGCAGCTTAGTATATAAAGTGACAAGTGCTATATAACATACAATGTGATATGACTGCATTTTGAGATAGCACTATTGCACATTTTTTGCATAACCAGAGACATTTTTTTTCACTCCAATTGACTGCTTATTGTTATGAAATTTATGTTTTATATATTAGAGCCATATAATTTAGGCCCTTTCCCCCAACACCCTTTTTATGTTTTTTAACTATTGTTGGTCTTATATATGTATATTTTTCAATAAAGGCACGGTATATCATTTTTTAAATCGCTGAGTGTGGCTCTTTCTAATAAAGGTCTCTGGGACTGTGCTGGCAGCCCCATCACTCTTTGCCTGTTTGTATACACTTTGGTGTTCCTTTATCAGCCAGCACCAGCATCCATATAGACTAATAGATTTAAGTAAGCGGTGCGGGACTTTTTCTCTCAGTATAGATATATGGTATGTTAGGAAGATATTTAAATCATTTTGGTTAAGTTTTTTCAAGAATTCTCCATATAAATCATGGGGTCCCTGCCACAAAAGGAGTATGTCATCCAGGAAGCGTTACCAACCAATAATAGCTCATATCCTCACCAAAGACTATCTCCCTCTCCCACCATCCCAGAAAGAGATTGGCTATAGATGGCGCACACCGCGCACCCATAGCCACTCCTCTGGTCTGGCGGAAGTGTTGCAGGTCAAATGTAAAGTGGTTATGCTTTAGAATGAATTGCACCAATTCCAGGATAAATTCATTTTTGTTTCTTAAGGAATTATCCTCCATGTCCAAGAAATATTTGACCACTCTGAGTGCCCATTCATGAGAGATATTAGTATAGAGGGATTCTGCATCCGCTGTTATCATCAAAGTAGTCTTTTCCCAACATGTTCCCTCCAATTTATTAAGAAGATCAAGGGAATCCTGTAGGTATGATGTCAGTGTAACTACAAACCCTTGGAGGTGCAGGTCTACAAAGGTGCTAGCATATTCCGTGAGGCCTCCCACCCCAGAAATAATTGGACGCCCCGGTGGTGTTCGTATATTTTTATGCACCTTGGGGAGCAGGTAAAAAGTAGGAATCTTCAGGAAGTCCACTTTTAAGAAATCATAAGTGTGTTGGTCAATTATTATCTTTTCAATCGCCCTATCCTAGATGTTATGAAATTCCTGTGTGTATTCCAGTAGTGGGTTAAATGTATTCAATCAGTAAAGCCAAATCACCTTCCATGTTGCAGACACCTCCAGGAATGTCCAGTCTATTAAATACCTTACAGCAAACAGCCAAACTTTACCTATCAAGCCTTAACCAAGTATTAAAGTGGACCGAAACCCAAAAAAATAGGCCCAGGATTCTATAAGATACCCGGGCCGATTGATTCCCTCCCCCCGAGGCATGCAGAATCAGGATGCCCCACTGTGTGAACCCCCCCTGGTTGCCCATAAACTCACCTTCCTTCCTGGTCCAACGGCGCATGCGCAAGCCGCGGCCACATCCCCGCTCTCCGTCTAGCAGGGCGCGTGCCCATGCCAGGCATTTGTGAATGGCCGGCAAGGGCGCATTCCCTGTAAAAGAGGTGAATTTGTTTGGGTGACCTGGGGGGTTTCACACAGTGGGGCACCCCAGATCGGACTGCCCCGGGGGGCAAGGACCAAAACCCAGGATAGGTAAAATCCTGGATTTTGGTCCATTTTAAAGGTGAGGACCTGACCCAGATCATTTGAGTGTGGAGGAGGGGGGTATGGTATCTTTTTTCAGTTTCTTAGCTCAAAGCTGGCCTTTAACTGAACTGGACAAGAGGTGAGTCTAGAACTCTCCACTGGCTTCATAGACATAGAAGATACTAATGCAGAAACGTTTGGGGCTTTAATGAAAGGACTGTTTGCCCCAGCCAAAGAAGAATTTGGATTTTTTTCATACGCACATTAAAAGTGATCCTTTAAATCAATACATAATCAAAGCAGCAGCACAGAAAAAGTAATGCAAATAACCCCCCTATATAGAGCATATGATGGCTTGAGTGATTTGCATCAAGTGAAAAGACTCATCAGAACCGTTTGTGGTATGTATTTATGTTATGAAAAAGTGAGCCCGAACGATGTGTGTGACTCTATTAAGAACCATAACTGACAAGGAGAGTGTATTTCAATATGCGAATCTGACTGCATGTTCCCCTAAGCTATAATATTTTACATCTGCTTGGAAAACACAAATTGTCTTGATTGAAATGCTATTCTGGTTGAAAAACTAAATGGCGTATATGATTTTCATTCATCTAAAAGCTTATTACCATTGTATAGCTCAGCTCTTTTCTGTACATTAAGGTGTGTAGTTAAGATGAGCGTGTGATTTGCAGCCATACAAATCACCATAATCTGGCTACAATTCTGAGCTTATGTGGTGTGCATTTGCTCATCTTTCCCCATATTAGAATCCAGACTAGAGGTAGACAAATCCCCATTATGAGAGCTGACTAGGAGTCCTCTCACACATCTATTATTGTGTGAATGGGTTGTCTTGACAAATGTAATTGGGTTATTTTGATAGCCAATGTAAGTTTGATGATAGCCAACCTCAGTAATCATATTTTTTTATCATTAAAGGAACACTATTGCGAAATATCTATATTATGTATTATATATCTATATAATGCACTGCTTAAGGGGATTATTCAAGAAGGGATAGCGCCAGGTAGTGCCTCGTAGCGGCAGGCAGTGCCTAGTGGACGCTAGCGAATCTGGTGAGCGACTCTAACAGCACCATGTAGCATGCGATTCATCATTACAGGCGGCTCAGCGTATAGCGCTTGCGCTCTAGCTTTCAGAGCGCCAGGTCTTACCTTTTACTCGCGTCGCTCTCCCATACATTTCAATGGCCGTTCTTTTGCTTGTGTTTAAACAGCATGTTTGACGTGTTTTATTTTTATTATTTTTCCTCAAATCATTGTGTGACCTCTCCTGGCTGCAAACAAACAATTTAAGAAACATTTTGGACTTTTTATATTTTTATGCAGAATTGTCGTTACAGGTCTGACACTAAAGTGTTAATGTCACAGTGTTCCAACAATGTCATTCCATGTGTTTTTGCTTTGTTACTGGTGGATATGTGTTCAAAAACAGACTTTAATCACACAGCATTTGGCGCTCTGTGCTACAGCGCCCAGCTTTAGAGCGCCTACGCTGTGTGTGTTTCCTTTTTTGATAATTATGATGTGTAGCGGTGAGAGTTGGTAGCACTGAACTGGTGCTACCTCTCACTCCCTGCAGCTCTGTATTGGTGTTAGAGCGCCCAACATACATCACATTCATCAACCAGGGTACTGCAGCGACTGAGGCTCTCTGTTCCATCGCTCGATAAATGTTTACAGCGTCTACTAGCGGTTGCTCTAAGCGCCGCTATACAGACGCTCATCTGCCAATACCAGGGGTTAGTAATGAATTAGCCTCCACGTTTTTGGATTTTAAAAACATGCAATAATGTTTGGTGTTTTAGCCATGTAGCTGGAGCATATCTTGTGCACTATCGCAAATTGCACACCTGTTCCTAGCCTGTGACTCTGCTCATCTGTTCGGAGCCTGTGTATCTGATCACCAGTTCTCAGCCTGTGACTCTGTTTGCCATCTCCTATCATGGTACTCTGCATCCCTGTTCCCAGCCTGTGATTCTGCTCACCTGTTCTCTGGCTGTGATTCTACTAACCTCTTCCCAGCCTATGACTCTGTTTACCTGTTCTCATCTTGTGACACTGCTCAGTTGTTCCTTGCTTTTAACTCTTCTCACCTGTTCTTAGCCTGTGACTGCTCACCTGTTCCCGTCCTATGAATCTGCTCCCCTGTTCCCAGCCTGTGACTACTAACCTGCTCCCGTTCTGTGACTTTGCTCACCTTTTTCTAGCTTGTGGCTCTGTTCACCTGTTTCTAGCCCGTGTCTCTACTCATCTTTTCCCATCCTGTGACTCTGCTCACCTGCGCATCTGTTAAAGTATTAAATATTTTTTCATGACCCTACACAAATAAAAGAAGCTGATGCTTCCCCTTACTCTGCTTGCCATTGAGATTCTGTCTGCTGTGATACCATCTTGTCAGCTCCCCGTGCTATAGGCCCATATATATATATATATATATATATATATATATATATATCCCGTACCCTTGGCTACCATACCTTTGTGCTGTGTAGAAATGTATGGACCCTTAGTTCGCCGAACTTGCTGCCAAAATTCGGCTCGGGTGCTGAACTTTGGGGCCCAAAAATGGCTGTAAAATGGGGATAGCAAGAGCTAGAGGGCTGCAAAATGGCGGTACCTGGCACAAAATGGGGTAGCTAAATTACTCAAAATACAGAACACAAAAAAATTAAATAAATATGTAACAAAATAAAGTATTTTAAATACTATTTTTACGGGTGTCAAGGCAAATCAGGGGGTAACCTCAGGGAGATTGCCCTGAACAAAATGAAGTAGGAAAAGTACTCCAAATACTCACAGAAAACCAAAAAAATGAATGAATACATAAATGAATAATTAAATATAATTATTAATAGAATCTAAAAGATTCTAGGGCCGGGCTCTGGCACAACAGATTTACACTTTCAAGTGCCCCTGGGGATTCCCAAATCTTGATGCCCAGCTATGTATGCCCCTTGCGCAGGCCTGTGCAATACCTTAATAGGTTGTATGCTCTTCCCTCACCTGTATCAGCCTCATACCCTGATAGATAGTAAGCTATTTTCTCTCCTGTATCGGCCTTATACCCTAAAAGATTGTAAGCTATTCTTCTTCGGTATCCTTCATTATACCCTAATAGATTGTAACTTTTTTTATTGAGTAAAATCAAGCAATCATATACAATATATACAAAGTTACAATAATAAATAAATAAAATAACTAAACAAAAAGAAACAGGCCTAAACAATTTGTCATATAATATCCCCATAATTCTATATACAACCTAACACTATACTATACACCACCTGTTTACACACATCTGCATCAAAGGGACACCAGAGCAGGAAGTGGTCCATAGTCTCCACCTCATCCTGACACTCCTCACGGAGACAAATTATATCTGGCAGGCTGCAACTCTTCCGGATCCCCCTAAGGTAGAGTTTTCCTTGGAAGGAGAGCCAGGCTATATCCTGGTAATTCAAAGGAATTCTTGAGGAGTTAATAAGCCTCAAACCCTCCCTTGCCTGGGCAATCCCTGAGGGACAATGGCTCATGAAAAGCCAGACCCAGGACCTGACTCACCAGAAGCTTCCTCGGAGTAGATCTCATGTCCTCTGCTGTCAATTGCCATTGCCGAAGTATTTTCCAGCACGGGGGAACATAGGCCAGGAGCTGAGCCTGAGGAACTCGAGGGCTTTTCACCCGGCCACCATTCTCCCAGTCTCGCAGGAAGGGCTTAAACCAGGACTGGAAAATACCCACCCAGCCAGATGGGACCTCTGCCAACATGCTTCCAAAATTATGTTTCAAAGAAGAGAGAGAAAAACACGACTGGGTTGACCATTCCTAGGCCACCCTCTCGCCTGGATAGGTAGGTGACATTTCTTTTTACCAGGTTCATTCGGTTTCCCATAACATCTGGAAAAACACATTGTAGACCCTGGTGTAGAGAGACACTGGCAAAACACAGATGAAGCTGACGTATAAAAAGATGGGGATCAGGTAGGTCTTGATAGGGTCAACCCTTTCCCAGAGAGACATTTTCCAGCTCTTCCAGACTGCAACCTTGGCATTGGCATTTTCCAACCTGGCCAAAATCGCCAGGACCAAAATTAATGCCAAGGATCTTAATTTCCTGCTAGGGCACTGGGAAGGCGTCCGGAAGTTTGAAGCCCTCACCTTCCTTACCCATCCAGAAAACTTCACTCTTCTCGTGGTTGACCCTGGACCCCGATGCTTCTGTATACTGTTCTATCAGAGAAGCCACCTCCTCTGCCTCTTTTGTCCCAGAAACAATCACAGATACATCATCAGCGTAGGCAATGACTTTCAAAGGAGGCTCACCAGGCAAACCCAGAAGAACCCCACATAACTTGCTGCTCTCGACCCTCCTTATAAAGGGATCAATTGCAAAAGGGGACTCAGAGGGTATCCCTGTCGCACACCAGAGCCAACTTCGAAAGGCCTTCCAACCCAACCACTGACAAGAGGGAAGTTCTCAGCCCCTTCATACAGGGTTTGTAGCCAATTAATGAACCACCCTGGTATGCCGTACTTACCAAGAAGCAGCCATAGGTACTCATGATTGATCCTATCAAAAGCCTTTGCCTGATCTAATGCCAACAAGTACTTTCCCTAGCCTGCAGCCCTGCATCACTCCAAGGCTTCCCAGACAGACTGCTGAGAAGGTGCTTCTACCTTGGATCGAGCAGTGCTGATGATGGGAAAGCAGTTGCTCCGCTACTGACGACAAGCGCCAGAACAAAATCTTTTCCAGTATCTTTCTATCGACATTGAGAAGGCTGATGGGGCGCCAGTTCTCAATCATCGAAGAGTCCTTACCTTTTGACAGAAGGATCACAGCCAAGAGCCTCATGGAGGGAGGGAGGGAACCCTCTGCCATACAGCAATTAAAGACCTCCATCAAATGTGGTGCCAGGATGGTCTTAAAACATTTATAAAATTCAGCTGTCAGACCATCTGACCCGGGCGACTTTCTGATGGCAAGGTGATCAATTGCACTCACCACTTCATCGGCAGTGACCGGCTCTGTCAAGCTAGTGATATAAAGGTCACAATTTCCCAATCCTGGAGTGGAGTCCAGGAAACTCACCATCCTTGCCCAGTCAAGAACCTTTCTGCCCAGGAGGTCAGCATAAAAGGACCTAATAATCTCCAGGATCCCAGATTTAGATCTTACTAGGGAACCTGTGCTATCCTTCAGACCAAGGACAGTCTTGAGTCTGCAATTCTGATAGGGATCGGGCGAGTGGTATTTCCCATAATCCCTTTCCAGAACCTGAGAAGCATGCCGGTCATATTGACACTTCCTGAGGAGAAGCTTGACTTCAGAGATTGCCCCTTGATCTCCACCATTCGGGACAAGGAGGTCCAGTTTCCTCCGCAAGCGCTGGTAGGCTATGTATTTATCAAGCTGTTTTCTTTTTCCTAGGCCCCTGAAAAGCCCGGCAATCCTCATTTTGGTCAACTCCCACCACTCAGACCTGCTGCTGCAAAAATCCTTAATGGAAACCTGTGCCCGAAAAAAATCCTCAAAGGATTGTCTTACCCCCTCTTCCTCAAGGAGAGCCGAATTCATCCTCCAGATTCCCATTCCTCTAGGGGGTGCATCAGAGGCATTCAAGACCATCGATAGTAAAAGGTGATCAGAGAACTCGACCGCCTGCAGCCGCGGAGGCTGAGAAGCTGAGCCCTCCTTCAAAAAAAAACCTGCCCATTCTACTCTGACTGCTACCTCAATGAAAAGTGAAGCCCGTGAGGTCTGGGAAGTGCTTAATGTGCACATCCTCCAGACCTGCCTCTCTAACCATACTATTCAAAAAGAGACTATCGCAGCCTAGCTTGCCTTTGTAAGGAGGCGTTTCCTGTCCCACTTAGTTTGGGGTCCATAGATATTTATTAGGCGCAGGTCCTGCCCCTTCACAATGACGTCCAAGACCATGCACCTTCCGATCTCCACCTCAATGACTCGCTGGCAAGTTACCATGTCGGTTTTAAAAAGCACCACCACTTCGCTGTAAGGCTCGGCTGCAAGAGACCAAAAGGAGGGTCCATGCCTCCACTCCCGCTTCACAGCGTGAATGTCGGCCAGACAAGCCAATCTGGTCTCCTGCAAAAATAAAATATCAGCATCAAATTGGCTGAGAAAAAAGAGGCCACGATTACTGGAACCCCCTTGGTACTTGCAGTGCCAGCCCCCCCGGGCAGCCTCAGCTATTAAATTACTCGATCTTACACTGGTGGTTGCTGACTTGGGGGCAGACTGGGGATTCACCTTAGGGACACCTGCAGATGGTACAGGAGCGGGCGCAGGGGTCTCAGGAACCCCCAGCTGAGTGGGAGGAGGGACCGCAGATGGGACATGGGAATGTTCCTCCCTATCCAGCCGCAGCATTTTCTGCACCACTTCCCTGTCCAGGTTGTGCCAGGCCTCAGTACACTGACTATGAGGGTGGCCGAGCTGGTTACATAGATTACATCGGATTGTATTGCAGTCCTTAGCCAAGTGCCCCAAGCCCTGGCACAATGAGCACCTAAGAAGTGAGCAGGAGGAGCTGAAGTGACCCTTGGCCCCACATTTATGGCAATTGGCAATTGATCACCTTGCCATCAGAAAGTCGCCCGGGTCAGATGGTCTGACAGCTGAATTTTATAAATGTTTCTAACCTGTATGGGGACATTTTTAATAAGCTGCTGTCTGGAGACCTGGATGGGAGTTAACCCCTTCCAGGCAGGATCTTGCTTCAGCAGCAGTACCGGTCCCAAAATAAGTCCATTCCCTTCGGCCTAACAAAGCTCTGCACCCCCCACTGCACTGATTAGTGCAAAAATGTCTACGGCTTTGAATCCCATGCCAAGGATGAGAGCCCCCTCCCACCTAAGCTGGACCAGGTTGCGCCTATTGAAGCCGCTGGCAGGGGCATTGGCCTCACTGGGCACAGGTGCCCTTTCACCAGCATCTTCTCCTCCGTACCTGGCAACCTGGGCATAGGACACAGGGGGCTGCACTGCAGTACCAGCACCACCACCACGCTGGATAAAGTACAAGGCAGGATGCTTTGAGGGCACAGTCTTGTCCACATGGGTAGACATAGTGGTAGATATGGGGAGATTAACTGGACGTCAGTGGCCTCCTTCACAGCAACAGCAGTCACAGCTGAGTGTTCTGAAGCTAAATTATGAACTGCAATAGGCCTGGGGGAAAGTTTATCAGTGACCACAGGGGAAAGTTCAGCAGTAATAGTTCCACTGCATAGGCTAGCAACAGGAAGGGACAGTCCAGCAGCAGGCACAGGAGGCTGGTAGGCACCAGACACAGGAGACAGGTTGGTACCTGACACAGGAGGCAGGTTGGCACCCGACACCGACAACAGGCCAGCAGAAGCAGCAGCAGCAGTGGTAATAGGGGGCAGAGTTGGAGCAGACACAGGGGGCAGGCCTGCAGAAGACACAGTAGGCTCTGGAGGCAGACTAGAAGGAGATAGAGAGGGCAGGCTGGCAGCAGACACACCAGAGGATGCAGGAACATTTGAAGCCTTCCCAGCCAGACCTAATCCTGCGGGTGAAACACCCATAGTCCGGTGCCCACCAAGATCAGCAAGCCCCAGACCAGTTATAGGTGCCAGGACAGCAGACGAGACTGGCACCACCCCATCCACTGCAGGACAAGGAGCACCAAAATTCTCACTACCACCTGACACAGCGCTATCAGCGCCCTCCGCAGGATGGCTGGCTAGGGTAGCATCACACTGAGCTGGCATCAGCTCCTCACATACCTGCTGGTGGTCGCCCTCTGGCAGGTCTCCTCCACTGCACTCCAACGCTGCACACACCTGGTGAACTGCTCCAGACATAGATGTTGCATTCACCGGTTCTGGGGTCCCCAACTCTGCCACTGCCATGGCCTGGGGTGAACATGTAGCCGGTGAGTCCTCCATTGGCGTCTCCACCACGTGGTCAGCCTCCTCCTCTTCCATGGCTTGACCTGAGCGCTGCATGGTCTTAAAGCTGCTCATTCCTGTATTTTTCCTGAAATGCACCACTGCCTTCCTTTACTGATTTCCCCAACCTCTCCTGCTGCTTTACCTGCGCCTCCAAATCTGACAATTCAAGCTTGGCAGTGCGGCGATCCGATCCTTTCACTCTGCTGACATCTGCACGCTTCTTTTTTAAGGACAATTTTAAATTGCAGAGTTTCTCCTCCTCTTTAGCCACAGCTATGAGATTGTTGCACACACGCTTTCGAAAAGCTGATAAATTCTCACAGGGCTGGGGCACTGTGGTGGAACTAGTGCCGCTAGCAGATGGAGTCCCGGGATCTGGAGGTTTAATATTCCTCTGGGGGTAATGGCGAGATAGGACTCCCAGCAAGGCCCCTGGCTTCACAGCTCTCAGCTCTCTAGCTGCAGGTCTCCTTCTGTATCCTCCCTTATACCCTAATAGATTGTAAGCTCTTCTCCTTCTGTATCCTCCCTTATACCCTAATAGATTGTAAGCTATTCTTCTTCTGTATCCTTCCTTATACCTGAATAGATTATAAGCTCTTCTCCTTCTGTATCCTCCCTTATACCCTAATAGATAGTAACTTTTTATTAAGTAAAATCAATCATATACAATATATACAGTATATACAAATTTACAAGAAATAGATAAATAAATAAAATAATAACTACACAAAAAAAATAAATAAACAGGTCTAGTAATTCGGCATTACAATAAGAATTCTATATAAAATCCTATATATACACAACCTAACACTACACTATACACAATTCAGCAGGAAGACTAACAAACCCTGTCACCTGTGCACGCAGCTGTTCTTCAAAATGTTATCATTGTTATCAAAAATCTATAGTGTTATAAGAGACAGAAAAGCCCACGCAGAGGCAAGTTATGAGGACTAAGGAGGCCTAAAGTTCTTCCACGCCTTAATCCAGGCCCCTCATCCCCACCTGTCCCTCTTCAGCACCCAGAACTTACCCACCTTATGCAGGATGTCATGCACCACCACCAGGACACAGAGGACTTTCTTCCTAATGCAGAGCTATCACAGTGCGTTCCAAGTGAAATAGCAGATCATTAGACTAACTAGATATAAAGTGTCAAAAAAAAATCCCCTCTGTTATTGAATACCCCATAAATCGACTAAGCATAGGAAAGCTGGGAGAAGAAATGGGCACCAAGTGCCAACCCCACTTGTTTACACACCTCTACATTAAAGAGACACCTCACAAAGACAAATTATCTCTGCTAGGCTCTAATGCTTCTGGATCCCCCTAAGGTAGAGTTTTCCTTCGAAGGAGAGCCAGGCTATATCCCAGAATTTCAATGGAATCATTAAGAAGTTAATAAGCCTCAAACCCTCCCTCATGATGGAGCTTGGTAGATCCCTGAGGGACAATGGCTCAGAAAAGGCCAGACCCAAGATGCTACTCACCAGGAGCTTCCTCGGAGTAGATCTTCTGCTGCCATTGCTGAAGTATTTTCAAACACAGGCAAAATGGGCCGGGAGCTGACCCTGAGAAACTCAAGGGCTTTTCATCCAGCCACCTCTCTCCCAGTCTTGCAGGGAGGGCCTAAACCAGAACTAGAAAATACCCACCCAGCCAGACGGGCTCTCTGCCAGCATGCTACCAAAGTTATGTTCTATAAACACATGGCATTTCTTTTCATAACATCTGGAAAAATATGCTGTAGACCCTGGTGTAGAGAAACATTTGCCAAACAAAGACGAAGCTGACATATAAAAAGATCAAGATTAGGTAGGTCTTAATAAGGTCAACACTTTCCCTGAGAGACATTTTCCAGCTCTTCCAGACTGCAACCTTGACATTGGCAATTTTCAGCCTGTGCTCCCAGTTTTTTGGGCCATAATCGTCTGGGCCGAAATTAATGCCAAGAATCCTACTTTCCTGTTGGAGCACTGGGAAGGTGTCCGGAAGTTCAAAGCCCCCACCGTCCTTACCAATCTAGAAAACTTCACTCTTCTCATGATTGACCTTAGAGCCTGACACTTCTGTATAGTCAGTGAGGCCACTTCCTCTTCCTAATTTGCCCCAGGGATAATCACAGATACACCATCAGCGCAGGAAATTAACTTCATAGGATGCTCACCAGTCATACCCAGAGGAACCACATATAACATGCTGCTTTCAACCCTCCTAATGAAAGGATCAATCGCAAACACATACAGTAGGAAACTAAGAGGGCATCCTTGTTGAAACCAGAGCCAATATCAAAAGGCCTTCCAGTCCAAACATTAACAAGAGGGAAGCTCTCAGCCCCCTCCTACAACATTTGTAGCCCCCTTGTGATTTTCCTTAATCTTACCTTGATAACCACACCCCCTGCCAGGTATATCCCAATGGCTAGTGGCGGGTGTGTGCAGACAGAGGGAGCAGCCAGTGTGAGATGCCGGCCAATTCACTCATTCAGAATAAATTGCTAAGCATTAATATGTAAGGCAATCTATTTTGATTGACAGAGATCCCAAACCTTCCAGGCTTTTATACAAAAAGGCACATCATTTACCCACAAACAGACAAACGTTTTCGAATAAGGTTATCTGCACATATGTAATCTATGTCCTTAAATGCACTTGTGGCAAAGCCTATGTGGGTGAAACCACTAGAGAATTGAAAACACATATCAGTGAGCACTGCAGTGTAATCAGGAGATCTGAAATGGATTCCCCCTTTGACACATCCTTTACTGTCAGAAGGTCACCAGATTTTACAACTATGATTTATGGCACTTGTCATGTGGGCACACAGGAATCGGGTACTACATAGGCTAGAATTGCAATGCATCTTTAGATTATCTACCAAATACCTACTAAGAGGCCGAGCGACAGTTGAGCGACTGTAGCGGCATTTTCAGAGCGCCCGCTAGTAGTTGCTGTGCTTGGCCATTGTTCTGTAGTTGATAGCGACTCAGTCGGTTTGCCGTAATGTTGAATATTGGGTGAGGAACCGCTATTTGACAGGTTCCGCGCTCTATGGGAGCGCATGATAGCGACTGGCCGTAGCGACCGGCTCCCACCATATTCAATAACAAATCACGTTCAAAAAATTCTCGCGCTGTAAAATGCATGTTTAAACCCCAGAGCGCTGGCGGCGATGGGTTAAAAGTAGTTTTTTAACCCCCAAACAACCATATTTTTGGAAACCAAAAAAAACAAGTTTTTTAAATAATTTTGTAATATGAATACATTAATATCAGATCTGTAATATCAATTCTGTACATTTTTTTTTTTTTTACCTTAAAAAAAATTATTTAAAATGGCAGAAGTGGTCACAGAATTTTTCACATTTAAAAAAAAAAAAAAAAAAAAAAATTAATAACAATTATGAATATTTAAAGATTGTTCCATTGAAATGCATTAGAGAGCGCCAGGTAGCGAGAGGTCATACCTGTCGCTGTTCAAGGTCGGACGCTGGCGCTGTGGGCTGAGGCTGGAATAATGATGAATGAGTGGCTATATGGCGCTATCTCAGTCGCTAAGCAGGATTGGCTTGATAAATGTGTGATTGTGGTGGGGAGCCGGAGTTCTCGTGGCGGAGCCCGTCATTACCGGCCGCTCACCAGTCGCTACCTGTCGCTATCCCTTGTTAAATAAGGGCCTAAGACTTAATGAGGAACTAGACTACTTTCAGTTGTTTTAAGTCTTTAAATAGCCTACTTGCCTATATGCATTTTAATTTAGAGTAACACCATGATTTTTATATACAGCATTATATAGTCGTTGAGCTGACATATCTAGTCTGCTATGAAGTAATAGCAGACTTTGCTATATGCCAGCCAGCGAGTATTTACTGAATAAATGGTTGATTCAGATTATAGATGGCACTTGGCTAGTTGCCATTTATCAGTAATCATTAGGGGTTGACTTTAGCCCATTGTGTTTAAACTTGTTTTAACCCCTATTTGTTTCACCTTCTTTTCTAGAAATGGGTCACATATTTCCTGAAATTCTCCCTGCAACTCAACACGACATCTGCAGTTTAATCATTTTTCAAATCTCCTAGTGCCCCTTTGGGGGCATGCTCTGTTGCACTGATATGCTTATTTTTTTTATCAAGCAGAGACCAGGGAAGTGATCCAGAGCACAGGCACGGATAGGTGTGACAGGTTGGTCTAACATCGTTTCTGCCAACCAGCCACCTGGAGGGGAGGAATGGACTGGCGTGACATCATTTCCACCAACCATTCATCGATTGGGCAATGCAATGGATCGTGGCCCCGGAAATGGCGTCCCCGGAAGCGGTGGCTCGTGCAGGGGGAGAAACAGGTACTCCAGAATGGGGAGCGAGAAAATCTGTATCCCCTGCATCCTCGGATTCTCGCTCCACATTGAAGCCTATCGGAGCCATTTGCTGAATTACATGGCATGTCATGTCATGGCGAACAGCTCTGATTGAACAAGAGCGAGTGTATGTTCCATTGGACTGCGAAGAGGTGGGTTGTTCTAGCAACACAGAACAAAGCCCAGGAGAGTCAAAATTATATCTGCTTCCAAGTCTCTGTCAAGGCCAGAATAAAAAAAAGCCAATAATGACCTTTCGTCCCCTGCAACTTTTTTGTCTACTTCAGTTTTCAAATACTTACCAGGTCCTCAGTTTACAACTAGCAGAGTATATACCCCCAGAACCTACTTCAAAGACTGGAGCACTAAGACACCCATCTGTCACTGTTTATAGGGCATGGTAATGGAGTGGGACCTATGGTGTGATGAAGGCAAACCTGTATGTTGCCCCCCCCATTATTGTTAAAAAGGCAGAGCAGCCAAGGAACTTCTGGGCATGTTCACACTGTGGCACTGGATCTTGACAACAGGTATGTTTTAGAAAAGCAGATGTAGAAGCAAAAGTTGAGTGCTGACTATCTTTTTTTGCCTGATATTTAAGGTTACTGGTGAGTTTGCCAATTAGAATTGTTTGCACTCTTACCTTAATCTCCAAGAATGGGGTAAATATTTAGGACAATTTAATGTGAGCATCTATGAGTTATAATGAGTTTGCTTGAAAGTTCTTTGACCAATAGTAAGTAATTGGGGGGCATCTTCAGCTCTGGCAGCATCCCCCATTGCACACTTGCTTCTCTCTGCAGATATAAATGTCCATCAGCAAATGAGAACCACGAGGGGCAGAGGGGCATGGACTCAAATGAGGGTTAGTTGGAAGGTATGCCTTTATATAAGTTAACATACACTTTAACGGAGTGATATGCGCTCCATTATGTAAAAGGGTGCCCCTCTAGCTATATAAGAAGAAAGCCAGAGCTGTCCAACAGCTTCATGCTATTTTTATAAAGCCAGCTGGGCTGCAATGGCAATTCAGGCAGTGCTGCAGGGAGGCAAGTACCTTTGCTGACACTGCTGTTTTTTCTAAGTTTTTATTTTAAAGCTCGACAACCACTGTTACAGAAAAGGTTGCTTTAAGGAACATTTACAGGCTAATCTGTAGTGTGTCCCTTCTTTAGTGTTCTCTGTAGTAAGAGGGCTAACTCCTATGGTACCATCACAATCTCCCATACAGGCTAGATGGGAGGGGGGTACTCAGCAATATTCAAGGATACACCAACAGAGTTGGTCTGATAGGCTTGGTACAGTATGTTATTTGAAACAGTAAAATATTATTCTTTCTTTCTTCAAAAAGTGCTTCAAGGTAAGTGACCTACTTGTTTCCGTAACATTAGTCACTGATCCTCCCACCCTTTTTGGAGTACTTGGTTACAACTGTTTGTCGCTAGGGGGTACTTGGCATAAAAAGGTTAAGAACCTCTGGGCTAGATCTCTGGGGCCCTTTACCCCCTTTACCTCCCTTTAGATGAACTACCACTTAGATGTTATGGTGTTGAAATATCTTTTAGTATATCTCCCTTCATGCTACACCCACTTCTATTGTAAATTGTCTTGCTCCATATCGTACGGCACATTCTAGATGCTCTTTTGTTCTTCTGTCACTTTCATATTCATAAAAGTCAATCTGACCCATTGTATCTGATATTTTTCTTTGGCACTGCACCCCGCTTTCTTACCTGTGCCTAGGCAGTTGCAAGGGACTACTTATGTAATTGTTGTAGGGTACCCTAGTAGTTGTCATGGTCACCCTTAATTGTAATCCAAAGGCCGGTCACAATCACTTGTAATCCAACAGATATATGAATAATAATTGTATTCGAACAGGTGCATGTCACGGTCAGCCAATAAACTCACACACTACTCAGCTTATACAGTATAGTTCCACGTTATTGTCCTCTTAGCACAGCACAGCAAGTAGCACATTAACAATTTAAAGCGATAGCTTTATACACAAGCCAAATCTCGATATCAACATTTCTCAGTTCAGTTCACATTTCCAAGTTATCACAGTACTATAAGGGTCTAGTCCACCCCACTTTAATGTGAACACAAACTGTAAGTAATTATGCATGAATCATGCGTGGCAATGAGTGCTATGGGAGAGCCTCTCCACTTTAAATATATTGGTCACAAATTGGGTTCAAAGCTTCCAGTAGTCCCACTGGTAAGAGCACAAAATCAGCAAATATCTAGGGACAATACTCCCGACTGGGTTCAACACTTCCCTGGGGATTAAAGGTTTCCAACTGGGGCAGCCGCACCTTACCAAGGTCAGGCTCATCTCTTGGCCTCGTCCACTCACTCACTAGTTCCATGCCAAAGGCACCCCCATAGGTTCTCTCTCCCCTTCAGTGTCCTCTCCAGGAAAGCCAAAACACTTCCACTCAAGTAGTGGATCCTCCAAAGCATTGTGCTTTCCATTCCTGCCATGCTCTGATTTGGTGCTAAAATGGGCTTTTATATGCTGACTCCCCCAGTGACCTACCATGAACTCCACCCACTATATTCCTGGTATATAGGCAGACTCCACCCACTACTTAAAGCTAAGGGCCTAACTCCATCTTGGTCCCTCTAGCTCCACCCTGTCTGTTCTCTGATTAATGGAAATCCCATCCCCTTCGCTATGGTTTTAAGATAGCTCCTCTCAATATCTAACTGTTATAAGGCAACTCCGTCCACTTATCTATTACTATAAGGAAACTCCTGCCTCTGCCCACTCCCGCCTCCTGCAAGAAGCACTAAGCATAATTCAGGGCAGCTTATCCACGCAAGAGGTCCCATGGCATCCCTGTGGCACCATGTGGCAACAAATCACCTCCAGCACTGCCAGGATAAGGATCGAGGATGCACATCCCCAGCAAAGGTAAGCTACACTTTTGCTTTCCCCTTCTAGGCCTAGGGAACCCTCTGTGCCCCCCTTACTAACCCTTCCCAATCTACTTCATAAAGGTCCTGGCTGGATGTGCCAGGTACAACCAGGGCTGGCATGGGGCTCCCCTGAAAGACCCAGACTCACCCTGCTGCCTGGAGCACCCATGTCTTGGATTTACAGTTTCCTCGTGAACCTTCCTGCACCTACCTGGTAGTGGACCTTGTTTTGTGTATTTTTGGGGCCCACAAGGTCCTCTACCTTAGTTATCAAATTTCTACTCACTTGTCATCATTTAGAGAAAGGACGCACCATCTGTCTCTGCTGTTTCAGTCCTTAATTGTCTAGCTGCATCCAGTTGAGTTAACAGTTTACAGTATGAAAGTAAAAATGGCCACTTTTAATGCACCAGGGCCCCGTCGCATTTAGTTACACAACTGGGAATGCACTTAGGTGGGACCATATTCAGTTTCCTTTAGTAACTGAATTCCTTCTTTTCCCTTGACAGGCATTTGTTATCTCCTTCTCCCTTCCCAGACCCAGAAGAGAAGACCCAGTGGACCCCATTAACCCTATCCTCCCTGAGTCTTATCTTTCTTACTCCCTTTGTTCCCTAAATAAATCCCTTTTATATACCACAAAGGTGTGGGTGTGGTCTTATACTACTACACAATGATCTAATTTTAAAAGAACTTGGACAACGGTTGACCACTATACAAGTCTAGTCCATGAACTATCAATGATATTATTCACATTACCATTGACTTTATGGTCCCTGTATTTCGAAACTCTTTGAAATACATTAAATGGTTTCTAAGAGTAGACTGTGGCACATGTGAGAGCGTATCCATCCAAATATTGTTCCTGTTGAGGGAATCTCCATATACACTAAGAGAAAGATATGACAACTTATTTAAATTCCACTTTTATCTAGTCTCTGGATCTGTTCTCTCGATAGAGCCTCTAGCTATAGCTCTGCTAATTGCAATGCTTTTGTAATTTGAAATAAGAGTTGTGTCCCTTGGTTTCTTTATGGATTGGTGCTGAATAGGGAACTCCGCCAAGGGATCTTGGAGAAGCCGTAGGCCTGCAACAGACACCTGGTGCTCGCTGGGTCTGCCTGACCATTGAACCACCATAGTCTAACTACAGGTCAGCATAACTTTTTTTTTGTTACATTTTTTAGTTACTCTTTATATTTGGGGATACACCCTTGTTTATACAGTATGTATACAATATTTGTTCTTATTGATTTGAGTTGTGAATGATACTGGTTTTGATACAGATAAACATTTATTTATGTTTTTTGCACATTCAGAATTGTAATTGCACTTGTATATAGATATATAAAACACTTACTGCTATCTTCTCTTTTTACATTTGTATTGTCACTTGCACTTTATGTATTTGTTTTCTTTGTGCCGATTTTTGTGGTGATAATTTATTGGGGGTTGTTTTATTTGAACTACTTACTGCCCTAGCACATTATTTCAATAAGATTTTGATGTATTAGCATCTGGTCTGTGGTCAGGCTCTTGATTTTAACCAGGGGTTGTCTTGGTTATTTGTTTGTGCTGTGTTTTTATATAATAAATAAATATTATATTTTATTTTGGTGAATTGTGCCCAATTTATAGAAACAGACTGTGGTCTACAATCATTTGAAAAGTAGTTGGATACATTGGGTCAGTTTGACACCTTTAAAAGTCTGGTCTATGCTCTAGTGCATAGTTTTGCACTCTTTAATGAACATGCGCTTCATGTGTATAGAACATTAAGTTGGCTTTTTAGTTGCACTGTGGCTCTTAATCCTATCCCCTGACATGATGTGATATGGGATGACGTTTGTCAGATAAATACATTTATGAGCTGCACTATCATTGACATTATTTAGTACCTTCAAAACATCCTTGTTGCATACACCAACTCCATAACTCATCAGAAGCCAATGCCGTTCGTTCCCTGCCATTTAAGACATCTTTGAATTACATTAAATGGTTTCTAAGAGTAGTCTGTGGCATATGTAAGCCCATATCCATTCAATTATTGTTCCTTGTAAGGGAGCCTACATATACACTAAGAGATGTGGGAACTTATTTAAATTCCGCTTTTATCTAGTCTCTGGATCTGTTCCTCTTGATAGAGCCTCTAGCTACAGCTCTGCTAATTGCAATGCTTTTGTAATTTGAAATAAGACTTGTGTCCCTTGATTTCTTTATGGATTGGTGTTAATAAAGATGTGTTCCTCTGAATAGGGAATTCAGCCTTGTGCAAAATGAGGTTAAATAAATAGCTTATAGGAGCACTCAATAATTCACAGCGAGGAAATCCCATTAAGCAAAGAAACCCCAGATCACAATGCAATGTGTATTATATCATAGATTGTAATTAAGTAATATTCACTCTGGAATACAACATGGATTTTAATTCCAGTCCATTCACCCTGATGCGGCGTATGGCTCTACAAAATGCAGATGATGTTAATAACATCACTATGACAGTGCAACAGTAGACAGGAGGCCGGAGGCAAATACATGTAAATAAGAAACATGGTTGGTTGGCTGCAGTGAGCTAGTGGAGAGTCGAGTGAGGACAAGCAAGGCTTGTTAATTTGGCAGTTAGTTCTCAGCATGGACATTTAGGGCATACAGTGCTTTAGGATTGGGTGCCTAAAAAAGAATGTGCCTGTTGGATGAGGAATACATCATATAGCCCTTTAATGATGCCAAGGAATGTACTTGTGACCCTCTATCTCAGCAGGCCATCACTGGCTTAGTGTTTTCAGACCACCATCAGGTACATTTGATGGTTACAGCAGGCCATACAGTCTTTATCCACAACAGTTCCATTAGCAGTTTGAGCAAAGGGGGTGGGAGCAGCTCCATCACTATTATCTATACAAAATTATCAACATTATTCAGGGTCTGGGAACCAATTTACTGCCCAGTTTAACCCTCTCATCATCTAAGTATTAAGCACCAACCATGTCTAGCTATGTGGAAAGACAGAGATTTGGCTGCACATATCTGCAGATACATGTGGAAGCCACACTGCCCCGGCAAGGCACTCTGTGTTTAGTGTGGTCCCTACTCTTATTTTTGAGTCCCCAAAGTTGGGCCATGCAATGCAGCCAGAGCTACTCACCTGGGAAGCTGCCAGCCTCCTTTTAGAACACGCCACAGGGAGAGATCCATGGTGGCTGAATCTCCCGCTGTGTGTGTTCATGGCAATTCAAACTGAGCAAAGGGGGTGGAAGCAGCTCCATCACTATTATTTATACAAAATTATCAACATTATTATTCAGGGCCTGGGAACCAATTTACCGGCCAGTTTAACCCTCTCATCATCTAAATATTAAGCACCAAACATGTCTAGCTATGTGGAAAGACAGAGATTTGGTTGCACATATCTGCAGATACATGTGGAAGCCACACTGCCCCAGCAAGGCACTCTGTGTTTAGTGTGGTCCCTACTCTTATTTTTGAGTCCCCAAAGTTGGGACATGCAATGCAGCCAGAGCTACTCACCTGGGAAGCTGCCAACCTCCCTTTAGAACACTCCACAGGGAGAGATCCATGGTGGCTGAATCCCTCCCTGTGTGTGTTCATGGCAATTCAAAGGGGGTGAGAGCAGCTCCATCACTATTATTTATACAAAATTATCAACACCCCCTTTGTTCAGTTTGAATTGCCATGAATACACACAGGGGGGGGGGGGGATTCAGCCACCATGGATCTCTCCCTGTGGAGTGTTCTAAAGGGAGGCTGGCAGCTTCCCAGGTGAGTAGCTCTGGCTGACTGCTACCACTTGACCCTGCTGGTACCTTCCTCACTCCCTGTTACTACAATACTAAACTGAGGTGACTCTCCTCATGACGTTCTTATATAGATTCCCTCTGGCTGGCTTCTAGAACCTTCTCTAGTCTTACTCACCTCAGCCAATGGTAGCTCAGCTGTACTCCTATGTAGTTAGGTTATAGCCAACAGTTTGGTAGACCTGCAGTGTCACAATCCATTAGCCATCCAACAGTGCCATCATGTAGTGATGTGGCGGCTGCAAGACAGACATAAACTACCACACTGAAGAGCCCCAAATATAATTGTTGACCACTTTACGCCGGCCACATATGCAATGGGTATTCAAGCAGACATTGAACAGCAACCTGAAGACCATTAGGAATCAACGCTTACACAGTCCTTTCATGTGCAAGATTGATCTTCAAACTTTCGTTCAGCCTTTAACACCATAAAAAAGCAACTTTTAGCCCAGAAGATGATCCAGCTGAACATCCCTTTTAATATCTGCTGATATGACTCTCCTGCAGCCCTAGTATCTGAAGTCAGGTGCCACATTTCTAGTTTTCAGTGGGCCGGAGATGTACAGTCAAACGTCATAAGAATCTGAGTTGCCCATAGAGAATAATTGGTGCCTCGTTCTGTCCTCATACATGGCACATACCACACATGCAGGCTGGAACAAGTAACTGCAGCCTTTGGGTAGCAGTACTACAGAGGAGCTAATAACATCTCAGGACCTGGTGATGATGAGCAGCGGATCATTATGCATCTCCAGTAGCCCCTGAATAAGGATAAGCACATTTTTTGTTTGGTCCGGGCAATTCACCGAATATTTCCAAGAAATTCTGTGTTCGTCCGAATCAAACTTTTCAGGAACTCACTCAAAAAAATGTTAAAAATAAACTTACATCCACCCCTGTTCCAGAACCGGGCGATGTCCTTATCCCCCAGTGCTATTTTGAGACGGTCTCTGCAGGATCCATTGCCATGGCTAGGCTTCTGACAGCGGGCTCCCCACCACAGGGAGGGTCTTTTTCCAATTGCTAATTATTTACATGCTAATTATTTACTGAAGTAAGTTCAGCTCTGGGTGCACATTATGGTGCAAATAGCAGCCTGCATTTTTGTGAACTTTCATGGTTCATGTTTATTCAGATTTTTCCCTAAAAGAGTCACTGGAACATGCAATAGGGTTTTTATTAGGTGAGGTACATCATTTTTCCAATGAGAGAAAGATAATATTTGGGATATTTGGACATTACAGCACCTTATGGGCTATGCATACCCCATAGGGTGCCTTTTTTCAAAACTGGCAACATATCCTTACATCATTGGAAAAATGATTTGCCCCACCTGTAAAAATACCACATCACATGTACCACTAAATTTCAGGAGAAAATAGAACAGAAAATGTTATTGTACTTATTTTTTGACGAAAGGGTCAAAATGGTCAAATTATTTGCCCCACCTGTAAAAATACCACATCACATGTACCACTAAATTTCAGGAGAAAATAAAACAGAAAATGTTATTGTACTAATTTTTTGACGAAAGGGTCAGAACATGGGCTAGCCAAAATCTCCGGTTTTGGTCCACTTTAACCCATTTAGTGGCCAGCACATAGAATCTACATTGTTGGCGCTCCAACAGTTAAGTGCCAAGCACATAACACCTCTGTCCAGCGACTCTGATGAAAAAAACAATAATTTTCCTGTAAATCTCTGAAAAATACCTGGAGATTCCTGCAAAAATCACAGTTAAACATAAAATGGTGAAAAATAGACTGTCAACAGAGGGTGACATATCTCAAGTAGGCTGGCAGTTAAAAAGGTTAAAAGTCTATGCATGTTTGGTATTGTTCTATTCATGGGACCTGGAGTTCCAGATTTAGCTTGCTTTTTCTTGTTTGCATATTGATATTTTAGGAAAATGTTTTTTATTCTGCTTTTTTATTATTTTTTTTTAGGTAAACCCTGTGCAATCAGTGTCGAGGGTTTGTGTCCAGAAAATTGCACCAACAAGAGCAAAACTCGGCACCACAAACTGGGCCAAGTAAAGGCTGCACCGCCAATAGCACAATCAGAAATTTGTATCAAATTTACACAACACAATTAACAAAATATATACACAGAAGGCACATTTAAAAAAATGGTTAATCCTGCGGCATATACCCCTCATGCTATTATATTAATAATATATTACATGTTAGTCATCAAATAACCGCACAAAAGAAAATGATTACAGAGAAGAAAATATGCCACACACAACCAAAATGGGAGTATTAAACTGTGCTAGTGCAAAGACATAAATTAAACAAAAATAACTACCCTACAAACAGCAAATCATTTCATATGTAATTACTCAATCACTTAAGTGCAACTGCTGTAAGTGAAAACCAACAATACCTATGTAATGAATCAATGTGTACCAGAGAGTCATACTAACAGCTATATATTATAAAATATTACCAGACATGGGGGTCAGCACACAGGGCAGCAATCCCATGGTACCCTTGTGGCCGTGGCTACCACACCACTTTTAAGGGTGAGGTGTGGCAGATCTCCTTCCTGCTCACATTGTATGTAAACAGATGCTCCTTCCTTCCAATCACCGCCGCTCCCACCTCCCCAGGTGCACCCAGCAGCCAGATAATGACCCCGCACGCTAATAGGATGGTATGAGCAAATTTCACACGCGCATGCAGCAAGGTGCATGATGGGGAAAGAGGGCATGCTCGCTGACTCCATCACAGGGCCCGGTGGACTGCCCTGGACAAAAATGGAGACATAGAGACAGTGTGAGCCGCCTCGCCTGCACGTGCTCAGCTGTAATTAGCTGTACTGGCTGCTAGGTCACCAAGGGAAAGCCGCGGAGAGAGGAGAAAGGAGCACCATATACTAAAACATCTAAGGCAGTGCTCCAGTATAAAGCAAGTCTCAATTTAAACTATCAAAGGAACAATACAAGACAATCAATTACACTAATCATTGAGTACTCCTAAATCAAGAAAACATTTTATTATTTCTGTTTATACTACAACAAAAAAATGATTAATGATCAGTTTCCACTGGGGGCAGGAAGAAAAGAACTCCAGCCCGCACCCAATTTTTATTTTCACCTGAAATGATGACTATCGAGCAATCACTAAAGCAAGGCAAAATTAGAGGGAATATGCAAATGAATAATTACAGAAAAGTATCTGTGTAGAACAACATGAGAGCCCAGGTAGAGCTACATTATTAACTGAGTACATAATGATCACAGGGCTGCTTGATGACTTTTCAGGGCAGGCTCCTTTTAGTTGCCCTTTCCCCATGCATATATATATATTGTGCCAAATCTAAAAGCAAACAGAAAACAACAGGAACCACAGGAAACTGCGCCCACGACAACAAGACTGGTACGCCTAGAAAGCTTGAGGTATGTACTTCAAGAAAAAATATGTGAGGGTATTTCAAAATAGAAAATAATAGAAAAATTGCACAGTAGGTGTGCACAGGAGTTGTATTATGGGCCTTATTTATGATGGATGCGATTTAGCATCTTGCTGGTGGCTATAGCTCCAGATTTGGAGCACCAGCATTTTTGTCTTTTCTGGCTCTGAGCTGTGGACTAAATTGGCACTAGAAATCACTGCTAACTAATTAGCATTGATTGTTGCACTAGGAATTTGGCGGCCTGTGTCAGCACCTGCTGGAAACTCACCCAGTCACCAACAGAAATCAATTTCCTTGACAATACCATATGTGTTAAGGGAAAGGACTTACAAACATCCATGTACCAGAGACCCACAGACCGACCAACATACATTAACCATAACAGCTTCCACCCAAACCACATCAGGTCCATCGCATTCAGCCAGGGGATCAGATACAAGAGGATCTGTTCTGACAACATGGACAGAAACACATGTGGACAATCTAAATAGGGACATTATTAAGCATCATCAATAGAGGCCCAGTTACAAAAAGCACTCCACATCCCCAGAGACAGTCTCTTGCAATATAAAGAACCCCAAAAGAAGAACCATGTCCCACTGTTGTCACATCCAATCCAAGTCTGGAAGAGGAAAATTGCTAAGGAGCTCCAACCCCTTCTACACAGGAATAAGAGACTTTCAGAAATATTCCCAGATCCTCCTCTGTTGGCATACAGACAACCTCCTAATCTCAGAAAACTCATTGTGAGGAGCTCCCTAAGTGACCCAGCACAAAATGGGACATGGCCCTGCCTGCAGAAAAGGTGTAAAAGGTGCACACACATCTACACCGCGAGGTACGCAACAAGATTACAAAATACAAGGTAGTTTCACATGCAAAATCCCCTAATGTAGTATAACTGATCATGTGTGTGCAGTGCCCCTCAGCATTTTACACAGGGCAGACAGGGCAAGCGCTAAGAAAGTGACAGGGCAAGCGCTAAGAAGCACAGGTTCACACTGTAGCGGACTGACACCACTCAGGGCCCCCGGACCAAAAAAAAGCAAGGGCCCCCAGCGAGACCCCACCCCTGGTCCCACCTCTGCCCCGCCCCTGTTACCGCCCAAACCACTCAATATGCCCCACCCCTACATATCAGTGTACAAATTCCATTTTCTGAAAATTGTTTAGTAACAGAATTTTTACACACAAAAGAACGAAGAAGAACCAGTGCAATATACATTATAAATACACAAAAACAAATGACTGGCAGGATACTATGGCTGGCTGGCTGTTAGGCAGGAAGGCTGTTGTGGAATAACACAATCAGTATGTATAAGAAGAGTTGCCATAGAAAGGAAGAGGGGGTGCAGTGCATTTAAGGCTATGGTGTACTTCAAGGGGTGGCAATGCCAACCCGCCTAACTACACCAAAAGCTTCAACACACTGAACTATTTTTTTATGCCAACTTGGATCTCTGTCTGTGATACCCAGTCCAACTTGGCTTCAGCCACCACTCACCTCAATTACTGAAGCTGGCTGCTAAGGCATAGAATAGAATAGTTGCCATAGAAAGGAAGAGGGGGTCCAGTGAAGAGGGGTTTAGTGACAGGAATAGACTGGGAATAGTTGTGGGTAGAGGCATGAGTGGGTGACAGGGGCAGGCTGGGGATGAGTGTGGATGGAGGGATAAGTGGGTGACAGGGGCAGGCTGGGGATGAGTGTGGATGGAGGGATGAGTGGGTGACAGGGGCAGGCTGGGGATGAGTGTGGATGGAGGGATAAGTGGGTGACAGGGGCAGGCTGGGGATAAGTGTGGATGGAGGGATGAGGGGGTGACAGGGGCAGGCTGGGGATAAGTGTGGATGGAGGGATGAGTGGGTGACAGGGGCAGGCTGGGGATGAGTGTGGATGGAGGGATAAGTGGGTGACAGGGGCAGGTTGGGGATAAGTGTGGATGGAGGGATGAGGGGGTGACAGGGGCAGGCTGGGGATAAGTGTGGATGGAGGGATGAGTGGGTGACAGGGGCAGGCTGGGGATGAGTGTGGATGGAGGGATAAGTGGGTGACAGGGGCAGGTTGGGGATAAGTGTGGATGGAGGGATGAGTGTGGATGGAGGGATAAGTGGGTGACAGGGGCAGGCTGGGGATGAGTGTGGATGGAGGGATGAGTGGGTGACAGGGGCAGGCTGGGGATGAGTGTGGATGGAGGGATAAGTGGGTGGCAGGGGCAGGTTGGGGATAAGTGTGGATGGAGGGATGAGTGGGTGACAGGGGCAGGCTAGGGATGAGTGTGGATGGAGGGATGAGTGGGTGACAGGGGCAGGCTGGGGATGAGTGTGGATGGAGGGTTAAGTGGGTGACAGGGGCAGGCTGGGGATGAGTGTGGATGGAGGGATGAGTGGGTGACAGGGGCAGGTTGGGGATGAGTGTGGATGGAGGGATAAGTGGGTGACAGGGGCAGGTTGGGGATAAGTGTGGATGGAGGGATGAGGGGGTGACAGGGGCTGGCTGGGGATGAGTGTGGATGGAGGGATGAGTGTGAATGGAGGGATGAGTGGGTGACAGGGGCAGGCTGGGGATGAGTGTGGATGGAGGGATGAGTGGGTGACAGGGGCAGACTGGGGATGAGTGTGGATGGAGGGATGAGTGTGGATGGAGGGATGAGTGGGTGACAGGGGCAGGCTGGGGATGAGTGTGGATGGAGGGATGAGTGGGTGACAGGGGCAGGCTGGGGATGTGGATGGAGGGATGAGTGGGTGACAGGGGCAGGCTGGGAATGAGTGTGGATGGAGGGATGAGTGGGTGACAGGGGCAGGCTGGGGATGAGTGTGAATGGAGGGATGAGTGGGTGACAGGGGCAGGCTGGGGATGAGTGTGGATGGAGGGATGAGTGTGGATGGAGGGATGAGTGGGTGACAGGGGCAGACTGGGGATGAGTGTGGATGGAGGGATGAGTGTGGATGGAGGGATGAGTGGGTGACAGGGGCAGGCTGGGGATGAGTGTGGATGGAGGGATGAATGTGGATGGAGGGATGAGTGGGTGACAGGGGCAGGCTGGGGATGAGTGTGGATGGAGGGATGAGTGGGTGACAGGGGCAGGCTGGGGATGTGGATGGAGGGATGAGTGGGTGACAGGGGCAGGCTGGGAATGAGTGTGGATGGAGGGATGAGTGGGTGACAGGGGCAGGCTGGGGATGAGTGTGGATGGAGGGATGAGTGAGGATGGAGGGATGAGTGGGTGACAGGGGCAGGCTGGGGATGAGTGTGGATGGAGGGATGAGTGGGTGACAGGGGCAGGCTGGGGATGTGGATGGAGGGATGAGTGGGTGACAGGGGCAGGCTGGGAATGAGTGTGGATGGAGGGATGAGTGGGTGACAGGGGCAGGCTGGGGATGAGTGTGGATGGAGGGATGAGTGAGGATGGAGGGATGAGTGGGTGACAGGGGCAGGCTGGGGATGAGTGTGGATGGAGGGATGAGTGTGGATGGAGGGATGAGTGAGGATGGAGGGATGAGTGGGTGACAGGGGCAGGCTGGGGATGAGTGTGGATGGAGGGATGAGTGAGGATGGAGGGATGAGTGGGTGACAGGGGCAGGCTGGGGATGAGTGTGGATGGAGGGATGAGTGGGTGACAGGGGCAGGCTGGGGATGAGTGTGGATGGAGGGATGAGTGAGGATGGAGGGATGAGTGAGGATGGAGGAATGAGTGGATGACAGGGGCAGGCTGGGGATGAGTGTGGATGGAGGGATGAGTGGGTGACAGCAGGGGCAGCTTATGAATGAGGTACAGAGGGGAGACATAACATATTACAGCATAAGGAGGTGAACTTATACAATAATTTAAGCTGACTGCAGCAGCATTACTTCTATCACTGGTAACAGCTGCAGCCGGCGTCTGTCTCACCTCACTGAGCAAAGGAATATGACACAGAGCCAGAGGTCACGTGTCAGGCAGGCAGGAGATCCGGCGAGTGGGGCGTCCCCACCATAATGCCAGTATCAGGAGCTTTGAGCTGCTCGCACCTTGCCTGGCCCTCCCTCCTTTCACAGTGCAGCGGGCCCAGGTGCCTCAATGCTGGGCAGCTGCATGATATATGCGATGGACAGGGCCCATGACATAAATCTTAAAGATTTCCCCCCCCTCTCACCTCTGATGTCGGCCTTGATCTGGGACTCCTCGCATTTCATGCCTCGCTGGGGACCAGAGAGAAGCCCCGCCCACTCTGGAGGGAGCCCGTCTGCTGTGCTGCACAGCCAATCATTCATTGGCTGTGATAGTTGTCAGTAGACCCTCCGACTGCCCTATCATACAGCTCAGTGTTGCCACCCGGATGTCATGTGCTGCAGCACAGTGCGCCGGGCGACCATGGCAGCTCCTTGTTGCTAGCCAGCTGTGGCCGCAGCGGCCCAACATTACAAACTATGGGGCAGGGGGGAGGCGGACTACCGGGAATTGTCCCGGTACGCCCCTGCTGGCGGCGGACTGCGGGCCCTTTTCAAGACCCGGGCCTTAGGATGACGTCCGATTGGACCTGCCTGTCAGTCCGCCCCCGGGTTCGCAATTAAAAATAATAAAAATGATGTGCCTGTTGCAGCCCATTTCTGTAGACCAGGCCATGGCCTATGTGACCTCAAACTAACAGAGCTCAAAGGGGACTTCTGTTCACAAAAAGGAGAGATTGGAGTGGGGACGTAAATGCATCCAAATCTTTAAATCGATGGGCTGTGGGCTAATAATTTTGTGTGTCATTATGACGTGGACTGAATAGACGTATCACAAGGTCTGATATTAAACAACTGTCTGGGTTGTTGTGAGAGCAATAAAAATTCCACAAACTCTCTCCCCCTCCCATTCTTATCAGCCTATCATTAATTGTCATTAATTGTCATAATCTCCCTGATTCTTAGCTCACAGCTTACAATTTTAAGACTTTGCAATTTTTCAGTAGAAAAACAATTGTGGCTGCTTTGTAGTTTTCTGTATAAATTGCAGATCTGTATTATGCCTGAAGAAGAAGCTTGAATTGCTTAAAACATTAGAATTTTCAATCTAATTAGATTTGAGATCCTTATTTAAGAAGGGATAGTGTCAGGTAGTGGCTGGTTAATGAGAGGTAGCGACAGGTAGCGACTGGTGAACGCCGGACATGGCACACAATGACACATTTATCAAGCAGAATCTGTTTAGCGACTGGGATAGCGCCATGTAGCGTCTGATTCATCATTTTCACAGCCTCAGTGTACAGCGCCGGCGTTCAGCCTTGCACAGCGCCATGTATGACCTCTCGCTACCTGTCGCTCTCCCATACATTTCAATGGATGAACCTTTTCTTCTCTTTAAACAGGGTATTTTTTGGCATTGAAAAAGCAGTTTTTTATAATGTTTTCATTTTTTATATATTTCCTCAGAAATGACATTACAGGTCTGCCATTAAAGTGTTCATGTTACAATGTTGTTACAATGTAGTTCCATATGTTTTCGCTTTGTTACTAGTTGATAGATGCTTGAAAACAGACTTTAAAGTGGACCAACACCCAGGGGTGATCGGCCCGGAAATCTATAAGATTCCCGGGCCGATCACCTCCCACCCCGCGGGACATCCGAGATCGGGATGTCCCGCGGGGTGAAACCCCCCAGAAACCCCAAAAAGACCTTACCTGATCCGCCGCCTCTTCCGCCGCCGCCGCCTCACGTGCGCCCCTCCAGACGTGCGCGTGCCCGCGCCGGCCCTCTGTGAATGGCCGGCGGGGGCGCGCGCGCGTCGAGAGTGACGCGCGGGAGGCGGAAGAGGCTTGTACTTTCCTGTCCCCCGCCTAGACGTTGGCGGGGATTGGCTGCGGCGTTCACGTGGGAGCTGGGAGAGGTGAGTTTTTTGGGGTTTCTGGGGGGTTTCACACAGCGGGGCACCCCCGATCGGGGTGCCCCACCGAAGTGGACCAAAACCCAGGATAGTCAAAATCCTGGGTGTTGGTCCACTTTAAACACACCGCCTCCTGCGCTCTGGGCTTCAAACAAGTATTTTTCAGCGCCAGGGATTTGTGAGGCTGTTTTTTTCCTGAATATGGTGTGAGTCGGTCGCTATGAGCAGTCGCTAACATGCGCTTCCATACAGCGCTGTACTGGTCAAATAGCGACTCCTCACAATGTATTCAACATTACTGAACAGCGACTATAAAGTAGCAACCCACGGCCGAGCACTGTGACTACTAGCGGGCGCTCTGAAAATGCCTGCTACAGACGCTCATCTGTCGCTACCTGCCGCTAATATGTGGTGTTACCCTAACCTTGGATTTCCTGCATAGTTGTTGTCCAAATTACACATTTGTAACCAAAACAAGCCAAGAGAAATGATTTTTCTATAAAGTAAAATTATTTGGCCACATCTAGGTCCTGTATCCCTATTATTGACAAGTTGCAATGCAAGTTCGGTACAAATAAATGTGTATTATATTAATTATAAGCATAAAACACTTCAATCTGGTTCTGCCCATTGTACTCTATGGGATTTTGACCTACAGCACAAGGTTTCAATTGGCGCTGCTTCAACCAGAGAGGCCGGTGCTGGGACCTTTTGGTCGCTAGTGTTAAAGTAGAACAAAACTCACCGTGATCAGCCGATCGATTCCCTCCCCCTAGAATCGGGACGCCCCACTGTGTGAACCCCCCCCCCCCCAGGTCGTCCCAAATATTTACCTTGCTTCCCGGGCCAATGGCGCATGTGCGAGCCAGGGCCACATCCCCACTATACCTCTAGCAGGGTGGGTGCCCGCACAGGCATTTGTGAATTGCTGGCTTGGACAGGTTCCCTGTAAAAGGGAACGCAGAGGATGCGTCTGCCAGCGCACTCGGGGCCGCTGGCCTTAGACGAAGGCTTAGGCCCTTATTTATGAAGGAATAGCGACAGGTAGCGACTGGTGAGCGGCCGGTAATGACGGGCCCCGCCACGAGAATGCCGGCTCCCCACCACAATCACACATTTATCAAGGCAATCCTGCTTAGCGACTGAGATAGCGCCAGATAGCCACTCATTCATCATTATTCCAGCCTCAGCCCACAGCGCCAGCGTCCGACCTTGAACAGCGACAGGTATGACCTCTCACTACCTGGCGCTCTCCAATGCATTTCAATGGAACAATCTTTAAATATTCATAATTAATTGTTATTATTTTTTTTTTTTTAACTGAAAAATTCTGTGACCACTTCTGCCAAAAAAAAATTGTACAGAATTGCTATTACAGGTCTGATATTAATGTATTCATATTACAAAATTGTTTAAAAAACTTGTTTTTTTTGGTTTCAAAAATATGGTTGTTTGGGGGTTAAAAAACTACTTTTAACCCATCGCCGCCAGCGCTCTGGGGTTTAAACATGCATTTTACAGCGCGAGAAATTTTTGAGCATGATTTTTTAATAAATATGGTGGGAGCCGGTCTCTAGGGCCAGTCGCTATCATGCGCTCCCATACAGCGCGGAACCTGTCAAATAGCAACTCCTCACCCAATATTCAACATTACGGCAAACCGACTGAGTCGCTATCAACTACCGAACAACGGCCAAGCACAGCGACTACTAGCGGGCGCTCTGAAAATGCTGCTACAGTCGCTCAACTGTCGCTACCTGCCGCTATTAATGAATCGGCCTCCCCGACGACGTGACGTCAGCGGCTCTGAGTGCGCTGATTGGACCAGCAGCCACGCATGCGCCGTAGGACCCAGAAGAGACGTTAACTTCGGCGATCTGGGGGGTTTCACACAGTGGGGCACCCCCCATCAGGGTGCCCTGGGGGAAAGGACCAAACCCCAGGATAGTCAAAATCCTGGGTCTTGGTTCACTTTAAACGAAACGCTAGCTGATAGCCACAGCCTGTTTTTTGTTTCTTAAATTGCACGCTGAGGCAAAAAAGTTGCGCTGTGTGGCGCTGACCCTTTATAAATAAGGCTCTTTATTTGAAAATCTCTTAAAGCACTGCTTCAATCTGGAGTGTGACCTGGACAGGAAATGGTGTCTACCAATAAATATGTGGTACCACTGTAAACGGGAGAAATGGGGCTTTTGCACACAATATGAAATGCAAAAGAAAAATGCATTTTTTAAAAAAATGTACGCATATTTCACCCAAATATATTCAGAAAGCACAAAAATGGCAAATTAGACACTTCATGTTAAAGACCAAACTCTGCAGGTAGGGAAGTGAATAAGTGATGTTTTAATGTGTACATATGAGTTTATTCCTGTCAAGTGTATCACTGATTTCCGACAAGTAAAAATTAACAACCAGTGAAACAAAATGTAAATATATTGTTGCTAATTCACAACTATTTTTCCAGTTATTCTTTATTATAGGTTAAAAAAATTGAGCTACTACCCCCAGGGGAATCCAAATGGCACAAACTTTGAAAAATGCCCCAATTAACTTCCTATTGTTGGATAAAATCCAAGCACAAAGACCTCTTGGCAGTACAAACCACACATTATGAACTAAACTAGGGGATTACTTGATGGATTTAAAAATACAACGGTGCTATTAAAAGTGCTTTGACCAAGGTGCCGTGTGACAAAAAGCTTTACAAGGTTCAAATGAAAAGCTGATTATAATCAACCATATTTTATGTCCACACAGGGAAACGTTGTTCTGTTCAACACTTTAACCGCCCCCTGCCACTGCTAAGAGACATTAATAAAGATTAAGCATATTCTATCTGCACAGCAATGCAGTGCACCATGTTAATCCCTTTTGAAATTGCATTACTATTCTTTAAAAATATTTATTCTTCTAACTCTACCCACCAACCAAAACTATCTGGGCAGTTTCTTCCCCGCGCGAAGTGGGCTGTTGCACGGGGCGCTATGGTCTATGGGGCAACAGAGTGCCACCTTTTGTGCCACCCGTGGTTGGTGCAGACTGTAGCATGTAGAGGCGGCCCCCATGTGGCGGCATAGTGTCACATGACAGCCTGTCATCCAGCAGAGGCACGAGGTTGTAGAGAGATGCAGAACCTAGGAGCTGAGCTGCATATAAGTAAACAGCTCTCCTGCCCGCATTTGTTACCGGCGCCCACGCAGCTGCCCGCAGGGAGATTGCCAGCTTTGTGCTGCAGATTGCAACAACCACGGGGGGGGGGGGGGTCTTCTACCAGTGCCTCCGCACCCCACTCGCAGCAGCCATGGGAGGAGGGATTTTAACCCCACTTAAAGCAAGCATAGCTCCTATCATTTATACCTGCTCCAGACATAGACTCTCTGAGCAGGCCGACTGCAAGTCCCAGCATGTTGTGCTGCAGCCTTTAGTCTAACTGCTCAGACAGTCTAAATCTGGATCAAATAAGTGGCCTTAAAGTGGACCAAAACGTGGGGTTTTGGTTCTTGCCCCTGGGGCATCCCAAATCGGGAAGCTGTTTGTGAAACCCCCAGGTCACCAATAAAACTCACCTTTCCTCAGTCTTAGGAAGCATGCGGGGCCACGCAGATAATCAGCACGTTCAGCTGCGCTATTCAATTTTGCCTATGAATAAACTAAGGGTCGGTTCTAGTCGAAATTAGTAGAGAGTGGCCGTGGCCCACACATAAACTGTTGGGTCAGGGAAAAGGTAGGTTTTGAAGTGAAGAGAATCAAGGAGCTCTTGAATTCTGGAGTCCAGGGATGCTTTTGTTTCACTATGAAACGGGACCAAATGAATATCCTGGGTCTTGTTCCTTCCCCTGGCGCATTTTGGTTTGGGATGCCCTGCTTGTTAACCCCCCAGATTGCCCAGTAAAACTCACCTTTCCCCAGTCCTACCATGCATACGTGGGCTCTCGTCCAATCAGAGCTATTTGGGAGGGAAAGCAGCCAAATCCCCAGATGCGAGTGCACTCCTGCCACCAGCCTGGCTAAATGGCTGGGGGCTGGAGTGCGCCTCAGCTGAAGGGAAGAAAGGGGATGTGGGCCGAGAATGTGTTGTGGGAGCACCAGGGGCACTTACTTGGCAGGCCCTGGTGTTTTTTAGACTTCAGTGTTCGCTTTAATATTATATTTCACAATTGGCAGCATTGGAGGGGGAGGCTAACTGGGAATTTTACTGTCACTCAAGGGTCCCCCTCAGCACTGGGCTGGCCTGCTCAACTACCTTGGGCCCCCCCTACTACAATGCACTCCTCACCTAACTTCCCCTGCCCAGCTGATGACCCAAACCCCTCACATAACCCCTCCTCCCCAGTCACTGACCCAATTTTCCACCTTACTGCCCTACCCTGCCACTGAAAAAGGAGGGGTGGCAGCCGCTCAGGCCATTTTATAACTAACCTGGGAGGTGCACGTTAGCAGGGCAATTAGGATACAAAAGTCTTAAAGGAGCCACAGCACTCAACCCTGTTAGCTTGCAGACCAACCTAAATCTGTCTCTAAATCTGGTTAAAAACAGAGATCCCGGCCCACACACATCTGCAGAAGTATGCCTAAGCTGCACCACCAAGCGCCAAGGTGCCTATGTGGGGTGCAGTCCTAACTCTAATCTCTGAGAGCCCCAATTGGGACATACAATGCAATAGATAAATTGGGAGCAGGCTTACCTGAGTGCAAGCCATGGGGTGGAAGGGTCAAGACCTTGCAATACAGCCTAGACCCCACACCCCATGTGCTTGCACAAATTCAAAAGAAACAAAGGAGGGATGGCAGCCGCTCAGACCATTTTATAACTAACCTGGGAGGTGCACGTTAGCAGGGCAATTAGGATACAAAAGTCTTAAAGGAGCCACAGCACTCAACCCTGTTAGCTTGCAGACCAACCTTCAAACCTTCTACCCCATGGGCTGCACTCGAGGTTTTAGGGCAACCTCAGATAAGCCTGCTCCCAATTTATCTATTGCATTTTATGTCCCAAATGGGGACTGCACCTTACAGAGGCACCTCGGCACTTGGTGGTGCAGTTTAAGCATACTTCTGCAGATGTGTGTGACCGAGCCCTCTCAACCTATATATATTCCAATATATATCCCTCAGAGGCACAATTCATTTTCTGCATTGTATGTAAGTACTTGGTGAAAAGGCAACCAAAAAGTGAAAAGGGACACCTGAATTTCTAAAGATAATTCTGCATGTGTTATCCAGCCAAGCCCTGTGTTCTCTTGAGACACAACTGTTACATGCAACATGCTTCGGAACTTGCCAGTCCTGTTTCTTGGTTTTACTTGCTGCTTCTTAATAGATGAAAGGCAAAAAAATCTAATTAAAAAGTTACTTCCTATGCTCATATTGAAAGCTATAGCATTTTTCCGAGTGACTCCTTACACTGTAAATGTTTGTTTACAGTGTAATGAGTGAGTGTGATAATCGATTTTATGATCTGTTAATAAATATTGGTAAATACGTATTTAAACTAATTAGTTATTAATTAACAGGTTTCCACGCTTTTTTTTTACATAAAGAGGGTAATATATAAAACCCCAACGCCGGCTTCAACCTGGCAATGCTATCAGCGGTAGTGTTCCTGGCCAGGGAGTATTCGCAGCACACGGCTGTATATGCCTATGTGCTAGCGACACCTAGCACTGCCCGGGGGCACCGCAAGTACTTAGAATTTATGAAAGAAATACATAGCACTCACAGGGGTGCTCAAAAAAAAGGATTCAAGGCACACTGCGCCTGTTTTAATACCCATATATAATTTTTTAGGTTCAGAGCAGTATTTTTTTAAAATGGGAATACAAATAATTACAAAAGTCCCAGGGATCCTGTGACACATGCACCAGCCCCCAAAAAATTTATACAGAAATGCCAAAAAAAGAATTACCATTACAGCCCATTGGAATGTATGGGATAAGGCCACACAGTGCAGAGTGAGCGTCTGGTCTTATCTGGCCCTGTAGGGAACTCAGGCCCTTATTTAACAAGGGATAGCGACAGGTAGCGCCTGGTGAGCGACCTGTAATGACGGGCACCGCCACGAGAACGCCGGCTCCCCACCACTAGGGATGAGCGAATCGATCCGGACGAACCCGGATTCGATCCGAATTTCAGGAAAAATTCGATTCGGATCGAATCCGAATTTCCCCGCGATTCGATCACTCGAAGTTTTCCTTTAACATCCATTCATTTACATTACAGGCATTCTAAGATGGCGGGCGGGACATGTCTGGACATGTATCCCGCGCCAGTGCAAGCTGGGGCAGTCACATGCAGCCTATCAGCAGCCAGCAAGCCCGGTGACGTCACACAGCGGTATTTAACGGCGGCCATCTTGCTTTTCCTCATTTCTCTATTGCATTCGTGACAGACAGACAGAACGCTGTGTAGCTGAGGCAGTTAGACAGGCTGGAGACAGGCTGGAGACAGGGACAGACAGGGACAGACAGGGACAGGCTGGAGACAGGCAGGAGACAGGCAGGAGACAGACAGGAGACAGACAGAAAGCCAGGGAAAGGTAGGAAAAACGGAGCTGGCTGACAGGGAGATTTTTTTTTTTTCATCCAGCCTTTGTTAGCGTTTTCAGGCTGCTTATAGTAACTAACTGTGCATATATACTGAACTGATCTTAAGTCTGCTGTGAGGCATCCCATTCTGTGACTAAAGCAGCCTCTGTTTAAGACCATATAAGCATTTGCTCTAATCATATTTGAAATTAGGCCTGATAAAGACACTTTTGCTGGCCAAAGCACTACTGTACCCTGGCAGCTCGATTCCTGCCCGGGGCATCCCATTCTGTGACTAAAGCAGCCTCTGTTTAAGACCATATAAGCATTTGCTCTAATCATATTTGAAATTAGGCCTGATAAAGACACTTTTGCTGGCCAAAGCACTACTGTACCCTGGCAGCTCGATTCCTGCCCGGGGCATCCCATTCTGTGACTAAAGCAGCCTCTGTTTAAGACCATATAAGCATTTGCTCTAATCATATTTGAAATTAGGCCTGATAAAGACACTTTTGCTGGCCAAAGCACTACTGTACCCTGGCAGCTCGATTCCTGCCCGGGGCATCCCATTCTGTGACTAAAGCAGCCTCTGTTTAAGACCATATAAGCATTTGCTCTAATCATATTTGAAATTAGGCCTGATAAAGACACTTTTGCTGGCCAAAGCACTACTGTACCCTGGCAGCTCGATTCCTGCCCGGGGCATCCCATTCTGTGACTAAAGCAGCCTCTGTTTAAGACCATATAAGCATTTGCTCTAATCATATTTGAAATTAGGCCTGATAAAGACACTTTTGCTGGCCAAAGCACTACTGTACCCTGGCAGCTCGATTCCTGCCCGGGGCATCCCATTCTGTGACTAAAGCAGCCTCTGTTTAAGACCATATAAGCATTTGCTCTAATCATATTTGAAATTAGGCCTGATAAAGACACTTTTGCTGGCCAAAGCACTACTGTACCCTGGCAGCTCGATTCCTGCCCGGGGCATCCCATTCTGTGACTAAAGCAGCCTCTGTTTAAGACCATATAAGCATTTGCTCTAATCATATTTGAAATTAGGCCTGATAAAGACACTTTTGCTGGCCAAAGCACTACTGTACCCTGGCAGCTCGATTCCTGCCCGGGGCATCCCATTCTGTGACTAAAGCAGCCTCTGTTTAAGACCATATAAGCATTTGCTCTAATCATATTTGAAATTAGGCCTGATAAAGACACTTTTGCTGGCCAAAGCACTACTGTACCCTGGCAGCTCGATTCCTGCCCGGGGCATCCCATTCTGTGACTAAAGCAGCCTCTGTTTAAGACCATATAAGCATTTGCTCTAATCATATTTGAAATTAGGCCTGATAAAGACACTTTTGCTGGCCAAAGCACTACTGTACCCTGGCAGCTCGATTCCTGCCCGGGGCATCCCATTCTGTGACTAAAGCAGCCTCTGTTTAAGACCATATAAGCATTTGCTCTAATCATATTTGAAATTAGGCCTGATAAAGACACTTTTGCTGGCCAAAGCACTACTGTACCCTGGCAGCTCGATTCCTGCCCGGGGCATCCCATTCTGTGACTAAAGCAGCCTCTGTTTAAGACCATATAAGCATTTGCTCTAATCATATTTGAAATTAGGCCTGATAAAGACACTTTTGCTGGCCAAAGCACTACTGTACCCTGGCAGCTCGATTCCTGCCCGGGGCATCCCATTCTGTGACTAAAGCAGCCTCTGTTTAAGACCATATAAGCATTTGCTCTAATCATATTTGAAATTAGGCCTGATAAAGACACTTTTGCTGGCCAAAGCACTACTGTACCCTGGCAGCTCGATTCCTGCCCGGGGCATCCCATTCTGTGACTAAAGCAGCCTCTGTTTAAGACCATATAAGCATTTGCTCTAATCATATTTGAAATTAGGCCTGATAAAGACACTTTTGCTGGCCAAAGCACTACTGTACCCTGGCAGCTCGATTCCTGCCCGGGGCATCCCATTCTGTGACTAAAGCAGCCTCTGTTTAAGACCATATAAGCATTTGCTCTAATCATATTTGAAATTAGGCCTGATAAAGACACTTTTGCTGGCCAAAGCACTACTGTACCCTGGCAGCTCGATTCCTGCCCGGGGCATCCCATTCTGTGACTAAAGCAGCCTCTGTTTAAGACCATATAAGCATTTGCTCTAATCATATTTGAAATTAGGCCTGATAAAGACACTTTTGCTGGCCAAAGCACTACTGTACCCTGGCAGCTCGATTCCTGCCCGGGGCATCCCATTCTGTGACTAAAGCAGCCTCTGTTTAAGACCATATAAGCATTTGCTCTAATCATATTTGAAATTAGGCCTGATAAAGACACTTTTGCTGGCCAAAGCACTACTGTACCCTGGCAGCTCGATTCCTGCCCGGGGCATCCCATTCTGTGACTAAAGCAGCCTCTGTTTAAGACCATATAAGCATTTGCTCTAATCATATTTGAAATTAGGCCTGATAAAGACACTTTTGCTGGCCAAAGCACTACTGTACCCTGGCAGCTCGATTCCTGCCCGGGGCATCCCATTCTGTGACTAAAGCAGCCTCTGTTTAAGACCATATAAGCATTTGCTCTAATCATATTTGAAATTAGGCCTGATAAAGACACTTTTGCTGGCCAAAGCACTACTGTACCCTGGCAGCTCGATTCCTGCCCGGGGCATCCCATTCTGTGACTAAAGCAGCCTCTGTTTAAGACCATATAAGCATTTGCTCTAATCATATTTGAAATTAGGCCTGATAAAGACACTTTTGCTGGCCAAAGCACTACTGTACCCTGGCAGCTCGATTCCTGCCCGGGGCATCCCATTCTGTGACTAAAGCAGCCTCTGTTTAAGACCATATAAGCATTTGCTCTAATCATATTTGAAATTAGGCCTGATAAAGACACTTTTGCTGGCCAAAGCACTACTGTACCCTGGCAGCTCGATTCCTGCCCGGGGCATCCCATTCTGTGACTAAAGCAGCCTCTGTTTAAGACCATATAAGCATTTGCTCTAATCATATTTGAAATTAGGCCTGATAAAGACACTTTTGCTGGCCAAAGCACTACTGTACCCTGGCAGCTCGATTCCTGCCCGGGGCATCCCATTCTGTGACTAAAGCAGCCTCTGTTTAAGACCATATAAGCATTTGCTCTAATCATATTTGAAATTAGGCCTGATAAAGACACTTTTGCTGGCCAAAGCACTACTGTACCCTGGCAGCTCGATTCCTGCCCGGGGCATCCCATTCTGTGACTAAAGCAGCCTCTGTTTAAGACCATATAAGCATTTGCTCTAATCATATTTGAAATTAGGCCTGATAAAGACACTTTTGCTGGCCAAAGCACTACTGTACCCTGGCAGCTCGATTCCTGCCCGGGGCATCCCATTCTGTGACTAAAGCAGCCTCTGTTTAAGACCATATAAGCATTTGCTCTAATCATATTTGAAATTAGGCCTGATAAAGACACTTTTGCTGGCCAAAGCACTACTGTACCCTGGCAGCTCGATTCCTGCCCGGGGCATCCCATTCTGTGACTAAAGCAGCCTCTGTTTAAGACCATATAAGCATTTGCTCTAATCATATTTGAAATTAGGCCTGATAAAGACACTTTTGCTGGCCAAAGCACTACTGTACCCTGGCAGCTCGATTCCTGCCCGGGGCATCCCATTCTGTGACTAAAGCAGCCTCTGTTTAAGACCATATAAGCATTTGCTCTAATCATATTTGAAATTAGGCCTGATAAAGACACTTTTGCTGGCCAAAGCACTACTGTACCCTGGCAGCTCGATTCCTGCCCGGGGCATCCCATTCTGTGACTAAAGCAGCCTCTGTTTAAGACCATATAAGCATTTGCTCTAATCATATTTGAAATTAGGCCTGATAAAGACACTTTTGCTGGCCAAAGCACTACTGTACCCTGGCAGCTCGATTCCTGCCCGGGGCATCCCATTCTGTGACTAAAGCAGCCTCTGTTTAAGACCATATAAGCATTTGCTCTAATCATATTTGAAATTAGGCCTGATAAAGACACTTTTGCTGGCCAAAGCACTACTGTACCCTGGCAGCTCGATTCCTGCCCGGGGCATCCCATTCTGTGACTAAAGCAGCCTCTGTTTAAGACCATATAAGCATTTGCTCTAATCATATTTGAAATTAGGCCTGATAAAGACACTTTTGCTGGCCAAAGCACTACTGTACCCTGGCAGCTCGATTCCTGCCCGGGGCATCCCATTCTGTGACTAAAGCAGCCTCTGTTTAAGACCATATAAGCATTTGCTCTAATCATATTTGAAATTAGGCCTGATAAAGACACTTTTGCTGGCCAAAGCACTACTGTACCCTGGCAGCTCGATTCCTGCCCGGGGCATCCCATTCTGTGACTAAAGCAGCCTCTGTTTAAGACCATATAAGCATTTGCTCTAATCATATTTGAAATTAGGCCTGATAAAGACACTTTTGCTGGCCAAAGCACTACTGTACCCTGGCAGCTCGATTCCTGCCCGGGGCATCCCATTCTGTGACTAAAGCAGCCTCTGTTTAAGACCATATAAGCATTTGCTCTAATCATATTTGAAATTAGGCCTGATAAAGACACTTTTGCTGGCCAAAGCACTACTGTACCCTGGCAGCTCGATTCCTGCCCGGGGCATCCCATTCTGTGACTAAAGCAGCCTCTGTTTAAGACCATATAAGCATTTGCTCTAATCATATTTGAAATTAGGCCTGATAAAGACACTTTTGCTGGCCAAAGCACTACTGTACCCTGGCAGCTCGATTCCTGCCCGGGGCATCCCATTCTGTGACTAAAGCAGCCTCTGTTTAAGACCATATAAGCATTTGCTCTAATCATATTTGAAATTAGGCCTGATAAAGACACTTTTGCTGGCCAAAGCACTACTGTACCCTGGCAGCTCGATTCCTGCCCGGGGCATCCCATTCTGTGACTAAAGCAGCCTCTGTTTAAGACCATATAAGCATTTGCTCTAATCATATTTGAAATTAGGCCTGATAAAGACACTTTTGCTGGCCAAAGCACTACTGTACCCTGGCAGCTCGATTCCTGCCCGGGGCATCCCATTCTGTGACTAAAGCAGCCTCTGTTTAAGACCATATAAGCATTTGCTCTAATCATATTTGAAATTAGGCCTGATAAAGACACTTTTGCTGGCCAAAGCACTACTGTACCCTGGCAGCTCGATTCCTGCCCGGGGCATCCCATTCTGTGACTAAAGCAGCCTCTGTTTAAGACCATATAAGCATTTGCTCTAATCATATTTGAAATTAGGCCTGATAAAGACACTTTTGCTGGCCAAAGCACTACTGTACCCTGGCAGCTCGATTCCTGCCCGGGGCATCCCATTCTGTGACTAAAGCAGCCTCTGTTTAAGACCATATAAGCATTTGCTCTAATCATATTTGAAATTAGGCCTGATAAAGACACTTTTGCTGGCCAAAGCACTACTGTACCCTGGCAGCTCGATTCCTGCCCGGGGCATCCCATTCTGTGACTAAAGCAGCCTCTGTTTAAGACCATATAAGCATTTGCTCTAATCATATTTGAAATTAGGCCTGATAAAGACACTTTTGCTGGCCAAAGCACTACTGTACCCTGGCAGCTCGATTCCTGCCCGGGGCATCCCATTCTGTGACTAAAGCAGCCTCTGTTTAAGACCATATAAGCATTTGCTCTAATCATATTTGAAATTAGGCCTGATAAAGACACTTTTGCTGGCCAAAGCACTACTGTACCCTGGCAGCTCGATTCCTGCCCGGGGCATCCCATTCTGTGACTAAAGCAGCCTCTGTTTAAGACCATATAAGCATTTGCTCTAATCATATTTGAAATTAGGCCTGATAAAGACACTTTTGCTGGCCAAAGCACTACTGTACCCTGGCAGCTCGATTCCTGCCCGGGGCATCCCATTCTGTGACTAAAGCAGCCTCTGTTTAAGACCATATAAGCATTTGCTCTAATCATATTTGAAATTAGGCCTGATAAAGACACTTTTGCTGGCCAAAGCACTACTGTACCCTGGCAGCTCGATTCCTGCCCGGGGCATCCCATTCTGTGACTAAAGCAGCCTCTGTTTAAGACCATATAAGCATTTGCTCTAATCATATTTGAAATTAGGCCTGATAAAGACACTTTTGCTGGCCAAAGCACTACTGTACCCTGGCAGCTCGATTCCTGCCCGGGGCATCCCATTCTGTGACTAAAGCAGCCTCTGTTTAAGACCATATAAGCATTTGCTCTAATCATATTTGAAATTAGGCCTGATAAAGACACTTTTGCTGGCCAAAGCACTACTGTACCCTGGCAGCTCGATTCCTGCCCGGGGCATCCCATTCTGTGACTAAAGCAGCCTCTGTTTAAGACCATATAAGCATTTGCTCTAATCATATTTGAAATTAGGCCTGATAAAGACACTTTTGCTGGCCAAAGCACTACTGTACCCTGGCAGCTCGATTCCTGCCCGGGGCATCCCATTCTGTGACTAAAGCAGCCTCTGTTTAAGACCATATAAGCATTTGCTCTAATCATATTTGAAATTAGGCCTGATAAAGACACTTTTGCTGGCCAAAGCACTACTGTACCCTGGCAGCTCGATTCCTGCCCGGGGCATCCCATTCTGTGACTAAAGCAGCCTCTGTTTAAGACCATATAAGCATTTGCTCTAATCATATTTGAAATTAGGCCTGATAAAGACACTTTTGCTGGCCAAAGCACTACTGTACCCTGGCAGCTCGATTCCTGCCCGGGGCATCCCATTCTGTGACTAAAGCAGCCTCTGTTTAAGACCATATAAGCATTTGCTCTTATTATATTTATATTATAAGACACTTTTGCTGGGCATAGGCTTACTGCTGCCTGCCAGGTGCACTTCTGTTGAGGCATCCCATTCTGTAACATAGCATACCCCTCTTTATTTACACTAAGCAGCTCTCTTATTTACACTAAGCAGGCCTGTTGGAGGCTGAGTGTTACTGCTCACTTTTGGTGTGCATTATATTCTGTTTCATATAGACCCACCGCTGCCCGGGGTTTTTTTAAATATCACCTACTACCACGCCAGTTAGACTATGTCGGGCAGACAAGTGCCTGGAAGTGAAAAGAGGAGTGGCAGAGGCCAAGATTCCGCAGGAAGAGCTCGCATCAGACTGGGGGCCAGTAGCAGCAGGAGTCACGCTGAGAGACCTAATCTGCCAGTATCTGCTAGCGGTCGGGTCTCCACCAGTAACGCATCTGCCGTGGTAGATTGGTTGACGCGCTCATCAACAACATCATCACAACTTACGTCTGAGACCCCCAGTCTAGGGTCGGTAGGTTCCTCTGACACAACCCTGAGTTGGCATGCCCCGAGAGCAGTCCCTGTCCTCCCATTGCCTCTGGCCTACGCCGTTCCCTCCCCCAGCGACGTATCCTATGCTTTGGGTTCAGCTCCACTCTTTAGTGAGGAGGACCATCAGATAGAGGACAGTCAGCAGCTACTGCCCAGCCAAGAAATGGAGGTGGCTTCTTTAGCTAGGCAGACAAATAGTGATGTGGACAGTGTCGTGGGTGCTGCGAGCGTTCCAGCTCCTGCGCCAGACACTGTTGACGAATCCACGAACATCAGTGACGTACAGCCACAACCCGGTGATGATGATGATGATGACGATGAAGCCGATCGCACTTGGGAGCCGGGTGATGAAGGGGCTTCATCGTCATCATCAGGAGAAGAGGGGTGCAGGTTGCCCCGGAGTCAGCAGCTGAGGCAGCAAAGTGGTAGCAGTCAGCATGGGGGCACAATTCCAAAGGCTGGAGCCGGCCGGGGCCGGGGCCGGGGTAGAGCACCTGCTGTGCGGCAGTCTACCTTATCGGGAGGTAGTGGAGCAGGGGTTCCTGGAGTTGGCAACAGCAGCAGTGAATCAGTGAGGCCAGGGGGTGGGAAAAGTAGCTACTCGGCAGTGTGGCAGTTTTTCCTGAGGCATCCGCAGGAGGGTAACATGGCCACATGCAAGATATGTAGGCAAAAGGTGAAGCGTGGCCAGGGTCCAAATGTTGGCACCACGGCCCTGCGTCAACATATGATGCGTCACCATAAAACGACCTGGGAGAACCGAGGCTCCCAAGGGGTGGTCCAGTCTGCTTCCTCACCAAGTGAGCTCCCAATTTCTGCCAGCCAAGGCTCCAGCACCTCAGCCGAAGGCAGCTGTGCGTCATACCCATCCTCTGTCGCTCCTGCTCCTCCTCCTCCTCCTCCAAGTCATGCATCCCGCCAGCAATCCATCAGCGAAGCCATGTCCAAGAGACAGCAGTATGCGCCCACTCATCCTACGGCGCAGAAGCTGAATGTGCTCCTGTCCAAGTTGCTGGTGCTGCAGTCGCTCCCTTTTCAGGTGGTGGAATCTGCACCTTTCAGAGAACTGATGGCTTGTGCCGAGCCGAGGTGGAGAGTCCCAAGCCGTCATTTCTTTGCCAAGAAGGCAGTACCAGCGCTGCACACTTTTGTTGAACAGAAGGTGGGCCAGTCCTTGAGCCTGTCGGTGTGTAGCAAAATACATGGCAGCGCCGACATCTGGAGCTGTAACTACGGTCAGGGGCAGTACATGTCGTTTACGGCCCACTGGGTGAATGTGGTCCCTTTGCAGCAGCAACTTGGACAGGTCACGCCGCTTCGGCCTCCGCGCTCTCTGCCCATTGGGCCTGTGACACCGTGCGACTCGGCCTCCTCATCCTCCGCCATCTCCTCACCCTCCACTGTAGGCTCAAGTCTCAGTGCCCCTCCAGTCTACCATGTGTGCAGGGCACGGAGGTGTCACGCAGTGCTTCACATGGTTTGTCTTGGCGAACGGAGTCACACAGGGGAGGAACTGCTTAAATGTATTCATCAGGAAATCCAAACATGGCTTACTCCGAGAAAACTTAAAATGGGAATCATGGTTACCGACAATGGGAAGAACATTTTGTCTGCGCTGCGCCAAGGAAGCCTGACCCATGCCCCCTGCATGGCTCACGTCTTCAATCTGGTTGTCAAGCGGTTTCTGAAGTGTTCCCCCCATCTGCAGGACATCCTAACAACTTCACGGAAACTTTGCATGCACTTCAGCCACTCCTACACTGCCAAACACACCCTTCTTGAGCTACAGCGTCAGAATGGTATCCCCCAACATAGTCTGATTTGCGATGTTTCCACCCGTTGGAATTCCACCCTTCACATGTTGGACCGATTATATGAACAGAGAAAAGCCATCACGGATTTCCTGATGATCCAAGCAGATAGGGGGACTCCCCTGTGTAACTTCAATGTCAACCAGTGGTAGCTCATACGTGACACCTGCCGTTTGCTCAGGCCCTTTGAGGAAGCCACTTTATTTGTCAGTCGGCAGGATTACGGGATGAACGACGTGATTCCACTGCTTCATGTACTGCAGCACATGTTGGAAACCATGGCTGGTCAGGGCACTGGAGACATGGCGTTTACATCTTACGGCCACATGAACCCCCTTGGAGCTGAACTGGAGGAGGAGGAGGAGGAAGAGGAGGAGGAGGAGTTGCCCAGCGAAACACAGTTTAGGCTTGGCGAAATGGCTGGTTTATCTAGTCAGCGGACAGGAGAGGAGGAGCAGGAGCAGCCAGAGGAGCTAGAGGTTTTTGAGGAAGGAGAGACAGAGGACCCGGGCACACCGTGGCAGTATGCAGTGGAGATGGAGACAGGTAGTCCATCCGAGTCACTTGCGCAAATGGCACGAAGCATGCTCACGTGCTTGCGTAGTGACCCCAGAATTGTTTCCATCTGTCGGCGGGATGACTTCTGGCTGTCCACCTTATTGGACCCTCGCTTCCGGCACAAAATGGGGGCATTTTTTAAACCCACCGAGAGGGAGGACAAACTCAACTACTACAAAGACATTCTACGTAGGCAGTTGGCCGATGCCTATCTGCGCCATGGTCCATACTCTCGCAGGTCTGACTCGAGGGGACCTCTGCGCTCACCTTCCACTGCCATGGCCGCTGGGGGGGTTGGCAGCAGCAGCAGCAGAAGCTCCATCAGCAGCAGCAGCCTCAGTCTTCAGTCGCTAATGAGTAGCTTTCTACACCCGCATAGTGAGGCTACTCATGAGCAGCAGGAAGACCTGGAGCAGGACCTGAACCAGCAGGTCATGTCATACTTTGACATGACCATGCCAACACACCTTGAGGATCCGCTGGACTTCTGGGCAGCCAAACTTGATTTGTGGCCGCAACTAGCAGAGTTTGCCCTGGAAAAGCTGTCCTGCCCGGCAAGTAGCGTGCCATCTGAGCGGGTGTTTAGTGCAGCGGGGGCCATAGTTACGGCGAGGAGAACTCGTCTGTCAACTAAAAATGTGGAGAGACTCACCTTTGTCAAAATGAATCAGGGATGGATCAGCCAGGATTTCCACCCACCAATGCCTGATGCATGCGACTAGATTCAGCATGGTGCCACGTTTTACACTTTCCAAATGGTGCAAAACATATTTATGTCTTTAGGCCATTTTTTGGGCTCCTGCTGCTGCTACTGTCAACTCCTGCCAACTCCAGGGTGTGATTCATCCAATTTTTGGGCTCCTGAAGCCAACTCCAGTGTATATTTGGGCTCCTGCTGCTGCTGCTGCCAACTTCTGCCAACTCCAGGGTGTGATTCATCCAATTTTTGGGCTCCTGAAGCCAACTCCAGTGTATATTTGGGCTCCTGCTGCTGCTACTGTCAACTCCTGCCAACTCCAGGGTGTGATTCATCCAATTTTTGGGCTCCTGAAGCCAACTCCAGTGTATATTTGGGCTCCTGCTGCTGCTGCTGCCAACTTCTGCCAACTCCAGGGTGTGATTCATCCAATTTTTGGGCTCCTGAAGCCAACTCCAGTGTATATTTGGGCTCCTGCTGCTGCTGCTGCCAACTTCTGCCAACTCCAGGGTGTGATTCATCCAATTTTTGGGCTCCTGAAGCCAACTCCAGTGTATATTTGGGCTCCTGCTGCTGCTGCTGTCAACTCCTGCCAACTCCAGGGTGTGATTCATCCAATTTTTGGGCTCCTGAAGCCAACTCCAGTGTATATTTGGGCTCCTGCTGCTGCTGCTGCCAACTTCTGCCAACTCCAGGGTGTGATTCATCCAATTTTTGGGCTCCTGAAGCCAACTCCAGTGTATATTTGGGCTCCTGCTGCTGCTGCTGTCAACTCCTGCCAACTCCAGGGTGTGATTCATCCAATTTTTGGGCTCCTGAAGCCAACTCCAGTGTATATTTGGGCTCCTGCTGCTGCTGCTGCCAACTTCTGCCAACTCCAGGGTGTGATTCATCCAATTTTTGGGCTCCTGAAGCCAACTCCAGTGTATATTTGGGCTCCTGCTGCTGCTGCTGCCAACTTCTGCCAACTCCAGGGTGTGATTCATCCAATTTTTGGGCTCCTGAAGCCAACTCCAGTGTATATTTGGGCTCCTGCTGCTGCTGCTGTCAACTCCTGCCAACTCCAGGGTGTGATTCATCCAATTTTTGGGCTCCTGAAGCCAACTCCAGTGTATATTTGGGCTCCTGCTGCTGCTGCTGCCAACTTCTGCCAACTCCAGGGTGTGATTCATCCAATTTTTGGGCTCCTGAAGCCAACTCCAGTGTATATTTGGGCTCCTGCTGCTGCTGCTGTCAACTCCTGCCAACTCCAGGGTGTGATTCATCCAATTTTTGGGCTCCTGAAGCCAACTCCAGTGTATATTTGGGCTCCTGCTGCTGCTGCTGCCAACTTCTGCCAACTCCAGGGTGTGATTCATCCAATTTTTGGGCTCCTGAAGCCAACTCCAGTGTATATTTGGGCTCCTGCTGCTGCTACTGTCAACTCCTGCCAACTCCAGGGTGTGATTCATCCAATTTTTGGGCTCCTGAAGCCAACTCCAGTGTATATTTGGGCTCCTGCTGCTGCTGCTGCCAACTTCTGCCAACTCCAGGGTGTGATTCATCCAATTTTTGGGCTCCTGAAGCCAACTCCAGTGTATATTTGGGCTCCTGCTGCTGCTGCTGTCAACTCCTGCCAACTCCAGGGTGTGATTCATCCAATTTTTGGGCTCCTGAAGCCAACTCCAGTGTATATTTGGGCTCCTGCTGCTGCTGCTGCCAACTTCTGCCAACTCCAGGGTGTGATTCATCCAATTTTTGGGCTCCTGAAGCCAACTCCAGTGTATATTTGGGCTCCTGCTGCTGCTGCTGCCAACTTCTGCCAACTCCAGGGTGTGATTCATCCAATTTTTGGGCTCCTGAAGCCAACTCCAGTGTATATTTGGGCTCCTGCTGCTGCTGCTGTCAACTCCTGCCAACTCCAGGGTGTGATTCATCCAATTTTTGGGCTCCTGAAGCCAACTCCAGTGTATATTTGGGCTCCTGCTGCTGCTGCTGTCAACTCCTGCCAACTCCAGGGTGTGATTCATCCAATTTTTGGGCTCCTGAAGCCAACTCCAGTGTATATTTGGGCTCCTGCTGCTGCTGCTGTCAACTCCTGCCAACTCCAGGGTGTGATTCATCCAATTTTTGGGCTCCTGAAGCCAACTCCAGTGTATATTTGGGCTCCTGCTGCTGCTGCTGCCAACTTCTGCCAACTCCAGGGTGTGATTCATCCAATTTTTGGGCTCCTGAAGCCAACTCCAGTGTATATTTGGGCTCCTTCTGCCCCTCATAGTGATGCCACTTCAACTCTCTGCAATTGTGCCGCTCTGCGATTCTATTAGCGATGCCTCTGATCTGCATGTGATATTTCTTAAAAGTATTATTTAACTAACCCAGCACGCATCCTGTGCGTGTTACAGCAAGGCTGAATGGTTTACAACCCTATTGAGGCTGTAGGAGGCTCAGAAATAGCCGTTTTTAATAGCGATTCGTCGCGAATTTATTCGGGTCGAAACGATTTTTGTCGGAAAATTCGGCGAATCAGTCGAATCGAATTTTTCAAAAGTTCGCTCATCTCTACCCACCACAATCACACATTTATCAAGCCGATCCTGCTTACCGACTGAGATAGCGCCAGATAGCCACTCATTCATCATTATTCCAGCCTCAGCCCACAGCGCCAGCGTCCGACCTTGAACAGCAATGCATTTCAAAGGAACAATCTTTAAATATTCATAATTAATTCATATTAATGTTTTTTTTTTTTTTATAAATGTGAAAAATTCTGTGACCACTTCTGCCATGTTAGATTTTTTTTTTTAAGGTAAAAAAAAAAAAAACTTTGTGCAGAATTGATATTACAGGTCTGATATTAATGTATTCATATTACAAAATGTTATTAAAAACTTGTTTTTTTTGTTTCCCAAAAATATGGTTGTTTGGGGGTTAAAAAACTACTTTTAACCCAACGCCGCCAGAGCTCTGGGGTTTAAACATGCATTTCACAGTGCGAGAATTTTTTGAGCGTGATTTGTTAATGAATATGGTGGGAGCCAGTCGCTATGGCCAGTCGTTATCATGCGCCCCCATACAGCGCGGAACCTGTCAAATAGCGACTCCTCACCCAATATTCAACATTACTGCACACCGACTGAGTCGCTGTCAACAACCGAACAACGGCCAAGCACAGCGACTACTAGCGGGCGCTGTGAAAATACTGCTACAGTCGCTCAACTGTCGCTACCTGCCGCTATTAATGAATCGGCCTCTCCGTGTTGGCACTGGCGCTGATGATAGATGGGACACTACTTGGCGATATCAGAGGAGCTCTGGATTTTTAACTTGATAAATGCACCTTTTACACTGGGACCTGACATTCACCTGACGTTCATCTGGCTCTGTGTGGTCTCAGTGTTTCTTAAATAAACCCCACAGTTTGTGTGTTTACTGCGGCAATGATCCTAAAACCATTACTCAGTGCTTTCACTGATCATATTTTAGTTTGTTTCAAACTGATTTAATATAACTGTAATTAAAGTAATTTCTTGAAAGATTAGCCATTTGAACGCTGTTTTGGACCTTTTTCTGCAACCTCAAATCTTACTAATAGTGTAATTAGTCAGACAAATACATTCATAATTTACGAATATAGTGACCTCTGATAAATGCTATGAAGCTGTCATGTTGAGCTTTAATGGCTCTGTTTTCCTGTCTATGATTTTTAAGCAACGGTCCAGACAAAAGAATAATTTATTATGACATCATACAGACTACTATGTCTAGTGTCCTGTGATGTAATCATCACTGTTAAGAGCCGGCAGAGCCCTTACTGTTTAATTGGAAGCATCTGATGTGAAGCTATACAATATGATCAGATGTAGATTAGTCATTCAGTCCCCTTATTTTCATCTTTAAATAATGACTTGGAATCATGCCGTTTGGACAGGCTAAAAGGTCACCACTTACCACAGTACAGTCAAAAGAAGATGAATACCACAAATCAAATCCCTCTTATGGTGTTATTAGAAAATGACTGTGAGTTGTGCCATTGCAAAGTTCAAACAATCAGTCATTTTAATGTTCTGTTTATATTTTATCTGAGGCCGCTGTCTGAAATGTGCCTTACAAAAATGCTGAATTGATATTTGGGGTCTCTCTTTAAACCGGACCTTCAGCATGTTTTAATGAAAAGCCCAAAACCTTAAAAAACTATTCCTCAGCATCTAAAATTAATACATTTTAAGTTTTTAGTCACTTAGCTATTCTACTTTCCCCCACTGGGCTGCAACTCTGTTCAGGATTCTAGGATACGGGCTCCGCCATCTTGACTCAGAAGCATCACATACTGAGGAGAGGAGAGCCAGATAAATTGCAGGGGGTGGAGTATAGCTGTACAGACAGAGCAGAGCTGGGGTCAGGAAATGGACAGCAATCCCAGAATGCAGAGCGACACAGTCAGAAGACACTTCCTGTTTGCAGGCTGCCTGATGCTCCATGATCCGCCATGTTGGATGTTTAAAGGCTCATTACATGCAGTAGATGCAGGTAGGATTATTTTTAATGTGAGCAATTTGTATATACAGGGTGTGGGAAACATATAAGATAGGCTCTTATTCAGGGTGAAGGTTCGCTTTAAAGTGGACCAACACCCAGGATTTTGACTATCCTGGGTTTTGGTCCACTTCGGCGGGGCACCGCTGTGTGAAACCCCCCAGAAAGCCCCAAAATCTTACCTGTCCCCGCTCCCACGTGACTGGACGGTCCAATCCCCGCCAACGTCCAGGCGGGGATCAGGAACGTCCAAGCGGCTGCCGCCGCCGCCGCCTCCCTCGCGTCACTTTCGGCGCGCGCGCGCCCCCGCCGGCCATTCGCAGACGGCCGGCGCGGGCGCGCGGGCGCGCGCACGCCTACAGGGGCGCGAGGGAGGTGGCGGCGGCCGGCCGCCGTCGAAGATCAGGTAAGCGATTTGGGGTGTCTGGGGGGGTTTCACCCCGCGGGACATCCCGATCTCGGATGTCCCGCGGGGTGGGAGGTGATCGGCCCGGGAATCTTATAGATTTCCGGGCCGATCACCTCTCGGTGTTGGTCCACTTTAAGCACCCTGACCTAGGTTGGTCCTCAAAAGTGGAACAAAAAGCACCCAAAAAGCATAGTGTCAGGAATGCCCGAGATGTCAACTAACCAGTGACATTATCATGTTGTCCTTGTCATTATTTAAATAGACACCCTATAGAAAAGCAGCAATCAGATCACCCGATGCCTGTACCATGTGTATCTCAAGCCTTTACTGTAGTGCTGGGCAGAAGCTGTAGTAGGGGAGGGTTCCTTTCAGTTCTTTTCCTCTAAAACCACACAAAACAGTGGTATAACACCCACTCTGTCCCTTGGAGCTCTCACTGCAAGCAACTATGGTGAGCCATAGTCAAGCACAAGACTCATAAAGCTGCATCATGGCATGTCCTTTCCAGTTTAGCCATGCTCAGAAATCAAAGCAAAGCCAGCAGTTTCACTTGCAATATATAAAGGTATTAACATGTAATAGGAGATTTTGAGATGCTTTGCAATAGCTCTTTTTACATAGTTTCCACAAAGGATACAGTAAGAGTAAGTTAGGGTGTATCTGGACAGGGACTTTAACAAAGGTGTCCTAAGGGTTTTCTTAGAGTTGCAAGTGTTGGTTAAGACACTATTTCAAGGTACATTGTTAAGAATAGGCTTCTGATTTAGTATTTAGCTAGAATAGTGGAAATTTGTATTCAAGTTTAAGGGTTGAGGATTTTTTTTGTCAAATGTCACCCCCCCCCCCCATTTATCACTTACCTCTCTGCCCACAGACCCAATCTCTCGTAGTCCTGCTACCCCTCCCAAAGCTGAGAATGCCACCGCCTGGCCCCCGGTGTGCCATGTCCACCACAAAATACATATCAGTGATGGACTGGCATGTTATACATGCTCTAGTACCATGGGATGAGAAAGCCTTTATCACTAACAGTAGGGTAGTACACTAAGGGCTGGCTGGGATTGTGGTTTTGGCACCGGAACTGGAAACTAGAGATGGGCTAACCCGAACCATAAAGTTTGGGTTTGTTCCAAACTTTGCGAGTTCAATCAGAAGTCCATGTTCGAGTTCAGCACCTGTCTGGAAAAGAAAAAAGCTGATTGATAGACTGCTGTGCAACATATCAACCAGCTGTACCTAAGGTTGCAGCAGCAGGAAGCTGCTGTAACTCACCTGAGCCCCTATCCTCTTCTTGTCAGCACGGCAGTGCTGCAGCATGCAGTGTCAGTGTCAGGAATCACCTACCTGGCCCCCGTTCCAGCGCCGTCTCCAGGCGTCCGGCCACGGCTGCTGGTGTGCGGCGGCCGCGCCGGGCGGCGGCGGATCCGTCGGCGTCGGCTCGAGCAGCGCTCAGCTCGGCCGCGCCCCCCGCTTCCTCGTCCTCTGGACGTGCTCGCGCGCAGGCGCGAGCACGTAGTAGCTATGCCCTCCGGCGGCGCTGTGGTGTGCGCGCCCGCCGGAGGATCAGGAACCTTTGAATTAAAGGGCCAATGAGCCCTAGGAGTTAGGGAGGTGCCTCTCAGCCCTGCAGACCAATCCTGGGTGTTATCCTAAAGTGCACCAATCACCTACACTTCCCCTCCCCTGTCTGTCCCTATAAAAGCAATTCCCCCTCAGTTGGGAATTGCTTGTGATAGCACCTTGTACCTTGCTTTGACTCGTGTTATTCATTGATCTGATCACCGTTGCCGACCCCTGCCTGAACCGACTATTCTGATCTCCGTTGTCGACCTTTGCCTGTTTTGACCATCCTCGATCTTGATTCCTGTCGCCGACCTTTGCCTGTTTTGACCATCCTTGATCTACTCTCCTGTTACCAGCCTCCAGCCTGTCCTTGGACTTCCACCTTACGCTCATATACGGGCTACCCAATTCCACTTCCAGCCGCGGGCTCTCCAGTCCTCTGTACCGTAAGGTTTCATCCTTTGAGCCATAAAGTCCTGGGGGCAACCGATCCCGAGCAGGCGTGTTCTGCGTCTCGGCAAGCGGGGGCTCCTATAGGTGAAGCTGGCTGCGGAGATTGGGGGTTGAAGTCCTTACCAAGAGAGCTGGAGTTGCCCAAGTGGTTAATTGTGGTACCCGGAGCGTGACATTATCACAGGCCACAACATGGATGACCTGGTACAGCAGGTGCAAGCTATGGCCACAGCGATCAACCAGCTCGCTCAAAGGGTGGCCACCCAGGAGTCTCATCAAGTACCGACTTCCTCTGTACCACCTCATTTCTCCGAACCGAAGATTCCTTTGCCTGAAAAATTTTTTGGAGAGTGAGCAAAATTTTCTAACTTCAAGAATTCATGTGAACTATATTTCAAGCTGAGGCCTGTCTCCTCTGGCACTGAGACCCAACGAGTAGGCCTAGTCATTTCACTACTTCAAGGAGACCCGCAGTCCTGGGCCTTTAGTTTGCCGAGTCAAGATATTGCCTTACAATCTGTAACCGCATTTTTCAACGCTATGAGCATCCTATACGCTGACCCTGATTCACAGTCTACAGCAGAGAATAGGCTTCGGGCCTTAAAACAAGGGCGAAATTCGGCTGAAGATTATAGTACTGAATTCCGCCGCTGGGCTATCGAAGCTAGATGGAACGATCCCGCTCTGTGTAGTCAGTTCAGGGTGGCGCTGTCGGAAAGCATCAAGGATGCTTTAGTCAATTAATGCAGGTCTCCATTAAAATAGACCGACGCCTTAGAGAAAGGGCCAGAGAGAGAGTCAGGGCTCCCACGTCTTTCAGGCCAGTCCAAGGTCATAGGTCTCCGGTTCCCCGTGGTGAGAGTACCTCGTCATCTCCCCAGGAAGAACCTATGCAATTAGGGAGAACCCGCTTATCCCAAGAAGAGAAACAGCGTAGGCGATCCGAGGGCTTATGCCTGTATTGCGGGAATGCTGGTCATTTTGCAGGGTCCTGTCCCAACAAGGGGAGACCAGCGGAAAACTTCCGCACCCAGACCAGGTAGAGAGTTCTGATCTGGGTGAGTCAGTTTGCAACTCTCGCCAAAATGAAATGTTAGTGCCCATTGACCTGTTTTGGGGTTCTTCCAAGCAAACAGTTTCCGCCTTTTTCGACAGTGGTGCGGTGGGAAACTTTCTGGACAGGAGTATGATCTCCCTTTTAGGTATCCCTTTAGTTCCTCTTGAAAGATCTCTACAAGTTTTGGCTATCAATGGGAAGGCCATCCAGGGGGGACCCATAAACACCAAGACGCCACCTCTTCGGTTAATTGTTGGCTCTTCCCACTCTGAGTTCTTAGAATTTTCGACTGTCCAGAGACTCCGGTGGTTTTGGGATACCCCTGGTTACAACTCCACAACCCGGTGTTAGATTGGCGGGTTGGAGAGTTGATCAAGTGGAGTGACCATTGTAAAAATCACTGCTTTACTACAGGCCTTAGAAGTGTGCAAGTTTTACCTCGGGGATTACCTCAGCCATACGCAGACTGGGTTGATGTCTTCTCTGAACGTCTTATGACTGCCCTATTGACTTGCTTCCTGGCACGATTCCCCCGAGGGGAAAAATTTATAATCTTACTCTGCCCGAAGAGCAAGCAATGAGGGAGTACATCACCGAAAATTTAAGGAAAGGATTTATTCGCCCCTCTACCTCGCCTGCCGGGGCTGGATTCTTTTTTGTAGAGAAAAAAGATGGCGGCCTGAGACCATGCATTGATTATCGAGCCTTGAATAAGATCACTGTTAAGAACCGATACCCCTTGCCCTTGATCGGGGATCTGTTCAATCAAGTCACAGGGTCCCAAATTTTTTCCAAGTTGGATTTAAGAGGGGCTTACAATCTGATTCGCATCCGACAGGGGGATGAGTGGAAAACCGCATTTAATGTGAAAGACGGCCATTACGAGTACCTGGTCATGCCTTTTGGTCTTTGTAACGCGCCAGCCGTTTTTCAAGATTTTGTTAACGATATATTCAGAGAGTATCTCGGTAGATTTGTGGTCATATACTTAGACGATATTCTCATTTTTTCTAATTCCTTGTTGGAGCACAGACGTCATGTTAAGTTGGTACGACAAAAATTAAGAGAGAACAACTTGTTTGCTAAACTTTCTAAATGCTTGTTTGAAGTCGCCACAGTTCCCTTTTTAGGGTATATTATTACCAACCAGGGTTTAGAGATAGACGCGGGGAAAGTTTCGGCGGTTCAGGATTGGGTTCAACCCAAGACCTTAAAAGAATTGCAGCGTTTTCTAGGTTTTGCTAATTTTTATCGGCGGTTCATCAAAGGCTTCTCTCATGTTGTTGCACCTCTTACCAATCTTACCCGCAAGGGGGCCTTTACTGCCAACTGGTCTCCCTCCGTCTGTGAGGCCTTCCTGACCTTGAAACGGGCCTTCACTTCGGCACCAGTGTTAATTCACCCAGATATTCGTAAGGCCTTCATTGTTGAAGTGGACGCTTCTGAGCTGGGAGTGGGTGCAGTTTTGTCGCAATATTCTGGTAACCCTGAGCGTCTTCATCCATGCGCTTATTTTTCACGTAAATTCAGTACCGCGGAGCAAAATTATGATGTCGGTAATAGGGAACTATTAGCTATTAAACTGGCTTTTGATGAATGGCGACACTGGCTGGAGGGTTCCTTACATCCTATAACTGTGTATACCGATCACAAAAATCTTGAATACATTGGGTCTGCCAAGAGATTGAACTCTCGTCAAGCACGTTGGGCATTATTCTTCTCGCGTTTTAATTTTATTATTACTTTCAAGCCGGGTGTAAAAAATACTAAAGCGGATGCTCTATCTCGCATGTTCGGTGAATGTAAGGATCGGGGTGATACTGGTGACCCGATTCTACCTATGGGTTGTGTGGTCGGGGCATTACTTCCTGATCTCTCTAACACCTTGGCGCCGTTTTAAGACCAGTCTCCTAGTGATGTTCCCTTGGGATGCCAGTTTGTACCGCCACATTTGCGTTCAGATGTAATTCGCGAATTTCACGATGCTAAAACTGCTGGTCATGTGGGTAACCGAAAAACCTTTATGCTTGCCCGTCGCCATGTATGGTGGCCAACCATGAGACGCGATATTACTGCCTTTATCGACGCTTGTGCTGTTTGTGCTCGAAGTAAAGGGGTTCACAAGGCTCCCAGTGGCGGTTTGGTTCCTCTTGAAATCCCTGCTGAACCTTGGACTCATATTTCTATGGATTTTATTGTAGATTTGCCTTTATCACACGGGAATACTGTTATTTGGGTGGTCGTAGATCGTTTCAGTAAGATGGCACACTTCATTCCTTTGGCTAAGCTTCCTTCTGCACCAAAGCTTTCTCGACTATTTACTTCACACATTTTTCGTATTCATGGTATTCCGTCCAATATAGTCTCTGATCGGGGCGTCCAATTTACTTCCCGTTTTTGGAAACATTTCTGTTCGCGGCTGGGTATACAGATCTCTCTTTCGTCTGCCTACCATCCCCAGTCCAATGGGCAGACAGAAAGAACTAATCAAACTTTGGAACAATACTTAAGGTGTTATGTCTCTGATGCCCAAGAGCAATGGGCAGAATTTATTGATTTCGCCGAATTTGCTTACAATAACTACAATTAAATACAGTGAGAGTACCAAGATATCGCCTTTTTTTTGTAACTTAGGGAAAAATCCTAGAGCTTCTTCCCTTTCAGGGTCGCCTTCCAACTTGCCGGCGTTGGAGGAGTGGCTTCAAGAACGGAAGAATATCTGGACACATGTTCAGGAAATTCTTAAAACCACTAGTTTAAGATATAAGAAATTTGCTGATCGCCGTAGATCACGGGAACCTACTCTTCAAGTGGGCGATCTAGTTTGGGTCTCCACTAAAAATATTGCGCTCCGTCAACCTTCTAGCAAATTGGGTCCAAAATTCATTGGCCCTTTTCCTATAATCAAGAAGTTGAATAATGTGTCGTTTAAAGTTCAACTACCGCTGACTATGAAAATACCTAACTCTTTCCATGTTTCGTTGTTAAAACCAGCTAAGAACACTCCTCTTGCTGGTCCTTCGCCGATTCTCATTGATAATGAGCCCGAGTATGAAGTGAATAAGATCTTGGATTCACGTAAGGTGCGTAATTCTTTACAGTATTTGGTGGACTGGGTTGGCTATGGTCCAGAGAAAAGGTGCTGGGTGGCAGCAAGAGATGTTCATGCCAAAGCTCTTGTAAGGAGGTTCCATCGGGACAATCCAGGGAAGCCGGATAAGGGTCTGGAGGCCCCTCATGAAGGGGGGGGTAGTGTCAGGAATCACCTACCTGGCCCCCGTTCCAGCGCCGTCTCCAGGCGTCCGGCCGCGGCTGTTGGTGTGCGCCGGGCGGCGGCGGATCCGGCGGCGTCGGCTCGAGCAGCGCTCAGCTCGGCCGCGCCCCCCGCTTCCTCGTCCTCTGGACGTGCTCGCGCGCAGGCGCGAGCACGTAGTAGCTATGCCCTCCGGCGGCGCTGTGGTGTGCGCGCCTGCCGGAGGATCAGGAACCTTTGAATTAAAGGGCCAATGAGCCCTAGGAGTTAGGGAGGTGCCTCTCAGCCCTGCAGACCAATCCTGGGTGTTATCCTAAAGTGCACCAATCACCTACACTTCCCCTCCCCTGTCTGTCCCTATAAAAGCAATTCCCCCTCAGTTGGGAATTGCCTGTGATAGCGCCTTGTACCTTGCTTTGACTCGTGTTATTCATTGATCTGATCACCGTTGCCGACCCCTGCCTGAACCGACTATTCTGATCTCCGTTGCTGACCTCTGCCAGTTTTGACCATCCTCGATCTTGATTCCTGTTGCCGACCTCTGCCAGTTTTGACCATCCTCGATCTTGATTCCTGTTGCCGACCTTTGCCTGTTTTGACCATCCTCGATCTTGATTCCTGTCGCCGACCTTTGCCTGTTTTGACCATCCTTGATCTACTCTCCTGTTACCAACCTCCAGCCTGTCCTTGGACTTCCACCTTACGCTCATATACGGGCTACCCAATTCCACTTCCAGCCGCGGGCTCTCCAGTCCTCTGTACCGTAAGGTTTCATCCTTTGAGCCATAAAGTCCTGGGGGCAACCGATCCCGAGCAGGCGTGTTCTGCGTCTCGGCAAGCAGGGGCTCCTATAGGTGAAGCTGGCTGCGGAGATTGGGGGTTGAAGTCCTTACCAAGAGAGCTGGAGTTGCCCAAGTGGTTAATTGTGGTACCCGGAGCGTGACAGGCAGCAGCAGCGTTTTAAACTGGCTCCAGCCGGGACCACAAAAAGATGGCTGCTGGTTCCCATGAGTAAGGACACTCCTAGTACTGGCACTAGAAGTGTCCTCACTTTTGGGAGCCAGCAGCCACCTTTCTGTATCCCCAGGTGCGGTCAGGTCGAAGAGCGGCCGCCAGGCAGAGAGTCGGGGCTTAGGTGAGTTTAAGCAGCGCTTCTGCTGCACACTCTGCACTTCTTTATATTTAATGGTATAGCTTTCAGATTCTTAAACCTTTAAACTTTTCATTGCTGCATTCTTGCCGGCTTTTAAATTGAATGGTGCGACTCACAGATACTTGGACTTTTAACCATTTCATTGCCTCCTTTTTATCTTGCTTTTAAATTAAATTGTATGGCACAAAAGTGAATGAGGTACAAATTCTAATACAGTCATTTAAAGAAACAGGTTACATGCAAAATAATTAACCTGTGAAGTAGAATATGTTCATAAGGCTAATGGAAGATAAGAACTATATGAAATAACCTAATATAAATAAATAAATAGACTAACTAACAAATACACTAGAAATACTTATACTGGAGGTAAGAAAAGATATACAGTAAATCCTAAATAAAATAAATCAACTAGTTATAGGAAATTACTAGTTATAGATAACATATAATTAGATAAATTAATGTTAGTATCTTAGTTACCAGTGCACAAGGATACATCCATCCTATAGTTTAATCCACATAGCTATCCTAGTAATAAGGCTCCTGTGTAGATCTCCCCCTCCTGGGACCCATTTTTCCTGATCAATAATTTATGCAGTACTTCCGGGAAGGATGGAAAATTTGCATGGGGGGAGGGGGGATACTTTATAAGTATACGTACCCACCCCCACCCCTTTTTTAATCTATGTTGTTTTGATGAATAGTAATACAGTGTTTGCCAACATTAGTGGCTTTAAAAAAAGATTCTAATCGAGATATCTTAAAATGTTCTTGTTGTGCATCCCGAGTACTGTACTAATCATTCATTGCATGAAATTAGATATATCAAGAATAAAACAATCTTGAACTTTTTTTTGTATTTGCTGCAAACATTTTGAGTTAATGGCTTGCAGAAGGAGTTTGTGATTTGCAGCTGGGTTTGAAATTTTCCCCATGCATTTTTGTGGGTGTATCTGCATGCCTTTGTGAGTTTTTCATTTTTAAAATAAATGCTGTGCAGTCCCCCCTCCCAAGGCTACCAGCTGGCACACCAGTCATAGGGTCTGGAGACCAGGACATCAGCCCCTATACTCAAACCGTTTTAGGAGGCACTTCTGTGGGCCGGACTATATCCGGGGGCCATACATGAGGGCTGTTTAAATATACTTTGTGCACGTCTTTACCGCTCGACAAAAGATCCTTTGGTCCAGAATGCGTCGCTATGTTTTTGGGATGCCCTCATTCATGGAACCATGCTTTTAATGATTACCTAATAAAGTTACGTTTTAATAGTGCTGTGGATGGTCTGGCTGGCTTTTCCTCTATCATTTGTTGGAAGGACAGGCACCAAAGTGCCTCCTGCCTCAGTCCCAGCTGCTACTACATTGACCAGATGGGCAAATACATTGGGAGATGTAACGTCCCTGCTCATACTTACTTGTCTCCTTGTCACTGGTGATGTGGACAGTGGAACTAATAGTGCCCAGTACTTATTTTCTCCACAACCTGTTGGTGCAGGGCAGGTAGGGAAAGACCTGCACCAACAGGTTGTGGAGAAAATAAGGTGTTTTTGAAGCAAATGCCTAAGCATCTATTTGTTTCTGATTGTAATTTGATAATCCAGTGCTGATTGCCCATCCTATATTTACACACCCTCATCCTAAACCCTAGGTCTGCAACTGGGGCAGATGGATGGCCCATGGTATGCCAGCTAGGAATGTCATCATAGAGCAATAGTGACTCATGGGACGGCTGGGACGGCCTTGTTGATTTTATGGGGGGTGAGGTGGAGGGCTCTGCACTTTCGGCAGAAATGGAGTGTTTGGAAGACAATCCCATGGAACTGGTACCAATGCGTGCCAGATAATCTTTGAATGCCTCAACTTGTTCTGGCCTCACTATTCTGTCAGTGGTACTGGGGTCTACAAAAAGACACTGCAATCCCTGGCGCCTGATTGCACCAGAGGAAGGAGAATCAGACACAGATGAAACACATCCTGCCCCTTAAGCACCAGCTCCATCACTACCAGCAGTGGCAGCAGCACCACAGCCATGTCCCTGTCCCTTGCTGCTTTCTGTAGTGTTGGACACAGTGTAACGACCGCCTGTCCCTGGAAAAACAATGAAATGAAATGAAATAAATGAAATAAAGATCAAATGTGGTATACAATTCTCACTAAAATGTATGATGTAGATCTAATGTGGTATACAATTCCCAATGACTGAAGAATGTAGATCAAATGTGATATACAATTCCTCCTGATAGTACAATATAGATCAAATGTGTTATACAATTACCACTAACTGAAGAATGTGCATCAAATGTGGTGTACAATTCCCCCATGATTGTACAATATAGATCAAATGTGGTATACAATTCCCACTAACTGAATAATGTAGATAAACAAATATCCAACTCCCAATAAACTGTAGGATGGCAATCAAATGTGGTATACAATTACCACTAAACTGTAGGATGTAGATCAAATGACGATGCTGAAGTTGGTGTCTTATTCGTCCCGTTTCTTATTCGGGCAGAAGTTGGTTTCTTATTCAGTACATTCTTATTCGTAAGAAAATTGTTTTGTCTATATCGTGTCTTCTCTGAGTAATATGACATTATAAGTGGTTTTCGGTATCAATAGGGGCAAAGAGGAATATGAATTAAAGGGTTAAATTACTTTGGGTCACTTATGTTGTTCTGCCCTTAAAACTGGCATCAAACTGGGCACAAAGCTCTATTTTCAGTTTAAACAGCTGTTTTTGGTAACTGATGCCACAGTGCTAACTCAAAGAGGGCTGCACCACATACAGTTGATTTCAGCCTGGCACAAAGTGATTCTGGTCGTAAAACTGGCATTAAACTTGGCACAGCCATCTATTCAATAGTGAGAATAAGTAACAGTTGTTTCTAAGGGGTGTGGTAATATGTATGGAAAAGTGATAAATGGTGTGTATTTTCCCCTGCTATGCTGTATCACGCACGATCCATGCTGGGTTTTCAGGACCCAGTTCACATTTCCCTGTCCTCTACAGGTTTGTTCCCTGATCTCAGGCCTTGCACAGGTGATGAGGCTGATTGCAGGGGAAGCCTAAATAAAAGGAGCCGCTGAGCCTGTCAGTTTGCTGTTGACCAGCCTGGAGGAAGGAGCCCAGGCTGTACTGCTCAGTGGTGAATGAGAGACTGGATTTAACCCAAAGGACTTGGCTTCTGCGACCCCAAAACTTGGACTTTGTGTGGATGAGCAGCATGGGCATGTATGCCCTGTAAAGCGGAACCTGGAAACTTGCAGCTTGCTGGAGTATCAAACCTTGGACTTTCATTGAGTTGGTGAAGTAACCACTTGATTTATTGAATTGCATGCTGCAACCTTTGAAGTAAGAGACATTTTGGTTTCAATAAAACTGGTCTTTAATTTTGAAGAAATGTTGTCCGTGTCACTGCCGTTCGCCCCAATCGCTCACAGGGGTTAAAGGGCTTTGGGCCATTGATATTACAGCGCCAACTCACAGAGGGTGACCCCCTGCACCACTTACATTTATGTTCAGCCTTGCCCAAAGTGTCTCTGCCCTTAAAACTGGCATCAAACTGTGCACAAAGCTCTGTTTTCACAGATTTGAATAGGTAACGGCTGTTTTAAGGGGTTAATGGCTTTGGGCCACTGATGTCACAGTGCAAACACACAGAAGGTAACCCCCTGCATGGCATACAGTTGAGTTCATTCTGGCCCAAAGTGTTTGATGGCCATAAAACTGACTTAACTTGACTGTATGCGCTGCATGGGGTCACCCTCTGTCAGTTGGCGCTGTGTCATCAGTGCTCCAAAGCCATTTAACCCCCTATGAAAACACTTGCTACTTATTCTCTCCATTGAAAAGAGCCAGTGTGCCCACTTTTGTGCAAGTTTTATGGTCAGAACAACTACAGGCAAGAAGCCTGCACTCCCTTCAGTATTCTCCTTTAGATTAAGCTGTTTAACTTTGCTTGAACTTTTCACACCTTAACCTCATTCAAGAACATACAGAAAAGATAATCCTCACAGTGTTCTCTCCATCACACATCGTGATGTGCACAAAGGTTGTAAGCTATTTACATTTCAATAACAGGCTCATAGCTGTTTTACAATGTATCACAGCCGAATACAATAGAAACAATTACGAGACAATACATCAACAGCTCTTTGGTTGTAACAATGTTACACAATGTGACTCACATCAGGGAGCTGGCAGGCTTTTCACAATGACTGCATCTCAATATTTTAAACTTCCATCCCAATATTTGACACTGTGAGATATGTCTGCAGTACCATAACATGCTACCTGCATTGGACATTGTGGCCCTCTTAGACTGTAGACAACCCTGGTTTAATATGAACATTGCAGGACACAGAGTTCCTGAGTTGCTGAATGGCAGCAGAAGGAAACCAAAACCAAGTATGACTTTCTGTTAGACTGTATAAATTGGCCCTTCGGGAACTCAAAACCACCCTTTCATCAGCTGGAACACCAGGAACATCTCTGATTGATAATATTGGCACCGTCCTGGAATCTAAAACACCTATGTAACACCTTCAACTCTCAACTTCAAGCACCGCCACCTTCTATCTCCTCCCTCCTCATGATGCCATGGTGCATGTGGGGGCTCTTTTGCAATCAGCATTCTATGAGCAGTATCGAATGCTGAAATGCATCCCAAAGGTAACTGAATAAATAAACCCACCTCCTTCCCTTGTGGTATAATCAAATAAGGTCTGATTCAACACGAATGCAAATATATATTCTTATGATACGCATATATATATATATATATATATATATATATATATATATATATATTTGCATTCGGCTTCAATTTGAATGTAGGTGCTATTCAGCAGTGCAGATGAATCCATCCCACATGTACAAAAAGCATGTGGATATCTGCAGGCATCGCATGTGAAAAGGCATGGGAAGTGTACAAGGGCTTTTGAGCTGTGTGAACATGTCCAAGCAGTGATGCCTATGGATAGTATAGGGCCAATTCAACACCATGTGAATATATATTCTTATGAAAAAGGCAGATCTGTGCAAATATATACATGCAGGGGTGTCCATGGATACATATCTGTTTACATGAGAAAGCATTGCTTTTCCTTTCATGTTATGTTTATGTTAGTTGTTTATGTGTAATGTTTATTCTTATTTGTTTCACAACAATTAAATTATTTTTAGATGACACCCAAGTGTTCTGAGCAAGGGTATACTCCACTATTACTTGATATTAAACTGCAATGACACCCAAGTGTTCTGAGCAAGGGTATACTCCACTATTACTTTATAATCCACTGCAATGACACCCAAGTGTTCTGAGCAAGAGTATACCCCTTGTCTTCTTTCGGGTTTAGGCCGAACGTCGAATGTTCACACGGATTTAATTTTAAACTTTGTGAGTTGGGTCTGCTCAACCCTACTTGTTAAGGTGCTTGCCATCCCAAAAAGGGGTGCCCTAGGAGATGGTATTCAGCAGACCCAAAGTTTTGACTTTGGTCCCGTTAAGGCATAAACCAAAAAAGACATTGCCCATGGATTTACCTGAGAGTACCTCAAAACATCAAACAAATGTGTATTAGGCACCTGTCTTTTGTGTCTTGTGTCAAAACCCATGCAAATTACAGTTAATGCCAAGTTATTTCATTGCAACACTATTCAGACACCCAGATATTGTATCTTCAAATAGTAAATGTTGATCGTTTAGCTTGACCAGAGAATAGCTGGCTTTAATAAGGGTCTACCTAAATCTGTCACACCATAGTTTTAGGAGTTAATAGTATCTTCTCAATATCACAATGTAATTCATGATCAAATGACTGACAGTTTTCTGGGTGGGCAGGAAGCCTTCTCAGTTAGCATTCCAACAACAGACTGCTATGTTCTATCGATACATGTGATGCCCTCCTACAATACAGGTTCCTGGGAGAAGGCCACCAATGTACTTGGAACTAAGATCAATTGGCAGAGAAAGCTGCCATACTGCGGGAGATAGCGATAATTATCAGAAAAAGAGGTGGCATGAAATCCCAAACCTTTTTAATAACACAGCGAAGTAGAATCAGTTTGGATTATTTTGTAATAATGGAATTTAAAGATGGGGTAGGCAAATAATTCAGCTCCATCCCAGAAACTCATCCATTCTGGGTCACTGAGACACAGACAGCACTTATTAAGCCTTGTCAAAATCCAAAAGATTGGCCAGCACTGAGGTACAGCCCAGAATGAAAACTCATAAAACATTTTTAACATAAAGACATATATGTGGCAAGATACCATTTAGCGACCTTAGTCAAACAAAATTTAAGATACATGTCTAAGGGTGCTACACATCTGAAATGCGTCATTACATTTTTTGAACTAAAACCCATTGCCTGGGCAGCAAAAAAAAAAATGTGTAATGCAGACTTAAAGTGTACCTACAGTATAACCAAAATGGAAGTTTATGTTGTTCTATACCCAGCCATGTGCCCAAAAACAGCCTGTGTTTCTTTTTTTAATTTGCCTTTGTCTAGTATTTATAAAAACACTAACAGGAAGCAGTATGGTGTTGAATGGCATGCCATATGCTAATGCATTCAGTTCAAAGGTAAACTGCCACATAATGGCAGTTATTATAACTGATAAGGCTGACCCCAATGCTAAGCTGTGTTTAACCAAATGTATCTCTGGAAAGCACCAGGAAGCAATATGGCCTACCTTTTCGAACAGCAGACTGAATTTACGTTTTTAGGAATATTTGGCAAAGGCTTTAGTAAAAAGGTAACACAGGCTGTTTTGGGGCACTGAGCTGGGGATAGAAAGTGAAAACATAAACTTCCTTTCTATGTCTAGGATCCCTTTAACAGCCATGCCGACCATTGGGTTTCACTTTCGCTTTCTAGCTTTGTACATCTGTTGTTTTTCCCCTAGATTTCCCCTCCATCCTCTCCTTCCCATTGCCATTGACAACTAATGGTTTCCAATGTCATTTTCTGCCTGAGGCTTCTCAATGTCTCCACTCTAGCCGTCAGCTTTGGCACTTTCCCTCCCTTTCAGTGCGATCGCTAGCTGTTGCCAAGAATACATGTTGCAGAGGCTGACAGTTTCATTTTACAATAAGCATCAGTATAATCAGGACTAATTGAAAATAGCCCTTATTATGTGCATTTAAAGATGTGGGGTTTTTGTTGCAGAGTGTTGAGTGCCAGATAGACTTTTGTGGTGTAACAGGAACTGGCTTTATTGCAACATGAGTGTAGTAAGAGAAGGTCACCTTACATGGTGGATAATATAGACAGGATAAAGAAGTACTAGAAATCACCTCAATGTACAGGAAACACAACATGCATTAGAGAATGTACAACAGAGACTGCACATAGATATGTAACAGCACCATCTACTGTCATCAGTTTATATTGCCTTAACTAGGATCTGGGCATTAGCCATAAGTCAAATGTAGCTAGACATGTAGCACAGGTACATTCTATGGATAGTGTCAGGCCCTGTTGGACACCTGCCTTCTAGGTAAGCCCACATCCCCCAATCTCCGCTGCTAGCTTCACCTTTAGTCACACGCACGTTTGCCGGGGCGCTTTACATGCCTCGCCAGACACTGTTGCCCCCAGGACTTAGTAGCACAAAGGATGTGAGCTTACAGGCGGGTGAACCAAAGGCCAGACTGGGTGATGTCGGCTAAGCTGGGGTCATACAAGGGAAGTCTGTCCTTAGCTATCACATCACCAAGGGAGAGGCAATAGAGGAGTCGAGGTCAAGCCAAAGGTCAATTCGGGAGGTCACTTGTACGTGGCACAAGGGATGAGACAGGAGCATGGTCAGGGTACAAGCGAGAGTCGGTCCAGGTGGCAATCACGGGATGGTCAAACAACACGAGATCGGCAACGGGATCAAACAGGAATTCTTAGGATCAAGAGCGCACCCAGCTAAACGCTATCACGGGCAGCGATAGTCTGAGGGGAGAAAACCTTTATATGGCTGAACCTAATGGGTTTGGACAAGGGGGTGTGTCTGATTGGTGCACTTTTGGGATGATTGCCCCTATTTAAACTCTAAAGGGCATTCTGCCCAGAACAAACTCTGGGCTCATTGGCTCTTTGAATCAGCGCACACAGTGTGGCCACCAGAGGGCATAAGATAGACACGTGCAAGCACATTCAGAGAAGCAAGGGATGCTACGGTGAAGGGAGGAGGCGGCCGTGCTCAGCGCCAAGCGAGCCTATGCTGCTCGAGCCGCCACTTGGTGCGGCCGCCGGGCAGCAAGAGCCCCTGCCAGCCACCCGGAGACAGCGCGGGACCAAACCCGACAGATAGTAGCTCTCCTACAGTTATGTTGGGAGTAAGTGGAGGTGATTTGCAATCACGGCTTTTAGTAAAGGAGACTTTACATTTGGGCACATATCTGGTTCTTTGCACAAGTTCTGGTTCTTTGCACTGATCTAGGGAATATTATATGACAGCAAACAACTAAATAGATGGACAAAATAATTTACACTGCTTTTTTACAAGTAGGTTTTATTAAAATTGTATATTTAGCCATACATTCTGCTCTGGTTGGCTACACTCTCAGCCATTGAGAGCCTGCAACCACTGGGCTTTCTGCACTGAGATTGTCTCTTGCGTCTGGTGGCACCTTCTATTCCTGGTGTTTTTATTGTTGTTTTGGTGTTACCATGGATGCTTCCTCCAGTTCAGGGTTTCTGCATACCCTTGTCTCACTTGTACACAAGATGTGTGGCCCCAGCTGCCACCGGAGAAAACCTCAGGCACCACCGAATCAAATAGCTTAAATCAAAAAAGTATCATAAATGAATCAATATTTATTAATATTTTACAAATACACCATCACATATATATTAAAAACAAAATCCAATAGCAGGGACAAAACAACCATCCCTCCTCCCCTTTTGAATAAATCCCTATCACAAAGCATATATTATACATAAGTATAAAGTAACTGGTGCAATATTAAAGTGCTGAGTGCTGACCTGTAAAGTGCTACAGTGCTACAATACAACAATCAAAAAATATATTATCCCATATAAAGAGAACAAACAGCCAGCCAAATTGCCCCAAGGAAAATTATTTGTGAATAAGTACAAGATATCACCAGATTGAAGGGTTGGAGGGGTCCCTGCTAAACCCTGGCGTCCTGATCCCCCACGCATTCCGTGAGACAAGCTCACTTTTTCAAAAGTGCCAGAGGTGTTTTTAATATATATGTGATGGTGTATTTGTAAACCATTAATAATATTAATTCATTTATGATACTTTTTTGAATTAAGTTATTTGATTCGGTGGTGCCTGAGGTTTTCTCCGGTGGCAGCTGGGGCCACACATCTTGTGTGTTTGGATATACTTTATTGGAGGCTCCTTTAAGGCACACCTTAAAAAATATAGTGGGGGTGGTGCATTGAAACCTTAAAACTTTAACTTGTCTCACTTGTACATATGTTTGTGTGCCTGTGGAGTAGAAGCATTGCCTGCCCGGGGGGAGCTGGCGTCACCCTGGGATACCTTCTTCTGACACTTCCGGGTCCTGAGAGTCATATGTCATTGCAGTGTGGGTCTCGTACCCGACCTCTGTTCCCTTTCCATTGGTCAACAGAGAAAACCTGTTGGGCCAGGTTGGATCTGGCTGTGAGGCCCTCTGTTTCTTCTGATTGGACAGTGGGAGTGTCCAAATAAATGAATAAATAGTATGCAATTTACTGATCCTTGACAAATGGCGGTTTATTAGGTGGGTACCTATCCTAGTTATAGATGTTTATGGTTGTTAATCAAAAATACATTTGGACCTGCCTATATTTTGTATATGCCTGAATTGTATGGCTAAATGTTGATTGGTAATTATTGGAATCATGATTTGCATAATGTTCTATACTGATTTTAGAATGGCTGTTTAAAATGCGTTGTTATCCAATTCCTATACACATATATTCTATGTATATATTTATATATTGTGTGTTATCAGTGTATGGTATATGACTAAGCATGTGGTCCACCTCTGACTTTTAATTCTGTTTATGCATCTGCTGTGCTGCTTTTATGGATACATTTAATAAACTGGACGTTAATGGAACAGTGTAGACTACTCCGATTACTGTCATCTGCATTGTACCTCACTTTAACAGCTCATTTACAGCCTATGGCTTTTCTTCCAGGTAGTAGTTATGTAAGCATCCTTGTTTTGGTGGCATGCATGAATTTTATCTCTTCCTTTGCAGCTTTTATCCATTTACTGGCTTCCCCTTCTGAAAACTGAGATAGGTTTTCCGAAGTTGCAGGTTCATTAGTAATGATGGTACTTGCCTTGTATGAGAGACGTACAGGTGGTTTACCTTTGTTTTCTCTTGTTAAGCTTCTGTTTATGAGCTTGCTTGTGTCTGCTCTGTGTCGGTAGGTTCTGCACTCACTTCAACCATTTGTTCTTAGTTTACAGATGATAACTGATCAGTGTCATTTTTTTCTTTTGTTCTCACTTCCTCTTTTGTAACCACATTGTCTCTCAGATCTGCAAAAGTTAAGCTGTTGCTAATCGTAACCTTGTCTGCTTTGGGATTTAAGATTCTGTAACCCTTCACATTGTAACTGTAGCCAACAAAGATTCATTCCAATGCTCTGCTTTGCATCCAAAAAAATCTTAGGTGTTTTACACTTTGCTTCTCATTGTGTCACGGTGCCATATTGAGTATTCTCCACTGTTCTAGAAAAGATTCTGTTCTGCAAATACATGTCTGTCATTGCTGCCTCACTCCAGTATTTGTTGTGTTAGTCTAGAGTCTGTCAGCATACATCTCATCATTTCAGCCAGTGTTCTGTTATTCCTTAAAGCGGACCTTCAGCATCATTTAATGAAAAGCCCAAACCTTTAAAAAAAGATATTCCTCAGCATCTAAAATTAACATATTTACTGTTTTTAATCACTTACATTTTATTCTTTCACCCACTGGCCTGCAACTCTTTTCAGGATTCTAGGATATGGGTGCTACCATCTTGGCTCAGTAGCATCACATACTGAGGAGAGGAGAGGGGTCAAAAGTCCAGGGGGGGGGGCGTGTTATAGCTGTCTATACACCATCTTGGGTGGCACAGAAAATGCAGTAGATGCAGGTAGGATGGTTTTTAATGTGGGCAATCTGTATGTACAGCATGGGGGAAACATACAAGATATGCTCTTATTCAGGGTTAAGGTCCAGTTTAAGTCACTTTCAACTGTTATGACACTGGTTGCTCCCGAGTCAATGCACAAGCCTTGAAATCTATGGTTGCCTGTCATTTTAAATATGGCATTCCAGTTCCCTTCACATCAAAAATTGTGGCTTTGATACTCTGTTTTGTGTAAGAGGGATGCTGTCTCATTTGCTCTGCTTTCCATATAGTAGTCTCTCTTTATGTATCCCTGTTTGTGGCATCTAAAGCACGTCATGGATTTCTTTTTGTGTAACCGTTTGTCTAAAGCTTCAAGAGTGGTTCTGGTGTTGGTTTCCTCTTTTTACGCTGATACTCATCTATGATTCTGGTTTTTACAAATGCTGGTGTCAGGTCTGTCTTAGACCTAGTCTCCAGCGCATTGATCAGTGCAGTGTATGTATCGGGTAAGCTGCTCAACAACATGGCTGTGTATAATATTATCACCATCTGAGTTGTGCAATCACTTCCAGTATGGCATTTATATGCTCCTGCATGTCCTTTTTGAAAAGTTTTATTAGCAGAAACAACTTGCTGTTTAAACTGGATCTCTCATGCAGTCCTTTCAGTACATCCCTCATCCCTCTCACTGTATTCTCACTGTGTATATGCTGATCATCCTCTTCTAGCTTATGGTGGCCCGTGTCTGCCTGTTTTACCTTTTCCATTCCTGATTATTGTCCTGTGGTCTTTCTGTACTGATAACCTACCACACGTCATCTCTGGATAATAGCATTTGCACTTCCTGATAATTGCTATTGTTCACTTGGCCACTTAGAGTTTAAGCTCTGAGCTGCTGGCTATTCTCCCTCCTTTATATATAAGTAAAGTCTTACTTGTATACAGGAGATGTCTCAGGAAAGCTTCTTAAGGGTCGATTTTTCATGGTCAGAGCTCCAAAAACCCCAAACCAAGTGCAAACAATTCTGTATGTCCCTAGAGGCATGAAACATGGCTTCGTGCTTGTGCATGGTGCACATACAGAGCACACCAAATTTAATGTGCCCGGCGAGTGTAAAACTCCTCTTTTAATGCCATCCGCCTAAATTTCTGCTGTTTTGAAGTGCAAATGGCCCTGGCCCATGCTCATTTGGCCCGCTAAGCCCTTAATTGGTCCTGATGTGCCCCTGTGTTTCTCCCCTTTTCTTTACTTTTTCTCCATAACAATTTGATCTCTCCAGCTTCTGTGTTTTCTCTGAAGCTCTATTCACCATTTCGGAGTGTAGTCTCTGGAGAACCTGTATTTTTTGGGGGTGTCTTTTTGGGAATATAATCTGATTTAAGTTAACCCTTAGCGTTTTTTTTTTGCCCAAAGTTTTGTCCTAGGTGTTCCCTTTTACCCTTCTTTCCCCTGTCTGGTTTGCATATTAATGCGTAGTAATGTCCTGAGGAAGTGACGTGTGACGTCACGGAACGCGTCGACTGAGAGTCGAGGGGGGGTTTGAGACACTGGCTCCGGCTGTCTGCTCACAGTAAGATTTGCACTGTTTATTGTTTTTGTTCTTGGTCACTTTGGTTGGTTCTCTCTTTGCAAAAATTATTTAGAAGTTTAATTCATGCACTATGCACTAAGCACTTTAACATTGTATATATCATTATTTGTTCTATATTGGTTATTAGAATCAAGGTAATAGGTAATTAAGGTTTACACGGTTATAATTTCTAGAGTAATGTTAGGTAGGGCACAGGTATAGCCGGTTTTACTAGTATAATTCATTACTGGGCTACATATGACTAATAATATTATTTAATTGTGTGACCACATATGTGGCTTGTTCCCAGTATACAGTAACTTAATTATTCATAGTCTCCAAACTTCCTTCCCCCTCTCCTCCCTCCTTCCTACAGATTAGTGTTGTTATATGTTTTTTAATGAGATTTTTTAAAATGTCTAAAATAAATGTGGAGATGTAAATAGTATAGTATATATTCAATAAAGATTTTCACTTTTGTATAATATTCAGTGGTGCTAATTTTTGCTCTGGGCAGTGTGGCATATCTGGGGTTGTGGGACCCCAGTCTTTGTTAGGATTGTTTATAATTGTGCACACACTAGCCTTTGAGCCAGCACACCATTACTGACATACTTACCATAGATGGTGCAGCCCTCATATATATTTCCTCATTAATGCGTAGTAATTTAACTATTATTTTTGGGGATTTTTTGCAAAACTTTGGGGCCCAAAATCCAAATTTTTTTTTGGTTTTGCCTTTATTTTTGTGATTTTTGAAAACTTTTTGTAACAATTTTTTTCTACCCATGTAGCTGACGCTTTCATTGTAAAAAAACATTCCAGATGCTGCCGACATGTGTTTTTCAAAATGAAATAAGCCTGTTACTCATTGGAATTGGCAGTTTCCTCCAGCTATTTGCTGGAAGCTCTTCTAACTGTCACACTTGCGCATGCTTTTCTGCCATCTAAACATGTCTTAAATCAGGCACAGAAGACAGTTTGGGGTGCCAAATTTGTGCAAGTTTGCAGTTTAGTGGGCACACATGCACAAATTGGTGCATCAAAATAGGCACTTCCCATTTTGCCCACCATGAATTAGGAGGTACAAAATTTCCATGGATTGTATTGAGCAAAACAAAAATGTGAAATTCCATTTTTCCTGTGCAAACTAATCTAGCTCAGCTCATCTATCCATCGCTAAATAATTATGTGGCTGTCCTGGGCAAAATATTTCAGGGCCTGTCTGCATTTGTCCTGACCAAAATAATACTGTATCTGTAACCATAGATTTGAATGGTCATATTTGCATTTCGTTTAGCGTTGTTATTAACCGGCACTTTGAAGGCAATCAGAATGCTTATGTCGCCCTCGGTGAAATTAAGTTGGACACCCCTGACTTACATGGTGGATAATATTTAAAGTAAAAAGAAGTCATAGAGATCACTTCAATCTACAGGAAACACAACATGCAGTAGAAAATGTACAAATGTACAACAGAGACTACACATAGCTATATGTAACAGCACCATATACTGTCATAAATGTATTTTGCATTAACCTAGCAATATACATGCAGATCACATACAGAGAGAAGCCGTAGGCTGCTGCCCAGTATCTCCAACAGCCTCCCCCATTTTGAAGCTATCAGCTGGAACACCAGACATAGGGTCTGAAGTCCCCATGGCTCAAAGGCCAAATGGTAGACTCAGACCCTATGGGGGTTATTTAAGAACGGATAGCACCAGTAGTGCTTCGTATCGTCAGGCAGCGTCTGGTGAACGCCGGGCGCTGTAGGCAAAACCTCATTTAAGAAAGCAAATTTGCTGAGCGCCTCTAACAGCGCCATGCAGCATCACATGTATTGTTAGAGGCGGCTCAACATATAGCGCCGGCGCCCTAGGCTCAGGAGCGCCATGTAGTACCTGTCACTCTGTAGCGCTCTCCCATACATTTCAATAGGGCTTCATTTGTTGTGTATAAATAGCATGTTTGGCAATTTAAATTTATTTATTTTTTTTTGCTCAAATTATTGTGTGACCTCTCCTGGCTGCAAAAATGTTTTGGACTTTCTATATTTTTATGCAAAATTGTCATTACAGGTCTGGCACTTAAGTGTTATTGTCACAGTGTTAAAACACTCCATGTGTTTTCGCTTTGTTACTGGTGTATGTGTGTTCAAAAACAGACTTTGATCACACAGCGTCTGGTGCTCTATTTTACAGCTCCCAGCTTTAGAGCGTCGACGCTGTGTGAGTGTGTAGTGTTTTGTTTAATATGGTGTGGAGTGCCAAGTGCTGGACGCATTGAGCTGGCACTACCTGTTGCTCCCTTCAGCGCTGTACTGTCGTTAGAGCGCCCAACACACATCAAATTCATCAATGCCGGACAGTTTACTACAGCGACTGAGACACTCTGTTACAGCGCCCAATGCCCGCTTACAGCGTCTACTATCGGTCACTCTAAGCTCCGCTAATCAGGCGCTTATCTGACAATACGTGCCGCTAGTAGTGAATCAGCCTCCACGTCCTTTATCGTGGGTCTACTGCACCCCCAGGGGCCCCTGCCAATGGCAACTGATCTCTTGCATACCCCCATGGCTTTCAGGTACCCATTACTAGTTCATAGTAATGAAAGTAAATAACATTCTAGCATTTATACGCTCCGAGGTATAAATAGATTTTGGGACAGGTCTTTGTATTGATCCCGAATATATTTATACATAGTTATTAGTTCACCCTTCAGGTGTCTTTTTTCCAAACTAAATAGATGTCAAATTTTTCAGGGTACTCTAGTCCCTGCACTCCATTTATTAGCTTAGTTGCCCTCCTTTGGAAATGCTCCAGTTCTGATATGTCCTTCTTACGCACTGGTGCCCAGAACTGTACACAGTATTCCATATGTCTAACCAGTGACTTGAACAGGGGTAGAATGATGCTCTGTTCATGGGCAGCTATGGCCCTCTTTATGTACCCCATCTTGTTTGCTTTGGCAGCTGCTTCCTGGCATTGATTACTACAGTTAAGCTTATTGTTAAGTAAAACCCCTAGGTCCTTTCCTATTGTAGTTTTACCAAGAATTTCGTTATTTAGTTTGTAATCATGTCACAAATTACTCCTTCTCATGTGCATAACCTTTCATTTATCTGTGTTAAACTTCATTTGCCATTTATTTGCCGATACTTCAAATTAATCTAAATCTGTTTGTAGCTGCCTGCTGTCCTCTTTTGTGTTAATAACTTTACACAGCTTAGTATCATCTGCAAAGCTTGATACTTTACTGTTTAATCCATACCCTATGTCATATATATATATATATATATATATATATATATATATTAATATAAATATATATATATATATATATATATATATATTAATTAAAGAGAACTGGGCCCAGAACTGACCCTTTACTCCACTAGTAATGATGACCCAATCTGAGTACCGTAATTAACCACTCTCTGCTTCTGATCATTAAGCCAAGTTCTCACCCATGTGCAGTGCACATGTTTTCCCCCAGTCCAAGCAGCTAAACGGTTCAAGGGACCCCAAAGCGATGAGCTTTAGTGTTAAGAAACTTATTTGTGATTTTGAAATCTTTCTTTTAAGAACACACTTTTTCCCTGTTTTTATTCCAAGATTAGTGTATTGTAACACTTCATGATGCATTTTGTCTGCTTAAGCTTCTTTAATGGAGGACACAGTCTCTAATTCATTGTAAGAAACATTCTTTACTCACAGTTGGTGTTTTGATGTATAGTAGGACAAATGAACCTTGGTGTTTAAACAGTTATGTCATGGAAATGTATATACAGTGGCACCTCTGGTCAAAATTACTGTTACTGTGAACAGTTAAGCAAGTTGAAGATGAAATCTCCAAATGATGACGCATGACATTGGAATTTTTTTGCAAAAATACATTTATTTTTATCTTTTACATTTAAAAAATAAAAGTAGAGTGAAATGGATCAAAGCAAAACCCTGGGTATGATTAGTATGATTGCCCTGGGTGCAGCAGGTCTGGGGGGCACCAAAGGGGGGCCTGAGAACAGGTGGGGCATCATTTTGAATCTTTGACCCAGGTGCCAGAAAGCTTAACTACTCCTCTGCCTACTAACATCTCTTTGGCATCTTGTAAACACTTTTGGTTGTCAGCCCAGTGTCTTTCATTTCTTGTTTAAGGGATTTTCATCCATTCTTCCTTTCTAATGACTTTCAGTTCTGTGGGATTCCTGGTTCGTCTTGCATTCACTGCTCTTCTGCGGTCTATCCTAAGATTTTCACTGATGTCCAAATCAGGGGACTGTGAAGGGCCATGGTAAAACCTTTATTTTTCATCTTTAGGTAGTCCATTGTGGATTTTAAGGTGTGTTAAATTTGTATACATTTGTAAAAGCCACACATCTCCTAATTACATTTCTAACATTCTAAAGTGATTTGCTATATTTTATAGCCTTCTTCTGCTCTCTGGGACTCAACAATTTTTATTTTCAGAATGTTAGATATCTGGTTAAAAGCAGCAATGGCTACTCTGTTTTGGGACAAGATTAGAGTAGTCTGGGTATTTATAAAGCTTTGATATTTGCATCACCTGTCCTTTCGTTTGATTTTCGTTTGTTACAATATCTATGAAACAAAAATTTCTAAACAAAAATTCTTCATGTTAACTGTTAACTAAACAATGAAATAAGGGTGGGGGGGCTCCAGCAGGCAAGATGGCGGCAGTCCCTGACAGTGCTGAGGAGGAGACAGGTCACAGCACTCCAAGTAAGGAGATCGGTGAGGGGATAAGCGCTGGGGAGGATCTTTCCCTCGACTCCACAGATAGCTGGCCCCAGCACCCTCCATCCACACAGACTGCAGCACAGAGCCCCACAGCAAACCAGGCCCTCCTCAGCCAGCTGAGAACCATAGTGAGGGAGGAAGTTACTGTAGTGTCTGCCAGACACACTGACACCCTCCTGAAAGAGATCAGAGATCTGGGGGGACGTACAGATGCATTCGAATCCCACATGGACGATGCCACTACAGTTTTAGATAACCAGGGGACTTTATTACAGCAGCTCCAAGAAGAAATCACCCTCTTAAAGGTCCAGAATGAGGAGCTGGAAAATCGCAACCGCTGATCTAACCTGAGATTTAGGGGGTTCCCGGAAACTATGGAAGACACAGTAGGCACTATCACAGCCCTTTTACAGGAGCTAGTACATAAAATCCCACTAGAGAGACTGGAATTAGACAGAGCTCATAGGGCCCTAACCAGAAGATCTGCAGAGGGCCCAACACGTGACATCATTGTCAAATTCCATTTCTACCAAACAAAAGAAATTGTACTGAAAGCTTCCAGAGATAAGGCACCCCTTACATTTCAGAAGCACAGCTATCAAATCTTTGCTGATTTATCCCAAACCACCATCTTAAAAAGAAGATCTTTTCGGCCATACCTCCTGGCCCTGCAGGCACAGGGAATACGCTATAGATTGGGCTTCCCCTTTAAGCTCTCATTCTCATACCAAGTGTAAGGACTGTACCGGACACCTTTCTGTCTTAAGCTGATAATCCCCAATCTCCACCGCCTCTTCTGCCTATAGACAAGTCCCCGCTCGCAGGAGACGCGGATTATGCCTCTCCTGACTCGGTTACCCCCAGGACTTATAGGGCGCAAAGATTACCAGCTTAAGGTGGAGACTGACGGCAGGGAGTCCCAAATGAGGATGCCGGAAGGCGGATGTCCAATTAACAAGCCGAGGTCAAAACCGGGAGATCACGAATCGAGGTATCCAACGGAGGTAGCAAAGAGGAGTCAAACAAGCCGAGGTCAAATCCAGGAGGTCACGGGGCGAGGTATCAGAGGGGTCAGGCGAGAATCGTGGTCAGGCAGGCAAAAGGTCAGGGCAGGCAGCAAGCAAGGGTGGTCTGAAGACAAAGCCGAGTTTAACTAAGATAACACAATCTATAATGCTCCCAACAACCCAGAGGCTATAACGGGCACTGGGAAAATGGAGCAGACCGAATATAAAGGGGATACTGGCCACTAGGGAAGGGGGCAATTGTAGGGAAGGACGGTGATTGGTGCAACTGTAACAAACGGGAGCGGTCCCAGGAACTGGACGGCCCAGGCCAGACAGGCTGACCAGTCCCTGGGTCCGCTCCCCAGGACAACGCCAGAGATAGGTTGCTTTAATTCTGCCCCCGGCAGGCGCGCTGGGGGAAGCGCCGCCGGGAGGCATAAACAGGACGTGCTCGCGCGCGCGCGCATGAACCTCTCTGGCCGTAACCCAAGATCTTTCTTCCGGGCCGTAACCCTTCCAGTCAATTAAATATTGAAGAGAGTTTCGAAAAAAGCGAGAATCTAGAACCCGGGCAATCTCAAACTCCTGATGCCCACCGACTAACACAGGACTAGGAGGATTATTAGGTTCATGGTTCTTTGCAGGTTTAAAAAGGGAAACATGAAAGGAGTTACAGATTTTCATGGAGGAAGGGAGATCTAACCGATAAGTAACTTGATTGATTTTCTGTAGTATGGGAAAGGGGCCAATAAATTTCGGACCCAACTTAGCAGAGGGTTGGCGTAAGGACAAATTCTTGGTTGAAAGCCAAACCCAGTCCCCCACACAATAACCAGATTTAAAAGAACGTTTACGATCTGAAAATTTTTTTTGTTGAAGGACAGCCTTGGACAGATGTTGCTGGATCTTATTCCATAACCCCGGCCATTCGGATACCCAATCATCCAAGGAAGGGACTCTAGAGGGTTGGTCTGATAGGGCTGAAAACTTCAGATCTTTACCATAAACACAATGGAAGGGAGAAACTCCAGTGGAAGAATGTGAAGCGTTGTTCAGTGCGAATTCAGCAAACGGAAGGAAGAAGACCCAATCCGTTTGAGTATCAGCGGTGAAACAACGCAAATACTGTTCTAAATACTGGTTCATTCTTTCGGTTTGCCCATTGGACTGAGGGTGGAATGCAGAGGAAAGAGAGACGGTGAAGCCCAACTTGGCACAGAAAGCCCTCCAAAACCGGGAAACAAATTGGACCCCCCTATCTGAGACAACATCTTCTGGAATGCCATGGATTCTAAAAATGTGAGTGATAAAGAGTTGAGCTAAGATTTGAGCTGTGGGAAGCTTTTTTAAAGGGATGAAGTGGGCCATCTTGCTTAGGGATGAGCGAATCGATCCGGACGAACCCGGATTCGATCCGAATTTCAGGAAAAATTCGATTCGGATCGAATCCGAATTTCCCCGCGATTCGATCACTCGAAGTTTTCCTTTAACATCCATTCATTTACATTACAGGCATTCTAAGATGGCGGGCGGGACATGTCTGGACATGTATCCCGCGCCAGTGCAAGCTGGGGCAGTCACATGCAGCCTATCAGCAGCCAGCAAGCCCGGTGACGTCACACAGCGGTATTTAACGGCGGCCATCTTGCTTTTCCTCATTTCTCTATTGCATTCGTGACAGACAGACAGAACGCTGTGTAGCTGAGGCAGTTAGACAGGCTGGAGACAGGCTGGAGACAGGGACAGACAGGGACAGGCTGGAGACAGGCAGGAGACAGGCAGGAGACAGACAGGAGACAGACAGAAAGCCAGGGAAAGGTAGGAAAAACGGAGCTGGCTGACAGGGAGATTTTTTTTTTTTCATCCAGCCTTTGTTAGCGTTTTCAGGCTGCTTATAGTAACTAACTGTGCATATATACTGAACTGATCTTAAGTCTGCTGTGAGGCATCCCATTCTGTGACTAAAGCAGCCTCTATTTAATAGCATAATAAACATTTGCACTTATTCTCATAGAAATCAGGCCTGATAAAGACACTTTTGCTGTGCATGCTCTCTGGTTTTTGTGGCACTGGCATCCCATTCTGTGACTAAAGCAGCCTCTATTTAATAGCATAATAAACATTTGCACTTATTCTCATAGAAATCAGGCCTGATAAAGACACTTTTGCTGTGCATGCTCTCTGGTTTTTGTGGCACTGGCATCCCATTCTGTGACTAAAGCAGCCTCTATTTAATAGCATAATAAACATTTGCACTTATTCTCATAGAAATCAGGCCTGATAAAGACACTTTTGCTGTGCATGCTCTCTGGTTTTTGTGGCACTGGCATCCCATTCTGTGACTAAAGCAGCCTCTATTTAATAGCATAATAAACATTTGCACTTATTCTCATAGAAATCAGGCCTGATAAAGACACTTTTGCTGTGCATGCTCTCTGGTTTTTGTGGCACTGGCATCCCATTCTGTGACTAAAGCAGCCTCTATTTAATAGCATAATAAACATTTGCACTTATTCTCATAGAAATCAGGCCTGATAAAGACACTTTTGCTGTGCATGCTCTCTGGTTTTTGTGGCACTGGCATCCCATTCTGTGACTAAAGCAGCCTCTATTTAATAGCATAATAAACATTTGCACTTATTCTCATAGAAATCAGGCCTGATAAAGACACTTTTGCTGTGCATGCTCTCTGGTTTTTGTGGCACTGGCATCCCATTCTGTGACTAAAGCAGCCTCTATTTAATAGCATAATAAACATTTGCACTTATTCTCATAGAAATCAGGCCTGATAAAGACACTTTTGCTGTGCATGCTCTCTGGTTTTTGTGGCACTGGCATCCCATTCTGTGACTAAAGCAGCCTCTATTTAATAGCATAATAAACATTTGCACTTATTCTCATAGAAATCAGGCCTGATAAAGACACTTTTGCTGTGCATGCTCTCTGGTTTTTGTGGCACTGGCATCCCATTCTGTGACTAAAGCAGCCTCTATTTAATAGCATAATAAACATTTGCACTTATTCTCATAGAAATCAGGCCTGATAAAGACACTTTTGCTGTGCATGCTCTCTGGTTTTTGTGGCACTGGCATCCCATTCTGTGACTAAAGCAGCCTCTATTTAATAGCATAATAAACATTTGCACTTATTCTCATAGAAATCAGGCCTGATAAAGACACTTTTGCTGTGCATGCTCTCTGGTTTTTGTGGCACTGGCATCCCATTCTGTGACTAAAGCAGCCTCTATTTAATAGCATAATAAACATTTGCACTTATTCTCATAGAAATCAGGCCTGATAAAGACACTTTTGCTGTGCATGCTCTCTGGTTTTTGTGGCACTGGCATCCCATTCTGTGACTAAAGCAGCCTCTATTTAATAGCATAATAAACATTTGCACTTATTCTCATAGAAATCAGGCCTGATAAAGACACTTTTGCTGTGCATGCTCTCTGGTTTTTGTGGCACTGGCATCCCATTCTGTGACTAAAGCAGCCTCTATTTAATAGCATAATAAACATTTGCACTTATTCTCATAGAAATCAGGCCTGATAAAGACACTTTTGCTGTGCATGCTCTCTGGTTTTTGTGGCACTGGCATCCCATTCTGTGACTAAAGCAGCCTCTATTTAATAGCATAATAAACATTTGCACTTATTCTCATAGAAATCAGGCCTGATAAAGACACTTTTGCTGTGCATGCTCTCTGGTTTTTGTGGCACTGGCATCCCATTCTGTGACTAAAGCAGCCTCTATTTAATAGCATAATAAACATTTGCACTTATTCTCATAGAAATCAGGCCTGATAAAGACACTTTTGCTGTGCATGCTCTCTGGTTTTTGTGGCACTGGCATCCCATTCTGTGACTAAAGCAGCCTCTATTTAATAGCATAATAAACATTTGCACTTATTCTCATAGAAATCAGGCCTGATAAAGACACTTTTGCTGTGCATGCTCTCTGGTTTTTGTGGCACTGGCATCCCATTCTGTGACTAAAGCAGCCTCTATTTAATAGCATAATAAACATTTGCACTTATTCTCATAGAAATCAGGCCTGATAAAGACACTTTTGCTGTGCATGCTCTCTGGTTTTTGTGGCACTGGCATCCCATTCTGTGACTAAAGCAGCCTCTATTTAATAGCATAATAAACATTTGCACTTATTCTCATAGAAATCAGGCCTGATAAAGACACTTTTGCTGTGCATGCTCTCTGGTTTTTGTGGCACTGGCATCCCATTCTGTGACTAAAGCAGCCTCTATTTAATAGCATAATAAACATTTGCACTTATTCTCATAGAAATCAGGCCTGATAAAGACACTTTTGCTGTGCATGCTCTCTGGTTTTTGTGGCACTGGCATCCCATTCTGTGACTAAAGCAGCCTCTATTTAATAGCATAATAAACATTTGCACTTATTCTCATAGAAATCAGGCCTGATAAAGACACTTTTGCTGTGCATGCTCTCTGGTTTTTGTGGCACTGGCATCCCATTCTGTGACTAAAGCAGCCTCTATTTAATAGCATAATAAACATTTGCACTTATTCTCATAGAAATCAGGCCTGATAAAGACACTTTTGCTGTGCATGCTCTCTGGTTTTTGTGGCACTGGCATCCCATTCTGTGACTAAAGCAGCCTCTATTTAATAGCATAATAAACATTTGCACTTATTCTCATAGAAATCAGGCCTGATAAAGACACTTTTGCTGTGCATGCTCTCTGGTTTTTGTGGCACTGGCATCCCATTCTGTGACTAAAGCAGCCTCTATTTAATAGCATAATAAACATTTGCACTTATTCTCATAGAAATCAGGCCTGATAAAGACACTTTTGCTGTGCATGCTCTCTGGTTTTTGTGGCACTGGCATCCCATTCTGTGACTAAAGCAGCCTCTATTTAATAGCATAATAAACATTTGCACTTATTCTCATAGAAATCAGGCCTGATAAAGACACTTTTGCTGTGCATGCTCTCTGGTTTTTGTGGCACTGGCATCCCATTCTGTGACTAAAGCAGCCTCTATTTAATAGCATAATAAACATTTGCACTTATTCTCATAGAAATCAGGCCTGATAAAGACACTTTTGCTGTGCATGCTCTCTGGTTTTTGTGGCACTGGCATCCCATTCTGTGACTAAAGCAGCCTCTATTTAATAGCATAATAAACATTTGCACTTATTCTCATAGAAATCAGGCCTGATAAAGACACTTTTGCTGTGCATGCTCTCTGGTTTTTGTGGCACTGGCATCCCATTCTGTGACTAAAGCAGCCTCTATTTAATAGCATAATAAACATTTGCACTTATTCTCATAGAAATCAGGCCTGATAAAGACACTTTTGCTGTGCATGCTCTCTGGTTTTTGTGGCACTGGCATCCCATTCTGTGACTAAAGCAGCCTCTATTTAATAGCATAATAAACATTTGCACTTATTCTCATAGAAATCAGGCCTGATAAAGACACTTTTGCTGTGCATGCTCTCTGGTTTTTGTGGCACTGGCATCCCATTCTGTGACTAAAGCAGCCTCTATTTAATAGCATAATAAACATTTGCACTTATTCTCATAGAAATCAGGCCTGATAAAGACACTTTTGCTGTGCATGCTCTCTGGTTTTTGTGGCACTGGCATCCCATTCTGTGACTAAAGCAGCCTCTATTTAATAGCATAATAAACATTTGCACTTATTCTCATAGAAATCAGGCCTGATAAAGACACTTTTGCTGGCCAAAGCCCTACTGGACCCTGCCAGGTCGATTCCTGCCCGGGGCATCCCATTCTGTGACTACAGCAGCCTCTGTTTAAGACCATATAAGCATTTGCTCTTATCATATTTGAAATTAGCCTGATAAAGACACTTTTGCTGGCCAAAGCCCTACTGGACCCTGCCAGGTCCATTCCTGCCCAGGGCATCCCATTCTGTGACTAAAGCAGCCTCTGTTTAAGACCATATAAGCATTTGCTCTTATTATATTTATATTATAAGACACTTTTGCTGGGCATAGGCTTACTGCTGCCTGCCAGGTGCACTTCTGTTGAGGCATCCCATTCTGTAACATAGCATACCCCTCTTTATTTACACTAAGCAGCTCTCTTATTTACACTAAGCAGGCCTGTTGGAGGCTGAGTGTTACTGCTCACTTTTGGTGTGCATTATATTCTGTTTTATATAGACCCACTGCTGCCTGGGGGTTCTTAAAATATCACCTACTACCACGCCAGTTAGACTATGTCGGGCAGACAAGTGCCTGGAAGTGAAAAGAGGAGTGGCAGAGGCCAAGATTCCGCAGGCAGAGCTCGCATCAGACTGGGGGCCAGTAGCAGCAGGAGTCACGCTGAGAGACCTAATCTGCCAGTATCTGCTAGCGGTCGGGTCTCCACCAGTAACGCATCTGCCGTGGTAGATTGGCTGACGCGCTCATCAACAACATCATCACAACTTACATCTGAGACCCCCAGTCTAGGGTCGGTAGGTTCCTCTGACACAACCCTGAGTTGGCATGCCCCGAGAGCAGTCCCTGTCCTCCCATTGCCTCTGTCCTACGCCGTTCCCTCCCCCAGCGACGTATCCTATGCTTTGGGTTCAGCTCCACTCTTTAGTGAGGAGGACGATCAGATACAGGAGGACAGTCAGCAGCTACTGCCCAGCCAAGAAATGGAGGTGGCTTCTTTAGCTAGGCAGACAAATAGTGATGTGGACAGTGTCGTGGGTGCTGCGAGCGTTCCAGCTCCTGCGCCAGACACTGTTGACGAATCCACGAACATCAGTGACGTACAGCCACAACCCGGTGATGATGATGATGATGACGATGAAGCCGATCGCACTTGGGAGCCGGGTGATGAAGGGGCTTCATCGTCATCATCAGGAGAAGAGGGGCGCAGGTTGCCCCGGAGTCAGCAGCTGAGGCAGCAAGGTGGTAGCAGTCAGCATGGGGGCACAATTCCAAAGGCTGGAGCCGGCCGGGGCCGGGGCCGGGGTAGAGCACCTGCTGTGCGGCAGTCTACCTTATCGGGAGGTAGTGGAGCAGGGGTTCCTGGAGTTGGCAACAGCAGCAGTGAATCAGTGAGGCCAGGGGGTGGGAAAAGTAGCTACTCGGCAGTGTGGCAGTTTTTCCTGAGGCATCCGCAGGAGGGTAACATGGCCACATGCAAGATATGTAGGCAAAAGGTGAAGCGTGGCCAGGGTCCAAATGTTGGCACCACGGCCCTGCGTCAACATATGATGCGTCACCATAAAACGACCTGGGAGAACCGAGGCTCCCAAGGGGTGGTCCAGTCTGCTTCCTCACCAAGTGAGCTCCCAATTTCTGCCAGCCAAGGCTCCAGCACCTCAGCCGAAGGCAGCTGTGCGTCACACCCATCCTCTGTCGCTCCTGCTCCTCCTCCTCCTCCTCCAAGTCATGCATCCCGCCAGCAATCCATCAGCGAAGCCATGTCCAAGAGACAGCAGTATGCGCCCACTCATCCTACGGCGCAGAAGCTGAATGTGCTCCTGTCCAAGTTGCTGGTGCTGCAGTCGCTCCCTTTTCAGGTGGTGGAATCTGCACCTTTCAGAGAACTGATGGCTTGTGCCGAGCCGAGGTGGAGAGTCCCAAGCCGTCATTTCTTTGCCAAGAAGGCAGTACCAGCGCTGCACACTTTTGTTGAACAGAAGGTGGGCCAGTCCTTGAGCCTGTCGGTGTGTAGCAAAATACATGGCAGCGCCGACATCTGGAGCTGTAACTACGGTCAGGGGCAGTACATGTCGTTTACGGCCCACTGGGTGAATGTGGTCCCTTTGCAGCAGCAACTTGGACAGGTCACGCCGCTTCGGCCTCCGCGCTCTCTGCCCATTGGGCCTGTGACACCATGCGACTCGGCCTCCTCATCCTCCGCCATCTCCTCACCCTCCACTGTAGGCTCAAGTCTCAGTGCCCCTCCAGTCTACCATGTGTGCAGGGCACGGAGGTGTCACGCAGTGCTTCACATGGTTTGTCTTGGCGAACGGAGTCACACAGGGGAGGAACTGCTTAAATGTATTCATCAGGAAATCCAAACATGGCTTACTCCGAGAAAACTTAAAATGGGAATCATGGTTACCGACAATGGGAAGAACATTTTGTCTGCGCTGCGCCAAGGAAGCCTGACCCATGCCCCCTGCATGGCTCACGTCTTCAATCTGGTTGTCAAGCGGTTTCTGAAGTGTTCCCCCCATCTGCAGGACATCCTAACAACTTCACGGAAACTTTGCATGCACTTCAGCCACTCCTACACCGCCAAACACACCCTTCTTGAGCTACAGCGTCAGAATGGTATCCCCCAACATAGTCTGATTTGCGATGTTTCCACCCGTTGGAATTCCACCCTTCACATGTTGGACCGATTATATGAACAGAGAAAAGCCATCACGGATTTCCTGATGATCCAAGCAGATAGGGGGACTCCCCTGTGTAACTTCAATGTCAACCAGTGGCAGCTCATACGTGACACCTGCCGTTTGCTCAGGCCCTTTGAGGAAGCCACTTTATTTGTCAGTCGGCAGGATTACGGGATGAACGACGTGATTCCACTGCTTCATGTACTACAGCACATGTTGGAAACCATGGCTGGTCAGGGCACTGGAGACATGGCGTTTACATCTTACGGCCACATGAACCCCGTTGGAGCTGAACTGGAGGAGGAGGAGGAGGAAGAGGAGGAGGAGGAGTTGCCCAGCGAAACACAGTTTAGGCTTGGCGAAATGGCTGGTTTATCTAGTCAGCGGACAGGAGAGGAGGAGCAGGAGCAGCCAGAGGAGCTAGAGGTTTTTGAGGAAGGAGAGACAGAGGACCCGGGCACACCGTGGCAGTATGCAGTGGAGATGGAGACAGGTAGTCCATCCGAGTCACTTGCGCAAATGGCACGAAGCATGCTCACATGCTTGCGTAGTGACCCCAGAATTGTTTCCATCTGTCGGCGGGATGACTTCTGGCTGTCCACCTTATTGGACCCTCGCTTCCGGCACAAAATGGGGGCATTTTTTAAACCCACCGAGAGGGAGGACAAACTCAACTACTACAAAGACATTCTACGTAGGCAGTTGGCCGATGCCTATCTGCGCCATGGTCCATACTCTCGCAGGTCTGACTCGAGGGGACCTCTGCGCTCACCTTCCACTGCCATGGCCGCTGGGGGGGTTGGCAGCAGCAGCAGCAGAAGCTCCATCAGCAGCAGCAGCCTCAGTCTTCAGTCGCTAATGAGTAGCTTTCTACACCCGCATAGTGAGGCTACTCATGAGCAGCAGGAAGACCTGGAGCAGGACCTGAACCAGCAGGTCATGTCATACTTTGACATGACCATGCCAACACACCTTGAGGATCCGCTGGACTTCTGGGCAGCCAAACTTGATTTGTGGCCGCAACTAGCAGAGTTTGCCCTGGAAAAGCTGTCCTGCCCGGCAAGTAGCGTGCCATCTGAGCGGGTGTTTAGTGCGGCGGGGGCCATAGTTACGGCGAGGAGAACTCGTCTGTCAACTAAAAATGTGGAGAGACTCACCTTTGTCAAAATGAATCAGGGATGGATCAGCCAGGATTTCCACCCACCAATGCCTGATGCATGCGACTAGATTCAGCATGGTGCCACGTTTTACACTTTACAAATGGTGCAAAACATATTTATGTCTTTAGGCCATTTTTTGGGCTCCTGCTGCTGCTACTGCCAACTTCTGCCAACTCCAGGGTGTGATTCATCCAATTTTTGGGCTCCTGAAGCCAACTCCAGTGTATATTTGGGCTCCTGCTGCTACTACTGTCAACTCCTGCCAACTCCAGGGTGTGATTCATCCAATTTTTGGGCTCCTGAGGCCAACTCCAGTGTATATTTGGGCTCCTGCTGCTGCTACTGTCAACTCCTGCCAACTCCAGGGTGTGATTCATCCAATTTTTGGGCTCCTGAAGCCAACTCCAGTGTATATTTGGGCTCCTGCTGCTACTACTGCCAACTTCTGCCAACTCCAGGGTGTGATTCATCCAATTTTTGGGCTCCTGAAGCCAACTCCAGTGTATATTTGGGCTCCTGCTGCTGCTACTGTCAACTCCTGCCAACTCCAGGGTGTGATTCATCCAATTTTTGGGCTCCTGAAGCCAACTCCAGTGTATATTTGGGCTCCTGCTGCTACTACTGCCAACTTCTGCCAACTCCAGGGTGTGATTCATCCAATTTTTGGGCTCCTGAAGCCAACTCCAGTGTATATTTGGGCTCCTGCTGCTGCTACTGTCAACTCCTGCCAACTCCAGGGTGTGATTCATCCAATTTTTGGGCTCCTGAAGCCAACTCCAGTGTATATTTGGGCTCCTGCTGCTGCTACTGTCAACTCCTGCCAACTCCAGGGTGTGATTCATCCAATTTTTGGGCTCCTGAAGCCAACTCCAGTGTATATTTGGGCTCCTGCTGCTGCTACTGTCAACTCCTGCCAACTCCAGGGTGTGATTCATCCAATTTTTGGGCTCCTGAAGCCAACTCCAGTGTATATTTGGGCTCCTGCTGCTGCTACTGCCAACTTCTGCCAACTCCAGGGTGTGATTCATCCAATTTTTGGGCTCCTGAAGCCAACTCCAGTGTATATTTGGGCTCCTGCTGCTGCTGCTGCTGCTGCCAACTTCTGCCAACTCCAGGGTGTGATTCATCCAATTTTTGGGCTCCTGAAGCCAACTCCAGTGTATATTTGGGCTCCTGCTGCTGCTGCTGCTGCCAACTTCTGCCAACTCCAGGGTGTGATTCATCCAATTTTTGGGCTCCTGAAGCCAACTCCAGTGTATATTTGGGCTCCTGCTGCTGCTACTGTCAACTCCTGCCAACTCCAGGGTGTGATTCATCCAATTTTTGGGCTCCTGAAGCCAACTCCAGTGTATATTTGGGCTCCTGCTGCTGCTACTGTCAACTCCTGCCAACTCCAGGGTGTGATTCATCCAATTTTTGGGCTCCTGAAGCCAACTCCAGTGTATATTTGGGCTCCTGCTGCTGCTGCTGCTGCCAACTTCTGCCAACTCCAGGGTGTGATTCATCCAATTTTTGGGCTCCTGAAGCCAACTCCAGTGTATATTTGGGCTCCTGCTGCTGCTACTGTCAACTCCTGCCAACTCCAGGGTGTGATTCATCCAATTTTTGGGCTCCTGAAGCCAACTCCAGTGTATATTTGGGCTCCTGCTGCTGCTGCTGCTGCCAACTTCTGCCAACTCCAGGGTGTGATTCATCCAATTTTTGGGCTCCTGAAGCCAACTCCAGTGTATATTTGGGCTCCTGCTGCTGCTGCTGCTGCCAACTTCTGCCAACTCCAGGGTGTGATTCATCCAATTTTTGGGCTCCTGAAGCCAACTCCAGTGTATATTTGGGCTCCTGCTGCTGCTACTGTCAACTCCTGCCAACTCCAGGGTGTGATTCATCCAATTTTTGGGCTCCTGAGGCCAACTCCAGTGTATATTTGGGCTCCTGCTGCTGCTGCTGCCAACTTCTGCCAACTCCAGGGTGTGATTCATCCAATTTTTGGGCTCCTGAAGCCAACTCCAGTGTATATTTGGGCTCCTGCTGCTGCTGCCAACTTCTGCCAACTCCAGGGTGTGATTCATCCAATTTTTGGGCTCCTGAAGCCAACTCCAGTGTATATTTGGGCTCCTGCTGCTGCTACTGTCAACTCCTGCCAACTCCAGGGTGTGATTCATCCAATTTTTGGGCTCCTGAGGCCAACTCCAGTGTATATTTGGGCTCCTGCTGCTGCTACTGTCAACTCCTGCCAACTCCAGGGTGTGATTCATCCAATTTTTGGGCTCCTGAAGCCAACTCCAGTGTATATTTGGGCTCCTGCTGCTGCTACTGCCAACTTCTGCCAACTCCAGGGTGTGATTCATCCAATTTTTGGGCTCCTGAAGCCAACTCCAGTGTATATTTGGGCTCCTGCTGCTACTACTGCCAACTTCTGCCAACTCCAGGGTGTGATTCATCCAATTTTTGGGCTCCTGAGGCCAACTCCAGTGTATATTTGGGCTCCTGCTGCTGCTGCTGCCAACTTCTGCCAACTCCAGGGTGTGATTCATCCAATTTTTGGGCTCCTGAAGCCAACTCCAGTGTATATTTGGGCTCCTGCTGCTACTACTGTCAACTCCTGCCAACTCCAGGGTGTGATTCATCCAATTTTTGGGCTCCTGAGGCCAACTCCAGTGTATATTTGGGCTCCTGCTGCTGCTGCTGCCAACTTCTGCCAACTCCAGGGTGTGATTCATCCAATTTTTGGGCTCCTGAGGCCAACTCCAGTGTATATTTGGGCTCCTGCTCCTGCTGCTGCCAACTTCTGCCAACTCCAGGGTGTGATTCATCCAATTTTTGGGCTCCTGAAGCCAACTCCAGTGTATATTTGGGCTCCTGCTGCTGCTGCTGCTGCCAACTTCTGCCAACTCCAGGGTGTGATTCATCCAATTTTTGGGCTCCTGAAGCCAACTCCAGTGTATATTTGGGCTCCTGCTGCTACTACTGCCAACTTCTGCCAACTCCAGGGTGTGATTCATCCAATTTTTGGGCTCCTGAGGCCAACTCCAGTGTATATTTGGGCTCCTGCTGCTGCTGCTGCCAACTTCTGCCAACTCCAGGGTGTGATTCATCCAATTTTTGGGCTCCTGAAGCCAACTCCAGTGTATATTTGGGCTCCTGCTGCTACTACTGTCAACTCCTGCCAACTCCAGGGTGTGATTCATCCAATTTTTGGGCTCCTGAGGCCAACTCCAGTGTATATTTGGGCTCCTGCTGCTGCTGCTGCTGCCAACTTCTGCCAACTCCAGGGTGTGATTCATCCAATTTTTGGGCTCCTGAGGCCAACTCCAGTGTATATTTGGGCTCCTGCTCCTGCTGCTGCCAACTTCTGCCAACTCCAGGGTGTGATTCATCCAATTTTTGGGCTCCTGAAGCCAACTCCAGTGTATATTTGGGCTCCTGCTGCTGCTGCCAACTTCTGCCAACTCCAGGGTGTGATTCATCCAATTTTTGGGCTCCTGAGGCCAACTCCAGTGTATATTTGGGCTCCTTCTGCCCCTCATAGTGATGCCACTTCAACTCTCTGCAATTGTGCCGCTCTGCGATTCTATTAGCGATGCCTCTTATCTGCATGTGATATTTCTTCAAAGTATTATTTAACAAACCCAGCACGCATCCTGTGCGTGTTACAGCAAGGCTGAATGGTTTACAACCCTATTGAGGCTGTAGGAGGCTCAGAAATAGCCGTTTTTAATAGCGATTCGTCGCGAATTTATTCGGGTCGAAACGATTTTTGTCGGAAAATTCGGCGAATCAGTCGAATCGAATTTTTCAAAAGTTCGCTCATCTCTAATCTTGCTAAAGCGGTCTACTACCACCCAAATGACGGTATATCCCTGGGAGGGTGGAAGATCCGTTATGAAATCCATGGCCAAATGGGTCCAGGGACAGGCAGGAATGGGCAGTGGTAGTAGAGGGCCCTCAGGGGACTGTCTTAATGACTTACTCCGAGCACACACCTTACAGGCTAGGACAAATTTTTGTGCATCTTTCCTAATGGATGGCCACCAGACTTGGCGGGACAGTAAGGCGATGGTCTTTTTGACCCCCGGATGACCCGCTGTCTTAGTGTCATGAAAGTGAGACAGGAAGGCAGCACGATAAAGAGGGGGCACAAACTGGATAAACTTAGGCTTTTCAGGTGGAGCCTCGGCCTGGAATTGAGCTAGATCAGGGAGTTGAGGTTGGACGGCGGCTACCACCAGAGAGTGAGGCAAAATGGGAACATCTTCCCTTTCTGGTGAATTAGAAAAAGAGAAACTCCGAGACAAGGCATCAGCTTTTACGTTTTTGGACCCTGGTTTATAGGTTATGGAGAAGTTAAACCGAGAGAAGAACAAGGACCAGCGAGCCTGTCTAGGAGTTAATCTTTTCGCGGATTGGATGTACTCTAAATTTTTATGATCAGTAAAGACAGTAACTGGGTACTGAGCCCCCTCCAGCCAGTGCCTCCATTCCTGAAAGGCCAACTTGATAGCTAACAATTCTCGGTTACCAATGTCATAATTTCTTTCAGCAGCCGAGAATTTTTTAGAAAAAAAGGATGAAGGCGTTCAGGGGACCCACGGTATTGGGACAGAACTGCCCCCACAGCAATCTCGGAGGCATCCACCTCTACAAAAAATGGTAATTGGCAGTCCGGATGCACCAGCACTGGGGCAGAACTAAAGACTCCCTTAAGTTTTTCAAAAGCCTGAACAGACTGAACCGGCCAAACAGGAGGATACCCCCCTTTCTTAGTAAGATTCGTCAAAGGGGCTACTAAAGAAGAAACATTTTTAATAATATAAAAATTGGCGAAGCCCAGAAATCTTTGCAGACCTTTCAGATCTTTGGGCTGCTCCCATTCTAATACCGCTTTCACTTTGGATTGATCCATGGAAAGACCAGTATTAGAAACAATATAACCTAGAAAAGGAACTTCCGAGACTTCAAATTGACACTTTTTTAACTTAGCATATAAACAATTTTCTCTAAGTTTTTGCAAGACCATGCGCACATGTTTGCGATGTTCCTCAAGAGATGAAGAGAAAATCAGAATGTCATCTAAATAAACAACTACGAAACGACCTAGGTAGTCTCTAAATATCTCATTCACAAAACTTTGAAAAACTGCGGGGGCATTACATAATCCAAACGGCATAACTAAGTATTCATAATGCCCTTCGAGAGTATTGAAGGCCGTTTTCCACTCATCACCCTGCCTAATTCTAATGAGGTTATAGGCGCCCCGGAGGTCCAGTTTGGAAAAGACCTGTGCCCCAGCCACCTGTGTAAACAGCCCCTCAATAAGTGGCAGGGGATACTTGTTTTTAATAGTGATATTGTTTAAACCCCGATAGTCAATACATGGACGAAGCCCCCCATCTTTCTTCTCAACGAAAAAAAATCCTGCTCCTGCCGGGGAAGAAGATGCTCGAATAAACCCCTTCTCTAAATTTTCCGCAATATATTCCCGCATAGCAAGGTTTTCAGCTCGGGTCAAATTGAAAATTCTCCCCCTAGGAGGCATGGTACCAGGAAGGAGTTCAATGGGGCAATCCCAAGGCCTATGGGGGAAAAGTTTGTCTGCCGCCTTTTCGGAGAAGACGTCAGAGAACTCCAGGTATGGAGTGGGAACCTTATTTGGAGATAATTGCGTGACTCGAACCGGAAGTTCCAAACAGGTCTGAAAACATTGGTGCCCCCACTTCACAATTTGCCCCGACACCCAGTCAATTTGGGGATTGTGCTTTTGTAGCCAAGGCAATCCCAGAACTAAGGGGGTGTGAGGCATACTTAAGACAAGAAAGCTGATGATTTCGGAGTGACTGGCTCCCACTTTAAATGGTATAGGTAGGGTTTTAAACTGCACGAGTCCTCCTGCAACTGGTGTGCCATCAATGGCAGTGACTCGGATTGGTGTAGGCAAGGACTGGAGCGCAATTCCTAAACTCTGAGCTAACTCAGAGTCAAGGAAGTTCCCTGCTGCTCCAGAGTCTAAGAGGGCCTTCAAATTCAAACATTTTAAAGCAACTTTAACCTGAACCGGAATTAAAACTGGAGACGGCGGCCCCCTCGAAACCCCCTAGGCTCTGAAGTTTCCCGACGGCTTCTTAGGGCATACTCTGACCATGTGACCAGTTCCGCCACAGTACAGACACAGACCCTCCGACAGGCGCCGATGTCTTTCAACTTCGGTGAGTTTTGTGGTGCCCAGTTGCATGGGTTCTTCGGATGATTGCACCACTGGGGCCTCAGCTCTCAAAACTGAATCGGGATGTGACCCTTTCTCTAGGCGTCTTTCCCGAAGACGACGATCTATGCGGATGGCAAGGTGCATGATCTCGTCTAAAGTCTGTGGTTCTGGATAATTTACCATGGCGTCCTTAATAGAATCGGCCAATCCAAGCCGAAATTGGCCGCAGAGGGCAGGATTGTTCCAGCGCGAATCCACTGCCCAGCGCCGGAAATCTGAGCAATAATCTTCAACCGGTCGACGTCCCTGACGTAGGTTACACAGCTTAGCATCTGCCGTTGCTCCTCTGTCAGGATCGTCATACAGAACCTCCATCGCCGAAAAGAAGTTTTCTACTGAGAGACGAGCAGGATCCTGGGATGGTAAACTGAACGCCCAGGACTGTGGATCGCCTTGGAGGAGGGAGATAATCAACCCCACTCGCTGCTCCTGTGACCCCGATGAAACAGGACGAAGCTGAAAATACAGTTTGCAAGAGTCCCGAAAATTGGCAAACCTTGCTTTGTCGCCATAGAATTTTTCTCTGAGTGGAATTTTGGGTTCCACAGAGGATGCGGCCGGAGCCCCTTGAGGGCTGGTGGTAATAGGAGCTGGACGGTTCTCCTGGGCCGCAACGCGATGAGCCAGGTGCTCTACAGCCGCCGTTAAGGCTTGCACCTGTTCCAAGATCTGGTCCATTTTTCGGGCCCGTTATACTGTAAGGACTGTACCGGACACCTTTCTGTCTTAAGCTGATAATCCCCAATCTCCACCGCCTCTTCTGCCTATAGACAAGTCCCCGCTCGCAGGAGACGCGGATTATGCCTCTCCTGACTCGGTTACCCCCAGGACTTACAGGGCGCAAAGATTACCAGCTTAAGGTGGAGACTGATGAACGGCAGGGAGTCCCAAATGAGGATGCCGGAAGGCGGATGTCCAATTAACAAGCCGAGGTCAAAACCGGGAGATCACGAATCGAGGTATCCAACGGAGGTAGCAAAGAGGAGTCAAACAAGCCGAGGTCAAATCCAGGAGGTCACGGGGCGAGGTATCAGAGGGGTCAGGCGAGAATCGTGGTCAGGCAGGCAAAAGGTCAGGGCAGGCAGCAAGCAAGGGTGGTCTGAAGACAAAGCCGAGTTTAACTAAGATAACACAATCTATAATGCTCCCAACAACCCAGAGGCTATAACGGGCACTGGGAAAATGGAGCAGACCGAATATAAAGGGGATACTGGCCACTAGGGAAGGGGGCAATTGTAGGGAAGGACGGTGATTGGTGCAACTGTAAAAAACGGGAGCGGTCCCAGGAACTGGACGGCCCAGGCCAGACAGGCTGACCAGTCCCTGGGTCCGCTCCCCAGGACAACGCCAGAGATAGGTTGCTTTAATTCTGCCCCCGGCGGCGCTTCCCCCAGCGTAGGGGGGAAGGCATAAACAGGACGTGCTCGCGCGCGCGCGCGAGCACGTTGTAGATCGGGCGCGCCCCCGCCAGAGGGAGGAAGCGCCACACTAGCAGGAAGCCCGGCGGAGCCGCCCAGCCGCGCAGAGCGGGCTGCGGCGCGGCCACCCGCACCACCCAATACCGCCGACCCCCGGTCCCCACAACCGCGCCGAGGGGCCAGCACGCCAGAAGACCGCTGGGCAGGAGACGGCCGCGGGCCACCCGACGACGCGCCGCGGGACCAGGGACGGCGAGGAGGTAAGAGCCTAACACCAAGGGAAACAAGTCCAAGCTTCCTCTCTCCCAGAGCTTCTGGATAAATTTAAATCTCTGGACATCCGTATACCAGAACCTGGTAAGACAACCTCTTCTCTCCCCTCAACACCAAGAACGCCAAGGCCTGGCTACAGCAGCAACATTCAAGCCACCCCATCGCCACGACTCACCAAACAAGTTCAGAAAACCCCAGCGATGAAACGTCTTTTGTCCCAAATGTTCCACACTTCACAGAAGGACTGAGTGCAACACTCCCTAGCACCTCTACTGAGTTATAACCAGATAGAGGGACCCATGCTCTCTCGGCCAACTCTGTGCATATTTGGGATGCCCTGGTTATCCCGTTGAGGTCTTACCAACGACCATGTGCGCCGCCGGAGCGGGGGACTCTCAGGGATAACCCCCTCAGTACACACCCTGTATCTGGGTACCTGTCTGACCTGCAACAGTGGTCATACCAGGCGCCTGGGCTGCCTTCTAGGGTGCCAAATAACCCGCAGTTTTGTATCAGCAAGTGTTAGGGCTCTGGAAGCCCAAAAGTTTTTTGCTACTACAACAAAGCCTCTCTTTTCACTCTCTGTTTTTTTATAAAGGTTGGCCATGCGGCCTAGATAGTCTCGGACTGGTGGGAAAAGGCGTGCCGCCCTCAGGGGGGACCCCATAGGGAGGGCGACGGGGTGCCTCCCCTGGGTGGCTGGCCCGGATCCCACCAGCCGGAGACCTTGTTTAATTCTGTTTTATATCAAAATGTTATAGCATTTAATGCCCTTTTAATGTATACTCAGGATAGCCTCCTGACCCACACCGGACGCCCCCTACCTTCCAAAGATGGGAAAACACTTCCCAAGCCTTTGGACAGACTCTCTTGCACACAGAAATGCGAGCAACGTCTACTTAATGTGTTTAATTCTTCTAACTCTACCACCTCTTTCCCCTCCCCCCTTTCCCCCCTATTCATCCACCCACCTCAAAACCAACACCCTCCCCCACCCACCATGGAAGCCCAGGTAAGCACAAACCGCTCCTCAAGGGAGATAGTCCCTTCCTAAATGAAGATGTCACTTAATATAGTATCAGTGAATGTTCAGGGGCTAAACTCCCCGAATAAGAGGTCCAGAGCATTTAAATATTTTAATTCAATCCACGCAGACATAATTTGTCTCCAGGAAACAAACTATTCATCTAGTTGCAAACCAAAATTTCTTAACCATAAATTCCCCTTGCTTTTTCAGGCGGTCAGCCAAGGTAAGCAGAAAGGTTTTCTAATAGCATTTCGTAACGGGCTTTCCTTTAGCTGCCGTAAACAGATAGCAGACCCTGGCGGTAGATATCTTTTGCTTCAAGGAACCTTACAGGATGATGAGGTAACATTTCTCACTTACTACACGCCAAACCCCAAGTAGATTCCTTTCCTGGCCCGTATGTGCTCATTATTGCAAAAGCATGGAAAGGGAGCTATGTTTATGTGCGGGGACTCAAACTTAACACTGCAACCATCCCTGGATAGATCACTCCCCCCAAACGCCCTTACAATTCAAGATAGCAAACGCTTCACAGAGTTGATAGATAATGCGCATCTAGTGGACCCATGGAGAGATATGCACCCTCATAAAAGGGACTACACACATTACTCTGCTCCCCATAAGCTACATACCAGGATAGACCACATTTTTGTCCTCTCCGCCTATATGTCACAGATGGGTCAGACAAAAATCTATCCTGTCCCGTGGTCAGACCACGACTTGGTGGCAATGACATGCAACTCTATGGTCATCAAACCCAAACCGTCCTCATGGATATTGAACAACTCGCTGCTGTCCTCAAAACCCTTGGTGGAGGATGCTAGCAAAGTCGCTTTAGAATTCTTCACTATAAATGAGAACCCAGAAACTTCACCAACTATGGTCTGGGGTGCCTTTAAATCTGTTATGAGAGGACACTTTATTGCCACAGCTTCTAGAAAGAAATAGGAAAGGTCAATACTCTCAGAACAACTTCAGTCCCAATATTCTAAGGATGTAGGGACCTTTAAAACCACCCCCAGTTCCAAACATCTCTGCCAAATGGAGCTCTCCAGAACTAAACTCAACCTCTTGCAATCTGAAGAGGCAGAGGGACGTTATAGACGCTCTAGACAAAAATACTATGTTTCTGCAAATAAACCAGGCACCCTTCTGGCCTCCCAATTAAAGTGTCACGAGCCTACCATGAAACCAGTGAGACTCAAGACTAGGACAGGAGGGGAGACTAGCAACCCCCAAGTAGTGGTTGAAGAATTCTCAGTAGGCCTATCTAAGTTATACAGAGCCTCACCCCCATTAGGGGACCATCATACGCAGGCATTCTTAGACAAGATCAACCTACCATGAATCCCAGAGGGTCAGAGTGCCAAAATAGATGAAAATATAACAGTAGAAGAAGTCTTGAAAACAATCAAGACATTGAAATCCAATAAATGGCCTGGGCCTGATGGGTTCACCGCTGCATTTTATAAAAAAATGGCCCCCATAGTAGCACCTCGACTGGCGGGGGTTTACAACTATATCAAAGGAGGCAACCCCATAGACCCAGACATGCTTAGAGCCGTGATAACAATGATCCCGAAGCCTGGAAAGGACCACCAAAACTGGACAAATTTTAAGCCTATATCACTCCTTAATATAGACTTGAAAATCCTTACGAAGATCTTAGCCAACAGAGTCAATGAATTTCTGGGGGATGTAATTCACAGGGATCAGGGGGGTTTTGTCCCTAGAAGACAGGTTGGAGATGGGGTGTGCAGGATAATGCAACTGATACAGGGGGCAAGGGACCAAAAATTAGATGCAATGCTCCTTTCTCTTGATGTGGAGAAAGCTTTCGATTCCCTTTCTTGGCAATACCTCCAGTCCTCCTTAAATAAATGGGGCTTTGGCCCAGGATTCCTCTCTTGGATTGCAGCTTTGTACTCCAACCCGTCTGCTTGCGTTAAGTACGCTGGCTTCCATTCCCCAAGTTTCAAAATCCAAAGAGGTACCAGACAAGGATGTCCTTTGTCCCCTGTATTATTCGTCCTGGCCCTAGAACCACTTGCAATAAAACTAAGGCAAAATACCTCAATCAAAGGAATCCCCTTAGGAGGAAGGGAACATAAAGTTTCATTTTTCGCAGACGACATGCTGCTGATGTTGAGTTCTCCACATACCTCAGCCCCTAATGCCATCGACCTGCTGACCACTTTTGGCCGCATTCCAGGCCTTAAACTAAGCGCCTCAAAGTTCACTGCACTAGACGTCTCACTCTCTGCTAGTACAAAGCAGACTTTATCCCAAAACTTTACGTGGACTTGGACACAGAGACTGCAGTATCTGGGGATCAAATTAACAGCCAACTATACAGATTTGTATAGTGCCAACTACCCAGAAACATTTAGAAAACTGGACACTCTACTTCAGTCCTGGCAATTTATAAAATTGTCTTGGCTAGGGAGAATAGCAGCTCTCAAGATTACCTTTTTACCAAAAATTTTATATCTCTTCAGAGTGCCCCCAGTTCAGGTCCCTAAACGTGCCCTCGACATCCTTCAACAGAAAATCATGTCTTTTGCATGGTGCAAATCTAGACCAAGGATAAATAAAGCAACTCTCTTCTGTAAAAAAGACCAAGGCGGCCTGGCCTTCCCATCCCTGCATAAATATTATACAGCAGCTCAAGTAGCGCCCCTAGTACTCCTACACGCCCCACAGCATAAACCATTATGGGTCCTAAATGACATTGCCGCTTGTGACCCAGTCCTCCCGGCATCTCTGCTCTGGATCCCTAGAACACTTAGACCGAAATTTATCCCTCCAATCCTAAAGTTCTCCTTGACAATATGGGACAAAGTCAAACATGAATTCACGTCACCTCATTTGCCAGCTTCCCCCCTGCTAGGGAACCCAATGTTTCCATCAGGGGTCAAATGGTGGTCACAGAAAGGCCGAACCTCTGTGGACAAACTCTGCACCCCAAAAGGGATGAAAACCAAACAAGACCTCACACCCTGTGATAGCTTCCCACCTTCTGAGGTATTTAGACACCTACATGTCCAACATTTTGTTAAAAGCCTCCTAAAAAAGTGCCCTCCTCCATATAGGAATACGGACTTCAAAATCAGATGCATCAGGGACCATTTTGAAAGGGGCTTAATATCCGGTTTATACACAGCTCTAGTTACACCCCCAGCCCCTGTTCACCACAACTATATGATAAGATGGGAACAAGAGCTGGGAACAACTAAAGATCCTGAGACATGGCAGAAAATCTGGAGTGATACAAGAAAATTATCCTGTAATGCGCTGGCTTTAGAAAATGCCTAAAAAATCCTCTTCAGATGGTATTAGACTCCAGACAGAATCCACAAATTTTCCCCCTCAGATTCACCATTATGCTTTAGAGGGTGCCAAGAAAGAGGCACAATGTCCCACATCTGGTGGGAGTGCCCTGTGGTTCATTCTACATGGGATAAAGCCTACAAATTGATATCTGACATCCTACACATATCCAGTATTGGCGATCCATGGGAGGCACTCCTATCACTCAAATCTGGTACATACAAAAAGCCAGAGTGGCGATTGATACTCCATGTATTATCGGCAGTTAGGAGGGCGATAGCTAGAAACTGGAAATTGCCCCAAATACCTTGGCAGGAGATCTGTAATATGATGTCGGTTATCATGTGCAATGAGAAAATCACTGCAATAATAAACGATTCATACGACAAATTCCTCAGTACCTGGAACCCATGGATAGAGTATATTGGGCTGAGCCCTCCCTATCTAACCACTAGACTCCGGACTGGTCTGGTTCTAGTTCTCACTCTCCTATTTAAACATGATCCAGCATACCTGGGCTCCTACAATCCCCCCCTTCTCTTTCTGCCCCCCCTCTCCCCCCCCCCCCCGAGATATACCCCGGACATCTACACCAGTCCAATGTTCGCTTATCATAGTTAGAAGTTTGCCCAAGGTCAGCCAGGGCGCTGGACACCCAAAAGTGAATATACAAATAGCTCTCAAAATAATTTTAATGAGAATTCGTAATCTCAATTTATACTACTTAAGTTCCACAAGACGCATATTCCTTGGTTAGACACTGTCTGATTTTGCAAGCTACTTTTGCTGACACCAAAAGATACTGTGAGCATTTTGTTGACTTATCTTTACTGTTTATCTGCATTCCATTATGCATTCAACTATGTACGCTTTTTGCGTTACTACTTCTTCAGTACGCCTGTCTTTAAAAATATGCTGTACATCATGTTCAAACTTCCACTGAGCTGTCTGTGATAATGAATCGGTCGCCGCGTGTCGCTGTAAGATTCACTCAACAGAATCGCCTTCATAAATGTGGTATTGCGCGCCGCAGTCGGCGTTCACCTGCCGCTACCTGCCGCTACCTGTTGCTATCCCTTGATGAATAAAGCCCTAAATAAGTTTTTAGAAATGAGGAAATTGCATTACAGAAAGGGAAACAGCCCTATTCAACATGCAAACACATATGGAAGGACATACACTGTCCCATACATTTCTATTAATAAAAGAATGAGACTCCATGGGGCAGGTAATCCCATAACAATATTATTATTGTCTCAATTTTTTTTATCTCCATAATATATCAAAACAACACTATTTCTTTAAAATGATGTATTTTTATGAAGCATAAAACAAATAAATGATTTCTACATTTCTCTAAATTGAAGTCATACATGACAGCGCCACCTCATTCGGCATTTTGAAAAAAACTGCAGAGGATGTGTCTGTGCCAGTGTTTTTCTGTATTCGGCATTAAACAGTTTTGCCATTGTAAGTGCTTTCTGCCAAATGTTCAGTGGAAAGAGTTTTGTTGTTAAAACTAAGAACATTGTTTGCAAAAATAAAAACTACTGGAGAAAAAGTTGGCAAACAACAGTTTATTTGTTTTCCCTAAAAACATTAGCAAAACATTTTCTATACATATGTTACACAGGCAAAAATAAGATTAATTTAAAATATATTATAGCACTCGCTGTTTCTGTTGCTTCTCTGGTGGTTGTATGATGAGCTATCAAATTCCAGACATAAGAACTTCCAACTTCACCCTGGTATGTTCGATCGAGTTGCCAATTAGTACCAACAAGAAACTTTCTGTTTCTTCTTCCATGACACAACATTTTATTTGAAGTGCACCTACATTATGGATACCATCAGCATGGGCATCACTACTGTGTGGAGCCCAAATACAATCATTACAGTGCAGCCAGTGAAGACTACCAACTGGGGCACCTTATTGAATTACAACCCATATTCAGGCTGTTAATATGACATTGGAAAACTCATAATACTGTTAGGGTTTAGCAGATTTGGGGGGAGTCCATACTCGCTTCGTAGTGAAATTGGGGGCTTGTTGGATTACTGGGGAAAACGGCAGGGTCGGAATGATCATTTCTGGGGCTGCATGCAAAGTTGTGTCGGGGATGTAGGTGCAGCCTGCTCATGCACTGTGGGAGGGCGAGTGAACCCAGAGAGTTTCACACAGAGGGGCATCCTGGCAGAGAATTGTCCATCCATGGCCTAGGTAATTGTCGGGGTATTGCCAATATGGCTGTCCAATTTATATTCCCTGTTGGCATCTCAAACTAGGATGCCCCACTGTGTAAAACTATTAAATTGCTGCACTTACTCACCTAACCTTGTCCTGATGACGCATGCACAGGTCATGGCCTTGCTATACCTTCAGCTAGATGCATACCCGGGGCAGTCATTTGTGATTGGCTGGCTGGGGCACGCCCCCAGCTAGAGGTGAGCAGGGATGCAACCAGTGGCCTGCTCTGCACCATTCAGCTCACTAGTTGCTCATGTTATGTTACAGCATCTTGCATAACTGAATGGAGCTGAGCATGCTGATTCTGCTTATGCATGCGACTTTGGACCGGAAAAGAAGGTGAGTTTCCGGGTGACCTGGGGGATTTCACACAGCTGGGCATCTTGATTCTGAATGCCCTGGGGGGGGGGGGGAGGAATATAGCAGTCCTGGAATCTTATAGATTCCAGGGCCGTTAGGGCATGGGCTTCGGTCCACTTTAAGAAGCATTAGTCCCACACAGCGCCTCAGCAACACTCAGCAACAGATTTAACAACTAAAAACACTAACGGGGATGTGGCTACCGGCTAGCATCTTATTTAGCGCTAGTCCTGAAAATGATGCTGTAGCTTAAAGTGGACTTTCAGCATCATTCAATGAAAAGTCCAAACCCTTAAAAAACTATTCCCCAGCGTCTATAATTAATTATTTTAAGTTTTTAGTTACTTACTTAATATTCTTTTTCCCCTGGGCTGCAAGTCTGCTCAGGGCTATAGGATACGGGAGCCGCCATCTTGACTCAGAAGCATCACACATACTGAGGAGAGCGGGATAAAGTAGACAGAGCAGAGTTGGGGTCAGGGAAAGGACAGCAATCCCAGGATGGATTTTAAAGGCTCAGAATATGCAGTAGATGCAGGTAGGATGATTTTTGATGCGAGCAATTTGTATGTACAGGGTGGGGGAAACATATAAGATAGGATAGGATCTTATTCAGGGTGAAGGTCCACTTTAAGGTCCCATAGAGCATAATGGGCAGAACTGTGTTGAAGTGTTCGATGCTTATAATTACTATCAAACACATTTATTCAAACAGAACTTGCATTGAGTCTTTGAATATTTGAAACACAGGACCTAGATGGGCCAAAGTGTTACACACTGTAAAGTTTGTCCCCTTTGTCCCCAGCAGTGATTTCTTGTAACTAAGCGCCAAAGATTTCAAGGAGAAAAAAATTTCATAAATATTATGTTGAGTGTTAGAGTAACGGCAGTACAAAGTGCTGCTCACTGGCGCTGGGATAATTGGCCGGCGGGTCCAACAGACTCTTACATAGGCCGGCCAATACCTAAGTGCAACAATCAAAGCTAATTAGTTAGCATTCGGCACAATGTCTGCTAGCACCAATGTAGTCAGCAGCACAGTGTCAGAGAAGATGGGAATACCGGCGCTCCGAAGCTACAAAAATTATGCTAAATGGCATACATTATTAAAGTGGACCAACACCCAGGATTTTGACTATCCTGGGTTTTAGTCCACTTCGGTGGGGCACCCCGATCGGGGGTGCCCCGCTGTGTGAAACCCACCAGAAAGCCCCAAAAACTCACCTCTCCCCGCTCCCACGTGACCGCTGCAGCCAATCCCTGCCGGCGGACAAGCGCGAGGCAGCGGCGGACAAGCAGAGCGCGTCCGCTGCCGCCTCCCGCGCGTCCCTCTTACAGTGCCCCGCTGTGTGAAACTCCCCAGAAAGCCCCGAAAACTCACCTCTCCCCGCTCCCACGTGACCGCTGCAGCCAATCCCTGCCGGCGGACAAGCGCGAGGCAGCGGCGGACAAGCAGAGCGCGTCCGCCGCCGCCTCCCGCGCGTCCCTCTTACAGGGAGCGCACCCGCGCCCTGCTAGAGGGACGCGCGGGAGGCGGCGGACGCGGACGCGCATGCGCCGCTGGAACGTGGAAAAGGTAGGATTGTGGGCTTCCTGGGGGGTGTCACCCCGCGGGACATCCCAATTTCGGATGCCCTGTGGGGAGGGATCTGATCGGCCCGGGAACCTCATAGATTCCCGGGCCGATCCCCCCTGGGTGTTGGTCCACTTTAATAAGGCCCTTTTTGCAGAGCATATTCACTATTCGAAACAACCAAAAATGTTTTGTCTGGAGTAAACATATTTGGTCACTGAAAACAAAATGAAGACAAAATCATCCAGATGTGATGAGAGAAAGTAAAAATATTAATAGTCTCTAACTCTTCTCCACTATATAAAGCTTGAAATATGTCCCAATGAGTAGAACATTTGTGAATATTATTTCAATTTTAAAGATTAAAGATTAAATAGATTTTAAAGATGTTCTTGTGTTTGAAGCAGAGGGACACTGAGGGAAATGGTCTTTGGTGATGGAGCCACCAGTGAATAAGATTGGACTAGTACTATAGGGGGACACGGGGAGGCCGATTCATCAATAGCGCCAGGTAGCGACAGATGAGCGACTGAAGTATGGCGCTATGAGCGCCGCTAGCGTCAGCCGCGGGCGGTAGCGATTCGCTATAGCAGGCCTCCTCAGTCGCTACCTGGCGTTGTTGCGAACAACGCCTACATTGCTGAATATGATGTTGGCCCTCAGCTTTGTAGGCGCTGTCAGTCAGTGTGACCACGCTATTCTACACAGCGCCTGTTAGCTTTGCTGTGTCCTGGCCATCCAGTACCTTCTGAATAAAACACATTGCCACATTTGTTAAAAATTTAAAGAGTTTTTATTTTGTGTGGAAAATGAAATTAAATTCAACCAGATATTCTAATATAAATGCAAAATAAAACATAATTAAACACATAGCCACAATTTTTTTTTTTTTATTTGTTAAATAAAAAGGAAATACAATTAAACCACCAATGAGAAAGACAATGAAAATAAAAACAGAACAGAGAAAGAAAAGGAAAATAAAAACAGAACAGAGAAAGAAAAGGAAAATAAAAACAGAACAGAGAAAGAAAAGGAAAATAAAAACAGAACAGAGAAAGAAAAGGAAAATAAAAACAGAACTGAGAAAGAAAAGGAAAATAAAAACAGAACTGAGAAAGAAAAGGAAAATAAAAACAGAACAGAGAAAGAAAAGGAAAATAAAAACAGAACAGAGAAAGAAAAGGAAAATAAAAACAGAACAGAGAAATAAAAGGAAAATAAAAACAGAACAGAGAAAGAAAAGGAAAATAAAAACAGAACTGAGAAAGAAAAGGAAAATAAAAACAGAACTGAGAAAGAAAAGGAAAATAGAAAAGGAAAATAAAAACAGAACAGAGAAAGAAAAGGAAAATTAAAATAGGAATTAGAATGAAAAGGAAACTTACAACAGAATTAAACACATAGCCACATGTATATATATATTTTTTTTTTTATTTTTACTCTAAAAAAAAAATAATAATAAAACAGAAATGAAATTGAAAATGAAAAGTCCAACAGAAATTCTAAAGCAAAGTAAAGTCCAAGAAAGTTTTTGAAAAGGAAATTAGGGATCAGGGTGCATCTCTTTGTGCCTGAAAAAATAAGAAAAGTGCAGTTAGTATATATCTTTAAAGTTGTTTTGTCGTTTCCAAAAAAAAAATGCATAACTTGATAACCAACATTGGCGTCTTACACCCCCCTTAGAGTGTTTTTGGTCATCTTACACCCCCCTTAGAGTGGTTTGGGTCATCTTACACCCCCCTTAAAGTGGTTTTGGTCATCTTACACCCCCCTTAGAGTGGTTTTGGTCATCTTACACCCCCCTTAGAGTGGTTTGGGTCATCTTACACCCCCCTTAGAGTGGTTTGGGTCATCTTACACCCCCCTTAAAGTGGTTTGGGTCATCTTACACCCCCCTTAGAGTGGTTTTGGTCATCTTACACCCCCCTTAGAGTGGTTTGGGTCATCTTACACCCCGCTTAGAGTGGTTTTGGTCATCTTACACCCCCCCTTAGAGTGGTTTTGGTCATCTTACACCCCCCTTAGAGTGGTTTTGGTCATCTTACACCCCCCCTTAGAGTGGTTTGGGTCATCTTACACCCCCCCTTAGAGTGGTTTGGGTCATCTTACACCCCCCTTAGAGTGGTTTGGGTCATCTTACACCCCCCTTAGAGTGGTTTTGGTCATCTTACACCCCCCTTAGAGTGGTTTTGGTCATCTTACACCCCCCTTAGAGTGTTTTTGGTCATCTTACACCCCCCCTTAGAGTGGTTTGGGTCATCTTACACCCCCCCTTAGAGTGGTTTGGGTCATCTTACACCCCCCTTAGAGTGGTTTTGGTCATCTTACACCCCCCTTAGAGTGGTTTTGGTCATCTTACACCCCCCTTAGAGTGGTTTTGGTCATCTTACACCCCCCCTTAGAGTGGTTTGGGTCATCTTACACCCCCCTTAGAGTGGTTTTGGTCATCTTACACCCCCCTTAGAGTGTTTTTGGTCATCTTACACCCCCCCTTAGAGTGGTTTGGGTCATCTTACACCCCCCCTTAGAGTGGTTTGGGTCATCTTACACCCCCCTTAGAGTGGTTTGGGTCATCTTACACCCCCCTTAGAGTGGTTTGGGTCATCTTACACCCCCCTTAGAGTGGTTTGGGTCATCTTACACCCCCCTTAGAGTGGTTTGGGTCATCTTACACCCCCCTTAGTGCGTTTTTTTGCTCTTTTTGATGGGAGTTCAAATACATTTAAACAGTAGTGCAGTACTTGCATTAGAGTGAAGGGTAGTTAGCTTACCGCAAAAAAAGAAGTGATCAGCCTTTCCCTTAGCTCATCGCCAGTCTGGGTGTCCTCACTTCTATCTGCGGGCAGGTTGGGGATTTCTGGCACCAGTGCTGTCTCCTCGGGGGCTTGGATTCGGTGACAAATGCAAATGTTGTGTAGCACACAGCAGGCAAGGATGATCTTGGAAACCTTCTGTGGGCTGTAGAGCATCTCTCCTCCTGGCCGTGCCAAACAGAGAAAGCGTGCTTTCAGCAGGCCGATGGTTCTTTCCACAATGCTTCTGGTCTTGCGATGCGCTGCATTGTAGCGTTCATGGGCAGAGGTCCGTGGGTTCCTGACCGGAGTCATGACCCACGTTCTCTGCCCATATCCCTTGTCCGCTGTAGAAAAAACACAAGGAGAGAGACAGCAATTAGTACTAGTACATGTTTTTTGTTGGTAGTTTGGTTAAAATTGGCTTACTAGGCCACATATTAGCAAAATACATAGACATGGTTAATTTATTACCCAGTAGCCAGCCAGCTGGCATTTCGTTGTTATCAAACTTCCGGCACAGGACTGTCCGCTGCAAGACGTAAGAATCGTGGCATGAGCCGGGGAACCCCGATCTCACCGCCCGCAGCCTCATGTCTGGGTCACAGACCACCATGATATTAAGCGAATGGAAATGCTTCCGGTTTCTGTAGGACAGCTCCTGTGCACGGGGAGGGCGGAAAGGGATATGTGTACCATCAACGCACCCTAGCACATTCGGGATCCCTCCCATCAGATAGAAAGCATGTTTTATTTTGGCAACCTCTTCCTCATCCTCAGGAAACTTGATGTAAATTGGGATTAAATCACAAATTGCCAGAACTACCTGGATTAGTATGCGGCTCATAGTAGCCTGGCTTATCCCGCTGAGGAGGGCTGAGGTTGCCTGGAAGGTCCCTCGTGCCAAAACATTAAGAGTGGCACACAGGCGTACTATGCCTGGAATGGAATGAGTGCGTTTGGTGGATGGCTCGATTTTGGTCTTAATCTGATCATATAGGGACTGTAGTGCAGCACGATTCAGACGGAAGCGGCTCCTGATCTGCTCGTCACTTAAGTCCCATACTGAAAGGCGGATTGCAAAGGAGCGGGGTGCCCTAAGCCTCACAACACCCCGCTCCCTTTCCTCCTGCTCTTTCAGCATACACATACATCCATCCACCCAGACACCATACATCACCCTCTTATCCATCACACACACTAAAGATATATACAAAAACAAAAATAAACAAAAAAAACCACTAACACACAACACACACACAAACAAGCACACTCCACACACACCCGCTACAATGCAGCTCACCACAAAACCAGAACTATAGTGGTCCAAACCACCAGCCTGCTGAAAACCAGCTTTCTAAGTTAAGCACAACCAAGAGGGGAGTTGCTGCACAGCCCACAAAAGGCCCCAAAATCAAGCCTCACTTGCTGTATGCTACACAATATTTGCAGATGCCACCCAAACCAAGCTCCTAAAGAAACAGCACTGATGTCAGAAATCACCCAACAAGCCACAGAGAGTGAGGACAGAAACCAGACAGAGGCTCTAATGAGCTAAGGGAAGCGAGCACAGCACCACACCACAGCCTTTGCCACAGTGTAAGAATAGCAGAAGCTAGAACATTCCTTCCTTTTATACTTCATTTTCTAAAGTGACAGGTCCGCTTTGCCGCCTTTTGCGTCGCTCTGCTATTTCCGGGCGCCAATTAGCCGACCCAGGTGTGCGTAAAACAGAGTGCGCACGCGCACGCTAGTAGCGCTACTAGCGTACTTGAGCCGTAACTTGCGTGCATTAACGGACATGGGCCAAAAATCAGGGGTGGACCAATGAAAGGGAAGCTGATGTTTTTTTAAATAGCCGTTAGGCTCAGCACATGTCACAAGGGTTTGAGATACATCAGTCCATTGTTGGATTTGGGTGTGTGTTGTTTGTTTAATGAGGTCTGTAATGAGTTAATTGGCTAACACACATGCTTCTGTCAGTGCAGTGGAGGTGTGCCTAGAAGAAACTGGGCTGTATGTGTGAATCAATTAAGTGGGCTGCTTTGGGATTGGCTGTTAGAGCACATAAAACCTGCCCAAGCCTAAGAGATTGCGATGCCATTCTGTAGTGTGCATGCGTGCTTGTGGGGTGTTTATTTGTGTGTGTGTGCAGCTACAGGATGGAGCCAAATACAGGACATCTGCCGGCCACAGCAGGCCCGAGTAGGAGTTTGGTGGGTGCTGTGCGCAGACCTCCCTTACGGAAAAGGGCACAGCCTGAAGGTGGGGCAGCACCCCAGGCTAAGCGCCCAGGTGCCAAGAGGGAGCCTGAATTTAATTTGGCTGAGAATAATCATCTTGTGCGCCTGACACTTGCTAAATGGGAGCTGATATTTGGCTCCCAAAGCAAGTCCATAGGCAAACAAGAAAGAAGCAAACTGTGGGATGCCATTGGTGTGGAGCTTAGTAGCACAGCTCAACACCCACGTAGTGGCCCATCCTGCAGGAAACGCTTCTACACTTTGCGAGGGGCCCTTATGAAAAAGATGAATCACGATCTTGATGTGGACAGTGGGTTCATCCAGGCTCCAAAGAGTACCTACAGGCCGTATGAGGAGATGCTGAAGGCCAAAATCCCACTGGCTCGGCTGCAGGGTGTGGATCCTGGGGATGACACCACCGGTTGGGCTGAAGGTACATATTTTCTGGCTTTTACAATAACCTAATGTTAATGTATGTGATTTGCATTTTTACATTCTGACCAACTAACAGTAGGACCTGTGAAGTATTACATTACAGCTCAAACATTTGTAACTTTTCTGTCTGTTGCTTTATGCATAGGTGCACATGCTGCTGTCCGGGATGTGCCTCAGGACACCCAAGCTCCTGCCCTTCCAGCAACCTCAAGGCTACCCCAGTCTGCCATTGAAGGTATTTACCCATAATTTGGTTGCTGGTTTTTTTATAAACAAATGGGTGTGGGAGCAGCTCAAACAATCAAGGTTTGCCCTGTTGAGTATTAATAATATGTGCCTGCGCCCTAATTGCACGCCCACTGTAACACTCACAGCAAGTAACTAACAAGGCCCTAACATGTGTAGATATGTAGGACGCCAGAGATGTGTAGCCATATATCGGCATATCAATGTGGGAGCCACACTTGGCTTGATTAGTCAATATTAGTGAAAGAGCTGCTCACACACCTTAATGCATGTTGTATTTTGCAACGCACATTAGCTATGGCTCAATGTTGGTTTTATTTTGGCCTAGCTCCCATGCCCTTGGCCCCAGCATCTCCTCCGGATCCCACCTACTCTTTGGATGTCGGTAAGTGCATGTGTTCACCTTGCTTGATCCACTTTTACTCAAGTGCATGTGTCTCATTCCTCTTTTTTCTTGGTAGGCCAAGTGACTGGTTCATCTTTGGACCCCACTTCCGATGTTGCCGGTCAACAGGACCCTGTTGGTGTGTAGAGCAATACATAATGTATCCTTTATGCTGTTTAGGTTACACTGGTTCAATTTGGTTAGTCTACTAAGCTACATGTTTGCTTGGTAAACTTGAAGATGCCTCTTGGGAGTGCTGGTTGCCTCCCCAGGGTCAGTCTATTAGTTATTTGAGTGATAGCAATGTATATTTGCGGACATATTTTTAGCCAAACATTCCCTGTAGTAGTTTGCTGATTATTTTGAGACATTCTTTTTTTTTTTTAGTTGACCCGAATATCGGAAGTGGCTGTCCAGAAAGGGCCCCTCAAGTTCCAGCTGCCAGAGATGAGGGTAAGTGGTTTGGCCTTGCTCTAGTCTGTATTTTGGCTCTAATGTTGTGCCACTTGCTTCTGGCAACTTGTGTGTCCACATGTATTTTCAAGGTCCAAGCTCGAGTGAGGACCCCACTCCAGACATCTGGGATATTGGGGGTATGTTTAATTTAAGCAATGTTTATGATGAGATTTGCAGAAATTAGTGCGTCTTAGTCCTGTAACATACATGTTAACAATCTGAGTTTAACAGAGACCTTTGGTCTAGTGTGTATTTTTGAACTTTTTAGAGGTATGGCCTCGATAGCCTAACCAGGTTACATTAGAGTTTGGCCCACAGACCTACTAACCTGATTTTCCTGTTTAGCATATGCCAACTTGCCCGACATCTCGGATGTTGAATTGCGACTCTCTGGCAGCGATACCTCGAGCCTACCTGTGCCGGAGGACACGCAGGTAACATGGCTGATGTAGACGACCTCGAAACACATTGGCATATTCGTGGGTAGTGGAAGAAGCAACATGTCACATTTCCTTTCATTGTTGTTTTGGCAGGAGGCGGAACCAGAACCCCAAGCTGGGACCTCTTCCCAAGTCCCATGTGGCCAAGCTTCAGAGGCTCAGACAAGGGTAAGTTGTATAGTGAGTGTTTATGGTAACTTTTTGGAGGGGCATAACTGCATTGGTTCTGTTTGACTAAAATGTGGTTTACTATTTGTTTAGCCTACAACCACAGCAAGAGGAGGTGTGGCACCAACCAGTGCCGATTTCTACGAACTAGGGGTCCGGATGCTGGAGGACTACAGTCGCCAACAGCCGCGTGATGGAACTAATGAGCGCATTGCGGCGTTGGAAAATCAGGTGCTGATGTGTCAGCAACAAAATGAGGCCCTGCAGCGCCAGGTGGACCAGTTACGGCAAAACCTACTACAGAACCAGGACCTTGGTCACCTGGCAAATGTTATCGAGCAATCTGTACAGCGCCAGGAAGAAGCAATACAGCGCCAGGCAGAAGCAATACAGCGGCAGGACCAAACTTTGTTGTTGCTACAACAGCTCATACAACAGCAGTCTATATTTTTTACTGCACTGTTGTCCCCCAACACCGCCCCTAGCAATGACTCCCAACCTCCCCGGCCACCCAGCCAAGAATATTAATTTGTAAACCTTTTTCTTATGATTTATGTAAATATATTTTTGAAAACCACCTCTAAATTGTGTTTATCCATACATGTGAAAGCGAAATACACAGTCATGGATGATTTGCTCAATCATCTCTAATATTATGCCACCATTTATGTGCCACATTAGTTAACATTGCTTACTATGGTGTAAACATGTACTGGCTCAAAATGGCTGCCTAATTTTAGACATAATGGTTTTTGGAAATCTAAACCTATGCTGGTCAAGGAACAACACAGTTATTCGTACAAAAAATTGTATTAAAACAAATTGGCCCAACACGGCCAACATAGGCCAACAAAGCCACAAACTATTGACATGGCAGCCATCCCCCCCACCCTAACGTCTCCGACGCCTCTTCATGGCCAGCAGCATCCCTTTCATCTGTCGGAAGGCCCGCCACAGTCTGCGATGCTGGCGTATACAAGCTGTAGAGATGTGATTAAAAATAATATGTTAGAATTTGATTGTGAACTCAACATACACAGATGTAGCAATGTAATGTCAGTGTTTCTAACTTGCTAACACTCACATTAACATTGGTGAACAATGTGCCCTTAACATTTTAAATTAAAGGTTTAATATTGGCTTGAAAACATGTTAGGACCACATACCTTTACTCTTAAAGTGGACCAACACCCACAATATAGTTTATCATGGGTTTTGGGCCACTTTGTTGTTGCTCACAGATCTGTTTTTCCCCTGATGTGTGTATACACACAGTAATCCATAGCCACTCACCTCTCCATGCTCCAACGTGATTGGCACAAAAAACGCACGCTAACGTCTATGCAGGGAACAGGAATGTACAATCCTCTTCCGCCGCCTCTTCACGCATGTCACTCTCTGGCTGCTCATGGGGACCCGGCGGCCATTCACAGAGGCCCAGGGCGGAAAATTGCACGTCTGGAGTGGTGCGCGGGAGCCAGCGGAAGATAAGTTCCGATAATTAGGGGTTTGCTTGGTGGGTTGGACCCGCGGTACATGCACTTATCGTATGTTCCGCGGGGTGTTAGTTGTTAGTTGTTGGCAAATTAAATGTTTAATGCACATTAAACACCCTTGGTGTTGGGCCAGGTTAACTCTTGCAAATGTAATAATGTTTATGGCCAAGTAAGGACATTTATGTCTTTAGTCCCAGCCAAACATCAGGGCCTAAGGATGATGGAAGTTTGCCCTATAATGTTATGGGTAAACACCTAATCAGCCCCATTTGGTTGTCTATACGCCACAAATAGTCCGTATGTGTCCGTAACAAGAATGTGAGGCAACTATCAAGGATGGTGACTGGCATGTTGGATTATTGTACAAACACATTTAACCTAGATGTGTGTGAAATTCACACATTGGTAAATTAAAAATTTCTACAAATGTAACTAGAAGAGAAATGTTTCAAAAGTATTTACCCATATGAATTTGGATGTACTCACCATCGCAGCTGTGGCGGTGGCCCATGCTGCTGGCCGTCCCTGGAGCTGGTGTGGGGAGGAGGAATTCTGCCTCCGTCTGCGTAGCGACATCTGTCCATAAAAAAACAACATACAAAACAACATTTAGTGGAGCTATGACACCCGAAGATTTGACATCAATCTGGTTATTGAGTCTTACCTCAAAAATAAAAAACTTGTTTACATACATGTTAAACGATATTTGCTATATTCCTGGTCCATTAGTTAATGTGAAGTGTTTATGGTTGCCACATGTATCCATTATGAAAATCTGGCACTAACCTTTACATTGCAATGTAAATGACTCATTACCAATTTAATGGCTAATGTTACCAGTGTGCAACATGTGTTTGCCCTAACTACTTCACGTAAATTAACTATTGCTAGCACACATCATGGTGTGGCCACAAACATAGGGGTGGTTGCCAGTTGGCTAGCACTGTAGTGTGGTTTGTGATGTTAATGTACATTAGCAAACCAGCTGAGACAATGGACCAGGAAACGTGTCTGTTAAAAGTGGTCCAAGACCCAGGATTGTTAATATTCAGTGTTTTAGTCTACTTTGGCAGAGCAACACAATTTTAGTCCGCCACCGCCCCTGCCTTCCGCACATCACTCCTCCAGTGTGTGCGCACGCGCATGCCAGTATGAAACAGAGCGCAGGCGCACACACATCTCGAGTGCCACACAGGAGGCGGGGACAATGGCTTCTGCCACCCCCAAAGAGGGAAGTAGTTTGTGGTGTTTGGTTGGGGGGTGGCCCTGGGTGAGGGATGTGATTGGGCAGGGAAGGCGCCAGAATCCAAGCAATATCATCAATGTTTGTGGGTCCACTTTAAGGAATGACATAAATTCCAAAATGAGCTGGCTAACAACATACACTTACCACGACTATGCCCGAGGAGGATTTGACGCCAAAATTCCATGGAGGTGCCGCCTATATGATGCCCTGCAAATTACAGAGGAATGGCAAGGGCTAAGCACAAATGGTCAGATGAAACCTGTCACAGACTAACAATTAAAACATGTAAACTCACCAGGGGATGAAGCGCCACTTGAAGCCCAGGGAGGGCTCTGAGGAGGAGGCGGGGAGCCTCGGCTCCTCACACTCTGCTCAGAAGATCCACCAGGCAAAGGGCCACCCTCCTCCCTCTCACTCCCTGCTTGAGAGTGGCCCCTTGCCTGGTGAGAGTCCTCAGACTCAGAGTGTGAGGAGCTGAGGCTTGATCCAGCCTGCCCCCCAGCAGCACACTCCTCTGGGGCGTCATCCCCTTCCTCCCCTGGGTCCTCTAAATAGGACCCGCGGGAGGGACCCTCCCCCGATGACTCCCCCGAGTCCGCCTGCCTGGTTCGGGGGAGGAATCCCTTCCCACGTTTCCCCAGGGGAGGACGCTTATCTGTGTGGAGGGGGTGAAAGCAAATAATTAATATAAAGAGCAAAAAAGGACACAGCTTAGCAGATGATTCTGCACAAAGGCAAAAAAGAACATAAGCTTTAACTTACCTGATGCGTAGGTATCATATAGGCGGTACACGCCTTCTGGGTCCCGGCGCTTGAAATCAGACCATTTTTGCTGGATGGCCCGGATGGTCAGGTCGGTCTGGAAGCGCCGGGACACAGTGGCCTTCACCTCCATGGCAAGGCGTTTTTTAGCTCCTCGGGCATAGTCGTATTCGGCCAGGCAGAAGTCCTATGAAAAAAAAAAAAACAAAAAAAAAAATTAAATACATGACCTCAGAACAATGTCATAAACAGTTATACAGAGACAAGATCAAAGTGGACCCACACCCAGGATTTACATTATTCTGGGTTTGGGTGCACTTTTGTGGGCCACAACTATTGTGGGTGGGCCACTGTCTGCAACCCCCTTGGAAGGCCCCAAATACACCGCTGAGGACACTCCCACGTCACTCCGCAAGCCAAACACAGCGCTCCACGCCGGTGTGGTATGCGCATCCAAGGCCCTTGGGAGGTGCATACCAGCTCAGCTGTGTCTGCACGGCAAAGTACGCATGTGGCGTTTGACTCTAACAGGGAGTGCGCCTGCACACAAAATGAAAATATGTATGGCGCAGGGGTACACCCTGCTAGAGGTAAGCGCAATAGGCATCCGCAACTCACGCATGCACATATGGGACGGGGCAGAGGTAATTTTTAGGGCCCTCCAGGGGGGGGGGGCCATCCCAGCAGGACATCCACAATGGGGATGCCCCATGTGGAGTGTTAAATTTTGGCCTAAAAACAATACAAATTCTGCCCCTATCCCCCCTGTGTGTTTATCAATTTTTAAGCTAAAAATACATAACTAAAATACTCACTTTCACAACCTGGCCATTTACACGGCTATCCACCCGGGTGCGCCTTTGTTTCCTTGGCCCAGGAGGGGAATGGGTGGGAGGGGTGGTATTTGGGGAAGGTGAGGTAGGTGGGGGATGTGGGGGAGGGGTGGTGGGTCCGGAATCTGAGGAGGAGCTGGGGAGGCGCATTACTCGGCGTTTTGGAGCCATATTGGAAACGCTAAGGAGGAAACAGGAACCGGAAATGACGCTAGCGACATTAGACCAAAAAAAAACAAAACCTAACAAAAATACGCACCGCGCCCCAGCAACAAGCTATTCTCAGCTATGTGCAAGCTAAGTGGCGGAAAAACTAAAATGACGCTTGAAAACAAGCTAGTGGCATAAGCGCAAGACATTTTTACCTTAAGGTGGCGTTGAAACGCAAAGGAGGATCCCGGAACCGGATATGACGCTAGCAACTGTGCTTCAAAATTCAAACACAAACATGCGCGCAGCAGGGACAAGCTAATATCAGCTATGTGCAAGCTAAGTGGCGGAAAAACATTAAAATGACGCTGCAAAACAAGCTATTGGCATAAGCGCTAGACATTTTTACCTTAAGGTGGCGTTGAAACGCAAAGGAGGATCCCGGAACCGGATATGACGCAAGCAACTGTGCTTCAAAATTCAAAAACAAACATGCGCGCAACAGGGACAAGCTAATATCAGCTATGTGCACGCTAAGTGGCGGAAAAACATTAAAAGGACGCTGCAAAACAAGCTAGGGCCAAAGGCGCAACGAATTATTAGCTTGATTTAGCAGGGGATTCTACATACTGTAATGCATAGGTCCTTCTAAAGCATACACCGTTGTGCTTAAATATACAGATCTTATTGCTTCACAAAGTCATCACACAATCTAACTAGACAACTACCTGAAAATGTGGCACACATGAGAATGCATAACGGGTTGTTATGAGCTGGTACGACTGAATGTTAATCCTGCAATATGTGGCCAGGCACGCTCACAACTACAGTGTATTCATTAACAACGACTGGGGTCGCGGGAAGTGAATTCCTTGCAAATGGCAGAAGGGCACATGTATGAACAGCACAGCGCCGCACAACGCAGCGCAGCGAGGCACAGCGACGCTCGCGCCGCCACATAGCGAATTCAAACAGCGACTGCACAAACACTGACCAACACAGATTCATCAAGGACAGGGCTGCCGAATAGCTTGGGCGCTGACAATTTCTAAGAGCGAACGTGACCGCCCAACCTGACAGGCTACAAAATAGCTTTACAAGCCCCGTTTGTGTGGAAAACCAGCGATTTTGAGGCCAATGAGTTTGGGTGGAGGAGATGCAATTCCCATGTCACTCACAACATTACATTGTGAAAAATAAAAAAAAAATCAAATACATATAAATAACCAGCCAGATTCATAAAACATATCAATATAAACATGTGTTGAATTTTGAACCAAAGAAAAAAACCCCAAAACCACTAAAAACAATCATTGCAGCGTCTGCCATTGAAATGTATGGGAGAGCGGCAGGTAGCGCCAGGTAATACGTGTCGCTGTGAAGGAATTTGCAGCGGCGCTGTTCGGGCCAGCCGGCTTCATGATGAATGCCGCGCTAGCCGTCGCTCTCGCCGGCGCTAGCCTCATTTAGCTTGATAAATGCGTCATTGTGACCGCCGCCGGGCGTACTTGAGTCGGTAGTCGCCGTTAGCTGCCGCTACCTGGCGCTCGTCAGACACTACCTGGCGCTATCGCTTGATGAATAAGGGCCTATGTAAAGCCCTCCACACTATAGAACAGTGTTCCTCAACCTCAACCAGGTCAGGTTTTGTGGATCTCCTCACTGACGTACTGGTTAAGTAATTAGAGCAGCAGCAGAGCTATAGAGACGGCTATGTGGAGATGTAAAAACATGATCTGTTAATAGAGAATGTCTTTGCCTCACTGAAAATCTTTTGTGCATGTCCCTGCTGCAAGTCATAAGGGAGCATCCATTGCTGAAATGCATTATGCAAAAGCTGCTCATATGCACCTCAGGGCCTCTTAGGAGCAGGCAGCCAGAACCAGAGGTGGTTGCCAAAAAACAGGACTGCTGCAGCCCTCAGGAGTATGAGAGAATATGCATGCGGACAGGAGGGTATATGTTTTTTTTGGGTTAAGTGAACCTATGAAAACCTAAGGCAGTGGGGCTATTTACATATGAAACAAACCATTCATTTTTTTAAAATATATTTATAAAAAGCATTATACAATCCATGTTGCAAGTTTATATAAAAATCTGCACCTTTGGGCTTACATAGTAAGGGTAATACAGGGTAATCTTTGACCCAAAAGGGACAGCATCACCCTTTCCATCTGCTCATGTGTTGGCCCCATGGTGGTATTTTTGGACATCTTTGAAAAAAGTTTTTTAAACTATGATTAAGGTCATGATTGTCTGAAAAATGTCTATTGCCTTGTCTATGTGTCACCAGTACTAAAATGTGTTGGTCAGCCTAATATATTGATTTTTGTTCTTGTGACACTGATTGCTTTTTGTTAGATGAATTCCCCATTTGGTCACTGCATCTATTACATTTAAAGTGGAAAAAGAAACACCAGGATCGGCCTGGAATCTAAAAGATTCTAGGTCCGGCCTCTGACTTTCCCCGGGGCATCCAGAATCAAGATGCAACAATGTTTGAACCCCCCAGGGTGGCAGTAGTAACTCGCCTTTCTCCAATCCAATGGCGCATGCATGGGCTCTCTTCAAATCAGAGCCAACTGCCGTGGCTACGTCATTCGGCAAATGGCTCAGATTGTTTCATTGGGAAACACTTGCTGCCATATTTCCTCCCCTGCATCCCGACAGTGTGCGTGCTAGGCTGGGGCAGGAGCACACAGGCTGCCGGGGATACAGGTGATGTGGCATTGTGCACTCCCCATTGAATTCAATCAAAGTCCTTTGCAGAAGGATGTAAACATGGGAAAGGGCTCTGATTGGACGAGATGCACCATTGGACCAAAGAAAAGAGGATGCACAGAACAAATCCTGCGAAAGTCAAATTCCCAGGATTTGTTCCGCTTTGAGCCAAATCTACCAAATGAGAGCATCCCCTCGATTCAAAGAGCAAAAGTTAATTGATTTCGGATCGAGAATCGTAAGTTTGGGTGGGTGTTAGTCATTTTTTCCTGTTTTTTGGCCATTTCCGACTCGCACGAGCCTACGTTCGAATGCGTATATGCTCTTACGATCATCGCAAGTTCGTTCCTAAATTTTAGGATCAAAACGTAAAACTTAGGATCAAATCCTAAAACTTAGGATCAAAACGTAAAACTTAGGATAATCGGATGTGTTTAGGTGTGATTCAGAGAACAGTTTTCAAACCTCTAAATACGTTTTAAAAGAAAGCCACTGCCGACACCTTTTAGCAGTCGGATTGCTGTTCTTGAACAGGTTTTTTGGCTATGTGGAGGAGTCTGCGCGTCTTGAGCTCCAATGAACTGCATGTATCAGCATGGCCGAGGCCATAAATTGTATGGCAATGCATACCTGATTCATGTATGCCTTATAAAAGCATTTTAATGTGGACCTTAATTAGTCCTTTGCATGTAAACCTTTATTTGGCAATATATTTGCGTTAATTAAAGAAACTTATGTCCTTTGGTATTTATTTTTAAATTGATGTACTAGAATAATATTTTTAGATTGCATTTATTGGTGTAGTTGTTTACCTTTGCTTTGTTTAATTATTTAAGCACATCTTTGGTCAGATGCATAACACTTACTGAGGAGAGGAGAGCGGGATAAAGTGCAGGATGTGGGTTACTGCTGTATTTTGCACAGACACAGCAGAGCTGGGGGCACGGAAAGGTCAGAAATCAAAGAATGCAGAGCAACACAGTCACAAGGCCCTTTCTGTTTGCAGGCTGCCCGATAATACCTGAGCCGCCATCTTGCCTGTTTCTAGGCTCATAACATGCAGAAGTTGCTGGGTGTTTTTTTATATTTGAGAGCAATCTGTATGTAGAGGGTGTGGGTAACCACACACAAAATTTTAAGTTGTACCATTTGAAGCCTAAATATTAAAATTAAATCCACAAGTAAAAAATGCAAGTTAACTAAAAATTAAACAAAGTAAGATTTACTTATGCAAATGCATTCATTAATGGTTGGTTACTACAAAATGAATGAAATAAAGAAAAATAAAAGACCAAATATTTAGAATGCACTTTAATGAGGTAAGTTTGTAGTGCGCAGCCGCAAGATCAGAAGGATTTACGTCCAGACAAAAAAGGAAAAAGGGCAAAACCAATGTTGCAACCTGAGAAATGAAACGGAAAATTCAGGATGGAAACTGACATAGGTCTGATTCCCGAACTGCCATACGAACGGACGTACATTTTAGGATAGAAACGTATTTGCTTATAGAATCACTCGCAAGTTCATACGAACGCACGAGCGGACGGCAAAAATAGGATGATCGGCACCCAAATCAAAGCTGTTACATGTTTCTTTGAATCGACCCTCATGTGTAGCCTAAATGTTTTACACTATCCCCTCGATTCAAAGAGCAAAAGTTAATTGATTTCGTATCGAGAATCGTAAGTTTGGGTGGGTGTTTGTCATTTTTTCCTTTTTTTTTGGCCATTTCGTATTCGCACGAACGTTCGCGCATAGACGTATATGAACATACGCTTTCCGGACGCCAATCGTATATTTTGCGTTAGTTTGTGTGTTTTTCCCGTCCAAATCGTATTTTTTAGGTCCGATCCTATTTTTTACGTGCTTCACATGGGCTTGCGACCAATTCAGAGAGGTGATTGCTAATTGTTTTGAAGCCCATTAAAGAGCTGCTTCCCGAAATGTTTGCCGGCAGCTATTTGGCCTCGGGAGTAGGATGGAGAGGAGCGAGTTTGTGGCACATCAAGGGCTTATGCTTTTTGGCATCGATTTGATCCGGATGTCTGAGAGCAGATTGCCCCTGCGTCGTCGCATGAACATAGATAGCATGAATGATGTTGAGCTGTTTGAGCTGACCAGGCTTAATCGCGCTTCCCTCCATAAATTATATAGTGAGCTGCGGCCATGGTTAGCCCGCACCACAAGGAAGGGGCATGCAATTTCAGGTATGACCAAGATGCTTGGCTGCCTGCAATTTTTGGCGAACGGCTCGTTCCAGAGGCTGGGTGCCCTCTCCGTGGGGATGTCCCAGCCTACGCTGAGCCGCGCACTCTCTAAATTTTTGGAAGGCATGGCTGCCATAACTCCAAAATATATTTTTTTCCCGGATGATATGGCAGCCAGAAACGCCATTAAGCTTGGTTTTTATAATGTGGCCGACATGCCCAACGTCATTGGTGCTGTTGACTGCACACATGTGGCACTCGTACCTAGGGCATCCGACGAATATATATATAGGTATATATTTTGGGTTTGGGTTATTATGGGGCCCAACGTGTAATGTAACCTATTTTCCTTGGCGGCAGCATATTTTTGTTGGTACTTTTGTGTACATGCTTTATTTAGGCTTCTCATTTGTTGTTTGAATTTGTGTGCAGACATGTATTTTTTCCAAATTTTTTTTGCCCTTATCACTTACCCTTTTTTTTTGTTTTTGCCTTAAGGAATCGAAAAATGGGACACTCCCTTAATGTCCAGGCCGTGGTGGGGCCGGACATGCGTTTCCTGAGTGTCCTTGCCGGCTACCCTGGATCGTCGCACGACTCCTATATCCTGAGACGATCTGGTTTGTTTAGGAGATTTGAGTCTGGGGAATTTTCGGGTGCATGGCTGCTTGGTAAGTGTGTCCTATTTTTGGTTACCGATATTTCCCAGGAATCTGTATTGTTTGCCTATTTTAGCTTTATAATTCTTGTCAGGAAAACGAACCAGCATTTTTGGGGGGGGGGCTTTTGTGGATTGTATTTTGGTTTTCAACCAAACGCTTTGCTCCCTTTGTGCTTCTGTTTTTTTGATAACTTTGGTTAGGATGTCTGTAACTTCCATGTCCCAAAATATATTGGGTAGCAGATTGTCCCGAAGTATCTGCTATTTTTTGGCCCTTTTGTAGTATTGGTCTTGCAACGCCAAAGTGGACTTAAACTGCATACAGTGCATTCTTTATCTAAATGGTGTGGGCCCCTCAGCAGCATCCTAATTGTAACATTTGCGAAGCCAGAATCAAAAACATATTTCTAAACAGCCTTGTCCGTGCAGATGTTTTTTCATTCTTGGCTTTATTTAAGCTGCATTTTTAGTTATGTACTACATTTGGCCCAATAGTGTTTTTTCTAATGTACCCTGGGTGTCTTTTTTGGCCCTTTAGCTTACCTCATTTTGATATATGGCAAATTGTTTGTGTTTGTTGTCTTGCAATGTGTTAATTTTTGTTATTTAATTGTCTTGTTAAGGTGATTCCGGTTACCCACTTCTCCCCTGGCTCATGACGCCTGTGCTGCGGCCCCAGGATGCCTCTCAGGAAGCCTATAATCGTGCGCACCGCAAGACCAGGGCTGTTGTTGAGAGGGCATTTGGACTGTTGAAGACACGTTTTCGTTGTTTGGACCATACCGGGGGCGCCCTGCAATATGCTCCTGACAAAGTGATAGACATCATAATGGCATGTGCTGTTCTGCATAATTTTGCCATTCAAGAACGTGTCCCCCGTTATGTTGATGTTCTGCCCTCTACAGCCCGAGAAGATGATGGTGACAATTATGTTGGCCCACCCAGTGAGTCTGGCCAATCAGTGCGAGCAAATTTGATCTTGCAGCATTTTAGTTAAAGCCTTTTTTTTGTTTCCCATTCTGTGTGTGTGTATTTGCCTTTATTTTCAAATATTTGTTTGGCCGTAATGTGGCATTATCTTAAATAAATACGCAATTTCCCTTAATTGTTGCCTAATGTTTTTCCTGGTGTTTACTTAGATTGATCTTTGCATTTTTACACCTCTTAACCAAAAATGTATCTGCTTTAGCCCAAGGTGATGTTAAATGTGTTTCAACTCAAAACGCCACAAGTATTGTAAGTTTGAATTTTTTTTACTTTTTGCACTTTGATTGGTGGTGCATAACAAATAAAAATCCACATACAACTGTGGCTCAAAAACAAATAAGGTATTAACATTAAATCTACCACATTTACACCTGGAAGAGAGTGGCACAACCAAACAAGGACACCCAGTCCAAAGGCCAGCCTAGTCCAGTCATTAATATTGCCTGTGCCAAGGGATATTTGGGCATGGCCATAATGTCACACAAACATGTCTGCAAACAGGAGGAGCACAAACCAAACAAATGTCAAAAGCCATAATTGGCACATGATAGTTGCCAACTAGACAGCACATAGACCTATGGCATTGGCTAGTGGCCTTAATCATTACTCTAAGGAGCTCTATGGGAGCAAATACAAAACACAACCTGCATGTGAAACACAAAATGGATTGTTTGAAACCTCAAAGGACAAGTAAATACAGTGGGGGGAAGAGAAAAGATGTCCCACACATTCATGGATTAATAGGGTGGCTGCCCATAAAACCCAGGTGGAGGTCCGTGGGGATGGGACCTAACCTGGGCCATGGTTGCATTGTGAATTTGCAACTGCTCCATAATGTTTCTCTGCATATTGGTCATCTCAGCCATGGCTGACTGGATGCCATTACTTGCATTGACCATGTTGCTGTTGAGGGTGCGAAACTCCGCGAGGATGCCCTGTAAGGTGGTAGTTAGGTTGACCATATCGGCATGCCTTTCCTCCCGCTCAGTTACGAGCTGTGCCTCAAAAGAGTCCCTCTCTTGTTCCATAAATCAAGCAGGACACTGTGCCTCCCCTGGGGAATTGTGCGGCGGCGTAATGGAGTCCGCCGCACAATTACCCTGGCTCTTGGGCGTGCCCTGCCGCATTGTGTTGTCCCCTCAACAGCAACAGGCATGCTTGGCAAATCCTCAGCAGCAGAGTGAACACTGGGGACTGTTGTGTCAGTCTCCCCATGTGCATGCACAATGGATGCAGATTCACTCTGCTGCTGAGGATTGGCCAGAGAAACATTAGGGAGCAGTTGCAGATTGGGACCCAGGGGGAGGTCATCGGACGTGGCCAGCAGGGATACATCATCTTCCTCCATTTCCTGGATCTCTTCCATGAGTGTGTGGGTCTGTAGGGACATAGAAAAAAAAAGGTTAAGTTGGCGTCCCAAATTAGGATTACATCAGTTTAACACATGCTTAAGCACTTGTTAGTATTTTGGGTACTAAATAAACTTACAGGAAAACTCGGATCTGGGCTCCTATGCTGTACGGACCTGGTAGGCATAATCAAACTGGGGGGTGAGTTTACACTTGCTGAGGGGTCATGCTGGGCTGAAGAAGAGAAAACAAAACAAGGTAAACACACACATAAGCATTGTTTGGGTACGTACTAAAACAAGCCACTATTTCTAATATTAAGCAACTCTACAGCAATGGGTCCAATTGGTAAAATACACTCAATTTAACATATGTGCAATGGATCGAGTAAACTGCTAACTGACCTCAGTTTGAAGTCAGGAAGTGTACCCAGTCAGCATACAACTTGCAGAGCAACTATTTTGAGTTTGACTACCATTCTCTAGGTCAGGGGTACTCAACCACTTCTTGTAAAGGTCCATTTAAAGGTATCCGGTGAGAGGTGAAGGTCCGGGCATGGGGCTGTCGCAGGGGGTGTCTAGTTAGAAATCAGCACACTGGGGGAGGGGCTAGAGATTGCCAAGTGCAAACTAATAAAGGCTGCTTGCCCTTGCTGGGCTGGATGGGGCAGAGCTGAGGGGACAGGGATTGGATGGCTAAAGCTGGGAGGACAGGAATGGATGGTGATGGGATGGATGGAGCAAATCTGTTAGGAATGGATGGGGCTGATGTGGGGGGGGGGCAGATGGTGGGACAGGGGCAGATGGGGCAGAGCTGGGGCAGCGGGACAGGATTGGACAAAGAGAATGATGCACCAAGTTAGTGTGTACCTTGCAATGCCACTTCCTGTGCAGTACTTCATATTGCAATGCTAGGTTTCATGGAGCCATGACATTGGCCAGGAGACCAACCACTACATCGCCGATCAAGGGGGCAGCTCTGAGCACGTCAACACAGAAGTAATTGAGTGCAGGGCTGTCTGGGCAGGGGTCTGGGAATCTGGTGACAAGGTCCGCATTGGGACCCCGGCCCGCCAGTTGAGTCTCGCTGCTCTAGGTCAGATATGTTTGGGGGTGTTGAATTAAATTGTTACCTCAAACACAACTCACACAACAAATAGCCAACACATCCCTAATGATGTGTGTTTTGTGATTGAGTCAAAATATATCACTTTTCTTCATAAACTTCCTTCCTTCACACATAATTAGTGTTAATTGTTCTTTTACATAATGTCTGTGTTCCAAAATGCCTGATTCACAGGGACCAAAACAGGACACAAACAGGCACAGTAGTGCGAGGCCAAGCAAGCCACACCATAGGGCCATACCGTCATCTTGGTACTAGTGAACTTTAATTTTCTGGGCAAACAGGCAAACATGCAGATTAAGAGTACTCACCTTGTGTACGGGTCGGTGAGTCTGTGTCCCTTAGACCCGCATGGCCACCGACCGCGACAGGATGGAGAAGGCCCAGCACAATCTCCTCAGCAGGTGTAAACTCCAGTTTGGTTGGAAAGCCACCTCCAGTTTTCATGCTGAAATGAAAAAATAGTTTGGTACCCAGAAAAGGTGCATACAGTACATCCTAATCATTACATTTGGAGACATCATTTATTTACCTGTAATTATGCCTTTTAATTTCTTTTTGACGTACAGCATATTTGAGATCCGAAATTTTCTTCTGGATTTGTCCAACATCTTTCCTCTCTTCCCCCGCTGCATTTACTTGTCGTAGGATGGTTTCAAACAATTCCATCTTGCGCTGCTTAGTGGTGTGTTTTGATTTGCTCCCATAGAGCTCGTCATAGTATAATGTAAGGCCACTAGCCAATGCCATATTTTGGTCATGGGAGAATCTCCCACTTAAATGTCCGCGCCGCAATGTGCGGACAGATGGTTGGCTTGGGTGCTCCTCCATGTGTGCAGACACATGTGGTGACATTATGGCCTGGGGCTGGGTAGGCGAATGGAAGGATTGCTGGCTTCCCAATGACTGGACTGGACTGGCCAAGGGACTGGGTGTTCTTGCGTGGCTGGCCACCGAACTTCCAGGTGTAGATGTGGTCCGGATGATGTCCATTCTTTGGCCTCTTGGGGGGCTCTGTTCCCGGCTGGTGCCAGGTCGGGGGCTCTGTTCCCGGCTGGTGCCAGGTCTTGGGCTTCGGGCCCTGCTGCGCGGCCTGGATGGGCTTCGGGCCCTGCTGCGGGGCCTGGATGGTCTTCGGGCCCTGCTGCGGGGCCTGGATGGTCTTCGGGCCCTGCTGCGCGGCCTGGATGGGCTTCAGGCCCTGCTGCGCGGCCTGGATGGGCTTCGGGCCCTGCTGTGGGGCCTGGATGGGCTTCGGGCCCTGCTGCGGGGCCTGGATGGTCTTTGGGCCCTGCTGCGCGGCCTGGATGGGCTTCGGGCCCTGCTGCGGGGCCTGGATGGTCTTCGGGGCCCTGCTGCGCGGCCTGGATGGGCTTTGGGCCCTGCTGCGCGGCCTGGATGGGCTTCGGGCCCTGCTGCGGGGCCTGGATGGTCTTCGGGCCCTGCTGCGCGGCCTGGATGGGCTTCGGGCCCTGCTGTGGGGCCTGGATGGGCTTCGGGCCCTGCTGCGGGGCCTGGATGGTCTTCGGGGCCTGCTGCGCGGCCTGGATGGGCTTCGGGCCCTGCTGTGGGGCCTGGATGGGCTTCGGGCCCTGCTGCGGGGCCTGGATGGTCTTCGGGCCCTGCTGCGCGGCCTGGATGGGCTTCTGGCCCTGCTGCAGGGCCTGCATGGGCTTCTGGGCCTGCTGTGGGGCCTGGGTTGGCTAAGTGCCCGGCTTGAAAGCATGGGTGGTGTGGGCTCCCTTGGGCGGCCTCTTCTGGGGGCAGAGGTGGTGGTGGCTGCTGTGGCCTGTTTTTTGGCCACAGGGGCACGTGCCTTTGGGGCCCTTTTTTGGGAAAGGGAGGGTCCAGTGTCCCTTGGTGGGGCCGAGGTGGTACTTGCCTTCTGGGCCCTTAGCTTCTTGGGTCCTTGCTGGGACCTGGTGGTTGGGCCCTCAGAGGTCTGCCTTGGCTGGGCGCGTTTAGCTGCTGCCTTTTTGGGTGCCATTTTCTCAAAAAGCTCAAAGAGAATGAGCTTTGGGTGCAGGGACCTTTAAATCATGCGCCCAGCGTCTGACGCCTATGCGCACGACTACGCGCTCGTACGGACGTACGTTCGTGCGGAACCAGGAAACCGCTGGGGTTTCACTTATCTGCTGCCTTGAAGAAGCATAAAGATGGCGCCCACTATCTTCACCCGTCAACAGGAAGAGATCCTCATGCTGGTAAGTGCCTTGCTCTGCCTTTTAAGCTAATACTGACTGATGTACTAAATGTAAATGATGCGGTTGGAACTAGTTTTGGGGATCTTAATGTTTTAGAACAGGCTCCTCACACTTCATCCTCAAGGGCCGAGACAGGCCACGTTTTCACCTCTCTATGCTGATGTCCTAATTAGGGCAATTGCTCTGGCTTAGCAACAGTTAATTAACCTGTGGAGTAGCGTGGCTAGCTGTCAAACCTGGCCTGTCTCGGACCTTGATGCGGATGTTTGAGGACCACTGTTTGCCTAAGACATCAAAACACAACGGCAAGCCACACACGCGGGCAAAAAGACAGAAACCGGGCCTTCAGCGTGATTGACTAAAAAGCACTAAAACCTAAAAAAACAGTACACAGCCTATGACATTTCCAAATGGTCCATTTGAAGCCAATAACTTATTAGTCTTGCCTCCACTGGCCTGAAACTCTGCTCAAGAATTTAAGAGATGCGCGCAGCCATCTGTACTCAGAAGCATCACACTTACTGAGGAGAGGTGAGTGGGATAAGGTACAGGGGGGTGGGTTATAGCTGTGCTTTGTTCAGACACAGCAGAGCTGTGGTCATGGGAAGGTCATCAGTCCAAGAATGCCGAGCAGCACACACACACTTACAGTTTGCATGAACTTCCTGTTGGCAGGCTGCCTGCAAAGAAGGCATTTTACATAAGCCGACATCTTGGAGGTTCAAACCATCATAACATGCCAGGCAGGTGGCCTGATTTGTAATGTTGGCTATCTGTATGTACATGGTGTGTGAAACATATAACATAAGACCAGACTCTGAATCAGAGTGAACGTCCGCTTTAAGGCACTCCCCAAAAATGGCTGGCACTCTAAATGTGTGTGTTAATGACATGACATTCGCTACTTGTGATGCAACACATATGGCTCTGTGTGTAAAAGTAAAAGCTCTGTGTCCATTATGTTTTTCAGATCATGCTTCAGCGCCGGTATGACTTCGCGCCCAATGTGTGCGAAAAAAGGGACATCGCCCGGGAGATCATCGCGGAAATACACCGTGTCACCAGCACCACCTTCACTCACACCCAGATAATGCAGCATTGGTCGGACCTGAAACGTCTGCACATGCCCCGGGTGCGGAGGTTTTTTGGGATCCATTTCCCAAGTAAGTACAAAGCAATTGCATGGTATATGTTCCAAATGTATAAGTTATGCCTTTATTTATAATGACTTTTCTTTGTTAGTGTTGGAAATGGATTTCAGAATTCGCCGCACCCGGAGGCGCACAGGCCGACCAGTGCTGCATGATTCTGCATCTGTGAGTGAAGGTGGTGGATCTCCCGGGCGACGGACCTACCCCTCCTCTGTGGCCTCCTCAGACCAGCCCCTGGACCTTACCACAGAGGAGGGGCCCAACCGCGTGAGTCATGCCCGGCCAGGCATGGGGAAGGCTCTGGTATGTCACTCTTCATGTATATGCACCAAGATATACATGCAAGGCCAAAAACTAAGTGCTCCTTTATTATGTATTTCTAGATGCTTCTGGAGCGGGTGAGATAGTGGAGGAGGAGGCAGCAGAGATGCTGGAAGTTGATCCTGGCGAAGGTGAGTGATGTCAGCCAGACTGGGAGCCAGATATGTTGGGAATAGTGACTCTATACAACTACTAACCAAATGTCACATGTTTCCCCAGGGACTTCTTCACAGCATAGCCAGGACCAAGGGCATCCTGTTGGCCCCAACCAGCCATCTGTCGGCCACCAACAAAGTAAGTAGCCATGCCATTATTAATATTTATGTGTTTTTTGCTAAGAACACACACATAACTAAAGGCCTAGCCAATGTATAGTTAACATTTTCATGTGGGCACTTCATTAGCTTAAAGCGGACCCTAACTCGTATTAAGAGCCTAGCTAATAAGTATCCCACACACTGTACATACAGATTGCGAACAGTCCAAAACAGGCTACCGGCATCTACTGCATGTTAGGAGCCTTTAAACATCCAAGATGGCGGCATATGGAATGCGCCCTATTTACAGGCAGCATGGCATACAGATTTAACAAAGTAAGGTGCTGCCATGCATTGTGGGACTGCTGACCTTTCCCTGAACCCAGCTATGCTCTGTATTACCAAAGCACAACTGTAACCTGCTCCCCTGTACTTTATCCCACTCTCCTCTCCTCATTAAGTGTTATGCTTCTGAGTCCAGATGGCGGCGCAGTAATAAAAAATGCACCAAAATGTACTTTGATCTGGTGCAGAATCATTTGGAAATAGTTTTTGATTTTCATTAAATAATGTTGAAGGTCCGGTTTAAGGAGTTTCAATACTTACCTGTGGGAAATGCATTTACTTTATCCCTTGGAAGAATGACATGTGTCATGCATTTACATGTATTGGATTAACCCAAAATCTATTCCCAGCATACAAACCGGTCTGGTACTACTATTTATGTTTATTTCTCTATTGGTTACAGGGATGATCCCAAAAACATTGGCGGCCAAAAAAAAAAGGATCCAGGAGTTGGTGGCCGAGCTGCTGGCCATACAGGCGACGTTGGGGCCAACAGAAGAAGAAGAGGAGGAGGATTAGTGCCCTTGGTCCTGGCTAATTTTGTAAAATAGTTTTTACGTTTTTATAATGTTCTAAATTTTAATAGTTTTTTAAAATCATCCAGAAAACAAAAAAAAAAAATTTAGATGTTTTTACAAACACAAAGCAAAAAAAAAAAAAATTTTATCCAAATAAATAATATTTTAAGTCTTTAGAAATGTGTCATTTCTAATATGCGCAAAAAAAGACATTTACACAAACACAAAAATACATGCTTCGAAACATATAGACATATGTACATTATGTGGTTTGGGTAAGTTTTAGAGTCGTCCAAATGAAGAAGGATGCAAGCGCTAAGGGGTTTGGGTAAGTTTTAGGGTCCGAGAAATGAAGAAGGATGCATGCGCTAAGGGGTTTGGGTAAGTTTTAGAGTCGTCAACATGAAGAAGGATGCAAGCGCTAAGGGGTTTGGGTAAGTTTTAGGGTCCGAGAAATGAAGAAGGATGCAAGCGCTAAGGGGTTTGGGTAAGTTTTAGAGTCGTCCAAATGAAGAAGGATGCAAGCGCTAAGGGGTTTGGGTAAGTTTTAGGGTCCGAGAAATGAAGAAGGATGCATGCGCTAAGGGGTTTGGGTAAGTTTTAGAGGCGTCAACATGAAGAAGGATGCAAGCGCTAAGGGGTTTGGGTAAGTTTTAGGGTCCGAGAAATGAAGAAGGATGCAAGCGCTAAGGGGTTTGGGTAAGTTTTAGAGTCGTCAACATGAAGAAGGATGCAAGCGCTAAGGGGTTTGGGTAAGTTTTAGGGTCCGAGAAATGAAGAAGGATGCAAGCGCTAAGGGGTTTGGGTAAGTTTTAGGGTCCGAGAAATGAAGAAGGATGCAAGCGCTAAGGGGTTTGGGTAAGTTTTAGGGTCGTCAACATGAAGAAGGATGCAAGCGCTAAGGGGTTTGGGTAAGTTTTAGGGTCCGAGAAATGAAGAAGGATGCAAGCGCTAAGGGGTTTGGGTAAGTTTTAGAGTCGTCCAAATGAAGAAGGATGCAAGCGCTAAGGGGTTTGGGTAAGTTTTAGGGTCCGAGAAATGAAGAAGGATGCAAGCGCTAAGGGGTTTGGGTAAGTTTTAGAGTCGTCAACATGAAGAAGGATGCAAGCGCTAAGGGGTTTGGGTAAGTTTTAGTGTCCGAGAAATGAAGAAGGATGCAAGCGCTAAGGGGTTTGGGTAAGTTTTAGGGTCCGAGAAATGAAGAAGGATGCAAGCGCTAAGGGGTTTGGGTAAGTTTTAGGGTCGTCAATATGAAGAAGGATGCAAGCGCTAAGGGGTTTGGGTAAGTTTTAGGGTCCGAGAAATGAAGAAGGATGCAAGCGCTAAGGGGTTTGGGTAAGTTTTAGGGTCCGAGAAATGAAGAAGGATGCAAGCGTTAAGGGGTTTGGGTAAGTTTTAGGGTCCGAGAAATGAAGAAGGATGCAAGCGCTAAGGGGTTTGGGTAAGTTTTAGGGTCGTCAACATGAAGAAGGATGCAAGCGCTAAGGGGTTTGGGTAAGTTTTAGGGTCCGAGAAATGAAGAAGGATGCAAGCGCTAAGGGGTTTGGGTAAGTTTTAGGGTCGACAACATGAAGAAGGATGCAAGCGCTAAGGGGTTTGGGTAAGTTTTAGGGTCGTCAACATGAAGAAGGATGCAAGCGCTAAGGGGTTTGGGTAAGTTTTAGGGTCGTCAACATGACGAAGGATGCAAGCGCTAAGGGGTTTGGGTAAGTTTTAGGGTCGTCAACATGAAGAAGGATGCAAGCGCTAAGGGGTTTGGGTAAGTTTTAGGGTCGTCAACAGGGGCGGGCTGGCCGCAGGGCATACCGGGACAAATCCCGGTAGGCCGCGGCTTGTCCCGCATTTCTGGCTCCCAGCTTACCTTCCGGGGGCTGCTCTGGTCGGCTTCCTAGCTCCGCAGCGGCCGAATGATAGGAGGAGAGGCCAGGCGTTTCCTCTGCTCTGAGCGCAGCAGCCTTTGATGTCCGGGCTGCAATTCAAGCTATGACTCATTAGTTCCGGCTGGCTGCTTCTGCCTTCATCTGACAGCGAGGGGGAACTGTCAAACCTCGCTGCAGTTTCCCCCTCGGCTCTGTTACACTCAGGGCCAACTCAGACCCCAGATTCTGGGCAGATTGGCGCGCTGTTCTGGATTTCCCTCCCTGTGCTCTGCTTTGGAGTGGTAAGCTGCTAGCTGCTTATCATTTATTTATTTTTATTTTTTTTGGGGGGGGGGGGGGGTCGTAAATTGCTTTGTAATTTGCCTGAAGTTTGACTTGATTGGTGACCAGGGTCACCTGATTCCCTATCCCTAGGGCATCCCAAACTTTGGTCCTTTTCTGTGGGGGATCCTGATTTGGGATACCCCATTATGTGCAACCCCCTCAACTCCCCAGTAAAAAATACCTGACCACTAATCAAACAGCACATGTGTGGTTCAAACATGTGTCTGCACCAGCTAGAGGCTTGCGGGATTTGGCTGGCAGCCTGCTCGGCTCCATCCAGCCCTTAGCGAGGAGAACAAATGCATTAGCCACTGGATCAGCGGTTTGGTAAGTTTAACTGGCGATCTGGGGGGGTTGCACAAATGGGGCATCCCCAAATCAGGACGCCCCACAGAAAAGGACCAAAACCCTTTGAAGTGGACAAAAACCCAGGAATTTGACTATCCTGGGTTTTGGTGCTTATACCCCGGGCACCCCAACTGGGGATGCCCCGCTGCGTGAAACCCCCCAGATCGCTAAAGCCAACTCACCTCTTCCCAGCGCATGCGCGGCCGCTCGTCCAATGAGCGCACTCAGAGCCACTGATGTAATCTAAGCCAGCGTCTAAGAGCAGCGGCGCATGCGTTAGCCGCGGCCGCATCCCCAGCTACCCTCTAACAGGGAGCATGCCCACACCGGCCATTCGCAAATGCCTGGCGTGGGCACGCGCCCTGCCAGAGGGATAGCGAGGATGTAGCCGTGGCTCAAGCATGCGTCGTTGGACCGGGAAACAAGGTAAGTGTATGTGGCGACCTTGGGGATTTCACACAGCGGGGCATCCTGATTTTAGATGCCCCAGGGGGAGGGAATCGATCAGCCCAGGAATCTTATAAATTTGATGGCAGTGGGTCTTGGTCTACTTTAAAGCGGGCCCACACTCCTTTCCTTGCTAATGAGTGTGGGGAGTGCCTAGACTGCATTGTGACAAGCTCAGGGGCACCCGGATTGCTGGTACATGCCAGTACATTGACACCCACATTGCCCACAAATCCTTACCTTAAAGCAGCCCCGCAATTTTCTGCCGGTGGTCATAAGGGGATGGCCCATTTGATGGCTGGAACAAAGTACACGTCCCTGTCTGCATGTCGATCGATGATCATGGTTAAAGTGGACCAATCACCAGGATTTTGACTATCCTGGTGATTTATCCCTACCCAGGGGCATCCCGATGTAGGATGTCCCCCTGTGTGGTTGCTCACTTTCACTCACCTTTCCCCGTTCCCACGGTGCATGTGTGGACACTTGTCCAATCAGCACTAATGCTAAAGCCACTGTTTTGAACATTGCGCTGGCAGAGGCACGCCAGTGAGGCACGCCAGTCCCTGGCTCCCTTGTGGAGTGCCCCCTCCCGTCCCCCCATTCTCTCTAAATAGCTGGGCTGGGGCAGCTGCAGAGAAGCCAGGAATGCGGCCGCCGGCGTCATACCTCCCATATATCCCTGATTTGGAGGGACTGTCCCTCTTTTGAGTCCACGTCCCCCTCTCCCTCGTTGTTCTCATTTGTCCTTCTTTGAGGTGTAACATGCAGATCTGCACCAATAAATAATTTTTTCGTCTATTCCAGGTGTTTATAGTGTTGTCACTGTTACAACCTCTCTCCTATCCATCCCTCAATGAGGGGGCGTGTCTTCTATCCATCCCTCAATGAGGGTGTGTGTCTTCTCCTATCCATCCCTCAATGAGGGTGTGTGTCTTCTCCTATCCATCCCTCAATGAGGGGGCGTGTCTTCTCCTATCCATCCCTCAATGAGGGTGTGTGTCTTCTCCTATCCATCCCTCAATAAGGGGGCGTGTCTTCTCTCCTAGCCATACCTCAATAAGGGGACATGTCCTCTCCTAGCCATCCTTCAATGAGGTGGTGTGTCTTCTCCTATCCAATGAGGGGACGTGGGCTTATTTAACATGTGCCTCTTTCCCACCCTGAAAAGTTGTCCTGAACAGAGGTGAGTTTTTTTCTTTTTGCTGTAAACCTGGGTAAATGACAGGCACATAGAATCTACAGGGCTTGGCACCACTGCAACTGAAAGTGAGCATCTTTGTTTGCATCCTAAACAAAACATTCCTTCATTTACTGATGGCGATAACATGATCCTGACCTGGTGCTAACCTGCTTCCATGCTCACTGTCATTGGACATCTGTGACGTGCACGTCGCCAGAGAGGACTCGGACCCAGAAATAAGAACACAGCCCAAAAACAGGTTGTTTGCTATATTAACTGATGGGTTATCCCAAAGGCATATCCTCTGGCATGCCTATTAGGTTATGGAAGGGTACTAAAAATATGCTTTACTTTCAAAACTCTTAATTATTTTGATTCATTCAAGCAAGTTACACTACATTATTTGGGATTTTGGGGGCACTTTTGCATGCTACTTAAAGTCTAGGTAACCACCCCCCCACCCTGCCACCCTCTCCTGGATGGGGGTTAAAGAGAAAAAAAACCTTACCAGCGCCATTCTCCTGGTGCTTCCCGTCCTGGGCACCACAATCTTGGAAGAAAACACAGAGCAGGACCCCCCTGGCTCAGTGTGCGCTCCTGCCCGCCCATTCAAGTGAATGGGCAGGCAGGAGCACACTAAATGCGTGGGATTCCGCTTTGTGTCTTCCTGTGCAGCAACCTCACAGACCCGCTAGAACAGTGTTGGACTCTGCAGGTGAGGTAAGTGTTTTTTTCTTTGTAACCCCTCTATCCTGCCTCAGCTCCAGGGGAAGTTGGCGGGGCAAGGGGGTTACCTAGCGACTGGACTGGCCCTATGTGTAATATATTTAAAGAGGTGTGGTACCTCTCTGGTGGGGCATCCCAATTGGGATGATTTAATACATGTATCTTTATTGATTGCTAAGAAAATTGCAGACATGAGAGCTTCAAGCAAGCTGATTGGAGCCCTTTAGCCTGGGTATGAACCTGCGGCAGCCATTCACAAATGCTTAATGTGGGTGTGCACACCTAGCTAAAGGTATAGTGGGGATGGTATAGCGTCCGCACATGCAACATTAGATTGACAGCTAGGTGAGTTTGTTCAGCATTCATTGGGATTTCACAGTGAGTGAGCCATCCCAAATCAGGATGCTCCAGGGAGAGATAATTGGCTAGCTCTCAAGCCTTTTAGTCTCCAGGGCTGGCCAAAATGGCCGATTTTTCTTTTTTAAGGTCTGTGGGTATTGCTTACACTGATAAGGCACTGCCTGGTTGGGGAGCAGGCTGGTAGCACTTATGGCAGAGGTGAGGTAACTATGAATCAATATATATATATATATATATATATATATTAATGTGGCATTGACTCACTTTACTGGGCCAGACACAGTACAGCAGGGCCAGTCTGACCAAAAAGTCCAGGGCCGTTTTTTGGTCCCAGTCCGCCCCTGGTCGTCAAAATGAAGAAGGATGCAAGCGCTAAGGGGTTTGGGTAAGTTTTAGGGTCCGAGAAATGAAGAAGGATGCAAGCGCTAAGGGGTTTGGGTAAGTTTTAGAGTCGTCAACATGAAGAAGGATGCAAGCGCTAAGGGGTTTGGGTAAGTTTTAGGGTCCGAGAAATGAAGAAGGATGCAAGCGCTAAGGGGTTTGGGTAAGTTTTAGGGTCGACAACATGAAGAAGGATGCAAGCACTAAGGGGTTTGGGTAAGTTTTAGGGTCGTCAACATGAAGAAGGATGCAAGCGCTAAGGGGTTTGGGTAAGTTTTAGGGTCCGAGAAATGAAGAAGGATGCAAGCGCTAAGGGGTTTGGGTAAGTTTTAGAGTCGTCAACATGAAGAAGGATGCAAGCGCTAAGGGGTTTGGGTAAGTTTTAGGGTCCGAGAAATGAAGAAGGATGCAAGCGCTAAGGGGTTTGGGTAAGTTTTAGAGTCGTCAACATGAAGAAGGATGCAAGCGCTAAGGGGTTTGGGTAAGTTTTAGGGTCCGAGAAATGAAGAAGGATGCAAGCGCTAAGGGGTTTGGGTAAGTTTTAGAGTCGTCAACATGAAGAAGGATGCAAGCGCTAAGGGGTTTGGGTAAGTTTTAGGGTCCGAGAAATGAAGAAGGATGCAAGCGCTAAGGGGTTTGGGTAAGTTTTAGGGTCCGAGAAATGAAGAAGGATGCAAGCGCTAAGGGGTTTGGGTAAGTTTTAGGGTCCGAGAAATGAAGAAGGATGCAAGCGCTAAGGGGTTTGGGTAAGTTTTAGGGTCGTCAACATGAAGAAGGATGCAAGCGCTAAGGGGTTTGGGTAAGTTTTAGGGTCCGAGAAATGAAGAAGGATGCAAGCGCTAAGGGGTTTGGGTAAGTTTTAGAGTCGTCAACATGAAGAAGGATGCAAGCGCTAAGGGGTTTGGGTAAGTTTTAGGGTCCGAGAAATGAAGAAGGATGCAAGCGCTAAGGGGTTTGGGTAAGTTTTAGAGTCGTCAACATGAAGAAGGATGCAAGCGCTAAGGGGTTTGGGTAAGTTTTAGGGTCCGAGAATTGAAGAAGGATGCAAGCGCTAAGGGGTTTGGGTAAGTTTTAGGGTCCGAGAAATGAAGAAGGATGCAAGCGCTAAGGGGTTTGGGTAAGTTTTATGGTTCCTAAAGGTAAGTGTTAGCCTGGCGCGAGGCAGTAGTGGTGAGATTGGTAGTGTCAGATAGGGCCCACATTGGTTTGTGGAGTGTAGCTTGGATCGCGCATGCGCAAGACCTTAGATACATACGAACGAACGAATATAAGAGGCCAAAAACCATTGAAAACCAGAGGCAAACGCAAGTAATTGGAAGAGGTGGACGATGGAAGCGGCCGAAAAAACAGGCTGCCGCCGCAACAAGTGATCACATCAACCTGTTTTTTACGATTGACAACTGACTGAGGCAAGTTCGGGAGATAACATACGAACGGACGTACATTTTAGGATAGAAACGTATTTGCTTATAGAATCACTCGCAAGTTCATACGAACGCACGAGCGGACGTGAAAAATAGGATGATCGGCACCCAAATCCAAGCTGTTACATGTTTCTTTGAATCGACCCATATATGGGGGAATTTGATGTCATAAGTCATACGAGGGTATTACAAAATATAAAAAAAACAAGGGAGAAAGAATACTTAGATATGGCAGAAATTATGTCAGAGGCACCAAGATAGAGGTTTGGACAAGTTGAAAGGCTACTGAGGACTTGATTGTTTAGGATTGGGCATGCTAATGTTTCATATTTTATAGGGGCACCAAGTTACAGGTTTGGAAGCGTTGGAGGGGTACTAAAAGGGGAAGTTGTTGCTGGGGATTGGGTTTACTACATATTGAAGAAAAAGGAGATACAGCACTAAGACAAAATAGAGGTCTAAAACGGGGTGACAGGCAGCAAAAAAACCCTATAGAAACTTATAGAAGTTTTCAATTCCACAGGGGGACCACAAAAGGTGTCTGGAAGAGATGAAAATGGTTGTATGGGATCAGATGCACATAATTGAAAAAAAAAGTGGATGGACTCCTGAGTAGATTTGCCAAATGGATAACAGGCAGTTAGTAAGAGGTTTTAAACAGGCGAAAGGTATCTTGAATGAGGACTTGGATGTTAGTGACAGAGGTTTTAAAGCGATGGAGTTACAAAGAGGGAGTACTGCGAAAAATAAGGCTGCAAAAAAATAAGAGGCTACAACTTATCAAAATAAAAAAACGAAACTTTCAGTTAGAGTTGACCAGGTTGATGCCAGTATAAACAGATGTTTCTACTCAGCAGGTTTAAAAAGTTTTCCAGGGTATTATGCAGTAAAAAAGTCTGGGACAAACATAATAGAACATTTGGACACCATGTGAAGACAGTCGTTGGACTAAATAAAGAGTTTTAAATAAATAGTGATGCCTCCTTCATTGCCAACCGCTATCACAACATTCCAGACACTTTTTTTTTTTTAAAGTTCTTTTCTGGTGGAGCCAGCAATGAAGTCGTTTTTCCAAGTCACTTTCGCAGTAAAACATTTCGTTCCGTTTCACTAGCTCTCCCGATGCCTTCTCATTTGGAGTAGCACTGCTGACATATGCAGTGACAATTTGCCTTTTCTTGAGCCTTACAACCCATTTCAATTCACAGTCACTTCAATCCTCTCCCCGTCGCCTCCACTGGCTCCCTACGTTCTCTTTCTTTCATAACGTCTGCTTATTTGCAATTAATGTCAGCGTGAATGTAAAAATTGTGGCTCTAGAGCTGCTGTTACTAAAGATATGGCTGATTTTAGGAAGTTACTCATTTTCTTTGTGTTCCCGAACAGCTTGTGTTTGTTTGGGTCACTCTCTCATTGGAGTTATGTAATGTTATGTTTTTGGTTTGGTAAATTGCATTTTTTTTCAAGAACATCCTGTTCTATCTTGGCAAATGGTCTGATATTCTTGTTTTCACCTTAAAGAAGGCCTAAATTTAGGCAAAAATAAGCTTTATTGTAAAGGCAAACTCTACAACTTTCCTTCTTTGTTTAAAAGATTGCAAATACCTACAATGCACCAAGATTCTGGAAACCTACCAGTCTCACAACGGTAACATTATTTGATGCTATCGGGCTATTCCAGAAGTCTTTTACACCACATATTTTAAATAAAAACATAACATTTAAGCACACAAAATTATTAGCAAATATTTCTACAATTTATATAATTTACATTAAAGGGTCTTAATAGAGGGCTTGAGATATTGACGTTTTTTGAGTATCTAATGGTATCTTAACCTGGATTGTAAAATGGTGAGATGGCATTTGGGAAAAAAAACTTTATAGCTGACAATTCTTGTGCATGAGATTTTGAGTTTTCCTGATGAGAGAAGTACCAGGGCGAAACAGGTCTTTAAAGATATGTAATGCCTGTTTTGGCTCTCCTGGTATGGAGGAAATAGAGTGAAGGCAATGGTAAGCCAATTATTTTTCCCGCTTGATTGATGATTCTTTGTAAACACAGTTTTTGCTGCTTTCAGTTTCCATTGAACCATACAAAAATTGAGGCAAATATGATGGACCCAAGGACAGAGTTGGAAAATTGTAGCAAGTCTTCTCATGATACTGTAGGCCCACTTCCATCAGCTGCTGAAGAAAAAACATCCGCTGCTATGCCTTTGTGTCAGAGTGGAATTATTATCACATTTGAAACTCTTGGAGATGATTCTGCTAAAAAAAAACTTTGGGGGTTATTTAAGAAGGTATAGCGCCAGGTAGTGCTTTGTAGCGGCAGGCAGCGTCTGGTGAACGCTGGGCGCTGTAGTCAAAACCACATTTATGAAATCAAATCTGGTGAGCAACTCTAACAGTGCCATGTAGCGTCATATGTATTATTACAGTCGGATCAGAGTATTGCGCCGGCGCTCTAGCTTCCAGCGTGCCAGGTATTACCTTTCGCTAGGTGTCGCTCTCCCATACATACAATGGCCGTTCATTTGCTTGTGTTTAAACAGTGTGTTTGCCATTTTTTTTTTTTTGTTTTCTGTTGCTCAAATCATTGTGTGATCTCTCCTGGCTGCAAACAAACACTTTTAGAAACATTTTTAGAAATATTTTTATGCAGAATTGTCATTACAGGTCTGGCACTAAAGTGTTATTGTCCCTTTGCTACAGGTGTATATGTGTTCAAAAACAGACTTTAATCACACAGCGTCTGGCGCTCTATGCTATAGCGACCAGATTTAGAGCACCAACGCTGTGTGTGTGTCCTTTTTTGATAAGTATAGGTAAGTCGCTCGCTGTAGCACTGTACTGGTATTAGAGAGCCTAATATACATCACATTACTCAATGCAGGACAGGTTACTACAGCAACTGAGGCGCTCTGTTAAACCGCCCAATAGCCACATATACAGCGTCTACTAGCAGTCACTCTAAGTGCCGCTATACAGACGCTCATCTGCCGATACCTGGCATTATTAGTGAATCAGCCTCGTTGTTTCCATATTGCAGCAGCAGTCAATCATCATAGAGAAGATCTTTTGGCTGACTGTTCCCTTTGTCAGCTTAGACAAAGATTGGGAGCACAGTTTTCGATTTTGGTATTAATGATAATGTCAGGGACAGAGCAGGATAGAATCCTAAGCTTCTTGACAATTTCCCAACCGATCAGAAGTAGTAGAGTGTCTTTGTGAAAGCTTAAACATGTAGCACAACCTGCTTCCTTTGCAACATTTCACAGCATTTGCTTTATACCTGGAGCTCGTGGGCAATCCCAAAATGTCCATTGACTTTGTTTTAGCTGCAAAGAACAGCCATTTAGGGAGTAGGAGAGTTTCTGAATACTGCAAGAACATGTTGGCAAACCTGTATGCAGTGATAGGTTCATAGATAAGATAGATTGTTGTTACCCATGAGAATAGTATCAAGAAAATGTTGGAAAAGGAAGAATGAAGAAGTCAATACGTGTGAAAGCTCTTAAACCAGACTAACAGCTTTGCACATTTGGAAAAGAAACTCAAACCCAAAACTCACGTGTCTCATCTGCAGGCATGGCACTGAATCATTATCAGCACTTACATTTGCTACTGCACCCACTCAAAGCTAAAATGCCACCTCTATGGTTTTCACTTGGTAGCGGCAATTTCGGAGATTCCAGTCTCCCAGCTGTGCTGCTGCCTGAATTCAACTGTCATAACCCCACAATGCAAAGTGGCTGGAATCCTTGTTGCAATTGGCCTGCAGCTCCATTAGACGCCATTTTGTTTTTAAAATTGACAACAGTAGGAGTTGCAAAAAGGTAAGTAATTTTATGTGTAGCAATCTGAACTGCCTTGGGAGGGATATGACAACTATTTATTTTAAGGGTTTTGGTTCGGTTTAAGTAATGATGAGCAGATTTTGCCTCTATTCTGTTCTGGTGCAGTTCTGCTGAATAGATCACTCAAATCTGAATCCCATAAAAAGTTATGGGAAAAATGTAGGATGTGCTTTTGGGTCTTTGAAAGCAACTAAAGCAGACAAATGTCCCCAAACTGTGATGGAAAAGCACAAAAATCTCTTTTTAACTACTTGTAAAGCTAGAAGCTTCCTTTATCCGAATAATTTAATGATATAGTGGAAATGTCTCTTTTACATCATTTAAAGCTACAGCTCTCCTTAATAAATGGAAAAGTACAATCCTAAGTATACTCTTTTTTAGCTTGAAAAAGAGTAAAATTTAGTAAATGCCACCTTATTTAACCATCAAATGCTTCTTCTCTTTGTTGATACAATCCCAACACTTTAGGGATGGTTTAGTGCCATGAGAATTTTTTTCCACTTTTTTTAAAAGACAATGCTTTTTTTCGCATGCGATTTAGCACCAGCTTTAAGTGTGCTAAAATAAGACAGCGATATATTGTGCTGAATTGCACCGAGGAAAAAAAAACACAAGAAAAAGCATTTCCGCTGATGGGGAAAAAATTCTCACAGTGCTGCATCAACCATCAGCCCAATAAAATTTAACAGTTACTAATACATTAGTTCTTTTTGGCTTTATATATAGATGTTATGTCATGAAGAAAAGGAAAATTTCATTATTTTAAGGATGATTTGATCCCTATAAACGCTAAGCATGTGAAATTTAAGTGGCTGCAAGTCCATCCATTAACTGCCGGCTACGCAATTTTCATGTTTCTGGCGTTTCCCCGGTTTACAGCAAAAGAAAACCCTCACCTTCATATGCTATCCAGCGCCGGGGTTTCCTCTTCTCTCCCTCTAATCCTAAGTCCAGGGTCTTCAGCGAGGCAGAGAAGACTGATTCTCTGTCCCGTGCATTGGCTTTTGACAGCTCACTCCCTGCCACAGGGCGTGGCCTTTTATACCGGTGAGTGAAATGACGTCAGCTTACCTTGCTGATATAAAAGGCCCCTCCCTGCAGCGGGCATAATTGCCAAAACCGGAGTGAGAGTTGGAAGCATGGAATAGGGTAAAAGGACCTTGATCCTCTGCCCTGGGTGCCTACCAATACATATGTTGTAGCATTTTGATCGGAAGGAATAAGAGCTTTTACATGTAATATGATTTTCTAGAAAAAATATATTTGTTTATTTAAAAAATGCTGACAACTTTAAAAAATTGATTTTTTTTACCCACATATTTCACTGAAAAAAGCACTGAAAATAAAACAAACCAGATATTTCAGGTTAAACCCCAAACTCTGTTGAAAAAAACAATATATTATTCTCCTGGAAATTCCTGCAAAAAACCCAGGTAAATATATATATATATATATATATATATATATATATATATATTTATATTTATGCAGCATTCTTTAAATCGCCACTCCTGCTATCTTGAAATCCTAAATGCTTGTTAATGGCTTCTTTGTAAGATATCACAATGGGCTGAGCTATGATGTGTCAGATAATGATTGCTTCATCTGTAGTTCAAATTGGCTAAACATAGCCTGGCAACAAAAGATGACAAAATCTTTAGGTAGGATGGCAATTAAAAGAGTTAAAAGGGGAAAATATTCTTTGAATGTGAAACTTATTTTGTTAAAGAGGGCCTCTAACATTAATTGTGATGTTTACTATAGTTATAGTTATCTTTTTCCACTTTCAAATATACTGTATGAGCTGGCTAATGGTGACCTTTGCTATTATCTACAGACAAATTACTGGTGTTAGAAACAGAGCTGCTAGAGTTGGGCCCAAATTTTGCCAATATTCCGTTTTGACCAAAACAAACTTTCTAATTTCTGGTTTTATTTATCCGAAGTCCAGCACTACTCTTAACCTCTGTTGGCCAGTATTCAATACATTTTGAAGAGTTTTTCGTTTTTTCCAAAAGTACTCAATAGAATATGGAGAGCTTTTCACCAGATAAGGTTTTCTCCCACAGTTTATGGGTAACTTTAGCAGCCTTTAGCCCTCAGTCCAGATGGGAGATAAAGGCCTACCTCTTATTTTAGAAAATGACGCAGTGCTTTCATGGAGCTTTGCTGTTCTTAAACAAATCAATAGCATTGCACAGTTGAAAAATAAAACTCCCCAGAATTCTTTTGCCCGATCTGTATGCATGATACTTAATTATTGATAATTCCTCTGTATACATACACCACACTTTACTGCTATTTCCACATTCCTCTATGTTGGTATATTATCAGTCTTTAGTGGACAGTGTAATCTAGTGCAACAATAAATGAATGAATAAATTCAATCACTGCCGCGCTCCCGGAACAATACACGCAGGTACCGTCTGAAGTAAATGCGCCTTTGTGTTTTATTGTTGCCACCCTCAGCCGGCAGATTTCACGTCTCCTTGTCCTTTCTGCAGACCTTGGGCTTCCCTGTGTTGGCGTATGCGCTCCTTCACTCTATTAGTGGCATTTGATAAAGTGATTTGATACTTTGATACTTATTATTATTCTTTATTATTATTGCTACTTATATTTGCTCCTGCATCTACTCAAAACTAAAACACAGCCTTACTGATTTCTCCTGGTAGCGGCCATCTTGGAGCCCCTAGGAAGCTTCTTCATTTCCCGGCTTCCCAGCAGAGCTGCCGCCTGGCCTAGCAGGCATAACCCACAATGCAAAGCAATGGGAAACCCTGCTGCACTTTCTCTTTGCAGGCCAATGGTCTCTTTTCCGTGTTGGGTGATTCTGAGCCTTGTTTTTTTGGCAGAATTTGTGGGAAATTATGGTATGCGCATGTCAAACCAAGTGTTCGGCGTATAATTCCGGCTCAAGGCGTCCATGTGTCCGTAATTTTATGGATTTAGCGGGCGCTTACATGTGATTCTGAGCCCTGATTTGTACATTTTTGAGCCAATAAGAGCCGCAGGTTTCTGAGTTCAAACTTACGCCATGTTTTTGCTAGTGGGAATACTGAATGATGGAGCCCCTTGGTGACTTCTGTGAAGAGTATGAGCATCTGTCGCAGCGGGGGCTGTTAACCATGTACCTTCCAGAGCGTAGACATAGCCTCCATCACCTGGATAACGACCACATGACCAATCAGCAGTTGCGACCATGGTTGGCCCCTACCACAAGAAAGGGGCATGCAATTGGAGGTATGACCAAATTGGTTTGCTGCCTCCAATTTTTACTGAATGGCTCCTTCCTGAGGCTAGGGCACTGTCAGTTGGCTTGTCCCACCCTTCGCCGAGCCATGCCCAGACTAAATTTCTCCATGGCTGGCAGGAGAAGTACATCTCGTTCCCTGAAGGCATGGTAGCCTGGAATGCAGTGAGGTTGGGATTTTTTCGAATAGTGAATATGCCAAGTGTCATGGGATCGCCATCGATTGCCATCGCAATCTGTTTTTTATTTCTGTTTTGTGCCCCCTTTTTTTAATTGGCAACATCATTCAGCAGAACCCCCAGTTGGGCATCATTAAATCAGCTGCTCAACTTGCCCCACGTTTGCACCCAGGGTGTGTGGCCAATACTGTGGTCTGCTGTGTCTTGGCTGAAGGAGGAGTCACTATGTTCCCTCCCAGGACCAGAATGGATGGATTCCAGGCTACTGGCTGGGGAAGAGCAGGCCTGGCTGTGGCAATGCTTCTCCGCCCCGTTGTCTCCCCCGTTGGCTCCGCATAGGGTTGCACTGTGGACTCTGCAGTGGGGTCCACACTGGGGTCTATCCTGGGGTCCGCACAGTGCTCTAATGTCCTGACCATCGGTTGGTCTATGGTGGGCTGTGCCAGGAGCCCCGGGAGCTCCGGGAGCCCTGGTTTTCTGCCTCCTGCTGCTGATGCCTTACACTGCTGTGGGTGACCCGCTCAGAGTGGCTAGTGTGGGTGTCAGTAGGGGAGTGCCTGTGTGCCAAACGGTGGGTCCTGGGGCTGCGGTACCTGGGACGTGTGCTGCCGGTTGCTTGGCCATGCCTGTGTTCCTGGCTCTTGGGGCTGTGGTGGCATCTATGGTGTGGAAAAGTGAGCTCAGCAGTCAGCAGTGGCAAGAAAATCTGACCCTCAGCTTTGTTCTCTCTAATTGAGTGGGAAATTGTGTTGGAAACAATTTGGTTTATTTAACAGTCCCTCAAAGGACGAGAAATGGCGAACCGAGAGACATGGATAAACCAGTTGCGGGAGACTTCCACAAGCTCGGCCATCAGACACATGAACTGAGGGGTATGGTCATCGAACAGGTCCCCAAACCATCGAGAGGTGGCGACAGGAACCGCCACCTACTGCAACGAGAGACCTTTTGGATACACAGACTAGACACTGTGCACCCGCGAGGACTTAACACGTCATTTGGGTTACATAGCTTCCTGGATGTTAGATAATCCTGACAAGGAGCGTACTTTATTTTGGAATATTTTTTCCCTCTTTTTCTCCCTATTTTTCATATGCCATGTAATTCTTTGCGGACTTTGTTTTAATTCTGTGGACCATCTTCGACCATATTTTTGTCCTTAGAGTTCATCAGGAGAGAGTAAGAAATGCAGGGACATGGACACATATATATAATATACCCAGGTTACTGTCAATGCCCACCGGCTATTGTTTCTTTGTATCCCTTCGGCTGCCATTCCCCGCGTGTCCCCTTTACTGCCGTTTATTTTTCCCCCCGGTGCCCCCGTTGCTGCCATTTTTTCTCTTCTTTTGTGCCCCTTCTGCTGCTGTTTCTCCTCTTTTTGTGTTCTTTCCCCTGTGTCCTTTTCACGGCTGTTTCCCGCCCCCTCTGTTGCTGACCTTTTTTTCGCCTGTGTTCCTCTTCTCCCCCTGTGTCCCTCTTTTGAGCTTTTCCGGCTATTGACAGTCATAACACACCTGTGTCCTCTCTGCTTGCTGCTTCTTCTCTCTCTGTGCCTCTGCTGTAGCTGGTTCTTTTCCCATTATGCTCTCCACTGGCTTCCTCCCCCCTGTGTCCTCCTCACCGTTATCCCCCCTCTCTCTGTATTTCTCCTGTCATGATCCCTTCTGTTGTGCTATGCTGCTGTCCTTCTGCTCCCTTTGAATCTACAGTTTTGGCCCCTCCTATCCTTAGCCTTCAACTCCCGCCCGCTTCCTCCGGTGTCCGTCCTCATGCCCCCCCTTTTTTCCCCCCAGAAACGAGGATGCCCTGGCCACGCCGCCCCGGGGCCGGGACATGACAGGCGGACTGCCTCCAGCCTGTCAGAGGCTGGAGGTAGATCGCTAGCTCTGCGACGCCCAGGTGCCAATCAAAAGGCGCCTGGGCACCGCGTCACCTGTCGCCGGGTAGAGCTCCCGGGACGCGTGACGTCAGTCCCGGCCTTCCCCTATCAGGGGACGGCGAGGGGGGTTGCCTAGAAACCTCCCCGCCGACCGGAGCGACGGTGTACGGCTTACCCAGAGTCCCTGGGTGGGCAGATGATGCCCTCAGAGGGGTGAGTATGTATATAGAGATGTTAAATGTCTATACATGATGTGTATGCAGTGTAATACACATAGATTCCATTTATTATATTCATGACACCGCTGATGATGTCACTGGTGACGTCAGGCACGAATTTCGTAATCTCAATGACCTGATTGGTCACTTTAGGTATTTATGCATTGGTACTTATGGCAATCTGTTCGCTTCTGGTACATGTGGTGGGTCCTGATGAAGGGGGCCTCAGTGCACCCCGAAACGTCGATTTGTTTCACCACTGTAATGGTCACAACTTAACTTTTGATGTAAAGAATACAACTTATCTTTTTGAACTTTTTGGAGTGCTGGTTCTTCACAAACAGATTTGGATATATGTGGCGTCTCCGCGAACGCAATACTATATGCGTTGAAGGTAAGAGTGCGGCAGTCTCCAGAACTATTTGCTAGATGACAGCATCACTCGCAATCGCCCTGGAATCTAAAAGATTCCATGGCTGCCTGCAGGCTATCCCCCCAGGGCATCCCAAATCATGATGACCCACTCTGTGTAACCCCCCAGGATGCTGCTAATCATTTACTCCTCCCCGGTACAACCGCACATGTGCGGGCTCTCAATGAGAACCATCTGCCATAACTATATAAACAAACAGCTCTCATTGCTTTCAGCCTTGCTTTGAAGTCAATAAGAGCCATGATGATGACAAGTGCCAAGTGAGCACAAATTTGATAAATACGGTGGAGGAGCAACAATGATGGGGCATAACTTGAGGGGGTGCAGGGGGTGTGACCGTACCAGGGCCCAGATAGTCAGGGGGCCCCATCATTGTTGCTCCTCCTCCTCCACCTTATTTATTATCTATGTGCTCACTTGGCATCATTTAGAGTAAGGAAGCACCATTTGCCTCTGTTGTTTAAGTCTTTAGTTGTCCAGTTGTATCCAGTAGAATTAAAAGACAAATAAAAGTTTACTGTATGAGCTGTAAGGCCCCATTTAATGTTTGCACCAGGGCCCCATCATGTTTAGTTACACCACTGCTGCTGGGCCCCAGTGCACCACCTATAGTTACGCCCTGATGTGTCCCCTAAGTTTGTCAATGTAAGTGTGTGTGTGTGTGTGTGTGTGTGTGTGTGTGTGTGTTTGCCACTGACTATCCCCTGTCACCCCACCCCTAGTGAATGCGAGCCTGGAGTCCGCACAGCCGCTCCCCATGTCACCTCTTCCTGGCATCTGAAGGGAGAGGCAGGCAGTGGGCAGGGCCGGAGCGGCCTCATGACTGATTCACTAAAGGAGGGCTGGACAGGAGCAGGAAAGCTTTTTTTTTTTTACATGTGCCACTCACCCTGGGCCCGGGACACAAGGTCTGCCCCACCTCCCCTGATTTCAGCCTGGGCAGACCCTTTAAAGAGGATCTAATCCCAAATACATTAACCTGCAGACCCCCCGAGTATTTTTTTTTTTCAAATACCTGTTTGATTTAATAGAAAGTCCATTTCAGCTGACTAGGGCTGGGTAGATCCAGCAAAAACTAGAAGATTTGCTTATGCTACTGGAGGTCCCACACCAGCGATTAGCTTTTTGCAGCTCCAGGTAAGAGTTGAACTTCTGGGGTTCTGGCTGGTGGGTGTGGCCTGTGTTTGGCCAGCTCCTGTGAAAAAACAATTGGCACCTCCGTAAAGTTACTGCCAGAAGGTTACTGCTAGTGCTGCCTAGCCTTGCCATCTGAGAAAAAAGTCCACAAAAGTGGACCTTTTTCTTTAGAGCCCCAAAAAATTGCCAAAGGAATTGACAGAAACTTACCATGTTCATGTGCATCTGAAATTCCAATAGGACTCACCAAACTATGGTCGCCTACAATGATGTAGGCAGGAAGCACCAGTGGTGTTCGGTGCTTGGGGGTTCAAAAAACAAACCTCATGTCAACTGTAAAGTATTATTTGGATGAAGAAGTAATGTATAAAAGCATTGATTGCTAGCCTTTCTTGCCCCTGTTCACAAGTGATCAAAACATATGAAAAACCTCTCCAAATTCAAGTGCAAAAACACAAACAAATTGGCAGGAAGAGGCAATCTTTTGCAAATAATACCCACCACTAAGGAGTATTGTTTTAAATAATGGTCTCCACAATTTAATAAAAAATCCTCTATGTTTGAATAAGGTCCAAAGGGGCAGCATACTTAATACTGAGCTATGCGTGAGAACATGGCATAATCTCAAATATGCATTAGGATAGTTAAAATGTCAAGTAGTATTTAGGAAAAAAGGATGATTGAAACTGACTTGATGACTGGCGGAAAAAGTCAGTAAATCAACAGTTAGAGGCCGATTCATTAATAGCACCAGGTAGCGACAGATGAGCGACAGTAGCGTTATTTTCACAGCGCACGCTAGTATTCGCTGTGCTTGGCCGTTGTTCGGCTGTTGACAGCAACTCAGTCGGTGTGCGGTAATGTTGAATACGGGGTTAGGAGTCGCTGTTTGACAGGTTCCGTGCTGTATGGGAGCGCATGACAGCGAATGGCCATAGCGAACGGCTCCCAGCATATTCATTAACAAGTCACGCTCAAAAAATTCTTGCGCTGTGAAATGCTTGTTTAAACCTCAGAGCGGTGGCGGCGATGGGTTAAAAGTAGTTTTTTAACCCCCAAACAACCATATTTTTTTCAAAACATTTTGTAATATGAATACATTAATATCAGACCTGTAATATCAATTCTGCACACATTTTTTTTTTTTTTTTTTTAACCTTAAAAAAATTATCTAACATTGCAGAAGTGGTCACAGAATTTTTGACATTTAAAAAAAAAAAAAAAACATTAATAGCAATTAATTATGAATATTTAAAGATTGTTCCATTGAAATGCATTGGAGAGCGCCAGGTAGCGAGAGGTCATACCTGTCGCTGTTCAAGGTCGCTCGCTGGCGCTGTGGGGTGAGGCTGGAATAATGATGAATGATTCGCTATCTGGCGTTCTGTCAGTCGCTAAGCAGGATCGACTTGATAAATGTGTGATTACGGAGGGGAGCCGGCGTACTCGTGGCGGTGACCGTCATTACCGTTCGCTCACCATTCGCTATCTGGTGCTATCCCTTGTTAAATAAGGGCCTAAGTCAGTTTAACCTCTTGAGTTTAGACGGTGGTAGATCTCCTAAGGCCCAGAACATATTATGGAGTCAATGAAAAACATTTTTATTTTATAGGTGAAGTTGCTATTTTAAAAATGTGTACAAAATGTCTGCAAGTTATCATATTTTTTGCTCTATAAGACCCAGGATTCTGAACCAAATGGTGTGCTAAAATGACCCCCCCAATCACCCCAATCTCACCATTACAGACACCACATTACAGACAATGAGCGGTATCCCACATTACAGGCAGTGTGTGGCATCGGAATTACAGGCAGTGTACAGGCATCCCACATTACAGGCAGTGTGTGGGCATCCCAAATTCAATGAGTGTGCGGGCATCTGAAATACAGGCAGTGTGCAGGCATCTTAAATACAGTTGGTGCCTCCTGAGTCCCTGGAAGACAGGGTATGTCTAGACGGGGTCTCTCGGAGGTCCTGTGGAGTCCTTGGAAAAAAGACCTCAGTTCTATCTCTGACTGTGTAATCTTATTTATTAAGTTACATACAATTATATTACAAGTGAGCGAATGAGCACAATCTATTAAAAGGTTAGTGTCCTTAACAGAGGTGCTAGTTCAGCCTTTGTTGCTGAAAACTCCATAAGACAGTCTATGAATAGGTGTCCTGTGTGTGGGAGGGGCTTCAGTACTTGCCCGTCCACATTTGGTCTATGTCCATTGGTGTTACTCCTCTGTTTGTAGCAATGGTTGGTGGTTTTCCCTCAGTTTTGTAGCAAGAGGATATACAATTGTATATATCAAGGACTCCCACACCGAGGAAGCCATAGGCAAAACGATGGAGTTCCATCCTCTTGCTACAAAACTGAGGGAAACAACAAATTGCTACAAACTGTGGTAAAAACCACCAACCATTGCTACAAACAGAGGAGTAACACCAGTGGACATAGACCAAATGTGGACGGGCAAGTACTGAAGCCCCTCCCACACACAGGACACCTATTCATAGACTGTCTTATGGAGTTTTCAGCAACAAAGGCTGAACTAGCACCTCTGTTAAGGACACTAACCTTTTAACAGATTGTGCTCATTTGCTCACTTGTAATATAATTGTATGTAACTTAATAAATAAGATTCCACAGTCAGAGATAGAACTGAGGTCTTTTTTCCAAGGACTCCACAGGACCTCCGAGGGACCCCGTCTAGACATACCCTGTCTTCCAGGGACTCAGGAGGCACCAAGTGGACCCGCAAGGAAAATCCCAACCCCCTCCCTTACTGTAACCTTGTCTGAACCAGACCAGGTATACCTCAGCACTCTGACTATCGGCACTACATACCCCATCATTTTTCCTCTACCTCTCTCCCACCTTTTCTATCTTAAATACAGGCAGTGTGCAGGTATCCCAATTAGAGGCAGTGTACGGGCATCCAAATACAGACAGTGTGTGGGCAACCCAAATACAGGCAGTGTGCAGCACCCCCCCCATAAAAGCACTTACATTTCCCAACTCCCATGCAGCCATCTCCAGTGAACACATACACTCTGCAATCGCCACCGCTGCCACCTCTCCATCCCCATAGCCGCCGCTGCCTCAAGCTCCCGAAACGCTAGTCTGACTTCTGGGTGGGCGTGGCCTGTTACTCCTGCCAGCACTCAATGACGCTGCCAAGCGTAACGGGCCATGCCCACCCAGAAATACAGGCAGTGTGCAGCATCCCCCCATAAAAAACACTTACATTCCCCGACTCCCATGCAGCCACCTCCTGTGAACATAAACACACACACTCCGCAATCACCGCCGCTGCCACCTCTCCATCCCTGTAGCCACCGCTGCCTGCTGCCTCAAGGCTTCTAGGTGGGCCTGGCCTGTTACTCCTGCCAGCGCGTTGAGCTCATTGAGCGCTGGCAGGAGTCACAGACCACACCCCACTCGGTTGCCTGAGCCGGGTCTCTGGGAGCTTGGGGTAGTGGGCGGCAGACAGTGGTGACTATGGTCTACAACAGCTGAGGTGGTGGCGGCGGAAGCCAGGGAAGCCGGTAATGTATATCTGTGTGTGTGTTTATGTTGGTGGGAGACGGCTGCTGTAACGTAAGTTCCTATTTTTTTGCCCAATAAGATGCACATCCCCCCCCCCCCCCCGCCCTTTTTGGGAGAAATAAATGTAGAGTAGAGGAAATAGGGACAAAATTGAACATCTGTTTTCAGTTTAGGGGCATGTTCCCCCTTTAGTGGGATTCTGTGTATAAATGGGGTTACTTGTCTTTTCCAGACCTCTCTCCTCATGTCACAATTAGATTCAGAGCAAGGTCTTAGCTGTTTCCCAACATCATCTCTCGGCAAACATAGTAAATATAACACCCTGTGACTCACAGCATGGTCGATTTTAGACAAACCGTGGCCCTAGGCAAAATTAATTATGGGCCCCAAACTTTAAAATATTTTAAAAAAAAATATAAAAATGGTCCACATGCCTGGTCCCTATATAGCTTCCCTACACCCAATAGTCTCTGCTGTTCTCCCCCATGTACCCAGTCCTTTTAAAGAGGAAGAAAAAGGCAGCCCTGGATGTTCCACCATGTGAAACCCAGTGAATCACCGCAATTTATACCAGACTGGTGTTCCCATGGCACATATACGGCTGCACCCTAGCTTTCCTCTAGCGGTGAGCATGCCAGCAATATCTACATGCACAGCTAAAGCAAAGGTGCATGCACCTACAACTACAGTCAGCTGGCTTAACCACTCATTCATATGCGTGGCTGAGACAGCTGATTGGAGGAGAGACGGTCAGGAAAGAATTGTGGTTATTCCTGATTCGTATGCCAGAGCTCTTATTGAAATAGCGCCGTATTAATATGCATGGCATACAGCACTCATTGGACCTGAATCCGTGCATGCACCATGAGAATGTGGAGAGGGTATGTTCCAGGGGTGATCCGGGGGATTTCACACTGTGGGGTATTTCAAATTAGGATTCCCCAGGAACAAAGACCAAAACCCAGGTTTTGGTCCACTTTAAACACACAACACTGAAATAGCAACATTCTACAACACCATAGAAGGTGATTGTGCATTATAAATAAACACTAATAATATCAAGCTTCCTTCATAAATTGACACTGCAATGAAAAACTAAAATGCTCCTAAGATGCTCGCTATAGTGCTGCAGCACCCAGTGTTAACCGAGAGTAAAAAAAAAAAAAAAAAAGTGAGAATATAAAATTAAAAGAAAAAGAAAAACTGGAAATAAATAAAAAATACTGTTGGGAAAAGTAAAAGTTGAAATCACACAAGCCTGGACTAGAACCCTGAACCCTTAGGTCAAAAGACTCTACCAAATGAGCCACACAGATAGTTGATAGATGGAGCTGAGGAGCTTCCCTAAATGCTACAGCTGTCCTTCCTCAGGTTCAATATTTACAGCTGCAGCAGATCGGCCCTATCCAGAAAAAAACTAAGCAAGACAGGAGATCAGAATTGCCACATGATTTATGAGGTTTCGGCTTTATTTTTTGCATTTCTTTTGCCACAGGTTATTTGTCTATTAGCCAAAGATTGGTCAGGTGTCATTTTATCTTGTTCCTGGGCTATATTTTCGTGATAGTCCCTTTAAGTGAATGTCTTGATGTTCCTCTTGGTCTTTTCAGCCGTAATTCTTCTGTTTTTTATGCTTCTATTTCCTTTATGCACAGGCAAGTACTGTTAAATTCTTTGCTTTCTGCTGCCAGGTTTTCAAGAGTATCTCAGCCTTATACTGTTTCCATTCAAAACAAATGGTGGATAGAACTATACTAGTTAATCCAGTCACACATCTTTCAGTTGTTCCTTCTCTCAACATTGTCCCTCTTTGTGCTGCTTACCATTCTTTTTGCAGACCCTGCGAAACCTTGTAAGTCTCTCTGTAGCCATTTCTGAGCAAGATCAGCTATCTTAGCAGGGCATTTTTTGGTAGTAACATCATTTAGCTTTTTAGAGTCTGTTATTTTATTCAGGACTATTGTAGGATATACTTGAAGCAGCTATATGTGCGAAAGAAAAAAATTGCAAGAAAGAGAAAAATTTACTGGTCCGCCTAGACATAAGGGTCGATTCAAAGAAACATGTAACAGCTTGGATTTTGGTGCCGATCATCCTATTTTTCCCGTCCGCTCGTGCGTTCGTATGAACTTGCGAGTGATTCTATAAGCAAATACGTTTCTATCCTAAAATTTACGTCCGTTCGTATGGCAGTTCGGGAATCAGACCTATGTCAGTTTCCATCCTGAATTTTCCGTTTCATTTCTCAGGTTGCAACATTGGTTTTGCCCTTTTTCCTTTTTTGTCTGGACGTAAATCCTTCTGATCTTGCGGCTGCGCACTACAAACTTACCTCATTAAAGTGCATTCTAAACATTTGGTCTTATTTTTCTTTATTTAATTCATTTTGTAGTAACCAACCATTAATGAATGCATTTGCATAAGTAAATCTTACTTTGTTTAATTTGTAGTTAACTTGCATTTTTTACTTGTGGATTTAATTTTAATATTTTGGCTTCAAATGGTACAACTTAAAATGTTGTGTGTGGTTACCCACACCCTCTACATACAGATTGCTCTCAAATATAAAAAAACACCCAGCAACTTCTGCATGTTATGAGTCTAGAAACAGCCAAGATGGCGGCTCAGGTATTCTCGGGCAGCCTGCAAACAGAAAGGGCCTTGTGACTGTGTTGCTCTGCATTCTTTGATTTCTGACCTTTCCGTGCCCCCAGCTCTGCTGTGTCTGTGCAAAATACAGCAGTAACCCACATCCTGCACTTTATCCCGCTCTCCTCTCCTCAGTAAGTGTTATGCATCTGACCAAAGATGTGCTTAAATAATTAAACAAAGCAAAGGTAAACAACTACACCAATAAATGCAATCTAAAAATATTATTCTAGTACATCAATTTAAAAATAAATAACAAAGGACATAAGTTTCTTTAATTAACGCAAATATATGGATGCATTGCAAAATAAAGGTTTACATGCAAAGGACTAATTAAGGTCCACATTAAAATGCTTTTATAAGGCATACATGAATCAGGTATGCATTGCCATACAATTTATGGCCTCGGCCATGCTGATACATGCAGTTCATTGGAGCTCAAGACGCGCAGACTCCTCCACATAGCCAAAAAACCTGTTCAAGAACAGCAATCCGACTGCTAAAAGGTGTCGGCAGTGGCTTTCTTTTAAAACGTATTTAGAGGTTTGAAAACTGTTCTCTGAATCACACCTAAACACATCCGATTATCCTAAGTTTTACGTTTTCATCCTAAGTTTTAGGATTTGATCCTAAGTTTTACGTTTTGATCCTAAAATTTAGGAACGAACTTGCGATGATCGTAAGAGCATATACGCATTCGTACGTAGGCTCGTGCGAGTCGGAAATGGCCAAAAAAACAGGAAAAAATGACTAACACCCACCCAAACTTACGATTCTCGATCCGAAATCAATTAACTTTTGCTCTTTGAATCGAGGGGATAGCCTCAATGGACACACCAAAAATTTGGAATTAATTTAAAGCACTACATTTGATTGATATATGGTGGGTACTACATGAAAAGGAATTCACTTATAAAAACACGGCACATAAAACCTACTCCAGGATAGATTACTGATGTATGGAACAATTAGAACTGGCAAATGTGAGTGTACTATTGGAAGCCTAACCCTGTCAGATCATGCCCCTGTGACACTGTCACTGCAATGGGCCAAAAGGGCCAGAGACAATAGCACACAGACTTTCAGTAGAAATTGGCAGGATGATACAGACATTAAACAAGAACTGAAGCAGGCCACCGTAGACTTCTTTAGGGATAATGAATTATGGGAAGCATATATGTGTGTTATTAGGGGGAAATGCATTCAGATAGGCGCAAGGGATGCAAGGAAAAGGAGAGAGCATTAACATCTCTGACTGACCAATTAAAAACATTAGAATTAAAACATAAAAAACAATCAAATGAAAAAACTTACGAAGAAATGATGGCCTTAAGTGAAACAATACAAAATAAATACTTGTACCAATACAAGAAAGGGAAGGTTGGACTGGAATCTGGGGCGCGTTCTTCAGGCTTATCTAATACTATCAAGGATCATAGGACTGAGCATACTATTGAAGAGCTTTACAGGGCAGATGGGACAGTGCTAAACTCAATGAAGGATATAAAGAAGCAGTTTTGGGCATGTTATAATTTCATATACAATCTAGCAAAAGATGAAGAGGGAAGGTATCAGGACCTTCTTTACCAACAATAACTGATAGGCAATCCAGGAAGCTGGAGATGCGCTTCTAGCCTGAAGAATTAACATCAGCGATAGAGGCTTTAAAGAAAGGGAAAGTACAGGTCCAGATGGCTTTTCTAGGCTGGCAATTAAAAGGGTTGAAAGTAGCTATGCATGTTGGGTATTGTTCTGTTCAGGGTATCTTGCGCTTTCAGACTTAGCTTGTTTTTTCTTGTTTGCCTATTGATATTTTAGGGAAAATTGTTTTTTATTCTGCTTTTTTATACATTTTTTAGGGAAACCCTGTGCAACCATAGAATACTTTGACAGATTACTTCAAAAAAAATGATCCCACTACAACAAGCTGGGTACGCTTAGAAAGCTTAACATGTGTACTTTTAGAGAATATATGGTTTATGGGGGGTATTCCAAATGAAAAGGGTTGTTCTGGTAGAAAAGGCACAAGGTGCGCACTTTGTCAGCAGAGCTGAAATTTTCAAGTAAAATTATTCTTACGCACACGCTTTACTTTGGGGTGTTTGCCAACTCTTCCCTTGACAGGACCTATGCATGTTGGATATTGCTATGTTCGGGGTACCTTGCTTTTTCAGATTTAACTTGTGTTTTCTTGTTTGCATATTGTTTTTTAGGAAAATGTGGCTTTGATTCTGTTTTTGTTATTCTTTTTTTTAGGGAAACCCTGTGCAACCAAATAATTAATTGAAGGATTACTTCCAGAAAACTGCACCCATGTCAACAAGTCTGGTACGCCTAGAAAGCTTGAGGTATGTACTTTCAGAGAATATATTTGGTTGTTGGGGGAATTTCAAAAGGGTTGTTTTTTTTGAAAACCTGCAAGGTGCGCATAGCGCATAGCATAGTTGTATTTTCAAGTTGTTTCAGTTTCGGGGAGTCTACTGGGCAGAAAAGAGTGTCTACCAATATACATGTGGTACCGTTGTAACCGGGAGAAATGGGGATTTCACACACAATAAGATTTTATTGACAAACTTACATTTTAAACACTACAAATTGTAAAATAGATTTTTTTTTATTTTTTTGCACATATTTTACCCAAAAATATCGAGAATACACCTAAAAATGACAAACAAGACATTTCATGTTAAAGCCCAGACTCTGCTGAAAAAAACTATATATAATTTCCCTGGGAAATCCCTGGAAATCCCTTCAAAAGTCACAGTTGAACATGTGGAGCACAAAATAGTGCAAAATGGTCTGACAACAAGGGTGACAAAATCTCCAGATAGGCTGGCAGCAAAAGGGTTATAGGCCCATCTCCCCGATTAACTGTGATATGAAAATATTTGCAACGTTTCTAGCATCCAGATTAGGAAAAATAATTTCCAACCATAATTTTACCATCTCAGGCTGGTTCTATGCCAGGAAAAAACAGAGGACAAAATATATCTATGGTCATTGCTATTATCAACTATATCAATAGAAATAACACCCTGCTGTGGTGATGGCAGTGGATGCTGAGAAAGCCTTTGACAGGGTTTCTGGAACTTGATCAAAGAGTCACTAAGAAACCTTGGACCAGGGGAAAAAAATATTAACAAGGTTATGTCACTTTACCAGAATCCATCAACAGTTCATATGCACTGGACTTTCAGATCTCGCTGAATGGTCAGGCTTTACTTGGTACAGAATACCCAATGGTATGGGGGAGATATTATTTTAAATATTTGGGGATCACAATACCATCTGATCCATGCAATTTGTTCAGCCTGAATTTGAAACCATTTATCTGCCATGGGAGACTGGCTGTACCTACAAATTCATCTTAAAGACAAAATAGCACTTAAGTAAATAGCTAGTTCAGATGGCGATTTTGCCAGAATTTATTTTTTGGGTGCAAAATTTGCAAATTAATTAATTAAAAGGATTTTTTGGGGGGATGGCAAAGCATCCAAAAACAAAACTAGAGACATTAACAAGATTGCGAAATCAGGGGGGCTCAATGCACCTCACTTCCATCTATATTATCTAGCGAATTAAGTACAAAGGGGAATTAAGTGGCTTAAATATAGGGATGAAAAGTGAGTGAAGTTAGGGTTAGGGATAGAGTTAGAGGATAGATCCACAGGGGTGATACACAAATGGAATCAGAATTTCATCAACTGCAGCATAAGACAAAACCATCACCCAGTAGTGCAAGCAGTATTGATGGCCTTTATAGGTATAATTCAGGACCAAAATGTCTCAGTTACACCAGAACTGATGACGACCATAGACCATCAAAAGATCCTTCCTCTCTTCCCCCTCTCCTCCTTTTTTCTTTTTTTTTAAGAAAGAAAAAAAAAACACAATACTAATAAAGGCCTCTGTGGAACCCACTTAGCTTACTGGATTCAATAACAGGCGGCCAGGGTAATCCCCTGTCCTTAAAAGGATAGAATATGATAGGCTACTACATACTCACTTCGTAATGTTTCATCAAATTAATGCATGTATTTCCAAGGCACTGGCAACTTTTGGACCCTGGACTCAAGATCTTGGTGTCCCACGTGCAGGCTGCTCATGGCTTGCTTCAGGACCAGAAGATGATCAGCAGCAATGGAGAAAGATGTGAGGAATAAAGAGTGACTGGTGGCGTACCACCTGCCAGCACTGGTGGATGGCATACCGGATAATTTGACATGGATGCCATTATCCGTGAAGGGGGCTAACTGGACTGAAGCGGCAAGATCCGAGTCAAACAGAGCTTTGGCCCGATACCAAAGCCCATCCATACCTCTACTGCCTCTAATGCTATACTGCATTGTCAACTAATATGTGCCCACTCAGTGATCTATGCTTCTACCAGTAATCTCCTCCTTTGTGGCTCCTTATCTGTTTCTGACTGTTAAAATATATTTTTAATGTGGGATTATCATTTGTGGGCAATGCCTAGGCAAATATGCCCTAGACTGATGTCTATGCTCCAAGGCCCTCAGTCCACCCTTGGCAAATACTAAAGAAGGGAAATCCCTTCAAAAACCCTTTATCACTAAACCAAAGACACAAGAGAATTTATAAAATTTGGTTCTTAAATGTAGCTCTTTAACTGTCATTTAAGTTAACTGGTCCGTTAAGTTATCCAAACTTAAATGATCAGCAGCATTTGTACTTTGTATTTTTTGGAAGTCTTCACTGTTAATTTCTTTGCCAGAACAAGAAACTTAAGTTTTGCTGATCAAGTAAAAACATTTCTCCTTTCAGCTCATCACTCTGTGTAGGTAAGAACAGAATATATTTTCTATTTGCCATAAGCTACAGTGCAATCTTTCTGTACATTTTAATAGCTTTTTTTAATTGGTAACTTTTAGTGCTCATAAAAATGTACAGATTGATAACATTAATAAAGAACACATTCTAAAACTAAAGGAAAAAGTTAAACAGTTGAACTACTTTCTCTTGTATTATTTTTTGTGCTTTGTAAATGTGCATTTAAGAATTAGGATGGGACATTACAATTGTGAAGGAAAGTTGATTGTGGGAAAACAGCTCAAACTGCTGTTAGTGCTAAATGGTGTTTTGGTAATGACAGGTAAGCCTTGTTTTTTTCTTTCCACAGGCTTAGGGGGTAGATCACTTCAGATGGAAGAGTCTGCCTCTATACCCTATAAGTCCATTACTTTACCTGCTGAGCTATATAGTTTGCTCAAGCAAAGAGAGAGTCCTTCTCTCTCTTGACATGCCAGCAGCATCGGGTGTCTCTCAGCTCTCCCCCTGATATTGCAGCAGCACATGGGCATCTCTCTCTGAGCTCTCCTTCCAACATTGCAGCAGCACAAGGGATGGATTTCATCCCGACATGACAGCAGCACACCCCCCTCCTTATTCACCATTCACTCTGCTAGGCGAATGGCCTCTCTCCTTTGACCATCATAGAACACAGGCTCTAACAACTTGCTGAGGGCGTTTTAAGTAAGGCAGAAGGCCAATTTTAGGAGGGGATTCCAACCTTGCTCTTAGTGTAGTAAGAGACAAAACATATAAAAGTTTGGCCACACAGCTTCCCATATCAAAAGCCAGTATCAAATTTGTTCAGCTCTCAGGATCTTATAAACACTTGGCAAGAGATGAATCCTAACTCTAAAGACTGCACCTTTTTCTCTCAGGCTCACCATACTTTTTCTATGATTGACCATATAAAAAAAGTGATATAAGACTCAAGCCATGCTCTTCGAGATGGAGTCTAAATGATCTGAAATAGTTACTGATCTGGAAAAAGAATGATCTCTTTTCTTTGATCAAAATAAGGCTTATGATACCCCATCTTCATTAAACTGGGCAGCCCATAAGGTATATATCAGAGGGGTTCCAATCAAATTGGCAAGCAGAAAAAAAGAAAACATTCTGAAGCTTTAAAAAAAAAGAAAGCATTGTTAAATTAACTATGTGAAATTATAAATCAAATCCACACAAGGATAACTAGACTAGACTGGAGTTGACCCTGATTTCTTAGTGCCAAGGCTAAAAAAACTAAGATCGAATAAACTTATGTTCCTACTTATAGTAACAGTTAAAGGCTATGTTAGTGCCTATTTATAGTAACAGTTCAAGGCACTTCTGTGTCCCCAACAACAAGGCCACCTATTTCCCACCAAAGGGAGGATGTGGGAACACCACCACCTCCAGCAGCAGCACCATCATCACCATGCCAGTCCACACCATCCCAGGGAAGTATTCGGCTTTCCATCCCACAAACTTTGGAGAGAAAGCAGAAATTTGGCCTAATCCGTCACGAGCCCTGGCGAGCATTTCCAAATTGCTGGCCTTTGAAATGCTCCCATTCTGCCTAGTGGAAATAGACAGATTTAAAGTTCTCATTGTGGTGGCTGTTCCACAATATACTGTTCCAAGTCGCTACTAGCTTTCTTGCCAGGCTATCCCTGCCCTGCAGCAACAGGTTGTAAAAAAAATAACATGTGCACTGGGAAATGCCATGAGTTCTAGTGTTCACCCCACCATGGACACATGGATCAGCAAGCATGGGCATCTATCTAACTGCCCACTCGGTCAATGAAGTGGCGGCTGGGACTATCCTTCCACCACCCAGGATTGCTCGAAATCAGTCAGTGCCTCTTGATGCCTCCTGCTCCTAATCTGCTTTCTCCTCTGCTTCCACCTTAACCAGTCAGCATAGCCCCTGCACCACAAATTTGAGTACCTCCGTGGGGAAACGGCAGAAAGCAGTACTAAAACACATCTGTCGGGAGCAAAAGATACCAGATCACCCAAGATCTGTAGACCAGCATACAAGGAGAAGACAGATGAGTAGCTGCCACCATTGCACCTGAAGCCTGGCAAGGTGGTGTGCAACAATAGACGTAATTTTGTAGCAGCCTTGGGATGAGCTGAGCTGACACTCACCCCTTGTCTGGTGCATGTGCTCAACTTGCTGGTGCAGAGTTTCCTGGAACATTATCAAAAGATACCGTAGCTGCTGCATAAAGTGCTTAGAGTGTGCAAGCATTTCTGGCGGTCCCACCCTGCTGCTGCTCGCCTGACTGCATTGCACAGAAACTTTGGACTTCCCAAACACCACCTCATATGTGACTTGCCCACCAGGTGGAATTCCACATTATATATGCTGGAAAGGGTTTGTGAGCAGCAGCAGGCAATAGTGGAGTTTCAGTTTCAAAATGCCCTGGTGAGTAGAAGTGCAGACAACCACCAATGAGTGGGCCTCCATGAGAGACATCTGCGTGTTGCGGCAATGCTTCCGGTATGCCACCAATATGGTCAGCGCTGATAACGGACACAGTCAGCGCTATCATCTCCATCCTTTGTCTGCTGGAAAGAACCGTTCAGGCCATGATGGAGTATGTGATGAAAGCAGAGCAGTAGGAAGGCCCATTTTTCCCAGGCATCAGGGGAGTGTACACGTGGCTTGCAGGGTGGGTTGCTGGGCCAACAGCGGCCAGGTATGCCACTGTCCAGATAGAGGAGAGTTATGGAGGATTCAGAGGAGGAGGTGGGGGAAGCGGACTTGCTCTCACAGCAGAGTGTCACCCAGCGCAGCTTACGGGCGTCGATGGAGCACGGCTGGAGGAAGGAGCAGGAAGAGACACCTCACACTGAGGCAGCTTCCCCTTGATTTAGGGCAGGCTTGCTCACATGAGCCACTAAATGCTCCAGTGTCTGCACAACAACCGCAGAGTTGCCTGCATAGTCACCAGCCAGCACTGGAGTGGGATCGCAAAATGAGAGAGTACAAACGCACTCTGGTGGATGCACTATTGGCCGAGTTGGCCGAGCTGAATTTGAGGGCTCAGTGGCAGCACGAGGCCATGGAGAAGAAGGGCGAGCAGCAAGTCACCAACACAGCAGGGGCACCGGCACAGTCTCACAGAGGAGGGTGAGCATGGCCACAATGTAGAACAACTTATTATATTGTCTGCATCCACCGGACTGTGACTCACACCGTGGATGACTACCTGTCCACGCATCTCCTTAAACTGAGCGATGGCTCCCCTGCAAGTCAATTTCTGGGTTGCTAAATTGGACATGTGGTCAGAGCTTGCCCTCTATGCCTTTGAGGCACTGACCTACCTTGTGGCAAGTGTCCTATCAGAACGTGTGTTCAGCACTGCAGGGGGTGTCATCACCGACAGGAGGATCCACTTATCCACAGGCAACATGGAGATGCTTACATTCCTTAACATGAACATGGCGTGGATTCAATAGGACTTGGCTGAGTGAGTGCTTATAGTGTTTGCTACCTCTCCCTCCTCTGCCACATTCACTTCCTCTGTCTTTTCCATTTACACTGCCACATCCTCCCTCCCCTCCCGGAACCTCTGGCACCTGTAAAAAATTATTATTTTTGATCATATATTTTTGTATTTATGTATATATTTATGTTGATATTTATTTATTTATTTATGTATACATTAATTTATGTATATATTTGTATATATATACTACAAGAAAAGAGGGAAACCCACAGTACCCTCTAAAAAGTGCCAAGGATGAAACAGTTGCACCACTTTAAGGGTCTAAAAAAAATTCAAATTTATTGAATAATTACATATATTTACAATCACAATAAACATTAAGACTATACAATAACAACTACATGACATAAACATTTAAAACCACAAGGGGCGCTGGAGGTCTGTCTCAGTGCAAAAAGTAAAATACTCTCCATTAAAAGTGTGTATCCAAATCCTATATACTATAACTAATATGCTCTCAGATGCAAAGGTGCAAAAATACAACAAAAAATGTGCTAAACCCACCTATTAATCAATTCAGGTCCACATGAGTGTACAAAAATAAGGCAAAATAACATACCATTGAACAGGGAAACACGCCGTGGTGATGGAAGTGAAAGAGAAAGAGATGAACAAAAGTGAATACAGACCAACCAGACGTGGACCCCCCACAGGTAACAACGCCGAGCGCGTTCGTAGTGTCTCCTGCACTACTTCAAGGGCGAGTGATATATATATATATATATATATATATATATATATATATATATATATATCCCTTTTGTTGCCAAGCACGTAACATTGGCTTGGCTGGGCCTTAAGTGCCAAGCCCGTAGGTGTTACGTGCTTGACTTTCCCCCCTGCTAGTAAAAAAAAATAAAAATCAAAAATACTCACCTGACCCCTCGTTGGATCCGGCCGGGTCTCCCCTTTAATTTTGTGCCATCCGATCCCCCGTGGGGGACACAGGATCGGAGGTGAGTAAAGTAAAAAAAAAAAAATAAAGATCATTTTTTTTCTTATGTGTCTGTCTTTTTTATTTAACATTTAACCCCTTGTGAACTGGTAAGGGGTCCATGAGACCCCTTATACCAGTTCACAAGGCTGGGGGATGGCAAGTCACCCGCTTGCCGCAGCGGGTGACTTGCCATTAACCCCCGGCACCCCCATTACCTGCCTCCCCAAAGCCCAGGGGGGGGGGCAGAAGAGCCCGGGCCCACACAGGCTATGGGGGCTCGTAGGCTGCAGGGTGGGGGGGCCACAAAAGCTGGCCCCCCCACTCTGTTCCTACAAGCCCCCATAGCTGGTTACGGGCTGGTAATGCTGGGTAAGGGGGACCCCATTTCATTTTTTGGGGGGATTTTTTAGGGGTTTTAACCCTTAAAATTCCAAAAAAAAATGGGGTCCCCCTCCCTGGGATTTTTTTTTTTAATTAACCCTTTGTGTTCTGTCGCCTAGCAGCTATAAAAGGCTTCCAGCTGCAGCAGGAGAGCAGGAAGCCAGATTGATCAGCGTGGGACACAGGGATGGATGGGAGGTAAGTATTAAAAAGTAAAAAAAAAAATAATAAATATTTTTTCTTATGTGTCAGTGTCTTTTTTTTACACTTAACCCCTTGTGAACTGGTAAGGGGTCCATGAGACCCTTATACCAGTTCACAAGGCTGGGGTCTGGCAAGTCACCTGCCGCTAGCACGTGACTTGCCACTAACCCCCAGCACCCCCAATTACCTGCCTCCCCAAAGTCCAGGGGGGGGCAGAAGAGCCCGGGCCCACATAGGCTATGTGAGCTTGTAGGCTGCAGGGTGGGGGGCCACAAAAGCTGGCCCCTCCACTCTGTTCCTACAAGCCCCCATAGCTGGTCCCGGGCTGGTAATGCTGGGTAAGGGGGAACCCATTTCAATTTTGGGGGGATTTTTAAGGGTTTTTCCCCCGGGAGGGGGGACCTTATGTCATTTTTTTTTAAATTAACCCCTTATGTTTATAGTGTGGATAGTAGTAGTATTTTATTTGTAAATGTTATAAAGTGCTATTTTAAGTTTGGGGGGGTCTCCTGGGCAAGAATGGGGGGGGCTACCGATACATATGTGGTACCGTTGTAATCGGGAGAAATTGGGCTTTCACACGCAATATGTTTTTCTCTAATAAAGTAAATGTTTTATTTACAATAGAGGAGACAATTGTCTAAAAAATATTTATTTATTTATTTTTACACAAAAATATTAAAAAAAACAGTAGAAAAGTTACAAACAAGACATTTCATGTTCAAGCCTAAACTCTGCTGCAAAATATATATCTATAATTTTCCTGAAAATTCTGGCAAAAATCACGGTTAAACATGGCACAGAATGGGGAAAAATGACCTGTCAACAGAGGGTGACAAAACTTCAAGTAGGTTGGCAATTAAAAGGGTTAATAGTACCTATGCATGTTGGGTATTGTTCTGCTCGGGGGACCTTGCTCTTTCAGATTTAGCTTGTTTTTTCTTGTTTGCATATTTATATTTTTGGAAAACATGTTATTTATTAAGTTTTTTTATTCATTTTTTTAGGGAAACTTTGTGCAACCGAAGAATTCTTTGAGGGATTACTTCCAGAAAGGTGAGCCTACTACAACAAGCTGGGTACTCTTAGAAAGCTTAACATGTGTACTTTCAGGGAATATATGGTTTATAGGGGATATTCCAATGTAAAGGGTTGTTTTGGTTGAAAAATTGCAAGGTGCGCATTTTGTCTGCAGAGCTGAAATTTTCAAGTAAAATTACCGTTATGCGCATGCTTTACTTTGGGGTGTTTGCCAACTCTACCCTTGACAGTACCTATGCATGTTGGGTATCGTTCTGTTCGGGGGATGTTGCTTTATGAGATTTTACTTGTTTCTTGTTTGCATATAGTTTTTTTAGGAAAATGTGGCTTGATTCTTCCTTTTTATTCTTTTTTAGGGAAACTTTGTGCAACCAAAGAATACATTGAGGGATTACTTCCAGAAAACTAAGCCCACATAAACAAGCTTGGTACGCCTAGAAAGCTTGAGGTGTGTACTTCCAGAGAATATATAGTTTGGGGGGGTACTTTAAATGTAAATGGTTGTTTTTCTGGAAAAACTGCAAGGTGCGCATAGCGCATAGCGCAGTTGTATTTTATCTGAAAATCTCCTAAAGCTCTGTTTCAGTTTGGGGGAGTCTCCTGGGCAGGAAAGGGTGTTTACCTATACATATGTGGTATCGCTGTGACTGGGAGAAATTAGGGTTTTGCACGCAATAAAATTTTATTGACAAACTTATATTTTTTATTACAAAAAAACACTACAAATTTTTTTTGCACATATTTCACCAAAAAGTATTGAGAATACACCTAAAAAATGACAAACAAGAGATTTCATGTTGAAGCCCAGACTCTTTTGAAAAAAACAATATATCATTTTCCTGGGAAATCCCTGGAAATCCTTTCAAAAATCACAGTTGAACATGGGGAGCGCAAAATAGTGAAACATGGTCTGGCAACAGGGAGTGGCAAATGCTGCAGGTAGGCTGGCAGCGAAAGGGATATATATATATATATATGTTCTAAATTATTTATTTATTTACTCATTTATGTATATATTGATTGATGAATTTATTTAGGTATGTATTTCTTTAATATTTTAGATTTCTGTTATTATTTTGAGAACTTTCCTTGCTAGGGAACCTTAGCCCTTGCTACCCCCTATTTTACAGCCATTGTTAATCTTGTTGAAAGAGATGGCAAGCTGCTCTGGGAATTAAATAGTCAGTGTGGGAGACCCTATGTAGGTCCACCCATCAGTCTCAGCTAAGTATTAAGCAGCAAACGTGTCTAAACAGAGGTTTAAAGCATACTCAAACACCAATTGGGGTCTATAATTGGGCACTCACACCACTAATATTAAAGTATACATTTTTATTCAATGTGCTATATACAAGGATTAAAAAACACAGACATGACACAATATAACAAGACAAATTAAAAGGATATGGTACCTGGGAACAACTTAATATTCGATATATAAGTAACAATCAAAGTTACAAAAACTATAAAGTGCGGTGTGCTCAAATCTATCTAGCCCCCTAATCTAGATAATTTATGAGAAGTAAATGGGATATCAATTTAGTCAGGTGGTTGATTGTATAAAGGATAAATAGTTTGTCTAGATACACACGTAATTAATCTCCAACTACTAAGGTTATTCCTATTATCACTAATTAATTAATTAAACCACCCCAGAATATCAAAAATAATAAAACAAAAAAGGAATTAATAAAATCCCCCAGTGCCAAGCTACTAAATAAGTGCTAAATAATTCATTATCCAATAACTGCTCCAAATTCCAAACAGTGCTAAAGTGCCATCAATACATACATATATATACAAATAAATATAAGCCAAATCTTTTAAGGGCAATAAGGTGCTGAAGTGCTAAAAATCTGTGTCTATAAATAAATCAGAACAATACATAGAGTGAAAAGAATAAGAATAATATATCACCTGTTAGGGCATAATTGATAAATCCCATTCTCCTTATATGCAGTAAGTAAAGAACTGTTCCCGTCTAGCATATACCCAATTACTCTTATATATTATTCACAAAACTTCAAAATGATGCTGTACATCGGCTAGACATGGGAGACAGAGAGGGCACAGCTCCATGCAACTATTAATACATCAGTGATACATGATAAAGAGTTACCGCCATTAACAATAGACGCCCAGGACCAACAGCATACCCCACGCGCTCCGCCGTGCGCCCACGGCTTCTGATCGGGGTGATTCGATACACAGAATGACAGCTCTTTTATCCCTGGCCCACCTGACACCACGTGCGGCGCGTCACACACCCATCACCAATGGCGGCCGCTGCTGCGCTCCCAGCTGTCAGGGCACGCCCCCCGATGACCCGGCCACCGTCATCTAACTGCAAAGCAGCAAGGGGGCGCGCCCCGCCAGCGTGAGCACAGCTGCGGGAGCGCCGCACTGAGGCGTCACATGGGGCAGGGGGCTGTGATTAATCCATTCTATTACAATACATCATATTCTGGCACTTACTACCTAATACAACCAATATTATTACATGGATTTAACTGTAAAAGATATATATACGAACTCTATGTGTATAACTAAGAGACTTTGGTTTATAAGGATCATTAAAGTTGATACAGGTACAATGCAATTTCTTTTATGGGAATAACCCTTTTTTACCCCAGGTATACCCCTGAGTTATTCATTTAGGGGATCGCAGTACACTCCAGGAATCTGCACTTGTCTTGAATTTCTTCACTGATTCCACTGATCTCTGTCTTCTTCTCTGTATATTATGTGGTGCAGCTCATTTAAAGGGTCACTGTACACTTCAGGAATCTGTACTTGTACTTAGTTTCTTCCGGACTTCTCATACTTGTTCTCTGTTGTCCTGATGCCCCTCCACGATCTTCATGCCCCATATCCACTTTAGCCCGTACCAACGCTGGTGCAGACTACCCGATGTTTAGGACAGCCATCCCCAAAATTTCTGTGACCAAAACAAAATATAATCACAAACAAACCTAATATAATTACAACAAACCTAATATAATAAAGAAAAATATTTACAAATAAAAAATATAAAATATATATAAAATATATATATAACACCACATGTGCTAAATCATAAGTGCTCAGACCCAATCCCCTAAAACCAAGTCTCATTCTACATATAAACCCCACTAGACATATGTGAAGACATTTATATATAGCAACCAGTAATAGACTTAGTGTGCCCCGTGTTTGTGATCTATATTATAACCCACTTTGACTCAAACTATAAAGTGCACTATTGTTAGGGGGGAACTCTGTAAATGGGGCTTCCCTGTGGATTTAGACAAAAGGTACGTATGAGATATCCTCATTTAGACCCCGTGGGCTTGCTGTGTCCAAGTTGTAGATCCACTTTAACTCCTCTCTTAGGAGACAGTTCTTAAGGTTTCCCCCCGAGGGCCTACTGTAACCCTTTGTAGGCCTATAACCTGTAAATCTCGTAAATTTGAGTGATGTTGTATGAGAAAATGTTTGGCTACCGGTGTGAGGGTCTTACCTGCTGCATGATCTCTTGCCGCCATCCGAATGTTTGATATATGTGATTGAATCCTCAATTTCAACATATTTTGCGTTTCTCCTACATAGGACTTTGAGCAAGGGCATCTAATAAGATAAATAACGGACTTGGTGTTACAGTTTATAAAATCCCTGAGCCTGTATGTACAGCCTGTAAGGACATTACTCACCTCCTGTGTTTTGACCATATGAATGCAGATCGAGCAAGAGCCACATGCTGCAGACCCACTGCCCCTCAGGCTCGACATCCAGGTCCGTTCGATACGTCGGAAGTGACTGTGGCAGAGTTGGTCTCTAATATTTCTAGCTCTTTTCGCCACTATCTTAGGTCTATCCGTAATCCAACCCGAAAGGTCCTTGTCGCTCCTTAGTATGTTCCAGTGACGAGCTAAAATGGCTCTAATATCTGACCATTGTGAATTAAATTTGGTCACCACATCAATATGTTTCCGATCATTTCTCCGTTTTTTACGGTGCAGATCTGTTCGCTGAGTCACACGTGCCCTATTGATTGCCGGTGACAACACTTTATTCGGGTATCCACGATGTAAAAACCTCTTTTTCAAATCATTTGCCTGTAATTCAAATTCAACGTCCGAGGTGCAGTTGCGTTTTAATCGTAAAAACTGCCCAACTGGGATACCTTTCTTAAGGTGCTCCGGATGTGAGCTTTGGAAATGTAAAAGGCTATTCGTGGCCGTATCTTTACGGTATAGGGAGCTCTCCAGGGCACCATCCTCCCTCAGTGACAGCCGTAGGTCAAGGAACGTAATGCTTTCTGTAGAGGAACATGAGGTCAATTTAATATTGAGATCATTGTTGTTTAACGAGGCCAAGAAGGCATCACATTTTGATTGAGGGCCATCCCAGAAAAACAACACGTCATCTATAAATCTATACCATGCTATTATGTGATCATGGTACTCCTCCAATGGCACATTAAAGACGATCTCCCGTTCCCACCAACCTAAAAAAAGGTTGGCAATCGATGGTGCGCATCTAGCGCCCATGGCCACTCCCATCCTTTGCCTGTAAAAACACTGATCGAAGACAAAATAATTGTGTTCTAAGATGAAACGCAGAGCCTCCAGTATGAAGGTCCTGCGAGTTGGCAGTGTGTTTGATTCCATACTAAGAAAGTAATTAACTGCCAATATGGCATTTTCATGTGTGATGTTAGAGTATAATGCCTCAACATCACAGGATACCAATAGGCATCCCTTAGGGAGATACAAGGAATCCAATTTAGATAAGAGGTCCGAAGAGTCCCGTACAAAGGAATCTAGACTCGACACATGAGCTTGTAAGAAGCTGTCCAACCACATGCATAGTCGTTCTGTTAGGGATCCAATTCCCGAGACGATCGGGCGTCCCGGCGGTCTATGCCTGTCCTTATGGACTTTTGGTAAAACATAAAAGGTAGGAGTTATGGGGCACTCAACTTTCAATAATGCGGCTTCCAGTGGTCTAATAAGGCCCAAGACATTTTCTGTGAAAGGGAGGCCCATCCCAGGCAAACTATACCTGGTGATTTCAGGGACATTACCAAAGAATTAAAACAGGCGTATTTGACACATACCAAATTATGGTGGAACATTAGAACCCTTGAATTGTACAAAGAACAGGGATTGTGCCCCAGGGGTTTACGAGTACAAATTTTTCCAGCATGGGAACCCTCAGATTCCTTCAAGGCTACATGGGAGCAGGGATTGACTAAATGCTCTATTATCATCATGGACATGCTAATTAACCATGATAAAGACCTACTGTTGACAGTGAAGGCACGCATTGGAGAATTAGAAAAAATTCTGGAGGGGTTTGATCAAGATACTTTGGTGACCCCATTCTTAGAGGGAGTACAAAACGAGATCACTAAACAGGAAAAAAAAAAATTGCAGATGGCAAGAGAAGAAAGCTCAATAGGGACAGATATGATTCCAACCAACAAAAAGTCTATAGATGGCATCATAGGGGCAACCAACGATATGTGCCGAAAAGACGTGAAATGGACGCAAAAGAACGACACCAAAATCCTAGAAGTGGGATGACATCCAGAAATAGCATATCACACTCCCAGAGTTCCTCTTTTTTATCCGACAGCACCGAAGAACTAGACGGGGGGGGGCGGACGAGAGGAAAGGGGAGACGGAGAGCTGAGATTGAGGGATCGGAAAAGATGGGGATACGGCAGGCGGATACAGCCGCTGCCCCGCTCCCACCGGTAGTACAGACAACAGACCAGCTAAGGACACAGGGCTCTCCAGAAGATTTGGGCACAGAAAATGTTAACCAAAATTTGGACCTCCAGATAATTAATCTGACTGACCAACCGTTGTCACAAGATGAGAGGTCGGTTCTATCAAAGGGTCTATCCTTCTCACCAACTGCTAACATTAATAAATTTGAGGTAACAAAGGATGTCTTTCTATTTTGCAGGCGGCTCCTCCTCAAAAAATATTTTGCAAACGTTCAGCGTCGGAAGGACGGTATTGATTGGGACATGGAGGACCTCCAGATGTTATCTATATTAGAGGAACTACAAAGCCAAGGTGATGATTCAGGAAAGCTGACACTTCGAAAGAAGTCAACATTCACCCCACCGATGGCCACATGTCCAGCGATACAGATCTTTTTCGACCTGGTGAGTGAGGAGCTTAGGGAATTGACAGTACGAGGTAGGAGAAGTAACATCACTAAAGGAGAAAGGGAGGCACTCATTAATCTGGAACAGCGGCAGGATATAGTAATAAAGGAGGCCGACAAGGGGGGCAACATAGTTGTCCTCCCGGTCAGCCTCTATGTAGAGGCAGCTACAAGACCACAGATATTATGAGAAATTACCCTTTGATCCAATGTTTAAATATAAACGGGAGATGGATCAACTAATAGAACTAGCAGTAGCCACCAAAGCAATAGATCCCAAGGAAGCCGCATTATTGAATGTTGAGTGCCCCATAACTCCTACCTTTTATGTTTTACCAAAAGTCCATAAGGACAGGCATAGACCGCCGGGACGCCCGATCGTCTCGGGAATTGGATCCCTAACAGAACGACTATGCATGTGGTTGGACAGCTTCTTACAAGCTCATGTGTCGAGTCTAGATTCCTTTGTACGGGACTCTTCGGACCTCTTATCTAAATTGGATTCCTTGTATCTCCCTAAGGGATGCCTATTGGTATCCTGTGATGTTGAGGCATTATACTCTAACATCACACATGAAAATGCCATATTGGCAGTTAATTACTTTCTTAGTATGGAATCAAACACACTGCCAACTCGCAGGACCTTCACACTGGAGGCTCTGCGTTTCATCTTAGACTACAATTATTTTGTCTTCGATCGGTGTTTTTACAGGCAAAGGATGGGAGTGGCCATGGGCGCTAGATGCGCACCATCGATTGCCAACCTTTTTTTAGGTTGGTGGGAACGGGAGATCGTCTTTAATGTGCCATTGGAGGAGTACCATGATCACATAATAGCATGGTATAGATTTATAGATGACGTGTTGTTTTTCTGGGATGGCCCTCAATCAAAATGTGATGCCTTCTTGGCCTCGTTAAACAACAATGATCTCAATATTAAATTGACCTCATGTTCCTCTACAGAAAGCATTACGTTCCTTGACCTACGGCTGTCACTGAGGGAGGATGGTGCCCTGGAGAGCTCCCTATACCGTAAAGATACGGCCACGAATAGCCTTTTACATTTCCAAAGCTCACATCCGGAGCACCTTAAGAAAGGTATCCCAGTTGGGCAGTTTTTACGATTAAAACGCAACTGCACCTCGGACGTTGAATTTAAATTACAGGCAAATGATTTGAAAAAGAGGTTTTTACATCGTGGATACCCGAATAAAGTGTTGTCACCGGCAATCAATAGGGCACGTGTGACTCAGCGAACAGATCTGCACCGTAAAAAACGGAGAAACGATCGGAAACATATTGATGTGGTGACCAAATTTAATTCACAATGGTCAGATATTAGAGCCATTTTAGCTCGTCACTGGAACATACTAAGGAGCGACAAGGACCTTTCGGGTTGGATTGCGGATAGACCTAAGATAGTGGCGAAAAGAGCTAGAAATATTAGAGACCAACTCTGCCACAGTCACTTCCGACGTATCGAACGGACCTGGATGTCGAGCCTGAGGGGCAGTGGGTCTGCAGCATGTGGCTCTTGCTCGATCTGCATTCATATGGTCAAAACACAGGAGGTGAGTAATGTCCTTACAGGCCGTACATACAGGCTCAGGGATTTTATAAACTGTAACACCAAGTCCGTTATTTATCTTATTAGATGCCCTTGCTCAAAGTCCTATGTAGGAGAAACGCAAAATATGTTGAAATTGAGGATTCAATCACATATATCAAACATTCGGATGGCGGCAAGAGATCATGCAGCAGGTAAGACCCTCACACCGGTAGCCAAACATTTTCTGGTACAACATCACTCAAATTTACGAGATTTACAGGTTATAGGCCTACAAAGGGTTACAGTAGGCCCTCGGGGGGGAAACCTTAAGAACTGTCTCCTAAGAGAGGAGTTAAAGTGGATCTACAACTTGGACACAGCAAGCCCACGGGGTCTAAATGAGGATATCTCATACGTACCTTTTGTCTAAATCCACAGGGAAGCCCCATTTACAGAGTTCCCCCCTAACAATAGTGCACTTTATAGTTTGAGTCAAAGTGGGTTATAATATAGATCACAAACACGGGGCACACTAAGTCTATTACTGGTTGCTATATATAAATGTCTTCACATATGTCTAGTGGGGTTTATATGTAGAATGAGACTTGGTTTTAGGGGATTGGGTCTGAGCACTTATGATTTAGCACATGTGGTGTTATATATATATTTTATATATATTTTATATTTGTAAATATTTTTCTTTATTATATTAGGTTTGTTGTAATTATATTAGGTTTGTTTGTGATTATATTTTGTTTTGGTCACAGAAATTTTGGGGACGGCTGTCCTAAACATCGGGTAGTCTGCACCAGCGTTGGTACGGGCTAAAGTGGATATGGGGCATGAAGATCGTGGAGGGGCATCAGGACAACAGAGAACAAGTATGAGAAGTCCGGAAGAAACTAAGTACAAGTACAGATTCCTGAAGTGTACAGTGACCCTTTAAATGAGCTGCACCACATAATATACAGAGAAGAAGACAGAGATCAGTGGAATCAGTGAAGAAATTCAAGACAAGTGCAGATTCCTGGAGTGTACTGCGATCCCCTAAATGAATAACTCAGGGGTATACCTGGGGTAAAAAAGGGTTATTCCCATAAAAGAAATTGCATTGTACCTGTATCAACTTTAATGATCCTTATAAACCAAAGTCTCTTAGTTATACACATAGAGTTCGTATATATATCTTTTACAGTTAAATCCATGTAATAATATTGGTTGTATTAGGTAGTAAGTGCCAGAATATGATGTATTGTAATAGAATGGATTAATCACAGCCCCCTGCCCCATGTGACGCCTCAGTGCGGCGCTCCCGCAGCTGTGCTCACGCTGGCGGGGCGCGCCCCCTTGCTGCTTTGCAGTTAGATGACGGCGGCCGGGTCATCGGGGGGCGTGCCCTGACAGCTGGGAGCGCAGCAGCGGCCGCCATTGGTGATGGGTGTGTGACGCGCCGCACGTGGTGTCAGGTGGGCCAGGGATAAAAGAGCTGTCATTCTGTGTATCGAATCACCCCGATCAGAAGCCGTGGGCGCACGGCGGAGCGCGTGGGGTATGCTGTTGGTCCTGGGCGTCTATTGTTAATGGCGGTAACTCTTTATCATGTATCATTGATGTATTAATAGTTGCATGGAGCTGTGCCCTCTCTGTCTCCCATGTCTAGCCGATGTACAGCATCATTTTGAAGTTTTGTGAATAATATATAAGAGTAATTGGGTATATGCTAGACGGGAACAGTTCTTTACTTGCAGATAAGGAGAATGGGATTTATCAATTATGCCCTAACAGGTGATATATTATTCTTATTCTTTTCACTCTATGTATTGTTCTGATTTATTTATAGACACAGATTTTTAGCACTTCAGCACCTTATTGCCCTTAAAAGATTTGGCTTATATTTATTTGTATATATATGTATATATTGATGGCACTTTAGCACTGTTTGGAATTTGGAGCAGTTATTGGATAATGAATTATTTAGCACTTATTTAGTAGCTTGGCACTGGGGGATTTTATTAATTCCTTTTTTGTTTTATTATTTTTGATATTCTGGGGTGGTTTAATTAATTAATTAGTGATAATAGGAATAACCTTAGTAGTTGGAGATTAATTACGTGTGTATCTAGAAAAACTATTTATCCTTGATACGATCAACCACCTGACTAAATTGATATCCCATTTACTTCTCATAAATTATCTAGATTAGGGGGCTAGATAGATTTGAGCACACCGCACTTTATAGTTTTTGTAACTTTGATTGTTACTTATATATCGAATATTAAGTTGTTCCCAGGTACCATATCCTTTTAATTTGTCTTGTTATATTGTGTCATGTCTGTGTTTTTTAATCCTTGTATATAGCACATTGAATAAAAATTTATACTTTAATATTAGTGGTGTGAGTGCCCAATTATAGACCCCAATTGGTGTTTGAGTATGCTTTAAACTGGTTTGGTCTGGGGCTTATGGGAGCACCCACCTTTATATTTCATATTCTTGTTAGGATCAGAAGTGGTGCCCTTACAGGTCTATTTTCTGTTGTCAGTGTTGTAGTAAACAGAGGTTTAGTCAGATAGATCTGCAGATACATGTTGAAGACACACTGCCCCGACAAGGCACTCTGTATTTAGTGTGGTCCCTAATATATATATATATATATATAGCCCCATAATAGGGACATGTACTGCAGCTAGTAAAATACAAAGCTACTTACCGGACCACATAGGGCCTTCCACACTAACCACTTAATTTTCAGAGCAGCTTGCCATTTCTTTCATTAATTTTTAGTCTTCCAAATTCGGGTCCTCGTTGACAAGTCTGGGGACCCGAACCAAACTCGTCAAATCCGAATTTCAGTGGCTTTGCCCATCCACACTAGTGGGTGAGCCAGCATAAGAACATATAATCATGCACTTTAGATCTTAATTGTTCTATGATTCTATCCCGTGCATTATATTTCTTCAACAAAAATTTTCATGAATTTAAATAGAGTCCATAAAGGAATTATTAACAGTTCTTAAACCACCATGTGGATCTTATCTTTCAAAATTCTTCATCCGTGATTCCCAGCCAACAAAGCAAACAACTGCACATACCAGAATCATTAAATGAAATACGCCTTTAAATCCTCCTTGATATCAACCAATTGTCAACATCAGATAAGATCCAATCCTCTTATATAAATCTTATTTAAAAGATTCAATTTAATTGCTTCGATTTGCAGCTCATAAAAACAAACAGACCAAAAATAGTGACATAGCGTGATACTGTTGAAATTAAGGTTCTACTAGTATCTCTGAATAGGCTCACCAGATCACAAGTGTCAATATACTTTGTAACAAGTTCCAAGGGGAAGCAAGATGTAAGTCAGGCCCTTTGTTTGTAAGCTGTTTCTTACGTGGCAAGAAACCGCCCGCCTAATTCCCGGCTGCGGGAGCCGCCGATGCTCTCAGCAGCGCAGCTTCAACAAAAGCAAAAATAAAAATGAATAGTACTGCCATATACCACCCTAGACTAGTTTCGTTGTGCTGACTTGATCACTGGGCAGCAGCATAAGAACATGTTTGGCCCACAGATGTGCACATACATGCTGTTGGCAGATACTAGTAAAAAATGATTATTTCACTTTTACTAAACCCTTTGGTGCCATCATGACTTCGATCTTCACAGTTTCTAACACAGGCGACACATGAATTGTATGTAGGGAAACCTATGGTGTAGATCAGTGTTCCCCAACCCACTCCTCAAGAACCACAAACAGGTAGCTCTTTCTGTGAACTAATTACTTAACCTGTGCAGCTGGGGGAGTTCTAAAAGCATGGCCTGTTGGTGGCTCTTGAGGAGAAGTTTGGGGAACACTGGTTGGACAGTGCTTGGAGACCAGAACAGTATTAAATAAAAAAAAAAAAAAAAGACAAAAAAGACAACTGGACATTTTGACTGAGGATTGTTCAAATCAGCAATCCAAATCAAAAGATTAAAAGGACACAGTAAATAAATCAAAGTTTAAAACTTAGAGGTAATAACTCCAGTCAATTATTTCAAGAAGGCCAGACAAGCTCAAAATCTGACCAGAGTTTAGTTGCTGTTAGGGCGAGCGCTGCACGCCCATCCAGCAGCACTTCACTTACCTCCATGGCTGCATCCAGCCATCATCCATTTTGCAGCACTTCCCTCATGGTTGTTCCTAGCTGTCTCCCTTCCCCCAATGCTTCCTTCTCACATGCTCAGGTGCGCGCACGTCTCCGTCCACTAGAGGGCGAGCGCACTAGATTCCTGAGATTTAAAGGGCATGTACAGCACTGATTGGTGCCTGGTCATCCAATCCTGCATCCACTTCTCCTATTTAAAGAGGCACTTCCTTCCTTCGGTGCCGGATCTTGGTCTCTCCATGCTTGTTGAAAGTCAGACATTCTTGGATTGCTCACCCGTGTACCGACCTCTGCCTGTACTTACTATGCCTTTTGCCTGCCACTTGTGTACCTCGCTAAACCTTGGCAGACTGTGGGACTGGGCCGCTGTTGGGGGGTAGCGACCTGGGGGTCACTCGCCGCACAAGACCAACCTGCCTTGTGGTGGGCTCTGGTGAATACCGGTGGCCCCTTAGACTCCGCTCCCCTGACATGGTACCCGCCATCGGTCCCACAGTTAAAGCGGATCCACACCCGAGTCCGCTCCACCCGGTCCGTGACAGTAAGATCCGGCCATGGATCCCGCTGAGGTGCCGCTTCCGGATGCCACTGAATTGCCTGCTAAAGTGGCTATGCAGTCCTGCCAGATTAATCAACTCTCTGCCATGATGCAGCAATTATTAACGATTCAGCAACAGCAAGTTCCATCACCGGCTCCAGCATTACCGCCACAGCCTCCGGTAGCATCTTCTGCCAGAATCCGTCTCTCCTTGCCGGCTAAATATGATGGGGATGCCAAGTTATGCCGAGGGTTCCTTGCCCAATGTTCCCTGCACTTGGAGTTGTTGGCGGATCAATTTCCCACTGAACGAGCTAAGGTGGCCTTTGTCATCAGTTTGCTTTCTGGAAAGGCTTTGGCCTGGGCCACTCCCTTGTATGATCGCAATGACCCTGTCTCTTCCAGTATTCACACCTTTGTCTCAGAGTTTCGCCAGGTCTTTGAGGAACCTGGCTGGGCTTCATCTGCTGAACCGTCCCTTTTGAACTTGGTCCAGGGCGAGTTGTCCGTTGGTGAATGCGCCATTCGATTCCGCACTCTTGCCTCCGAATTGTCTTGGAATAATGAGACCTTGTGTGCCTGCTTCAAGAAAGGACTTTCTAGTAAAATTAAGGATGCTCTTGCAGCTCGTGACTTGCCTTCATCTCTCACTGATCTCATCCATCTGGCCACGCGCATTGATGTGCGCTTTGCTGAAAGACGTGAAGAATTCCGCCAATAAAGAGACTCTCAGAGCCCTAGGAGGGCATCCCGTTTGGCTCCAGTATTTCAAAACCCTTTGTCTGCACATGTTCCTCCCAGTGAGGAGGCCATGCAGGTCGATCGATTCCGCTTGACCCAATTGGAGAGAACTCGCAGAAGGAACGAGAACCTTTGTCTGTACTGCGGTGGTTCTGAGCATTTTTTGAAGGACTGTCCTATTCGCCCTCCACGTCAGGGAAACGGGCGCACCTAGTGGCGGTGGGAAAGGCGTCCCTGGGTGTATGTGCTTCCTCTCCACGGCTCACTGTTCCTGTTCAACTTTCCATCTCACCTTCCACCTCCCTGAATTTAACCGCCTTTTTGGACTCGGGCTCTGCAGGGAACTTTATAGAGGCTGCCTTAATCAATAAACATAATATCCCTGTGAATCGCCTTGCAACACCCTTATTTATCGCCTCAGTCAATGGTGATAGGCTGGACTGTACTGTGCGCTATCGCACAGTACAGTCCAGCTGTACGTTGAGTTCTATGTCCTCCCTAATTGCACCTCTCAGATTCTTCTAGGCCTTCCTTGGCTCCAACGTCATGATCCCACACTTGACTGGACCCCCGGCGATATCAAGACTTGGGGTGCAGCGTTCTTTAAGAGGTGCTTGAAGTCTGTTCCTGTTCGACCCATTCCTGCTTCAGCACCATTACCTGGCTTGCCTGAGATCTACCTGACCTATGATGATGTATTCTGCAAGAAACAAGCGGAGGTACTTCCGCCTCATTGCCCCTACGATTGCCCTATAGACCTCCTACCGGGTACCACTCCTCCTCGTTGGCCGAATTTACCCTCTCTCGGCTCCTGAGACTCAAGCCATGTCGGAGTATATTCGAGAAAATCTTCATAAAGGGTTCATACGGAAGTCTTCCTCTCCAGCAGGCGCGGGGTTCTTCTTTGTGGCGAAAAAAGATGGCTCTCTTCGCCCTTGTATTGATTTCCGCAGCCTCAATAAGATTACCGTTAAAAATCGCTACCCTTTGCCCTTGATTGCCGAATTATTTGACCGACTGCGTGGGGCCAGGGTCTTCACCAATAGTATTCCAGGAATTCGTAAATGACATTTTTCGGGATTTGCTTTACTCCTGTGTAATAGTATATTTGGATGATATACTCATCTTTTCATCTAATCTAGAAGAACATCACGGTCACGTCCGGCAAGTCCTGTCTCGTCTCCATCAACACCATCTTTACGCCAAGTTGGAGAAGTGTCTTTTTGATCAAACCACCTTACCCTTTCTTAGATATATTGTCTCTGCTCGTGGTCTTCAGATGGACCCCAGCAAGTTAAAAGCAGTTCTGGATTGGCCCCGTCCTACTGGCCTGCGAGCTATTCAACGTTTTCTGGGCTTCGCCAATTACTATCGGCAGTTTATTCCTCACTTCTCCACAGTAGTGGCGCCTATTGTGGCCCTCACGAAGAAAAGCGCCAATTCTAAGTCTTGGCTTCCTCATTGCTCTAAAAAAGCCCTTCTCCTCTGCACCGGTGTTGTCTAGGCCAGATCCTTCTCGGCCTTTTGCCCTAAAAGTAGAAGGCGGGCAACGAAACTTAAAACTTATCAGGAGAGACTTAAAGAACTTAATTTGTACAGTCTGGAGGAAAGAAGGGAAAGGGGGGACATGATTGAGACCTTTAAATATGTGAAAGGATTGAATAAGGTTCAGGAGGGAAGTGTTTTTAAGAAGAAGCTTAATGATAGAACAAGGGGGCACAACCTGAAGCTAGTCGGGGAGAAGATCAGGAGCAATGTTAGAAAATATTATTTTACAGAAAGAGTAGTAGATGCTTGGAACAAACTTCCAGCAGAGGTAGTTGAAAAATCAACAGTCACTGAATTTAAACATGCCTGGGATAAGCACACATCTATCCTAAGATAAAGAGTACATACAGTATACACATAAGGGCAGACTAGATGGACCGTATGGTCTCCTTCTGCCATCAACCTTCTATGTTTCTATGTTTCTAGATGCCTCCTCCATTGGAGCCGGAGCGGTGTTCACTCAAAAATCGTCTACTGGCAGAATTCTCACCTGCGGGTTCTTTTCGAAGACCTTTTCTCCAGCTGAGAGGAATTACTTCATCGGAGATCGGGAGCTACTCGCCATCAAGTTGGCGTTGGAGGAGTGGAGACACCTCTTAGAAGGTTCTGCCCATCAAGTATCCATCTATACTGATCACAAAAAATCTATCTTATTTAGAAACTGCCCAGCGATTGAATCCACGAAAAGCTTGTTGGTCGTTGTTTTTCGCCCGATTCGATTTTCAAATCTACTTCCGGCCAGCAGCTAAGAACATCAGGGCGGACGCCCTTTCTCGCTCCTCTGACATCTCTGGTGTAGAATCCACCCCACAACATATCATCTCGCCTGAACGCCTTGTCCACTCTGCTCCCGCTACTCTTGTACAAGCGCCGCCGGGAAAGACCTTTGTGCCAGCTCGCCAACGTCGCAAAATATTAGAATGGGGGCATTCTTCCCATGTAGCCGGCCATGTCTGTATCAGGAAATCTTGTTCTATCATTTCTAGATATTATTGGTGGCCTTCTTTTGAAAAGGATGTGACCGAATTCGTTCAGGCCTGTACCACCTGCGCTCGCGACAAAACCCCTCGCAAAAGGCCTGTTGGCCTACTCCATCCTCTTCCTATTCAGGATACCCCATGGACACACATTGCTATGGACTTTATTACCGACCTCCCTTCTTCACATGGCAATACTGTTATTTGGGTGGTAGTGGATAGGTTTTCTAAAATGGCGCATTTTGTTCCTTTGCCCGGTCTCCCGTCGGCTCCTCTGTTGGCAAAATACTTCCTGAAGCATGTCTTTCAACTTCATGGATTCCCTTCACACATTGTCTCAGACAGAGGGGTGCAGTTTGTGTCCAAGTTCTGGAGAGCTCTTTGTAAACAAATGAAAATTAAATTACTTTTCCTCCGCTTATCATCCCCAGTCTAACGGCCAGGTGGAAAGAGTCAACCAGATTCTCGGGCATTATCTTCGCCATTTTGTTTCTGCGCGTCAAGACGATTGGGTAGATCTGTTGCCTTGGGCGGAATTCTCGTATAATTTTAAGGATTATGAGTCCACGAGGAAGTCCCCGTTTTTGGGGGTGGACGGCCGTCATCTCCTTCCGCCTCTGCCTTTATCCACGTCCTCCGGAGTGCCCGCCGTGGATGACATCACACAGGATTTCTCCACCATCTGGCAAGAAATACAGCGTTCCCTTTGTCAAGCTTCCGCCCGTATGAAGGTTAGCGCTGATAAAAGGAGAAGAGATCTGCCTGTTTATTCTCCAGGAGATAAGGTGTGGCTGTCAGCAAAATACATCCGCTTTAGAATTCCTAGCTACAAATTGGGCCCCCGTTACCTGGGTCCTTATAAGATCAAACAACAGATCAATCCAGTTTGTTATAAGCTACACCTACCAACATCACTGCGAATTCCCAATTCTTTCCACGTTTCGCTGTTGAAGCCAGTTATTGTCAACCAATTTTCTCCTAAAACCTTGGTGCCTGCCCCAATCTCTGGTACTGAGGATGCCTTTATGGTAAAAGAGATCCTGGCCTCTAAGCTCTCCAGGGGTAAAAGATATTTTTTAGTCGACTGGGAAGGCTGTGGACCTGAAGAAAGATCTTGGGAGCCCGAAGAGAATATTCTAGACCGTAGTCTCATCTCGGATTTTCTTGGCCCCAAGAAGAAGGGGAGACCCAAGGAGGGGGGGGGGGGGACTGTTAGGGCGAGCCCTGCACGACCATCCAGCAGCACTTCACTTACCTCCATGGCTGCATCCAGCCATCATCCATTTTTCAGCACTTCCCTCATGGCTGTTCCTAGCTGTCTCCCTTCCCCCAATGCTTCCTTCTCACATGCTCAGGTGTGCGCACGTCTCCGTCCACTAGAGGGCGAGCACACTAGATTCCTGAGATTTAAAGGGCCTGTACAGCACTTATTGGTGCCTGGTCATCCAATCCTGCATCCACTTCTCCTATTTAAAGAGGCACTTCCTTCCTTCGGTGCCGGATCTTGGTCTCTCCATGCTTGTTGAAAGTCAGACATTCTTGTGCACCGACCTCTGCCTGTCCCCGACTCTGAACCTTTGCTGCCTGCCCCGACCTCTGCGTGTACTTACTACGCCTTTTGCCTGCCACTTGTGTACCTCGCTGAACCTTGGCTGACTGTGGGACTGGGCCGCTGTTGGGGGGTAGCGACCTGGGGGTCACTCGCCGCACAAGACCAACCTGCCTTGCGGTGGGCTCTGGTGAATACCGGTGACCCCTTAGACTCTGCTCCCCTGACACGGTACCCGCCATCGGTCCCAGAGTTAAAGCGGATCCACACCCGAGTCCGCCCCACCCGGTCCGTGACAGTTGCCTATACTAAAGAGATCAGAGAAAGTGGTAATGAGAATTCGGCTAACTTATCAAGACTATTCACTGACTTGCAGCCACAAACTTGGACCCATAACACACCATCATCCTACAATGCCACTGCATTCAGCAGTCTAAGTAGAAAAAGGGGACAAGGCCAGGTGACAGGTGCCAATGACTGTGGCCCACTGACCTAGGCCAGGTGCTATATGTATCTGAAAAAAACCCGAAATATATTTAAGTAAGGCAGTGATGATGGAACAGTAAGAAGGATAGCAGGTGTACTTTAAGATTATAGGAATGAAAGAATTGTGCTTTAGCAATATATTGTAAGCACAGAGCAAAGTGATTTGTAGAAAGGCAGTTTCATTAAGCATCTATTCAGCAGAGAGAAGGAAGCTTAAGAGGGATGCCAATGACTCATTATGCAGTTCGGCTTTTGGAGCAGCAAACAAACTTTTATCTCAGTCTGCAGAAATGGAACTTGGGGCACAAAGTAAACAGATGTTCTGAGTACCTGCTTGGCTCATGCTGCCTCTTAGGAACAAAATTGGATGCAACTGTACTTTTATTGTCCCTGAAAGCTGAACATTCTCTAAAGATCACCTGGCTGTTTTAAGTGAGACAGATTAAAGCAAAAGGAAACATTTAGTTAAAAAAGTAAAAGAAAACTTTAATTAAATCTTGCAACAGTCACATCTAAAAGATTCCAGAGCCAACCACTAGCAAGCCCCCAGTGCATCCTATAGCAGGATGCCCCTTTGTGTAAAACTCAGGGTTGAGAGTTATCTCACCTTTACCGGGCCGCTCCCGGGACACTGTGATGGCCAGTACCAGCTTCCCTGTGCATGCTCCCAAGCTCAAACAGCACGCTGGGGATACAGTCAGCCAGCTGTACCTTGTCACGACGGCACCTTTGAGAGAGACAATCGGCTACTTCAAATGTGCCCCAGGCGCAAGCCTTTTTTTATTTTTGAAATTTCGGCCACTGCTTAGCCAACAGCAGTGCCCGAGGTACTGGGGCGGGGGGAGGGAGGCAGTAGGGGAGCTGGGGGTGCAAAAATGGGTTTTGCTCTGCTTTAAAGAAGGGCAAGCTATCATCTACCTCCTAAAATATGTGTATTATTAGTCTAATTAAACTTTTACAGCGTGCCACTTTTATTACGTGACCACATTTATTGGCCAGGCAGCATTTTTGTCAATATAGCAGTTTTTGTTTATATTTTTACAAATTTTCAGGGTTATTAGTATACAAAGATTTACACTGAATCTGGTCTGGTGTTGGTCAGCTTAAATGTGTAGCAGTGTTTCCACCATCCAAGATGCTGCACTGAGCTTAAGTGCTGCTTAAACACTGCACAGGGATTGGTTGACCGTCTTTTTTTTTCACCCCATAATTAAGCTTAGGTGCTAAGCAGCCTGAAATTCTGTTAGCAAGGTCATAGATACATGAGTACATTCTGGGAAGATATAATTATCTTTAATAAAGGATGGTTTGGTTGTTATACCTTCAAGAGAGAGCTTGAAGTTGGACAATTGTGAATAGCAATAAACCTTTACACACAATATATGTACTAATGCCATTTGGGATTTGTCTGTAGAGAAATAGTAAAAAAAAATGCAATGTTTGTTCTGTGGTTATTTTTTTAATCTGTTCCTGTGCTAACCTCTCTTGCGGCTTCATGATCAGCTTGACCAGAGCCGGGACCTATACAATACATGAGACAGGAGGATATGTAACTCATTGTGACACGGTACCTAAGAGTCTAGGACAGCTGTCACTGCTGCTCAGACCCTGACATGAGGCATTCGCAGTGCCTGGAACTTAATGGGCTCCCAAGAGGCGGGTCACCTACAATAAGTGAAGATCGGGTGACAATGGGCTAAAAAGATGAGGCAAATATTAGCAGCAAATTCTGGATTTTAAACAGGAAAGAAATCTGTCTTAGTATTTCATGTCTATCAGTATTAATGTCAGTGGAGTCTAGCAGTGGAGGAACGGAATGTGAGCGTGACAGCCAGTGGTAGAGTGAGCATTTTAACTTTAATATACTCAAATATTATGTATTTAACATATTAAAAACAGTGAATTGTTGTGCTAGATTTTAAAAACTTTTTTACCCTTGCGATATTTTTACTCCTTGCGACCAAATGTACAGTAAAGGTAATAATTATGCTTGTTTAGTGGTTTTGGCAAATTTAAAGGGACATTCCTGGCAAAGGGCTACATTATCCTGCGTTCTACATATTTCTGGACATAAATGCATGATGAGTCATCATCGGCTGATTAGAAGGCCTGCAGAGGTGACAGTTTACTGGGAGTTATTGAGTAAATATAAAGCTGGCTGAATAAGATGGATGAAGCAGAGAAGCATGGAGAGGGCAGAATGCAGTATAAGTTACCCCTTTGCTTTAAATGTTTACACCAAAAAACACATTTGTATTGTATTATATTTTTGTATTGTAGGGTCATGACCAGCATTCTTATGCATTTTGTTGCTTCTTCACGAGGTACAGGGCAAGAGTTCCAGGTCCACTTTCAAATCGAAGCTTCATTCACTGTTTGATAGGTTCGGCCCACTCCCTCTGCTGTGACAGCAGGTGGGAAAAGAGAAAGCTGAGACCTGGATTTCCTGGACTGGTTAGTTTCCAGGAAGCCGATCTGGATAGATATGCTGTGGGGAAGGTGAGTGGAGGCTAGTGTGGCAGTGCCAATAGGGGGACAGATAACCTGGATTTTAATACTTTTACACAAGGGACTGTCAGGGAGTGTCATAGACAGCTGCATTATGCTAGTGGAATTATGTCTAGTTTTAGAACTGGGATTAAAATATGTTGGTAACTAACACAGTGTTTAGACTTCACACAAATGCAAAAGTCATCATCGGCTGATTAGAAGGCCCTGGCGGGGAGACAGAGTTTACTGGGCGTTACTGAGTAATATAAAGCAGGTTGAATAAAAGATGGATGAAGATGACAGAGAATCATGGAGAGGGCAGAAAGCAGTATAAGTTACCCCTTTGCCTTAAATGTTTACACCAAAAAACACATTTGTATTGTATTATATTTTTGTATTTTGGTTATGACCAGCATTCTTATGCTGTATGTTGCTTCTTCTAGAGGTACAGGGTAAGAGTTCCAGGTCCACTTTCAAATTCACTGTTTGACAGGTTTGGCCCACTCCCTCCGCTGTGACAGCAGGTAGGGAAAGAGAAAGCTGAGACCTGGATTTCCTGGTGACTTTTGGAGAAGCCGACCTGGATAGATATGCTGTGGGGAAGGTGAGGTGTATGTGACGAGTGGAGCGAGTGGGGGCTAGTGTAGCAGTGCCAATAGGGGGAAAGATAACCTGAATGTTCATACTTCTACAAAAGGGACTCAGTGTTATAGACAGCTTCATTACGCTAGTGGAATCATGCTTAGTTTTAGAACTGGGATTAGAAATTATTGGTAATTTACACAGTGTTTAGACTTTTAAGGAGACTTGAAGGTTCTGCCCATCACATGGATATGTGCCTGCTATGTTAATGCTGCAACAATGTTTGCACTAGGGTGGGATCAGAGATATTAAATGTCACAATATAATTTGGATCGTTAGTAGTGCCAAGCACTCCAGCATGTTCAAACATAATAGAAAGATTTTAAGCAGATACAGTTACCTTACTTCTGTATTCCCGAGAACCAAGACCTAGGATTGGAAGATTGCCACTGATTTTCAATTGGAATGACTGCTGTGGAAGCTGTACTACTGGAATGACTTCTGAAGCCAGAGTTATTCTTTATTAAAGTAAGTGTCTTCATCAGGGCAGTTTCTCTGCAAAACAGCATTCAGTGCTGCTGGCAGGCAATGCCCCCCCCCCCCCAACATGGGGTATGAGGGGCCAGTCTTATGGCCTGTACCACTATTAGTTTTCCTGACTCATCTGCAGAAAACAGGATGGCTGGCACCAAGGTCTATTGTCTTGCTTGCTCTCCCCAAGAACCGGCCCGGTCTTCCTGTCTTTCCTTAAATCAAGACATGTCTTGCTTCAAGGGCCTGCCTGGAATGGTGTTTGTTCTCCTGCAAGTAAGTGTGTGTGTGTGTGTGTGTGTGTGTGTGTGTGTGTGTGTGTGTGTGTGTGTAGTAGGTCTAAACTGTAAAAGATAGATTGGAAAATACCCGCGCTGAACCTTAAAAATTCAATTGCAAATTTAGAGATCTACACCTTACACAGTGCAACTGCTCTACGTGCTTTCGCCTGAATATCCAGCAGGTTCACTTAAATGTAAAATAGAAATAGCACAGAGCAATAAAAAGCATGAACACAACTAAAATGTCCTATGCATAACAGACATCCAGTGCTTTAGGTCAGTCTGGTATCCCTCAGGTGCATGCACACTTTCTTAGTGACTCCGTTCCATTCACTGTGCCTTCAGACAGTCCTATTTAGACCTCCAGTGCCCGTCACCTTATAAGCCTTCAATTTATAAGGTGACGGGCACTGGAGGTCTAAATAGGACTGTCTGAAGGCACAGTGAATGGAACGGAGTCACTAAGAAAGTGTGCATGCACCTGAGGGATACCAGACTGACCTAAAGCACTGGATGTCTGTTATGCATAGGACATTTTAGTTGTGTTCATGCTTTTTATTGCTCTGTGCTATTTCTATTTTACATTTATGTGTAGTAGGTCTGACAACATCCTTGACTGGACTTTTCAGGGCTCAGGAAGAATCCCCTCCTCCCACAACGCAGGCTAACCTTTGGGCAACAAGTATAAATATACATATAGCAGTTTTAACCTGCAGGTGCCAATGAAACTAAGTCAATAGAAAATACAAAGGCCTATAAACACGTTTGTTATACCCTTTAAAGGTTTTGAACCAGAAGAACAGACAATACATATGTTTCCCGAATTTTTAATATCATGTATTTTCTTAATACTTGATATATAAAAGTTTTTATTCTAATTTCCTGTAAGTCTGTGAGAGGTCAACTTTATGCAAGCTGAACCTTTCAGCTATTTAGCCGTACACTGCTAATCTGTTGAATAGACATATACAGAATCTGTAGAAATCTGTAGAAATTTAAGTGAAGTTAAAGGAGCACTATTGCAAATAATTGCATTAAAAAAGATAAATAGCCACACAACAGCTTTAAAATATTAAAATGAAAAAGGCTCAGTCCATTTGGTGAATGGGGGATCTGCTGGGTTTCATTCAGTTAGGTGATAGGAGACAGCTGCAGAATTTTGCCCACTGGTCTCCTAGCAACAGCTGCAGTGAACTTGCTCCAGTTCTTCTCACTGGCAAATGCTGTATATTGCGGTAACAGCTCTGTGTTTGTGAGCTGCTGCTTCTGTGATGAGACTACCAGGTGACTGATTAAATATATAAACTCTCTACAAAATAATTAAACTGACTGAAAAACAATATACTTTGAATGACTGTGCAGGTATATATAAAAATATTAAAGCAAAAGAAAACCCTCATTGGTCGACCCAGGAGTCTAAAAGACTCCAGTGCTGACCATTGGCATTTCCATGAGGCATCCTAAATTGAGATGCCCCACTGTGTGAAATGTCACCGGGGCTGCCACAAAACCTACCTTCTTCTCTTGGCTTCCAATGGCAATGTAAATAGCTGTGACTGCATCCTCAGCATCTCTGAGCTGAGACACACACCCACGAATAGCCATTCAGATAGGTTGGGTGCCCATGGATGCTGCTGTTCCGGCTCCCCATTGCTGAGCTCTGCATGCAAACAGAGCCATTTGACAAGCAAATGCCACTGATTGGACAAGAGCACATGCCATGGGAAAGGGAAAGGTATGTTTTTACAGGAAAATTGGGGGGTTTCACTTAGCGGGGCATTCTAAATCGGGATATCCCCCGGCAAAAAAAAAAAAAACTTGGGATAGTGAGAATCCTGGGTTTTGTTCTGCTTAAAACACCCAAAGCTGAAAAGAAGAATACATGGAAACCATGGAAAAAATGAAAATGGCTTTGTAAGAATAAGAAAGAGAAAATGGAAAAGTGAAAGATACTGCAGACAGCAGCAGAGGTAACATAGGAGAACAACAAAAAAAGAGGAGGAGAAAAACTGAAAAAACAAACACCCATGCAGGAACCAGAACCCTAAACTCTCTGATTCTCTGAGTCCATCACTTGATCAACTGAGCTATCTAAGTTGTCATAGTGTAACATTGAAAAATGTCCTTCCCTGATACTGACCAGGTACAGGGCTCTGGACAAGAGCGGTGGACTTAAACCGGACCAACAGCCTGCTGCAGATGGAAAAGAAAGGTAGCAGCCATTTTGGAACTTCCTGTCCCAGCATCTCAGCCATGGTGCTGCCTGGATTCAACTGACATAACTCACAATGCACAGTAACAGGAAGCCCAGCAGCACTTCCAGTTTGCGGGTGGCCTGTAAATACACGAGCCGCCATTTTGTTTCTAAAATTTAATACAGCAAGAGTTAGAAAATGGTAAAATAATTTTTATGTGCAGCAATCTAAATTGCCTTAGGAAGGGATGCATTTGAGCAGTGTTTGTTGTGTTGGTCTGGTGTATGTCATTTTTGACTGTTGGTATGCTTTAAGTGACAGTTGGACAGTTGACCGGCCAGTCACTCAATCCCAAGAGCAGTGTGGTTGCACTGCTACCCTGATTTGATTACTTTTCCCTCAAGGTCCCAACTTCAGTTTCCATGCAGAGTGCTTGCCAGCCAATGACATGCTTTTTATATTATGGGGGGTGAATGGGGAGTTATTATATGAATAGACTTTCTATTTCAAAGCTTCTTATCTTCTTTTGATCTTCATTAAATGGGATGAACCAGTAAAGTAATTTATTACAGTAGAGCATGGTTTGGGGGTGATTTAGTTAATTAATGTAATTAAAGTTTTCTTTTATAAAAGGATATGCAGTTTAAAAAAACTTACAAAAAACTTACAAACTTTAAGACCTTTGCAGTTTAATAAAATAGTTACACCTCTAGTTGCCTGGAAACATGAGCATTATTTGGGCTTAGAACATGAGCATAAATAGAACATATACTAAATTCATGAGAAATATTAATAAATAAGGACTTATTACTATAATATTAATAAATAATAATGTGAAATGTTCCCATTAAAAAAAATATATATATATAAAAATAAAATATTACGTTTTTCAAAGTCCAATATGAATCTTAAAATAAATTACATATATTCCCAAACCAATCCTATGTAGTCCAAGTATTCCAAGTATTCTAATTGAAAGTCCTTCATACCAATAAAATGTACTACATGACAAATGAAAACCCACATACATATTTACTGCAATTCTTAATGTCCCAAGCACAGATATATGTAGATCTATTCTAAATACAAGTATAACATTTGGAGTAAAATAGCCTGTGTATATTACAAAGGACCCGGCCATATGTCTGAGCACCAGCAGCGGCGGCAGTGGCACTCAAAGTGGGGAAGCTCCATGCCCATCCTCCCACATTGTCTATGGGGAATGCCACATTGTCTATGGGGAATGGGAGGGGGTGGCACTCTGCCTTTGGGGATTGGGAGGTGGGAATGCCACGCTGCTTATGGGGAATGGGAGCGGGGAATTCCACACTGCTTATGGGGAATGGGAGCGGGGAATTCTACACTTCCTATGGGGATTGGGAGGAGAGAATGCCGCATAGCTGGTTGGGATGGGGGGAATGTCCCACTGCCTATGTGAATGGGAAGGGGAAACGCCACCTTGCCTATGTGGATTAGGAGGGGGGAATGCCACACTGCTTTTGGAGTTTGGGAGGAGGGAGAATGCCACACTGCTTATTGGGATTGGGAGGGGGATGCCACACTGCCTTTAATAGGGAATGGGAGGGGTGAGAATGCCACACTGCCTATAATGGGGGGATGTACTGCTTGTAACAGGGGATTCTGCACCTTGCCTATTATTTGATTCTTGCGGGAATTATGTTTTAGGACATTTGGTTCAGAATATTTTTTTCTTATTTTCCTCCTCCAAATTCTAGGTGCGTCTTATGTGCAGGTGTGTGCACTAATTAAAGACGTTGCCATTTTCTTGAAAGCAATTTCTCTGCTTTTGAATCCAAACTGTGGTGCTATTTTGGGGATAATCAGAAGATTGGAATATCTTTGATGATTATGACTTAGCACTATTTGTGAAAAGTTCACTTTAGGTGTAAAAATAGCAGTGTTATATTCCCACCTGGTGCTAAATCATTATACAATAAAAGTGAGTGTCATTTTTCACACATTGTATACCTGGTTCAAAGTCAAATCTGCTATTTTATTTTTCACTTTACAATAATTTGGAGTGAGCGTGCAAAGAACACACCAATCTCCCAAAGGAAGCACCACTACAATCAACAGTATATATTAATGATTTTATTAGTACAAAAGAACAAAGAATTAAAATACATACACCACAAGACAAATTTAAAAACAACCAGTATGGCGAAATGTATCTATATCAATGTATATGGCCCCTAAGGGCCGCTTAAATAACTGCCCTATGGGTGAATAATATTAATTATCCTAGAATAGTCATAACCCATCCTTTTTGTGCCGGCACAAAAAATCCTAACCACATGTAAATATATGTGCAAATTCATGAAACCAATACTACAAAAATATTAATATATATGGCAAAAATATGTGCAAAAACAGTGAATATACAATAAAAAAATATCAATATATAAAGTGCAAATACATGAAAAACACATAAACCTACAACACTACCTAATATTGCACAGGGAAACCCATACCAATAAGACTTTAAAGTGCAGACAATAACAATATATGATATAAATGCAAGTGCCAGCAGAGAGAAAATAAATGGTTAAATCTCACGTCATAAGATAACACCCAGGGCAACAGTCAGGCCAACCTCAGTGAAAAATGTCTGCGCACGCAGCCCCCATGCTGCTTCAAGGACAAGGGTAATGTGTGTGGAGACAGCTCTCCCTTAAATAGAGAACACCCACTAATTTGTCCCGCCCTCCAAATACATCCAAGCACAGTAATTGGCCAAATCATGCCCTCAATCTCTACTCTGAAATAGCCACCCCGCCCCTGCACGCCCCATGCCTTAATTGATGTCAATACATGACACCTGACACCGCAGGTGTGAGCACTATCCTCCCCATCGTGCTGGAGAATACACAGCACACACTGAGGATGGCTGTCATCCCCATCCCAATCCCCACAATGAAAAGCACGCAGCTGCACACACTACAAGGGGAGAGAAACAAAGCCACATCTCCCCGCAGGGGGGGGGGAAGAGAGAGGGAAGCGGAACGCAGATCATCTACAGTGGATCACTCCCCACCTAAAGAGGCTTAGTGTTTCAAAACATAAAAAATATATAAAATTGTACTCTTACTACTAAGCATATTTATGTAATCAATCTGTAAATCCATGAAAGTATCTACTGCATAAACATGGCCATACAGTGGTTGCACTAACAGAGTGGATCAGGGGAATTAACAACTGACTATCCACTATTACTGTCCCAATTATAATCTACAGTGTCAATACATATTTTACCATGCTAAGTGCATGTATAAACATAATTATTAATGATCTCAGTATATGCACTTAAGAAAACACAAACATTGTATACTGTCAGCAGCCACCGCTCTTGACATCTATGGTACTTTGTTTGTCTCTACTGTCATAGAGACAACGAATCACTGAGTATATAGCTGTAAGCAAAGTTGTTGTCATTGCCGAACTTGCGCTGCACAAATCCACATACATCATCACGGTTTGTTATATCGCAGGAGTTGTTTCCAGTGGGTCCATGGGTTGCTCTGCTGATATTCTTACCATCAACCGGGACATTATACAATCAACGTGCTAGCCTTATATAACCACAGTGCACAGTGCACCCAAATACCTAAAGCAGTGTCCCTCCTGGCAAGCCTGATGTTCGATACATAGCCCTGTATTCTGGTCCTTAAGGCGTTCTGTGTTTCACCAACATAACTTTTGGGACAGCCACAGCGTAATTGATAGATAACAGCCCTGGTCCGCCGTGGGTTTCCTGTGCAAATTCAGAGTAGAGATTGAGGGCATGATTTGGCCAATTACTGTGCTTGGATGTATTTGGAGGGCGGGACAAATTAGTGGGTGTTCTCTATTTAAGGGAGAGCTGTCTCCACACACATTACCCTTGTCCTTGAAGCAGCATGGGGGCTGCGTGCGCAGACATTTTTCACTGAGGTTGGCCTGACTGTTGCCCTGGGTGTTATCTTATGACGTGAGATTTAACCATTTATTTTCTCTCTGCTGGCACTTGCATTTATATCATATATTGTTATTGTCTGCACTTTAAAGTCTTATTGGTATGGGTTTCCCTGTGCAATATTAGGTAGTGTTGTAGGTTTATGTGTTTTTCATGTATTTGCACTTTATATATTGATATTTTTTTATTGTATATTCACTGTTTTTGCACATATTTTTGCCATATATATTAATATTTTTGTAGTATTGGTTTCATGAATTTGCACATATATTTACATGTGGTTAGGATTTTTTGTGCCGGCACAAAAAGGATGGGTTATGACTATTCTAGGATAATCAATATTATTCACCCATAGGGCAGTTATTTAAGCGGCCCTTAGGGGCCATATACATTGATATAGATACATTTGGCCATACTGGTTGTTTTTAAATTTGTCTTGTGGTGTATGTATTTTAATTCTTTGTTCTTTTGTACTAATAAAATCATTAATATATACTGTTGATTGTAGTGGTGCTTCCTTTGGGAGATTGGTGTGTTCTTTGCACGCCCACTCCAAATTATTGTGGATTGCATTTTTTATGGGTGAGCACACAGTTGTATACATTTTGTAGGAAGATTTGGGCGGTGCACCCTTTGTTAGTAAATTATTTTTCACTTTAAGTGCACATTTTTACTCCAAAGTGTACTTTTTGTGCTTGGTACTGAATCGACCCATATCAAGAGGCTGGATAATTTTTTTAAGATCAGATAATTGGATAAATCAAATCATAGAAAACAAAGGAATGGCAAAGATCCTCTGGAATTGGCAAGGCATCATCTTAATTCATTGAACATTTGCAAACCATTTACAGGGTACCCTATATCAACACAATTCAGAAGTTTGGAAGAGTAATAATTTCTATTCATAAATTTCTATTTATACTTAATATTATTCATTGGTACAGGATTTTATGGCATATAGAGAAATTATGACCATGATGGCTGGCCCTGTTGGGCTTATCTGCTGGGCTAGTGATGGAGGGTGTAAGAAGTGAGGGGGATTCTTGGACCTAGGGTGGTTAACTCAGCTTAGGTGTAGTATGGGGTGAGGTGCACTCATTGCCACTTGTCCTGATGTTATCCAGAAACAGCTCCATCTTGGTAAAACAAAGGCAGTCTTTATTTACTCCCGCTTAGAGGTTCAGCATCATTATACAGCAGATTTTTACACACAGTAATAATCCATGACTACCATTCAGCATTTAAGTTCCACACGAGTCTTTAGTACATATGGTAATTTAACCACTCTCTCGAGCTGCAATTTGCCGGATTCCTATTGCTGCTAATGTCCTTCTCCTCAGCAAACATTGTCAGACATTTTTGATGAATATCTTCTAAAACACTGTACTTTAGGCAGGGTTACCCATAAATAATCTCTTGGCTGTATCTTGCCATTCACAGGCCCTAATTGCATGCCTCACGTGTTGGGTTATCACCTGCTCCATGTTGGTGTTACTACATAAAAGCTATCTTAATTCCTGTTCTATATGTTTTCTTTATACATAGACCACTGACCATTCTATGAAACTCACGTCCATTATATGGGTCCCATTACCGGTAATTCCTATGGTGGAACACTCACTAGTGTTATTAGTGTCCAAATGTATTCCCATTATTTTCTATGGGCAAATAAACTACACTTATTAAGTGAAGGCTCTCTTTTTTTCCACTCCTCTGAGAGTGCTCTAACCTTTATCCTTTTCTTTTTTATATCACACTGGTTTTTATTAGAAATTTTTCAGAGTCATAGACATGGTGTACAGACAATTGGTAATGCAAATAACTCAACATACCAGTGGGTCCAGGATGCAACCTGACCATCAATACAGTGCTTCTAGGATCAATACAGCTGCCTGTCCGGGAATCCTGCCATGGGATCCCGGGACCGAGTCACCCAATGTAGCTATAGTCCCAGACCTCTGCGTCTCCAATGTCCTGCTACCCTGCCCATCCTCCATTATAATAGAGAACCCTGGACACCACAGAAGCATCCAAGGAAAGAACAGGGCCCCAGAAGGGCAAAAAGGGAGGGAGTAGAACCAAAAACAAAGAAGCAGAAAGAGAAAAACCAAAAGAAAGAGGACAGAGAAAGAAAAAGAGAGGCCCCGGGGGGAGGGGGGGGGGGGACGAGGGGAGCAGACAGGGGACCCGCGAGAGCCCAGCACCCCCCACGGCCGTACAGACACTTATCCCGATCCCACTAACATCCTGTATTACTCAATCCCGCTCCATTGCTGTCTTGTACTCAGGTGAGGACTTAAAAACAGCCCAGACAGACCAGACCTTCCTGTAGGCCTCAGCCCTATCCTGTCTCAAGTGTAAAATTTCCTCCATTTTCTCTACATGATTCAGTTGTTGCAGCCATTCTTTGACCGTTGGGGCTGACGGCGATCTCCATCTCCGAGGTATCACCCTCCGAGCCGCGTTGGTGAGATGGATCCCCAGCGGACCCAGATCCCGCACACCCGACTCTTTCCTCTGCCAGTTCAGCAAATAGAAGGCAGGGTCCCACTCAGGGGAGAGGCCCACCACCCTCTCAATTAGGGATGAGCGAATCGATCCGGACGAACCCGGATTCGATCTGAATTTCAGGAAAAATTCGATTCGGATCGAATCCGAATTTCCCCGCGATTCGATCGCTCGAAGTTTTCCTTTAACATCCATTCATTTACATTACAGGCATTCTAAGATGGCGGACGGGACATGTCCAGACATCAACCCCGCGCCAGTGCAAGCTGGGACAGTCACATGCAGCCTATCAGCAGCCAGCAAGCCCGGTGACGTCACAGCGATATTTAAGGCCGGCCATCTTGCTTTCCAGCATCATTTCTCTATTGCATTCGTGACAGACAGAACGCTGTGTAGCTGAGGGAGAGACAGACAGTTAGACAGGCAGGGACAGACAGGGACAGGCTGGAGACAGGCTGGAGACAGGCTGGAGACAGGCAGGAGACAGACAGGAGACAGACAGAAAGTAAGCGAAAAACAGGGAAAGGAAGGGAAAATCGGAGGCTGTCAGTTTTTTTTTTTTTTTTCATCCAGCCTGCTTTGTTAGCGTTTTCAGGCTGCTTACACTAACTAACAGTGCATATATACTGAACTGATCTTAAGTCTGCTGTGAGGCATCCCATTCTGTGACTACACCAGCCTCTATTTAATAGCATAATAACCATTTGCACTTATTCTCATAGAAATCAGGCCTGATAAAGACACTTTTGCTGGGCATAGCACTACTGGTTTTTGTGGCATCCCATTCTGTGACAACACCAGCCTCTATTTAATAGCATAATAACCATTTGCACTTATTCTCATAGAAATCAGGCCTGATAAAGACACTTTTGCTGGGCATAGTACTACTGGATATTTTTTGGGGGCATCCCATTCTGTGACAACACCAGCCTCTATTTAATAGCATAATAACCATTTGCACTTATTCTCATAGAAATCAGGCCTGATAAAGACACTTTTGCTGGGCATAGTACTACTGGATCTTTTTTGGGGGCATCCCATTCTGTGACAACACCAGCCTCTATTTAATAGCATAATAACCATTTGCACTTATTCTCATAGAAATTAGGCCTGATAAAGACACTTTTGCTGGGCATAGTACTACTGGATCTTTTTTGGGGGCATCCCATTCTGTGACAACACCAGCCTCTATTTAATAGCATAATAACCATTTGCACTTATTCTCATAGAAATCAGGCCTGATAAAGACACTTTTGCTGGGCATAGTACTACTGGATATTTTTTGGGGGCATCCCATTCTGTGACTAAAGCAGCCTCTGTTTAAGACCATATAAGCATTTGCTCTTATCATATTTGAAATTAGCCTGATAAAGACACTTTTGCTGGGCATAGTACTACTGGATATTTTTGGGGGGCATCCCATTCTGTGACTAAAGCAGCCTCTGTTTAAGACCATATAAGCATTTGCTCTTATCATATTTGAAATTAGCCTGATAAAGACACTTTTGCTGGGCATAGTACTACTGGATCTTTTTTGGGGGCATCCCATTCTGTGACAACACCAGCCTCTATTTAATAGCATAATAACCATTTGCACTTATTCTCATAGAAATCAGGCCTGATAAAGACACTTTTGCTGTGCATGCTCTCTGGTTTTTGTGGCATCCCATTCTGTGACAACACCAGCCTCTATTTAATAGCATAATAACCATTTGCACTTATTCTCATAGAAATCAGGCCTGATAAAGACACTTTTGCTGGGCATAGTACTACTGGATCTTTTTTGGGGGCATCCCATTCTGTGACTAAAGCAGCCTCTATTTAATAGCATAATAACCATTTGCACTTATTCTCATAGAAATTAGGCCTGATAAAGACACTTTTGCTGGGCATAGTACTACTGGATCTTTTTTGGGGGCATCCCATTCTGTGACAACACCAGCCTCTATTTAATAGCATAATAACCATTTGCACTTATTCTCATAGAAATTAGGCCTGATAAAGACACTTTTGCTGGGCATAGTACTACTGGATCTTTTTTGGGGGCATCCCATTCTGTGACAACACCAGCCTCTATTTAATAGCATAATAACCATTTGCACTTATTCTCATAGAAATCAGGCCTGATAAAGACACTTTTGCTGGGCATAGTACTACTGGATATTTTTTGGGGGCATCCCATTCTGTGACTAAAACAGCCTCTGTTTAAGACCATATAAGCATTTGCTCTTATCATATTTGAAATTAGCCTGATAAAGACACTTTTGCTGGGCATAGTACTACTGGATATTTTTTGGGGGCATCCCATTCTGTGACTAAAGCAGCCTCTGTTTAAGACCATATAAGCATTTGCTCTTATCATATTTGAAATTAGCCTGATAAAGACACTTTTGCTGGGCATAGTACTACTGGATATTTTTTGGGGGCATCCCATTCTGTGACTAAAGCAGCCTCTGTTTAAGACCATATAAGCATTTGCTCTTATCATATTTGAAATTAGCCTGATAAAGACACTTTTGCTGGGCATAGTACTACTGGATCTTTTTTGGGGGCATCCCATTCTGTGACAACACCAGCCTCTGTTTAAGACCATATAAGCATTTGCTCTTATCATATTTGAAATTAGCCTGATAAAGACACTTTTGCTGGGCATAGTACTACTGGATATTTTTTGGGGGCATCCCATTCTGTGACTAAAGCAGCCTCTGTTTAAGACCATATAAGCATTTGCTCTTATCATATTTGAAATTAGCCTGATAAAGACACTTTTGCTGGGCATAGTACTACTGGATATTTTTTGGGGGCATCCCATTCTGTGACTAAAGCAGCCTCTGTTTAAGACCATATAAGCATTTGCTCTTATCATATTTGAAATTAGCCTGATAAAGACACTTTTGCTGGGCATAGTACTACTGGATCTTTTTTGGGGGCATCCCATTCTGTGACTAAAGCAGCCTCTGTTTAAGACCATATAAGCATTTGCTCTTATCATATTTGAAATTAGCCTGATAAAGACACTTTTGCTGGGCATAGTACTACTGGATCTTTTTTGGGGGCATCCCATTCTGTGACTAAAGCAGCCTCTGTTTAAGACCATATAAGCATTTGCTCTTATCATATTTGAAATTAGCCTGATAAAGACACTTTTGCTGGGCATAGTACTACTGGATCTTTTTTGGGGGCATCCCATTCTGTGACAACACCAGCCTCTATTTAATAGCATAATAACCATTTGCACTTATTCTCATAGAAATCAGGCCTGATAAAGACACTTTTGCTGTGCATGCTCTCTGGTTTTTGTGGCATCCCATTCTGTGACAACACCAGCCTCTATTTAATAGCATAATAACCATTTGCACTTATTCTCATAGAAATCAGGCCTGATAAAGACACTTTTGCTGGGCATAGTACTACTGGATCTTTTTAGGGGGCATCCCATTCTGTGACTAAAGCAGCCTCTATTTAATAGCATAATAACCATTTGCACTTATTCTCATAGAAATTAGGCCTGATAAAGACACTTTTGCTGGGCATAGTACTACTGGATCTTTTTTGGGGGCATCCCATTCTGTGACAACACCAGCCTCTATTTAATAGCATAATAACCATTTGCACTTATTCTCATAGAAATTAGGCCTGATAAAGACACTTTTGCTGGGCATAGTACTACTGGATCTTTTTTGGGGGCATCCCATTCTGTGACAACACCAGCCTCTATTTAATAGCATAATAACCATTTGCACTTATTCTCATAGAAATCAGGCCTGATAAAGACACTTTTGCTGGGCATAGTACTACTGGATATTTTTTGGGGGCATCCCATTCTGTGACTAAAACAGCCTCTGTTTAAGACCATATAAGCATTTGCTCTTATCATATTTGAAATTAGCCTGATAAAGACACTTTTGCTGGGCATAGTACTACTGGATATTTTTTGGGGGCATCCCATTCTGTGACTAAAGCAGCCTCTGTTTTAGACCATATAAGCATTTGCTCTTATCATATTTGAAATTAGCCTGATAAAGACACTTTTGCTGGGCATAGTACTACTGGATATTTTTGGGGGGCATCCCATTCTGTGACTAAAGCAGCCTCTGTTTAAGACCATATAAGCATTTGCTCTTATCATATTTGAAATTAGCCTGATAAAGACACTTTTGCTGGGCATAGTACTACTGGATCGTTTTTGGGGGCATCCCATTCTGTGACAACACCAGCCTCTGTTTAAGACCATATAAGCATTTGCTCTTATCATATTTGAAATTAGCCTGATAAAGACACTTTTGCTGGGCATAGTACTACTGGATCTTTTTTGGGGGCATCCCATTCTGTGACTAAAGCAGCCTCTGTTTAAGACCATATAAGCATTTGCTCTTATCATATTTGAAATTAGCCTGATAAAGACACTTTTGCTGGGCATAGTACTACTGGATATTTTTTGGGGGCATCCCATTCTGTGACTAAAACAGCCTCTGTTTAAGACCATATAAGCATTTGCTCTTATCATATTTGAAATTAGCCTGATAAAGACACTTTTGCTGGGCATAGTACAACTGGATCTTTTTTGGGGGCATCCCATTCTGTGACTAAAGCAGCCTCTGTTTAAGACCATATAAGCATTTGCTCTTATCATATTTGAAATTAGCCTGATAAAGACACTTTTGCTGGGCATAGTACTACTGGATCTTTTTTGGGGGCATCCCATTCTGTGACTAAAGCAGCCTCTGTTTAAGACCATATAAGCATTTGCTCTTATCATATTTGAAATTAGCCTGATAAAGACACTTTTGCTGGGCATAGTACTACTGGATCTTTTTTGGGGGCATCCCATTCTGTGACTAAAGCAGCCTCTGTTTAAGACCATATAAGCATTTGCTCTTATCATATTTGAAATTAGCCTGATAAAGACACTTTTGCTGGGCATAGTACTACTGGATCTTTTTTGGGGGCATCCCATTCTGTGACAACACCAGCCTCTGTTTTTAGACCATATAAGCATTTGTTCTTATCATATTTGAAATTAGCCTGATAAAGACACTTTTGCTGGGCATAGTACTACTGGATCTTTTTTGGGGGCATCCCATTCTGTGACAACACCAGCCTCTATTTAATAGCATAATAACCATTTGCACTTATTCTCATAGAAATCAGGCCTGATAAAGACACTTTTGCTGTGCATGCTCTCTGGTTTTTGTGGCATCCCATTCTGTGACAACACCAGCCTCTATTTAATAGCATAATAACCATTTGCACTTATTCTCATAGAAATCAGGCCTGATAAAGACACTTTTGCTGGGTATAGTACTACTGGATATTTTTTGGGGGCATCCCATTCTGTGACAACACCAGCCTCTATTTAATAGCATAATAACCATTTGCACTTATTCTCATAGAAATTAGGCCTGATAAAGACACTTTTGCTGGGCATAGTACTACTGGATCTTTTTTGGGGGCATCCCATTCTGTGACAACACCAGCCTCAATTTAATAGCATAATAACCATTTGCACTTATTCTCATAGAAATCAGGCCTGATAAAGACACTTTTGCTGGGCATAGTACTACTGGATATTTTTGGGGGGCATCCCATTCTGTGACAACACCAGCCTCTGTTTAAGACCATATAAGCATTTGCTCTTATCATATTTGAATTTAGCCTGATAAAGACACTTTTGCTGGGCATAGTACTACTGGATCTTTTTTGGGGGCATCCCATTCTGTGACAACACCAGCCTCTGTTTTTAGACCATATAAGCATTTGTTCTTATCATATTTGAAATTAGCCTGATAAAGACACTTTTGCTGGGCATAGTACTACTGGATCTTTTTTGGGGGCATCCCATTCTGTGACAACACCAGCCTCTATTTAATAGCATAATAACCATTTGCACTTATTCTCATAGAAATCAGGCCTGATAAAGACACTTTTGCTGTGCATGCTCTCTGGTTTTTGTGGCATCCCATTCTGTGACAACACCAGCCTCTATTTAATAGCATAATAACCATTTGCACTTATTCTCATAGAAATCAGGCCTGATAAAGACACTTTTGCTGGGTATAGTACTACTGGATATTTTTTGGGGGCATCCCATTCTGTGACAACACCAGCCTCTATTTAATAGCATAATAACCATTTGCACTTATTCTCATAGAAATTAGGCCTGATAAAGACACTTTTGCTGGGCATAGTACTACTGGATCTTTTTTGGGGGCATCCCATTCTGTGACAACACCAGCCTCAATTTAATAGCATAATAACCATTTGCACTTATTCTCATAGAAATCAGGCCTGATAAAGACACTTTTGCTGGGCATAGTACTACTGGATATTTTTGGGGGGCATCCCATTCTGTGACAACACCAGCCTCTGTTTAAGACCATATAAGCATTTGCTCTTATCATATTTGAAATTAGCCTGATAAAGACACTTTTGCTGGGCATAGTACTACTGGATCTTTTTTGGGGGCATCCCATTCTGTGACTAAAGCAGCCTCTGTTTAAGACCATATAAGCATTTGCTCTTATCATATTTGAAATTAGCCTGATAAAGACACTTTTGCTGGGCATAGTACTACTGGATCTTTTTTGGGGGCATCCCATTCTGTGACTAAAGCAGCCTCTGTTTAAGACCATATAAGCATTTGCTCTTATCATATTTGAAATTAGCCTGATAAAGACACTTTTGCTGGGCATAGTACTACTGGATCTTTTTTGGGGGCATCCCATTCTGTGACAACACCAGCCTCTGTTTAAGACCATATAAGCATTTGCTCTTATCATATTTGAAATTAGCCTGATAAAGACACTTTTGCTGGGCATAGTACTACTGGATCTTTTTTGGGGGCATCCCATTCTGTGACTAAAGCAGCCTCTGTTTAAGACCATATAAGCATTTGCTCTTATCATATTTGAAATTAGCCTGATAAAGACACTTTTGCTGGGCATAGTACTACTGGATATTTTTGGGGGGCATCCCATTCTGTGACTAAAGCAGCCTCTGTTTAAGACCATATAAGCATTTGCTCTTATCATATTTGAAATTAGCCTGATAAAGACACTTTTGCTGGGCATAGTACTACTGGATATTTTTTGGGGGCATCCCATTCTGTGACTAAAGCAGCCTCTGTTTAAGACCATATAAGCATTTGCTCTTATCATATTTGAAATTAGCCTGATAAAGACACTTTTGCTGGGCATAGTACTACTGGATATTTTTTGGGGGCATCCCATTCTGTGACTAAAACAGCCTCTGTTTAAGACCATATAAGCATTTGCTCTTATCATATTTGAAATTAGCCTGATAAAGACACTTTTGCTGGGCATAGTACTACTGGATCTTTTTTGGGGGCATCCCATTCTGTGACAACACCAGCCTCTGTTTAAGACCATATAAGCATTTGCTCTTATCATATTTGAAATTAGCCTGATAAAGACACTTTTGCTGGGCATAGTACTACTGGATCTTTTTTGGGGGCATCCCATTCTGTGACAACACCAGCCTCTGTTTAATAGCATAATAACCATTTGCACTTATTCTCATAGAAATCAGGCCTGATAAAGACACTTTTGCTGTGCATGCTCTCTGGTTTTTGTGGCATCCCATTCTGTGACAACACCAGCCTCTATTTAATAGCATAATAACCATTTGCACTTATTCTCATAGAAATCAGGCCTGATAAAGACACTTTTGCTGGGCATAGTACTACTGGATCTTTTTTGGGGGCATCCCATTCTGTGACAACACCAGCCTCTATTTAATAGCATTATAACCATTTGCACTTATTCTCATAGAAATCAGGCCTGATAAAGACACTTTTGCTGGGCATAGTACTACTGGATATTTTTTGGGGGCATCCCATTCTGTGACTAAAGCAGCCTCTGTTTAAGACCATATAAGCATTTGCTCTTATCATATTTGAAATTAGCCTGATAAAGACACTTTTGCTGGGCATAGTACTACTGGATATTTTTTGGGGGCATCCCATTCTGTGACTAAAGCAGCCTCTGTTTAAGACCATATAAGCATTTGCTCTTATCATATTTGAAAATAGCCTGATAAAGACACTTTTGCTGGGCATAGTACTACTGGATATTTTTGGGGGGCATCCCATTCTGTGACTAAAGCAGCCTCTGTTTAAGACCATATAAGCATTTGCTCTTATCATATTTGAAATTAGCCTGATAAAGACACTTTTGCTGGGCATAGTACTACTGGATATTTTTTGGGGGCATCCCATTCTGTGACTAAAGCAGCCTCTGTTTAAGACCATATAAGCATTTGCTCTTATCATATTTGAAATTAGCCTGATAAAGACACTTTTGCTGGGCATAGGCTTACTGCTGCCTGCCAGGTGCACTTCTGTTGAGGCATCCCATTCTGTAACATAGCATACCCCTCTTTATTTACACTAAGCAGCTCTCTTATTTACACTAAGCAGGCCTGTTGGAGGCTGAGTGTTACTGCTCACTTTTGGTGTGCATTATATTCTGTTTCATATAGACCCACCGCTGCCCGGGGGATCTTAAAATATCACCTACTACCACGCCAGTTAGACTATGTCGGGCAGACAAGTGCCTGGAAGTGAAAAGAGGAGTGGCAGAGGCCAAGATTCCGCAGGCAGAGCTCGCATCAGACTGGGGGCCAGTAGCAGCAGGAGTCACGCTGAGAGACCTAATCTGCCAGTATCTGCTAGCGGTCGGGTCTCCACCAGTAACGCATCTGCCGTGGTAGATTGGTTGACGCGCTCATTAACAACATCATCACAACTTACGTCTGAGACCCCCAGTCTAGGGTCAGTAGGTTCCTCTGACACAACCCTGAGTTGGCATGCCCCGAGAGCAGTCCCTGTCCTCCCATTGCCTCTGTCCTACGCCGTTCCCTCCCCCAGCGACGTATCCTATGCTTTGGGTTCAGCTCCACTCTTTAGTGAGGAGGACCATCAGATAGAGGACAGTCAGCAGCTACTGCCCAGCCAAGAAATGGAGGTGGCTTCTCTAGCTAGGCAGACAAATAGTGATGTGGACAGTGTCGTGGGTGCTGCGAGCGTTCCAGCTCCTGCGCCAGACACTGTTGACGAATCCACGAACATCAGTGACGTACAGCCACAACACGGTGATGATGATGATGATGACGATGAAGCCGATCGCACTTGGGAGCCGGGTGATGAAGGGGCTTCATCGTCATCATCAGGAGAAGAGGGGCGCAGGTTGCCCCGGAGTCAGCAGCTGAGGCAGCAAGGTGGTAGCAGTCAGCATGGGGGCACAATTCCAAAGGCTGGAGCCGGCCGGGGCCGGGGCCGGGGTAGAGCACCTGCTGTGCGGCAGTCTACCTTATCGGGAGGTAGTGGAGCAGGGGTTCCTGGAGTTGGCAACAGCAGCAGTGAATCAGTGAGGCCAGGGGGTGGGAAAAGTAGCTACTCGGCAGTGTGGCAGTTTTTCCTGAGGCATCCGCAGGAGGGTAACATGGCCACATGCAAGATATGTAGGCAAAAGGTGAAGCGTGGCCAGGGTCCAAATGTTGGCACCACGGCCCTGCGTCAACATATGATGCGTCACCATAAAACGACCTGGGAGAACCGAGGCTCCCAAGGGGTGGTCCAGTCTGCTTCCTCACCAAGTGAGCTCCCAATTTCTGCCAGCCAAGGCTCCAGCACCTCAGCCGAAGGCAGCTGTGCGTCATACCCATCCTCTGTCGCTCCTGCTCCTCCTCCTCCTCCTCCAAGTCATGCATCCCGCCAGCAATCCATCAGCGAAGCCATGTCCAAGAGACAGCAGTATGCGCCCACTCATCCTACGGCGCAGAAGCTGAATGTGCTCCTGTCCAAGTTGCTGGTGCTGCAGTCGCTCCCTTTTCAGGTGGTGGAATCTGCACCTTTCAGAGAACTGATGGCTTGTGCCGAGCCGAGGTGGAGAGTCCCAAGCCGTCATTTCTTTGCCAAGAAGGCAGTACCAGCGCTGCACACTTTTGTTGAACAGAAGGTGGGCCAGTCCTTGAGCCTGTCGGTGTGTAGCAAAATACATGGCAGCGCCGACATCTGGAGCTGTAACTACGGTCAGGGGCAGTACATGTCGTTTACGGCCCACTGGGTGAATGTGGTCCCTTTGCAGCAGCAACTTGGACAGGTCACGCCGCTTCGGCCTCCGCGCTCTCTGCCCATTGGGCCTGTGACACCGTGCGACTCGGCCTCCTCATCCTCCGCCATCTCCTCACCCTCCACTGTAGGCTCAAGTCTCAGTGCCCCTCCAGTCTACCATGTGTGCAGGGCACGGAGGTGTCACGCAGTGCTTCACATGGTTTGTCTTGGCGAACGGAGTCACACAGGGGAGGAACTGCTTAAATGTATTCATCAGGAAATCCAAACATGGCTTACTCCGAGAAAACTTAAAATGGGAATCATGGTTACCGACAATGGGAAGAACATTTTGTCTGCGCTGCGCCAAGGAAGCCTGACCCATGCCCCCTGCATGGCTCACGTCTTCAATCTGGTTGTCAAGCGGTTTCTGAAGTGTTCCCCCCATCTGCAGGACATCCTAACAACTTCAAGGAAACTTTGCATGCACTTCAGCCACTCCTACACCGCCAAACACACCCTTCTTGAGCTACAGCGTCAGAATGGTATCCCCCAACATAGTCTGATTTGCGATGTTTCCACCCGTTGGAATTCCACCCTTCACATGTTGGACCGATTATATGAACAGAGAAAAGCCATCACGGATTTCCTGATGATCCAAGCAGATAGGGGGACTCCCCTGTGTAACTTCAATGTCAACCAGTGGCAGCTCATACGTGACACCTGCCGTTTGCTCAGGCCCTTTGAGGAAGCCACTTTATTTGTCAGTCGGCAGGATTACGGGATGAACGACGTGATTCCACTGCTTCATGTACTACAGCACATGTTGGAAACCATGGCTGGTCAGGGCACTGGAGACATGGCGTTTACATCTTACGGCCACATGAACCCCGTTGGAGCTGAACTGGAGGAGGAGGAGGAGGAGGAGGAGTTGCCCAGCGAAACACAGTTTAGGCTTGGCGAAATGGCTGGTTTATCTAGTCAGCGGACAGGAGAGGAGGAGCAGGAGCAGCCAGAGGAGCTAGAGGTTTTTGAGGAAGGCGAGACAGAGGACCCGGGCACACCGTGGCAGTATGCAGTGGAGATGGAGACAGGTAGTCCATCCGAGTCACTTGCGCAAATGGCACGAAGCATGCTCACGTGCTTGCGTAGTGACCCCAGAATTGTTTCCATCTGTCGGCGGGATGACTTCTGGCTGTCCACCTTATTGGACCCTCGCTTCCGGCACAAAATGGGGGCATTTTTTAAACCCACCGAGAGGGAGGACAAACTCAACTACTACAAAGACATTCTACGTAGGCAGTTGGCCGATGCCTATCTGCGCCATGGTCCATACTCTCGCAGGTCTGACTCGAGGGGACCTCTGCGCTCACCTTCCACTGCCATGGCCGCTGGGGGGGTTGGCAGGAGCAGCAGCAGCAGCTCCATCAGCAGCAGCAGCCTCAGTCTTCAGTCGCTAATGAGTAGCTTTCTACACCCGCATAGTGAGGCTACTCATGAGCAGCAGGAAGACCTGGAGCAGGACCTCAACCAGCAGGTCATGTCATACTTTGACATGACCATGCCAACACACCTTGAGGATCCGCTGGACTTCTGGGCAGCCAAACTTGATTTGTGGCCGCAACTAGCAGAGTTTGCCCTGGAAAAGCTGTCCTGCCCGGCAAGTAGCGTGCCATCTGAGCGGGTGTTTAGTGCGGCGGGGGCCATAGTTACGGCGAGGAGAACTCGTCTGTCAACTAAAAATGTGGAGAGACTCACCTTTGTCAAAATGAATCAGGGATGGATCAGCCAGGATTTCCACCCACCAATGCCTGATGCATGCGACTAGATTCAGCATGGTGCCGCGTTGTACACTTTCCAAATGGTGCAAAACATATTTATGTCTTTAGGCCATTTTTTGGGCTCCTGCTGCTGCTGCTGCCAACTCCAGGGTGTGATTCATCCAATTTTTGGGCTCCTGAGGCCAACCCCAGGGTCTCTTTAATGTAATATTTGGGCTCCTGCTGCTGCTACTGTCAACTCCTGCCAACTCCAGGGTGTGATTCATCCAAGTTTTGGGCTCCTGAAGCCAACTCCAGTGTATATTTGGGCTCCTGCTGCTGCCAACTTCTGCCAACTCCAGGGTGTGATTCATCCAATTTTTGGGCTCCTGAAGCCAACTCCAGTGTATATTTGGGCTCCTGCTGCCAACTTCTGCCAACTCCAGGGTGTGATTCATCCAATTTTTGGGCTCCTGAAGCCAACTCCAGTGTATATTTGGGCTCCTGCTGCTGCTACTGTCAACTCCTGCCAACTCCAGGGTGTGATTCATCCAATTTTTGGGCTCCTGAAGCCAACTCCAGTGTATATTTGGGCTGCTGCTGCCAACTTTTGCCAACTCCAGGGTGTGATTCATCCAATTTTTGGGCTCCTGAGGCCAACCCCAGGGTCTCCTTAATGTAATATTTGGGCTCCTGCTGCTGCTGTCAACTCCTGCCAACTGCAGGGTGTGATTCATCCAATTTTTGGGCTCCTGAAGCCAACTCCAGTGTATATTTAGGCTCCTGCTGCTGCTACTGTCAACTCCTGCCAACTCCAGGGTGTGATTCATCCAATTTTTGGGCTCCTGAAGCCAACTCCAGTGTATATTTGGGCTCCTGCTGCTGCCAACTCCTGCCAACTCCAGGGTGTGATTCATCCAATTTTTGGGCTTCTGAAGCCAACTCCAGTGTATATTTGGGCTCCTGCTGCTGCTGCTGCCAACTCCAGGGTGTGATTCATCCAATTTTTGGGCTCCTGAAGCCAACTCCAGTGTATATTTGGGCTCCTGCTGCTGCCAACTCCTGCCAACTCCAGGGTGTGATTCATCCAATTGTTGGGCTCCTGAAGCCAACTCCAGTGTATATTTGGGCTCCTGCTGCCAACTCCAGGGTGTGATTCATCCAATTTTTGGGCTCCTGAGGCCAACCCCAGGGTCTCTTTAATGTAATATTTGGGCTCCTGCTGCTGCTACTGTCAACTCCTGCCAACTCCAGGGTGTGATTCATCCAATTGTTGGGCTCCTGAAGCCAACTCCAGTGTATATTTGGGCTCCTGCTGCTGCTGCTGCCAACTCCAGGGTGTGATTCATCCAATTTTTGGGCTCCTGAGGCCAACCCCAGGGTCTCTTTAATGTAATATTTGGGCTCCTGCTGCTGCTGTCAACTCCTGCCAACTGCAGGGTGTGATTCATCCAATTTTTGGGCTCCTGAAGCCAACTCCAGTGTATATTTGGGCTCCTGCTGCTGCTGCTGCCGTCAACTCCTGCCAACTGCAGGGTGTGATTCATCCAATTTTTGGGCTCCTGAAGCCAACTCCAGTGTATATTTGGGCTCCTGCTGCTGCTGCCAACTCCAGGGTGTGATTCATCCAATTTTTGGGCTCCTGAGGCCAACCCCAGGGTCTCTTTAATGTAATATTTGGGCTCCTGCTGCTGCTACTGTCAACTCCTGCCAACTCCAGGGTGTGATTCATCCAATTGTTGGGCTCCTGAAGCCAACTCCAGTGTATATTTGGGCTCCTGCTGCTGCTGCTGCCAACTCCAGGGTGTGATTCATCCAATTTTTGGGCTCCTGAGGCCAACCCCAGGGTCTCTTTAATGTAATATTTGGGCTCCTGCTGCTGCTGTCAACTCCTGCCAACTGCAGGGTGTGATTCATCCAATTTTTGGGCTCCTGAAGCCAACTCCAGTGTATATTTGGGCTCCTGCTGTTGCTGCTGCTGTCAACTCCTGCCAACTGCAGGGTGTGATTCATCCAATTTTTGGGCTCCTGAAGCCAACTCCAGTGTATATTTGGGCTCCTGCTGCTGCTGCTGCCAACTTCTGCCAACTCCAGGGTGTGATTCATCCAATTTTTGGGCTCCTGAAGCCAACTCCAGTGTATATTTGGGCTCCTGCTGCTGCTGCTGCCAACTCCAGGGTGTGATTCATCCAATTTTTGGGCTCCTGAGGCCAACCCCAGGGTCTCTTTAATGTAATATTTGGGCTGCTGCTGCTACTGTCAACTCCTGCCAACTCCAGGGTGTGATTCATCCAATTGTTGGGCTCCTGAAGCCAACTCCAGTGTATATTTGGGCTCCTGCTGCTGCTGCTGCCAACTCCAGGGTGTGATTCATCCAATTTTTGGGCTCCTGAGGCCAACCCCAGGGTCTCTTTAATGTAATATTTGGGCTCCTGCTGCTGCTGTCAACTCCTGCCAACTGCAGGGTGTGATTCATCCAATTTTTGGGCTCCTGAAGCCAACTCCAGTGTATATTTGGGCTCCTGCTGCTGCTACTGTCAACTCCTGCCAACTCCAGGGTGTGATTCATCCAATTTTTGGGCTCCTGAAGCCAACTCCAGTGTATATTTGGGCTCCTGCTGCTGCTGCTGCCAACTTCTGCCAACTCCAGGGTGTGATTCATCCAATTTTTGGGCTCCTGAAGCCAACTCCAGTGTATATTTGGGCTCCTGCTGCTGCTGCTGCCAACTCCAGGGTGTGATTCATCCAATTTTTGGGCTCCTGAGGCCAACCCCAGGGTCTCTTTAATGTAATATTTGGGCTCCCGCTGCTGCTGCTGCTGTCAACTCCTGCCAACTCCAGGGTGTGATTCATCCAATTTTTGGGCTCCTGAGGCCAACCCCAGGGTCTCTTTAATGTAATATTTGGGCTCCTGCTGCTGCTACTGTCAACTCCTGCCAACTCCAGGGTGTGATTCATCCAATTGTTGGGCTCCTGAAGCCAACTCCAGTGTATATTTGGGCTCCTGAGGCCAACCCCAGGGTCTCTTTAATGTAATATTTGGGCTCCTGCTGCTGCTACTGTCAACTCCTGCCAACTCCAGGGTGTGATTCATCCAATTGTTGGGCTCCTGAAGCCAACTCCAGTGTATATTTGGGCTCCTGCTGCTGCTGCTGCCAACTCCAGGGTGTGATTCATCCAATTTTTGGGCTCCTGAGGCCAACCCCAGGGTCTCTTTAATGTAATATTTGGGCTCCTGCTGCTGCTACTGTAAAATCCTGCCAACTCCAGGGTGTGATTCATCCAATTGTTGGGCTCCTGAAGCCAACTCCAGTGTATATTTGGGCTCCTGCTGCTGCTGCTGCCAACTCCAGGGTGTGATTCATCCAATTTTTGGGCTCCTGAGGCCAACCCCAGGGTCTCTTTAATGTAATATTTGGGCTCCTGCTGCTGCTGTCAACTCCTGCCAACTGCAGGGTGTGATTCATCCAATTTTTGGGCTCCTGAAGCCAACTCCAGTGTATATTTGGGCTCCTGCTGCTGCTGCTGCCAACTCCAGGGTGTGATTCATCCAATTTTTGGGCTCCTGAGGCCAACCCCAGGGTCTCTTTAATGTAATATTTGGGCTCCTGCTGCTGCTGTCAACTCCTGCCAACTGCAGGGTGTGATTCATCCAATTTTTGGGCTCCTGAAGCCAACTCCAGTGTATATTTGGGCTCCTGCTGCTGCTGCTGCCGTCAACTCCTGCCAACTGCAGGGTGTGATTCATCCAATTTTTGGGCTCCTGAAGCCAACTCCAGTGTATATTTGGGCTCCTGCTGCTGCTGCTGCCAACTCCAGGGTGTGATTCATCCAATTTTTGGGCTCCTGAGGCCAACCCCAGGGTCTCTTTAATGTAATATTTGGGCTCCTGCTGCTGCTACTGTCAACTCCTGCCAACTCCAGGGTGTGATTCATCCAATTGTTGGGCTCCTGAAGCCAACTCCAGTGTATATTTGGGCTCCTGCTGCTGCTGCTGCCAACTCCAGGGTGTGATTCATCCAATTTTTGGGCTCCTGAGGCCAACCCCAGGGTCTCTTTAATGTAATATTTGGGCTCCTGCTGCTGCTGTCAACTCCTGCCAACTGCAGGGTGTGATTCATCCAATTTTTGGGCTCCTGAAGCCAACTCCAGTGTATATTTGGGCTCCTGCTGCTGCTGCTGCTGTCAACTCCTGCCAACTGCAGGGTGTGATTCATCCAATTTTTGGGCTCCTGAAGCCAACTCCAGTGTATATTTGGGCTCCTGCTGCTGCTGCTGCCAACTCCAGGGTGTGATTCATCCAATTTTTGGGCTCCTGAGGCCAACCCCAGGGTCTCTTTAATGTAATATTTGGGCTCCTGCTGCTGCTGTCAACTCCTGCCAACTGCAGGGTGTGATTCATCCAATTTTTGGGCTCCTGAAGCCAACTCCAGTGTATATTTGGGCTCCTGCTGTTGCTGCTGCTGTCAACTCCTGCCAACTGCAGGGTGTGATTCATCCAATTTTTGGGCTCCTGAAGCCAACTCCAGTGTATATTTGGGCTCCTGCTGCTGCTGCTGCCAACTTCTGCCAACTCCAGGGTGTGATTCATCCAATTTTTGGGCTCCTGAAGCCAACTCCAGTGTATATTTGGGCTCCTGCTGCTGCCAACTCCAGGGTGTGATTCATCCAATTTTTGGGCTCCTGAGGCCAACCCCAGGGTCTCTTTAATGTAATATTTGGGCTGCTGCTGCTACTGTCAACTCCTGCCAACTCCAGGGTGTGATTCATCCAATTGTTGGGCTCCTGAAGCCAACTCCAGTGTATATTTGGGCTCCTGCTGCTGCTGCTGCCAACTCCAGGGTGTGATTCATCCAATTTTTGGGCTCCTGAGGCCAACCCCAGGGTCTCTTTAATGTAATATTTGGGCTTCTGCTGCTGCTGTCAACTCCTGCCAACTGCAGGGTGTGATTCATCCAATTTTTGGGCTCCTGAAGCCAACTCCAGTGTATATTTGGGCTCCTGCTGCTGCTACTGTCAACTCCTGCCAACTCCAGGGTGTGATTCATCCAATTTTTGGGCTCCTGAAGCCAACTCCAGTGTATATTTGGGCTCCTGCTGCTGCTGCTGCCAACTTCTGCCAACTCCAGGGTGTGATTCATCCAATTTTTGGGCTCCTGAAGCCAACTCCAGTGTATATTTGGGCTCCTGCTGCTGCTGCTGCCAACTCCAGGGTGTGATTCATCCAATTTTTGGGCTCCTGAGGCCAACCCCAGGGTCTCTTTAATGTAATATTTGGGCTCCCGCTGCTGCTGCTGCTGTCAACTCCTGCCAACTCCAGGGTGTGATTCATCCAATTTTTGGGCTCCTGAAGCCAACTCCAGTGTATATTTGGGCTCCTGCTGCTGCTGCTGCCAACTCCAGGGTGTGATTCATCCAATTTTTGGGCTCCTGAGGCCAACCCCAGGGTCTCTTTAATGTAATATTTGGGCTCCTGCTGCTGCTACTGTCAACTCCTGCCAACTCCAGGGTGTGATTCATCCAATTTTTGGGCTCCTGAAGCCAACTCCAGTGTATATTTGGGCTCCTGCTGCTGCTGCTGCCAACTCCAGGGTGTGATTCATCCAATTTTTGGGCTCCTGAGGCCAACCCCAGGGTCTCTTTAATGTAATATTTGGGCTCCTGCTGCTGCTGTCAACTCCTGCCAACTGCAGGGTGTGATTCATCCAATTTTTGGGCTCCTGAAGCCAACTCCAGTGTATATTTGGGCTCCTTCTGCTGCTACTGTCAACTCCTGCCAACTCCAGGGTGTGATTCATCCAATTTTTGGGCTCCTGAAGCCAACTCCAGTGTATATTTGGGCTCCTGCTGCTGCTGCTGCCAACTTCTGCCAACTCCAGGGTGTGATTCATCCAATTTTTGGGCTCCTGAAGCCAACTCCAGTGTATATTTGGGCTCCTGCTGCTGCTGCTGCCAACTCCAGGGTGTGATTCATCCAATTTTTGGGCTCCTGAGGCCAACCCCAGGGTCTCTTTAATGTAATATTTGGGCTCCTGCTGCTGCTGCTGCTGCTGTCAACTCCTGCCAACTCCAGGGTGTGATTCATCCAATTTTTGGGCTCCTGAAGCCAACTCCAGTGTATATTTGGGCTCCTGCTGCTGCTACTGTCAACTCCTGCCAACTCCAGGGTGTGATTCATCCAATTTTTGGGCTCCTGAAGCCAACTCCAGTGTATATTTGGGCTCCTGCTGCTGCTGCTGCCAACTTCTGCCAACTCCAGGGTGTGATTCATCCAATTTTTGGGCTCCTGAAGCCAACTCCAGTGTATATTTGGGCTCCTGCTGCTGCTGCTGCCAACTCCAGGGTGTGATTCATCCAATTTTTGGGCTCCTGAGGCCAACCCCAGGGTCTCTTTAATGTAATATTTGGGCTCCTGCTGCTGCTGCTGCTGTCAACTCCTGCCAACTCCAGGGTGTGATTCATCCAATTTTTGGGCTCCTGAAGCCAACTCCAGTGTATATTTGGGCTCCTGCTGCTGCTACTGCCAACTCCTGCCAACTCCAGGGTGTGATTCATCCAATTTTTGGGCTCCTGAAGCCAACTCCAGTGTATATTTGGGCTCCTGCTGCTGCTGCTGCTGCCAACTTCTGCCAACTCCAGGGTGTGATTCATCCAATTTTTGGGCTCCTGAAGCCAACTCCAGTGTATATTTGGGCTCCTGCTGCTGCTGCTGCTGCTGTCCAACTCCTGCCAACTGCAGGGTGTGATTCATCCAATTTTTGGGCTCCTGAAGCCAACTCCAGTGTATATTTGGGCTCCTGCTGCTGCTGCTGCCAACTCCAGGGTGTGATTCATCCAATTTTTGGGCTCCTGAAGCCAACTCCAGTGTATATTTGGGCTCCTGCTGCTGCCAACTCCAGGGTGTGATTCATCCAATTTTTGGGCTCCTGAAGCCAACTCCAGTGTATATTTGGGCTCCTGCTGCTGCTACTGTCAACTCCTGCCAACTCCAGGGTGTGATTCATCCAATTTTTGGGCTCCTGAAGCCAACTCCAGTGTATATTTGGGCTCCTGCTGCTGCTACTGCCAACTCCTGCCAACTCCAGGGTGTGATTCATCCAATTTTTGGGCTCCTGAAGCCAACTCCAGTGTATATTTGGGCTCCTGCTGCTGCTGCTGCTGCCAACTTCTGCCAACTCCAGGGTGTGATTCATCCAATTTTTGGGCTCCTGAAGCCAACTCCAGTGTATATTTGGGCTCCTGCTGCTGCTGCTGCTGTCAACTCCTGCCAACTGCAGGGTGTGATTCATCCAATTTTTGGGCTCCTGAAGCCAACTCCAGTGTATATTTGGGCTCCTGCTGCTGCTGCCAACTCCAGGGTGTGATTCATCCAATTTTTGGGCTCCTGAAGCCAACTCCAGTGTATATTTGGGCTCCTGCTGCTGCTGCTGCTGTCAACTCCTGCCAACTCCAGGGTGTGATTCATCCAATTTTTGGGCTCCTGAAGCCAACTCCAGTGTATATTTGGGCTCCTGCTGCTGCTACTGTCAACTCCTGCCAACTCCAGGGTGTGATTCATCCAATTTTTGGGCTCCTGAAGCCAACTCCAGTGTATATTTGGGCTCCTGCTGCTGCTACTGCCAACTCCTGCCAACTCCAGGGTGTGATTCATCCAATTTTTGGGCTCCTGAAGCCAACTCCAGTGTATATTTGGGCTCCTGCTGCTGCTGCTGCTGTCAACTCCTGCCAACTCCAGGGTGTGATTCATCCAATTTTTGGGCTCCTGAAGCCAACTCCAGTGTATATTTGGGCTCCTGCTGCTGCTACTGTCAACTCCTGCCAACTCCAGGGTGTGATTCATCCAATTTTTGGGCTCCTGAAGCCAACTCCAGTGTATATTTGGGCTCCTGCTGCTGCTGCTGCTGCCAACTTCTGCCAACTCCAGGGTGTGATTCATCCAATTTTTGGGCTCCTGAAGCCAACTCCAGTGTATATTTGGGCTCCTGCTGCTGCTGCTGTCAACTCCTGCCAACTCCAGGGTGTGATTCATCCAATTTTTGGGCTCCTGAAGCCAACTCCAGTGTATATTTGGGCTCCTGCTGCTGTTGCTGCCAACTCCAGGGTGTGATTCATCCAATTTTTGGGCTCCTGAGGCCAACCCCAGGGTCTCTTTAATGTAATATTTGGGCTCCTGCTGCTGCTACTGTCAACTCCTGCCAACTCCAGGGTGTGATTCATCCAATTTTTGGGCTCCTGAAGCCAACTCCAGTGTATATTTGGGCTCCTGCTGCTGCTGCTGCCAACTCCAGGGTGTGATTCATCCAATTTTTGGGCTCCTGAGGCCAACCCCAGGGTCTCTTTAATGTAATATTTGGGCTCCTGCTGCTGCTGCTGCTGTCAACTCCTGCCAACTCCAGGGTGTGATTCATCCAATTTTTGGGCTCCTGCTGCTGCCAACTCCAGTGTCTCTTTAAAGCAATGTTTGGGCTCCTTCTGCCCCTCATAGTGATGCCACTTCAACTCTCTGCAATTGTGCCGCTCTGCGATTCTATTAGCGATGCCTCTGATCTGCATGTGATATTTATTCAAAGTATTATTTAACTAACCCAGCACGCATCCTGTGCGTGTTACAGCAAGGCAGAATGGTTTACAACCCTATTGAGGCTCTAGGAGGCTCAGAAATAGCCGTTTTTAATAGCGATTCGTCGCAAATTTATTCGGGTCGAAACGATTTTTGTCGGAAAATTCGGCGAATCAGTCGAATCGAATTTTTCAAAAGTTCGCTCATCTCTACTCTCAATCATACCATGAATATCCTTCCAGAAAGGGACAATACTAGGGCACGACCACCATATATGCAATACATCTGCTCCCTTCTGATTACATCTGCAGCAGGTGTCCGAAACAGCCGGGAACATTTTATGTAGCACCTTCGGGGTCCTGTACCACCTAGTGATTAGCTTATAATTAGTCTCTTGCGTAGAGGAGTTTGCCAAGCCCCTGTATGCCCTCTGATATATACATTTCCAGTCTTCTTCCGTCAAGTCTAGGTTCAAGTCTCTCTCCCATTTTCCTTCCCAGGGTCTCCTCGGAGTAGGACTCCCCCCCCCCCAGCAGCAAACCATATGTACGTGACAAGAGGTGGTTCCTAGGACCCTCTCCCAAACATGCCCTTTCAAACACTGTGGGCTCCCTATCCACTTTCCCTTTCAAGCTCTCAGATTGAACAAAGTGCCTCACCTGCAGATATTCCAAATGAGAGAGTTCCCCTCCAAGAGCGTCCTGTAGATCCTGCTTCCGCCTAAATACCCCTCCTGAGAATAAGCGAGCAGCCCTTAGTGGGTGCAGATTCTTACACTTACTCAAAAAGGATCTCTCCCGTCCAGGAGGGAAATCCGGGTGATCATGAATCGACAGCAGAGGCCCCGGGACTGACGAAATCCCCTCGTAGCCTCTACAGATCTGCCGAAACACCTCCAATGTGGTGCCAATGAAAGGGTGGGATCTAACCTTCTCCGGAACGACGCTCCTGTTGAAAGTCCATACCTGCCTCAAAGTACCCTCACAGGCTTCATCCTCTATGGAAACCCACTCTTTTTGGGAGCCATTCACGTGCCAATCAATAATTCTTGCTAATTGCGAAGCCTTCACATATGTGTCGATGCAGGGCAGACCCAATCCCCCTTTAGACCTCTGCAGAACAAGGGTGGACCTTTTTGCCCTAGGGGGCTTACCTGCCCATAGAAACCTCGTAAAAGTTTTTCTGATATCTAAAGCAAAAGAGCTAGGGAATTTTATTGGAATGCATTGGATCAGATATAGCAACCTCGGAAGCACATTCATTTTCAAAACCGCCAGCTTCCCGAACCACGATAATTTCAGGCATCTCCATATATTTAGGTCCGCTTTTAATTTGATGACCAGCGGAGCGAAATTCAGCTGAAATAGCTGTGACAGATCCTTGGGCAGTTGAATCCCCAGATAGGTGATACTACGTGTCTCCCATCTAAACTGAAAAGATTTTTCTAGATTCTCTTTCTCCTGTGCAGGGAGTGAGACATTCAATGCTACTGATTTTGAGTAGTTTATTTTCAAATTGGACATTCTCCCAAAAATCTCGAGCTCCCTCAACAAGCACGGTATAGAAACCCAAGGAGAGGAGAGAAAAAACAACATATCGTCCGCGTAAGCGGCCACTTTCTGTTCCTTATCCCCTATCTGAACCCCTCTAACATCAGGATTCAGCTTCACCGTCCTGAGGAAAGGCTCCAACGTGAGAGCAAAAATCAGTGGGGACATAGGGCAGCCCTGCCTGGTACCATTGCGAATCAGAAATCCGTCCGAAGTCACATTGTTAACTCTAACCCTTGCACGTGGGTTCGAGTACAAAGCCAGGATCCTGTTCCGAGCCACCACCCCCAGGCCGATATGCTCTAAAACTACTGTAATCCACTCCCAATCAACCCTATCAAATGCTTTTTCGGTGTCAGTGGATAACATCATAATCTTCAGCCTGCGGGAGGTGGCCCACCAGTGTACATTCATGGCCTTCACTGTATTATCACGTGCTTCCCTTCCTCCAATAAAGCCCACCTGATCTTGTTGGACCAGCTCTGGCAAGAAACCTGCCAGCCTCTTAGCTAACACCTTCGCATATAGTTTGATATCCACATTTAATAACGATATAGGCCTGTAATTCTGGCACTGGGTGTCATCTTTCCCATCCTTCGGGATGACCACTATACGAGCCTCCAGAGAGTCCGGGGGAAGGGCCCCTGTCTCCCCCGCACTCTCAAAAGGCCGCACCATATGCGGAAGTAAATGGGGGGCGAACGCCCTATAGTACTGACTGGGGAATCCATCAGGTCCCGGGGCCCTTCCAGGCCTAGTCTCCTTGATTGCCATCATACATTCCTCCATAGAAATCGGGCTCTCCAGATGTTCAATTGCCTCCTTAGGAAGTCGGGGCATCTTAGCTCTTTTACAGTAATCCTCCATCTGGGATTTGCGTCCCCCTCCTGAGGGGTGGCCCGGAAGATTATATAATGTGGAATAATACCTCCTAAACTGTTCGGCGATATCTGACTCCTTCTGGTACAAAGTCCCCGTTGAGTCTCTGATTCCTTGCACTCGGGCCTTAGGGCCCTTCGGGTTAAGACCGCCCGCTAGAAGCCTACCAGGCTTATTACCTTGTTCATAGTAAAGACCATTGCGGAACGTGAACGCCCTCTTGGCAGCCCCCCACAGGGCAGCTCTAAGCTCCTTCCTTTTCTCCAGAAGCTCCTGTAGGTGTTTTTCCAGAAGCGTTTTCTTGTGTTGAGATTCCAGGACCGAGACCCTGTGGATAAGCCCATCTACTTTAGCCAGCCTTTCTTTCTTCATAAGCGCGCCCTCCTGTATGAGAAATCCCTGTACCGTGCACTTGTGCGCCTCCCAAATTGTGAGAGGATCCAGGTCATCAGCTACATTTTCACGAAAATACTGAATAATCTGCTGTTTAACCCTTTCCGCCCCAGCAACATCCTTTAAAATACTAGTGTTTATTCTCCAATTCCACTCCTTGTGGACCCGTCCCGGCAGCAAGAGCCTCATAATTACCGGGGCGTGGTCTGCAAACGTAATCGTCCCTATCTCCACTCCCGCTATCCAGCCAAGATCTCTCTGGGATAAAAACAGATAGTCAATCCTCGAATACTTTGAGTGAATGGGGGAAAAGTAAGTGTAATCCCTTCCATCTGGGTGCGCAAATCTCCACGTATCAATTACCTGTACATTCTGAAGAGCTGTTCTGATTCGCTTCAGAGACCTGTATGCAATGGAGGAGCTAGCATTAGAGGTGTCCACCAAGGGATTCAATGCGCAGTTCAGATCCCCTCCTATAACCAAGGAACCTTCCTGAAAGGCTTGCAGTTCCTTAATAACAGAGGCCATGAATTGATGTTGTAGCCTATTGGGGGCATAAATGTTTGCCAGTGTGAGAATCTTTCCAGACGGGAGCCTACCTTTGAGGAAAACATACCGCCCTTCTTTGTCAATAACCTCTGAGGTCACAGAGAACGCCAGGGCTCTGTCTACCAGTAGAGAAACCCCCTTGGTCTTAGAAGATGGAGATGGCGCTGTCCAATGAAAGGGAAACGGCCTATTTCCCAGGTAGGGAACTTTACCCTTCTGAAAATGTGTTTCCTGAATCAAGGCGATATGTACCTTATATTTCTTCAGCTCTCTCATAAGAGAATGTCGTTTAGCTGGTGAATTAAGACCTTTCACGTTTATGGTCATTATATTCACCTCCATATCTCCCACTGAAGCCATCGCTACCAAGAAGGGGACACCCAGACCCACCCCGGGCCCCCCAACCACACCCCCCGCACCCCCCGGCCCCCGGAGCCAGGAAGAGAAGTACTTACAGATATCCCACCAGAGACAGATGGGAAGAAAAAGACAAGGATAGAAAGGAGGGGAACAGAAAAAAGGGTCCTGACCGAACTAGAAACCAGAAACAAAACCCCAGAGAGTACCCCTGTGGGGTATAGGAGAAAGCACGGATGGGAGATTAAGAGAGAGTAGCGCCGGGTATAAGACCTCCAGCGGCCGCCCAACCCCACCTGAAGCTACACCAGGGGGCAAAACCCCTGGATTCTTCAGGAAATAGAGACCCACACAGAGTCCCTAAATAACCCACTTACCGTGAAAAATCACAAAGAACTTGGGGACCATGGAAGGCCAGACAGGCAGGAGTACTAAAATGTCAAGATTATAATATCAAGAGAACCAATTACACTTCAAACAAATCAAATGTACTTATATACAGTACCCCGGTGTAGCACCCATTTAACACATAATGAACGCCCCCCTAGTCCCATACCATCCAGTTGCAGGGCAAAATCTGTATTGCATACCCGGTTTTCCACCCTGGTCCTACAATCTGATCTCAGATTGTGGCTACTTTCACCTCGTTGGAGAATTTCTAACCAGTCCCTTGCAAAATTACCAAGGGGGAAGGGAGAAGGCCTCTCCGTCCGCTAACCCCCAAGACAAGATCCCCAAGCTACCCACATATTCACATTTCGCAAGGTAAGCTACGCTTGGGCCTCCCATGCACCTTTACAGCGCCCACTAGAGAGCATCAAACCCATGCAACTTAGGACCTTCCATGCCAGCCCCCCCCCCCCCCCCCACCGACCCCCGTCCCCCAGTCCCCCCCGGAGAGGGCCCCGCCAACCACCAGGGCCCCCCCCCCAGAGGGGAGGGAGGACCGCCAGCCCCATCCGACTGCAAACCAGAATCCAAGAGGCCAAAGTGAGACAACACAAAATAGAGTAAATTAACCATCATGCTTCCCTCAATCCTAGACCCTGCAATCAGCTAATCCTATATTACATGAGAAGCATTGGCCAGTTCAGCACAGGGGGGAAGGAAGCAAGGGCCGCAACCACATGTGCCGCTAGCAGACAGCTCCCTAAGCCTTAACGCAGAGAGCTGCTACGGTTCTAGGATCCTTAACCGCACTGCAGAGGATCTAGTTCATGCCTTCGCAGTTTTTACCCATAGGGAGAGGGAGAAGCCTCTCCATCCTTTAATCCCTCAGGCACTAGCCCCAAGGAGTCATTCATAGACAGTTCACCATTTAACCTAAACTTTTAACCCCATATTCGCCTTTAAGGAGCCCATGCAGTCCCAGACACCCCCTCAGAAATTCGAAGAACGCTGGGAGATCTTCCGGAGTGCGCAGCACCCCAGTCTTCCCGTTCCTGGCGACCACCAGCGCAAATGGGAATTTCCACCTGTAGGGGATGCCCCTCTCCCTGAGAAGCGATGTCAGCGGCCTGAGAGCTCTGCGGTGCTGTAAGGTAATGCCGGATAGATCCTGGAAAAGCTGCACTTCGACGTTGTTAAATAAAATGGAATCTCTTCCTCTCGCTCTCGCCATGATGTCCTCCTTCAAGGGGAAACTCTGTAGGCAACATACTATATCTCTGGGGGCCATATCATTCATATTCCTGGGGCGCAGCGCGCGATGAGCCCTCACAAATTCTATTGGCGTGTCCGGGGGTCTGTCCAGTAGTGAATTAAATATGGAGGTCAAAGCTACGGGGATCTGATCCTGCGCAACTGCCTCCGGCACCCCACGCACCCTGACATTGCATCTCCTGGCCCTATTGTCGAGGTCTTCAAGATGCCGGTGCACATTCATAAGGTGGCCATTGTGCCAAGCCACCACGTCGCTCACCTCCCGCAGCCTGCGTCCCGAGCTCGCTGCTTCGCGCTCCACCTTTTCAATTCTGCGGCCTAGCTCTATCACGTCCGCCTTGAGATCAGCCACCGCTTCTGTAATGGAGGATTTGATTTCTCCAGCAAACCTCGCTAGTTCAATCCTCGTAGGTAGTTGACTGAGCTGCGCCGTCAGGTCTTGTGGCTCATTGCTAAGCGAGCCCTCCATGCTCCTCTCCGGTGAGCTTTCTTGCGACGTAGGCGACGCCATCTTGGAGGCCCGGCCTGGGACATCCTCCGCGCGCTGGGAACGGAACATCTCCGGGAGGCTTCTGCTGCTCAAAGTTGGGTCTCGGGGCACCCTGGGTGTTCTAGAAGCCACCCCTGATCTACTGCTTTTGCCCATGTTGCGTTAGGGGGGACTGCAGCCGTCACACTCGGGTCGTTACACCAGGAGCTCTGGTATCAGGCAGCCATCTCCTTCGCCGGCCAAGCCACGCCCTCTACCTTTATCCTTTTCAATACTGACCTATTCCCCCCAGTCACACCACCACAATCACAGATGGAATTTTCATTTCCTAAACATAATTCATTTCATTCAAACAAAACATTCTATTTCGATCTCACCCATTCACAGAACCACGTTACAATAACCGTCTGGCTTACTCAGGTGATCTTTACCATTTTACAGACAGACAGAAACATTATTTATTGAGAGCAGTGGCTTTATCCTTGCAAACCCTTGTATAATGGTTCAGTGTCCTGATGGTGCACTCATGCACATTAACATTAGCTAACATGTTACATGGGCAGCTACTCATTGGGAGGTTAATAATGGTCTTGGATTTTCTCCATTTGTACTTAATCTGTCTAACTGTGAATTAGCATAGTCCAGACTTTTTAGTGATGGCTTTGTAACCTTTTCAAGTCTAATGAGCAATCAACAACTCTTCTTATGAGATCCGCAGAAACCACTTTTGCTCATGCCATGACGACATAGATCAGACTTGAAAACACTTTTCTTAAAAAAAGTTGACTTCTGGCAGATGTTTGTCATACTATTGATTAAAATACCTGACTCTAATTTCACTTTCAAATTATCTGCTTATCTTAAAGGTGCACATGCATTTGTAATTTGTTTTAGCCTGTATCTACTTTTGGGACTTAGTTTTAGGTCAAATGTATTGCAAAAATAAGAGATTAGGCCAATCACCACTGCATAACAATTTAGTCATTATTTTCTAGATGATGTATGATGTATTTACAGTCCATATACAGGCACACACTAACATTCTCCCCCCCCCCCCCCATACCCCCATGGGAACAGTGTAAGTCAAACACTTACCAGACATCTTAAACTCTCTGATTATATGTAGCCTTATGTACTGGAGGTAAAACTGATTTTTTTGCTTTAATATCCTGGTAGTGGCTGAGATGGGAAGGGAGTGTCATGTTCCAGATTTATTAGTGTTGAATATGATCTGCTGTGGTCAGGACCACTGTGGCTTGCTGTGCTTGCTCGAGCTGAGATCACCAAGGGACAAAGAAGCACCAAAAAACACCACTTTTTTGTGTGGCCCTGGAGAATTACAGTTGAAAGGAGGGGCAAACTTTAGAGCCCTGCAATTGCTTTTATCAGGTCCTGCATAAAAAGGAGGAGAGCTACATGGAACAGGCATCAGTCATCTGCTTGTTGGCTATTTATTGCTGCTGGGTTTCTCTTTAAGGATACCAGAAAGAATTATGCCAGTCTTTTTAAAACCTTTGGTCATGGTACCTGACAAATACTTGTCAAAACAAGACCAGCACTCAAGTTAGGAGCATTCCATTGGGAGCATTACATTACATTTCATGATCTCCCATGGCAGGTTTCTATATGTGTATATATTATATCAGTGACTTAGTAACTGTCTTACCAACGTCTGTAGCTTGTAAATCCACCAGGACTCATGGTGTGATATCTTCCTCTTTAGATTAGATCCCCTCCAATGGATCTAAACCAAGTCTATCTCAATAAAACTCAGAAGAGACAGGTCTGAATTATGTTCAATCTTGAAATGTTTTGATAAATGATGGGTTTCTAGGCCTCGGGTTATGTTGTACAAATGCTCTCGCAATCTAGCCCTTAAAGGCCAGATTGTATGTCCGACATATTGAAGACCGCAAGGGCATGAAAGCAGGTATACAACACAGCTTGAGTTATGTGTATCAAAATGCTCTATAGTATATTTCTTTTCAGTAGAGTAGGCTTTAAACTCCAATGTGTTTTTGGAGCTAATGTACTGACTTTGCATGTCCTACATTTTTTACATCTATGAAAGCCCTTTATATTATGCAATCCTAATGTCAAGGGTTTAAGATGATCTGTGTAGCTCCTACTAACCTTATCTTTTAAATTAGATTCTCTCCTATATACAAGTAAAATCAGGCCCAATACTGCATTGTTTTTAAGTAGACACCAATGGCGTTCCAAGTATTTTTGATATCTGCTTATATTGTATGTTATACCCAGTTATGAAAGCAAAATCCCACTTATTGTTCGGCTTTGGGCCAGTAGAGACCTTTGATTAAAGCCTCCTTCCAGTTGAGTCCTCACTATTCTCCTTTAAAGCCCTTAACTAAAAATATCCTTTCTAATTCATGGACCTGTCTATAATAATCATGGGTCTCAGAACAATTTGGTGTTAATCTCACAAACTGGCTAGACCAGAGCCAGTAGGAATTAAAAAGACTATTTGAGGGAATGTGCCCATCCTGTCAGTACTTTTAAAATATGTGTTAGACTGCAAAGTAGTGCTTTCTTTTACAGTCTGCAAGTCAAGAAATTTAATTAGTTTTTTCCAGTTTCCACTGTAAATTCTAAATTCCAATCATTTTCATTGATAGATTTAAAATCGTATCCTTCTTGAGTGCCATTTCACAGTATAATAACTGACAAAACCAAATAAGTACTGGTGCTCTCCCCACCCTTCATACATTTGCCATTTTGGCTCATTTGGCTCCCATGGCAACATTTTAGATAATTGTCTCCCCCATACCAAAAATATTTATGCAGCAATGCGACATTACATCAGCCATACCCATTATTATCTCATCCTCATAATCTCGCGGCAACAAATCTCTCCTCTGTCAGCCCTATGCGTATGTATCCTTTCTTTAGCCTACCATCCCCTTTGGTTTGCTCTTGCCTCTTTGAAAGCCAAGCCTCTTTATATATGTCTGAATCTTTAAATAAATCCCAGATTGTCCACGTTTTCCTGAAAGTCTCTAATAGGTCTTGTTTAGCAAGCATTATTTCCTCCATCTCTTCCACATGATTAATTAGCGTGTACCATTCTCTAAGTGAGGGGATCTTTTGTGTTCTCCAACACCTGGGTATCAGGACCCTTGCCGCGTTCATCAAATGGATCCCCAAAGGACCCATTCCCCCTACACCTTTTCTGTCCGCTGTCCAGTTCAATAGGTAGCTTGTCCCCAATCCATAGAGCAACCCATAATTTTACCAGTAACTTTGTGTACTTTTTCCCAGAAAGTGGCTATCCTTGGGCATGACCACCAGATGTGTAGCAAGGATGCCCCCTGATCTCCGCACCTCCAGCATTTATCTGGGGCCCCAGGAAAAATCTTGTGCAGTCCTTCAGGGGTCCTATACCATCGTGTGATTATTTTATAACTAGTCTCCTGCAAGGAGCTATTGGTGACACCTTTGTGTATCCCTTTATACAAGGCTTCCCAGTCTTCTGGCGTAAGGTCTAGGCCTAGGTCTTTTTGCCACTTTTTCTCCCAGGATCTATTAATTTCCTGTCTGGCATCAGCCAATAAGCCATAGGCCCAGGATAGAAGATGGTCTCTTGGGCCCGCTCCCAAGCAGGTTTTTTCCTATTCTGTCAGCGCCAATAACCCTTTCCCTCTCAGCTCTTTACCATTGGCGAAATGACGCAATTGTATATATGAGAGAACCGAATTTTGGCCCTCCCATTTCTCTTGCAATTCTTGTCTTTCCAAAAGTCTACCTTTGTCAAACAGGTTTGTTACTCTCAGGAACTGCTTCAAGAAGTTCCTGTCTAGACCTGGGGGGAATGCTGGATTATTCCTAATTGGAGTGAGTGGGCCTGGTATCGAGATCAGGTCTTTATGCTTCTTACCTATTAGTCTGACACTGTTTAGTGTAACCCCTATAAGGGGGTGAGTTTCCACCTTCTTGGGGGTGTCCTTTTTTTCCTAGAAAGCATATACTGTTTAGTTTTCTGTTTCCCACTTCATCCTCTATCCGCACCCAGTCTTTCTGTGATGTATTAATCTGCCAATCTATGAATCTTCACAAATGTACCGCCCTGAGGTACGTTTCAATACAGGGGAGGCCAGTACCCCCTCTCTCTTTCCTACATACTAGGATCTACCTCCATGTTCTTGGGGGTTTCTTGTTCCAAACAAAGTCTCTAAAAGCCTTATTCAGATCTTTGAGGAATGGGACCGGAATCTTGATTGGGATGCACTGCAGGATATATGGAATCCTAGGTAAAATATTCATTTGCAAGACAGCTATTCTGCCAAACCAGGACAATTTCAGCTTGCTCCAGGCTGCTAGACCTTTCTTCAACTTGGCCCCTAAGGGGGCAAAGTTTAGTTGGAACAACTGATTCAGTACTCTGGGAAGTTGTATCCCTAAGTATGTCATGCTAACCTTTTCCCAGGGAAAGGGAAACGCTTCTTTCAAAGCCTCTGCCTCATGTGTTGGTAGTGAAATATTTAGGGAGCTTGATTTGTTATAGTTGATTTTCAAATTTGAGATTTTTCCAAATGTTTTAAATTCCTTGAGAAGTGATGGGATCGATATCCTCGGGGAGTCTATAAAGAAAAGCATGTCATCAGCATATGCTGCCACTTTTCTTTCCCTGTCTCCTATTGTTAGGCCCCTCACACCATCATTTAAATTAATCTTTCTGAGAAAAGGCTCCAATGAGAGAGCAAAGAGCAAGGGTGACAAGGGACACCCCTGTCGCGTACCATTTCGAATCTCAAATCTGGGAGATTAACCCTTACCCTCGCTACTGGATCAGAGTAGAGGGCTAAGAGCCTGTTCTGGGCTGCTTCTCCCAGGCCAATGTGTCTCAGGACCTCTTTTATCCAGTCCCATCTGACCCAATCGAACGCCTTTTCGGTGTCTGTTGAAAGCATGATCGATTGGGATTTATGGTTAGTAGCCCACCAGTGGACGTCTATAGCCTTAATGACATTAGCCCTAGCCTCTCTGGATGGAATGAAGCCTACCTGGTCCTGTGATATCAACTCAGGCAAAAGCTTTGAGAGCCTCCTCGCCAGGGCTTTGGCAAAAATGTTTAGGTCAACATTCAGTAGAGCAAGAGGACGGGAAAGTCCCAGTTTTAGATGTTGTTTCAAACATCTTAGCCATGAATGGGAGCAGCTGAGGGGCAAAGGCCTTATAATACTAGCTAGGGAAGCCATCGGGGCCCGGGGATTTTCCTGGCCTAGAGTCCTTGATAGCCTCCTGTAGCTCAGTGACAGTTACTGGAGACTCTAACTGTCCTCTAACCTTCTCTGAAAGGCTGGGCATCTTTTAGGTATGTCTCCATCATGCTCCTACAAGCTTCCTTTTGTCCCTGGTTTGGCAGATTATAGAGTGCGGTGTAGTAGGCTCTAAATTGCTCCGCTATCTCTCTGTCTTTCTGGTTCAAGACCCCTTTGGCATCTCTGATCCCCTCGACCCTTGACCTCGCACCTCTAGGATTTAAGGCTTTCACTAGTAGATGTCCTGGCTTGTTCCCCATCTTGTAGAACAGCCCACTTCTATATGTAAATGCTCTCCTTGTCGCTCTCTTCAGTAAGTCTTTCAGCTCCTTCCTCCTCTCTTCCAACTCCTTTAAGTCACTCTCTAGCAGGGATTGTTTGTGTTTTGCCTCTAGTAGCATTACCTGCTTAATCGTCTCCTCCATTTTTGTGTTTCTTTCTTTCTTCAGTCTAGCACCTTCCTGGATTAGATGGCGCCTAATCGTTCACTTGTGTGCTTCCCAAATGGTTAAAGGGTACAAGTCTTCAGAATAATTTTCTCTGAAAAACTATATTATATTTTCTTTTACCCTTTCTGCTATTCTATTATCTTTCAGTATCCCTGTATTCATCCTCCAGTTCCACTCCTTCTGCTCCAGGATGGGAAACTCTACACTAAGAATTACTGGGGCGTGGTCCAAGAATGAGATACAGCCTATCTTCACTGACGTAATCGTATCCAGATCTCTTTGCGATAAGAAAGGATAATCTATTCTTGAATATTTATTGTGAATAAAAGGTGTAATCTTTCTCGGCAGGGTGTAATAATCTCCAGTTATCTATGACCTGGATGTTTGCCAGAGATCTCTTAATCTGCTTCAATGCTCTATACGTAATGATTGATTTGGCATCTGACGTATCTACAAGTGGATTAAGGGCACAATTCATGTCTCCCCCAAAATCAGAATTCCTTCCTGAAATGACCCCAGCTGCCTCAAGTTTGAGGTAAGAAAACCCTGCTGACCCCTATTTGGGGTGTACACGTTTGCAATAGTGATGGCAATCCCAGAAGATAGCTTCCCTTTCAGAAAAATGAATCTCCCTTCCCTGTCAATGATTTCCGCTGTTATGTTAAATGATAATGCTTTGTCTATTAAAATGAAGACCCCTTTTGTCTTGGAGAGCGGAGAAGGGGCATACCGATGTATATTATAGATCCTTTTACCCAGGTATGGGGTCTTATCTTTCTGAAAATGCGTCTCTTGGATTAGAGCTATATGGGTTTTTTGCCTTTTAAGTTCCCTTAGAAGAGCATGGCGTTTCTCTGGGGAATTAAGACCCCTAGAGTTCACTGACAGAACATTCATTTTAATGGTTGTCCATCATCAGTGTCATCTAAGTACCCCCAAATGGGTCCCGCAGATGACCCGGCGAGTCAACACCCTCCCCTCTACAGTAGGGGTAGGGGGGGGTTCTGGGTAGGGATGTAGGTAAGGAGGGGCAGGAAAGTTAGAGGAAAGGTGGGGGAAGGTAAGATTGCTAGAAAGATAGAAGAGAGGGCAGTAACAACCTATCTGTGATCAGGTGAAACAAAAAATGAATTAGTGAACCAACCAGGAATGGACTTCTTAGATGTCCAGTGTCCCACTCCAAATACCTTCCGCGTTTGGTGAGACCTCAATTCACCCTCCCGCGAAAGTCAGGACCCCACTTTATACAGTCCCGATTGTTCCAGAAATGAAGACGATATTGGGGAGACCATGGAAGGCCGGTTTGAGCAGCAGCAAACCTTCAACTGCAGCTAAGTGTTAGATAAAAAGACAGATTAATAACATTATTCCACAGCGGCTGGCCCCGAGCTGTCGCAACTAGTCCCTTCCCATGGGCTTGCCGTTATTTTAAACCCAACAACCTCTATCACTACTGTGTCAGACATTACATCTCAGTTCTAACTTGCAATGAGATGAGAACCATCAGTCCCCCTCTTCATTTCAACTGTAAGATCAGGGGAACAGGAGAACCCCCCATTCACCTCGTGTTGCGGGGCTTAACCCTTTCAGTGCCAAGCACGTAGATTCTACGTGCTTGCTTCCACTCCACTTAAGTGTCAAGCACGTAGAATCTACGTAGAATCTGCTTGACTTTCCCCCCCGCTACAGTAAAAGTAAAATAAAAAAAACACTCACCTGACCCCTTGTTCGATCCGGCCGGGTCTCCTCTTCATCCAGGGGGGCTTCGATACCCCACCCAGGCCCCCCCGGGTGCAGAGGAGGGCCCGGAATAGCCCCCCCCTCTTCAGCAGCTGCCGAAATACATGTAAAAAAAAAAATATATATAAAAATGACATTTACTTACCTCCGTGTTCGATCACTCCCGCCGGGTCTCCTCTTCACCAGGAGGGCCTCCGATCGCTCCCCCCTGGCTCTCCAGCTTCAGGAGAGGGCCTGAAAGGCCCTCTCCCTGTCCTCCTCGACAGGCGCCGCCATCTTGCCGCTTTGGGACGGGGCTTATGTCGTCACTCCCGGGTGTCGTCCTGGCTCCGGGCTGTCATTTCTCACACTTGTCATCGCTGGCCACAGGAGGAGGAAGGCAGGTGATGATCTGATCGCCTGCCTCCCTCCTTCACTGCCCAGGGATGACAATAACTGTCATTAGACCAGCAAGGGACACAGGAGCTGAGGATCAGAGGTGAGTAAAGTAAAAAAAAGTTTTTATTTTTTAATAAAGTAATTTTTTAATCTGTGTGTGTTTTTTTTTTTTTTTTTACTGTTAACCCCTTGTGAACTGGTAAGGGGTCCGTGTGACCCCTATACCAGTTCACAAGGCTGGGGGGATGGCAAGTCACCTGCGCTAGCGGGTGACTTGCCATTAACCCCCGGCACCCCCATTACCTGCCTCCCCAAAGGCCGGGGGGGGCAGAAGAGCCCGGGCCCGCGGGCTATGCGGGCTTGTAGCCTGCAGGGCCAGGGGCCACAAAAGCTGGCCCCTGTGCCCTGTTCCTACAAGCCCTGCATAGCTGGTCCCGGGCTGGTTACCTCGGGTAAGGGGGACCCCATGTCATTTTTTTTTATTTTTAAGGGTTTTTAACCCTTAAAAATCCCCATAAACAATGCCCCCCCCCCCCCCAGGAGGGGGGACCCTATGTAATTTTTTTTTTTTTAATAAATCCTTTGTGTTCTGTCATCCAGCAGCTATAAAAGGCTTCCAGCAGGTGAGCAGAAGCCAGTGATCGCCAAGGGACACAGTGCTCCAGGATGGATGGGAGGTAAGTATAAAAAAAATAAAAAATAAAAAATATTTTTTTCTCTTTGTGTGTCTGTGTTTTTTTTACATTTAACCCCTTGTGAACTGGTAAGGGGTCCATGACCACAAGGCTGGGGGGATGGCAAGTCACCTGCAACCAGCGGGTGACTAGCCATTAACCCCCGGCACCCCCATTACCTGCCTCCCCAAAGCCCAGGGAGGGGCAGAAGAGCCCGTGGCCACGGTCTATGCGGGCTTGTAGCCTGCAGGGCCAGGGGCCACAAAAGCTGGCCCCTGTGCCCTGTTTCTACAAGCCCTGCATAGCTGGTCCCGGGCTGGTTACTCTGGGTAAGGGGGACCCCATGTCAATTTTTTTTTTTTTTTTTAAGGGTTTTTAACCCCCCAAAAAATGGGGTCCCCCTGAGGGGGACTCTATGTCATTTTTTTTCTCGATTTAACCTTTTGTAGTATGGATGGTAGTTGTATTTTATTTGTAAAAGTTTAAAGTACTTGTTTCAGTTAGGGGGGTCTCCTGGGCAGGAACGGGGGCTACCGATAAATATGTGTTACCGTTCTAATCGGTAGAAATGGGGCTTTCACATGCAATATGGTTTTCCTTAATAAAATACACATTTTTTATTTAAAATAAAGGAGTCAATTTTCTAAAAAAAATGTTATTTATTTATTTATTTTTATTACTTAATAATATTGTAAAAAACTAAATAAAATTTACAAACAAGACATTTCATGTTAAAGCCTGAACTCTGCTGCAAAAAAAATATATATAATTTTCCTGAAAATTCCAGCAAAAATGGCGCAAAATATGGCGCAAAATGGGGAAAAATGACCTGTCAACAGAGGGTGACAAAATCTCAAGTAGGCTGGCAATTAAAAGGGTTAATAGTACCTATGCATGTTGGGTATTGTTCTGTTCGGGGGGCCTTGCGCTTTCAGACTTAGCTTGTTTTTTCTGGTTTGCATATTTATATTTTAGGGAAACCCTGCGCAACCAAAGAATTCTTTGAGGGATTAATTCCAGAAAGATGAGCCCACTAACTGGGTATGCTTAGAAAGCTTAACATGTGTACTTTCAGGGAATATATGGTTTATGGGGGATATTCCAAATGTAAAGGGTTGTTTTGGTTGAAAAATCGCAAGGTGCGCACTTTGCAGAGCTGAAATTTTCAAGTAAAATTACCGTTACGCACATGCTTTACTTTGGGGTGTTTGGCAACTCTTCCCTTGACTGTAGCAATGCATGTTGGGTATCCTTCTGTTCGAGGGATGTTGCTTTTTCAGAGTATACTTGTTTTTTCTTGCTTGTATATAGTTTTTTTAGGAAAATGTGGCTTTGATTCTGAATTTTTATCCATTTTTTAGGGAAACTCTTTGCAACCAAAGAAGACATTGAGGGATTACTTCCAGAAAGCTATGGCCACATCAACAAGCCTGGTACACCTAGAAAGCTTGAGGTGTGTACTTCCAGAGAATATATCGTTTCTTGGGGGTATTTCAAATGTAAAGGGTTGTTTTTCTGGAAAAACTGCAAGGTGCGCATAGCGCATTGCATAGTTGTATTTTATCTGAAAATCCCCTAAAGCGCTGTTTCAGTTTGGGGGAGTCTCCTGGGCAGGAAAGGGTGTCTACCTATACATATGTGGTACCGCTGTAACGGGGAGAAATTGGGATTTCACGCGCAATAAGATTTTATTGACAAACTTACATTTTTTGTTACAAAAAAACACTACAAATTGTAAAAAATAGATTTTTTTTTATTTTTTTTTTTCACATATTTCACCCAAAAATATTGAGAATACACCTAAAAATGACAAACAAGACATTTCATGGTAAAGCCCAGACTATGCTGAAAAAACAATATATCATTTTCCTGGGAAATACCTGGAAATCCCTTCAAAAATCACATTTGAACATGGGGAGCGCAAAATAGTGCAAAATGGTCTGGCAACAAGGGTGACAAAATCTTCAGGTAGGCTGGCAGCGAAAGGGTTAAGGTGACACACAAATTCCCACATTCTATAAACTGTGTGAAATAGAATAGCTACTCTCAAGGGCTATCCCCTCTCTTCACCCTCACCCAGCAACACCTTTATAAATGTGATCCTATAACTTTAATGATGGAGGAGATAGCCCCTCAGTATAGAGGGGAGTGGGTTGGGATCCCCTTCCTACACCTTAAGCGTCTCTGCCTGATCCCGAGGGGATGCCCCAGTAGAAACACTACATGCCAGAGTCAAGATATATCAATTCCCTGCCTGCATGATCTAATTCCCTGAGAGGGCTCATGGCGCTAGTCCTTCAGTAGTTCAGACAAAAAATTCTAAGCATTCTAACCCGCATCACCCCCTAGGCCCCCTACTTTTCTCAGTCTACACCTATGGCCTTGGCAAACTTATAACTTCACTAGGCTTCCAATACCACTTCTATGCGGATGACACTCAGATATATCTCTCAGGCCCCAATCTCTCCTATCTCGCCTCCCCAACTGCCTTACAGCTATTTCTTCATTCATGTCATCTCGCTACCTCAAGCTAAACATGGACAAGAGAGAACTGGTCTTTTTCCCACCATCTAACTCCCCTCCCCTCTCTAACACGTCTATTTCTGTCAACAATTACACAATAACAGCAACTCCCCAAGCTCGGTGCCTGGGAGTCATTCTGGACTCTGCCCTCTCTTTCAAACCATATATTCCCTCCCTGGCCACCTCCTGTCGCCTCCAACTTGAAAACATCTCACGCATCCGTCCCTTCCTCTCACCTGACACCACTAAAATGCTAGTGCATGCCCTGGTCATATCTCGACTGGATTACTGCAACATCCTTCTTTGTGGCTTACCAACTAACAGACTGGCACCCCTCCAATCTATCCTGAACTCTGCTGCTCGCCTCATCCATCTCTCCTCTCGCTCCTCCAGTTCTGCGCCTCTCTGCCAATCCCTACACTGGCTGCCAATCCCACAGCAAATCCTGTTCAAAACTCTAACTCTCACATACAAAGCTCTCTCTAACCAGGCCCCTCCCTACATCTCATCTCTAATCCAACAATATCAACCTTGACGCAGTCTTCGCTCTGCTGCTGACCTTCTCCTGTCCTCCATTCTGGTCACCTCCTCTCATGCCCGCCTCCAAGACTTCTCACGTGCAACTCCAATCTTCTGGAATGCCCTCCCCCACCCAATCCGCCACTCCACAACTCTCAAAACCTTCAAAGGTGCCCTTAAAACTCACTTATTCAGACAAGCGAATAATCTGGCTTAACTAAATCTTCTAAAGGGCATATGCCACAAAGCTCAATACTGACTGTTTGTGATCCTTCCTCCTCGTCTTCACCCCTCTTCCTTTAGACTGTAAGCTCGTAAGGGCAGGACTCACTCCCTTATTGTATCTTGTACTCAGAATATCCACTGTCAAATCTGTAAAACTGCATTTGAAATAGTATATGTACCGTATATTTCTACCCTGTCTGTAATTACTACTTTGTAAAGCGCTACGGAAGATGATGGCGCTATATAAATAAACACCACATTTCTTAGGCCCTGAGAAAACAACTGCGTTATATCGAGGGGAGCGTCCTGCTGTGACTAATTGGTAAATGCAAAACATGTCAGTTTCCCAACTGGAAGAACAGAATCAAAGGGGTAGCCCTAAGTACTAGCATCTCTAGTCATCGCATATGAGGTAGAATCAGGCTTTCTGCCCACATCTAACGGCGCCCTCGCCGCAACCCGCGGAATGGGATGCGTACGTCAAATGGGGGAGATAGGCACTTTCCATGTGAACATTAATACTGCAAGGCAGACATTGATTACACTGTAAAAAGAACGATGAAAGACTTCTCTCATTGTTTGCATGTTAAAGGGACTCTTCACTCATGTCCCTCTCTCCATGTGACGAGTTTGCGTCGTTCTGAGACTCCTCTCGGAGAAGCCTCAGGGGAGACTCTTCTTGGTGAGGAGTTAGGGGAGCCAGCTCGCATAGAGATCGCCAGCAGATCCGGAATTGCAAAATCAGTGAACCAGTCTGGAACTGACACCTGAGGTAAGTGAAGCGCATTGCAGAAGTCCACAAGGTCACCCGGGGTGCGTAATGTGCCCATCTTCCCGTTCTTTGTAGCTGATGCGAATGGGAATCTCCAGCGATAGAGGGATGCCTCTTTCCCTTAGCAGCATCGTGAGATGTCTTAATTCCCTTCGGTGCTGTAGAGTGATGCCTGATAGATCTTGGAATAGGTGAATCTCGTTGTTATTAAATAGGATTGAGTCCCGGCCCCTGACCTTTGAGACAATCTCCTCTTTTAGAGCAACATTTTGTAGACAGCATATAATGTTTCTAGGGCTCGAGCCCCCCATGTTTCTCGGGCGTAGCGCTCTATGAGCCCGGACCAGGTCAATTGGAGTGTCTGGCGGGCGCTCCAGTAGAGTGTTGAAAATAGAAAATAGGGCGCTTGGGATCTGGTCCTGTGCTACAGCCTCTGGGACCCCTCTCACTCTAAAGTTGCACCTCCTATTCCTATTATCCAAATCTTCCAAGTGTCTATGTACATTAAGCATGTAGTTGTTGTGCAAGCTGACGACCTTGCTTACCTCCCGCAGTCTGCGCCTTGTCCACTCGTCCTTCCTCTCCACTCTTTCCACTCTCTGGGCCAGAGCACGCATGTCGGCCTTGAGATCAGCCACAGCGTCCGCAATGGTTGTCTTGATTTCCACTGCAAATCTCGCAAGTTCCGAGCGGGTGGGGAGTTGGTTACATTGAGCTGCGACGTCCTGCTCCTCTCTATCAGAGGTCGCCAAGCTGGATCTGTTTGGGGAGCTTTCAGGTGAGAACGAGGCTGCCATCTTAAGCGTGTGCTGCACTGTGTCCTCCGGTCGCTGAGTTTTAAACATATCCGGTAGGTTTCTGCTGTTTGAGGCTGGGTTCTGGGGTGCCCTTGGTGTTTTAGCCATTGTCCCCGACCTGTTGCTTTTGCCCATGGTCTTCAGGGAACGCTTAGTTTGTTGCTTTCGGGTAACGCCACTGCGAGCTCCGGTCTCAAGCCGCCAACTTGCCCGCCGGCCAAGCCACGCCCCGATTCCATACTTTTTAATCCTTGGTTCTTGGGCTACTTCGTTACTAATCATAGTCTTGAACATTTCAATACTTCCATTAATAGGATTAATTGGATTAAAAAGGAACCTATTACTTAAATTGGTATGTTGGTACTCCTGTTTGTTAATTTGAATACCCAGGTGGTTCCTCATAATTAGTGATGAGTGGATCCAAACCGAAAAGTTCAGATCCATACCGAACTTTGTGAGTCTGAGTGGAATTGAACACAGACGCTAAGCATTTGGGCCGGACACGGAAGAACGTTGATTGGCTGCACAGCAGGCAATCAGCGTTTTTCCTTCCCCTCCCTCTATGGCCAGACAGGACATGTGACCCCATCTGGGGTGAGCATGGCAGCTGGTATTAGACCCTTTTTTGACTTTGCTAAAACTACGTTATTGTGGGCACACCTGACATTAATCCCTTTCTCGGCTATGCTAAAACTATGTAATTGTGGGAACACCTGGCATTAGACCCTTTCTTGGCTTTGCTAATACTATGTAATTGTGGGAACACCTGGCATTAGAGCCTTTCTTGGCATTGCTAAAACTATGAAATTCTGGGCACACCTGGCATTAGACCCTTTTATTCATTCACCTGTACATTAAAGGACAGCAAGGCTGCCACACTAGAGGGACAACAGCTTATCCTTTATCTGTTCATGTTTCATTATGCATGAAAAATGTTCTATACCTTCCACCTGTTCGTGTGTTTCCTGTCAGGTAGGTGGAAGAGATGGAGGTAGGCAACAATTCAAGTGTCCTCAGGTGCTGGCACAGCCAGGTCCTGTGGGATCTCCATCCTGTTTATCTTCAGGAATGTAAGGATGCATGTTGGCTACGGATAGGTGGATTCTGTTGTTGGTGATGGTAGCCCCCTGTAGTGCTGACTAAACATTCTCATAGGACACTTGCCGCAGGGCAGGCCAGCACCTCCAAATCATAGAGGGCAAGCTCTTGCCACGTGTCCAATTTACCAACTTGCCTGCTGGAACACCACTATAGCCTGCTGCGGCTCACACATTCTTTCCAACATACAGGATGTTAAGTGCTCTTCCCACGCCTCTCATTTGCCAGCATGCTGCCACAAAAATAGTGCATTCTACACTCTGCTGTGAGAAAAGTCCTACTCACAAGCCTCCAAAACCATCCCTCAGTTGGATGCTGCTGGTCCAGCAACCTACCCTGCGAGCCACGAATGGAGTGGCCAGACACCTGGGAAAATGAGTCTTTCTGCTTTAATAATTTACATTTTTTTTTTTAATTTGTACTTTTTTATAATACTAATATTTGTTTTGTTTGCTTTGCAGCTGCCTGGTCATAGACGTGGAGCAGAGAACACATGAACACATGGTTTCATATAACATATGAAAAATACCCTGTTCTATAGGTACATGTATCAGCTTTTCGATGACTAAAAAGTAGATCTTTATTTCATGCCTGACTGTAATGATTCTCCTCCGATAGAAAGAGAGCTCGGAGAGGTTGGGGACAGCCTAGTTCGGAAGCAAGTGGAATATGGCAAAGAAGATGGCTCCAAAAGGATTGGAATAGTAATTTATCAAGTGAAAGCCAAACCTTCAGTGTACTTCCTCAAGTTTGACAACTATTTCCATATTTATGTCTATGATTTGGTGAAGGCCTATGAGACCATGTTACATACTAATCATCTTTTTCTGTTGGCTTTGCAGGTGCCTGGTGACAAATCTTCCTCAGAAGCCTCCAAAACTCTTCCTAGGTGAGTTGCTGTCGGTCTAGCACCCACGCTGTGAGCCACACCTGGGAAATTGGCCTGTTTTTAATTTTTTTTTTAAATTTTTTAATTATTAATGTTTTTTTATTTTATATTTAATGAATTATTTTTTTATTTTTTGTTTACATTGCAGATGCTTCTTTATGGACATGAGAGAGAGATTATTCATGCTTTTTCCTCCCTTCAGGGACTGATGGCACAGCATGCAAATGACCCTTGCCCCTCTTGTCCTGGCTGCCTAGGGCTGCGTGGCCACCACCTCTTCTGCTGGAATCTGATTGCCTTCAGTCCACATTGGTTCTAGAACTTCATCTCCCCTTGATTGTCTTCCACCCACCCCTCTCTGCTACCTTTCTTCTCAGCCTCCACCTTGCTGAAGGCCACAGCATCATCCTTATCATAGATGTCCTGCCACATCCTCATCCTCCAACACAATTTGTTGTGCATCTGGGAACCCCTGTGTCTGCAAGTAGGGCAGGGACAGGTGGATTGGCAACAGTATCCCAGCCCTTTGGCTGGGATGGCCTTGCTGATTTTAAGGTGGTTGAGGTGGAGCACATTGCATATATTGAGTGACTGCTTCAACTTGTTCACCACTCTGGCAGTAGTGTTAGGACCTACAATATCCCTGGTGCATGCTTGCACCAGCGAAAGAAAAGGGGGGATAAAAAAAATAAAACAATATAATAATAATAACAATAGTAACAATGTTTTCCTTCCTGCCTTGCAGGTTCCTTGGCATAGACGTGGGGAAGTATTTTGTTTCCCACCCATATGCAAATTTTAATTCTTTACAGCAGCATGGAATACAATAAAATACTAGTAATGTTTTTTTTGTTTGCTTTGCAGGTCCCTGGTGAACTAGATCTTGAAGCACTGTGTGCGATCTGATCTATCATTGCCTTGCCTCACCATTCTGGCAGTGGTATTGGGGCCTACAACAAGCACCAGACATTTATTTACTGATGTGGCTATATCGGCTTGTAGCCTTGCAGTGCGGGGGATCACCGAGGCTGGCACCCTGTTCTAAAAGCGCTGCATAGCTGGTCCCCAAGCTTTTAACCCCTAAAAATCCCCAACAAAATGCCATTTTTTATATTAAACATTTATGTCCCATCACTCAGCAGGTAAAAAAGGCTTCCAGCAGCAACAGGAGGGCAGAAGCCAGAGTGATCGGTGTGGGCATTTAAGGATGGATTGATTGAAGGTAAGTATTATGATAAGTGTGATGTCTATGGGAAATGTTGACTGATTATGTTGAGTTTCAAGGATTCATTGTTGTGATATTTATTGGGTAGATTTTGTGGTTGTATTGTTGGATTTCACTCACAGGATTAGGGATACTTGTTGGCTCTGATTAATTGCAGCTTTGATGAATGCTATTGTTGTGATTTTTGCATAGCTATGATCTGGATAATAGGTAGGGCATTATTATAGAGTAGCTGTTTCATGGTTCTTTTTTTTTCTGGCACATATTTATGATATTTTTGATATGTTTTTTAAATATTTTCTTATAGTTTTTCACATTGATCATGGCATGTTAATTATTAATTATTAAATATTGAATGCATTTTTGTAAAGAATCTTGTTTTGATTAATTGTTGATTTAGTGTTCTCCCCTCACCTACACCTCACTTTATTTAATTGTGTCTAGTGTATTTTTATGTATTGTTGTTGTGTTTATATGTTTTTTTAAGAAATTTTAATCTGTCGTAGAATATATGGCACGCAATTTTACTAGTTCTATGGGATTAGTTTCCACCAACTCCACTTCTGACGAGCGTGTGAAGCCCTCCACCTCACACCCCTTAAAATCAGCAAGGCTGTCCCAGCCACAAGTCATTGCGTCACTAATGCTTTATGATGACACTCCTAGCTTGGATACCGTGGGCCATACATATGTGCCTGCCCCAGTTGCAGACCTAGAGTTCCCAAATGCCCAACAACTTATGTTGGAGGATGAGAATGTAGGCAGCAAACAAGCAAAGGACACCCTTGAAGATAATGAAGCCCTAGTGCCGACTGCTGTTTGTAATGTTGAGGCTGAGAAGAAGGCTAGCAAGGAGGAGTGGATGGGAATGCCAGGGGTGATGATGAGGCCCTAGACCCAATGTCAACTGAAGGCCATCAGAAGGAAGAGGTAGTGGTGACACAGCCCCAGACAGCTAGCAGAAGAAGGAGAAGGGTGTAAACCATCAGTGGTTAGCCCATTGTTTCTACTGACTACCATGCCGAGGGACTAAGCACAACAAAGCTGCTCAAAGGATCTCACCAGCATGGCAATTTTTCAAGCAGTGCATGGATGACAAGACATGGGTCATGTGCAAGCTGTACCAACAGCTTCTGAAGCTATGGAATAATGCTAATAATCTCAGCACCTTTTGCATGATCAGGTATCTACAAACAAAACACTGCAGTGCAGTAGCAGAAACTGCTTCAATTGTCTCAGCCTCTAGCACCACCTCACCAACAAAAAGGTCATCTGTCTCCCTCAAAAGGGAGTATGTGAGACCACCTCCACCACCAGCCCCACCATCACCTAGCCAGTCCAACCCATCCCATGGAAGCATTTAGATTTTCATCCTGCAAACTTTGCAGAGATAGCAAAAATTCAGCCAGTCTCACCAATGAGTCCTGGCCCTGAATGCAAGCAATTCCAAATTGCTGGCCTTTGAAATGCTCCAATTCTGCCTGGTGAAGACAGACAGTTTTACAAATCTGATGGAGGTGGTGGTGAAGCGCTTCCTGGCCTATTATCCAGAGATGCCAAAGCTGCTGCATAGTGTAGGGTGTGCACACACTTTTGGTGTTCCCACCTTCTTCTGCTTCTCTTACTGCACCGCATAGGAACTACGGACTTCCCACCCTTATAAGTGACTTACCAACCGGGTGAAATTCCAAGTTATATATGCTGAAAAGGATGTGAGCAACAGCAGGCAATAGTGGAGTGTCAGCTGCAAAATGCTCAGGTTGAAGTGCAGACCCACAGCACTTCACCACCAATGACTGGGCCTCCATGAGGGATATTTGTTCTGTGCTGCAGTGCTTCCAGAATTCCATCAATATGGTAAGCACTGATGACACCATCGTCAGTGCTACCATCCCCATCCTTTGCCTGCTCGAAAAAATCCTTCAAGTGACGGAGGATGCAATGGTGGCACAGTAGGAAGCAGAGAAGGAAGAGGGAGGGACATTTTCCCAGGTGTCAGGGCAGTGCACACATAGTTTGCAGGGTGAGTTGCTGGGCCAACGGCGGCCAGGTACTCCACTGTCCATCCAGCAGACAGTTTTAGAGGGATTCAGGAGAGGAGGAAAGGGTGCAGGAGGAGGGCTTTCTTTCACAGCAGGGTGGCACCGAGCACAGCTCACGGACATCACTGGGGTGTGGCTGGTGGGAGGAGCTGGAGGAGACACCTGAAACTGAAGGCAGCTTCTCCTTGACACAGGGAAGCCTAGCTCACATGAGCCCCTTACAGAATCCAGTGCCTGCAGAATGACTGCAAAGTTGCCCGTGACTTTGTCTCCCACAGCCCGTAGTACCAGGAGGCAGACTTTGACTCACATGGTGGATGTACACGTGGCCAGAGCTTGCCCTCTATGCCTTGGAGGTTCTGGCTTGCCAGAACGTGTGCTCAGAACCGCAGGGGTGTCATCACTGGTCAAGTCCAGGGGACCCAAACCTAACTTTGGCAGCATGTTAAACCAAACATGGTGAACCCAAACTTGGGTCCGCTCATCCCTAGCTATGAATTCTTGCAATGATGCCCACAAGGAAAGCTTGCAAGCCTGTGATCAGGTTAAATCATGCCCAATAACAAGTTGCTTTAGCAAGTGTATTATTATTTTTAAGTGTAGTCTGACTGATTAATTGATTGGCAGCCAGCAGGAAAATTGCCTTATGCTGCCAAGTCAAACATTTTTTTTGTTACTTAAAAAAAAATAAAAACATTAAAATACAAAGTTAATGCTCAAATATGTCAACTTTTTGACTGTTTCCACAAAGTAAGACTTTTTGTTTAGTTTTCCCAGAGGCACCTTGTAAATCATTATTGAAACCTATCCATCTCGCCCCTACTCTTTCAGAGCCAGAGGAAAAAGAACAAGGCTCAGTGTCGCACAGACCTCTGTGAATAGGTCACTCACATCAGCTTGTGACATGTTTAGGAACGAGATAGATGCAGAGTTCTGTTTTATTAAACCTTGGAGTGACTCCCTGAGGGACCACAGCACAAAAAAACGGCAGAATAAAAATCGATTGTAGCTACTTCACACAAGATAAAGGAAGAGAAAGGGAACAGGAAAAATAGAAAAGGGTAAATATGGAACGTACATTTTGTGTCTAAAGTGTGTGCATAAAAAAGAATGTTTAGATAATGCTTGTCATAAAAAAAAGGATCCACCAGCAGATAGAGTATAATGCATGGTTAAACAGTTTTCCTGTCCAAGGTTAAGTCATATTTAAAGGACAAAGCAAGGCAAATCTTGTAAAAGCCATGTGTTTTTCTCATATTCAAGTGCTTAAACATTTGTGGGCCAATAATGGGATTTGTTTTACAGAAAAAGTAAGGTCAACAATACTTTACTGACCTTGACTGCAGCCACATGTTGGCATGAAGATGTGGGATGTACAGATGTGCCTTCTCCTGCCAGAAGCCTGAGACTGGAGCCCTATACTTATAACTTCTGAGCTATATTGGAGGAGGTTGCAGCACCATGTGACCTTCAGGGACTAATCAGTGGGCAAATATGGTGAGCCCCTACCCAGGTAAACCAGATCTGATCTTGCAAAAAATTGCTGCCAGCACCCATTGCCCAGCCATTTAGGTGGTTTAATAGACCACTGAGAAATTGAGTTCAACTTGAATTGGGTTAATTGCCACCAGAATCTATTTATTGGTAGTACCTATATAAAAAGAAAAAGAAAAATGCTCTGTAACTAAGCTTATCATTTTTAGGACAATTTCGGGACATACATTATAACAGCTTAATAAATCAGTATGTTAAATTATATAGAATTATATCATTCACTATTAAAAACCAATATGAAAGTAGTCAAAATATACAGGCCAATACTAAGAGCCCTGAATCCTCAATTGCCACAATATACTTCTATATGGGATGCAGATAAATTAGAATGGATTAAAATAATGAGGATATATAACTTACCCCGGGCTCCTCAAAGTAATGAATTTTATCCATTTGGCCAGAATATAATTAATCACAGGCTATAATAAAAAAAATTTCCCCAGTATGATTTTGGTGGTGTCGTAATGGTAATAATACTGTTTTACTGTGGTGGAAGTGCATAAACATTTAGAAATTCGGGAATGCATAAATTACATGGATTACTCAATGGAAGCCAGTCAAGATCCCACATGATCCAAGTGTCTGCCTAATAACCTCCCAGGTTAGTTATAAAATGGTCTGAGCGGCTGCCACCCCCCTTTGTTTCTTTTGAATTTGTGCAAGCACATGGTGTGTGGGGTCTAGGCTGTACTGCAAGGTCTTTGACCCTTCCACCCCATGGCTTGCACTTTAGAGGTTTAGGGCAACCTCAGGTAAGCCTGCTCCCAATTTATCTATTGCACTGTATGTCCCAGATGGGCTCTCAGAGATTAGAGTTAGGACTGCACCCCACAGAGGCACTTTGGCGTAGTGGTGCAGCTTAAGCATACTTCTGCAGATGTGTGCGACCGAGTCCTCTGTTTTTAACCAAGTTTAGAGACAGATTATGGGCTGGCCCGCAAGCTAACAGGGTTGAGTGCTGTGGCTCCTTTAAGACTTGTGTGTACTAATTGCCCTGCTAACGTGCACCTCCCAGGTTAGTTATAAAATGGTCTGAGCGGCTGCCACCCCCCTTTGTTTCTTTTGAATTTGTGCAAGCACATGGTGTGTGGGGTCTAGGCTGTACTGCAAGGTCTTTGACCCTTCCACCCCATGGCTTGCACTTTAGAGGTTTAGGGCAACCTCAGGTAAGCCTGCTCCCAATTTATCTATTGCACTGTATGTCCCAGATGGGCTCTCAGAGATTAGAGTTAGGACTGCACCCCACAGAGGCACTTTGGCGTAGTGGTGCAGCTTAAGCATACTTCTGCAGATGTGTGCGACCGAGTCCTCTGTTTTTAACCAAGTTTAGAGACAGATTATGGGCTGGCCCGCAAGCTAACAGGGTTGAGTGCTGTGGCTCCTTTAAGACTTGTGTGTCTGCCTAATAGGTATTCATTTGCCCACCACCCAACCATCTGGATAGCAGGTAAAAAATATTGCACTGCTAAAAAATGTATACCACTACATTGGAATGCATCCAAGAAGCCAGATATACAACTGTGGTTTAGCGAATTAACTATATTTGTATTATCTTAACTAAAATAATACGTTTAGAATTATTATTACCTAACTAATAATAGAAATAATAAAACAATTTAAAAAAAGGAATACAACATAAGAAAATGGTATTATCTTAAGGATTATTTAGTGTCAACAACTGTCTTTTTTCCTTTCTTTAGTTTAAGTAAACCAAGAAAAATAACACCATTTCCCTCATGATGAATCCACATATTGAGCACATAAAAGGTATCGAAGGTAGAAAGTTTCTATTTAGAGAGGCAAAAAAGAAGAAAAAAAGCCAATCACAACATATTGCTGCCATTGTAGGGAACAAGGAAGTGGCTTGAGTTTGTGACAAGAGAGACGCAGGGCAAGATCCAAAATCGGGAAGCCCCTATGCTGAAGGAACAAGGGAAAGTAAACACTTTTTGACATTTTTAAAGCAGACCCATAGTAAAAAAAAAAGCCTTAACCCGTTCAGTGCTAGACTACCTAGAAATATTGTCTTCCTTTGTTGCCAGACTAGTTTCACCACTTTGCACTATAGGGTTGATTCAGAGAGACATAAAAAAAAACTTTCGTTTTTGTGTCGATCTGTTTTTTTTTTTTTTAATTTTCCTGCTCGTGTATGAGTGTACGGGTGATTCTAAGCATGCATCGCAAGCCTTCAGTAAAGTCTTCGTCCGTTCGTATGCCAACGAGAATGTCATTTTTCAGCTTTCGTTTTCCGTTTATGTTACTCATGTTACAACGTAGGCTTTCGTTTTTGCTCTTTTTCCATCGTCTCCTCCCACGAATCATTTACGTTTCCCGTTAGATTCAGATCTCCTTTTTCTATAACTAATCGTCCAGACGAAAATCGTTACGACCTTACGCCTGCACACTACAAACTTAACTCATTAATGTGCTCGCCTACATATTTGGTTCACTCACTTCTGCTACAATGCTTAGCTAAATCACTTCGCGGTCAGTATATGCTTCAATTTCCCACCCCTAAAACTTACCCAAATCACTTTGCGGTCTCATTCTTCTTCCATTTCCCAACCCTAAAACTTACCTAAATCACCTCACGGTCAGGGGATTCTTCATATCTGAATTTTCCTTTTTTCATTCGTTTTGTGGTAACCATTAATGAATGTGTTTGGATTTTTTTTTTTTGGGGGGGGGGGGGTTAAATTAGAACTTTTTTTTTAAATGTGACAACTTTAATTTTTTTTTTTTTTTTTTTTTTAACTGTAAATGTAAAAATCTAACATTTTTTAAAAATAATATAAAAAAGTTTTTAAATATATACAATGCAATGGCAGGACCAAGAACATTATTCTTCATCTGTGGTCCCCAACAAGTCGCGCAGCTCCTGCATCTCGGCCACCAAGTGAAGGACTCTGGCACTCATTTGTGCCACTCTGGCACATGTGGTCCCTGTATAAAAAAGTAAAATACATTATTTGTTGCCAAATACATGTTTAACAGCTGTGGATGGAATGTTTATTAGGTTGCAAGCTAACTTATGAGACCATATGTCATTATGCTAAGGAATTAATCAAAGGAAGAGGCCATATGTCATTATACTAAGGAATTAACCCTTCTAGTGCCAGCTACGTGAGTCTCACATAGCTGCCTCTACAACCGTTAAGTGCCAGCTACGTGAGACTCAGGTAGCTGAATTTAGCCCCATAAAAAAAAGGAAAAAAGGTACAGATTTACCTGACCCCTCGTTTCAAAGTGCCAGCGATTGTCTTCAATCATCACCTATTTTATTTCCACCCCCAGCCCCTGATCTTCAGGAGGGGGCCCGGAATAGCCCCCCCTGCGCCATCTGAAAGAAAAAATAAAAATAAAAATGACACAAACTCACCTGACAGCCCGATCACTCTCCCCAGGACAAATTGTAAAAAAATTGCTTTGTTTTTTTTGCACATATTTCACCCAAAAGTATTGATAATATACTAAAGACATTTCATGTTGAAGCCCAGACTCTGCTGAAAAAAACAATATATAACAATACATGTGTAGTGCAAAAACGTGAAAAGTAGTCTGGCAACAGAGTGTGACAAAAAATTTAGGTAGGCTGGCACTTAAAGGGTTAATCAAAGGAAGAGGCCATATGTCATTATGCTAAGGAATTAATCAGAGGAAGAGTCCATATGTCATTATGCTAAGGAATTAATCAAAGGAAGAGGCCATATGTCATTATGCTAAGGAATTAATCAAAGGAAGATGCCATATGTCATTATGGTAAGGAATTAATCAAAGGAAGAGGCCATATGTCATTATGCTAAGGAATTAATCAAAGGAAGAGGCCATATGTCATTATGCTAATGCTATTGACTATGGCTTTAGGTATCTTGGTGATCATGTCAATTCCCACATGCTCAAAATAATTACATTACAACTTACTTTGTTGGTGTCCAAGCTCTGCTTTGGGGACCACCCTCCGTTCTGGGACCTGCCACTGCTGGGAAGTTGAGACATGTCAAATCGGGTCACTTTTAATGTCTGAGTCAACAGTAAGCAAATGACAATTTGAATGTGTGTGTGACATCACCCACCTTCTCCATGTGCCTCCTGGGCCTGATCTGCTGCAGTCTCTGCTCCAGATCGTTCACCCGCTACAGAATCATCTAGAAAAAGAGATTAAGGGAATCAGCTTTGCTTTTAATAGTATGTATGTGTGTGCGGTTACATTAAGAGTCACATACCAAAGGCTAATGGCTCCATCGTTTGGTACGACTCCCTGCCCACGCCGTGACGCCCCTTCTTTGTAGAAAGGTCCAGGGGCTGGTCTGATGCCGCTACAGAGGAGGGGTAGGAACGTCGCCACCTTCACTTTCTGCTGCAGATTCATGCAGCACTGGCCGGCCTGTGCACCACCGGGTGCATCGGATTCAGTGCTCCATTTCCAACACTAGAAAAGAAAAGCATTTATAAATAAAGGCCTACCTTCTGTATTAGTTACATAAAGCATGCAATCGCTATGTACTTACTTTGGAAATGGAGCCCGAAAAATCGCCGCACCCGGGGCATGTGGAGTCACTTCAGGTCCGACCAATGCTGCATGATCTGCTTATGAGTGAAGGTGGTGTCTGTCTCCTGCTGGATCCTGGAAACAATGTCCAGGGCGACGTTCCTCTTCTCAAATGCGTTGGGCAGGTAGTCGTACCTGCGCTGAAGCATCGTCTAAAAGACACAAAATAAACATAGTTGTTAGATGACACTGCATACAAACATCTGTCACAATTAGATCCTTTGACTAAATGACATTCACAGACACATTTCTAGCCTCAAACTATCCTTCTAGATGCAAGTGTCTTGTTTCGAACATGTGTGCACTAACTTCTGTTTGGCACGGAGTTTAAATAACCTTTTAAAACAACTGCTTCTCCCTGCACTTCCTTAAGGCCTAGGCATGCATTTAGATGGCAAATCAAAGTCCTTACAATACACTTACGAGCATAATCAGCTCTTGTTGTTGGCAGGTGAAGATCGTGGGCGCCATCTTGTTTCTTGTCCGCAGCAGAGAAGTAATGCCCCAGCGGTTTCCGGGTTCCGTGCGGCCGGACGAACGGCCGTACGCACGCGTACGCGAGCGCGTCATACCCATCATTAGTATTTAAAGGGTCATGGACACACAGCTCATTCTCTTTGAGATTGTCATCATGGCACCAAAAAACAGAGCTCTAAGGCCACACCAGCAAAGGAGGCCACCAGCAAAAGGCCACAGGGGCATGAGGACACTTCTTCCTCCCTTCCGATCGCTCGGTCACACCAAGCTACTAGCAAGGTGCGGGAAACGTGCAGCAAAAGTGGCCACCACAAGGCGACATTGGCCACAAATCCCGAACATCCAAAACAGCAACCAAAAGCAAGGAAGGGACCTCAAAGAAGAAGGCACCCACATCCAAACAGCAAGGTACAACAACGTCCAAGGCCACCAAGAAGCAATGGGCCCGAAGCCCCAGCCCACCAAGAACACCCTCTCCTCCTCCCCGCCCTACTACATCCCATGATAAACGGAGCACCAGTTCCAAGGCCACCAAGAAGCAGAGAGCCTGAAGCCCCAGCCCACCAAGAACACCCTCTCCTCCTCCCCGCGCAAGCACATCCCATGATAAACGGAGCACAAGTTCCAAGACCACCAAGAAGCAGAGGGCCCAAAGCCCCAGCCCCACAAGCACACCCTCTCCTCCTCCCTCCGCAAGCACATCCCAGTGACAAGGTTAGTAAGAGCCAGCATGGCCGAAGCCCCAGCCCAGCAAGCACTGCCTCTCATGCTCCACGTTCCAGTACATCACATGGCCAAAGTAGCACCAGTGGCAAGGTCAGTAAGAGCCAGTGTGGCCGAAGCATCGGCCCAGCAAGCACTGCCTCTCCTGCTCCACATGCCAGTACATCACATGGCCAAAGTAGCACCACTTCAAAGGCCACAAAGAGGCACAAGGTCCAAAGCCCCACCCCCCCAAGCACACCCTCTCCTCCTCGGCCACATTTGCCACCGGCACAAGTGGCAACCACTGATACATATGCCACATCCATGCCTGGAAGTTCGGTGGCCACCCAGGCAAGGACCCCCAGTCCGATTGCAAGTCCAGTCGTTTTCAAGCCACGTGTTGCCCAATTCATCACCACAGAGCCAACCCAGAATGTCCCCCGAATTGCCCACAAACATAGATGAGCCAGAAGAGCAAGCATTAGGCCGAACATTGCGGCGAGGCCAGTTGAGTGGCAGGCTTGGTGAGGCCCAAACTCTCGCATTGGCAAGTGGCCTCGCACTCCATTATGAAAAGCTATATGAGCAACATTCAAAATCTACCAGCGAAATGCGAAAGACCCAAATTTTGGAGGAGCTCACCAGACAGGTCAATGCAGCGGGGGACGAGATGAAAGATGTGGAGCAGATACAGCGCAAAATATCTGACCTGAAGTATGCAGCACGGAAGAAACAGAATAAACGGCACATATTTGAGTTTTGCATTTTGCTGCTTGTTGTATTGATCACAATGCCCAAAATGTGTTAACCTCTATTTTTCAGCTTACAAACTGGCAGAGGCTTCTCCACCAAATCGCAGTATACACGAGCTGAGGAGATGGTGCTGGCATTAATACACCCTGTCGCATTAGAGGGCCTCTCTGGCAGAAGGGACACGGACATCCATACCATTCCTGCAGGTTAGTAATGTTTGTTTGAATGTGAACTATTGTAAACGTGTGAAATGAGGCTCACAGGCAGATATGAACACATGCCCCTAGGCTTTGAGGGGAGGTTACTGTTTTAGCCGGGTGTTTAATGCCTGAGGAATGGTCATTTAAAAGATTTGCAACCCATAGACGGCCTTGGACAGTATTTATGGTCACTATTAAACTCTTAATGTTACCAAAGCACTGCCTGTTATGTGAATATAGTCAATCATAGACAACACTTACTTCTTTGCCTTTATACCACTTGGGTTGTAGCTGTGTTTTGGTCAGACAAACTTAATCTGGGGTCAGGGAAAGGTCTACATAGGAAGAATGCCCAGCAGCATACTCTGAAGCCAAATGCTATTTGCAAGCGTGGGTCCATAATGGCCCTTTAGGGATGTGTGAAGCCTCATAACATGCAGTACATGCATGTTTGTATTATTTAAGGTGCCCAATCTGTATGTACAGGGTGAGGCATACATATAAGAGATACTGACATTCATAGTGAAGGTCACCGTGGATCGTTGGGGGAGTTGCCACGTGTTTTTTAAACCATATGTAGTAATCCTGATCATCAATTAATTTTTGTGTGTTTACGTGCCTTTTACTTTTAAACCCAGCCCAGCATCCAGCCTCTGCAAGTGTGGAAGCCTCCTCCAGTTTGAGCACGCCGTCTACTTCCCTGCTGCCTAGGACCCAGGAACAGATATATAGGGTAAGTGGACTTTGATGAAACTGCTGATGCATGTGAATGCACATGACTAATTTGCATAGCAAATATATTTAGGGCCCAAACTGAAACATTTTTTAATTTTTCACATGTCCCAACAGACCCACACACTGATGGATGAAATCCAGGAGATGGAGGAGGAGGAGGATGCCAGCTTGATAGGACCTTCTGAACTGACCCCCCTGGAACCTAATCTGCCATTGTCCCAGCATCCTACTGCACCAAATCCTCTGCAGCAGAGTGAAGCTGGACACATGGTGCCAGACCATAGTGGGCAGCAGGCTGAGACTGAGCCTACAGTCCCCAGTGGTAGGTCTGCTGCAGAGGTTTTGCCAAGCACATCTGGGACTGTTGCTCGCCCTAGAGGTCCAGCATCTGCAGGCGCTCAAACCCGGGGAAGTGGAAGACGCAGTCAACAACGTCGACCAGTTTCCCAGGGGAGGCGGGTGCCGATCATGGAGTCAGCATGGCGCCATGACACCCGTTACTTTCGGCAAGTGACTCAACGAACAACAGAGCAGATTACTGCCCAATTCGAGATTTTCAATAATACATTAACCAACATGCTGACTGAATTTAGGATGAGCAACAGCCAGATGGCTGAACAAATGGCCAACTTAACCAGCAAGATGTCTGAACAAATGGCCAACTTAACCACACAGATGGCAGAACAAATGGTCACCTTAAATGCAAACTTCATTGCCATGCTAGATGCATTTTGAACTAGCGACAGACAGATGCTTGACCAGTGGCAGATTCTGAATGACACACATGCCCAGGTGTTGGGCCAACTCAAGGCCCACCAGAACCTTATTATGGGCAACATCACTTTTATAATCTATTTCACCTGTACATCTTTCCTGTACATCCCCACTCTATTTACCTGTCTGGGGAGCGCTACCAAGATTGTCTTTTTTATGGCTTTGCAGGTTTGATTTTGAATGTCGCCCATATAGCTCATTAGAGTGCTGACACACCCCACTAGACAATGCGTGAGCTAAAGACTCACTGAAGTGGCCGCTCAAGCTGCCACGCTGCAGCCTTGGGCCTAATGAAATTGTGGCTGGCTCATCCTGTTTGTTGGCAATATTGGGGGACATTCTTGGCTGTGAAACAACTACATTTGCCCATGGCAAAGATTGGACTGGAGTGGCATTAGGACTGGGGGTTATTGTTTGGGTGGCCCACTAACTTCCAGGCGTGGATGTGGCATAGGTATGGCTGCTTTCCACCTGTGCCTGTGGCAAATGTGGCCAAGCAGGAGAGGGTGTGTATGTGGCCCTATGTCTTCCTGGCCAAATATTCCCCTGCAAATGGTTGCTCCCTATGTATGTTTCTGTTATTGGGAGGTGAAACTTCGGCCTGGAGTGCATTGCTTGACAACTCCTGGATGTGGCCAATTGCTAGGTGCCATGAGTCTGCACCAATGTATATTTCAGTTTAACTATGTATGTACATGAAGTCTGCGAGTGCCCTTCCACTCTAAATTCGCATATTTCAATAAAGGTTTTTAAAAACAAACATGCGAAAATAACATGCATGAAGCTCAGATCATGGGTTAATGCTTTAGTAATTAATGCATTACTATTTTTTGCAAACAAATTAAAAAAGCCTTCACAAAGGCAAATCAAAGTCAGAATAACAACTTAAATTCAGCAAACAAACAAAGGCAAAAAAAAATAGGCAAAATAGGTGCTGATCAAGTTGGCCCGCTTGGCTTGGCCAGAGGCACTAGGTGTGCCAGGATAGTGCTCATCTGGCTCCTGGCTGGGTGGAGAGGGGGGCAGATCAACATACCGGGGGACACGCTGCATGATGGCAAAGTTATGGAGGACACAGCAGGCGAGTATGATGTCTATGACCTTGTTGGGGTCATACTGGAGTGCCCCCCTGGTATGGTCCAAACACCGGAAGCGTGTTATTAAAAGGCCAAAGGCCCTCTCCACAACGGCTCGGGTCTTGCGGTGCCCCCGATTGTTGGCCTCCTGGGTCGCATTCTGTGGCCGGACGGGCGTCATGAGCCAGGGAAGTAGCGGATAGCCGGAATCCCCTGAAAGAATTAGAAAATACTTACATAAATTACACATTCTAAACAAAAATGTGTTTACAAGCGGTCATTCACCCTGACTAAGAGCCTATCTTATATGTTAGCCACACCCTGTACATACAGATTGCTCATCTAAAAAAACATCCTACCAGCATCTACTGCATGTTATGAGCCTTTAAACATCAAAGATGGCGGCTCAGGGCAAATCAGGCAGCCTGCAAAAGGGAAGTGGCTTATGACTGTGCTGCTCTGCATTCGGGGGTGTCTGACCTTTTCCGGCCCCCCAGCTCTGCTCTGTCTGAGCAAAGCACAGCTCTAACCCGCCCCCTGCACTTTATCCCGCTCTCCTCTCCTCAGTAAGTGTCATGCATCTGAGCAAAGATGGCTCCGACCCTAGGCTAAAGTCAAGAACAGAATTGCAGCCCAGTGGGGGAAAGAATAATAAGTAAGTTACTAGAAACTAGAAATATCTTATTTGGAAATGCTGGGGAATCAGTTTTTAAGGGTTTGTGCTTTGCTAATGGATAAGGTCCAGTTTAACATGTCATCAAGGGGTCAAAACAGCCATAGGTTAAGACATGGGTCATCAACTATATTCATAGGCATACAGTGAAAGGGGAATGACGTAATTTGCGGAAACTTACCAAGGAGCCATCCACTTGATAATTCTCCAGACTCAAACCGACGGTACAATCCTGATCTCCGCAAGATGTAAGCGTCATGGAATGAGCCTGGATACCTGGCGAGCAGACTAAGGAACCGCATGTCTGGGGCCACCCCTGCTTGCACATTCAGTGAGTGGCCCATTTTGCGGTTCCTGGCAAAAACAAAAAATATATATATATTAGCAAGGCAAGGTAAACTACTCAAGCACTAACTCCTAACACCCTTCAAAAAACATGTTGGACAATGCAAAAAACACTAAGTACATAAGTAGTTTTAAATTCAAAAAGTATATGTATGTTGGAGAAAATAAAGATTAACATTCGAATGACTAATTAAGATCCACATTAAATTGTTTGGCTAAGGCCTACATTAAACATTGCTGAAGGTATACACAGTCAAATGGGGGCACAGGGACAATTTACAAGGAGGGATTAAGCTAGACACGGTCAAATGGGGCACAGGGACACTTGTGGAGGAGGGATTAAGCTAGACACGGTCAAATGGGGCACAGGGACGCTTGAGAAGGAGGGATTAAGCTAGACGCGGTCAAATGGGGAACAGGGACACTTGAGAAGGAGAAATTAAGCTAGACACGGTCAAATGGGGCACAGGGAGAATTTGCAAGGAGGAATTAAGCTAGACACGGTCAAATGGGGCACAGGGACAATTTACAAGGAGGGATTAAGCTAGACACGGTCAAATGGGGCACAGGGACACTTGAGAAGGAGGGATTAAGCTAGACACAGTCAAATGGGGCACAGGGACACTTGAGAAGGAGGGATTAAGATAGACACGGTCAAATGGGGCATAGGGACAATTTGCAAGAAGGGATTACGCTATACATGGTCAATTGGGGCACAGGGACAATTTACAAGGAGGGATTAAGCTAGACACGGTCAAATGGGGCACAGGGACACTTGAGAAGGAGGTATTAAGCTAGACACTTGAAAAGGAGGGATTAATCGATATTTACAATACAGTTTGTCTAAAATAGAAAACAAAATGACATAAATGAACTTACCTATAGATGTACTCGTCGGCTGCCGGAGGGACCAATGCAACGTGGGTGCAATCGATCGCACCCATGGCGTTGGGCATGTCGCCGATTTAAAAAAAAAACAACTTAAGCGCGTTCCAGGCTACCATGTCGCCCGGAAAATACATATATTTTGGACTAATGGTAGCCATGCCATCCAAATACTTGGATAGGGCGCGGCTCAGCGTAGGCTGGGACATCCCCACGGAGAGGGCACCCAGCCACTGGAACGAGCCGTTCGCCAAAAATTGCAGGCAGCCAAGCATCTTGGTCATACCTGAAATTGCTTGCCCCTTCCTTGTGGTGCGGCTAATACAATTTATAGAGAGAAGCGCGGTTAAGTCGGGTCAGCTCGAACAACTCAACATCATGCATGCGATCGATATGCATGCGTCGCCAGTGCAATCTGGCCTCAGCCCTGCTGACACATGCAATGCCTTGGAGCTGAAGGCACTCATATTCCTCCACAAAGCCGCAATACATGGTCAAAAGCAAGCTAACCGAATGCAAAATGGTCCCATAAGTGGATCGCAAAGGAAATCGTTTTATAGGGTGGTGGTCCCTCGACATTCAGCTCTCTGAATGAGACGCAAACCCATCCCAATAATGTAAGTTATCTGAACGAATGCAAAATATCAGATTTTGATGGCAAAATGATCCGAACTAACGCAAATTATGTTGTTCCGTCCATCGAAAGTGCATATACGCATTAGTGGAAATGAACATACGCATGGAAAAATGAACGTAAAAACCCAAAAAAATGACAATCACACACAAAAACATACACAGACAGCTACGAAAGTCCAGACGAATGTGTCTCTGAATCGAGGATTATATATGCTTAATTGTGATTCTTGCGTGAATTTTTTTTAGCAATTTCCAGGAAAAAATATATATTTGCTTTTGTTTGCAGAGGTTGGGTTTAAAATGAAATGTTTTATTTTAGTTTGTTTGTGAAAATATTGGGTAAAAAATGGAAAATATTTTTACTTTTTTGTTAACCCCTTAAAAATAAAAAAAAGCATACCCCCCAGCAAGACCCACTCAGGCACAAGCTATGGGGGCTGGTAGACAAGGACCAGGTCTGCATAGCATAGCCCTCACGTGCTACGGGCTCTTTTGCACCTCATCCTGGGCTTTGGGGATGAAGACTAAATTTTCTTTTTAAGTGGCCCTTCAGGCAAATTACACTGAAGGTTCCTCTACTAGGTAGCCAGAGGCATCCATGAAGATTAACCAGCTCTATATTATGGTGGTAGGAGCTTAATCTCCAGCCATGGAATTCACCTAACTATGCAAGCTGGTCACATAACCTCAATTGCCCCTGATTGTCTAGTGAGACCGCAATCCTTCCTTGTGGGTATCAGTGTTCAGGATTGGGCTTCCATCGCTGGCATGTGCATCATTTGGATGACCACTGCTGTTTAGTTTGGGGAACCTCCTGTCATTTTTGAATGGAGGGTCAGTTTAAAAGGCATTGATGAACCCCCTATAGTAATTTAGACTCCGGGGAGGCAGATTTTCTCATCCCAGTTGCATCATGATTTGGGATGTTCCATGGTGTAAAACCCCAGCAATCTTGGTATACTTACATAGCTGCGATCCCATGGCAAATGTGTGAGCACAGCTGCATCCTGTGTGGTCAGTGGATCACGAGCGCTGATGTTTTTACGGGAAAACTGTGAAATTTCACATAGTTGGAGGGCAAAAACTCCCAAGAATGTAACATTTGAAACATTGTTGCTCTTAGGGGTTGATTGAGCACCATGGGCCTTATTCATGAATGGATAGCGCCAGGTAGTGGCTCTTTAGCCGGCCACAGCACGCAATTACACATTTATGAAGCCGATCCTGTTGAGCGACTGGGATAACGCCATGTAGCATTAGATTCATCATTATCCCAGCCTCAGCGTACAGCACCGGCATTCACACTTTCATAGCGGCACCTATTACCTCTCGCTACCTGCCGCTCTCCCATACATTTCAATGGAAGATCCTCAAATCCCATTTCTCATTCCTTTTTTTTTTTCAAAACTACAAATATTTTAAACATTATTCCTGAACTGTATGCATGTTTTAGAATTTTTTTTTTTTTTTTTTATAAATCTATTTTATAGTCTGCCATTAAAATCTTAAAGTCACACCCCTACCACAATGTCATTCGCGTGATTTTTGAAACTTTAATTTTGTTTTTGTGTCCATAAATTCACTTTAATCTAACCGTGTCTGGTGCTCTATCCCACAATCACAAAAAAACAGCGCCCACGCAGTTTCATAGAAATTTCTTGTTGAATCTGGGTTTGAGCGCCGAGGGCCAGTCGCTATCACTAGTCGCTATCTGTCGCTGCCTGGGGCGCTGTACTTTTGATACATGTGTTTTGTTTGTTTTTTTTCTTCCCTGCAACGCCTAGAGTCGCTGTTCCTGAATAAGCAGCAGACAATTGATGGCCGCTTCTGAGTGGACTAGCATTAACTTAAAAACCTTATTCAAGTTCACATTAACCCATTAGTTATTAGAATGTGAAACACATTGTTACCTCTAACATTCTAGAATCATTAGAATGTGTTTCAAACTATTACTGTTGTTAATTCCAAAACACATACATATATAGATATTTACATATCTATATGTATGGGTTACTATATATGCAATCAAGTACAATACTCACATTTAATTTATTAATAAAATAAAGCCAATCCAAATTGTGCCACCATTTAGATATTAAAATTAATTGTCCCAAATGTTTAATCCGTGGGTGGTCTTGGTTGTGCTGATTCATCTGTAGGGGCCGTGTTGGGGGCCAACAGTCCAGTAAAAAATAAAGACTGCTACTGTATTAGCTGATTTAGCAATAACAAAGTTTGGTCCTTCCGATCAATGGAGCGGTTGATAGCAGTCATCAATTCTGCCTGTGGTTAGTGTCACAAATCGGCACTTACCTGGGCCCCGGTCCAGCGTTGTCGGCGGCCGGTCGGCCCCAGCAGCTCCTGCCCGCCGGCCGCGCCGTGCGGCGTCTGCTCAGGCGGCGCCGAGCACGACCACTCTCCCTCCTCGCTCACGCGTCATCAGCTCACGTGTGCGTGCGTGAGCTCGTGATCTCTTTTCCCTCCGGCGGCGCTGTGCTCAGCACGCCCGCCGGAGGCTGTAGATTAGCCAGGGGGCACTGGCACGCCTCCTGGTTCGGATTAAAGGGCCAATGAGCCCTAGGTTCAGTGGGGCTTACGCCCCCCTCCTTGTCTGGGCCAATGAGCCCCATAGATGGGATTGGGCACTCCTTGCTCTCCCAATCAGACCTTTGATCCTATGTGCACCAATCACATACACCTTCCCTTTCATGTCTGTCCCTATATAAGGTTTCCCCCCTCAGTTGCCCAGTGCCTGTTATAGCACCTTGTACCCTGCATAGTCTTGATTTACCTTGTTTGGTCTCCGTTGCCGACCTCTGCCTGAACCGACTATTCTGATGTCCGTTGCCGACCTCTGCCTGAACTGACTATTCTGATCTCCATTGCCGACCTCTGCCTGAACCGACTATTCTGATCTCCGTTGCCGACCTCTGCCTTGTACCTTGACCTCGAGCTGTCTCTCCCCTCTGTACCGCTGCGAACTCTGACTCCCCGTGTCAACCTCTGGCCTGTCTCTGGACTTCCGCTACACTCGCTCTTAGCCATTGGTTCTTCAGACCTCTATACCTGTAAGCTCTCATCCTTTGAGCCATTGAAGTCCTGGGGGCAACCGATCCCGGGCAGGCGTATTCTGCGTCCTGGCAAGCGGGGGCTCCTACAGGTGAAGCTGGCTGCGGAGATTGGGGGTTGAGGGCTTACCTAGAGGGCTGGAGTTACCAGAGCGTGACGTTATAACAGGCCACAACATGGATGACCTGGTACAGCAGGTGCAAGCTATGGCCACAGCGATCAACCAACTCGCTCAAAGAGTGGCCACCTAGGAGTCTCGTCAAGTGCCGACTTCCTCTGTACCACCTCATTTCTCCGAACCGAAGATTCCTCTGCCTGAAAAATTTTTGGGAGAGCGAGCAAAATTTTCTAACTTCAAGAATTCATGTGAACTATATTTCAAGCTGAGGCCTGTCTCCTCTGGCACTGAGATCCAACGAGTAGGCTTAGTAATTTCTCTACTTCAAGGAGACGCGCAGTCCTGGGCCTTTAGTTTGCCGAGTCATGATATTGCCTTACAATCTGTAACTGCATTTTTCAACGCTATGAGCGTCCTATACGCTGACCCTGATTCACAGTCTGCAGCAGAGAATAGGCTTCGGGCCTTAAAACAAGGGCGGAATTCGGCTGAAGATTACAGTGCTGAATTCCGCCGCTGGGCTATCGAAGCTAGATGGAACGATCCCGCTCTGTGTAGTCAGTTCAGGGTGGGGCTGTCGGAAAGCATCAAGGATGCTTTAGTCAATTTTCCTCCGCCAGCGGACCTAGATCAATTAATGCAGGTCTCCATTAAAATAGACCGACGCCTTAGAGAAAGGGCCAGGGAGAGAGTCAGGTCTCCCACGTCCTTCAGGCCAGTCCAAGGTCATAGGTCTCCGGTTCCCCGTGGGGAAAGTATCTCATCATCTCCCCAGGAAGAACCTATGCAATTAGGGAGAACCCACTTATCCCAAGAAGAGAAACAGCGTAGGCGATCCGAGGGGTTATGCCTGTATTGTGGGAATTCTGGTCATTTTGCAGGGTCCTGTCCCAACAAGGGGAGACCGGCGGAAAACTTCCGCACCCAGACCAGGTAGAGAGTACTGATCTGGGTGAGTCAGTTTGCAACTCTCGCCAAAATAAAATGTTAGTGCCTATTGACCTGTCTTGGGGTTCTTCTAAGCAAACAGTTTCCGCCTTTATCGACAGCGGTGCTGCGGGAAACTTTTTGGACAGGAGTATGATCTCCCTTTTAGGTATCCCTTTAGTCCCTCTTGAAAGATCCCTACAAGTTTTGGCTATCAATGGGAAGGCCATCCAGGTGGGACCTATAAATACCAAGACCCCACCTCTTCGGTTAATTGTTGGTTCTTCCCACTCTGAGTTCTTAGAATTTTTTGTCTTCGATTGTCCAGAAACTCCTGTGGTTTTGGGATACCCCTGGTTACAACTCCACAACCCAGTGTTAGATTGGCGGGTTGGGGAGTTGATTAAGTGGAGTGATCATTGCAAAAATCACTGCTTTACTTCAGGCCTCAGAAGTGTGCAAGTTTTTCCTCAGGGATTACCTCAGCCATATGCAGACTGGGTTGATGTCTTCTCTGAACGTTCTGCTGATACTCTTCCTCCTCATCGGTCTTATGACTGCCCTATTGACTTGCTTCCTGGCACGATTCCCCCGAGGGGGAAAATCTATAATCTTACTCTGCCCGAAGAGCAAGCAATGAGGGAGTACATCACCGAAAATTTAAGGAAGGGATTTATCCATCCCTCTACCTCGCCTGCTGGGGCCGGATTCTTTTTTGTAGAGAAAAAAGATGGTGGCCTGAGACCATGCAGATTATCGAGCCTTGAATAAGATCACTGTAAAGAACCGATACCCCTTGCCCTTGATCGGGGATCTGTTCAATCAAGTCACAGAGTCCCAAATTTTTTCCAAATTGGATTTAAGAGGGGCATACAATCTGATTCGCATCCGGCAGGGGGATGAGTGGAAAACTGCATTTAACGTGAAAGACGGCCATTATGAGTACCTGGTCATGCCTTTTGGTCTTTGTAATGCGCCAGCCGTCTTTCAAGATTTTGTTAACGATATATTCAGAGAGTATCTTGGTAGATTTGTGGTCATCTATTTAGATGATATTCTCATTTTTTCTAATTCCTTGTTGGAGCACAGATGTCATGTTAAGTTGGTACTACAAAAATTAAGAGAGAACAACTTATTTGCTAAACTTTCTAAATGCGTGTTTGAAGTCACCACAGTTCCCTTCTTAGGGTATATTATTACCAACCAGGGTTAAGAGATGGACGCGGGGAAAGTTTTGGCGGTTCAGGATTGGGTTCAACCCAAGACCCTAAAAGAATTGCAGCGTTTTCTAGGTTTTGCAAATTTTTATCGGCCGTTCATCAAAGGCTTTTCTCATGTTGTTGCACCTCTTACCAACCTTACCCGCAAGGGGGCCTTTACTGATAACTGGTCTCCCTCTGTCTGTGAGGCCTTCCTGACCTTGAAACGGGCCTTTACTTCGGCACCTGTGTTAATTCATCCAGATATTCTTAAAGCCTTCATTGTTGAAGTGGATGCTTCTGAGCTGGGAGTGGGTGCAGTTTTGTCGCAATATTCTGGTAACCCTGAGCGTCTTCATCCATGCGCTTATTTTTCGCGTAAATTCAGTACCGCGGAGCAAAATTAGGATGTCGGTAATAGGGAACTATTAGCTATTAAACTGGCTTTTGATGAATGGCGACACTGGCTGGAGGGTTCATTACATCCTATAACTGTGTATACCGATCACAAAAATCTTGAATACATTGGGTCTGCCAAGAGGTTGAACTCTCGTCAGGCACGTTGGGCATTATTCTCGCGTTTTAATTTTATTATTACTTTCAAGCCGGGTGTAAAAAATACTAAAGCAGATGCTCTATCTCGCATGTTCGGTGAGTGTAAGGATCGGGGTGATACTGGTGATCCGATCCTACCTATGGGTTGTGTGGTCGGGGCGTTACTTCCTGATCTCTCTAACACCTTGGCGCCGTTTCAAGATGAATCTCCTAGTGATGTTCCCTTGGGATGCCAGTTTGTACCGCCACATTTGCGTTCAGATGTAATTCGCGAATTTCACGATGCTAAAACTGCTGGTCATGTGGGTAACCGAAAAACGTTTATGCTTGCCCGTCGCCATGTATGGTGGCCAACCATGAGACGCGATATTTCTGCCTTTATCGACGCTTGTGCTGTTTGTGCTCGAAGTAAAGGGGTTCACAAGGCTCCCAGTGGCGGTTTGGTTCCTCTTGAAATCCCAGCTGAACCATGGACTCATATTTCTATGGATTTTATTGTAGATTTGCCTTTATCACACGGGAATACTGTTATTTGTGTGGTCGTAGATCGTTTTAGTAAGATGGCACACTTCGTTCCTTTGGCCAAGCTTCCTTCTGCACCAGAGCTTTCTCGACTATTTACTTCACATATTTTTCGAATTCATGGTATTCCGTCCAATATAGTCTCTGATCGGGGTGTCCAATTTACTTCCCGTTTTTGGAAACATTTCTGTTCACGGTTGGGTATACAGATCTCTCTTTCGTCTTCCTACCATCCCCAGTCCAATGGGCAGACGGAAAGAACTAATCAAACTTTGGAACAGTACTTAAGGTGTTATGTTTCTGATGCCCAAGAACAATGGGCGGAATTTATTGATTTAGCCGAATTTGCTTACAATAACGCGCCTAGTGAGAGTACCAAGATATCACCTTTTTATTGTAATTTAGGGAAAAATCCTAGAGCTTCTTCCCTTTCAGGGTCACCTTCCAACTTGCCGGCGTTGGAGGAGTGGCTTCAAGAACGGAAGAATATCTGGACACATGTTCAGGAAATTCTTAAGACCACTAGTTTAAGATATAAGAAATTTACCGACCGCCGTAGATCACGGGAGCCTACTCTTCAAGTAGGCGATCTAGTTTGGGTCTCCACTAAAAATATTGCGTTCCGTCAACCTTCCAGCAAATTGGGTCCAAAATTCATTGGCCCTTTTCCTATAATCAAAAAGTTGAATAATGTGTCTTTTAAAGTTCAACTCCCGCCGACCATGAAAATACCTAACTCTTTTCACGTTTCACTGTTAAAACTGGCGAAGAATACTCCTCTTGCTGGTCCTGCACCTATTCTTGTGGATAATGAGCCCGAGTATGAAGTAAATAAGATCTTGGATTCACGTAAGATGCGCAATTCTTTACAATATTTGGTGGACTGGGTTGGCTATGGTCCAGAAGAAAGAGGGGTTTCCCCCCTCAGTTGCCCAGTGCCTGTTATAGCGCCTTGTACCCTGCATAGTCTTGATTTACCTTGTTTGGTCTCCGTTGCCGACCTCTGCCTGAACCGACTATTCTGATCTCCGTTGCCGACCTCTGCCTGAACCGACTATTCTGATCTTCATTGCCGACCCCTGCCTGAACCGACCATTCTCAATCTGATCTCCGTTGCCGACCTCTGCCTTGTACCTTGACCTCGAGCTGTCTCTCCCCTCTGTACCGCTGCGAACTCTGACTCCCCGTGTCAACCTCTGGCCTGTCTCTGGACTTCCGCTACACTCGCTCTTAGCCATTGGTTCTTCAGACCTCTATACCTGTAAGCTCTCCTCCTTTGAGCCATTGAAGTCCTGGGGGCAACCGATCCCGGGCAGGCGTATTCTGCATCCCGGCAAGCGGGGGCTCCTACAGGTGAAGCTGGCTGCGGAGATTGGGGGTTGAGGGCTTACCTAGAGGGCTGGAGTTACCAGAGCGTGACAGTTAGTTTCTTAGCTCCCGTACCTCTTGCCTCGGGTCACGTATTTGTTGTTGGTCCACCAGCGATTGTTTTTCCAATGCTGCAATGTGCTCCTGGAGTCTGTAGGCCTCCAGCATCCGGCTCCCTAAGCCATAGAGATCAGCACTGGTGGGAACAACCCTTGCTGTTGGTTGCATAGTCGTCTAAAATAAAAAGGCATATTTTAAATTACTGATTGTATTTAGAATATACAACTTTTTAATCCACATCAATGGTTATATTATCATGTACCATTTGTACCTAAGTGTGGTCCTCCTCAAATTGTTCAGGTGTCTGGCTGCCAGGAAGGGGCAAATCATCATCCGATAATGGCGCCAACATGACTTATGCTAAATAGAAAAAGAGTTTTATTTTTTGTTTGGGTTTTATTGTGTCTCTACTTTGTGTAACCTGTATAGATTGAATACCTTTACAATTTTACAAATCGGTCAATCCACACACCCTTTACATGTATGATATTTATGGAAGGAACTCATTGCTAAACAATAAAGGTGAACTCATTGTGTGGCCACAGATCATAATCACATTTATAAGCACACATACCCGCCACATCGGAGATGTCCAGACTTAGCCCATCACTAGAGCTTTGCCCTAAAAATACATGGGTCATACCAAATGTCAATAGGCCAAATACATGTTATGAGATACAACATCCTTACATTAAAAGTTGAAATAACATTCTTACCCTCATCCCTAGCAGCCACGCTTTGAAGGGCCCTTTCAGGACCAGCACTTCCTGTATTCGGGTCTAACAAAAGGAAACATAATTGTTACTTTAAGCTGGCATAGTATTGCTTCAATACATTTATTCAAATGTCACCAAAACAAAGGCCACGTGTTTATTACAGTTTACCTATTTTATCACTCTTAAATAGTAAACATTTGTTTGAAAAACATAAACAACTATCCAGCTTTCAATGTGAGGTCTCATGTTTTTTCATGGGACAAATTGTTGAGATACACATTAAGAAACAAAATCCAGAAAGGATACAGTATGCTTAGCACTACACACCAACAGTGTCATGTAGGCCTGCAACACAGGAAGTGGGGTCCAAAGATGAAGCTGGGACTTGGCCTACTAATTAAAAACATAATACATCGAAATCCAGACATTTAAGTAAGTTTAGGTCAAGCCAAATTAACACATACACTTACTGGCTTCCAAAGAGTATGTTGACTCATGAGGAGATGCTGATGCAATTCTGAGGGCATCTATTTTTAATAACAAGTAGCTATTGTTAATGTGCGCAATAAAAAGAACCCTCAAGACCTTTACCAGGGAATCAAATGATCAAGACTCTTTACCTTCCACATCAGACTGAGTTAATGTTGAGGCTGGTGGAAGGGCAGGAATCTGGGACCCATCTGCATCTAAATCCTGTGAGTCCTCATGTGCCACTAATGAAAACCAAAGATAAATGTTAGAAAAACATTACATAGGTATAATATGATACTTACCATGACCTACTTTTAAGATTAGAAAGAGGTTACAAACAAATATGGTTCAACATGAATCGGAACAATCATTTACAAGGTATTCACAATGTACCTTCACCCCAGCCTGTGGTGTCATCCCCAGCATCAACACCCTGCAGCCAACAAACGGGGATCTTGCACTTCAACATCTCCTGGCCTGTATTCACTCTTTGGAGCCTGCTTCATCCCACTGTCAATAAGAAGATCAGACTTCATCTTTTGGATAAGGGCCCTTTGCAAAGTGTAGAAGCATTTCTTGCCGGCTGTGCCACTACATGGATATTGAGCAGTGCTAGTAAGCTGCTCACCAATAGCATCCCACAATTTGCTCCTTTCTTGTTTGCTTAAACACTGACTTTGGGAGCCAAATAATAACTCCCACTTAGCCAGTGTCAGACGTACAACAGTATTATTATCAGCCAAATTAAATTCTGGCTCCCTCTTGGCATAGGCACGCTTGGGCTTTGATGGGGTTCCACCTTCAGCCTGCGCCCTTTTCCTTGAGGAAGGTCTGCAGCCACCACGCACACCACTGGTACTGGGAGCCCCAGGAGACACAGCAGTGGCAGGCAGATTTCCAGAATTTGGCTCCATCCTGTAGCTGCACACACCACCAAACCAGGGAGCTTTTATGTGCTTTATTACCCAATCACAAACAGCCCCAGTTAATTGATTGAGATATATAATACAGGTGTGTGTAGCTACATCTTAACTACAATGAATGAGGTATCAGCAAAACATATGTTGAAGTCAATAAAGCAATTGATAAGCTACTTACAAAGCCAGATACACATTAGTAATTACTTGTATCCATGTATCTGTCCCAAAAAAAGCTATTTGACATTTAAAATGTTTACCTTGGATTGGACCATAGATGTCTGTGCAACCAGATCCGCACAACTATTATTGATGCGCTAGGCGTTTCTGCAACACCTGTGGTAAGCTAATTACAGACCAGAAACAGCTATCAAACGCAAGAGGCGGCTAAGCGGACCAGACCTTTGTATAAGTTAAGTATAAATTAGGATTACATTATTCATCCTTATCTTGATACACTGTGGCAAAGGCTGTGGTGTTTTGTGCATGTAGCTTTCACATAGCTGCCAGGAACTGGCTTGCTGGGTTTCTTTATTAATGTCTGTGGCTTTGTTGTGCTTTTCTGGCATCAGTGCTGTTTCTTTGGGAGATTTGTTTTGGTGGCATCTGCAAATATTGTGTAGGATACAGCAAATGTGGATTGTTTTGGGGACTTTTTGTGGGTTGTGCAGCAACTCCCCTCTTGGTTGTGCCAAACTTGGAAAGCATACTTTCAGCAGGCTGATGGTTGTTACCACTATACATCTGGTTTGTGGTGAGCTGCATTTGTGTGGTTGTCTGAGGATTGGGATTGTTTGTGTATGTGGATTGCTTGTGTGTTGTGAGATTGTTTAAATTAGATTGTGGGAGTGCATGAGCTATGGCCAGTGAGTGTGATGTGGATGTTGGGGTTATGTTTGGGGTATGGATGTGTTGTTGTGGCAGCGCAGAGGAAGGTCAGGAGTCAAGGGAAGAGGGTGCTGTGAGGCTTAGGGCACCCCGATCCTTTGGCATCCGCCTCTCTGTATGGGATTTATGTGACAAGCAGATCAGAAGCAGATTTCGTCTGAATCGTGCAGCACTACAGTCCCTAAATGATCAGATTTAGACCAAAATAGATCCATTCACCAGGCGCACCCAAACCATCCCTGGCATTGTTCGCCTATTTGCGACCATATCCCAGTATATATTAAATTTCCTGAGGATGAGGAGGAGGTTACCAATATTAAACGTGCGTTCTACCGCATGGGAGGAGTACCTAATGTGCTAGGGTGCGTGGATGGTACACATATCCCTTTCCGCCCTCCCCGTGCACAGGAGCTGCATTATAGGAATAGGAACCAATTCCATTCCATGAATGTCATGGTGGTATGTGACCCTGACATGAAGCTGAGGGCCGTGAGATCTGGCTTCCCAGGCTCATGCCATGATTCTTATGTGCTCCAGCAATCAGTCCTGTGCCGGAAGTTTGAGAACAATGAAATGCCACCTGGATGGCTACTGGGTAATTAATAATCCTAGACAATACAAAACAATTACAATATGTTGATTTAAAAATTGCACAGCTAGATAAGCCTAGTTTTAATGTATACATTATGATCATGGTACTTTACTAATTGCTATCTCTCACTTTGTTTATTCAACAGCGGACAAGGGATATGGGCAGAAAATGTGGCTAATGACTCCGGTCAGAAACCCACAGACCTCTGCCCAAGTACGCTACAATGCAGCACATCGCAAAACCAGATGCATTGTGGAAAGAGCCATCGGCCTGCTGAAAGCACGCTTTCTCTGTTTGGCACGCCCATGAGGAGAGATGTTGTACAGTCCACAAAAGGTCTCCAAAATCATCCTCGCCTGCTGTGTTCTACACAACATTTGCATATGCCACCGAATCAAACCCCCCGAGGAAACAGCACTGGTGCCAGAAGTCCCCAACATGGCCGCAGACAGTAATGAGGATACCCAGATTGGATTTGAGCAATGGCAAAGCATGATTACATTTTTTTTTTCGGTAAGTCAGCTCACCTTAACTATACTACAACTACAGTACAACAGGGGCATATTAAAAATTAACCAACAAATATGTGGGTGGTATAAAATTACATTAAAAAATAATGGGTAGCTTAAATTCCTTAAAATAAATATGTGGGTGGTTTTTCATAGTGTAAACTAAAAAGTGGTTGGCTTAGAATATTTCATTCCAAAATGTGGTTGGTTTATACATAAAACAACCCACATTAGGGTGTGTAAAATACATTATTTATAAATAAAAACCCAAAATAACGACACTTTTGTCTCCATTACAGGCACCATGAAGATGGGAACAACTTATTTAGAAAAAAAACAACCTTTTTTACAAAAATATATGTTTTAATAAATAAAAATATCTGGTTACATGTGTTATTTGGCTTATGTGATTGCAGAATTCTAACTTTTACAGATTGATTTCTAGACAACAGCATAGAAACGCTCAGGCGCGGTATTGAATAAGGTGTAACAACTCAAAAGCACCTCTAATCGGAGGTGAGTGTTGAAAAACTAAACCAATAACGGCAGGTAGCGACTGAGGAGCTCTGCAATAGCGACTAACGGCTGATCGGGGGGGCCACTATCGGACGGTCATAGGGCCGCAATACAGACGCTTATCTGTCGCTACCTGCCGCTATTGGTGAATCAGCCTACCCGAGTATTTTTACTCACCTATTTTTTAACCAAAATGCAATTTTTTCCCTTGGTGCAATTCAGCACCACATTTAGCAATGCAATATATATATATATATATATATATATATATATATATATATATATATTTTTTATTTTTTTATTTTTTTATTTTTTTTTTGTACAGCTAGATATGGTGCTGAATCTGGGAAAAGATCATAACACAATGCCATTTCTCTAAAAAGATATATTGCTGAATCAACCCTTTGCATAAGAAACATATTCATCTAAGAAATAATTTTCTTTATTCTTGAGAAGCAGTGTGCAGAGTAGAAATAATCAAGCTTTAACTTCAGGTAAGAGTTTTTTCCTGTGTGTGTGCTATTGGAAAGGAAGAAAAAAGAAAGAAAAGGAATCAAGAGTCTTGCCAATAACATTGCTATTATGTAGTTGTAGCTTTCCAGCTGTGGTTTTGTGACATGTACATTTTGAAAGCTGACACATAATTTATCATCTTCTCTTGATAAATGACCCTGAAAGGCTCACATGCATGTCTGTTCTATCCTACTGCAGCACACTCTATTGTCGGCAGCACAATTAATATTTACATACTGCTGTGCACTATATGGCATTTGATTCACTAAGCAAATGTCACCTTAAGCTCACAGGCATCGCTGAGCCTAGATTATTGCATCTGTTCTGAATGTGGCAGCTTATAGTTTTGTGAAGATAGTTTAAAGACTTAAAGAGAAAAGAAAGAGTAAAAAAACTAAAAATACTGTATATTATTAAAAGTACCTATAAATATTATAGTCTTATAAAGATGTAGTAGTCTTATGAAGATGTGCTGTAGCACAGGTATCGCAGGGAGTAGGGGAATTAAGCAGGCAGATTGGAAAACAAAAGTTTACTTACCTTTTGTCCAGTGAAGCTGATCAATGCCAGTCAGGTGAGCAACTCGCCTGATCTCGGTGTCTGTTCCCCCGCAGCGGCTGCTGCATCCCACGCTGTACAGGGCCTGATCATGTAAACAGCTTTGGTGGATTGGGATCCTGACTCACCATCAATCACAGAGCGCTGCTCTGTCCTTTCATTCATTGCAATGGAAGTAGTGGACTATCATGCCCCTTCCATTGTAGTAAATGGATTGGGTGTGCCCATCCCCTTGTGACTTATAAGGGTGTGGGGCATTAAATAAAAAACAATACAATTGGAGGTGTGGGGGCATTAAATGGAACAAAACAACTGGAATTAAAATGTACTGATACACAAGTGCCCTGAACAATTAGAAGTAAAAAGCAGTGACCCCCAAGTGGTCTGCACTATTGGTAGTAAAGAGTACTCACATCCAAATGGGTGCAGCCAGGGGTATTTAAGAGAAGTACTGGCACACTAGTGGTTTGAGCCAGTGGTAATAAAGAGTACTGATACATCAATGGTTTAAGCACGTGGTAAGCAAGTGGTATTAAAGACTGCTCACACCCAAGTGGTTGGAGCAATTGTAATTAAAGTGTACTGACACACCAGTGAACAATAGTATAGTACTGACACACCCAAGTGGTTTGAGCAAGTGGTATTAAAGATTACAGACACACCAGTGGTTTCAGAAAATGGTATTAAAAAAGACTGACACAACATTGATTTGAGCAAGTGGTATTAAAGAGTACTGACACATCATTGGTTTGAGCATGTGGTATTAAAGAGTACTCCTAAATGGTTTTAGCAACTGGTATTAAATCAATGACATTAACTCTCCTGAGGCCGCGATCGCCCCACTTTTGGGCTCTAACATGTTAAGGAGAGGCCCAAGATGGGCCTCTTCCCTATGCTTCTGCAGTCACTGCCGCTAGACCCTCCTTTTGTGGGTGGAGTAGATTACATTACCCATTATGTCATTCTACTCCTGGGGCTGAGCTGTTAAATGCCGGGGGTAATCGCTGGAGGAAGATTGAAGGTGCAGGAAGGCTTTCCCTGCCTCCCCAGCCCCCTTCCAATGATTACCCCTGTCAGCTTTCATCGGAGATCAGCATGGGATATGATCGCAGGGGGACACAGGATCGGAGGTGAGTGTTGAAAAACTAAATAAATTGAAAGTATTTTTTACACTTTACCATTTGTGAGCTGCTACGGGATCCATGAGACCCCTATACTAGTTCATAAGGCTTGAGGGCTGGCAAGTCACCCGCTAGCTCAGGTGACTTGCCATTAACCCCCAGCCCCCCATTACCTGCCTCCGCATAGCCCGAGAGGGAAGTAGAGCCCGATGCCACAAAGGCCATGCTTGGTGCCTAAATGGTGGGGGTGTCTGCACTATGTTCTACAAGCCCCCATAGCGGGTCCCCATGCTGGTTATCCTGGATAGGGGGACCCTTAAAAATCCAAAAATAAATGGGGTCCCCCCCCAGAGAAGGGGACTCCATGCTAATTCTTTTAATGTAACCCTAATAGTGTAGATAGTAGCTGTATTTTATTTGTAAATGTTATAAAGTGTTATTTTCATTTTGGGGGTCTCCTGCAGGAAAAGGGGGATACCGATACATATGTGGTACCATTGTAATCGGGAGAAATGGGGCTTTCACATGCAATATGGTTTTCTTTAATAAAATAAATGTATTATTTAAATTAAACAAAACATTTCATGTTAAAGCCTAATCTCTGACGCAAAATAAAATAAAATCCTGGAAAAATCACAGTTAAGGATGGAAAAATGGTGAAAAATGACTTGTCAAAATCTCCAGTAGGATGGCAGTTAAAATGGTTAAAAGTAGCTATGCATTTTGGGCTTTGTTCTGTTTGTGGACCTTGTGCTTTCAGATTTAGCTTTTTTTCTCTTGTTTGCATATTAAAAATGTGTTTTTATTCTGCTTTTTTATAGATTTAAAGGAAACCCAGTGCAACCAAAGAATTCTGTGAGGGATTACTTCCAGAAAGATGAGTCCATCACAGCAAGCTGGGTATGCCAAGAAAGCTTAATGTGTGTACTTTCAGGGAATATATGGTTTATGTGGGGTATTTCAAATGTAAAGGGTTGTTTTTGTTGAAAAATGTGCACCTTGCAGAGCTTAAATTTCCAAGTAAAATTACCTTTACATGCATGATTTTATTTTGGCAACTCTTCCCTTGACAGTATCTATGCATGTTGGGTATTCTTTTGTTCAGGAAACCTTGCTTTTTCAGTTTTAACCTGTTTTTGTCTTGTTTGCGCATTGTGTTTTTTTTTTTTTTTTTTTTTTTTTTTTTTTAGAAAAATGTGGCTTTGTTTTAATTTTTTAATTCTTTTTTTAAGGAAACCCTGTGCAACCAAAGAATTCATCACGGGATTACTTTCAGAAAACTGTGCCCACTTCAACAAGCCTGGTACTTATAGAAAGCTTGAGGTGTGTACTTCCAGTAAATATATAGTATGTTGGGAGTATTTCAAATGTAATGGTTTGTTTTTCTTGAAAAACTGTAAGGTGCGCATAGCAGATGTATCTTATATGAAAATCTCCTAAAGTGCCGTTTCAGTTTGGGGGCGTTCCCTGGGCAGGAAAGGGTGTCTACAAATACATATCTAGTATCATTGTAACTGGGAGAAATTGGACTTTTACACGCAATATGATTTTATTGGAAAACGTATTACAAAAAATTGTAAAAAAAAAAAATTTTTTTTTTATTTTGTTTTACATATTTTACCCACAAATATTGAGACAACACTACAAAAATAACAAAACATCTTATGTTAAAGCCCAGACACTGCTGAAAATAACAATATATAATGTTCCTGGGAAATCCTTGGAAATCCCTTCAAAATTCACAGTTGAACACGTGTAGCACAAAATAGTGAAAAATGGTCTGTCAACAGAGGGTCACAAAATCTCTAGGTAGGCTTGCACTGAAAGGGTTAAAAAGTACTGACACCCAACCTACCTAGCTCTCACTTCAGCTGCTTTCCCTAAATAAATGTCCTGAAAAGAACAATAGTGTACTTAACAACCTATATAGCCCTGACTCCAGCTGTTTCCTCTATATAAATGTCCTGAACAGGGAAGTTTTAGAAATAGAAAAAGAAATAAAGCCCTGTCTGTCCCTAAGGTGCAGCAGCAGACAACAGCACATTTCCCTAACTACTGCAGAGCTAGCCAGTGGCAGCAGTAGACAGCATGAAGCGGACTCCTTTTATGCGATGGGGCCATGTGTCCCATCTGACCAATGGTTGGTATTGAAGGAAGAAGGCTGATTGCCTGCTGTGCAGATAATCAGCCGTCTTCCGGGTTCGGGCTTAGCGCGGAACATGCAAACAGGTTTCAATTTAAAATCCGTGCTCAGGTTTTGGTGGCCCAAACTCGCAAAGTTCTCCCATCTCTATACACAAATTAAAGCCCAAAATGTGTAGTGTAGCAATTTCAGCTACTGCGATTACAGCTTAACAATGACATCACCTTCTTATGTTCCATTTGCAATATTTTATTCTACAATAATCCCACAATTTGATAATACAGTCTTGATGCTAAAGTGGCTAGCTCTGACATTTACTGACCTGTGGTATGGTGCATTACTGAAAGCCCAATGAAGAACGCTCCATCTGTACAGGTCAATCAAGCAACATATCTGTGCTCAACTGGTAGATGGAACAAAATTGTCATTTGGAAATTAATATTTTAGTAAAGCTGTCATTTTGAAATGTCATTGTCTTTTAAATGTAAATTTTTTAAGAAGCTGTATTATAAAAGTTGCCAAAAGTAGCAGCATAGAATATAAGGATATGTTTTATACTTCATACTCTTTTCAACTAACTTTTTATGAATCATAACATGATCGTAATGTTTCTAAAATGATATACACCCACACAGTTTACTTAAAATTTGGTATATCAAAAAGGGGGGTGCCTAAACTGATCTGATTGGATCACATTTTGGCTTATTCGATGTAGCAAGCTATTCAAACCAAGTTTTAAGCCTTTGAATTGAAACAAGAAATAATAAGAAAGACGTCAAAATCCTCAATCAAAAAAGGAAAGGAGACACAGAGATGCCTCAAATATACAATTGTGAAGCACTTCCTATGTTGTAACTACTATCTCATGTACAAGTTGTGAACACAGTATACTTTCCAAGTAGCAATAACCTCTATATTGTCCAAGTTGCAATTACTGTACTGTGTAATGTTTAAGCAGCTTCCCCTGTGTGCTCTTGTAAGTTCATTATACCTTCAACATGTCATAGCTAAGCAGCATCCCAACTGTAATAACTTCTTACTGTCTATGCTGCAGCTAATGTGTACACTCCAACCGACAAAAAATGTACTGTCCTGAAACAGCAGTCACCTTGTCCAGAATCAAACAAGTAACCAACGTTTTAGTAGAAACATGGATATTCAAAGCCCATATCTCTCCAGGACTTAAACCGGACCTTCAGCATGATTTAATTAAAAGCCTAAACCCTTAACTACCTATTCCTCAGCATCTAAAATAAATATATTTCAAGTTTTTAGTCACTTACTTATTATTCTTACCCCCACTGGGCTGCAACTCTGTTCAGGACTCTAGGATATGGGCGCCGCCATCTTGCCTCAGAAGCATCACACATACTGAGGAAAGGAGAGTGGGATAAAGTGCAGGGGGGAGGTTATTGCTGAGCTTTGCACAGACAGAGCAGAGCTGGGGTCAGGGAAAGGACAGCAATCCCAGGATGCAGAGCGACACAGTCAGAAGACACTTCCTGTTTGCAGGCTGTCTGATGTCCCATGAGTCACCATCTTGGAAGTTTAAAGGCTCATAACATGCAGTAGATGCAGGTAGGATGCTTTTTAATGTGAGCAATCTGTATGTACAGGGTATGGGAAACATATAAGATATGCTCTTATTCAGGCTGAAGGTCTGCTTTAATGAGGCTTTCTGAAACAATAGGAGAAAGGAGAATGCTCTGAATAAAGGAAACACTACAGGTCATAATTTAACCCCATTGTTTGTTGCTAATCAAAAACATTAGAAATGTTTTAAGAGATTGAGATAAATTGAGCTTGCTTGAGCAAAATGATGGTATATATTGTCTGAATTCAGTTGTATAGACACCTCTTCTACTTTTTATCTACTTAGTTCATAAATAAGACTGGAAAATGTGGAAAGTGTGAAATGCAGGATGGAACCACTAGAGCTAAAAGGCCCTAAACTTAAATCAAACAGAATGCTGATATATATATATATATATATATATATATATATATATATATATATATATATTAGAGATGAGCGAACTTCTTGAAAGTTCGATTCGGGCGATTCGCCGAATTTCCCCAAGAAATTCGGGTTCGCCCGAACCGAACTTTCACGAATCGCTCATCTGAAAAAAAAAATGCCGGCATGGTGGGAGCGGGCAGGCCGGCTACGCTGTCAGCGGGCCGCCGCCGGTCCGCTGACAGCGCAGCCGGCCTGCCCGCTCCCACCATGCCGGCATTTTTTTTTTAAGCAAAAATGCCGGCACGGTGGGAGCGTGCAGGCCGGCTACGCTGTCAGCGGGCGGCGGAAGCCGGCCCGCTGACAGCGCAGCCGGCCTGCCCGCTCCCATCATGCCGGCATTTGTTTAAAAAGCAAACACTTACCTGCATGGTCGGAGCGTGGAGGCCGGCGCCGCTCTCAGGCACCCTCTGATAACGCTTCCTCTGATGACAGCTGAGAGCGACGTCGGCCTCCACGCTCCGACCATGCAGGTAAGTGTTTGCTTTTTAAACAAATGCCGGCATGGTGGGAGCGGGCAGGCCGGCCCGCTGACAGCGCAGCCGGCCGGCCCGCTCCCACCATGCCGGCATTTTTTTTTTTATTTCAGGGAAACTTCGATCGGCACGAACCAAAAAAAATTCGGGTTCGTACCGAATCGAATTTTCCCTGAAATTCGGAGCGAATTCCGGTTCGTCCGAACCGGTTCGCTCATCTCTAATATATATATATATATATATATATATATATATATATATAACCCCCCACAGTAATTCCACCTTTGCATGCCGGGGACTGGCTGGGATTATTCACTGGCAAGTGCCAGCTAATATGCCATCAATACTGGTCACGCAGTGCACCACCTAACAATTACTGTGGGCTCACTTATTTACTCCACTCTAAAACAACCACAGGAGGGGGTGTGGACCAAATGCCACCCCAACCCCAAAAAAGAAGCACCACTAATAGAAAGTCAATCCAAATATTTTATTTGACAGAAATTAGCACCAAAACATCAACCACAAAATACACAAACTACAAAAACACTACACATAAGACATTAAAAAAGAAAGCTGAACCTTCCCACAACAATTTATGTGTATATTTTTTTATACAGAATTAAATCATTAGAACAGTTAATGGACGGGGGGCTCTCCAAAGAAAATATAAATAAACACATAATGGGGCCCTTTTGTGGTTTTTGTGCCGGTACGAAAAATAAGATAAAAATGTAAACCAATCAGGACAGTGTGCTACACAAGAGGGACAATAAAGTGCTAGTGCATGTACTCAACCATATATTAATTAAAGTGCTATACAAAAAGACACAGTGCTAGTACATACAAATCAATAACATATAACCAACCCATATATACCCTTAGTCCAATGCATAATCTAAAATATCAATAGTGCAAGCATTTATCAAGAAATACATAATCCTAAAACATAAACTGGATAATTGTACACCTGTGCAAAGAAATATCAACATAAGCCAAAAGGGTTACTGTACAAAGGTTAAGGAAAATCGTCTGGTGGAAGGGGGAGGCCAGCAGGGGACACCTGCGCATGCGTCTTCCCATACCGCTTCTGTTGGGTGAGGGCCATCACCAACAGCGCCACAGCTTGGTAAATCGGCCAAGTCTGCCACAACAAAGATGGCAGCTAAAGCATGACTAGTCTGTGCAGTCTTGCGGAACTAAGGTCCCAGCATAGACTAACACAGTGAAGCCCACCCCAGAAGGTACAGGACAATCCAAATGACATTGTGTATCTGCAATGGCGCTATGAGGGCTTCAGTCTGGAGTGCATTCTGAGTGCCCGGAGCCATCAGGGAACATATACACATTGTGGCTTATGGCGATTCAGCAGCGGTGATGCTGCTTCTCTCTATCCACTTTTCTGAGCCTGTATCTCTGACAGAGAAGGAGAACAACAGCAACTGGAAGTGAACCATTCTGAGAAAGCTAAGAGAGCAGCTTATACAACTACTGTATATGCAGGTGAGAAGAGGTCCATTAAAATAATGACATTACAATAACCTATGGTGATTCCTACAAACATGGGAACATAATTAAACTGAGGGAATCATCTGGTGAATACCCACTCCTACCACATCAATGTATCAAAGGTAAGTGGTTTGTAGTAAGTTAAGGGAAAATAATCTAATGAGTCATATTTATTGATTTTATTGATACTCTATGGATATCTTTAGGCATTAAAATCTGGGTGTTGAGAAAGCTGAAGTATATCGGCGAAACATGTCCACCTGACAAGATGCTTTAAACAAGTCATTATGATGAATAATTGAATAATGAACAATACTTTAATGAATGATGAACTGTTATGTGCTCTTACAACAACAAAACAGTATGACAAGGAAATGTTTTTCATCTGCACATGTCACTTTATGACAATGACAATAATTATGTATATGTATGTAAATAAATGTTGAACAAAGTATTAAAACATCAAATTAGTAATTTATTTCAGCAATTTAATGTGAAATTGGGCAAGTTAGTATAAGCGCACAATGGTGGACGGTTCCAATGTATAGATGTGGCCCTGTTTTTTAGTAGCATTTGGTACTGTAGATGTAACACAGTATCCTCTACTATAATCATCACGGACAATTACTACCTTCCTGATAGGCTGCCTCTTGCTGACCAAATAAGTATGAGGTGTGTTTACCAATACCTTAAAAAAGACATGTTAACCCCCCAAAGTTAGAACATAAGACATTCTAGAATTTAGTGCAGTATATTATTTGTTTTTACATGTTTAAAACTCCTGATTTTCTTCTGTCAGCCCCCAACCTATTTCATTTCAGTCTCAGAAAATCTAACTGGTACCTTGCCTGTATGGACAACACTAGGCAGCACCTGAGCAAAGATAAAAGGACAATAACTCACCTAGTGTGACAGTAAAAATGTACCCAGCCACACTACTGCAATTTTTTTTATGTATGCAGGCAGTTGTATGTGTACAATACGAAGGGTGTTCTATAAGTTATCTATCCCAGTATGTTCTGACAGTAATAGAGAACTGAGCTTGTCTGTGCAGGTTGAGAAATGTCTGAACATGCAACATACACAGTAGCAGTTCAGTCTGATGAAAGCACTGGAAGTGACAGGAGACAAGCGCAGTACAGTGCAGGTCTACAAGTCCACAAAAAAAGGAGGAATTTGGAGCTTCGTCTGGTGATTACATTTCTTGAAAAGGAAGAGAAGTAGCCAATGAAATCCATAAAAGGTTTATTGCTGCATAAAGTGATGACGCACCTTCTTACTACCAAGTCACTGTATGGGCTGAGCAGTAAATTTAAGGGAGACCTGTTGAAGCAGAAGAATTGTGCTGTAAATTGGAGGCCATGATTTTGTAAATTTGTTGGGTCAAAGTCAGTGTTATATTTCATGAGTTAGACCTTCCAGTTGGCACTGTTTCCAGTATCATTCATGATGTTTTGATCATTTCAAACCTCAGCGGGTGCAATGAACGCCTAAGCAAAAAAACATGTTGCCAGCAATTCAGCCAAGTGAATTTAGGTAGGTGTGGTGCTGCTTCTTGTCAATACTCTAGCCTTCTAAATCATTAGGGAACGTGGAACTTCATGAAGTTTAACTATCCACTCTACAGTTCAGACCTGGCTCCCAGTGATCTCTATCCTAAGGGCACAATTAGGACTCTGTAGTTCTAGAAGGCACGTTCAAATGCTCTGAAGTGTGCTAGTTGGAAAATGTCCCTTCCTTAGTTTATTATTTCCAGATAGACTCAGCTAGTGTAGCCACACCTAATTGCCAAAGTCCTGGCCCCCACTAAATTGTGTTCTGCTATGGTATGATTCTGATTGGTTTAGGAGTATTTAGGCTTGCTACAGTGCACAGAGCATGCACAGAGATGTAACACATGTATCTTCCAACATGCTGTGTGATTTAGAATGAGCATAGATGCTCCTGGCTCACAGTGTAGTAGATTTAGAATGAGCATAGATGCTGTTGATGCTACTGGGCCCCAGTGTAGTAGATTTAGAATGAGCATAGATGCTGCAGATGCTCCTGAGCCCCACTGTAGTAGATTTAGAATGAGCACAGATGCTCCTGCTCCTGGGCCACAACGAAGTAGAGAGATGTAAACTATGGTCCATACTCAGCAACTAAATGGAGCAATGGCAAAATTATCAGGAAAAGCAAACCTAAAACATTTTTTTTACTTGCATGTAATGGAAAGTTTTGGGAGGCTTTTATATGATGAATAATTCCTCATGAAAATAAAATGAATGCATAACTTAGGCTTATTAAAAGCATATCAATTCTGTTCCAGTTAAATTGAGCAGGGCAAAGCAGTATGTGAGAAATGACAGGAAGAGAGAAGATGACTGCATGTGCACTGATAGCAAAATCCACTCCAGTTTTTGTGCTTAGAGGTCAAAGATTAGTCACTAGAGGGCAGTATAATAACTATCAGTCAACAATGGCTTCACATGTTTTGGAAATAGGAGTGTTACTGTCCTGGACAGGATGGCTGCTGTGTGTGATTAACTGCTTGGAAGAGGCTATGAGATAAGGCTAAATGTCATTGGGTCCTGTGGTTTGCATGCAGTCCAAAATGTTGCTTTAATCCTGACAACTCTTATCATACTAAGCTGACAAGATAACATGCAGGGAGACACATAGGCTACTAATTAGCAGTTTCCCCTGAACTTGAACTAACGCACATCAGATCTGATAGTTCCTGTTCTCGATGAGAATGCTGGGGTTTCCAAAACTGTAAGCAGGTTAAGTTAAAGACAGAAGAGGGAGTTTTTCCAGCCATGGTTCTGCTCTCAGACTCCAGGAGTCACCAGGTATATGCAGGACATCTTCATAACATATACATTTAAAGGTACTGGACCAAGAACACTGACTGGTAAAAAATGAATTTTATTATCTTGTATTCTGTATCTGCCTAAGGATTTCCTATAAGAGAAATCACAAAGTCATGTCTGTGTTTCTATTAGCAGACAAGACTGTCCTTGATAAGTGAAGCCATCAGTTTAAGCTCCATTCTGATTGCTGGAAACTCAAATTAACTGAAACACAATTCTTAAGGTGGATACAGGCCAGTGAAGTCTTTAGTAGTTTTTTCTAAATACTGGTGGCACAATGGATCACTATATGCATAACAAGCATCAATGGAATTTGGATGCTCTTTGAGAAAGCCTGAAGCTTGAACCCCCAGTGAACAGTGGCCCACCAACAGCTGCTACCTCTGCTAACCCAGCTGTAATGCCAGAACCCTGTGTCTGTGACTGACCTGGCATCTGTTTTGGTTTACACCCACTAAATGCTTTTCAGGTAATATCTGAAAAACTTTCAAGGGTTTCTAGTCTGTTTAGATGAGTTTTTCAGCAGTAAACTTGACACTCATTAGTTGAACTTGTGATTGTACAACCTAGTAATTCAGAAATAACTAGGGAAATAGAATAACGTTAGTTTTATTTAGCCCCTGGTGTTAGCCCCTGTGTCTTCAAATATTGCTATAAATTATAGCAGTCCCTAAAGTTAATCTAGTAACATCTGGATAATGTCTTATAAAACCGTACACAAATTGCTCTCTGCTGTGAAATATTTTGAATAGGATATTTCAGTGCCACAGCAAACACATTAGCTACATGTGCCAAGAGCAGCACAGAAAGAAAGATGGATAGATGGCATGTTTGTCATGCGTTCCCCCCTTACCGTATGTTTGCTCGGCTGTGTTTTGTTGCTCCCTGTATACCTATTAATCCTGTAATTAAACCTGCTCTCATGGTGAAGGGGGATGACAGTGATAATTGTTACAAGCAAGTATGTTGGGAATCTTGCCTTAGACTCCAGCAATTAGTTCAAATCCAAGTTCTTCCGTGAATGCTGTTAAATTAGATAAGAATGGTAAAATGCATCTGGAAAATATACACAATACATAAGATCATTTTATGACATCAGCCAACTATTTCAAGAATGTATTATTTGTGACAACTCTAGAGGCAACCATTTTAGAATTTGTTCTTACACATACTCAGTTCAAGTATAGCAAATACTGTAATATGATTCACAGGGCCAAAAATCCAAGTCTGGCTGAGAGTAGGACTTTTTTCCTGGAAAGACAACAAGGAATGGCAAATTATAGTTTAATGGGTATCTCAGCTTTTAGGAAATTACAAACCATCTGATTCTATAAAAACAGTAATAGAACAGACAGCTTTACAGCATCATCTAAGGTAGAAATTGGACAATTTTGTTCTACGGGACAGAACACTTGCAATCATAATGACAAAAAAGTCAAATAGCAAAAGTAAACATACAATTATAATCTTTAGAAGTGTAGGTCTATATTACAGAGACATTGCCAAGATAAGCAAAGTGGCAGACAGTACAGTTTCCTAAACCATCAAAACAGAAAAAGGTCTGGCTGGCCAAAGACCAGTACAAACATTATAATTGTTACAGAGAAGCAGGTTGAGAATCTTTCATTAGCTATTTCAAATCCAACTTTTTCTGTGAAAGCTGTTAAATTGGGCAGGAAAAGATCTGGTCATCCAAAGGCCACTATAAAAGACTTTGTAATCTACCCTTGTAGCACAAAATAATTTAGAAGTGTTTAAAGCAGACCAACACCCATTTTACAAAAAAATGGATGTTAGTCCACTGTGGGGTGGGGGGGGGTCCAGAATGCGGAAGTTGTGTGATTGGCCGGTGGCGGTCATGTGTCCTGTTCTCAGGCTTCCAATTTGCCGGGGGCCGGGTGAGAATGGGACACCTGACCACCCGCCAGCCAATCACAGGACTGCATATTGCCAAGGAAGCAAGGTAGAAAGTAAGGTTTATGGGATTTGCAGGGGGTTGATGGCGGGGGTGAGACCCTGGCATTTTGGGTGCCAACCCACAGGTAAAATGGGTGTTGGTCTGGTTTAAGCGCTTCTAAATTATTTTGTGCTACGAGGGTTGATTACAAAGTGGCTTTAGGACGACTGAATCTTTTCCTGCTTAATTTAACAGGTTTTTAACAGGTTTAATACAGTAAAAAATATACATGTTTTTATTTCAACTGTGAAGAAAAGACAAATCTGCTGGTTTGACAGGTTGAGTATCAGTAAGTATGCCACTGCTAGAATTTCATTATGGAATTGTTAAAAAATAGTTGGCTTGAACAAGTTAGGGTTCAGTAAAGTTACTTCACTTTCATGAAAAAATATATGTGTACTTGTAATTATTTGTCATGCAAAGAACAGGTATGATCAAGATTATAAGTTTAGCACAGCAGATGCTACAAAACTAACAGTCATTACAGTGCTGCTCAAGAACAGTAATTGCTACAAACCTTGGGATCACTCCACAGAGTCCATTTTGCTACAAACCTAGAAGGATCTACTGATTGGACCACTACTTGCTATAAACCTTTAGCAACCACCCATTACCATTCTTAAAAGTTAAGGCTTCTCAGACCATCTATGTTAGCCCATGACAGAACATACATTTACCTTACTCCTGACGAAGCCCTGATCCTTTTTGGATGAAATGCATTGAGTATTAAACCACCTATTTACCTTTGGCCCAACGTGAATTAAGCCATCTTTACCACATAATCTCTGTTGCACTAAACGTATATTGTATATACCTGTTCTTTGCATTACAATTTATTGCACATTATAAGTACACATATATTTTTTTTCATTAAAGTGAAGTAACTTTATTGAACCCTAACTTGTCAATGCCAACCTCTTTGTAACAATTCCATGATTATATTTTACCCAAGTGGGACAAGTCAGGGTCACAACTGAAACCTCTGAAAAAACCCTATTACAGTAGAGTATTCCCTACAATTCTGTTAAAATTTAAAGATAAAAAAGAAATCTTGCTTGAGCTATGTACACCACTTGTGGACCTCTAAAGTATGGAAGAAAATCTTATGGACTGATGAATCAAAGTGGTACATCATAATGACAACATATAGGGTTTTGTACAGGGTTCCAACACATGGGACCCCAATTGTCGAACATGGAGATGAAAGCATAATGGTCTGTTGCTGTTTTGCTGAATCCAGAGTTAGCAACTGGAAACACTGGATGAAAAGAGCTACCGCAGGACTTGGTGCCATGGCGAATGCCTAATTCAGGGGCTCATATCACACACAGCATGACAATGATCCAGAACGTAGTTCTAAGTTTTGCTGGAACTAAGCGAGCAAAGGGGGTGGGAGTAGCTCCATCACTATTTTTACATTTTACATATTTTTCAACATTATTATTCAGGGCCTGGGAACCAATTCACATGCAATGCAGCCAGAGCTACTCACCTGGGAAGCTGCCAGCCTCCCTTTAGAACACTCCATAGGGAGAGATCCATGATGGCTGAATCCCTCCCTGTGTGTGTTCATGGCAATTCAAATTGAGCAAAGGGGGTGGGAGTAGCTCCATCACTATTTTTACAAAATTATCAACATTATTATTCAGGGCCTGGGAACCAATTTACCGCCCAGTTTAACCCTCTCTTCATCCAAGTATTAAGCACCAAATATGTCTAGCTATGTGGAAAGACAGAGATTTGGTTGCACATATCTGCAGATACATGTGGAAACCACACTGCCCCGGCTAGGCACTCTGTGTTTAGTGTGGTCCCTACTCTTATTTTTGAGTCCCCAAAGTTGGGACATGCAATGCAGCCAGAGCTACTCACCTGGGAAGCTGCCAGCCTCCCTTTAGAACACTCCATAGGGAGAGATCCATGATGGCTGAATCCCTCCCTGTGTGTGTTCATGGCAATTCAAATTGAGCAAAGGGGGTGATGAGAGGGTTAAACTGGGTGGTAAATTGGTTCCCAGGCCCTGAATAATAATGTTGTCATTGTGCCCAAGCCCCCGAGACTGAATCAGTCTGCTCGGTGCTTGGAGCACGGAGCAGAGGAGGAGGAGAGGGGTGTGATGCCCCCCCCCTCCTCCCCAGGCTCTCTGTTCCAAACAGCGAGCAGGCTGTCAGCGGAGATCGCCGGGGGACACAGGATCGGAGGTGAGTAAAGTAAAAAAAATAAAATAATAAAGATCATTTTTTTTATGTGTCTGTGTTTTTTTATTCCACATTTAACCCCTTGTGAACTGGTAAGGGGTCCATGTGACCCCTTATACCAGTTCACAAGGCTGGGGGGGTGGCAAGTCACCTACCCTAGCAGGTGACTTGCCATTAACCCCCGGCACCCCCATTACCTGCCTCCCCAAAGCCCAGGGGGGGGGGACAGAAGAGCCCGGGCCCACATAGGCTATGTGGGCTCGTAGGCTGCAGGGTGGGGGGCCACAAAACCTGCCCCCCCACTCTGTGCCTACAAGCCCCCATAGCTGGTCCCGGGCTGGTTACTTTGGGTAAGGGGGACCCCACGTTTTAACCCTTAAAAATCCAAAAAAAATGGGGTCCCCCCCCGGGAAGGGGAACCCTATGTAATTTTTTTTTTAATTAACCCTTTGTGTTCTGTCATCCAGCAGCTATAAAAGGCTTCCAGCAGGTGAGCAGAAGCCAGTGATCGCCGAGGAACACAGTGCTCCAGGATGGATGGTGAGTATTAAAAATAAAAAAATAAAAATAATAAAATAATTTTTTCTCTTTGTGTGTGTCTGTGTTTTTTTTTTTTTTACATTTAACCCCTTGTGAACTGGTAAGGGGTCCATGACCCCTATACCAGTTCACAAGGCTGGGAGAGGTGGCAAGTCACCTGTGACTAGCGGGTGACTTGTCATTAACCCCCGGCACCCCCATTACCTGCCTCCCAAAGCCCAGGGGGGGGCAGAAGAGCCTGGGCCCACAGGCTATGCGGGCTTGTAGCCTGCAGGGCCAGGGGCCACAAAAGCTGGCCCCTGTGCCCTGTTTCTACAAGCCCTGCATAGCTGGTCCCGAGCTGGTTACTTTGGGTAAGGGGGACCCAATGTCATTTTTTTTTCTCGATTTAACCCTTTGTAGTGTGGATGGTAGTTGTATTTTATTTGTAAATGTTATAGATTACTTGTTTCAGTTAGGGGGGTCTCCTGGGCAGGAACGGGGGGCTACCGATAAATATGTGGTACCGTTCTAATCGGTAGAAATGGGGCTTTCACATGCAATATGCTTTTCCTTAATAAAATAAATTTTTTATTTAAAATAAAGGAGTCAATTTTCTAAAAATGTTTTTATTTATTTATTTATTTATTTATTTTTTTTACTTAATAATATTGTAAAAACAAAATAAAATTTACAAAGAAGACATTTCATGTTAAAGCCTAAACTCTGCTGCAAAAAAATATAAATATAATTTTCCTGAAAATTACAGCAAAAATGGTGCAAAACATGGCGCAAAATTGGGAAAAATGACCTGTCAACAGAGGGTGACAAAATCTCAAGTAGGCTGGCAATTAAAAGGGTTAATAGTACCTCTGCATGTTGGGTATTGTTCTGTTCGGGAGACCTTGCGCTTTCAGACTTAGCTTGTTTTTTCTGGTTTGCATATTTATATTTTAGGAAAAGGTGTTTTTTATTCAGCTTTTTTATACATTTTTTAGGGAAACCCTGCGCAACCAAAGAATTCTTTGAGGAATTAATTCCAGAAAGATGAGCCAACTACAACAAGCTGGGTACGCTTAGAAAGCTTAACATGTGTACTTTCAGGGAATACATGGTTTATGGGGAATATTCCAAATGTAAAGGGTTGTTTTGGCTGAAAAATCGCAAGGTGCGCACTTTGTCTGCAGAACTGAAATTTTCAAGTAAAATTACCGTTACGCACATGCTTTACTTTGGGGTGTTTGGCAACTCTTCCCTTGACAGAACCTATGCATGTTGGGTGTTGTTCTGTTCGGGGAATGTTGCTTTTTCAGATTAAACTTGTTTTTTCTTGTTTGTATATAGTTTTTTTAAGAAAATGTGGCTTTGATTCTTCTTTTTTATCCTTTTTTTTGGGAAACTCTTTGCAACCAAAGAATACACTGAGGAATTACTTCCAGAAAACTATGGGCACATCAACATGCTTGGTACACCTAGAAAGCTTGAGGTGTGTGCTTCCAGAGAATATACAGTTTGTTGGGGGTATATCAAATGTAAAGGGTTGTTTTTCTGGTAAAACTGCAAGGTGCGCATAGCGCATATCACAGTTGTATTTTTTCTGAAAAAATCCCCTAAAGCGCTATTTCAGTTTGGGGGAGTCTCCTGGGCAGGAAAGGGTGTCTACCTATACATATGTGGTATCGCTGTAACCGGAAGAAATTGGGATTTCACACGCAATAAGATTTTATTGACAAACTTACATTTTTTATTACAAAAAAACACTACAAATTGTAAAAAAATATTTTTTTTTAATTTTTTTATGTTAAAGCCCAGACTCTGCTGCAAAAAACAATATATCATTTTCCTGGGAAATCCCTGGAAATCCTTTCAAAAATGACAGATGAACATGTGTAGCGCAAAATAGTGAAACATGGTCTGGCAACAGGGAGTGGCAAATGCTGCAGGTAGGCTGGCACTGAAAGGGTTAAACTGGGCGGTAAATTGGTTCCCAGGCCCTGAATAATAATGTTGATAATTTTGTATAAATAGTGATGGAGCTACTGCCACCCCCTTTTCTCAATTTGAATTGCCATGAACACACACAGGGAGGGTTTCAGACATCATTGATCTCTCCCTATGGAGTGTTCTAAAGGGAGGCTGGCAGCTTCCCAGGTGAGTAGCTCTGGCTGCATTGCATGTCCCAACTTTGGGGACTCAAAAATAAGAGTAGGGACCACACTAAACACAGAGTGCCTTGCCGGGGCAGTGTGGCTTCCACATGTATCTGCAGATATGTGCAACCAATTCTCTGTCTTTCCACATAGCTAGACATGTTTGATGCTTAATACTTGGATGATGAGAGGGTTAAACTGGGCGGTAAATTGGTTCCCAGGCCCTGAATAATAATGTTGATAATTTTGTATAAATAGTGATGGAGCTACTCCCACCACCTTTGCTCAATTTGCTGGAACTACTTAAAAAACAAGAAGAAACAAATAGGCTTCAAAGAATTAAATAGTAAGCACTGATGTGAGATCAAGAGCAGAAATCCAGACAGAATAGGGATCCCTAAACCTCCAGCTTCAGCCTACTTTTTTCCTGTCTAACCTTCTTTCCTGTTATTCGACCCACAACTTTTGAACTGTGAGCCCTACCAAATATCTTCTTGTAATGAAATGGTTGCCTGGGTAGGATGGTCCTAGTAAAGTGGAACCACCAACTCTTCTCTTTACTCCAAACTCTGTTTCTGTTCTCCACTAGCTAATCTAATACTCATATCCTTTGATTAGGACCCATCCAGGTGCCACCTGCAGACTTTTGCTTGTCTTTCTACTGAAGCCACCACTAGCTACTCTTAATCTTCATTCTTGGGACCTAAGAGCCCTACATGTGGCATCTGGAATTGCTGACTGGGATGCACCTAATTCATGGAAACTCCCTCCATTTCACTTCAACTCTTTCTTCAGCCTCCTACTTACAGATACTCTTGCCTTACCTTCTATGGATCCAGTGACCCCCTCAATGTGGCCCTGGGAATACAATGGCTGTTTTAGTAGGAGGGTCCTGATCCAGGGAGAATCCACTCTAGCCATTCTGATTTCATGCCTTTTTATGCCACCTTGAGCTTGGGGACAAAGTTTATTTTAAACACAGTACTTGTAAGGGGATGCCGGACACCCTTCTCTCTTAAGCCAGGTAATCCCCAATCTCCACCGCCTCTTCTGCCTTTTAGACAAGTCCCCGCTCGCTGGAGACGCGGATTATGCCTCTCCCGACTCGGTTACCCCCAGGTCTTAATTGGCGCAAAGATTACTGGCTTAAGGTGGAGATGGATGAACAGCAGGGTATCCCGAAGATGGATGCCGGGGTGAAAATTGGTTCGAAGGTGGAAACCAACCAAGAAGTTTAAAACAAGCCGAGGTCAAGCCGTGTGGTCACCGAGCGCGGTATCCAAGGGGTCAAACGTAGAAGTGTCAAAACAAGCCGAGGTCAAAACCAGAAGAGCTCCGAAACACGGTATCAAAAGGATCAGGCAGGGACGTAGGAAGAAGGAAGAACTAGAGGAGAACACCCTTTCAACCAGAGGCTATAACGGGCACTGGAGGACAGGGCAAGACAGCATTTAAGGAAGTACTGGCCAATGGGGAAGGGGAACCTGGAGTCAGGTGATTGGGAAGGGAAGTGTACTGATTGGTGCACTACAATATCAATGGGAGTAGCCCCACGGACTGGACCGCCCTGTCCAGACGAACTGTCCAGTCCCTGGGTCCGTCTCACTCCAAGACAGGAAAAAGCTAATGAACTTGCCCCGGCGGATGCGCTGGGAGCAGCGCTGCCGAGGGGCATAAACAGAACGTGCCCGCGTGCGCCCCCTGCAGGGAGGGAAGATTGGCTGGGCGCGCCCCCTGCAGGGAGGGAAGCGACCGCGCCAACTGCAGAATCAGAGGGACCGCCTGTCCCCGATGCAGAATAACCAGGGAGGCAGCCGCGCCGCGCTACCGCCGCACCCGGCGCCTCAGAGTGGCGCATAGAGGCAGCCGGCTGACGGGGCTGCCGGAAGCCAGGCGGCGGAGCTCCCCGGGAGGACGCGCCGCGGGACAGACGACGGAGAACAGGTAAGATCCTAATATTACCACCCCCCCTGAGGATGGGCCACTGGACCCTCCAACCTGGGTTTCTGAGGGCTCTCCCTATGAAATTTCTTCACCAACCTCTCAGCATGAACCTCCCTGGCCGGAACCCATGACCTTTCTTCGGGACCGTAACCCTTCCAATCAATCGAATACTGAAGGGAATTTCGAAAAAAGCGGGAATCTAGAACCCGAGCAACCTCAAATTCTTGTTGCCCGTCAACTAAAATGGGATCTGGAAGGTTATCAGGTTCAAAATCTCTGGCAGATTTCAATAGGGATACATGGAAGGAGTTGCAAATCTTCATAGACGGCGGAAGATCCAGACGATAAGTAACCCGATTGATTCTCTGCAGTATGGGAAAGGGACCAATAAATCTTGGACCCAACTTGGCAGAAGGTTGGTGTAAGGCCAAATTTTTAGTAGAAAGCCAAACCAAATCGCCCACCACATAATCAGGATTACTGTACCGTCTTCGATCAGCAAAATTTTTCTGTTGGAGAACAGCCTTAGACAAATGTTGCTGAATCTTATTCCATAACTCCGGCCACTGGGACATCCATTCATCAAGAGAAGGCACCCTAGAAGGCTGATCCGACAAGGCCGAAAACTTCAAATCTCTTCCAAAAACACAACGAAACGGAGATACTCCGGTGGAGGTGTGTGTGGCATTATTAAGGGCAAATTCTGCAAACGGAAGAAATAACACCCAATCCGTCTGGATATCAGAAATGAAACAACGTAAATATTGCTCCAGGGATTGCTTCGTTCTTTCCGTTTGCCCATTAGACTGAGGGTGAAATGCAGAGGATAGGGAGACCGTGAACCCCAACTTGGCACAAAACGAGAAACAAACTGGACCCCCCTATCGGACACGACATCCTCCGGAATGCCATGGAATTTAAATAGGTGTGTCACAAAAAGTTGGGCAAGGACCTGAGCTGTGGGTAGCTTCTTCAACGGAATAAAATGAGCCATCTTACTAAACCGATCTACCACCACCCAAATGACAGTACACCCTTGGGAAGGTGGAAGATCGGTGATAAAATCCATGGCCAAATGGGTTCAGGGGCGGGAGGGAATGGGCAACGGTAAGAGGGAACCCTCAGGAGAGTGTCTTAATGACTTACTCCGGGCACAAACTTTACAGGCCCGTACATGCTCTTGTGCGTCCTTCCTAAAGGAGGGCCACCAAACCTGGCGGGATAGTAAAGAGATGGTCTTTTTGACCCCAGGATGACCTGCCGTCTTAGAGTCATGGAATTGATGTAAAATAGCTGCACGATAGGACAAGGGCACAAACTGAGCATAGGTAGGTTTTTCAGGTGGGGCTTCAGACTGAAACTGACTTAAATCAGGGAGCTCCGGCTGGATGGCAGCTACCACCAGAGACCGAGGCAAAATGGGCAAATTTTTCCCTTCGGGTGAACTAGAAGAAGAAAAACTACGCGACAAAGCATCGGCCTTCACATTCTTGGACCCTGGTTTGTAAGTTATGGAAAAATTGAACCGTGAAAAGAACAGGGACCAGCGAGCCTGTCTATGAGTCAATCTTTTAGCGGACTGGATATACTCTAAATTTTTATGATCAGTAAAGACTGTAACGTGAAATTGAGCCCCATCCAACTAGTGCCTCCATTCTTGAAAAGCCAATTTAACTGCAAATAGTTCACGATTACCAATATCGTAGTTTCTTTCGGCAGAAGTAAATTTTTTAGAGAAAAAGGCACAGGGATGAAGGCGCTCAGGAGAACCACTATATTGTGAAAGTACTGCTCCCACCCCAAGTTCAGAGGCATCAACTTCCACAATAAAGGGTAATTGGCAGTCCGGGTGCACTAGCACAGGGGCAGAGCTAAAAACTTCCTTTAATTTTTTGAAAGCCAGGACGGATTGGTCCGGCCAGAGAGCAGGATACCCCCCTTTCTTGGTGAGGTTAGTGAGGGGAGCTACCAGAGTGGAAAAATTCCTAATAAATCTTCTATAGAAGTTTGCGAATCCCCAAAACCTCTGTAAGCCCTTCAGGTCTTTGGGTTGTTCCCACTCCAGTACTGCTTTAACCTTGGATTGATCCATGGAAAGACCAGTATTAGATATGATGTAACCCAAAAAGGGAACTTCTGAAACTTCCCCTGGTTTGTAAGTTATGGAAAAATTGAACCGTGAAAAGAACAGGGACCAGCGAGCCTGTCTATGAGTCAATCTTTTAGCGGACTGGATATACTCTAAATTTTTATGATCAGTAAAGACTGTAACGTGAAATTGAGCCCCATCCAACTAGTGCCTCCATTCTTGAAAAGCCAATTTAACTGCAAATAGTTCACGATTACCAATATCGTAGTTTCTTTCGGCAGAAGTAAATTTTTTTGAGAAAAAGGCACAGGGATGAAGGCGCTCAGGAGAACCACTATATTGTGAAAGTACTGCTCCCACCCCAAGTTCAGAGGCATCAACTTCCACAATAAAGGGTAATTGGCAGTCCGGGTGCACTAGCACAGGGGCAGAGCTAAAAACTTCCTTTAATTTTTTGAAAGCCAGGACGGATTGGTCCGGCCAGAGAGCAGGATACCCCCCTTTCTTGGTGAGGTTAGTGAGGGGAGCTACCAGAGTGGAAAAATTCCTAATAAATCTTCTATAGAAGTTTGCGAATCCCCAAAACCTCTGTAAGCCCTTCAGGTCTTTGGGTTGTTCCCACTCCAGTACTGCTTTAACCTTGGATTGATCCATGGAAAGACCAGTATTAGATATGATGTAACCCAAAAAGGGAACTTCTGAAACTTCAAACTGACATTTTTTTAATTTGGCAAACAAACAATTTTCTCTGAGCTTCTGTAAAACCAGACGAATGTGTTTGCGATGTTCTGATAGTGAGGAGGAAAAAATCAGAATATCATCCAGATACACAACAACAAAATGACCCAAGTATTCCCTAAAAATCTCATTCACGAAATCCTGAAAGACTGCGGGGGCGTTACACAGACCAAAGGGCATCACAAGGTACTCATAATGCTCCTCATGGGTGTTAAAAGCCGTCTTCCTTATAATCCTTATAAGATTATAGGCCCCTCGGAGATCTAGTTTGGAAAAAACTTGGGCCCCAACTACCTGTGTAAATAACCCATCAATTAGTGGCAGGGGATACTTATTTTTGATCGTAATCTTATTCAAACCCCGGTAGTCGGAGTCCCCCATCTTTTTTCTCAACAAAGAAAAAAACAGCTCCTGCCGGGGAAGTAGAAGCTCGTATAAAACCTTTCTTAAGGTTTTCTGTGATATACTCCTGAATGGCAAGATTTTCAGCTCGGGTTAGTTTAAAGATTTTCCCCCTAGGCTGCATGGTACCCGGAAGGAGCTCAATGGGGCAATCCCAAGGTCTATGGGGGGGAAGTTTATCAGCCGCTTTTTCAGAAAACACATCGAGAAAATCAAGGTATGGACTAGGAACACTCTCAGGGGATAATTGAGTGACTCGCACTGGAAGTTCCAGACAGGAATGAAAGCACTGTGGGCCCCATTTAACTATTTGCCTAGTAACCCAATCGATTTGAGGGTTGTGTTTCTGCAACCAGGGTAACCCAAGAACTAATGGGGTGGTAAGCATCTTTAAAACTAGGAGGCTAATTAGTTCAGAATGCCCTGCTCCCACTCTAAGTAAGACTGGTGGAGTCGAACGAGCCCCCAGCAATTGGTGTGTCATCAATGGCGGATACTCGAATAGCTACAGGGAGGGATTGGAGCGGAATTCCTAGACTCTGAGCTAAGTCGAAGTCAAGGAAATTCCCTGTTGCTCCGCAATCTAAGAGGGCTTCCAGATTTAAACATTCTAGGTCTGCTTTTACCTGGACGGGAATCATAAATGGTGACAACGCTTGAGGAGATACCTTACAGCCTAGGTGGGTCCCCTCGATCCCCCCTAGGCTCTGAAGTTTCCCGACCGCTTCTTGGGGCATATTCTGACCATGTGACCGGTTCCGCCACAGTAAAGGCATAGTCCCTCCGACAACCACCGACGTCTCTCAGCCTCAGTAAGCCTGGTAGCTCCCAGCTGCATGGGTTCTTCAGTAGAGGTCAGGGCTGGGGCTTCGGCTTTCCAGCTGGGGTCGGGATGTGACCCTTTTTCCAGGCGTCTCTCCCGCAGACGTCGGTCAATGCGAATGGCAAGATGCATAGTCTCATCCAAGGTCTGGGAACTGGATGGTTCACTAAAATGTCTTTGATGGTGTCAGACAAGCCTAGCCGAAACTGACCGCATAAGGCCGGATCATTCCAACGTGAATCCACGGCCCATCGTCGGAATTCAGAACAATATTCCTCGGCTGGCCGACGACCTTGGCGTAATGTGCGAAGTTTAGCATCCGCCGTGGTCCCTCTGTCAGGATCGTCATATAAAATCTCCATAGCGGAGAAGAAACTTTCCACGGAGTGCCGTGCAGGATCTTGGGGCGACAGACTGAAGGCCCAGGATTGTGGGTCACCTTGGAGGAGAGAAATGACCAGACCCACTCGCTGCTCCTGAGACCCTGAAGAGACCGGTCGGAGTTGAAAGTAGAGCTTGGACGAATCCCGAAAATTACCAAACTTGGCTCTATCTCCAGAAAATGTATCTGGAAGTGGAATCTTGGGTTCCACTGGTTGTGCGGCCGAGGCCCCCTGAGGGCCGATGTTGGTAGGAGTAGCACGGTTCTCCTGGGCCGCCACGCGATGGGCTAGGTGCTCCACAGCCGCGGTTAAGGCCTGCACCTGCTCCAATATTTGGTCCATTTTTCTGGCCCGTTATACTGTAAGGGGATGCCGGACACCCTTCTCTCTTAAGCCAGGTAATCCCCAATCTCCACAGCCTCTTCTGCCTTTAGACAAGTCCCCGCTCGCTGGAGATGCGGATTATGCCTCTCCAGACTCGGTTACCCCCAGGTCTTAATTGGCGCAAAGATTACTGGCTTAAGGTGGAGATGGATGAACAGCAGGGTATCCCGAAGATGGATGCCGGGGTGAAAATTGGTTCGAAGGTGGAAACCAACCAAGAAGTCCAAAACAAGCCGAGGTCAAGCCGTGTGGTCACAGAGCGCGGTATCCAAGGGGTCAAACGTAGAAGTGTCAAAACAAGCCGAGGTCAAAACCAGAAGAGCTCCGAAACGCGGTATCAAAAGGATCAGGCAGGGACGTAGTCAGACAAGCAAATGGTCAGGGCAGGCAGCAGACAAGGATGGTCAGAGACAAAGCCGAGTAATAATTATAAGGAAGAACTAGAGGAGCACACCCTTTCAACCAGAGGCTATAACGGGCACTGGAGGACAGGGCAAGACAGCATTTAAGGAAGTACTGGCCAATGGGGAAGGGGAACCTGGAGTCAGGTGATTGGGAAGGGAAGTGTACTGATTGGTGCACTACAATATCAATGGGAGTAGCCCCAGGGACTGGACCGCCCTGGCCAGACGAACTGTCCAGTCCCTGGGTCCGTCTCACTCCAAGACAGGAAAAAGCTAATGAACTTGCCCCCGGCGGATGCGCTGGGAGCAGCGCCGCCGAGGGGCATAAACAGAACGCGCGCGCGAGCACGAGGTTGGCCGGGAGCGCCCCCTGCAGGGAGGGACGCGACCGCGCCAGCTGCAGAGTCAGAGGGACCGCCTGTCCCCGTCGCGGAACAACCAGGGAGGCAGCCGCACCCGCTACCGCCGCACCCGGCGCCTCAGAGTGGCGCATAGAGGCAGCCAGCCGACGGGGCTGCCGGTAGCCAGGCGGCGGAGCTCCCCGGGAGGACGCGCCGCGGGACAGACGATGGAGAACAGGTAAGATCCTAATAGTACTTTTCCTATGATACTTGAAGGCATCAGTTGCTAGGGCAGCATTTTGCCAAGAGGTACATTTTAAACTCATCAGTCTCAATAGTCAGCTTGGTAAATGTTGAACTGAAGTTGAATGGTGCTGCTGCCTATTGTTATTCATTATTATCCCCATGCAAGCCTACACCAGTTTCTCCACACAACTGACATTTATCACTTCAGTGTGCTCCAGTTGTTATCTCCTGGAATCCCAGCTTCCCACAGAACAGGTAGGTATATGGCCCAGTAATCATCTTTTTATGGATAGGGGTGGTGAGGTAATAAATAAGAGCTACATCACAGTCGCATGATGTGGGTGGGAAGCAGAGTGATGCCCATCCATTAAAGCAGTTAATACATTCACATACTGTAGTAAAGATCGATAGCTGTGGGTTGTTACAATTACTTGGCGTATGGGAGGCCCAGTAACCTACAGTAGGATCAATAGCCCCAGGTAAAGGTGATGCACAGACCGCAAAATGCTCTCTGGTAGTTGTAGACGTAGGGGTAAATGTGGCTAAAACATAAGAGACATGGCACTAAACACGAGGGAAACAGGCCTAGGATTGTCAGAAACAAACACAGGACTTAGTGACAACAGGAGACAAGAACCCAACACACAGCAAGATAGACTATGATCCAAGACATAGAACGAGAAAAGGCAGGGACCAAACACAGAGCTAGTAAGGTTGCAGCCTGACACAGAACAGAAACTAGGTTTGGGGTTGCCAAACTCCAAGCTAGGAAATTAGAGCCAGGAATGTTAGGCCCCACAAAAGCTCGATATGGGGTTGCAAGAAGCACAAGTGCAATTGAGCTAGGAAGACTCATAATGATCCAGCAAAGGTGGGACTAGACTTGGGTAGCAGGGAACACAAAGGAAGGAATAACAAACATCAAAGAGTGGGCGGAGAAAAAACACACTGGTAACACAGGGGTAAAACATAGGAGCCAAACTGACTAAATATGGACACAACAACTGTAGCACAACAGAGAAGACACCAGACCTAAATAAAGAAAGGCAGATTGTCACCGTTTTGAACAGCAGCTGATCCTTGATATCCTTGATCCTGATCCCAGTGAAGGTGAAATCACCCTAATCTAGGCAGCTTTAATACATGTTTAACTTGGAAGGGTTATAAAAATGTATATTCTGATCCGGAGGGGTTGATTTTTATATGATCTTTAAAAACATCACAGAAGTTGAAAACACGTTTGAAAACTCCAAATATGATTTTTGAGCAATAGCAATTTAAGGTATTTTTAGAAGTGAAGAAGTTAACCTAATGTCACATTACACTTACTAATTATTTCTTCAGCCAGACGTAGAGGATCACATGGAAAATGACCCAAACAGATGCTGAATGAACAGTTGACAAGAGTGTAGTCAGCCTCTATTCAACAGGCAGAAATGATTAACCTCAGGAAGCCACGTAAACAACATAAACAACAAGAACATCAAGTTAAACTGTTTTCATGTACTCTGCATGCTCACAGGGCTAAAAGTTTTGTTTTCTTTAAAATTAAACTCCAGATAAACAGAAAAAATAGATTTTTTTAGTCTCCATTATGTACTAATATTTAAATAAAACCCTTACCTATAGCAGACTGTTGAAAAAAAAACATCATCCCATAGCATACTGTGACAGAGCCACCATCTTCTCCTATATCAGACTGCGCTGCAGAACAACCCCCATCATCTCATAGCAGACTGTGACAGAGCCCTATCTTCTCCTATAGCAGACTGTTTTGAAAATAAAAAAAAACATCATCCCATAGCAGACTGTGACAGAGCCACCATCTTCTCCTATATCAGACTGCGCTGCAGAACAACCCCCATCTTCCAATAGAAGACTTTGACAGAGCTTCTCCTATACTAGACTGTGTTGCAGAACAACCCCCATCACCCCATAGCAGACTTTGGCACCACCCCCATCTTCTACTATAGCAGACTGTGTTGCAGAACAACCTCCACGATCCCATAGCAGACTTTGTCAGAGCCAACATCTTCTCCTATAGCAGACTGTGACAGAGCTCCCCATCTTCTACTGCAGACAGGTGTCCTGCTTGTTGGACAGGCTTGGCATTGTGTCCCAGCTTTTGGCCATCCCCCTTTTGTGGTCTGGCCCGCTACCCTGGCAGCGAAATTTTCGGCCTTCTGGACAACATGATTGGCTGCAGGGAGGACTAAAAGCTGATTTATGGGTTGCTTAGCAGCTAATCAATCAATTCTAGTGTTGTGTCGAATGCCAAATCCCAACACGAACTTCTGATTGAAGTCCGTGTTTGGAAACCCAAACTTGCAAAGTTCGGCACAGACCCAAACTTTGCGGTTTGGGTTCATTCATCACTGTTGACTATTAGTGTTGTTTGAATATGTTGTTGTTCTGTTGTTTGACGAATGTTTCCAAATATGTTGTAAACAACAGGACCTGAATTTGTGTTTTCTGGCCTTTGTGGGTCTTCACATGTAATCTGACAGCATTTGGTTGCTTTATGTGTTTTTCAAACACCGCAACACATTAGCCTCGATTCAAAGACACATTTGTCCGGACTTCCGTCAGTGAAAGCTTGGGTGGGTGTTAGTCTTTTTTTGTTTTTTTTTCGTTCATTTTTCATTCATACGAGCGTTCGAGAGAATGTGTATATGCGCTTTCGATGAACGGAAGCAAATCGGAACATTTCCGTTAGTTCGGATCATTTTCCAAACAAAATCAGAAATTTTGCGTTAGTTCAGATAACTTCCGTTGTTGGGATGAGATTCCGTCTGATTCAGAGAGCTGATTTCCGAAGTACCACCACCCTATGAATCCGTTTCATTTCCGATCCACTTACGGGACCTTTGAGGGCTCGGATTGCTATTGTTGAACATGTTTTGCGGCTATGTGGAGGAGTCTGCGCGCCTTTAGCACCAAGGCATTGCATGTATCAGCATGGCCGAGGCCATAAATTGTATAGCAATGCATACCTGAATCAATACATTTCATGCATGCCTTCTAGATGCATTTTAATGCTGACCTTAATTAGTCCTTAGCATGTAAACATTTATTTTCCCACACATCCATATAATTGCTATATTTTTTTAGACTTATGTCCTTTGTGTTATTGTTTTAGTCGGTTACCATTGCTTTGTGTAATTATTTTATATTTGGTTGCAGGAACCGCAAGATGTGCCACTCACACAACATACAAGCAGTCTTTGGTCCAGCTATGCGATTCCTCAGTGTTCTTGCAGGGCATCCAGGGTCGTCCCATGATGCTTATATATTGCAGAGCTCCGGCTTATTTCGTCAGTTTGAGTCAGGAGAATTATCTGGTAGATGGCTCCTGGGTAAGTTTGCTCACATTCCATCAATCCATTTTCACTGTATGGCAATGAATATAGTTGATGACTCATGACTTAACCTATTGCTGTTTTTAGCCCTTGATGACATGTTAAACAATATTGTAGCTTAGAATGTGTATTTTATGTTATTATTTTTAAATTCTTTCAGGGGATTCTGGATATCCACTCCTGCCCTTGCTCCTGATGACTGTTCTTTGCCTGCAAAATGCGGCCCAGGGGTTCTCTAATCGGGCACTATGCAAAACCCGGCCCGTGGTGGCGAGGGCCCTCTGGCTTTTGAAGTCCAGATTTAGGTGTTTGGACCATACAGGGGGGGGGGGGGGGGGCACTGCAGTATGACCCCAACAAGGTTATACCAATATTTTAATTTAAGTTTTTAACAGGGACCACACGTGCCAGAGTGGCGCAACTGAGTGTCAGGGTCCTTCAGTTGGTGGGCGTGATGCAGGAGCTGCGCAACTCATTGGGGACCACAGATGAAGAATAATGTTCTGTGGCCTGCCATTGCTATGTATTTTGTTTTTTATAGTTGTAAAACTTTTATTTTATGATGGAATCCAAAAAAAAATGTTACAGTGTCATTTCATTTACAAAATACATTAACACAAAACTAATGGGCCCAGAAATATTTAAAGATGAATATTCACATGACCGAGAAGTGATTTGGGTGAGCTTTAAGGGTCCAAAAGGGAAGATGGAGGATAGTGCTAAGTGGTTTGGGTGAGCTTTAAGGTTCCAAAAGGGAAGATGGAGGATAGTGCTAAGTGATTTAGCTAAACATTGTAGTAGAAGTGAGGTTGGCAAATATGTAGGCGAGCACTTTAATGAGTTAAGTTTGTAGTGCGCAGGCGCTAGATCGTAAGGATTTCCGCCTGGACAAATATTTATTGAAAAAGGGAAACAGAATCGAATGGGAAACGTAAAGAATTCGTTGGAGGATACGATGCGAAAAGGGCAAAAACGAAAGCCTACGTTGTAACATGTGAAAATGAAATGGAAAAGTCACGCCGGAAAATGACATCCTCGTACTCGTAATCTGCTGTACGAACGGACGGAAACTTTACAGAAGGTTTTCAATGCATGCATAGAATCGCTCGTACACTCATGCGAGAACGGAAACATTTCACACAAAAAACAGATCGGCACTAAAACTGAAGTTTTTTTTCGTCTCTCTGAATCGAGCCTATTATGCAAATTTTTTAAAAAGTCTGAATTCCTCTTAAGCACAAACAAACATTTTTATCAAATGTAATTTTGTGAAAGAAGGATGCTCCACTAATTTTAGTAAATTAGTCTAGTCTATTGGCCTCATTCAGAGCCTCTTACAAACGCATTCCCACATGCGAGAGTGGTTGGATCTTTCAGTTTTGCGTGCCCATGGACCTTGTGCAATTCAGTAGAGGCCTTTTTGTGAGCATAAAATTTCGCTTTGCGTATTAGACCTATTGATACAATTTTTGTCTTGAACATACGGTCTCGTTTGCGTGTTTTTACATTGGTGCGTGCGCCTGTACAAGGTTCTGAGCCCTGATTCTTCTGCTGCAACTGTATTTCCCCATGTTTGGCTTAGACTCTTTTTTTGCTAGCGGGATTTGGTTGGATGTGTGTGGAGATGCATCCATCCGACGGATATGTGGCTGAGTACGAGAGGCTGCTTACTATCTACCTGCCTGAGCTAATGTACACCCTCTGCTGGCTGGATGTAGATTGCATGTCCAACCATCATCTTTTTGAAATGACCCAAACCGCGTTTCTTTTAGGAAACTTCATAAGCCTTCAATTCTTAGCAACTGGCTCCTTCCAAAGGCTAGGGGCCTTGTCCATTGGCATGATGTTCCTCAACGGCATGGATGGCTTGCAGAAGAAATACATCTTTTTCCTGACAGCCCGATTAATGTGTCCCTTGTGAGTTTATGGCCGCTATGGGAGGGGAGTTGTGACGGGTAGGAGGACACACTGTGGCCACTACCATGTCCCAAAGGGGAGATGCACTGCCTGGCAGGGGAGAGATCCCCCTGGCCAACTCTGCACAGGGGCCTCTGCACAGGGCGACCTGGGGTGGGCTATACCTCATGCTTGTAAGTACCCAGCCGATCCCATGCACAGCCTTTCCTCCTGTACGCTGATGGAGAGAAGGCATATGAAGCAAGGCAAATGGCTCTGGACACATTAATGGTGGAGGCGCCCACACCTGTGCTTTACTTCTAATGCCTGCAGTCATACACCATCGACTGTTCTGTTTGCATGGTGTGTCACACATGTCAGAATGCATAGGTGTAGGGGAGGCCAATAATGGTGGACTAGCAAGATCTGCCCATGCATACTCTGGTGCACCATGAAGCCATGTGCAGAATCAGCTGTGCTTTTGCACAAGAGCTTGCATTCCACCAATAATGGCAGAATAGTGAGATCTGTCCGCCAGTTGGCCCAGTTGTCTTAATGAATCTGCGCAATGGGATGGGGAGCGAGGCATAGATGCCAATGCACATGCTGATGCCATGTGCAGAATCAGCTGTGCTTACAGTATGCACTTACTGGCAAGGGGACTCGTTAGTCACACAGCATAGCACAATACATAAATGTACATGGCTGAGCTGTGGGGCAGGTATGTTTAAAGGTGAAGTATGATTTGCTAAAAACAATACAATGCGAGTATGCATGTGTATAGTCAAAGTAGGCACAAATACAGTTGTAGGATTTCCCACAGATGGCGATGACTTTAAGGCCAACATCCAAGCTAAGAGGATGTTTGCAGAGGTAATTGTGGCACATCTGTACAACACCAACAACACCAGCTACTAGAGATGAGCGAACTTTTGAAAAGTTCGATTCGGCCGATTCGCCGAATTTCACAAAGAAATTCGGGTTCGGCCGAATCAAACTTTAACGAAGTTCTCCATCAAAAATGCCGGCATGGTGGGAGCGGGCCGGCCGGCTGACAGCGGAGCCGGCTGGCGGGCCGGTAAAGCCGGCCGGCCCGCTCCCACCATGCCGGCATTTAAAAAACAAAACAAAAAAAAAAAAAAGCATTTTTGCCGGCATGGTGGGAGCGGGCCGGCCGGCTCCGCTGTCAGCGGAACCGGCCGGCCCGCTCCGCTGTTAGCGGAACCGGCCGGCCCGCTCCCACCATGCCGGCATTTAAAAAAAAAGCAAACACTTACCTGCAGGTCCGGAGCGTGGAGGCCGGCGCCGCTCTCAGCTGTCATCTGAGGGCGCGTCTTCAGAGGCGCCCTCTGATGACGCGCCCTCAGATGACAGCTGAGAGCGGCGCCGGCCTCCACGCTCCGGACCTGCAGGTAAGTGTTTGCTTTTTTTTAAATGCCGGCATGGTGGGAGCGGGCCGGCCGGTTCCGCTGACAGCGGAGCCGGCCGGCCCGCTCCCACCATGCCGGCAAAAATGTTTTTTTTTTTTTTTTTTTTTTTTTAAATGCCGGCATGGTGGGAGCGGGCCGGCCGGCTTTACCGGCCCGCCGGCCGGCTCCGCTGACAGCGGAACCGGCCGGCCCGCTCCCACCATGCCGGCATTTTTTTTTTTTAATTTCAGGAAAAATTCGATCGGCACGAACCACAGAATATTCGGGTTCGTGCCGAATCGAATATTTCCTGAAATTCGGAGCGAATTCCGGTTCGTCCGAACCGGTTCGCTCATCTCTACCAGCTACATGCACACTCAGGTCCTCCAGTAATGAGCATTGAGGGCAATAGGTAGGGGGAACTTGGACACGTGTTGGATGCAGATGTTGACATGCCTTTCTTTTCTTTTTACAGGTGCAGGAGACCAAAGTTTTACAAGGTTCAAAAAAACAAAGTTCTCTTCTATTTTTATACATTTTTCACACATTTTATACAACAAACAAAGAATGATACATTTTAGACAAATAAAGGTTAAAGCAGGTAAGTAAGAGCATGAGGTATTGGGTTAGTGACACTGCAGGAAGAGCACAACTGTTACATGGGATGCTCCAAATGAGGAGCATCAAGAAGAAGGGATGAGGTGAGCGACACTGCAGGGAGCATTAGACAACATGAGGTACCCATGCAAGGCACAGCAAGGCAAAAATAACAAACAAAACATGCGTATGAATGAAGGACAATGAAGCAACATACGCGTGGATGAAGGTAGTTTCCTGCCTTAAGATGTGAAAGCGCAAAAAAAATGAACTTTTCTTTGGAGGCTATGAATCAGGCCACATCTGTCAGAATAATTTACCTTTGGTAATCTTTAGTTTTAAGAGTTAATAATACAAAATGTTCCTGTTACAAGTACTGTTATGAATGAAAGAGACAGAGGTGTAACTATAGGGGGTGCAGGGGTAGTGGTCACATCTGGGCCCAAAAGGTCAGGGGCGGCATTATGGTGGCTACTCAAAGCAGTCAGACCCAAAACTGAGTGTGCACCTTAGCAGGCACTGGTGTGCATACAAGTGAGGGACACTCATGTGATGTACTTTCGCCAATCAATAGAGAAGCCTACTTTCCTGGGACTGGCAATAGGGAACCCTTCCTGAAGCCAGCCAAGAAGCGCGCTGACAGCACCAGAGCAGACAGTGCTAAAACCAGAACTGCGCAGTCCACCAGACAATATGAGATCAAGCCTGCAGGATGCAAGGGAAGTGTATTTTTTTAGCTGCTCGAACAGGGAGTTTACATTTTGCTATACAGTATTTCACAAGTTCACCAATAAATTGCTCTGTGTTGCTATAGTAGAAGCGGTTTTCCTGGTCTTGACTGAAAACTACTAACTACAAGTCCCAGAATGCTTCCACTGTAACAGCTGATCTTATCAGACGCACTGGCAAAATCAAGCAGCAGTAATGACCTCCCAAGGTACCCTTTTATCTTCTGGAATACAAGACTGCAAACCCCTCACCTTAATAAGCTGATATTACAGCAGGATGGGGTTACATTTGTGATCTGAGAAATGTGGAGCATCTATGCTTCAGGCAGTCAGATTAGCAAGCCAGAGTCAAGATTTCTCTGTTATATACACTAACCACACCAGTCGTGTACGTTGCTCACTTAAACTGCTACACATTGTTGCTAGATAAAACTGTTTTCTTTTATAATACATAGGCCCTTATTTATGAAGGAATAGCGACAGGTAGCGACTGGTGAGCGGCCGGTAATGACGGGCCCCGCCACGAGAACGCCGGCTCCCCACCACAATCACACATTTATCAAGCCAATCCTGTTTAGCGACTGAAAAAGCGACTGAGATAGCGCCATATAGCGATTCATTCATCTTTATTCCAGCCTCAGCCCACAGCGCCAGCGTCCGACCTTGAACAGCCACAGGTAGGACCTCTCGCTACCTGGCGCGCTCCAATGCATTTCAATGTAACAATTTTTAAATATTAATAATTGTTATTATTTTTTTTTTTTAAATGTGAAAAATTCTGTGACCACTTCTGCCATTTAAGATAATTTTTTTAAGGGAAAAAATATTCATATTACTAAATTATTTAAAATACTTTTTTTTTTGGTTTACAAAAATATGGTGGTTTGGGGGTTAAAAAACTACTTTTAACACATCGCCTCCAGCGCTCTGGGGTTTAAACATGCATTTCACAGCGCTTGAATTTTTTGAGCGTGATTTTTTGATGAATATGGTGGAAGCCGGCCGCTCTGACCAGTCGCTATCATGCGCACCCATACATCGCGGAACCTGTCAAATAGCGACTCGTAACTTTGTATTCAACTTTACGCCACACCGACTGAGTCGCTGTCAACAACCGAACAACGGCCAAGCACAGCGACTACTAACGGGCGCTGTGAAAATACCGCTACAGTCGCTCAACTGTCGCTACATGTCGCTATTAATAAATCAGCCTGCTACACTCCAACAAGGAGCGTGCCCGTGTCAGCCATTCACAAATGCCTGCATTGGGCACGTGCCATGCTAGAGGGATAGTGGGGATATTCCACTGTTTTAGCATGTGCTGTTGGACCAGGAAAGAAGGTGAGTTTAGGGGCGACCTGGGGGGGGGGGTTCACACAGTGGGGCATCCTGATTTTGACTGCCCCAAGAAGAGGGAATTAATCGGAGGGAATAAATCTGCTCGGGAATCTTATAGATTCTATGGCTGATCTCTTTTTTTTTTTTTGCCCCACTTTAAAGGGGCGTCTCCTTTCACTCTAAAATGTTTCATTTTGTATAAAAAGGGCACCCTAGCATTTTATAATAAATAATACACTTGTAATATGCAGAGCATGAAAGTGACATGGGAGTGCAGACCTGGCAGGTAATTGTGCCCAATTTCATGCTCATTACTTTAACTGGAGATACATCGGAGTCCTGTGCGAGAATTGGTTAAAGCTACCTAGTTGTTACTCTAGTTCCATTTACTTTGCTAAAGGGGACCTTCAGATTACTGTCTTTAATCACCTACGACAAAAAACCTAAAAGATAATTAGGATTCCCTTGGCTACACTTGGCTACACCTTACAAACCAAATTTCTAAGCTCAACACAAAGGTGACTAAAGATGCAGCCGTAAGGTTAATAGAGGCAGATCAGAATTGTCTGGCGAAATGCAAACAGCCTGCATATGATTTTATGTGCCAGCAACTGAAGAAAAATGAAACTTGGCATTTAAGCAATTGATAGAACAAATTCACAGCTGCTGAAGACTGATATTCAGTGTTATTTTTGTAACTTAAAATTTGCTTGAATTTGTTGCTGATTTTGGGTTCCAAGTTTTATAACTGTCTACCGTCCTGTTAATAGGCTTTCTATTGTTTTTTTATGTTCACCTTAAATTGCTCCAATGTATTGTTCCTTGTTCTTTGAGTGTTATTAGGAGGGACTAGAAAGGGCCACCATGGAGTGAAGGCTACTTTCTATCGTCTCTGTAAAAATCCCGCATCTGCTACATATTTTCCATTTGTTGCTCTGTTTTTATATGTGTAGACAATAGACTATTTACAAACATGTTTACTATTGGCACAAATAATAACACAATAAAGCTGTTCGGTTCTCTGTTGCTTTTGTATAATAAATATTCTGTTGAGGTGGGGTCAGCCAGCCTCTTCTATTCAAGTAATCCAAACAAGCAACAAAAACATGAATACACAAAATGTATCGTATATGCAAAAATAATTGGACTCCTGTGCAGGTACTTTTATCATTTCTACAGCTTTATCTCACTGGGTACAGCAATAAGGATGCCTCAAACAAGATCAAGATATAGGAAGGGTATGTGTATATAGAAGGTCCAGCAGAGGCCTATTTAGTGCCCAAATTGACTTTATTGGATCCATGTTGAATTGTACTGTGCCGTCTATGATTTAATTCAGATTAACATTTTCCATCCACCCATAATCAGAATTAAAATCACTTTATAAATTCAGCATACTGTATACGTAGCACACATACAAAAGATTCCTGTGGCAGGATGACAAAGTAGGTAGGATAGAGAAAGAGGAGGTAAAATGGCATATGGAGAACATTTGGATGGGAGAATACAGGTACTAATATGTGTTTCAATGGAGATAAAGTAGGAACACAATTGGAAGCTTAAACATTAATATATATGTTCCGGGATAGGTCTCCAGCTTTCTGGTTTTAATGCGGAACAAAACCCAGCAGCGGACAGCCTGGAATCTAAATGATTTCATGGCCAGCTACCGGATTTTCTTTGAAACCCTGCAGTTTGTTTATGAAAACCTTTCCACACTCCAACGGTGCATGCCCGGGCTCTCGTCCAATGAGAGCCACGTGCTTTGACTACATCATTCAGCAGATGGCAGTCAATGGTTGCATTGCCACATACCCTGCATCCCCTTCATATATGTTTGGCGGGAATGCATGCACGGCTGGGGATGTGTCAGGGAGCACTTACTATTCAAGCCAATGAAAGCCAAACTGCCGAATGACATAGTAACAGCAGGTGGCTTTCATTGGACAAGAGCCTGCACATGTGCAGCTGGAATGTGGAAAGGTGAGTTTTTTCTGAGCGGGTTACACACAGTGGAGCATCCCAAGTTGAGGGGTTCCACTTCAAGAAAGTAAATATGGTAGACAAACAAAAGGTTAAAGTGATCCTATACCCAGAAAGGAAATATATGTTGTCACACCCTATCCTCAGCCCAGTGCCCCAGAACAGCCTGTGTTTTTTTTTTTTTTTTTTACTAAAAACAAAAAGGTGTCATAAAAACACTAACAGGTAGCAGTATGGTGTATGAATGGCAGCCATATTCTAATTCATTCAGTTACAACTAAACTAACACATAACGGCAGTTAGTTTGAAGTGCCCCCCAATGTTGAGCTGTGAGTACTGTAACTAAATGTATGATTGCTGGAAAGCACCAGGGGGTGGGGCTGCACAGCCAGGGAGAAAAATGTGCGAATACATCCAGTTTGTGTTGTTATGAATATTGGGCAAAGGCTTTAGTAAAAAAAGAAACACAAGCTAATTTGGGATACTGGGCTGGGGATATATGGGCTTATGTGGGGGCGGCAATGGCAGACATCTTAGACAGCAGGGCTCATCTCCCCCGGGCATCGTTGGCCCCTGCGACAAGCAAGGGGCATGCAATTGCAAGTATGACCAAATTGGTTGGCTGCCTTCAATTTTTGGCGAACAGCTCGTTCTATGGGCATATCAATATGCCCAACATCATAGGTGCAATCAACTGCATGCACATGGCACTGGTGTCTCAGGTCACAGATAGCTATCTATACAGGTATGTACCATATTTTTCGCCCTATAAGACGCACCTGCCCATAAGACGCACCTAGGATTTGGGGGAAGAAAATAAGAAAAAAAATATTTTAAACCAAAAACGCACCATTACAGACAGTGTGGCATTCCCCTATCCCATTCCCATAGGCCGTGTGGGATGCCCCCATTCCATAGACAGTGTGGCATCCCCCCCTCCCATTCCCCATATACCCATTGGCTGTGTGGCATCCCCCTCTCCCCCCATTAGTATAGGCTGTGTGGCATCCCCCTCTCCCCCCATTAGTATAGGCTGTGTGGCATCCCTCTTCCCCCATTCCCATAGGCTGTGTGGCATCCACCTCTCCCCCCATTCCCAATGGCTGTGTGGCATCCCCCCTCCCCCCATTAGTATAGGCAGTGTGGCATCCCTCTCTCTCCATTCCCATAGGCTCTGTGGCAACCCCCTCTCCCCATTCTCATAGGCTGTGTGGCATCCCCCTCCCCCCATTAGTATAGGCTGTGTGGCATCCCTCTCTCCCCATTCCCATAGGCTGTGTGGCATCCCCCTCTCCCCATTCCCATAGGCTGTGTGGCATCCCTCTCCCCCCATTCCCATAGGCTGTGTGGCATCCCTCTCCCCCCATTCCCATAGGCTGTGTGGCATCCCCCTCTCCCCATTCCCATAGGCTGTGTGGCATCCCTCTCTCCCCATTCCCATAGGCTGTGTGGCATCCCCCTCTCCCCATTCCCATAGGCTGTGTGGCATCCCCCTCTCCCCATTCCCATAGGCTGTGTGGCATCCCTCTCCCCCCATTCCCATAGGCTGTGTGGCATCCCTCTCCCCCCATTCCCATAGGCTGTGTGGCATCCCTCTCCCCCCATTCCCATAGGCTGTGTGGCATCCCTCTCCCCCCATTCCCATAGGCTGTGTGGCATCCCCCTCTCCCCATTCCCATAGGCTGTGTGGCATCCCTCTCCCCCCATTCCCATAGGCTGTGTGGCATCCCCCTCTCCCCATTCCCATAGGCTGTGTGGCATCCCTCTCTCCCCATTCCCATAGGCTGTGTGGCATCCCCCTCTCCCCATTCCCATAGGCTGTGTGGCATCCCTCTCCCCCCATTCCCATAGGCTGTGTGGCATCCCCCTCTCCCCATAGGCTGTGTGGCATCCCTCTCCCCCCATTCCCATAGGCTGTGTGGCATCCCCCTCTCCCCATAGGCTATGTGGCATCCCCCTCTCCCCATTCCCATAGGCTGTGTGGCATCCCTCTCCCCCCATTCCCATAGGCTGTGTGGCATCCCCCTCTCCCCATTGCCATAGGCTGTGTGGCATCCCCCTCTCCCCATTGCCATAGGCTGTGTGGCATCCCCCTCTCCCCATTAGTATAGGCTGTGTGGCCCCTCTCCCCCCATTCCCATAGGCAGTGTGGCCCCCTCTCCCCCCATTCCCACCCCCCTCCCCCCATTAGTATAGGCAGGCGCCATGTAAAAAAAAAAAACTCACCTGTCCGCTGACACCGCTGCGCTGAGCGTCCGGCTCCGTGAATGGGGTGGGCGTGGCCTGCCGCAGCGACGGCGCAGGCCACGCCCACCCCATTCACGAGCTGGCTCTGTCCCTGCCCCGCCGCTGCGATCGCTGTCTTTTCAGGCAGCGATGACAGCGGCGGGGCCAGAGACAGAGCCCCTGCCGCTCCTCCATCTGCTTCATGTGCACATGCGAGCTTCGACCTTCGTGCTCGCATTTTCTGAGCCCGGAAGAGGCAGCAGATGGAGGAGCGGCAGGGGCTCTGTCTCTGGCCCCGCCGCTGTCATCGCTGCCTGAAAAGACAGCGATCGCAGCGGCGGGGCCGGGACAGAGCCCCCGCCGCTCCTCTGGCCTCTCGCAGTGTGGCAGACAATGCGGAGGCGCCGGGGACGGGTGAGTTTTTTTTTTTTTTTTTTTTTTACATTCGCCCGATAAGGCGCACGGACATTTTTCCCCCACTTTTGGGGAAAAATAAGTGCGTCTTATAGGGCAAAAAATACGGTATTTGTCTCCTTCATTCCATGCAATGTTGTGACATTTATTTGTAGTCTAGCTTCCCCATATTTAGTGTGCCTTGTTCCTTACATTGCATTGGCTCCTGTAAAGCGGACTTCAATCTCCCCTTTAAACTAGTAGCCCCTTGTTTCCGGTTGCTTCTTTACTCTAAAGTAAGGCAATGTTAATGAGCACTTCTTTGTCCCTTTTCTCAAGTTATGCCCCCTCATCTTACACAATCTGCCCTTTTCTTAATCCCCCAAAGAGGGCAGTCTTACCTGTGGTTGTCCCTTTCTGCTTAGCATCTGCTCTGTCAGTGTGTGTGCATGAATGTTGTTTTGCTCTTGACCGGTGTGCTTTGTGTCTTTTGTGCAGGAACCATAAGATGACACATCTCATTTATGTCCAATGTGTTGCGGCTCCTGAATTAAGGTTTATGAGCATGATGGCTAGATTTCTGGGCTCCACCCATGATGTATACCTCCTTTGGTTTAAGGCCGTCTTGAGTTTGTCGAGTTGTCTGGCAGGTGGCTACTTGTAAGTCTTATCATTATTAGTCCTTGTTGTTTTTTTTTTGCTCATGTCTAATTTTGTATATTTGTGGATGCATCTCCTGTCTCCCCCTTCCATTTTAGTTATTTTAAATAATTTTATTGTTTTAGGTGATAATATTTGTATGATTTGTAAGTGATTCCAGCAACCCCCTGCTTCCATGGCTCATGACCGCAATTCAGCGGCCTCATACTCAGCCACATGCTGCATACAAAGACCAGGGCTGTTGTGGGGTGAGCACTTGGATTACTTAAGACTCAGTGTCTTGATCATACAGTGTGTGCCCTCCAGTACCAGCCACATAAAGTTATTAAAATAATAGCCTGCATGTTACTACATAATTTTGCCCTCCTGCAAAAGGTACCCCAATACCGAGATGTCTCCCCCTCTCCAGATATTTTGGATATTCCACAAAATGTTTATTGGGGCACACAGAGTGCCTCTGGTCAGTCTGTCTGGAATCGCCTTTTCTCGTTTCGTTTCTCGTCTCATTTCTCATCTCGTTTTAGTTAATTTGTGTCTATTTTTGTTGTTTCCAGTGTCATTTTTGTGGCGTCTCCATGTTTATATGTCTATATGTGAATTTAAATTTAATGCAAGGCTTGACCTTTAATGTTTTCTGTAAGCTTCAACCCCTCTTTTCATGTATTCAGTGAGATTAAACAAAAATGATTTATGCTAGTTTTGTTTATTGTTCTCACAAAACTTTGACATACTACTTTATTTTTAACAATGTGGGCCCATATTCTTAGGCTACTGAGATTGCCAAAGGAAAAAACCGAAATATTTTTACCCAGTGTGTATTTGCTTATTACAATGGTTGCTAGCCTGGAATGTCTGGTGGGTCTCTGGCTTCTCGGAGTGCCACCAGGAGTGCCAGGTTTTCATTTTGCACCTCTGTGCTATCAGTGACTGCTTCTGAAGGTAGCTGTTCTGTTGTTCAGCCACCATTGCTTGGAGGTCATGGTGGAGCAGCATTATGCGGAACCAGGCACTTTTTTGCCTATCTGTTTACCAATCAACTGCACCCACCTCACCAGGGGAAGATGGTGATGTGCCTGAGGCTGTCGTCCTCTTCCCCGGGTAGGGATGCTTGCAGCTGGAACTGTACTTGGCCTTTCAACATGTGTTGTACTTGATGTGTGTGATGGGAAATTCTCGGCAGCAGCGCACGCTAATTGAGGTGATGGCTGCAGCTGCACTTTGAGCTCCAGCTGTTAGACAAGCTGGAGCCGGGGATCTAGCTGTAGCAGCAGAAGGAGTGGGGGAGGCATCTGATGCATAGGCAGTGGGGGAGGCAGCTGGTGCAGAGGGAGTGGGAGAGTCAGCTGTTGCAAAAGGAGTTGGGGAGGCAGCTGCTGCTGTTGTAGGGGTATTGGGAGGGCATCTGCTGCTGCTGTTGCAGATGGAGTGGGAGAGGCAGCTGTAGCAGAGGGAGTTGGAGAGGCAGCTGTTGTAAAAGGAGTTGGGGAGGCAGCTGCTGCTGCTGATGTAGGGGGATTGGAAGGACATCTGCTGCTGTGGTTGGAACTGTAGAGGCAGCTGCAGTGACAGCTGTTGAGACTGCTGCTGCTGCTGCATTGGCAGCTGTTGAGGCAGATGTTGTATCTAAGGGTGGTGGGGAGGCAACTGCTGCAGCTGAGGTTGCTGATGCTGCTGTTGTTGTAGAGGCAGATGCATTGGATCCTTCTCCTCCTCCAGATCCTGTATGGCAGCAAGTGCTGTGGAAGTTATGCTTCCCTGATATGTAATTGTGTATTCCTATGCAGGTGTTCCGATGTGAAGTTCAGATATATGCCAACTTCTGGGATCCACTGGGGCACGTCATATGCTGGTAAGTACCAGGCAAATGGGTAGACAGGTGACAGACTGTCTGACACTGCTAAGGCATACAAACCAAGGCACATGGCATGGCGTACACTAATGCTGGAGACCTGGTTTTCAAAGTCAGATAGGATTGGGGTCTGCTTCAGAGTGCAAACATGTGCATCCCACAACCCTGTCTGCCTGTTGAAGTCCTAGATGTGAAACAGTGTGTCACACCACATGTGTCTTAGTGAACGTGCCGTCAGCCATATGCTCCGACCACTGTAATATGTTCCACCCTTGCCAGTTTCTAAGGGAAGCTGGGGGGCTCATATGTGAGTACAGAGAGGGGTAAAGGACACAGCTGCAGGATGAGACAGGCGCAAGTGCATAGACCATCCAATATGCATGTAATGGAGGCCCTGAGATCTGGTTCCGCCAGTTTGCCTAGGTGCATCAGTGATTCAGTGCAGCGGAAGGGAGCGATTAGGAGATGCCTATGCACAGGCTGTTTTGGAGTAGCGACATGCACCTACTCAGTGGTGCATAAGGACATACTGGTGAATCACTTGGGTAGGCCAATACATTTATTGGTCTGCTTCACATGGAGGAGATGTGAGACACAGGTATTTAAAGGGGAAAGGGAGAAGTGTCATGCCACAATTGGGGAAAGGTTAGTGTGCATGTGGAGCTAAACTAGGGAAATCCATGATTGGAGAAGAAGCAGCAGATCCTACGACAAACAAGTAGGGAACACTTGCACCTATATTTAAGTGAACTTTTTCTTGTGTTTTGCCATTTCAGACTTTTATGAGGGAACAATGCGAATTCAAACAGACATGGCAAGAGAACATTAGCAATGGAGGTGGCAGCAATTGGGGTGACAGAAGGGGTGAATGGCTTACATGCACATACAGAATGCAGCCCTGGTCGGACCTCAAAAGAAGTGACATGCCTCAGGGGAAGCAATTTTTCTGCCAAAACTTCAGAGATCGGTGGCTGGTCTATAGATACTAATGCAGAATTGTGCTTCTCGTTGGAGCGTTGGAGTTCTGGCAGAGAATCAAGCCAATCCAGAGCAGAAGGGTCCGACCAGTGCAGTGGCAAACACATGGTGTGTGGGTAAGGCATCAACCCCCAAAATTGCCAACATCCTCATCCTCCTCTTCAGAACCCGCACCACCAGCACAGGAACAATCCGAAGAGGAGGAGGCCCAGGTGGTGGGCTTAACCCTTTAAGTGCTAGCCTACCTAACGTTTTTTTCCTCCTCTGTTGCCAGAACATTTTCACTGTTTTGCGCAACACATGATCAGCTGTGATTTTTGAAGGGATTTCCAGGGATTTCCCAGGAAAACTTTATATTATATAATGCTTTAACATGTCATTTTTTAAAGTGTACTACGATTTGTAATAAAAATGTAAGTTTGTCAATAAAATCTAATTGTGTGTAAAATCCCCATTTCTCCCAGTTACAACGGTACCACAGACGTATTGGTAGACATCGTTTCTTGCCCAGGAGACTCCCCCAAACTGAAACAGCGCTTTAGGAGATTTTCAGAAAAAATACAACTGTGCTAGGCGCTATGCACACCTTGCAGTTTTGCAAGAAAAACAACCGACAACCGAAGTACCTCCCACAAACTATATTCTCTTGAAGTACACATTTTTAAGCTTTCTAGGCGTACCAGGCTTGTTGATATGGGTGCAGTTTCTGGAAGTAATCCCTCAATGAATTCTTTGGTTGCACTAGTTTCCCTAAAAAAAGAATAAAAGAGCAGAATCAAAACCACAGTTTCCTTAAAAAAAAACTTATATCTGAAAAAGAAACATCCCCCGAACAGAACAATACCCAGCATGCATATCTACTGTCAAGGGAAGAGTTGGCAAACACCCTAAATTAAAGCATCTGCGGAAGGATACGTTTACTTGTAAATTTCAGCTATGCAGACAAAGTGCGCACCTTGCGCTTTTTCAACCAAAACATTCCTTTACATTTGGAATACCCCCCCATAAACTATATATTCCCTGACAGTACACATGTTAAGCTTTCTAAATGTACCCAGCTTGTTGTACGGGGCTCATCTTTCTGGAAGTAATACTTCGAAGAATTCTTTGGTTGCGCAGGGTTTACCTAAAAAATGTATAAAAAAGCAGAATAAAAAACACCTTTTCCTGAAATATCAATATGCAAACAAGAAAAAACAAGCTAAATCTGAAAGCACAAGGTCGTCCAAGCAGAACAACACCCAAAATGCATAGCTACTTTTATCCCTTTTAATTGCCAGCCTACTTGAGATTTTGTCACCCTCTATTGACAGGTCCTTTCACCACTTTGCGCTATGTTTAACCTTGATTTTTTCAGGAATTTCCAGGAAAATTATATATATATTTTTGCTGCAGAGTTTAGGCTTTAACATGAAATGTCTTGTTTGCAATTTTTGTACTGTTTTTTAAAATATTTCTAAGTAAAAAAAACTAAAAGAAAATTATTTAAAATTATTTTATTAAATTGTTTTTATTTTAAATAAAACATTTATTTAATTAATTCCAATTACAACAGTACCACATGTGTCTTGGTAGCCCCCTTCCTGTCAAGGAGAACCCCCAAACTGAAAGAGCACTTTATAACATTTACAAATAAAATATGACTACTATCCACACTATAAAGGGTTAAATAAAAAAGTTGGCATGGGTCCCCCTTCCCAAGGGGAGGCCCCATTTTTTGGGGAACTTTAAATAAAAAAAAAAAATGAGGTCCCCGCTATCCAGCATAACCAGCCCGAGGACCAGCTATGGGGGCTTGTAGAACAGGTTGCAAGGGGCCAGCTTTGGTGGCTTATGGCCCTGCAGACTACAAGCCAGCATAGCCTAATGGCCACGGGCTCTTCTGCCGCCCCTGGCCTTTGGGGAGGCAGGTAATGGAGGGCTCGGGGGTTAATGGCAAGTCACTAGCCGCAGGTGACTTGCCAGACCCAGAGCCTTGTGAACTGGTATAGGGATCTCATGGATCCCTTACCAGTTCACAAAGGGTTAAATGTATAAAAACAAACACAGACACAGAGAAAACATATTTTATTATCTTTTTAATACTTACCTTTCATCCATCCCAGAGCACTGTGTCCCACGCTGATCACTTTGGCTTCTGCTCTCCCGCTGCTGCTGGATGCCTGTTATACCTGCTGGGTGGCAGGTAACAAAGGGTTAATAAAAAAATGACATAGGTTTCCCCCTCCCAGGGAGGGGGCCCCCTATTTTTTTGAATTTTAAGGGTTAAAAACCCTTAAAAAATCCCCCCAAAAACGGTGTGAGCCCCCCCCCCAAGCAGCATAACCAGCCCAGTTACCAGCTATTGGGGCTTGTAGAACAGGGTGCAGGGGTCAGCTTTGGTGGCCCCTGGCCCTGCAGGATACAAGCCGGAATAGCCTATGGTCCTGGGCCCTTCTGTCCCCGGGCTTTGGGGAGGCAGGTAATTGGGGGGCTCGGGGTTAATGGCAAGTCACCCACTAGCCACAGGTGACTTGCCAGACCCAGAGCCTTGTAAACTGGTATAGAGTTCTCATGAACTCCTTACCAGGTCACAAAGGGTTAACAGTAAAAAAAAACACACAACACACAGTAAAAATAACTTTATTAAAACATTTTTTTTCTTTACTCACCTCCAATCGTCAGCTCCTGTGTCCCTCGCCGATCCGATGACTGATGTGGTGATTGCCGGCCAGAGGAGGGGAATGGCAGGGGATCAGAGAATATCCTACCCCTCGCCTCCTCTGCCCAGAGATCACTGCATCTGAGAGCTGAGCCGCCGGGATCTGGGTTGATGCCTGCATGGTGACATCATCTGCCCTACTATTCGTGACGATGGTGGCACCCGTCGGTAAAGCAGGGGGAGAGGGCCTGTTGGGCTCTCTCCTGAAGACTGAAGAGCAAGGGGGACTGATCGGAGGCCCCCCTGGTGAAGAGGAGACCCAGCGGGAGTGGTCGGGCATGAAGACGAGTAAATGTCATTTTTAATATTTTTTTTTTTCTTTACATGTAATGCCTGCGGCTGCTGAAGCGCGGGGCTATTCCGGGCACTCCCCTGCAGCCGGGGGGGGGGGGGGGGTCTGTTTGGGGGATCAAAGCCCTCCCCCCGATGATAGAGGAGACCTGGACGGTTCGATAGAGGGGTCAAGTGAGTGTCTTTTATTTTTAATTTTTGGCCCGCTAGCAGGGGGGAAAGCCAGGTATGTAAAATTTACGTAGCTGGCAGTTAGCGACAGGAGAGGCAGCTACATTAGAAGGGTTATATAAAGGCTGTGAATCGACCCTATCATGGGCAGGGGTATAAATGATTTTTTAGTATTATTATTAGAGAGGGTAAAACATTGACAGGGGGTACAATGGGTCCAGGAATAGTGAAGTCTTGGGAGGCAAGGACCTGAGGGGGGTATCAGAAGAGAACTTTTTGAAATATGGCACAGGGCCTGGGCGAAGTGCCAGACTGGTTGGCTCCAAAGAAGTGAAGCCCACAGTGAATTCTCCCTGTGCTCCCAATGGCCATAGATATACAATGCAACTCATATTACATTGAAAATATTAGCCACATTCTGGATGTTACAATGAAGCAGGTAGAGGACAGTTTTTGCAATGTAACAGCAACAACAACTTTTGCTCCTCTACCTTATTTGTTAGATTTGTATTTATGTTTTATCATGTACAGAAGAGTAGTGCCATTTTTTCTGATGTTTCAGTCTTTACTAGTTTCATTGTATTATTATATTGTACTAGTGCCATTGTGTTAAAGCAGACTATATTTTATTATTGGCAATTGTCTTAGAAAGTGTATGACCTGTGAGCTTCATATTAGCCAATGCATCTTACTGAGCTGTCTTTCCAGTTAACGTAGGCAACATATGGCAGTAATATATGAAATTACTTAACGATCATTTAATAAGATTTTCAGTGACACATAAACAATCTGTATACGATTAGCTTCATTTCCTAAATAACATCAACAAGATGTAGCATTGGCATTGAGCCAAATAACTCATCTATACAAGGTCACATAAAATAGCAAAAAGAAAAAAAAAATACACATAATAATTCAAATTTACTCTAGAAAGCAATGATCATCTCAGGGGGAGATAAATGACTTTTTTTTCTATGTTTACAAACAGGTTAAAGCCAAATTTGCTGATGTTATCTAAAGTTATGAAATAAATAAGGGATTATCAGGAAAGCAACACCAACTCATTTCTGCTGCTCAGGAACTCCTGCTTTGCCATTCTGGGCAAGGAGATAGTGTAGTCGCCCAGCAGGTCCACCAGAAAACAGATCCCTGCACTGAGTTGCCAGCAGCTGTGCTTGGTGGTTTATGTGCTCCAGACTCTCCGTCTTGTCCTGTGCTGGCATAGGCTGTAGGTTTGCAAAAACAAAAAAAAGGCTTGCCCAGGTGTGGGGGGTCCTCCTAGACCAGACCATAACCCAAATGTTGGTGGAGGCCCCCTTTGCAGAGCAAGGGTTGGAGGCTCCCGGGGGGCATGCCCCTTGCACCCCGTCATAATCCGGCCCTGATTGTAGACAATAATACCAAGTCAAATGTTAAATATATGATTAGTATTGGTGTAAGCAGTATAGGCCCATAAAGAACCAGAACAAAGGCCCTGTACGCCAGAAACAAAAACAATACTAATATAAAAATATATAAAACTCTTTATTAATTAATCTTGTACAAAAATATCTATATCTATACCAAACAATGTGCTGGCTTCTCAGAAAAAAGAAAAAATTACCCCCTGTTCTCGTATCAGTGCCATGCTCTTGGGCCCAGTGACTCTGTTCAGGGTGCATGATCACACCTTTTCCTTTACAGTGTTGAGGTAATACAGATGATCATACAGCTTGCCACTTGCTATCATTTGCTTGCCGTCCAAGATAGAGTACTTGTCACCTTGGAATTTTACAGTGAGTCCTTTGGCTGTCAACACTTTACAGGGTTCTTTTTCTAGATCAGGAACATAAAGCACATATTTTACTGGTATGGTTAAATTGTGTCCTGCATCACTGGGGCATACAGCTCCCATGCCCATATCCCTCTGCGTGTATTTAACTCCCACCTGCAAAGTAAATAGTCTCTTTGTTATTCAGATCAAATTTTGTTACTTTTATTACTCGTCATTTGACTGGTTGCTCCTAAGTCAGTGCACCGCCTTAAAATGTATGGTTGACTGTCACTTAAAATGTGACATTCCACTTCCCTTCACACGGATCAGAAATTGTGGCTTTGACCTTCTGTTTAGAGTAAGAGGGACGCAGTCTCATTTGCTCTTATTTGTGCTTTCCATAAAGTAGTCTACCTTAATGTGTCCCTGTTTGTGGCACCTAAAGCACACCCCAGTTTCCTTCCTGTGTAGCCTTTTGTCTGTAGCTTTAAGAGTTGTTCAGGTGTCCGTTTCAGTGGAGTCAGACCTGTATCAGGCCTTGTCTCTATCACTGATCATTGATCAGTGCAGTGTATGTATCAGGTAAGCTTCACAACAACATGGCTGCAGCAAGACTGTCTGTTATATACTCACCAACTGATCTGAGTTGTGCAATCACTTCCAGCATGGCTTTTATAGGCTTCTGCATGCCCTGCCTTCTGCTAAGCTTCATTTTGTAAAGTTTCCTCAGCAGAAACAACTTGCTGTTTAAACTGGATCTTAAACCCTTTCAGTGCCAAGCACGTAGCTTCTATGTGCTCACTGCCACTCCTTTTAAGTGCCAAGCATGTAGAAACTATTGGGTTGATTCAAAGAAACATGTAACAGCTTGGATTTGGCTCACGATCATCCTATTTTTCACGTCCGCTCGTGCGTTCGTATGAACTTGCGAGTGATTCAATAAGCAAATACGTTTCTATCCTAAAATATACGTCCGTTCGTATGGCAGTTCGGGAATCAGACCTATGTCAGTTTCCATCCTGAATTTTCCGTTTCATTTCTCAGGTTGCAACATTGGTTTTGCCCTTTTGCCTTTTTTGTCTGGACGTAAATCCTTCTGATCTTGCGGCTCCGCACTACAAACTTACCTCATTAAAGTGCATTCTAAATATTTGGTCTTTTATTTTTCTTTATTTCATTCATTTTGTAGTAACCAACCATTAATGAATGCATTTGCATAAGTAAATCTTACTTTGTTTAATTTTTAGTTAACTTGCATTTTTTACTTGTGGATTTAATTTTAATATTTATGCTTCAAATGGTACAACTTTAAATTTTTAGTGTGGTTACCCACACCCTCTACATACAGATTGCTCACAAATATTAAAAAACACCCAGCAACTTCTGCATGTTATGAGCCTAGAAACAGCCAAGATGGCGGCTCAGGTATTATCGGGCAGCCTGCAAACAGAAAGGGCCTTGTGACTGTGTTGCTCTGGATTCTTTGATTTCTGACCTTTCCATGCCCCCAGCTCTGCTGTGTCTGTGCAAAATACAGCAGTAACCCACATCCTGCACTTTATCCCGCTCTCCTCTCCTCAGTAAGTGTGATGCATCTGACCAAAGATGTGCTTAAATAATTAAACAAAGCAAAGGTAAACAACTACACCAATAAATGCAATCTAAAAATATTATTCTAGTACCTCAATTTTAAAATAAATAACAAAGGACATAAGTTTCTTTAATTAACGCAAATATATTGCAAAATAAAGGTTTACATGCAAAGGACTAATTAAGGTCCACATTAAAATGCTTTTAGAAGGCATACATGAATCAGGTATGCATTGCCATTCAATTTATGGCCTCGGCCATGCTGATACATGCAGTTCATTGGAGCACAAGACGCGCAGACTCCTCCACATAGCCAAAAAACCTGTTCACGAACAGCAATCCGGCTGCTAAAAGGTGTCGGCTGTGGCTTTCTTTTAAAACGCGTTTAGAGGTTTCTCTGAATCACACCTAAACACATCCAATTAACCTAAGTTTTACGTTTTGATCGTAAGTTTTAGGATTTGATCCTAAGTTTTACGTTTTGATCCTAAAATTTAGGAACGAACTTCCGCTGATCGTAAGAGCATATACGCATTCGTACGTAGGCTCGTGCGAGTCGGAAATGGCCAAAAAAACAGGAAAAAATGACTAACACCCACCCAAACTTACGATTCTCGATACGAAATCAATTAACTTTTGCTCTTTGAATCGAGGGGTATGTGCCTGACTTTCCCCCTGCTATAGTAAAAACTAAGGAAAAAAATACTCACCTAACCCCTTGTTTGATTCGTCTGCATCTCCTCTTCACCCTGGAGGCCTCCGGTATCCCCCCCCTGGGCTCCCCCAGCTGAAGGAGAGTGCCTGGAATGGGGCACCCCCTGCTTCAGGCGCTGACAATTCCTGTTTAAAAAGATAAAATGACATTTACTCACCTGCGGCTGCGATCACTCCCATCGGCTTTCCTCTTCTCTGGGGGCCTTTGATCACCCCCCGAGCTCTCCTCAGTCTTCAGGGGAGGGCTCAACACGCCCTCTCCCCCTGCCTCCCGATGGGCGCCGATATCTTAACAACTAGCCCTGCCCATTTGGGGGAGGGGTGGATGATGCCATCCAGTGGGCATCGTCCCTGCTCCCTGCAGCTCAGCTGTCAGATGCACGGTGATCAGTGGGCAGAGAAGAGGAGCCGCAGATGCTCTGATCTCCTGCCTCCCCCTCCCCTCTCCAGCAAACACAGCAGCTGACAATTGGAGAGTAAAGTAAACATTTTTTTTAATAAATGACATTTTTATGTGGTGTATTTTTTTCACTGTTAACCCTTTGTGAACTGGTAGGGGGTCCATCACAAGGCTTGGGGGCTGGCAAGTCACCTGCGGCTAGTGGGTGACTTGCCATTAACCCTTTAAATGCCAGCCACGTAAAATTTATGTGGTTGCCTCTCCGTCACTTAAGTGCCAGCCACGTAAAATTTATGTCCCTGGCATTTACCCCTGCTAGCGGGCAAAAAAAAAAAAAAAATACTCACCTGACCCCTCGTCCGGCCGGGTCTCCTCTTTAATTTGGTGCCATCCGATCCCCCGTGGGCTCCAGGAGAGCCCCCAGAATAGCCCCCCCACCCCGCTTCTGCAGCAGCAGCTGCTAACTGTAAAAAAAAAAAAAAAAATGACATTCACTTACCTGCGTGTGCGCTGGCTCCCGCTGTCTCTCCTCTTCACCTGGGGCCTCCGATCCCCCCCAGGACTTACGGATCTTCAGGAGAGAGCCCGGGAGGCTCTCTCCTCTTTCCTCCTCGATGGCGGCCGCCCTTTAACCCCTTGTGAGCTGGTAAGGGGTCCATGAGACCCCTATACCAGTTCTCAAGGCTGGGGGGATGGCAAGTCACCTGCGCTAGCCGTTCGGAAATGTAAAAGATCTTGCGCATGCGCAATACAAGCTACACTCCTCAAACAAATGTGCCCCATATTTTACACTACCAAGCTCACCCCAACTACTTTGCACCAGTCTAACACTTACCTTTATTAACCCTAAAACTTACCCAAACCCCCTTCCGGTTCCATTCTTCTTCATTTTCCTGACCCTAAAACTTACCCAAACCCCTTTCCGGTTGCATTTCTTCTTCATTCAAACGGGTCTTCAAAAGTCCAAAGGCCCTCTCAACCACAGCCCTGGTCTTGCGGTGCGCTCGGTTGTATGCTTCCTGAGAGGCATCCTGGGGCCGGAGCACAGGCGTCATGAGCCACGGAAGCAGTGGGTAACCAGAGTCCCCTTAACAAAACCAATTAAAAACACAATTAAGCAAGGAAAGGCATCCCCCAAAAAAATATTAGTAGATAGCACAATTATGTCAGCTAAAGAAACAAACATTTCACCCAGGGCCAGTGATATAAATGACTAATGTAACAGATGTGTGCCATAAAGAAAAATGCAGCATAAGGGAAAAACAGACTGATAACACATCTGCTATGACAAGTGTGCTGGGAAAGATGTTTGTATTGTAGGGTTTAGAAATGTACGATTTATGATGCTGCTGAGGGGCCCCAAACATTCCAAAAAAAAAATGCACTGTATGCAGTTCTACTCTAGTTTGTCAGTTACAGTCAAATACAAAAAAGGGCCATAAACTAGCAGCTACTTCTGGTCAATCTGCTATACGAGGGAGTTTGAGAAATGGAAGTAACAGACGTCGGCCAAAAATCTAACAAATGATGAAGGACAAAGTGAGTCCACCGCGGAAAAAATGACTAACACCCACCCAAACTTCCGAATCCCGATACGAAATCAATTAACTTTTGGATTTAGAATCGACCCTTTTGTCTGCAGAGCTGAAAGCAGAGCAAGCTTTACTTTGGGGTGTTTGGCAACTCTTTCCTTGACAGTACCTATGCATGTTGGGTATCGCTCTGTTCGTGGGATGTTGCTTTTTCAGATTTAACTTGTTTTTCTTGTTTGCATATAGTTGTTTTAGGGAAATGTGGCTTTAATTCTGCTTTTTTATTCTTTATTAGGGAAACCCTGTGCAACCAAAGAATTAAATGAGGGATTGCTTCCAGAAAACTTCACCCATGTCAACAAGCCTGGTACGCCTAGAAAGCCTGAGGTGTGTACTTCCAGAGAATATATCAGAGAACATATAGTTTGTGGGGGATATTTCAAATGTAAAGGGTTGCTTTTCTTGAAAAACTGCAAGGTGTGCATTTCTGTAATGTGAAAAATACCTTTGTATTAGGATTCTGCCCCCATACCTGTGATTTATTTTTTAGCATGCTGTTTCAAAGTTTCTTACATTCCTGTGGCTTTGTGTGGCGCAATTTGAATCTGCTTTCCTGGCAATGCGTGAAACCCTTAGTATAGCTGATGCCAACAAAAGCCAGAAGTCTGTAAAGGCTGAGCACCCCTTCCCCGTCAAAGCAGAGCCTATAATAATCAGACAGCAATAATGAAAGACATCTAGATGAGAGCACTGCCACTTTAGCTACACACAATTATGATCTGAAGAGGCTGAATTAGAGGAGGGGTCAAACATGTGAGCTCAGGAATATGGAGCGTCATTTCTGCCTCAGCCATTCAGCTGATTATCAAGCCAAAGTCAGGGAGTCTCTGCACCGTACATCAATAACACTAATCACAACTTAACATATGGTTGCTAGAGAAAACTGAGTTGCAAAGAAATAAAAAAGAAGAGACCGATAAGCTCCCTGACGACATCATTTTGGAACACACTAATGGAAATCATTGAAAGTGGAATTTTCCTTTAGGTAAATGTAATGCTGCTGTTTTAATTATGAATATATACAGTATACTTATTTAAACACACCTTTACTTTACAGTGTTCAAGTACTGATACATTCAAATATATACATTGTATACATCTATTTTCCTCCTTCCACTATACTTTGCCCTTTACCAGAAAAAAAGCTAAAACTCTTGATTTTCCTTGTGTAGCCGCCTGGGTAACACAGCCAGACTGCAGCGAAGCGCGGATCAGCTGCAGCTCAGAATGTAGAAAGAGAGCCTTGTGCTGCGCCTCTCTCCCTGGGGTTATATAAGTATTTGTAACTTACTTTGCTTAATTTGTTATTCTCTGTGACTTTGTTTAGCCCTCTCCTGTTCTTTTGTGCTGTTCTCTTCTATTTATCTTTTTACTGCCTTTGTTTTTACCTTTTTCCTTTATATTTTATTGGTGTTTTTCTTTTTTCTACTGTACATTTAGTTGCAGCATGAGAATTAGTCTAGACAGCGCATTTATGTATAATGCAGAAGTAAGTATCAAGTAAGAATAAAAGTAGAGGTTTGTTAAAAATGCAATAAAAGTTGCAAAAGATGGAGACAGTTTTATGCTTAAACTTTTCCAGACTTATGATTATTGAAAAATTATCTTGTCCAAATTGGACGACCAGGAATTCTTAGACTCCATACAGCCTAAATATTGCCCCCTTCTTTCTTGCAACATAAGCAGGCTTATGAATTCCTTACGAGTGATGAGCTTTAAAAAACTGTCCCAAAGCGAGACCACTCCCGGATACCAGCAAGATCCAGGTCAAATAATCCAGCATGCCACCTGCTAGTGCCGGCAGGTGGGAATTCAACCATCACAACGTGTGAACTAGCGTTTCTTTGGTCGCCTTAGCAGTTCACAAACTGTTACAAAAACATAAAAAATCTCTCCTCTTTATGTTTTCATCCTCCTGTTTCCCACCAGGTGTTCTCTCCTCACATGTTTCCCCCTTCATACTTCACTACCTCAGTCCCCAACCCCCTCCTACACCGACAGGCCATGTTTTGCTTATCTCTGCACAGATGCACAGGTGAGTAATTCATGCACCAAGCAGAGCCAGTGGAAATCCACAAAACATGAGCTGTTGATTGGCCTTGTAGGAAAGGGTTGGGGACCACTACGATACTTCATATTATTTGCACATGTATGTACAGGCAACTTTACATATAAACTTTGGCACAATGTTGTATTTATTTATTGTATTATTTTATTCACATATTTAAAGATAGCTGATCATTGTTGTATTCTAATATGTTTATTAAGGTGTCTGTCAAAGTAAATACCTATTGGGATGACACATGAGTGTCGCAACATGTTGGTATACACAATATGGTATTCTTCCTTATTTGTAAAGACCTGGACCCTTCACATTTGTTAAACATTTTCAGGAAGATATGCTAAGCAATTTGCTTCTGCTGATATGCAGGATTATCTTTATATAGGAAAGCAGGACCTTTCAATAAAAAAAAAAAAAAAACTAGGGTGGTCCCATTGGGACTGTGTCCACTAGCCACCCATAGCAATAATTCTAGAGAATTGGTAAATAGCCCATGAGTCTATTCTTAGCTGCTTATTTTTGTGTGCAGCTCATGCTGGGAGAGAGGTGGATTGTATTTAAACTGGAAAAACACTCTTTCTAGAAACAGTGTTGATATGCGTCCCTCCCCATGGCATTTCACATCGATGCACTTAAAAATTATATATAAAATGTTAAAAGGTCCCGAGAGTTCCCAAATATCCCTGGTCATGTGCACTCCCCGCAAAATCAACAAATGTCAGGGCAAGGGCCAGCCCCAGGTTTATGTGGGCCCTCAGGTGACATGGTCTCGGTGGGCCCCTTTGTGGTGGAGAGTCGTGGGTCATGGGGCCCACATGGATGGGAGAGAGCTGATGGGACCAGGGATGGATGGGACAGAGCTGACGGGATCAGGGATGGATGGGGCAGAGCTGATGGGACCAGGGATGGATGGGGCAGAGCTGACAGGACCAAGGATGGATGGGGCAGAGCTGACAGGACCAAGGATGGATGGGGCAGAGCTGACGGGACCAGGGATGGATGGGGCAGAGCTGATGGGACCAGGGATGGATGGGGCAGAGCTGACGGGACCAAGGATGGATGGGACAGAGCTGACGGGACCAGGGATGGATGGGGCAGAGCTGATGGGACCAGGGATGGATGGGACAGAGCTGACGGGATCAGGGATGGATGGAACAGAGCTGATGGGACCAGGGATGGATGGGGCAGAGCTGATGGGACCAGGGATGGATGGGACAGAGCTGACGGGATCAGGGATGGATGGGACAGAGCTGATGGGACCAGGGATAGATGGGACAGAGCTGACGGGACCAAGGATGGCTGGGGCAGAGCTGACGGGACCAGCGATGGATTGGGCAGAGAGACAGAAAGGAAGTGTGCTCACTGTTTAACTTGCACTACCTTCTTCCAACATGTGTAGTACTTCCTTTTGCAATGCTGGGGCCACGGAGCAGGGAGATGACACGTCTCTGGGGGCGGGGCTTGCAGGGAGACTCAGCTCTATGGGGCAGCGCTGGTCCTAGATCAACACAAGCCAGTGCAGGACTGAGCAGAGGTTAAGGGGTGGGGCAACTGCACCAACAATGAAAAAAAGTGCAGCTCAGCCTCTTTACAAGGTGAGTGATGACCCTGCTCGCTAGGAGGAGACGGTGCAGGGGCCCGATGCAATGTTAGTGGCAAAAAAGTTTTAAGTTCTTTAACCACATTGTGCCAGTTGTCAGTGGTCCCCCCTGGGGAGTGGGGGCCCTTGGCAGCTGACCGGGTTTGCCGGGTGCTGACACCAGCCCTGGTTAGGGCCCCCTCACTAACCACTTGTAAACTGTAAACAACCAAACACACAATACACAAAGGTTAAGTGTGAGGCTGGCACAAAGGACAATAACGACACCTATTGCCAAAAGACACTGTTTATTTGAAAAAATATATATGATATGGCACAAATATGAAAGCCACAAAGATAGCTGGATGGTAATAAAAAGGCAATTGCCATTTCTAAAATTCGGGGGCCCCCCAGACACTCCTGGAAACCATGCACCCCTCCATTCACTCCCACACATACATGCTGGCCAGCATTCACTAGGGGACTCCAAATCAATGTCCTCCACTATTGTTATCAACAAGTTCCCGGCTGGGGATAATAGCAGCGACTGCATCTTTAAATGAATGGGGGAAGCAGAAAAGCGCAGCCAAGGGTTACCATTCAATTAGTCAATAAATACTGGCGGGAGCTGTGGACTGCAGTGCCGGCCGTGCAGCTGTCCGCTCTACCGCCTCAATACCTGGTCCCCGACGCTTTTACTTGAAAATCCGCCGCAGATATTCAGCGCCTAAGTAGTGTTATCCTGGCCGGGCCGCATGTGTTTGCCAGCAAGCAGGGGGAGAGAGACACAACGGAGGGGTCGTGGTCGGGCAGCCCGTCACCTACGCACCTTTCCCCCCGCCCACCGGAGCTTCATCATATAAAAATTAACTTACATTTTTGTAACTCCTGTCGTGGTATATTTTACCCCTAAAATGGTGTCCCAGGGACCTACAGGTAGCCCGCAAAGAGGAAGTGATGCTTGGTTTCCTGCATTGTGAGTTATGTCAGTTAAACCCAGGCAGCAGCACAGCTGGGATGCTGGGAAAGGAAGCCTGTCAGGTTCTTCATGAGCCCCCAAGAAATCAGTGAGGCAGCGTTTCAGCTTTGAGTTGATGCAGGAGCAAAGGTAAATGCTGATAATGATTCAATATCATACACGCAGATAAAGCAAGTGTGTTTTGGGGAGTCTTTGTTTTCTAACTGTGCCAGGCTGTTTGGTTCAAAGGGTGGGGTTTTTGGCCCTGCATTTGTTATCTATAAGGCCAATCATGCGTGAACCCTCAGGTTTTGGCTTAAATGTTATTTATGTGCATTTAATGCCCAATGTTAAACATTTTTCTTCCTCATATTTATCATTGTGGTTGTGCAGATCTCTTTTGGGCTATTTCTTTAAACATATGGTTTGAGAAGCTTCCATCTTCCTCTGTCGCTCTCATGATATTACTTGAATAAATATATAGTATAGTTATATAGAATTGGCACTAAAGCACAGCTAAAGTCTTAGGGCCCCTGTGTTGTCCACACCCCAGGTATCTTTATTGGGAATGCCCATGCGTATAAACCGGACCAACACCCGTTTTTCCTTTGACTGGTGTTGGTCCCTCAGACAGAGAATAAAAGCAAGCTTGGAGGGGCATCCAGAATGCTGAAGCCCCCCAGAACAAAATCCACGCAGAACGCCCAATGTCCTATCCTTCACTTCGGGAAAGGAGTTCTGCGACTGGCCCCTGCACGCACGTGGGTGGGGTGTTCCGGTGGCCGGCGCCATGGAAGCAGCCATGGCCTGTATGACAGCTGAGCAGCCAATTGCAGGACTCAATTCCCGGCTCTTGCTCGAGGTGAAGGTAAGCATATCAAGCGTTCTGAGGAGGTTATGTTCGGGGGGCTCCAGCATTCAGGATGCCCCCTGAGCTCGTTCTTATTCGCTGTCTATGGGACCAACACCCATTAAAGAAAAAATGGGTGTTGGTCTGGTTTAGAATGCAAAAAACTCAGCCTTAAATGCTTTGTGAAAACTCTTGTAGTGCACCCTATCGACTCCCAGAAGTCACATGTGACTATGCAATGCTATAGCAGCATGGAGGAGGTGAGCATTATTACATTAGGTTAGCATTCTCAAAAGGGGGTGCTCGGGGGATGCAGCAATACCTGCTAACATAACACATTTTCTGCTAACATATCAGTGATGGGCGGCCACTTAATGCGTACCCCGTATACAATCAATGAGATCCCTCAGACAAGCATAGGTGCCGGGAGGTTACTCTACTTATTTTAATGTATTAAATCTTTGCTATGAAGTTAAAGTGGAACAAAACCCAGGAATTGCACTTTCCTAGGTTTTGTTCCGTAACCCCAATACGTATCCCAATTCGCCCCACTATGTGAACCCCCCCCCCCCCCCCGGGCGCTGGTTTTAACTCACTTTTCCATGGTCCAACAGTGCGTGCGTGGGCTCTCGTCCAATCAGAGCCCTTTGCTGCCAAACGGCTCTGATTGGACGAGAGACCGCGCATGCACAGTTGGACCAGGGAAGTGAGTTATTACCAGCACTCTGGGAGGTTTCACACAGTGGGGAATCCTGAATTGGGATTGTGAAAACTCCCAGCGTGCTAGGGAAAGTCAGCGTCAACCCTTGAATCTTTTAGATTCCAGACCGGCCGCTTGTGGGTTTTCTTCCACTTTAAACCAGCCCATTAGCCTTGCACATTTGAAAAAAGAAACTCACTTCCCCCATGCATTGCACTGAATCATTGTCAGCACCTACATTTGCTCCTACATCCACTTAAAGCTGAAACGTTGCATCACTGATTTTTTTCCTGGTTGCCACCATCTTGGGGAACCCAGGAGGCTTCTTTCTTTCCCAGCATCTCAGCCATGCTGCTGATTGGGCTTAACTGACAAAACCCATCCACAGTGGCACCCAGCGGCACTTCCCCTTTGCAGCCCACTGGCAGATCCATAGGACACTATTATAAGGGGAAAATCAACCACGGTGGGAGTTGCAAAAGTTAGTTCATTTGTCCAGCAATCTGAATTGCCCAGAGAAGCGATGCTTATGAACACTGTTTCCTGTTAGGGTGATGGTACGGTTAAATTATGATCTCTGCGCTTTTAATTAATTCTGTTTCGTGTTTTTTGGAAAAGTGGTCGTTTCTGGTCCTCAATGGCTTTTCTGGGGAAAATTTGGAGGATTAACAGCGCGGTTAATATTATAAAAGCCGCTGGTATTGGGGCTCAATATTGTTGCTCCTGTGATGGATGTAGCTGCTGTCTTTCTGTCCTGCACCTGCCTGCAAGCAGGAATTCTTCACCAGCTTTGCACCACAGCCTCAAACTATGATTATTATGCATATTGTTGTGATATAATATTAGTTATATAATTTCTTATTATTTATCAGCTTTAACTGTACTTGCCCTCCCACTTACTGGTATCTTTATCCCCCACCCATGTTCTGTCTTTGTGATGTAATCATTTTAATGATATCTGATTTTGTGCTTCAGCAGGGCACATTGTTATCGAGAGAAAAGAAAAACAAAGAGCTTCAGGATACGAGACAGGACAGGAGCATTTCCCACGCACAGTGTATCTGCTCGTCTGCCCTCAGGACGTGTACATTTCAAGGCTCATCTTCAGAATAATGTTCTTTGTACTGATCCTTAGTGACCATTACCGCGGAGAGGGCTCATTTGTGCGTGTGAAGAGCCGCATGAAAACACGAGAGCAACCAACCAAACTGTTTGGCGCTCCGGCTTTTTAATACATTACTAGCAGATTTAATCAAAGAACAGACAATCCCCGTACTTCACTTTACAGTGATAAGTTTAACTCTTGAGCTGTTGTTCCTTTGAAATCTCTTTAGCAGCATTTTAAAACTACAAAGGGTAATTTATTCATTGTTTTCTATATTTAAAAAATGAAATTCCTTAACTGGATATTAAATAGTTGAAATATATATTTTTTGCATTTTTGTCACCAGCAAAGAACCATGGACAGTTTCATAGCATTAAGCTTCTATTGGATGCGAGAAACAGTCCATGCTTCACTCCCCTACAACCAGGGTCAGATTATGCGGAGGGCGCCCTGGAGCCTCCACCACTTGACCTACAAAGGGGGCCTCTGCCAACCTTTTGTTTATGGTTTGGTTTTTGGCCTGACAGTCAGCGGGGCCGGCATAGAAGCTAACGGCGGCAGTGGGGGACCCCCGTGCTTCTGGGCAAGCCTTTTTTTGTTTTTGGAAACCTGCAGCCAAAGCCACCACAAGGCAGAAGGGAGAGTCTGGAGCAGCAAAGCCACCGTCAGCAGGGATGGGTGGGAGCAGAGCTGTCAATCAGCGTTTGCACACAAGCCACCAAGCACAGCCTCTGGCAATTCAGTGCAGGAAAGTGCATGCACCCCCACAAGGATGGCACAAGGGACTCAATCCAATGTTCCAGTAAGTAGGCGGGGACTATTATTTTAAAGGAAAAACATTTGTATCTGGGGCCTCCACCAGATTTTGTGCCCAGGGGCCTCCACTTATTCCGGACCTGCCTACAACTAACTTATGCTCATAATAAACTGATCCTAGCTCAAAGTTATGTTGGTATAAGTTACATTCTGAATGCCGATACCCCCCTCCCTCACATACATCTCTGCCAGCCTCAGTTTTTCCTACCATTCCCCATCAAAATTCATTCTGGCAATTGGCCACTAACATTCATTACAGCAACTGAAAGACAACCTGGACTACATGATGGCTGGCAGCCAATAACGTGGCTGGATTTTGCAAGGAAAACAGGGCGAAGGTAAGGAAAAATTAAGATGCACTTGTACAAACAACCATTTCTGAAAAATGGGTGTTGGTACACTTTAACATCTGTATTAGTAAGAGATAGTCAGAAGGATAATTGTCTACCTAATAACTTCAGCATTGAAGAGTCTACCCCAAAAATCATAAGTTTATTGAAGACAAAACTTGGCAGACTAAATTACATAAAGAAAAACTCTCTTTTTGTTCTGTCTTATTGTGTTCCTCTTTTGGAATGTTATATAAACCGTTGTGTTAGGATTGTGCCCCCATACCTGTGATTACTTATCAGCATACTGTTTCCAAGTTTCGTATATTCCTGTGGCTCTGTTTTGCTACAGTGGGAGTAGTTTTCCTGGCCTTGAGTAAAAACTGAGGACTACAAGTCCCAGAATATTTCCACTGTAAAAAGTGAGCTCATCAGCAGCTTTGGCTGCAGCCGTAATTGTCTGCACGTACCTGTATGGTCTGTACATGAAACACACCAGTTGATGTACATTGCTAAGGTAAATGCATTGTTTCTACATTGTTTTCTGTTGAAAAAAAAATAACTGATACACTTAGAACATTGAAGACACAATTTTTGCACACAATAATTGAAAATGCACATGAAAAAATGCCATTGAAACTAAAGTGATGGATAAAGGTGGCACTGTGGATATCTGTATTTTAACACTTTAAGACACAGTTGCACACCAAGGCTTGGATTCAGCAAACTTTCCTTAAAACGGCTCACACAAATAAGTGCTGATCCATGCTTTATTTCATAATAAGACATATCATGAGCTAAAAGAAGAAAGAACATTATGGAGTACATAAATGTTTAAAAGGGCACATACAATAGTTAAAATCTAAAACTTTCCCCCTACAGAGGTATAAGGATCCAGTGGCTGTAAAAAATAAATAACTTAAAAAAAAAAAAAAAAGAAAAAAAATAACAAATTAATTAAGTCATGTTATATTTTAAGCTAGGTTTGCTGCATCAGGCCATAAAAGTGTACCATATTACAGTGTTATTGAAAATTGGAGTTAATCTGTGAATAATTCAATGCATTTACTGTTTGCAAGATCATAGAGTGTTGTCGTTGATGTTGTGCAATCTGAGGAGAGATGACTTGCAACTGGTGTACAACAAGGTTCTGACCTGGGTCCCATACTTTTTAATATGTTTGTACATAACATACTGTAGGAGAAGGCTTGGTAATGTAGGTAGTGTTTACCTGTTGACATTAAAGTGTGTAATAGGGTAGATATTCCCGAAGGTGTCTGCAATAAGGAAAATAATTCAGTACTACTGAAAATGGTCGAAACAATAAAAACTACAGTTCAGTATTTCTAAATGTAAAATCATGCACTTGGATAGAGGGAATCCGCTAAGTTTTGTATGAGCAATTCAATGTTGAACAGTGCTTCAGAAGAGAAGGATTTAGGGATACACATTAATGGAGTTGGCTGTACAGCTCAAGGTATGGTCATGCCAGCACTGGGCATACTCAAGAAGGAGCTAGGGTCCCTGACATCTTTTAAGAATAATGAGCAGTCATATGACTCTTCCATTTCTATGCTCTTTTATAAACTCCTGTTTTCATTTTACCTTCAGTTTCTTTCCCTATTTACCTAAGCCCCTCGTTTGTCAGAAGTGGTTTATTCCTGTGTAAGGAAGAATGAAAAATTCCTTCTCATGTTCTCTTTACTCTATTAAATGCAAGAGGAAAAGAAGATTATAATCCGAATGTTAAATTTTCTATAAATATTGCAAGCTCCACAGCTCCACAACCTTGGCAAAGTTCAAGAACATCAATTAGGAGGTTTTCAGCAAATCATAGACATAAATATGGAATTTGTCATCAAACTTGATGAAGTCCACTGAAGGTTTGGCTTCCATTTGATGAATTACCATGCCAGTCCTTTTTGAGCCATCTTATTTGGCATATTGCACTTGCTTCCCAACTAGGCTGTCCACAACCTCTCCTGGCTGTCTTTCCGCTGGAGGAGAATCATTAGAGTCAGGCACGATGTGAAGATCCCCTTCTTTATAGTCATCTAAAAGCTGATACATGTATAGAACATGTGTTCATGATTGGTGCTCTTCCTAAAACCATCCTTTCGTTTCAAACGTATGTTCCACAGTTTTACCAAACATTGTGTCAGCCAAATAGGCATCGCTTATCCTGGATGAGGCAACTCTGTCTGGAAGTACTTCATGAGCAGACACCCTTTCATCCTTTTTTTTGGGGGGGGGGGTTCAGAGGAAAGTACTTGATCTAAAACAGTTCCTTTCCATTCTGTTATTGGGCCACTGCCTTCTTTCCAACCTTGTTGTATCCTGCAGCCAACAATGTTTCTCTACGGCTGAGAATTTGTTTTTTTTGGTCCCATGTTATTGCGATGTTGCTTATGAGCGGTCCTTTTCTTCATCATATTTGCTGAAACACCTGCATGTACCACTTCAGCTCTTGCTGTGTTACTGCCTTTCCAAAAGGAGTTTTTATTCATCTACATTAAAGGAAAGCAAGGCTACCACACTAGAGAGAAAGCATATCACCCTTAACCTATTAATGTTTCATTATGCATGAAAAATATTCTATACCTTCCTCCATACTGTGTGTCAGTTAGGTGGAATAGATGGAGGTAGGCAACTACTCTCTCAGGTGCTGGCACAGCCAAGTTCTGTGGGATCCCCACCTGGTTTATCTTCACAAATGTAAGGATGTCCACGTTGGCTGTAGATAGGTGGATCTCTTGTCTGTAGAAGGCTGAATGCTTCCCTGGGATGGTGTGAACTGTTGTCATGACCTTATTGGTGGCGTATTAGAAGCACAGCAGCATGGCACAACTGTCCCTTATGGAGGCCCACTCACCTGGGTATTTTGGATCTGGGACTCTACTATTGAGCACATGTGTCAGCCAATGGATGGCCTTAACCTAGCTCGGTCCAAGGCTGCTACTAGGTTCAGCACTATTGTCGCACACCACCTTGCCGGGCTTCAGGTTCAGCATCAGCAACCACTCATCTATCTACTCCTGGCTCCCATGACTGGATGAGGAGGCAGGAAAGATGAAAGCAGAGCAGAAGGTGAGTGGAGGCCTAATAATAATACTAACAATGTTTTTTGGTTTGCTTTGCATGTGGTGAAGATTATTCAGTGTCCCGCCCTCCTGTAATTTTTAGTTTGTACAGTGCCACAGAATACAATTGTATAAATAAACAATAATAATAACTATTTTTTTTTTTTTGCTTTGCAGGTCCCTGTTGACAGACATCATGCAGAGATTATTCAAAATTTAACCTTTTCAGTTGGACACTTTTTTCACTTTTTCAGTCTGGTGGCACAGTGCGCAAATGACCCGAGACTTTTCTTTGTGCACTGTTTCCCACCTGGTCATGGTGGGCAGTAGTAGAGGCTGATCACTAATGGTCTCTCCCTCTCTTCCTCCCACCACCTGTTAAAATTTGATTGCTCGCAGTTTGTGTTGGGTCTAGGACTTCATCATCACCTCTCGGATTGTCTTCCATCCACTCCTCTCCACTGCCCTTCTTCTCAGCCTCCACATTGCAGAAAGCCGCTGCAGTTGCAGGTTTCTGGGCAAGGACATGGTGAAGATTATTCTGAGTGGCACCCTGTTTGTACAGTTCTACAATAGCGTTAACGATAACAATAAATAAACGATAACTATACTAATGTTTTTGTTTGCTTTGCAAGTCCTGTGTCAACTGGAAATTAAAGCACCTAATATAATCAATGCCACAATTTTGTCTGGCCTCACCATTCTGGCAGCAGTATTGGGGTCTACAATAATAAGGTGCAAAGCCTGGTGCATGCTGGCACTGGAGGAATTTGCAGCAGGCAGAGATGTGACATGTCCTCTCCCCTCTCCCTCCAGCACCAGCTCCATCACCAACAGCAAGGGGACCCCCACCCCCCATCCCTTACTCATCCAGTCAATAAAATATCTATTCTCATTTTTTTTTTCTTTTCTGTTTTTATTTTGGGCACTTTCCCTAGCCCATTTTGTGCAGGGCATTCGCCCAGATACTCCCCCCTCCCAGTTTGGCCTCCAACAACCTTAAAAATACATTTTTTTAAATGTATGTATCTATGTATATATTTAATATTTTAGGTGTCTGTTATTATTTTGAGTACTTCCCCTAGCCCATTTTGTACATGGCTGATGTTCCCCTTGATTTACAGTCCTTTAGCCTTTGCTACCCCAATTTTACAACCATTTTTGGTCCTCTAAATTAGGGTCTCCATTTACTTTAATGGGGCTCGGGTTTGGGTGGAGTCCGGGGACCAGAACCGGACTTTAGCAGCAAGTTCGGCCAAACTCGTTGAGCCCAAATATCAGCGGGTTCACCCATCCCTACACGTCTCCTGGCACTTGTTATCTTGAGTGGACTACATCTTTAAAATAATGTTTCTTGTATCACAATCAATCTTTATCATCATTTACCAGCACTCAGAAGATATTTAAGAAGCTATTTAGCAAACAAATTATCTGAAAAAATTGAGCACGAGCATGTTTCCTGGCATGCATTCAATATTCCTTCATCCAACATCTGTGTCAGATTTCATCACTGATACATTGCCTTTTTTCCTTTGGCAAAATAAGCATAACATCAGGCTTTGCATTTAAAAATGCATTCAGTTTTCATAGATGGGCATATGTCTAAGAAGAGCAGCCTAATTAGTCCTAAGCAAATAGCAGCAGCACATTTATAACTGCTATTATTTTAATTCGTGTTGTTTCATTTCTTCCCCTGCTCAGACATTACCCTTCCTTAAACGCTCCAGTTTCTTTGTCCAGAATGTTGCTGCAAGTCACAATGCTCAATGTTAGATAATCAGCTTGGATTGGCGCACTAGGCATTGGGTGACCTGTGTTAGCACCCTTATGCTGATTATAACAGTGCCAATGTGAGCTATTCTGTACCGTCAACCTTTAAGTTCGCCACACCGTATTTATTCATTTTCTCATGCAGGAAGGGTAGGTGCTGTATGTAACAGGCACTGGTTAACATTTCATCATTACAGTTACAGAATAACATTGCTGGGCACAAACTTTACAGTGCTTTATGGCTGCATTTTAGTTGTTGAGCTCCCAATGACATATTTGCAAAAACGCAGAGATCATATATATAATGAAATGTGCTCCCGATAATGTCTTGTTTTTTCTATTGCAGATCTGGAATCTATGTCTCATGTGAATAAAGGTGGCTCATAACTCTGGTTTCTGAAATGCTTTTTAACCTCTTAATGACCCGCTTAATTATAGCCTTGAGAATCAGTACATTTTTGTCTCTTCTTGTGTTGCAACGGTAAGGCAGGCACATAGATACAGTAGGTGGGAGGGAGGTAGGTAGAGAGGTGGATAGGCAGACAGTTGAATGGATGATCAGGCAGATAGGTAGGTGGGCAGTAGGTAGGTAGGTGGACGGACAGACGGGTAGATGACTGGGCGGCAGGCATGTAGGTGGGTGTATGGAAGAGTAGGTGGCTGGGTATTCAGAAAGGTAAGTGGGAAGGCGGTCAGACAGGTGGGTGGACAGGTGGGTGGGCGGTTGGACAGGTGGGTGAAAAGTTAGGTAGTAAAAGAAAGATGGCTTCAGTTACAGGATTCCATAAAAGATAATCTTTATTCAAAGCTCATAAAACAGATATATGTTACCTAGGCAGGTAGGTACAGATGCAGTAATTGTTAACTGACACATTACAGCTAAACAGGGACCCTGGTTAGAGTAGTGCAAAATATGATTTATTATTTTATTCAACATGTTGCTGCACTGCTAATGTTTTAGTAAATGTGCTTCTTGTAGTGCAGTAATATGCACAAGTGGCTGGGACAGTGAGGCAGGTGGGCAGGAAAGTAGGTTGGTAGGTGGGCCAAAGGCAGGTAGGTGGGAGGGTAGGTAGGTGGTAATACAAGCAGGTGGGTGGGTGTTCATGCAGACAGCTGAGTGGGTGGGTAGGTGGGCATGCAGATATGAAGGGGTGTGTGAGTTAACAGGAACGCAGGCAGTAGGTGGGTTGGTCAGGCATGATTACAGGCACACAGGGAGGTGGGTGGGTGGGTGGCTGGTCAAGCAGGTGAGCATGCAGGTAGGAATGCAGGCAGGTGGGTAGGTGGGCATGCAGGCAGGTCGGTCAGCAAGTGGTAGGTGGGCATGATGGCAGGCAGGAGGTGGGTGGTTTGGTCAGGCATGATGGCAGGCAGACAGGGAGGTGGGTGGGTAGGTAGGTAGGCAGGCATGCAGGCAGGTGGTTAGGTGGGCATGCAGGCAGGCCGGTCAGCAGGTGGGTAGGTGGGCATAATGGCAGGCAGGTGGATGGATGGGTAGGTGGGTGGACATGTATGCAGGTAGGTGGGCATGATGATGATCTCAGTGGGGCTGATGGCAGCTGCCATCTTGATGGGGTGGGGTGGGGTGGGCTGTGGGCTGTGACCAGCATCTTACCGGGATGGTGCCTAGCATGGGGTAATCAGTTAACGCACAGATCCTGCCAACGTGCTAGTCATGAGGTGATCACTTAGAGTGTTTACCTACAGCGTCTCTATAAACCAGCACAGCTTAAACAAGAGATCGGGTCATTGCCAACCAATAAAATATTGGAGTGGCATTGACTGCCATAAATCAGGCTCAAAAAACTAAAGGCAAGTCTGACTATTTCCCCTATTGTCTCGGGCTACGCGTTGCACTGTCCTAAACTAATCCTAATCTGTTTTCAAAAAGACCCCGTAGTTCCTAAGTTATTACTAAATAGTAGAGCTCAGGGGATGCAGGGGAAAAATGAAGACAGTGGGTGTGGCAACAGCAATGCGATGTAAGCACACTGTAATAAGTGTAAGAGTAGAGAGGAGGATGGGCTTCAGAGCTGCAGAGAAAGGCAGCCAATCAGGACGTCTGGGGGAGGAATGGGGGGTGTTTCCATTCTCGGTCCACTGAAGGTTGATTGAAGGACCCAGTTGGCAGGATGGAGACTGAAAGCAGTGAGGAAGAGGACAATGCTGGGGGAACTCAATGTAAGGTAAGCTACTGATATTTATTTTTCAACTTTTGGCTTGCCAATCACTTTAATTTAGTAAACTTTCCATACAATCTCATTAAAATAAAGATTTCATGTTTTATAAATGCCTAAAGGGCCACATATGCTGGCTACTAACACCTTAGGGCACTTTCAGATCATGCATTTCCATCATATTGCTGTGGAAATGCACAAACACAGTGCAGCACAGTACACAATTATGGGCTGTGTTTGCTTCAGTCCCGGCACTACATGCCCCTCTGCACTGCGTCATTGTTTCCTGTGCCACTGGGAGTAGAGGCGGGGGCTGCAGGTGGAGAAGGCGGCAGTTTAGGAAGATGCCCCGGGTCTGGGCTCCTTAAGAAGACCAGCGACAGGACCTGTCTTCTGTCGTCTGAAGTTTGCATTAGCCACTTTTTTGGGATCCTTCAATCCTTTGCTCCAGTGGAAGTACAGTTCCAAGTCTAGTGGAAGTACTAGTAATAAATCAGCCTGCCCATGTTTCAAAAATAAAAATCACAATTAATATGCTAGATATCAAGAGGAGGGGTTACTAATACACTCAAGCTTGTTTCTCTTCCTTTTAATGAAAGAAGAATCTGGGAGTTCGGGTTCCTACCAGTAGAAGAAAGCCACAATCTTTGCTAGATTTATTTCAGTTGGGATTAGTGATTACTCCCCTCATTATCTAGTATGTTTATCTGAATTTTTAATATTAGGTGATTTTGCGATACAGCTCTTTATTCGTGAACTTCTATTTCTTTCAAATATGCAGATAGAAAATCCCATAGAGAGGGTAAAGGGTTGTTATTTTCGAAAAACTGCAATGTGCTGATATGAGTTATACTTGATTTGAAAATTTTCAAAAGCGCTGTTTCAGTTTGGGGTGTGTGTGTCCTGGGCAGGAAAGGGTGTCTACTGACGGGGTTCTGTTGTAACTGGGAGGAATAGGGATTTTACATGCAATATGATTTTCTTGAAAAACTTACTTTTATTTAAAAAAAAAACGACAAAATGTAAAAATATAGCACATATTTTACACAAGAATATTGAGAAAGCACTGGAAAAAATACAAACAAGACATTACATGTTAAAGCCCCAACTTTTTAGCATGTTGCTGCTTCACTAATCTTTTAATAAATGTGCTTTTTGCAGTGCAGCAGCATGCACAAATGTGAAAAAATATATAAAGTGTATTTTTCACTACTCTAATTTGCACCAGTATGTCACTGTCTGGCAGAAGTGCTTAATGAATCAGGCCCATAATGTTCCTTGAACTCCCTATACATTTCTACAAAAATCACAGTTAAACCTGTATAGCACAAATTAGTATAACATGGCCAGGCAACAGAGGTTGACAATACCTCTAGGCAGGCTGGCAATGAAAGGGTTAAAAGTGGACAATTTGAATTTGATAATATCAACTACTGCTCATATGATGCTATACAAGTGTTAGCCTGTCTATACATACTGAACGCTACACCACATCTGAACACATTTCTTCGAATAAAATAACCTTTTGGTTTCGCTTACGAGTCACATTTTACTTTACATGATTGGCGTCCTTAGAGGGAAAATATGTCTCTCCTTTGTTATGTGACTTCAGTACGATTTATACCACTGTTATGGACTGATGTTTTGTTTATTCATTTGTAGAAAATTCCTTCATACTGTCAACAGAAATTTATAGACAATCATTACCGCAATACAAATGAAAAAAAAACAATCCTAGTCGCAGCATTGTAATACAGCAATAGTGTGTAATGTTTAATGTTTTTACCATTATGTCCTTCAAAATGTGTTGCTAAAAAGAAATATGCCCCTTGCCGCTGAAGAGGCGCCCATCGCTGATGTGTTTTATTCTGTGTATGCAATAACACGAACACAAAAAGTTTATGTTTAGGTCTTTCAGATCTGTGCAGGTTGTGCAGGTTGTGCAGGGGGGAGGGGGGTCATGCTAATTATTTGATGTAGCCAGTGGGGGTCATGCTAATTATTTGGTGCAGCCAGCAGGGTTCATGTTAACTATTTGGTGCAGCCAGTGGGGTTCATTCTAATTATTTGGTGCAGCCAGTGGGGTTCATGCTAATTATTTGGTGCAGCCAGTGGGGGTCATGCTAATTATTTGGTGCAGCAAGTGGGGGTCATGCTAATTATTTGGTGCAGCCAGTGGGGTTCATTCTAATTATTTGGTGCAGCCAGTTGGGTTCATGCTATTTATTTGGTGCAGCCAGTGGGGGTCATGCTAATTATTTGGTGCAGCCAGTGGGGGTTATGCTAATTATTTGGTGCAGCTAGTGGGGTTCATTCTAATTATTTGGTGCAGCCAGTGGAGTTAATGCTAATTATTTGGTGCAGTCAGTGGGGGCCATGCTAATTATTTGGTGCAGCCAGTGGGGGTCATGCTAATTATTTGGTGCAGCCAGTTGGGTTCATTCAAATTTTTTGGTGCAGCCAGCGGGGTTCATGTTAATTATTTGGTGCAGCCAGTGTGACTTTTGGTGTGTGTACGAGCAAGCTTTTTAGCTTTTAGACATAAAAGCGTGCACATTTTTTTTTTCTACCTACCCAAATATCACCTGTACCTGTGATTGGAGGTGAGCGAACTAGTTCGCGCTGACCGAATTTTTCATTAAATTCACTGGACGGTGGGTAGAGAAATAACCACCACCACCATCCTTGTTCCAGCGCCATGCTTCGATCCAGTGTGCATGGCAGAAGCCGGCTTGCATAGCTGACATTGCAGCCAGCTCCCCACTCCTGCCCTGCAAGGGGGAGGAGGGGAGCCGGCTGCTCTGTCAGCTGTGCAAGCTGGCTTCTGCCCCCCGCTGACAGTGTGGCCACCCTCCTCCGCTCCACCCGTGCTGGCATGTAGATAAGCTATTATCTACAGCTAAGCATTATTGTAGATTAATGATTTGCCTGTTTTGTATATAGTATAGATTTGAATGTACATATTGTGAACATAATTAGGTGTAGTTGCCTTTTTTGTAATGTAAATATTAGCCATAGAAAATATTATTGACGTTTTCAAACATAATATAGTTGTAAATCATAATATATTTAGGTATAGATTACATATGATAATTTTTGTTTAATTAAAACATTTGATTTCATGTTTTTGTTCGTTGCCAACGGGGGATACGCACCTTTCCAGTGAGCCGGTTCCGTGCCGGGTGAGCTGCCTGCAGGCTGGTGGTGACCGCCGCTTTCACTATGTGGGGAGCGGTGGTGCGCCGCCACGTGACCGGATACGTGCCATCGGAGACGCTGCATTCCAGTGTGGAGCGCGAGCCTCCATTTCCGGTTTGGCGGACCGACGCACTTCCGGCAGGAGTGCGCCGATCCGCATGCAGGCAGGCGAACGTTCGTCGGAGCGGCTGGTCGAGTGCGTATAAAAGGTGGGCTCTGGGCTCCCTAACCCCTTACCTTGCCTTGAGAAAGAGACCTGTTGGTCTAGAAACGCGTTGGTGCACTGTGGGGGGCACTGTCTGCTCTGGATCATACACTATGGTGATTGGTTAGTAATTCATGTGCTGTATGTCTGCACATATGACAGCCCCCTATGAGCTATGCTAAAGAATTTTCCAAATTTTTCTGCAAAGCCCACGGGGGCTGCCCTACCTTATATGAAACATGATGTACATCATCACCTATAAATATGCCATATCACAGGTACAGGTCGAAAAGGTAGAAAAAAACATTTTTGGCACATATTTTGTTTCTGAACGTAAAAACTGAAAGTAAAACTGGCTTCACCAAATACCAAGCATGACCTCCAATGTAATTTCCAGTGTGCATTGTGGTGTGAGTTGCAACCTGCACCTCAGTGAGATTTTTAGCATGTAGACACAAAAAGCAAAACAAAAAGTTTGTTTTACCTTTTTCACCCAAATATTATCCGTACCTGTGGACTTAAGTTTGGAAACAACAGCACACTATGTGCTATGCAGACAAATAAGGTAAAATATTTAGCATAGCCCATAGGGTGCTGTTATTTCCAAGCTTTAAAAAAATATTCTTACATCACTGGAAAATTATTTTTTGCACTTTTTGTTTGTGTGTTACCTCTAAAAAGCTTCCCGGGGTGCAGATTGCAATCCACACCACAATGTACGCCAGAAGTAACACTGACTTTAACAAATATTTAGCGTGACCCTCCTTCCTCCCCCTCTGGCTGTAGAGTCGGTAAGCCAAAGCTTCCTCTATCTCATCATGCTCCAACTTTGAATCCTTCATATATGGCCAATTAGTAATGTCTACATGTCTATTACAGTGCATAGGTATTCAATGAAGATTAAAAATGCAATAAAAAATGTGAAATCTTTCTAACACTTTTTTTAATTTTCCCCATACTTTTGCAGCTAGAAGTTCCTCAAGCATGTATATACAATAGGCCAAGGGCAGAGTAAGTCATAAGCAGACCTGAAAGAATTCCTGGTGAGAACAAGGCTTTTGGGATGGCGAGACTGCTGTTTTCAACATCCCAACACATTCTTCCTTCACTTGTCTCCCCCTGTCTCTCCCTTGTACCCTGGCATTGACATTGACATTAACTCCTCCAAATATACAGCTCCCATATTGAAAGCCCTTTCCCCATCAGTCCCAAATCTTAAATGGATGGCCATTACCCCAACCCCTCTAAACTCAAACCAATGTAAAGCTTCCAAATTATAAGGATAGGTGCTACTTTATTATTATGTTAGAGATTTCACTCAGGAGGTCCTGCAGTGTTACACAAGGAATAACACTCCTTTTTGCTACCTGGGTTTCTTGGGATATAGCCGTCAAGCTATGTCACAGCATTCCTCCAAGCCACCTCTTCCCTCTCTATTTTGCAATGTGCCCCTTCTATATCACTCTCCTTGCAACCCCCCCTTACCAAGTCTGTCTTCAACTACCTTAAAAAGTGATCACTGCTGCCGTCATTTGGAGAACAGGGGGACAATAGTCCATCAGGCCCGCTAGGAGGGAAAACTTTATACTACAGAGGCAGAGCCTATGTGAAATCTTCTCCCATGTTACTAATTATGTAACTTGAGGGAGAGACATGGAGGGGATTTGCTGGTTTATGCCCCTAGGCACTAGGTGTCCCCTAGGGGCACCAGGCTCGTCCACATACACTCATGGCTGTTGGGTATAGGCAAGCCACATTCTGGCATGTCGGGCAGACACAAAAAATACTTATTAAATTTTACTATTCTCCCCTCATTTGTGCCCTCTTTCCCCCTCTGGGTATCTTTTTTTTTATGCCAGAAGGGTCATCTATAGACTCTTCAAGGGCATTTGTAGTGAATCAGGACACTGTTCCTCTCTCCTTGGCATCCTGCTAAAGGTTATGCCAAGAGCTGGGAAAGGGAAGCTTCTCCTTTGTGGTATAAAATCTTCCCTCCCAGTAGCCAGCTATTACTCTTGATGGGATGCAGAAAGTATGGGGGACCTGTGTAACCCTCAACACCAGATGCCAGGGACCAGGGGGAGAACCGCACCGACAGAGTAAGTAGGATGGTGAGTATTTTCAAAATGTATTTTTTATCTTTCAGTTCATAGGGTAGGGGAGCCGGAGTTATTTTATTCAACATTTAGAAGTACTTAATGCCAGATATTGAGGTTTATCTGGATGGGGGGCTTCCAAACCGACTAATCCTCACTCATTACTAGTAATATTTTAACATGTAATACAAAAACACGAGGTGTTTTCTTACATTAAAATAGTTAATATTCACTACTTTTTAAAATGACGTATATCTACAAGACCGCACATGCTGCTTCTTTTGGATGTTGTTTAACATGTGATTCTTAAGGTGGCTATAAGGGTGTTAATTACTGAAACAAGAAATGACACTCACAGGCAATGTAGAGAACTGTAAATAGCCATGAAACTTTGCTAGAAGTGTGAAATGTCTACTATAAATTAATAGGTGTTATAGGGGAAATCAAATATGAGAAAATGTAAATTCTACAAGTGTTAGAATGTTGGATGTCTAGACTTAAGAGGAAAAATGCAGTATAATATGCTACTGTAGGAGGCTATCTCTAGTTTTCACAACATTTCAACAATGCAATTCAAAGACTATCGTAAAGTGCACAACAAAGTAATCATTCCAGACATGCAAAAATATGCATAACTTACTTCTATGGATATGCAGGGCTCCAAGGTACTGTTCACAGTTCCACTGCCTTATGGTATACATTTCTGTGCTGTACTGTGGCTTAGATAGTTGAGCAATGAGATCGCTGCCCCATGGGCGACCCCCTACAACTCCCATAGGTTGCTTTCTCAAGTTTAGCTCTTACTCAGGACTTCCTATTAACTCATAAGAGAGATGAAGTGGATTTAACAGGGTCATGGTGACTGAACTGTAATTAGCAGGGTTTTCAATGACTGCTTAAAGTGGACCGAATCCCAGCATTTTAACTATCCTGGGTTCTGGTCCTTGCCCCTGGGGCACCCCGATTGGGGGAGGCCAAAGACAGGTAAAAAGCAAGGAGAACCACATAAATATATCACAGACATAAAGAATAATATGAGTGAGTATCCAAGCCTTCGTTGCTCTGTCCAAAACAAGCAAACACATTTCTAGCATCACTTTTAACTTAGTTGTAACAAAATAAATAAATGGTACACAGTAAATTACTGGTGTATGAAGTTGTTGATAATCAATATTTGCATCTATATAGCTTTTTTATATTCTTATTTCCGATCATGGATAGCAAAGGTTTATTAATTATTTATTTAATGCCATGCCTTTGCATGGCCTCCAGAGTAACAAAAGGAGTCCCATCTTGCAAAACACTTGCCATCACTGCCAAAGTTTTATACCCATAATTACATAGAGAATCAACGAGAAACATTGTGGGAAGGTTAAAACCTCCCCCCAAGCCTCACCAATCTGCTGTGCGCCCTCCAGGTTTTCCTTAGGGCATTATTTACTCACCTCACCAAGGGATCCATCTTCTAGGTCCCTTGGTTTTCGCGCGACCATCCGAGGGGCGGCGCAAACTTGCATCCGATCTGATGCCTGCTCTGTGCCAATGAATGGGATGCAGTGTGGCCGCCCGATATCTCGCAAAACTTCACTAAGCTGTGAGACCGCCGCGGGACATTCCCGGGCCGATCACCTCCCTCACCACGGGGCATCCGAGATCGGGATGTCCCGCGGGGTGAAACCCCCCCAAAAGCCCCCAAAAACCTTACCTTATCAGCGACGGATCAGCTGCCGCCGCCTCCCGCGCTCCCCTCTAGCAGTGGCGCGCCCGCGCCGGCCATGTGTGAATGGCCGGCGCGGGCGCGCGCCCTGTAAGAGGGACGTGCGGGAGGCGGCGGCGGCTTCTCCGTCGCTTGTCCGTCGCAGAAAAGGTACGTTTTTTGGGGCTTTTGGGGGGGTTTCACACAGCGGGGCATCCTGATCTCGGATGCCCTGCTGAAGTGGACCAACACCCAGGATAGTGAAAATCCTGGGTGTTGGTCCACTTTAGCAGACTGCTAAGCGGATGGCGGGGTGAGGATTTAGTCCTAAAACAACCGGATGTTGCGACATCCAAAAGGTAAGTAGAGGCAGATGGGAGGGGGGAATCGGCACCTTTTTATTTTTGGTCCGATGTTCCTCTTTAAGCATTCTCACCCTTGGTGATAACCGCACAGAAGGCAGGATGACATGCTTTTTTAGAAGGAATTCCAGTGAAAGACAAAGCACAATGCATGTAATGCCGCTTCAGCACTGGTAAAACAAAGATTTCTTTGTAATCTGAATATGTTGTTCCTTACTCAGGGTCCAGCATACAGTCTGACCCTTATTTTCATTGTATCAACCCCAAAGAAGTTATCCATTATACTTTCTACTTCTTCTTTAGTTTTGTTGCCTCTACTGATTGATGTGCTAAAATGACAGGCATTTGTATTTAATCACTTTTTGCTTTTTTCCTTCACTTCTCTGGAAACGCCTGATAAACTATATCCAGTTTTCTTCTTTGGAAAGAAGATTTCTGCCTCTAATGAACCATATTTTGCTATGTAATATATTTAGACAGCTTAAAACGCTAATCTTTTAAAATCCAAAACAAACCAAAACTTTAATTATTAGGGTGATAAATGAAGCATCCCAGTTATAATCTAAAATCAATTGCACTTGGCTATAAGTTTGTGGGTCATTGGCAGTGCAGGCGTACTTGTCTCTGCATATGTGCCCACCAGGCAGGCTCTGTCTCTACAATGTCCCGAAAGAATGAAAGCATGGCTGTCTATTGAGTTCCAATCTCTTCAGCTTGACGCTCAATGCTGTTCTTTCCTTTTGTTGAATATTTCTCTCTGTTGCTATGTCCAGCTGAGCGATATGAACCATCCTTCTGCAATGCAGAAACAACCTAATGAATGATTTGAGCATTTCGAGTGTGAAGTTTGATCTTGCCTACTAATTACTATCTGGAATAGTATCTTTCTTTAGCAAATGTGACCTTATCTAGCCTTGTTTTTAACAAGCAAAAGTAGAAAAATTATTTTAATGTACGAAAAGGTTTCAGTAAAATGTATATTATGTCTGTGAGTGGAAATTTTAGGATTGTGTGTGTCTGTATGTCACATTCTATTTTGTTGGCAGGTCACAAGGTCTTATCAGTCCATTGACACGGCTGGTGTTCCCCAGAGCTCTAGATCAGTGGTCCCCAACCTTTTTCTTCAAGCACCTTTCCATTTTCTAATAACTATTATCTAATGTACCACCAGGGAGGTGTCATGCACAGTAGAACTAAATCACTGGGCATTTCCGGAGATTTGGGGAATTCCCCAGTTCGGGAGTCTGCCAAACAACCCATCTGCACCACCTAAGAGGCAAGTGTCCAACCATCTGGGGCATGGGAGGTACTCGACGGAGAGCCCATAACCTACCAAGGACTTCAGCAGCACCCAAAAAAAAGGTGGAGCATACACAGGCCCTGAGTAGTCCTGTGGTGGTTACAGACGGAGGGGAAACACAGGGCAGACATACACAACAAGACAAAGAATGGAAGATTTGGGCCCCAGAGCAGACAATGCAGTATCTGGGCCCCAGTGCAAACAATGGAGTTTCTGGGCCCCCATGAGGACAATGGAGGGCTTGGACCGCAGGGCAGACAATGGAGAATCTGGGCCCTAGTGCAGACAATATAGGGTCTAGGTCTAGGTCTAGGTCCAAGAGAATGGGAGGTTGGTTCCCAGAGCAGACAATTAAGCACAAATAATGGAGGGCCGTGGGCCACGGAGCAGACACAGTGAGCGGCATCCTTCATGAATTGTTTTGAGCTTTTATCCCAATGTTTTTCACCCAATACAATGAGTTTTTGCTGAGGGTATGCACTGCACTCTCAAAAATGTAGACATGATGGAAAATACTATAATTTCAATAACATGTGTAAGCATGAAATTGTAACAAATAAAGAATATCAGCATATTTTTTCTGTAGTATTAATTGATTTTATTTACTTATCCAAGGGAGATCACCTTGTCACAGAAAGTAGATTCTATCCAAGTCAATGTATATGGCTACGGATTATATATTGTATTATTATTTGAATAGTATATGCTCATTTCTATAAATTTGTGTAATGATGAATACATAATTTCTCATTTAGGATTAATAAAAATAAAATTAGTAGAAATGTCATAATAATTTAATAAATGTTTTATGAGAAAGTGGTCCACTATTATAATCATTTTAAACATGGGATTAAAAAGCATCCCATTTGTTAATTTATAATCTAATCATCATTTTATGAGTTAATGATTTAACAGGTTTAAAACTAATAACGGTGACATTAAATAAACTAAATACTGTATATTTTTTGGTAAAGGCCAACACAAGCCAATGTGCATTAAAATAAAGTGTGATAAAAAAAGACATAAATTAGAGGTGTGATTCACACCTAAAACTTTCAGTAGAGCAATGTTACATTTATTTTATTAACTTTCAAGTAAATCAGAGGTATACAGTCAGTGAATGATTTTTGCAGAGTGAACATTTTGGGCAGTAAACCAAGATGGTCGAGTATTTCCCTCCGACTCCCAAGCCAGCAGACTAATTAGCCCTAATCTGTGAAGTTGTAAAGTTCAGGGTTTGAACCGAACAGCGGGTCCCCGAACATGGCCATGGACTTTGGCCGGACGTCTGTCTACATGTTTAGAGTTTGGAAGCCGAAGTGAGGACCTCCAGGGACTACAGTGGCAGATGCGGCCCAGGCAGCGTGGGGGTGGGGGCAGCAGGAGGGGGAGTCTGATTTATCCGGGGTGGGCCAGGAAGCACTGGAGCTAGAGATGAGCGAACCGGTTCGGACGAACCGGAATTCGCTCCGAATTTCAGGAAATATTCGATTCGGCACGAACCCGAATATTTTGTGGTTCGTGCCGATCGAATTTTTCCTGAAATTAAAAAAAAAAAAATGCGGGCATGGTGGGAGCAGGCCTGACAGCGGAGCCGGCCGGCGGGCCGGTAAAGCCGGCCGGCCCGCTCCCACCATGCCGGCATTTAAAAAAAAAAAAAAAAAAAAAAAAAGCATTTTTGCCGGCATGGTGGGAGCGGGCCGGCCGGCTCCGCTGTCAGCGGAACGGGCCGGCCCGCTCCGCTGTCAGCGGAACCGGCCGGCCCGCTCCCACCATGCCGGCATTTCAAAAAAAAGCAAACACTTACCTGCAGGTCCGGAGCGTGGAGGCCGGCGCCGCTCTCAGCTGTCATCTGAGGGCGCGTCATCAGAGCCGGCATTTATGATGGGGAACTTCGTAAAAGTTCGATTCGGCCGAACCCGAATTTCTTTGTGAAATTCGGCGAATCGGCCGAATCGAACTTTTCAAAAGTTCGCTCATCTCTAACTGGAGCTACCACTGAGTGCCTTCCTCACAGCGGTGTCCTATTCTACTCTTTTCCCCTCATCCCTCACTCATTCTTTTCCAGATGCTCAGCTCTGAATGTGCCACCTGCCCCTGACAGACCCCCAACCTCTTTAATATCCATGTCTCACCTCCAAGCTGTCTGCTCTCTCTCATTCTGGCTCTGTGGAGCCCCAGCATTAGCAACAGAGACTATGGCACCCCAAGATCCACTGGGACACGGAGACAGATAAGGACCCCATACTACCACCACTTTTGACACTTTATCCATGGGCAGCCCACTTCAGGGCCTACACTCGAGCAATGGCTGGCCATCCCAACTACAAGGAAACAGTGAGAAGGGTACCGGGTCCCAAGGTAGGTGTCCTCTTCCCCTCTCCTGTCTCTATTTGTTTTTATGCAGGGCCTCCCATAAATATAGTGTCCCCTTCCTTCCAGGCTAAATTCAAGAGGACAAGGACTCCATGGATCTCTAAACCCACCACCATTCGGTTGCAGCCCCAATTTTGCCCGCTACTGTGTTCATCCACTGCATAACCAGTGGCCCCCATTCTTCCCTGGACTCAATGAGGAATAAGTTATCTGGAAGCCTGCAATTTTCCTTTTGTTATATGCACTTCTCATAGCCTTTTCTCCTCTTATATAACGGGCCTGAATAAATGTTTTTGTTTATTTTTTTGTCCTACAGTGAAGGGAATTGGTGACTTATTTTCTTCCAGGGATAACTCAGGCATGGACCTCTACTCTTGCCCTCTTTTTAATTAAATAATCAATACATTTTTAAATTGGGGGTGGTTCACTCTCTTTTAAAAAACTGCTGGCAAACAGCCTGTTTTCAATTTAGGATCAGGGCAGCCATCATGTCAGGAGAGTAAAGACCCCAGTATGGGGCCCAACTGTGAAGAGGCTGCCTCTGACAAGGTGGCCCTAATGGCCACCTTCCCCTGAGACCAGCAGACTGCCACACTATTGTTGCTGGTGTGATAAATGAGGGTGTGTGCCCCCTGACCCCCAGGCTGTTTTGCCTTGCTGCCCAATTTAAACTAGGGGCCAATCCATCACACATAGGTTACAGAGGAAATCACAATCTATAGAGCATATATTATGTCTGGGTCCCTAGCCTGATTTTCATTTTTCTATATGGTCAAATAATAAGGAAAGCTTGGCTGTCTCATGGACAGAGGTCCAGTTCAAACTAAGGTCCCAACGATCACATATAGGTAATAGTTACAGCCTATATTGTGTCTGGGCCACCTGTGACATATAATAAAATGCCTGCTGTAGGTCCCTAACCACTGGAGTTTTTGTTTCCTATATGGGACCTGCAGCAATTACCCTAGCTCTTGCAACAAGCATTTTAAGCCATTTTACAACATCCAAGTTCAGCTCTCTGTTGACTTCTATGTGGTTCAGGACTTTGGCGAAATTTGGGTCATGTTCTGGTCCTAAGTATATGTTCTTGTTCCAAACCAAACATTTTCTAATGTTTGGCTGAACTGGGCTAACGCAAACATCTATCAGTCCACTCATTGGTCACTTCATTGTCTTTCTGGTTTTGGCTTCTGTTATTTGTTTGGACCCCGCATCTTGCTATATTCTGTTGTTGGGGGGCACACCTTTGTGCTTCCATGACTTGGCAGCCCATCTTTGTATGCTGGTGAATTTTGTAGATTGACAGTGGGGTTCCTGTCTACTGGAAAGTTCATTAGCATGTATCTGTAGGGTGTCAGTATCGCTCTGTCTTCTCTACTTGGACGTTACCCCCAAAACTACCAATACTGCCCCCCTTCTTAGCAAGTAGGTCTCCCTGTACCCTTCATGGTACTCTTCTTGTGTTTTATTTTGGCATGGTTCTGTAAGTACTATACAAATCCACTTGGGGTTCCCTATCTGTCACTGGTGCCCAGCCTAAATTAGGCCTTGTTATTTTTTATGCATTGTACTTTTATTATTCCACCTAAAGTAAGGTCCTGTTTAGTTTTGTTATACCCAATACCTGTTCAGCTTTTTTAAATCCTGTTGAGTCTGACTTGGCGGTGAGCCCTGACTGCGGGCCACATGATCTTAGCACTTTTAAAACTTTATAAACTCTTGCAAGGTTTTATCTTTTTTGAATCCTATGCTTTATTCTCAAGTTGAGCATGAAAAAGGTCCTTATTTTTAGGAGTTATTTTAATTTAAGGTTTATTGAATCAAGGCCTAAATCCTGTATTTGCATCCTCCACTTTGTAGTACATCTCTTGTGGATCAGCTGTAAGCAGTTTCTTCATAGAGGTGCCTATAGGGTAAACAAACCAGATATCCCAATTCTGGTGGATGAATCCCACATTGAGGCATTTTGTCCTACTGCCACCCTTCAAAAAAACCTTTTGGAACACCTAAATGTCCAACTTTTCTGGCAGTATGGGGAAGACTGTCCCCTCTGAATGTAAGTTTCATAATGTCTGCTGTGATTCCTTGATTGAATGGTGGTAGTGGAATTAATTTATTGTCTGAGCATTGGCTCAATGACCAACATCATTTAGAAGACAAAGATCCCTGGAGCATGTGACCAAAATGAGTAACATAGAATGCTGTGGATATTTGTTCCTCAAAAGTCTGTATTTAAGCCTCAACCCAAAACCACAACCCCACCATGCCCATTACCCACAAACTGGTTTAATCTGTCATACTTTGAGCCCCCCCCCCCCAAAAAAAAAAAAAATAGTCCGTTTACTAGCATTCTGCTTTGTCCTACAATAAAGCATGGAGTTCAAAGAAAAGATATGGACTAATAGCTAAGAGCCTTGTATGTTTTGTAAAATGGTTGTGTCGTAAATTCATGGCCCATATTGCTCTAATTTATTTTCATTATGCACTATTTACTCATTCCCTGCGAGAACTTACACGGTTTAGATTGTCAAGTTCATCCTTAATACTCTTTAAACCCTTCACCCATAAATTGTCCTGACAGGCATCGGAGGGTGTGTTCTTGCATATATTTGCATCATCATTTCCTAATACTCTCTAATATGCATAAAAGCAAGTACATGCATTAGTTCACATCAATTTGACTTTTCCGAGCCACGCATTTTTATGCATAGTTAGGCTGACAAATCAAACATTGTGGAATACATTAGAATTTAAAGGGGGCATTTTCAGAACAATACACCACCATTTTGCTGGAAACAGACTTTATTAAGAGTCTAAAGCTAAGGTAGCATGCACTGCTCCTCAAACATAACCTCGGCACTCAGGGGGATTATGGTGTTTGGATTTTCGTAGCTCTTTGCTTTTCTTAGGGATTAACGGATGTCTGAATTACAAAAGAATGTTATCAGCGACTCATTAAACAGGTTTCATGTTAATAATTACCGGCACAAGACTAGGATCCATGTTTTGTATTTTATTTTAAAATTACTTAAATTTTGTATAAACATTTTTAAATTTCTATTGTTTATTACTATAAATGTACACATCTTTGCATATTACCAAAACTTTTGTGCGTTGTGGTAACACTTAACACTTCACTCAATGAGCATCATTCATGGTCCAAGCAGGGCAGCATGCAGCAGCATGCAGCTTTCCAAATGAGGACTCACATAGCTGACCAGCGTTATTGATTTTTTATTTTATTATGAAGTTCGGGGATGCTATGTTTTTTTTCCAGTATGAGTTATAAGCAGAGTTTAGAGTTATAACATTGTGAGTTTATGACTAGTGCTATATAAATGACATACTACACAAATTGACTTTATTTCATTAAAAATTGGTCAAAGTTAAAAAGAAGTCTAACTCAGTGGTGGGAACATGGTACTCAATAGCGGGCATAATTGGTCACAAAGCGACATCATATGCGGTGGAGCATATATGGGAGCATGGTTTATTGGTATTGCTTTCCCACCGCCCACCACCTCCACCTCCATTCTCACAGCTAACAGCTGAGCAATTTACCACATACTTTAAAGATAAAATTGACATGATTCAAAGTGGCTTCACACTAACTGCAACTCATCAAACTCTGTGCCTAGGCATCATTCTCTCATTCACACGTCACATTCACTCCCTACCCACCTCCTGCTGACTCCAACTCAAAAATAACTCCCCCATCTATCCCTTCCTCTCACCTGACACCACTAAAATGCTAGTACATGCCCTGGTCATCTCCTGACTACTGTAACACCCTCCTCTGTGGTTTGCCAACAAACAGACTGGCACCCCTCCAATCTGTTCTAAACTCTAAACTCTGCTGCTCACCTCATCTAACTCTCCTCTCACTTCTCCAGTGCTGCCCCCCTCTGTCAATCCCTCCAGTGGTTACCTGTCTCCCAGAGAGGTCAAACTTCTAACACTTACCTACAAAGCTCTCTCTAACCAGGCCCCTTCCTACATTTCATCTTTGATCCACCTTTACCAACCCAAGAACAACCTCCACTCTGCCTCTGACATTCTCCTGTCCTACTCCTTGGTTAACTCCTCGCACTCCCACCTTCAAAACTTCTCCCATGGCTCCCCACTTCTCTGGCATGCACTTTCCTGCTCAATCCGTCACTCTCCATCACTCCAAGCCTTTAAAAGTGCCCTCAAAACTCACTTCTTCAGACAAGCATATAACCTGACTTAAGCAACTCCTATAACCTTCAAATAGCACATGCAGCCCAACTCAAGCTCTACCACTTGTGATCCCTACCTTTTGTCTCCACCCCCATGCTTTAGACTGTAAGCTAGTGCAGGGCTCTCTTTCCTATTGTCTCCTGTGCTCACAACACCTGGTTTGAACCTCGTGGCATCTAGTTTTGTATTGTTCCCTGTACAATTTGTTTTATCTTGTCTGTAATCATGCCTTGTAAAGTGCTACGGAAGATGATGGCACTATATAAATAAACAATATTAATAATATTAAAAAATAATAATAATTGTAGTGTAACACTCTTGTAACTCTTGGCACTATAGGGTTGATTCGCAGCCTTTTTTTAACGCATTTACACATCAAGTGCACAAATGCATATTATTTGCGCATTTTTTGGGTGTATTTTTGTATTTTTGAGATTCTGGTGTGTTATTTTGAATGTATTTGTGTTTGTGCAAGTGCAGTTTAGCGTCTACGGCACATTTTTCCTGTTTTGCTTTTTATATTTAGTGTATAATATGTGATTAGTATGGGCTCAAGCATGATTCACAGCCCTGATAAGGCTTGATTTATCCATATGTGCCAATAAAATGGCCTGTTTTACTCTCCACTCATGGGCTTATTTTCCTGGCGAGAGTGCAGTGGCATGGTGCACAAGATTTATTTGATGAAGTCTTGTCAAAGTATGAGATCCTGCAGTGTCGAGGCCTGCTGTGTATGTACCAGACGGAGCTTTGATTGCATCGGGTGCATGTCGATTGCATGCATGAACGTAAGCTTTTCGAGCTGACCCGACTTAACAGTGCTTCCCTTGAGAAACTGTATTTTGAGTTGCGGCCATGGTTGACCCCCGCTACAAGCAAGGTGCATGAAATTGCGGGCATGGCCAAATTGGTTGGCTGCCTTCAATTTTTGGTGAACATCTTGTTCCAGAGGCTGGGCACCCTCTCTGTGGTCATGCCCCAGCCGACACTCACTCTCAAAAAAATTCTTGATGGCATAGCTGCTTTGGTGGACAAGTAAATATGTTTCACTGACAGCATGGTAGCCTGGAATGCTGGTCTTTTACAAGCTGGCCGATATGCCCAATGTCATGGGTGCGATCGTCAATACACACTTGGAACTGGGGCCATCGGTTCCTGCTGATGGGACATCCCACTGGATGGGACATCAGAAAGAGGTACAGGTAAGCACTTAGCAGATGAAAAGACGCCGGATGGGACATCAGAAAGTGGTACAGGTAAGCACTTAGCAGATGAAAAGACACTGGATGGGACATCAGAAAGTGGTACAGGTAAGCACTTAGCAGATGAAAAGACACTGGATGGGACATCAGAAAGTGGTACAGGTAAGCACTTAGCAGATGAAAAGACACCGGATGGGACATCAGAAAGAGGTAGAGGTAAGCACTTAGCAGATGAAAAGACGCCGGATGGGACATCAGAAAGTGGTACAGGTAAGCACTTAGCAGATGAAAAGACACTGGATGGGACATCAGAAAGTGGTACAGGTAAGCACTTAGCAGATGAAAAGACACTGGATGGGACATCAGAAAGTGGTACAGGTAAGCATGTAGCAGATGAAAAGACATCGGATGGGACATCCCAAACAAACACCAAGTAAGGAGAAGGAGAAAAACTGGAGAGAAGTATGGGTAGAGGCATAGCTGCTTTGGTGGACAAGTAAATATGTTTCACTGACAGCATGGTAGCCTGGAATGCTGGTCTTTTACAAGCTGGCCGATATGCCCAATGTCATGGGTGCGATCGTCAATACACACTTGGAAATGGGGCCATCGGTTCCTGCTGATGGGACATCCCACTGGATGGGACATCAGAAAGAGGTACAGGTAAGCACTTAGCAGATGAAAAGACGCCGGATGGGACATCAGAAAGTGGTACAGGTAAGCACTTAGCAGATGAAAAGACACTGGATGGGACATCAGAAAGTGGTACAGGTAAGCACTTAGCAGATGAAAAGACACTGGATGGGACATCAGAAAGTGGTACAGGTAAGCATGTAGCAGATGAAAAGACATCGGATGGGACATCCCAAACAAACACCAAGTAAGGAGAAGGAGAAAAACTGGAGAGAAGTATGGGTAGAGGTAAGCACCTAGGAGCAGAAGAGACTTGGCACAGCAATATAAAAGTACTAGAATGCCAGGGCCAGGGGCAGAACACTGGAAAACACCAAAAATGAGAGGCTCACAAATGCGTAAAAGCCAGCGCATGTGTACAGACCACGGACCAAACATGAAATAATTAGGGAGAAAACAGCTCATTTCTGAAGTAAACTAGTAGGACCTCAGTGGACAGTGACACATTTCGCAGGTACATTGAAAAATTTGTAGGGGGGGTGTCCCCTTTAGGGTACCCTGGAGGTATTCCCGGGCCCTTGAGGGGAGGGGGCCTCTAAGTCACCTGCCGGGAAGGAGCAATTTCAAAGACATATAAAACTTACATAAATGTGTGCATCAAAACATTCCACGTTTATTTTACATTGGTTTATACAATAAGTATTCATTTCATACTTGTTCAGAGAAAGAGAAAAGGAGGCTTCGCCTCTGTATTGAGTACAGTTCTTAAATATGGTAACACTTTCAGTGTACCCTTTTTGAGTTGTATAGAGTCCTGTCAGTTATGGGGCTGTTGTGCCCTCACTTTGTAGCAAGATGTTCTATTTAGTCGGTGAGGACCTCTGCACAGACGCATTTCGCTTTTTGCTTCTTCAGTGTGTGGGTCCTTGTGATCTAGTTGTGATGCCAATCATGTTAGTATGCTCTCTCTATTGGTTTTATGGTGATGCATATCGTTAGAATACATAATAAAAACTTACATTTTTTGTAGTCAAATGCTTACAGTGGCGAACAGTTATAGCAGTCAATGATGTGGCGCTCGAGCCTTGGTTGCAGCGGTTACTTCCAGCGGCATTTGTAGGTTGGTCAGGGTATTTACCTTGGAATTTACATAGGAAATATGAGTGGCGTGTTGTGAGTGGTATCATACAGTGATTTATCACATATCCCTGGTGGCAGGTTGTTATGGCCGGGACCTTCATGATGTTGTGTTTTGTTTAATCTGTGCTTGGAAAGTAAAAAGGTTTTTCCTTCTCTGGGTGTTGTTTATAGATCCCCCTGGCCAGGGGGGACAGGGCCAGGGGGATCTATAAACAACACCCAGAGAAGGAAAAACCTTTTTACTTTCCAAGCACAGATTAAACAAAACACAACATCATGAAGGTCCCGGCCATAACAACCTGCCACCAGGGATATGTGATAAATCACTGTATGATACCACTCACAACACGCCACTCATATTTCCTATGTAAATTCCAAGGTAAATACCCTGACCAACCTACAAATGCCGCTGGAAGTAACCGCTGCAACCAAGGCTCGAGCGCCACATCATTGACTGCTATAACTGTTCGCCACTGTAAGCATTTGACTACAAAAAATGTAAGTTTTTATTATGTATTCTAACGATATGCATCACCATAAAACCAATAGAGAGAGCATACTAACATGATTGGCATCACAACTAGATCACAAGGACCCACACACTGAAGAAGCAAAAAGCGAAACGCGTCTGTGCAGAGGTCCTCACCGACTAAATAGAACATCTTGCTACAAAGTGAGGGCACAACAGCCCCATAACTGACAGGACTCTATACAACTCAAAAAGGGTACACTGAAAGTGTTACCATATTTAAGAACTGTACTCAATACAGAGGCGAAGCCTCCTTTTCTCTTTCTCTGAACAAGTATGAAATGAATACTTATTGTATAAACCAATGTAAAATAAACGTGGAATGTTTTGATGCACACATTTATGTAAGTTTTATATGTCTTTGAAATTGCTCCTTCCCGGCAGGTGACTTAGAGGCCCCCTCCCCTCAAGGGCCCGGGAATACCTCCAGGGTACCCTAAAGGGGACACCCCCCCTACAAATCTAGTCCATAGTGCCCAAAGGGCCTAACCTCTACACCACCGGGACAGGTTAATACGGTAGGAGTTCTCACTCCACTACAGCTCCCTCCGGTCCTTTCCCCCCCCCCCCCCCCCCCTTGTATCTGTACATTGAAAAATGCTCAAAATGCCGACTGGACAATCGCAGCACGATACAGAAACTGTCGTCAAGACGAAATAATGAAGCAGCCCCGATGAAGGCTATGAATCATGTGAACGCACATACAATTACGTGTAATGAATGGGCTTACACACTAAAATGAATTCTAAGCTAGAAGGCTTTGAATTGTCCTTTAAGTTTTTTTTGGGGGGGAAACACTGTACTATGAATGTTAATTTATATAATTCATAGTGTTATACCTTATTCATACAGATTTACTAATTTATTTAGCTAGTTATTGATGTTTTGTATATACTGTATATAACATTTTAAATCATTATAACTTGGTTACATGGCATGCATAATGTGCCTAATATGTATTTGGTGTATTTATTTGTAATTTAGTTGCATAACACATTTCCACAACTGGCTTAGCACCTCCCTGATTTTAAATTTTGCATTTTTCTTATGTTTTTTACAATTAAATTAAAATATTGACTGTATGCAATATATAGGCAATTTAATAGACTATTACAAGTGGGATCATCTAATGTGCATTCTGGGGAATATTTTTGTGTTTTATTTTTTTTATTACTCTGCTGTTTCACTTCCTCATGCTGTACAATGTTACAAGGAGGATGGAGTCCCACTATTACATTGTAACAAATTGATATCCCAGTGTTGTATTGTAACAGCATGAAATCAGTGCACGTTCAGATCACACATGATTGTGATGTGCAAGGGATTTCCTCAGCATGCTGCAGCTCTGGAGTGATGAAAAAATAATAATACTTTCAATGGTCAGCTGACCAGCTCGGAGGGCATTCAAATTTCTAGGAAACCTGAATAAGGGTCTAGTTACTCACAGTTACAGTCCACACTCCAGCCCTGCTCGCATCTGCCACATGACTACCGCCAGCCAATAGGGTTTGGAAAGCTGGATCAGCTTGTTACCTTTGTAGCAACATATTTGTATATCAGTAACGATCCTGATGGTTCTACCACCCTTGAGATCTTCTCCTCTAACAATCATAGCAATGGTGCATTATTCTGCTGCTACACACTCGACATTACAGCAAAAAAGTAACAACTTATTGTGCGACTGTCTATCAAATATTCAAAATGTTTTTCCCTTGTTGCAGAATTCAGTAAATGCCACAAAACTGAATAAAGACATGACAGGAAAGAAATCAGAAAATGTAAAATATTCCCCAAACACAGATATAAACGTCTTTTCCTTTTATAAGGACATCATAGTGTCGTTGTTTGATTGTCACATGACAATGTATTTTCCACTTCAACGCTTCAGTTACTTCAATGCATAGTCGGCATTCATCGAAACATGTTTTTATTATACAGTTTATATTACAAGGTTTATAGGGAAGGGTGAAGTGTAAACTGTGACGTTGTGTGCCAGCTGCTCTTTTTTATTATCATGGGCGTAGTGGGTATGTTGGCCACAGCCACAAACATTCAGACCTTGCTTGAATAAGAAATGTTATTTCATTTGTACCATGTTAGGAATAAAAGGTATTTTTTTCTTTTTTTAGTATTGTGCATGTAAAAGCTAAAAAAAAGTTTAGATGCCCAACCAGTAACACTAATATGTCATAAAAGCTTCATTAACCCTTTAAGTATTAGCCTACCTAGCATGTGCCAGACCATTTTTTACCATTTTGCGCTATATATTTTAACTATGAATTTTGCAGGAATTTCCAGGAACTGTTTTTTTTTCAGCAGAGTTTGAGCTTTAACATGTAATGCCTAGTTTGCAGTCTTTCAGTGCTTTCTCAATATTTTTTGGGTGAAATATGTGAAAAAAGCTAAAAATATATGTTTTAAAATATATTTTTTTAATTTTGTAAAAAATGTAAGTTTTTCAAGAAAATGATATTGCTTGTAAAAGCCCCATTCCTCCTGATTACAATGGCACCAAATATGTATCATTAGACACCCATTCCTGCCCAGGAGACACTGCAAAATGAAAGCTGTATGAGATTTAAAAAAACAAACACTATGTGCACTATCAAGGGCTAAACCCCTAAACATTTTTTTAAATGTCATGGGGTTCCTCTCTCCAGTAAAACCAGCCCAGCACCAGCTATGGTGGCTAGTAGACCAGGGCACAGAGGCCAAGTGGCTGGCTGAGCGGGCTGCACCTCTCTACCCCCCTGGGATTTGGGAATGCAGGTAATGGTGTGGGGGTTGTGGCGAGTCACCCGCTTGTAGTTGGGTGACTTGCCAGTGCCTCCTGCCCTGCGAACTGCTATATGGGTCTCAACTGCTATAGGGGTCTCCTTACCAATTCACAAAGGGTTTAATGTAAAAAAACACACAAACAGCATAAATAAGTGCTTTTTTCAACTTACCTCCATCCATCACTGATCCCTGATGTTCCGTTCCAATCGCTGCCAATGTCTGACAGCCAGATGTGATCGTAGGAACTTGGACACAGGGTAGGAGATTGGCTTCCAATGTTGTTTTCCGGCTTCCGACTCTCAATGTTGATGCCGGTGCGATGACATCATCTCTGTTGTGGTATAAAAGGCCCCTCCCTGGAAGAGCGAGCAAGCTGTTAGAAGCCACAGCACAGGGCAGTGAACAGGTGTTCTCTGCTACGCTGAAGACCCTGGACCAACAATCAGGAGCTGGATCCTGGATGGAGGTTTAATGCAAAAAAACACACAAACAGCATAAATAAGTGCTTTTTTTCAACTTACCTCCATCGATCACTGATCCCTGATGTTCCGTTCCAATCACTGCCAATGTCTGACAGCCAGATGTGATCGTAGGAACTTAGGCGCAGGGTAGGAGATTGGCTTCCAATGTTGATTTCCGACTTCTGACTCTCAATGTTGATGCCGGTGCGATGACATCATCTCTGTCGTGGTATAAAAGGCCCCTCCCTGGAAGAGCGAGCAAGCTCTCGCAGGTGTTCTCTGCTCCGCTGAAGACCCTGGATCAACAATCAGGAGCTGGATCCTGGACGGAGGTGTGGGTCTTCTTGGCTGGAATTGGGGGAAAGTCTATATGCTTGGCACTTAACAGATAGGAAAGCAAACAAATAGAATCACTTGGTATTTAAAGGATTACTCATTTTTTTCGTTCACCTCTTTAACCTCTAATATAAGCAAATTGATTCATATGAATCAGAATTCGCTCTAAATTTTAGGGGAAAAGGCGTTTTGGCATGATGCGGTATTTCTAGGAATTCATGATGATCAAATCTTTCCCTGAAATTAAAAAAAAAAAACCTCCAATAAACTCCTCCCTCGGTATCCTTCAGCACAGGTGTGCCATGCTGCTCCGAACTCTAAAGCAAGGTGAAGGGCAAAGATCCTCTTCCCTGCCAGAGTGATCGCAGTCTCAGGGAGGGGGCCTTTTTTCACCAGCAGTAAGCTGCCAGGGAAAGACTCCGCCCACAGTTTTGTTTAACAAGCTTTGTTGGCTTGTAACGCAGGGCTGCGGACCCCAGGCCGTAAAGACTACCAGCCCACATAGCCACACATAGGTACGGGCAAGGCGAGTGCAGGGTTCTAACAAGTCACCCACTTGCCGGCAGGAGAATTGCCAATCCCTCTTGTCCTTTGAACAGGTACAGGGGCCTCAAGGACCCCTTTCAAAGCGATTCTTTAACATCTGATTCAGATGAACACAAATATCTCAGAAATTCATCGCCTGAATGGAATTTTTGGGAAATTCTCAAATTTCTTCTCTTCATTACTAGAGTGTTTATCCTCCCTCCCTAACAGGCCACTGTTTCCATTTTAGCAATGGGCCTATCTAACTGTAAATAACTATTTACTTCTGGGCCAATCTACATGTTATTGATATGGTTTTTACAGGACACCATAGACCATTATTTTGTGTCATTAGATAACATTAAAACATTTTTATTGAAGGAGGAACTTTGACATTGTTTTTCTAACTGATTTTAGAACAAAAAATTACCAAAATGACTTCCATATGCTTGTACTGTGGAAATCAATGCTATCCGTGCAACTTACCGGGGGCATAACTATGCCCATACCAAGAATGTAATATAACATTTATATAAGAACCAGGACCTTGAAACAGAAACTTGGAAAAGAATATAGAAATTGGGGTAGGACCCAAACAGGATGTTTTCTCATTTTAAATATTTCTCTAACTTGATGAATGTTTAAAAGATTTGATTGAAACACCGTTGCACATACACAACTAATGAAGTGAACTTTCACCCACCTAAAAAGTTGCTCTGGCAATTAGGATAAGACATCGAAGAAGGTGGCTTCAGACACACTGCGAGGGAGTCTGATGCTCATGGTATTTTTAGTTGGACTCCATGATCCAAGAAAATTTAATTGTAAAACAATACTGCATTTTTTAATTATATTAAAGTTCCTTTAAACAATATGCTCACAAGCCACTGAGCCTCACAGCTCTCACAGAGCATTATGAATAGCGCTATTGTACAACTCATATGCATTCAATGAGGAAAAAGAGAATACAACAAAGCCAAATGGGATAAAGTTTGATTGAATACGCAGGTGAGAGGCAGACACCGGCTGCAGTTTAGAGATACTGTCCGCTCTGTATGTATAACATTCCTGTAATGTAAGGAAAGAGCTGCCAATGACAGAAGTCATGATTTATTATGGGCCTTGGCATTAAACAAGCATGCCGCATGATTTCTTAGTCTTTTTTCATTTAAGTCTAGGCCTTGAGAAAAGGACTATAAAAAGAAAGACTTAAGAATGTTAGCACATTTATTCTAAAGCAGACATATTTTTACAAAAATGGGCCAATAATGTATGTACAAGCAGACTAAATGTATATTTTTATTATTTACTGTAGGTTAAGCATGAAAAAAGCAATACAAGACTCAACAACTTGAAGGCAGTCTTAAACAGAACTGTAGAGATGTAGCCGAACTGGATCTTGGCCAGACATGGTTCTAAGTAGGGTAATGTCTTGGGTTCTCTTTTTAAATTCTGTTAGACATTTGGCTGGAAAGTCATTAGAGACAGACTAAGCAATGGCAATAATAACAGAGCAAGGAGCTCACCTGAAGCCTGTCTCATGTGTAGAGATGAGCGAACCGGTTCGGACGAACCGGAATTCGCTCCGAATTTCAGGAAATATTCGATTCGGCACGAACCCGAATATTTTGTGGTTCGTGCCGATCGAATTTTTCCTGAAATTAAAAAAAAAAAAAATGCCGGCATGGTGGGAGCGGGCCGGCCGGTTCCGCTGTCAGCGGGCCGGCTCGCCGGCCCGCTGACAGCGGAGCCGGCCGGCGGGCCGGTAAAGCCGGCCGGCCCGCTCCCACCATGCCGGCATTTAAAAAAAAAAAAAAAAAAAAAAAGCATTTTTGCCGGCATGGTGGGAGCGGGCCGGCCGGCCCGCTCCGCTGTCAGCGGAACCGGCCGGCCCGCTCCCACCATGCCGGCATTTAAAAAAAAAGCAAACACTTACCTGCAGGTCCGGAGCGTGGAGGCCGGCGCCGCTCTCAGCTGTCATCTGAGGGCGCGTCATCAGAGCGCCCTCTCATGACGCGCCCTCAGATGACAGCTGAGAGCGGCGCCGGCCTCCACGCTCCGGACCTGCAGGTAAGTGTTTGCTTTTTTTTGAAATGCCGGCATGGTGGGAGCGGGCCGGCCGGTTCCGCTGACAGCGGAGCGGGCCGGCCGGTTCCGCTGACAGCGGAGCGGGCCGGCCCGCTCCCACCATGCCGGCAAAAATGCTTTTTTTTTTTTTTTTGTTGTTTTTTAAATGCCGGCATGGTGGGAGCGGGCCTGCCGGCTTTACCGGCCCGCCGGCCGGCCCGCTGACAGCGGAACCGGCCGGCCCGCTCCCACCATGCCGGCATTTATGATGGGGAACTTCGTAAAAGTTCGATTCGGCCGAACCCGAATTTCTTTGTGAAATTCGGCGAATCGGCCGAATCGAACTTTTCAAAAGTTCGCTCATCTCTACTCATGTGTTTCTTCTCCAATTCCTGCAGTGCACAGTAGATGCTGTAGCAAGTCTCTAAAGTTTGCCCTTCCTTTTTATTCCATTTCCCATGACCATACTTCAAATGTATTCATAAGGCCGCCACTGTCCCTAAGCACTCCTAGTATGAATGAGCCCGACTAGTGGGACCACTGTGACTCATGCAGGCAGCAATGAGGGACAGTGGCCACTGAGCGACCATATTTGGTGCTTGGTTGTGAATGAATAGAATTTAAAAAAGGGGAAAAACATTGGAGACCAGCTACAGTATCTACACACACTGCAGGAAAGGGAGGGGATTCAGGTGAGCTCCTTCCTGCCCTAGTATTGCCATTGTTCGAATGTCTCTTTAGTTATAAAGCTGCAGTTTGTTCTAATTATTGATATTGGCAGTGGCTACACCCCCCGTATCGAGGCTGCCTCACCCCCAAACGCTGGTCCCAAGCTGCCCGTCTCTCTCAGGGTGTAATAGAATGTAGTAAGCACAAACACTGACCTATGGCGGCCCAGTCCCAGCACCAGCAGTCATAGGAAAGGCAGACTGTGGCCACGGTGGGTGATAACCCTGGGGTTAGAGGGAATGGGAGCTAACTGTGAGACACACAGCAGGACCACCATGCAAGGTCCAGCAATCAGGTATCCTGCGGGCAGCGTGTTCCTGTTCCTTGGGTTCAGACCTAGCCGGACAAGCCAAGTGTTTAGAAAAGACGGTAACTGACTGGTATAGAGCAACTGCTTAGGTTGGCTAAGGAATACATGACTCAATGATCCAACTCTTTAACATTAACATTACAAAAAAAAATTTAAAGTGTAAGTCCAGCCCCAGGTTTGTATATGTATCGGCTATGTATTTGTTCTAGTTAGCTATTTTCAGGATCCAGTGCTGTTTGGAGGTCTGGGGCCAGAAATCAGCCCAGGAGTTTCCTGCCACAATGGCCCTATGGCCTGTACTATGAACAACTTGGTATTATTTTTTCATGTTCTTCCTCTACCCCTCCCTGTGCTTGTTAGCATGAGGGCTATTGCTAAATTATCTCATAGTTTGAATGCTCCACTAGACATGATATATGTATAAACTGGTTAAACGCACATATTGTACTAAGCTGAAGCTGTTGTATCCCCAACAATCCCCTTATTTGACACACATGAAGATTAAATGACCCCTCTCCCTCCCACAGAAATACAAAATTTATTAATATATGGCAACGAATGGGAAGACTATAAAATGTCGAATTGCTGGAAAAAGGAAAATTGTGGTAAATGTAGCAAAAAGAAAATGATAAAAGAGTGGTAGGGCGAATATTAAGGATGAAGGTAGCTGTATGAAGCAGTGGTGAAACAGAAGAAGGGTAAATGTAGGAAATGCATAACCAAATGGAGGGAATGGAAAGGAGAAGAGATGAGAAGGAGGGAAAGTGGAAGTGATTTAAAAAGTTAAGAAAAAGAGTAATGTTGGGCATAGAGAAAATATAAAAAAAAATATGGTTAAGAGGAAAGAGAAAATGCAGGATTTAGTTAAATGCTGTCTAAAGTACTCTTTAAAAGCAGACCAAAACTCAGGATACCTCCCCACCCTTCCAGGTCTTGGTATGCATAAGCTTGGCAAACCTACTGTATGATATATGTGCCTGGCCCACTCCAATGCGTTGACCCTTGTTAGGCATATCTGAATGACTGAATGTACAGAAGAAAATCTGCGCTTGGTGTCTTAAATGTGCATAATAGATTACAGATACAGTTCTCTTAAAGTTTTTGCTCGACGTGTATAGAACTCAACTATTCCTGTAGGTTCAGACTGACAATTACCAACATTTGCAACACAGAGCAAGTGATGTTTTAAATATAGGATAAGCCCTAATAATTATATAACATGTACAAAACTTCAAGAATTTCCATATAAGTCCAATCAAATGGTTCGGTCATCCATTACGGTTGTTCATAGCATAATACCAGTGGATGGAAATTCCAGGGAAAAAGTGCTCGATATTGACAAGATGAATTCACCAAGTGCCCACCATCTAGGTAGCTTACTCTTACCAGATGGGTCTACAGCTAAGCATTTCAGAAAAAGCCCCACTTCCTCCTCGCCAGTTACTTTAAAACTTCAACGATCAGGGGATTCTTGGCCAATGAAGGTGTTTAAAGGCCCATCAATTACATGGATCCTTGTCAATCGGTGTATTCCCCCAAGTTTTTTGCATAAAAAAGAAGGGTAGGCAAATATAGCGTAATACCGCTTTTAATTTATCCCTCTAATAATGTAAAGTTAAAAATGCGCACTCACATTTCATAAAAACAAGTTCAGCATTAATAGCAGGCAAGGATCTCACCACTCCTTCTTTGCACCGCGGCCGCAGGTGTCCCGATTTTTGACGGGGGATGTGTGTCCTTGCTTGAATGTAGATGCTGTGGATGAATAATGAATAACCGCCTTTCCGCTGTCAACGCGTTTCGTTGCGCTCCCACAACTTTTTCAAGACTCTGAATGACTACAGTATGCTCAGCTGGAGTGAACGGCATGAGGGAGGACCCTGAAAGTTTAAAATTCATTGCTAACCACCTTAAAGCACTGTTTCTTCAAAGGTCCCGCATTACAATTTACTCTCTGCAGCTCTATTAGCACAGCTGACCTCACTCTCAGAGATAACAGTCACACAAGTTTCCTAATGGTGGTCCTAAGTTTCCTCAAGTTCCCTGGAGCTGCCTCCTGGATTAACTTGGGCCCTTGCTTTTATAATTTTATCGCTGGACTTCTCCCTCCTTCTTCCTCCTGCACTCTCCACCACCTGCAATGACAAATTCCATCTAAAGCCTACTTAAATAACCTCTATACCACTATGCCTAACCTATTTGCAAAGCATTCACATGTCCCAAACCAGTTTACATGTCCTGGCCATGTACTCCTCCAGGCTCAACTGATTCTAGTTCATTCTCTCTGATACTAAGCACCTATTAAAGCAATACAGTCTTCTTCCTTTTTTAACCCCAGAATACTTACTCAAGACTCTTGAAGGAATTGTAAAAGCCCAAAAAAAGCATCTATACTCACATTTTGTCCAGGACATCTCCCCCAATTACTGTGAGAGGTGAACGTGCTTCCCATTGGTCTTTTCCGGGCCAAGATGGTGGTCGTGGTTGATTTTAGTTTACGCCCGTACCATGACCACTACATTCATTGCATGGGGGGGAAGCCAAAATGGACCCGCATGACCTTGTCTAAAAACCCTAGTCCCACTGTCAAAATTGCCATAAATCTCTATTCAATCATCCCTTATAATTAGCCAGAAATAGAATCCCACCAGTTGTAATGATTCATCATTGCTCTGCTAAGAGCAGAGAGCTCCTAGAAACATATTTTCAACTATTTAAATGCTCTGTGGCTGCCTGCCCCATTAAACGTGATAAATAAACGTCTTCTTACATCCCCAAGGATTGGTCTGCTGTCATCCTGATGATTCTACAGGACATTATCAGTGCAGAGCAGCTTGCCATTTCCTTTCATTTGTATATAGCCAGGTGCACGCATGGGGGCTGAGGTCTACCCGACATTAGCAGGCTGTGACCCTTCCCCATGTAGTGCACCGAATGGGAGTGGGCAGCTCCCGGTGTAGCTGTGTTTTATTAGCTGTAGTACATGTCCCTATTATGGGGCTCATTTATAGTATGAGTAGGGACCACACTAAACACAGAGCGCCATGTCGGGGCGGTGTGGCTTCAACATGTATCTGCAGATATATGCAACCAAAGCTCTGTCCTTCCACATAGCTAGACATGCTTGGTGCTTAATACTTAGATGAGACTGATGGGTGGGCGCACTTTGGGGCCTCCTACACTACCTATTTAATTCTCAGAGCAGCTTGCCATTTCCTTTCATCTGTTGATTTGTAAGCTTAAAAATCAAAAATCTTTTGATAAATGTTAGTACTGATAAAAGATAGTTTGTCACAAGCGGTGGCGTAAACCAGCAGAATGTTTTTTTAAGCTACCTGCACAATCACATTATTACCCTAGTGCACCCATCACATTGGAGGCAACATTGCCAGTGACTAGGGATGAGCGACTCGATCCGGACGAAGTCGGATTCATTCCGAATTTCATGAAAAATTTGATTCTGAATTCCCCGCGATTCGATCGATCAAAGTTTTCCTTTAAACTCCATTTATTTCAATTACAGGCATTCTAAAATGGTAGAAGCACATATCCGGACATATCCCCTGGGGCAAGGTATCATGGGAAAGTCACATGCAGCCTATCAGCAGCCGGGAAGCCCGGTGACGTCACCGTGCTATATAAACCGGCGGCCATCTTCCTTGTGCGCATTTCAGTGTTCTATTGCGGCCAGAGCACAGCAGGTTACAGACAGGGACAGAGAGTTAGAGATAGGTAGGAAGAGTCAGAGAGGCAGACAGAGAGGTAGACAGAGCCAGGGAAAGATGGTGAAAGATAGGGAAAAACCGGAACGATCATAGAACAGCATAGAAGTGACAGTGAAAAATTTTTTTTTTCATTAGCCAGATCAGTTTTCAATTCAATTTCAGTTCTTTGTGCTGTAAATCTGCCTTGCCACTGTGTATCTCATCTATGCAGTGGCTTATTTAACCCTATCTGTTACACACAAGCATTTCTAAAAACTGGATTAGTTTTAATTTAGTTTTAATATTTTTTGGTCTGCCAAACCTGCACTTAGCACGCTATCTGTTCATCCTCAGCTTAATCAAACTATTGCATTTTGAATTAGTTTTAGTACTGCTTTAAATACACCAGCCCACATAGGCATCACAAACCTGCACTTAGCAGCCTATCTGTTATACTAAATACGTTTGTTCATCCTCAGCTTAATCAAACTATTGCATTTTGAATTGGTTTTTGTCCTGCTGCCAAAACACTAGGCCGCAGGGTATCCCATACCTGCACTTAGCAGCCTATCTGTTATACTAAATACGCTTGTTGATCCTCAGCTTAATCAAACTATTGCACTTTGAATTGGTTTTTGTCCTGCTGCCAAAACACTAGGTCACAGGGTATCCCAAACCTGCACTTAGCAGCCTATCTGTTATACAAAATATGCTTGCTGCTCCTCAGCTTAATCAAACTATTGCATTTTGAATTGGTTTTTGTCCTGCTGCCAAAACACTAGGCCGCAGGGTTTCCCAAACCTGCACTTAGCAGTCTATCTATTATACTAAATACGCTTGTTGATCCTCAGCTTAATCAAACTATTGCATTTTGAATTGGTTTTTGTCCTACTGCCAAAACACTAGGCCGCAGAGTATCCCAAACCTGCACTTAGCAGTCTATCTGTTATACTAAATACGCTTGTTGATCCTCAGCTTAATCAAACTATTGCATTTTGAATTGGTTTTTGTCCTGCTGTCAAAACACTAGACCGCAGGGTATCCCAAACCTGCACTTAGCAGCCTATCTGTAATACTAAATGCGCTTGTTCATCCTCAGCTGAATCAAACTATTGCATTTTGAATTGGTTTTTGTCCTGCTGCCAAAACACTAGGCCGCAGGGCATCCCAAACCTGCACTTAGCAGCCTATCTGTTATACTAAATGCGCTTGTTCATCCTCAGCTTAATCAAACTATTGCATTTTGAATTGGTTTTTGTCATGCTTTAAATACACCAGCCCACATGGGCATCCCAAACCTGCACTTAGCAGCCTATCTGTTATACTAAATACGCTTGTTGATCCTCAGCTTAATCAAACTATTGCATTTTGAATTGGTTTTTGTCCTGCTGCAAAAACACTAGGCCGCAGGGTATCCCAAACCTGCACTTAGCAGCCTATCTGTTATACTAAATACGCTTGTTGATCCTCAGCTTAATCAAACTATTGCATTTTGAATTGTTTTTTGTCCTGCTGCCAAAACACTAGGCCGCAGGGTATCCCAAACCTGCACTTAGCACCCTATCTGTTATACTAAATAAGCGTTGTTCAGCCTCATTTTAATTAAGCTATTGCATTTTGAATTGGGTTTTGTTTGCTTTAAATACACCAGCCCACATGGGCATCCCAAATCAGCACATGTCACCCTATCTGTTATACTAAATAAGCGTTGTTCAGCCTCATTTTAATTAAGCTATTGCATTTTGAATTGGTTTTTGTCCTGCTGCCAAAACACTAGGTCGCAGGGTATCCCAAACCTGCACGTAGCACCCTATCTGTTATACTAAATACGCTTGTTCATTATCAGCTTAATCAAGCTATCGCATTTTGAATTGGCTTTTGGTCTGCTGCCAAAACACTAGGCCGCAGGATATCCCAAACCTGTATATAGCACCCTATCTGTTATACTAAATGCGCTTGTTCATCCTCAGCTTAATCAAGCTATCGCATTTTGAATTGGTTTTTGTCCTGCTGTCAAAACACCAGGCCGCAGGGTATCCCAAACCTGCATGTTGCACCCTATCTGTTATACTAAATAAGCTTGTTCAGCCTCAGCTTTATTAAGCTTTTGCATTTTGAATTGGTTTTTGTCCTGCTGTCAAAACACCAGGCCGCAGGGTGTCCCCAAACCTGCACGTTGCACCCTATCTGTTATACTAAATAAGCTTGTTCAGCCTCAGCTTTATTAAGTTATTGCATTTTGAATTGGTTTTTGTCCTGCTGTCAAAACCCCAGGCCGCAGGGTATCCCAAACCTGCATGTTGCACCCTATCTGTTATACTAAATAAGCTTGTTCAGCCTCAGCTTTATTAAGCTATTGCATTTTGAATTGGTCTTTGTCCTGCTGTCAAAACACCAGGCCGCAGGGTATCCAATTTTTGGGCTCCTGAAGCCAACTCCAGTGTCTCTTTAAAGCAATGTTTGAGCTCCTGCTGCTGCTTGCAACTCCAGGGTGTGATTCATCCAATTTTTGGGCTCCTGCTGCCAACTCCAGTGTCTCTTTCAAGCTATGTTTGAGCTCCTGCTGCTGCTGCTTGCAACTCCAGGGTGTGATTCATCCAATTGTGGGGCTCCTGCAGCCAACTCCAATGTCTCTTTCACGCAATGTTTGGGCTCCTGCTGCTGCTGCTTGCAACTCCGGGATGTGATTCATCCAATTTTTGGGCTCCTGCTGCCAACTCCAGTGTCTCTTTCAAGCTATGTTTGGGCTCCTGCTGTTGCTGCATGCAACTCCAGGGTGTGATTCATCCAATTTTTTGGCTCCTGTAGCCAACTCCAATGTCTCTTTCAAGCAATGTTTGGGCTCCTGCTGCTGCTGCTTGCAACTCCAGGGTGTGATTCATCCAATTTTTCGGCTCCTGAAGCCAACTCCAGTGTCTCTTTAAAGTAATGTTTGGGCTCCTTCTGCTGCTTGCAACTTCAGGGTGTGATTCATCCAATGTTTGGGCTCCTGCAGCCAACTCCAGTGTCTCTTTTAAGCTATGTTTGGGCTCCTGCTGCTTGCAACTCCAGGGTGTGAATCATCCAATTTTTGGCCTCCTGCTGCCAACTCCAGTGTCTCTTTAAAGCAATGTTTGGGCTCCTGCTGCTGCTGCTGCTTGCAACTCCAGGGTGTGATTCATCCAATTTTTGGCCTCCTTCTGCCAACTACAGTGTCTCTTTAAAGCAATGTTTGGGCTCCTGCTGCTGCTGTTTGCAACTCCAGGGTGTGATTCATCCAATTTTTGGCCTCCTGCTGCCAACTCCAGTGTCTCTTTAAAGCAATGTTTGGGCTCCTGCTGCTGCTGCTGCTGCTTGCAACTCCAGGGTGTGATTAATCCAATTTTTGGGCTCCTGCAGCCAACTCCAGTGTCTTTTTCACGCAATGTTTGGGCTCCTGCTGCTGCTGCTTGCAACTCCAGGGTGTGATTCATCCAATTTTCGGGCTCCTGCAGCCAACTCCAGTGTCTCTTTAAAGTAATGTTTGGGATCCTGCTGCTGCTTGCAACTCCAGGGGGTGATTCAGCCGATTTTTGGGCTCCTGCTGCCAACTCCAGTGTCTCTTTCAAGCTATGTTTGGGCTCCTGCTGCTGCTGCTTGCGACTCCAGGGTGTCATTCATCCAATTTTTGGGCTCTTGCTTCCAACTCCAGTGTGTCTTTCAAGCTATGTTTGGGCTGCTGCTGCTTGCAACTCCAGTGTGTCATTCAGCCAATTTTTGGGCTCCTGCTGCCAACTCCAGTGTCTCTTTCAAGCTATGTTTGAGCTGCTGCTTGCAACTCCAGGGTGTGATTCATCCAATTTTTGGGCTCCTGCTGCCAACTCCAGTGTCACTTTAAAGCAATGTTTGGACTCCTGCTGCTGCTGCTGCTTGCAACTCCAGGGTGTGATTCATCCAATTTTTGGGCTCCTGCTGCCAACTCCAGTGTCTCTTTCAAGCTATGTTTGAGCTGCTGCTTGCAACTCCAGGGTGTGATTCATCCAATTTTTGGGCTCCTGCTGCCAACTCCAGTGTCACTTTAAAGCAATGTTTGGACTCCTGCTGCTGCTGCTGCTTGCAACTCCAGGGTGTGATTCATCCAATTTTTGGCCTCCTTCTGCCAATTACAGTGTCTCTTTAAAGCAATGTTTGGGCTCCTGCTGCTGCTGTTTGCAACTCCAGGGTGTGATTCATCCAATTTTTGGCCTCCTGCTGCCAACTCCAGTGTCTCTTTAAAGCAATGTTTGGGCTCCTGCTGCTGCTGCTTGCAACTCCAGGGTGTGATTCATCCAATTTTTGGGCTCCTGCAGCCAACTCCAGTGTCTTTTTCACGCAATGTTTGGGCTCCTGCTGCTGCTGCTTGCAACTCCAGGGTGTGATTCATCCAATTTTCGGGCTCCTGCAGCCAACTCCAGTGTCTCTTTAAAGTAATGTTTGGGATCCTGCTGCTGCTTGCAACTCCAGGGGGTGATTCAGCCAATTTTTGGGCTCCTGCTGCCAACTCCAGTGTCTCTTTCAAGCTATGTTTGGGCTCCTGCTGCTGCTGCTTGCGACTCCAGGGTGTCATTCATCCAATTTTTGGGCTCCTGCTTCCAACTCCAGTGTGTCTTTCAAGCTATGTTTGGGCTGCTGCTGCTTGCAACTCCAGTGTGTCATTCAGCCAATTTTTGGGCTCCTGCTGCCAACTCCAGTGTCTCTTTCAAGCTATGTTTGAGCTGCTGCTTGCAACTCCAGGGTGTGATTCATCCAATTTTTGGGCTCCTGCTGCCAACTCCAGTGTCACTTTAAAGCAATGTTTGGACTCCTGCTGCTGCTGCTGCTTGCAACTCCAGGGTGTGATTCATCCAATTTTTGGGCTCCTGCTGCCAACTCCAGTGTCTCTTTCAAGCTATGTTTGAGCTGCTGCTTGCAACTCCAGGGTGTGATTCATCCAATTTTTGGGCTCCTGCTGCCAACTCCAGTGTCACTTTAAAGCAATGTTTGGACTCCTGCTGCTGCTGCTGCTTGCAACTCCAGGGTGTGATTCATCCAATTTTTGGCCTCCTTCTGCCAATTACAGTGTCTCTTTAAAGCAATGTTTGGGCTCCTGCTGCTGCTGTTTGCAACTCCAGGGTGTGATTCATCCAATTTTTGGCCTCCTGCTGCCAACTCCAGTGTCTCTTTAAAGCAATGTTTGGGCTCCTGCTGCTGCTGCTTGCAACTCCAGGGTGTGATTCATCCAATTTTTGGGCTCCTGCAGCCAACTCCAGTGTCTTTTTCACGCAATGTTTGGGCTCCTGCTGCTGCTGCTTGCAACTCCAGGGTGTGATTCATCCAATTTTCGGGCTCCTGCAGCCAACTCCAGTGTCTCTTTAAAGTAATGTTTGGGATCCTGCTGCTGCTTGCAACTCCAGGGGGTGATTCAGCCAATTTTTGGGCTCCTGCTGCCAACTCCAGTGTCTCTTTCAAGCTATGTTTGGGCTCCTGCTGCTGCTGCTTGCGACTCCAGGGTGTCATTCATCCAATTTTTGGGCTCCTGCTTCCAACTCCAGTGTGTCTTTCAAGCTATGTTTGGGCTGCTGCTGCTTGCAACTCCAGTGTGTCATTCAGCCAATTTTTGGGCTCCTGCTGCCAACTCCAGTGTCTCTTTCAAGCTATGTTTGAGCTGCTGCTTGCAACTCCAGGGTGTGATTCATCCAATTTTTGGGCTCCTGCTGCCAACTCCAGTGTCACTTTAAAGCAATGTTTGGACTCCTGCTGCTGCTGCTGCTGCTTGCAACTCCAGGGTGTGATTCATCCAATTTTTGGGCTCCTGCTGCCAACTCCAGTGTCTCTTTCAATCAATGTTTGGGCGGCTGCTGCTGCTTGCAACTCCAGGGTGTGATTCAGCTAATTTTTGGGCTCCTGCTGCTGCCAGCTCCAGGGTGTGTTTTTCAGGCACTATAGGGGCCCCTCATAGTGATGCCACCTCAACTCTCTGCAATTGTGCTGCTCTGTGATTCTATTAGCGATGCCTCTGATCTGCATGTCATAATTATTTACAGTATTATTTCACTAACCCAGCATGCATCCTATGCGTGTTACAGCATGGCAGAATGGTTTACAACCCTATCGAGGCTCTAGGATGCTCAGAAATAGCAGTTTTTAATAGCGTTTCGTCGCAAATAAATTCGGACCAAAACTAATTTTGTCGGAAAACTCGGCGAATCAGCCGAATCGAATTTTTCAAAAATTCGCTCATCTCTACCAGTGACAGTCTTAAATCATTTAGTTTAGACTAGAGGAAAGTGAAGGCCATTGTGAGTCAGGCCCATTGTATATGTACAGGAAAAGACAGACAGGGAGAGAGAACTGATATTTGCCTTATCTATAGTTTGAAAGTCTGCACTATACAATGGCCATCATAGGGGCTCAGCTGGACAATCGTCACTCCCCACCACTTTGCGTTGTTTTGGATTAGGATTCTTTTTCAGCAGCTCTTTAAACCACTTGGAAAAAAATCATATTTCTTGATATGCAAAACATCGCCACTAAATAGTTTTGCCTTTGGGCTTCTACTTTTGCATAAAATACCTTTAATTAACATAAACATCAAAATAATCCAAATAACATTTTCTAGCAGTAAAAATAAGAAAATATTTAAATCACATATTAAATATTAAAGAATGTATTCTTCATTCTGTAGAAATTAAATTCATAGCACAAAAAATGGCCACCCTTTGAAAGAGAAATATAGAAGCTTCTGTTGCAGCTCTCCTGCTTGTTGCTGAATGCACAGGTCTTGATCATCAGGATGTATCAATGAAACAGCTGCAGGAGTAAAAAAGGTTAATATGGTACTGTATATATTTATTGGCTGCACAGACCTTATTAAAGAGGACCTCTATTTTCTTCCTTCTCCTTCAGGGGGATATCCAGATTGCTGGAGCCACTCCTCGTGCATACACCACCCTGCAAATCTCCAACCTGTGATTGGCCACAATTAATCATATGATCTGGGATTCCATCCAATGTTCCCTCTAAGCCGGAGCAGCTGCTGTGCGGAGAATCGAGGGAGCTGGGCAATGTCCCATGAAAGGTGGGCAATTGGAAACCCAAGATAAAAACACTGGTATATCTACTAATAAACCAAAATAACGTATTAAAACAAAAAGATATGATAGAATAGTTAATTTACATACTAGAGTTGTACTTGGAAATTTTGTACAATAAGCCCCCTCGTCAATGCCATGCCACACCCCATACCTCACCAAATTTCCCACCCATCGACACCATTTCACCACTCCTGCTGCCTTAACGTATTACTTATAAATGAGAGCTTGCAGAGAAAAAACACAGAATAAACCTGACCCAAATAAATCACAGAATATGCTTTATCCAGAGATAATAAAATGGAACACCTTCAACAATTCAACCAAACTACCTAAATTTTACCTTTTGTCGAGTCAAGAGTCAAAACCTTCGAAGTCTGGCTGTTCGGCAGTTTTAAGCTCCTGGTGCAAGAACAGAGCCCACAATTATTAGCATAGTACGTTCGGATCTACCCGGACCCCACAATTACTCATCAGAACCCCAAACAAGACAGTGCTTGTTACGCTCCGGGTTGAACGTGCGAAGAAGTGGACCCGCAGGATCTGCAGAACTGTTTGGCAGATACCGCGTCAGGGGAGCGGAGTCTAAGGAGCCACTGGTTTTCACCAGAGCCCACCGCAAGGCGGGATGGTCTTGTGCGGCAGGTGACTCCCAGGTCGCTACCCCCCAACAGCGGCACAGTTCCACAAACTGCTGAAGTGACGTGCAGTAGAGACAAACAGTGGTCGAAGGAGAAGGCCGAGGTCAGGACTGGCAGCGCGGGTTCAGTAGCGGAGACACAAGCCGAGGTCGGGACTGGCAGCGCGGGTTCAATAGCGGAGACACAAGCCGAGGTCGGGACGGGCAGCACAGGTTCGAAGGTCAATGGGAGAGCCGAGGTCATACACGAGGAATCAAGCAATACAGCGAATATCATTCAGGGAACAACACCGAAGATCCGGCACAGGAAGTAAGGCAGGGTTCTATTTATAGGAAGAGCCAAAAAGGGATTGGATGGCAGAGACCAATTAACAGGGCCTTGGCCCTTTAAATCTGAGAAGGTTGACGCGCGCGCCCCCTAGTGGCCGGGGACGTGCGCGCAGGGAAGGCGGAACTGCAACAGAAGGAGGAAGCCGGCGGCCATGCCGGTCAGAGGAGGAGGCGCGGGGACCAGGTAAGGGGGAAACGCAGCCTGGGGGGCCAGCAGCGGACGCCCGGATGGCGGTAGAGCGGGGAGCGCTGCAGGAAGGGGACGCAGCGCTCGCCCGAGGAGAGGCACGGAGGGGGGCGCTGCGCGGGGAAAACGCAGCGCTCGCCCTAACAGTACCCCCCCCCCTTAGGTCTCCCCCTCTTTTTGGGACCGAGGAAGTTTGAAATAAGGCTCCGATCGAGGATATTCTCCTCAGGCTCCCAGGACCTCTCTTCTGGACCGCAATTCTCCCAATCCACTAGAAAGTATCGTCTCCCTCTGGATGTTTTGGAAGCCAGAATCTCTCTCACTGAGAAGGCATCTTCGGTACCCGCGACCGGAAGTGGCTCCAACGTTTTAGAAGAGAATCGATTAGTCGTCAGAGGTTTTAATAATGAAACATGAAAAGAGTTGGGAATACGTAAGGAGGCTGGCAGATGAAGTTTGTAACAGACCGGATTAATTTGTTGCTTGATCCTGTACGGCCCTAAATAGCGAGGGCCCAATTTATAACTGGGTATCTTGAAACGAATGTACTTGGCTGAAAGCCAAACTTTATCTCCAGGAGAGAAAACAGGAGCGATTCTCCTTCTTTTATTAGCGCTGTTCTTCATGCGGGTAGAGGCTAGAACAAGAGAATGTCGTGTTTCACGCCAGATAGAGGAAAAAAACTGTGTTAAGTCATCCACGGCGGGTACCCCCGACTGTGTAGGTAAGGGTAGAGGAGGCAAAGGTAGGCGGCCATAAACAATGAAGAATGGAGATTTTTTTGTGGCTTCAGAATCTTTGAAATTATAAGAGAACTCCGCCCATGGCAAGAGATCGACCCAGTCGTCTTGTCGGGCCGAAATGAAGTGACGTAGATATTGTCCTAGAACCTGATTGACCCTCTCCACTTGGCCGTTGGACTGGGGGTGGTAAGCCGAGGAAAAATCTAATTTCACTTTTAACTGAGTACAGAGAGCCCTCCAGAATTTTGAAACAAACTGAACTCCCCTGTCGGAGACAATGTGGGAAGGAAGTCCATGGAGCCGAAAAATATGCTTAAAAAAGTTCTTAGCCAACTGAGGAGCGGATGGGAGTCCTGGTAGCGGAACGAAGTGCGCCATTTTTGAAAAACGATCCACAACAACCCAGATCACTGTATTGCCTTGAGATGGAGGAAGATCCGTGATAAAGTCCATAGCGATGTGAGACCAAGGGATTTCAGGAATAGGAAGAGGATGAAGAAGACCCGCCGGTCTTTGGCGAGGGGTTTTATTACGTGCACAGGTGGTACAAGCTTGCACGAATTCTGCCACATCCTTCTCAATGGAGGGCCACCAATAATATCTGGCAATAATTGCGTTAGACTTTTTGATACCAGCATGCCCGGCAATACGGGAAGCATGACCCCATTTTAATATTTGGAGGCGTCGGCGAACCGGGACAAAGGTCTTCCCAGGCGGAGCCTGCACTAGGGAGGCAGGAGCAGAATGAATCAAATGATCAGGGGATATAATGAACTGAGGAGCAGCGTCCACGTCTGTGAAGTCCGAGGAGCGAGATAGAGCATCCGCCCTGATGTTCTTAGAGGCAGGCCGAAAGTGAATGCGGAAATTAAACCGCGCAAAGAATAGTGACCAACGAGCTTGGCGAGGATTCAAGCGTTGAGCAGTTTGAAGATACAAAAGGTTCTTATGGTCGGTAAAAATAGATATGGGGTGAAGCGACCCTTCTAGTAGATGTCTCCACTCTTCAAGAGCTAATTTGATAGCCAGGAGTTCACGATCCCCAATAGAATAATTTCGCTCCGCGGAAGAAAAGGTCCTAGAAAAGAACCCACAAGTATGATTTTTTCCTGAAGGAGACCTCTGTGTGAGAACAGCTCCTGCTCCAATGGAAGAAGCGTCAACCTCCAGAGAAAAGGCACGAGAAGGGTCTGGTCTGGAGAGCACCGGGGCCATAGAGAATGTCTTTTTCAATGCTAAAAAGGCTGCCTCCGCCTGTGGAGGCCATGACTTGGGGTTGGCTCCCTTTTTGGTGAGAGCCACAATGGGGGCCACGATAGTGGAAAAATGGGGTATGAATTGACGGTAATAGTTGGCGAAGCCCAGAAATCGTTGAATGGAACGCAGACCAACAGGCCGAGGCCAATCTAATACCGCTCTCAATTTGCTAGGGTCCATTTGTAGTCCTTGGGCTGAAACAGTATAACCCAAAAAGGGCAGGGCGGTCTGGTGAAAGAGACACTTTTCTAATTTGGCATAAAGATGATGCTGCCGAAGGCGGGATAGTACCAGACGAACGTGCTGGTGATGCTCTTCGAGGGAAGAAGAGAAGATGAGGATATCATCTAAATAGACCACGACACAGGAGTACAACAAGTCCCGGAAGATGTCATTGACGAACTCTTGAAATACGGCAGGGGCATTACAAAGCCCGAAGGGCATCACCAAATACTCGAAATGACCGTCACGGGTATTAAAGGCAGTCTTCCATTCGTCTCCCTTGCGGATGCGGATCAGATTGTAGGCTCCTCGGAGATCTAGTTTGGAAAAGATCCTGGAGCCACGAAGACGGTCGAAGAGTTCTGGAATTAAAGGTAAGGGGTATCGGTTCTTTACCGTGATCTTGTTAAGACCCCGATAGTCGATACAGGGTCGGAGAGAACCGTCTTTTTTCTGTACAAAAAAAAAGCCTGCCCCAGCGGGAGAAGAGGACTTCCGGATGAAGCCCCTCTGCAAATTTTCTTGTATGTAAGTAGCCATTGCTTGAGTTTCGGGGACGGATAGTGGGTAGATACGGCCACGAGGAGGAGTGGTTCCAGGCAGGAGATCGATCGGGTAATCATAAGGGCGATGTGGCGGAAGGGTCTCAGCTTGCTTCTTACAGAAGACGTCAGCGTAGGCCCGGTAAACTTTGGGTAGGCCCGGTAGAGATGTGGTAGGATGATCGGTTCGAACTGGTAAGGCTTTCAAGCAATTCTTTAGGCAGGTTGTACCCCACGCCTTGATGTCCCCAGTGACCCAGTCTAGGGAAGGATTATGAAGCTGAAGCCAAGGAAGACCCAATAGGATTGGGGAAGTACAATGGGGTAACACAAAGAGTTCCAAGTATTCCTGGTGAAAGAGGCCAATCTTAAGGAGCAAAGGCTTGGTACGGTACTGCACCATACAGTTCAGTCTATCTCCATTAACTGAGGCGATGAATAACGGTTTGGCCAAGCGGTTAACTGCTATGTCGTATTTCTTGATCAGGGAGGCCTCTATGAAATTGCCCGCCGAACCAGAATCCAGGAAGACCGGCAAATTAAGCACAGTGGCAGATGAGAGACAAAGCTGTGCAGGTACAGTAAATCTTGGAGAGGAAGCACACACACCCAGAGACGCCTCTCCCAACGAGTCTAGGTGCGCCCGTTTCCCAGTCGAGAAGGACGAATGGGGCAATCTCTTAGAAAATGATCAGGACTGGCGCAATACAGACAGAGATTTTCATTCCTCCTGCGAGACCTCTCCACGGGGGTTAGGCGAGAGCGGCCGACCTGCATGGCTTCCACCTCTGGAGATGATGGTACAGACAAAGGTTTCTGAAAGGTGGGAGCCAAACGAAACATCCTCCTGTCGCGTTGGGAATCTCTCTCCAGGCGAAGTTCTTCACGCCTCTCAGCAAAGCGTATGTCAATGCGAGTGACGAGATGAATGAGTTCAGAAAGGGAGTCAGGTATCTCTCGGGCCGCTAGAACATCTTTGATCTTGCTAGAGAGACCTTTCTTAAAACAAGCGCAGAGGGCCTCATTATTCCATGCTAACTCGGAGGCCAAAGTACGGAATCGAATAGCATATTCACCAACAGAAAGATCGCCCTGCGTTAAATTCAATAGAGCGGACTCGGCAGATGAGGCCCGAGCGGGTTCTTCAAAAACCTGACGGAATTCTGTAACAAAGGCCTGGACGGTGAAGGTGAGAGGATCATTACGGTCCCACAAGGGAGTGGCCCAAGCCAAGGCTTTTCCGGAGAGCAGACTAATGATGAAGGCCACTTTAGAGCGTTCGGTGGGGAATTGATCGAACAATAATTCCAGGTGCATAGAGCACTGGGCTAGAAAGCCTCTGCACAACTTCGCGTCCCCCTCATATTTTGCTGGCAAGGAGAGGCGGATTCTGGATGAGGAAACTGCTGGAGACTGCGGTGGCGGCACCGGTGGCGGTGGAGAAGGCGACTGCTGCTGGGTCAAGAGTTGCTGCATCATAGCGGTAAGCTGATTAATCTGCCGGGACTGCAAAGCCACCAGCGCTGGGAGTTCGGAAGTCTCCGGCAAGGGCACCTCAGCGGGATCCATGGCCGGATCTTACTGTTACGCTCCGGGTTGAACGTGCGAAGAAGTGGACCCGCAGGATCTGCAGAACTGTTTGGCAGATACCGCGTCAGGGGAGCGGAGTCTAAGGAGCCACTGGTTTTCACCAGAGCCCACCGCAAGGCGGGATGGTCTTGTGCGGCAGGTGACTCCCAGGTCGCTACCCCCCAACAGCGGCACAGTTCCACAAACTGCTGAAGTGACGTGCAGTAGAGACAAACAGTGGTCGAAGGAGAAGGCCGAGGTCAGGACTGGCAGCGCGGGTTCAGTAGCGGAGACACAAGCCGAGGTTGGGACTGGCAGCGCGGGTTCAATAGCGGAGACACAAGCCGAGGTCGGGACGGGCAGCACAGGTTCGAAGGTCAATGGGAGAGCCGAGGTCATACACGAGGAATCAAGCAATACAGCGAATATCATTCAGGGAACAACACCGAAGATCCGGCACAGGAAGTAAGGCAGGGTTCTATTTATAGGAAGAGCCAAAAAGGGATTGGATGGCAGAGACCAATTAACAGGGCCTTGGTCCTTTAAATCTGAGAAGGTTGACGCGCGCGCCCCCTAGTGGCCGGGGACGTGCGCGCAGGGAAGGCGGAACTGCAACAGAAGGAGGAAGCCGGCGGCCATGCCGGTCAGAGGAGGAGGCGCGGGGACCTGGTAAGGGGGAAACGCAGCCTGGGGGGCCAGCAGCGGACGCCCGGATGGCGGTAGAGCGGGGAGCGCTGCAGGAAGGGGACGCAGCGCTCGCCCGAGGAGAGGCACGGAGGGGGGCGCTGCGCGGGGAAAACGCAGCGCTCGCCCTAACAGTGCTATTCAGCAATCCAGCTTCTCACATTGATTAGCCAGTGGGGATTCCTCTTCTTTAACCCCCACACATACAGCTAACCTCCCACCTACACACAACACACTATTACCCCCCCCAAACACTTTACTATCTACACACAACACTATTAACCCCGCACATGGTTACAGCAAATCAAAAGTCTAAAGGACTCCAGGCACAGCCAATTCCTCTTCCAATTTTGGGATGCCCCACTGTGTGAAACCCCCTGAGAACATACCTTTCCATCAATCCCACAGTACACATGCAGCTAGAGATGTTATCTCCGTGGCAGCGAGCAATGCATTCATTCAGAATAGATTGTCAGGTGACGCAGTCTGCTTGCTGAAAGCCTGCACATGCACCATGGGAGCAAGATAAGATTTTCAGTGTTCACTGGGGTTTCTGACACATAGAGGCATCCCCAATTAGGTTTACTAGCTTTAAAGCCACATAAAATGTTTTCCCCTGCCCCCTCCCCACCCAAGGTGGCCCGAAAAAAAAAAAAAAAAATTAAATTGCTGTTTTGCTGATCTCATGAATGCTGGCTGACTTGACCCAGTCCGCTGTGTGCATCCCTGGCTTCCCAGTAGAATTTGGAGCGCTCCCACCTCCAGCCTATCAGAATGGCTGAGCGCAAGAGCATACTAGAGCTACAGGGAGGCCAGGGATGTGACTGTTGGTGATGACAGCATTGTGGGAGGTAAAGGTGACTTTACCAGCAACCCATGGTTTTCACACAGCAGGGCATCCCAATTTTGAATGCCCCAGAGGCCGGCTAGCAGCCAGCACTCAAGTGTTTCAGAAACCCAGGGTTTCCCCTATCCTGTGTTTTGGCCCTAGCCCTGAGGGCATACAGATTTGGGATGCTCCCTGGGTGAAAAGTTTGCTCTAAAAACTCACCTTTCCCCAGTCCCACGGTGCATGCACGAGCTCTCATCCAATTAGCACATATTAATGCACGTCATAAAGTGCTGTTTGTATGAAAGCTCTGGCAAAGCGGAGTGGGAGCAGGCACATCCTGGTTACCCTGTGAACAGTGGAGCGCTCCTGCCCCCAGCCTCAGCTACAGAGAGGCTGGGGATACTGCTGTGGGAGGCTCACACAACCACCAGCCCTGGAGTTTGAAACTCGGGATGCCCAAAGGTCATTTAATTGGGCCTCTCTAGAGTCTTTCAAACTCCAGGGCCAGTGGTTGGTAAACAGTGTTAAACTCCCCACACATAGTGTTAAGCCCCCACCCGGTGCAGACTTACCAGGGATCAGCGGTGCCAGCCAGGGGCGGACTGGGGTTAAAAAATGGCCCTGGACTTTTTTGGCCACTCCGGCCCTGCTGTACTGTGCCTGGCCTGGTATAGTAAGTTACATCACGTGCAGGCAGTGCCCCTTCTAGCTGCTGGCCTAGCATTGGGAATCCTAACATACAAAAAAAATTGCTGGGCACCTCCCACTGGCTGCTCCCCTCAGTCTGTACATGCCCACGGCGGCCATTCAGATAGGCCTGAAGCGGGAGTTTGCATCAGCAAGAACGATGCCACCCTAGCCAGTGCATGTGCTGTGGGATCACTGAAAAAATGTGGATGCCGTATAAGTGTGCAGCCACCTCCGGCTCCCCTGACAGGCTGAGCTCTGCAAGGTAAAGGTAAATATCTATTAAATCCAAGGCTTACTGGTGTTGGGTTAAGAGTAAATATTGTATTCCTGGTACATTCCCACTCTAAGCCCCCCATTCCGCCACCAGTAAGACCAGAATTTTAAGTGGGTCAAAACTCTAACTGGAGTCCTGTTCCACTTGCAATGATTGTGCCTTTTACTTACAGAACTACATCTGACAGAGGACTCCAAAGTGATTGCTCACATGTGCTGCAGCCACACTGGGGTATCAAAAATAAGTGATACTTCCTGCAGGTTTTGGTGATGAATGGGCCCTGAATCCAAGGGCCCACCAGGGGTTTCCCTGGTAACCCTATGGGACAGTCTGAGCCTGGCATAGATGGAGGGTTTAGTGACAGGAATAGATTGGAAATGGGTGTGGATGGAGGGATGGGTGGGTGATAGGGGCAGCTTATGAATAAGGTACAGAGGGGAGGAATAACATATTACAGGAAAAAGAGGTGAACTTACCTAATGATTTAAGCTGACTGCAGCAGCAATGAAACCGGACTTGTGTCACTGGCAATCGCATGCAGCCTGTGTCTGTCCCGGGTCACTGAGCAGAGGAATCTGACACAGAGGTCACGTGTCAGGCAGACAGACCACCGTGATGATCGGTAACAGAAGCTGCCGGCTTTGAGCTGCTGGCTTCTAGGCTGGGGCCCCTCCTATCATAGTGCAGCGTGCCCGGGTGCCTCAATGACGGGCAGCTGCATGATTTATGTGATGGACAGGGCCCATCACAATCAAAAAGAACTCCCCCCCCCCCACCTCTGAAAGCAGCCTTAAACAGCTTCGCTGGGAACCAGAGAGGAGTCCCGCCCACTCTGGAAGGCGCCCGTCCGCTGCGCAGCACAGCCAATGTAGTAGACCAGCAGGGGGAATGGGGGCGGGGACTACACTCATCGTCGAGCCGCTCCGCCCAGCCAATGGGGTGGGATGTAGGGCCTCACTGAGCCACCAATGTAAAAAAAAAAAATAACAGCTGTGCTGCGTGCGCAGACGCCGGGCAGAGCTGCGCGCCCAGGGAGCTGGCGGTGCGCGACCGCGCTCCCGCGCACCTTACAGGGAACACTGATTCCATCAGCAGGCAGGAAAGCAGAAGATACCCTAGAATCACGTCAGAAGAAGATAAAACCAAGGTTTGTGGAGGGGGGTGCATAGTAGGGGGAAGCGAGACATTGACGCCCAAAACCTATTTTCTAAAAAAAATGGGTGTTGGACCACTTTTAATGCTTCTAGGAAGGTTGAAATCTTACCTGGTGGAGTGTGAGTATACTGGGGGTATTAGTTTAGGGCAGACATGCTCAGTCTGTGGCCTGGGGGCTACATCTGGCCCTCAGCCATCTGGTGTGGCCCCTAACATCAAACCTATGTGAGGGTGGCAAAAAGTGTACATTCTGTATGTTCATTAGGCAAGAAATTACATAAGCCCTTGGCAGGTTGGAGAAAGGTAGTGATTGGTGGTGGAGAGGCCCTGGGTGGAAGGATAAAAAGGGTGTAAAAAATATATTTAATGGTTTGCGTAATGATAGTATAAGTTATGAATGTGTGTGCGAGTGTGGTTTACATAAGAGGGCAAGTGTGTGCCTGCAGGGTTTGGGGGGGCTGGTTCAATGGGAATGTTTTGTTTTAATGATTTATGTGTGTGAGAGGTAAGGGGGTAATTTATTTAAAAGTTTAAAAGTGCAAAGCATTTAAAAAGCTTAAAAGTGCTATGATACCTTGGAATAAGAGATGGGCCCTGCCAAGCTCTAGATTGGATTTTGTTTACTGGAAAGTGAATACACAACTACAACATACAGCCTTTCCACCAATGTATTCTGTTCATGTATGATATGATATGGTTTGGATGAACATATAGCAGAAGTCTATTTCCTCTATAACATTGTATGACATTAATTAGCGTTATGTGGTTAAACTTCCTTTATATATCTTTAATCAGTGCCTGCAAATCCCTGTCAGAAAACGTCACAAATTCCACTTTTCCAGGACAGAAATTCTGAATATATTTACCATTACGTGTCTGTCTACACAATTGAGAATTTTTAAAAGACAAGAGTTGAGACAATGACAGGCTAGGGGATGCTTTGTGAGTCAAATTCATATTTAAATCATGTTTTCCAACAATATTGAATATTTTTTTTTTATTCCTCTTCAACTTACCATACCCAAATATGTAAATCATATCCCATCATTAGCTGCAGAGCTTAAGACCGAAGAATATATTTGGATACAGTATTGTACTGTATGTGGGAATATGTGCTTCCAAGACTTTGCTGGCATTTAGAGTATTTTTGAGCAACCTTTTACAGGTTCAAATTCTGTACTGCTAACTTCACCTTCTCTTAATTTGTATCTCCAGTTAAAATTTCTGTGGTGGCTCTGATGCATTCTCCAGACCCTTGGCATTCTAATTTGGTTTAGGATGGCCTCTAATTGTAAATCTGGAAGTCAACAGAAATTCAAAAGAGCAAGATATGTGCCGCCACCTGCAATACTCCGGTAATGAGACACAAATAGGCTTTATATAGGATGCTTTTATCCCTCCGTCCTGGCTCCTTGGATGTTGGGTGCCTGTTGTGAGTTTACTTGAACCCAACTCATTTAAGGTTTTTGTGGTTTATAGCTAGGTGTCAGATCGCAGGGCACCCAGGTTAGGGAATTTCCTGATTTATGGAATCAGACATGGGAGAGTCAGCTCTTAGCCAAGATGCTAATTCCTTCCTAGAGGCCATAGCTATGGTAACAACATAGCCAACCATGTACAGGAGGATGTTAACCAGGAACAGAGGCACAAACCAGGGACAGGGGCTCAGATGAGGAACAGTGCAGTCAGAGTTATACCCTTCGACAGAAGATTCAGAGGCACAACAGGACAGCGCTATAGACTGGAAGCAGTGCCATGTACTGGGAACATGTAGACACACAAGACATGTTCTCTGTCTACGCCACTACAGAGAAAAGCCATAGATCTCCTGGGGTACCTGGATTGGAGGGCCCATAAGCAACTTTTAGTTGAGTTCCTGATGGTGGAGGTTGCACAAGGTCATGGGTAATCTTGTGGTGGTCGCAGACTTGGGGAAGGGGAAAGAGAGAACGGACAGATGACAGGAAAGCAACAGCAGGAGCAACCACAGATTTGCAGAAAGCAAAGATTAGGCAAGGCTAGGAAAGTAAGCAGGATCTAGACATGGAACTGAAGGCTGAAGCCCAAATAGGAACCATGGAAAGGCCCAAGAAAGGACACAGAATCTTTTCATTCAAATATGGAGACAGAGACTAAATGTGTGGCTTCTGATACATCAGCACACCAGGGACATCAAACAAACAACAGATGAGAGAGCCAGATAAACACAAAATCCAGACACATACATGTCAGCACTATGTTGTGTATTCATTATATATCTGGGATGTTAGGATGCCTGAAGTGTTTTTAGTGAAATTATTTCGACTGGATTCTTGTTTGGCTATTGTTCTATCTGGTAAGTGCATAGAGTTGCTGATGAACAAACTTATGTGTTTATGAGTGTTTATGTTGAATCTTTGTTTGGAATAGATAATCTTTTTGTTCATTGCTCTGGGCTTTTCTTTATTTTATGACTTTATGATTTGTTTTTAAATTGTGGTCATTTGGCATCTCTGAGTAGTTCTAGTTTTTCTTATTCATTTTAAAAAAGATTTTATAGTGTAAAAAGTGAACTTTGGGTGAAAATGAAACAGAAGTGCTCTTTTTACACCTGGTGTTGAATCAACCGCTATATAGACAATAAAAGTGAATGGCACTTTTTTATGTAAATAATTAGTGCACATTTTCACCTATAGGGGGCATGGGGAAGATGGCCCAGGGCTTCTGCATTCCCCAACTGCTAAAGTGGTGAACATGATGTGACTGCTGCTAGAACATTAATGGATATTTTGCATGGCTGTCTGCCTCTTCGTGCTGCTTTTACTGAACTCTTTAGGGCCAGGCAGCCACTTCCCGCACCTCCTGAATGGTTACAGTCTGCTCCTCCTCCTCTTGGACTGTGTCTTGAGCTTCAAGAACTTGCAGCTTCTGTTCCCCCAAATCCACCTCCTCTTTCCTTTCTGCTTTGCTTCAAGTGCTGTTCCCTTTACCTGGCTGTCCATTGCTGCTAATCATCCACATATGCAAATGGCAGCATTGAGCTCCTTTGTATGCCATTTTGGCGGCACCCAGGAGTTTCAAACTGCATTTTCCAGCCAATAGATTTATTTAGGTGCCTATGAAAGATCTTAAAGAGAACCAAAACCAGATTTATAGTTTTAAATAATCATGTCCAACTGAAACTTTCCCCAGGGGCCATCCCTGAACACCTTCTCCTAGGATCCCACGCTGCTCTGATTGGCATTCAGTTTGGTTTGCTTTGCACTATTGGTCCTTTTTATAATAATTAAAAGGACAAGGGGTTACTGGTGTTCAATATAAAATAATATAGTTTTAATTTCAGTGGAGGTTCCTTTTTAAGCTCAGATTGGCCTGGTGTGGGAACACACAGAGAAGGAGGTTCTGGGAGGTTTCACACAAAAGGACACCCTAAGGACAGGGAATCACATAGCCCTGGAGTCTTTTAAACTCCATGGCCAGCCTTCACCCTGTTCTTTTTGTTCTTTTTCATTTTTGTGAATAAAATCAGAGTGATTGTTGCACTGCAGGAGTTAACCAAGGGTAACAATATGGGAGGAAAGGAAGGAAAAAAAAGGATTGGGGAGATGGACAAATGTTACACAAAGGGAAATGCAATTTATTTAGGAACAATAACTGAGTAGCAGAACAGCTCAGAACAAGATAAGGCACGGGAGCTAAAAAAGCCATTGTGTATCTGGAGATAACAAACTATTTTCTCCGTTCAGCAGGGGAATGTTTAGGAGAACATTCCGCAATATTCTCGAGCTGATAAAGCCTGGAGAGCCCCCAAACTTTCTTATGATTATTATTACGACAACTATTTCTATTATTATGGTTATTCACGGCAATGCAAGTCACAGTTGGGCGCCGGGCTGCGCAGCGGCATTGCACAGATAGCACAACAGTGGCTGTGTTATAGAAGAAACATGGTCTAATGCAGACCTGCTAGCTTACTTCCGGAGGAATCAGCTTCATAGCTGTCATAGCTTGTTACTCACTTTAAGTCTAAGAAATCTTCTCCTACCCCCTACAAAGCATAATTGGTCAGAAACAATTACCAGTAGTCTATCTGGGAAACACAGATGCCGGCACTGTAGTAGGAAGTGCCATAATGAGACCGGGATGAACTTCCTCACTACCTTGAGAAGCATGCACAGCAAAGTACATGCATCAATCACAGAGCAATAACAACATGCCACACGTGAAACCCGAAAAAGTTGTAAGATGTAGGCTATGGGTGTGCATGGAAAATTTGAAATGGTAATGTAACATGACAGAACGATCTAATCATGCATATATTTAAAAGTGCAAAGCCATACAAAGGTTTTTCATTCTTGGATTGAATGGAAAAAGTTACAGCTACAGGTTATATACACTAAAAAACTTTGACTAGGCTCCACATTAAAAACTCCTAGAAAGGGAGCTTAGATCCCTGGCTCCTAATCTCTACTGGGACCAGCTTACTATCAGGTAAGTATGTTTACTTAATTCCAGGTACCTTTTGGGGAAATGTCTAACTTCTTCCTACATCTTCATTAAAAAATCAACTCATTAAATACCTCAGGGATGATAGCAATTCTGCTATAGTAAAAAAAAAGTTTTAAAAAGTTCCCTTTCCAGTATTCATCCATGCCTCCCCTTGTCACAGAAATACGCAGGCAATGTGTGTGTGTGTGGAGGGAGAAGGCACAAAAGGTTTAAGCTGAAGCATCTCTTGGCTGTCAATGGGACCTGATTTTCCTGCAGCCACCACAATAGTCTTGTGACTTCTGTGCCTCTGGGGCCTGGAAAGCCTGTAAGAGGTATATGACTCTATATGCATCCCCTACAATGCATTTACCCTTTTTCTGTCAGCCCTCGCAACAAGGGGGCCCAAGCATTAGAAGTTCCTAGGGCAGCAAGAACACAAAATATGGCTCTGTTGCCCAGACAACACCTCTATCACACAGTCACACTAGGTCATATAATGTAGAAAGCTATAGCAGTCTTTTGTAGCAAAAAGTGAATAATAAACACAAGGACAAAACAATGAAAAAAAAATAGAATGGGGGACCACCTCGCAGAGTTTAATTAGGTAAAAATCCCTTCTACAGAGGCAAGTGCTGGCAATAAGATATGAGGTATTATGATGAAAATATACCTAAAAAAACAAAGGTTATGTCCTAATAAAGTGAATGGGGGCATAGTATGTACACATGTATGTAGTATGCATTGAGATATATACAAGTGAATAAAAATTACTTAGGCTAATGTATAAATAATACCCTGATTTAATATCATCATTGATGTGTTTCACCAGCTAAAACTTCTTCATAAGCATTCTTTATATGTATAGTTCATTGTTAGACCAGTGTGGTTTATGAGATGTGTATCCTCTAATGGCATACAGCATCATGAATGTCTCATTTATTTTGCCCATTATTGGCGACATTTGCCCCTTTTGGGTGAAGCTTAGCTGGGTGTGTTTCTGCCTCTATGGCTTATCATGAGAGCAATCTCAACGAGATTGTCCTCAGTCTGGGATGGTCATGGGGAAGTCCTGCAGTTGCAATCTCATCTCCAAAAGGAAGCCCTACAAGTTCTGTAGCTCAGAAATGTGCACCATCCACCTACCATTGCTAACCCATTTCTCACTGTAAAAATTAAAGGAGTACAGGTTGAGTGTAAAAATCCTTCCCTCACAATTTAGTATGCCCCCTGTTAAGTATCCCCAGGAAGCACAAATTGGCTGGGTTACTCACAGGGTCCACTGACTTACACCTCATGTGACTGTCACTTAGTCACCCTCAGAGAAGGGGGAAGCACAAGATGCTTTTTTTCCATAGCCTAGGAATAGTGATTAATTTTTCCCACGTTGAGTCTTTCTAGGGATACTTAACTAAAGATGGATCCCAAAATGACATGATCTAGAGAGGCTTGTTAAGAGAAACCTATGGCTGTTTTCACATATAGGTCCACTTAACGCTAAAGGCCTGGTGCTAAGATAGATTTGGACATTCAAATAAAAAGTCTTACCTTAGCACCACTGGCCTCCCACTCCATTAACAAGTGTCTAGTCAGTGGCAGCTGGCCAGGGCTAAGGTGAGTATGGACTTTTTTCTTTTTAGCTACAGATAGACAGACAGATAGATAACTGTTCATAAATAGTTCTAAAAATGCAGCCGAATAAGTTTTTTCGAGTTAGTTGGCAGCCAGAAAAATTTAGAAGAATTTCCAGATTAAGTTGAAAATGGAAATTACCATAACAGGTGTTGATCTACATAAGAAGAGGCGGGTATTTCATTTTATTTATATCTCCTTCATTCACACTTATTTCTCATATTGACCAGCTTGCATCTTGAAAGTGGAATTTTTAGAAGAAACTATAATTATGCTGAAGTTTGAATGTTTCTATTTTGTCATCTTTATATCATCACCTGTCTTGTTCAATGAAAATAGGTAGAAATTAAAAGCTTACTGAATTTAAAGGAAAACTCATTTCATTTTTTGGCACTTTTCTGATATTTGCCTTATTGTTTTCCTTCTTTGGAATGTAAAATAAACATGTGTTAGGATTGTGCCCCCAAACCTGTGATTTACTTATCAACATGCTGTTTCCATGATTCTCATATTCCTGGGGCTCTGTTTTGCTACAGTGGGAGTGGTTTTCGTGACCTTGAGTAAAAATCATGGACTGCAAGTCTTCCAATGGAACAGGTGAACTCTTTGGCGTTGGCTAAGTCTAAGCAGCCTAATGACATATCCAGCTGAGATCCAGCCATTAACCCTTGCTACTGGAACACAAGATCGTTCCAAACTCAAGAAGTTTAATTTCAGCAGAATAGGTTAAACCCGTCACCTGTCACCAATGCCTTAGCCAATCAGATGATTAGCAAGCTAGAGTGAGGAAGTCTATGATACTCAAAATCACCACGTTGGTGTACCTAGTTAAGGTAAACAAATTGTTGCTATGGAAAATTGTTTTCTTTTATAACACAGAGCTGCAAACAAATAGAACATTTAAAAAATAACAGATAAGCTTAGCACATTGAAGATATCATTTTGCCACACAATAATGGAAACTTTAAAAAATGCCATTGAAAGACTGAAAGAAAAAAAAGGCTTCATTTCTTTTTGTTGCCATGAGGTATTTTGAGGCAAAAATTCACAGAAACCAACAATGGTTTCCAATGTTTGATGCATTCATTGATTGTTGTCTTCATCTGTTGTACATAAAGAGGCGTTTGGCCATGTGGCGAGAGAATCTGAGCAGAAATCACAAGGTCCTCCTTGAGTCTTGCCTAAAGCAAAGTAAAAAAGGAAAGAACAAAGCTTAAAAGTTGAAGAGAACTAGCCTGTGCGTTTCCTTGTCTGCATTACTGAATTCCCCTATTTCTTAAAGCAAATGTACACATTCGATTTTAATAGCCCAGATTAAATGTGCCGTTATGAGCTGAATTTATTAAAGATTAAAAATCATATTTATTGGAAGTTTTTTGAGTTAAAAAATACTAATTTGGTAAAATTTGACTAAAGCTTTTTTTCCAAAGACTTATTGCTCTATAGAGTGGGTTACTCCTTCCTGAGATGAGTGATCCAATCATTTAGGTTGGTAACTGCCAGTGAAGGAAGTCTGTGAAGTCAGCACATGTATTAGAAAGGGCCATATCTTGAAATCTATGTTAAAAGTGTAGACATGTCACTGGAGAAGTGGTCGAGGGGGTGTACATTTCACCTAGGTTACTACGCAGGGTGAGATGGTAAGCCCAGGATTGATTTGTTTCTCAGCAGTGATATGCTGCTGAGTTGTTGTTTAATCTTGCCGGGCCTGGATTTATATGGAATGGCAGGTAGGTTTGGTAGAGGGACCTGTCATTCCACACCCCCCCCGATCCAGTTTGGGTTTTGGATCAGGTGAACTCTGATCCTAATTAGCCTGGGAAGGTAAAAGCTCTGCAGAGCCTGCAGGTGATTGCTCTCAGCCAGGAATGAACAGCCTGCGGGTGTTTGGAGAAAGCTGCAAGCGCAGCCACTGCTGGAGCTGAAACTTACCCTGCGATATCCAGGCGAAAGCTGTGCTTTGAAAGTGTCAGATAGGTGAGAAGAACCTGTTAGTAAGCGCCCAGCCGGGCTAGGTCTTTTTATTTTAGATTGTATAAAAGCAGCACGTTGTTGCTGTATGTTTTGTTTGCTGGACTTTTTATGCCATGAATAAACACCAAGACCTGCTTTTATAAAATCTACGTCTGCTGTGAACTGTGTCCAAACACACCATCCCCCGGGAGGATCCCTACAAAAGTTATGGGATCCACAGAGAGAAGCCTGGTGCATTGACAGCTTTAGCAGATCAGCAGGGGTTGAGGTGCCATATGAGGATTATGCGCCTGATGTGGTGCTGCATTATAGGAAGCCCTTTGTATCTCCCTCTGTGTCTGGGAGCCGTTTTTGGTGATACACCCCGATATGCACACTTCAGACCTGTCTGGCTTGTAAACAGCCTATCACTGGGAGATGACCGGCGGGAGTATGAGATGCAAACAATATTGCTGGCTGCTCTGGCTTCCACCCCTCCATCGGTGCCTCTTGGTGGGCGAGGGCAGAGGGGGATTAATATCGCCAGGTTTTGTAGGTAGAGCTATGTTGCCTACGTATGGGGTCGCTACTTTTTCTACTATCTATCGCTGTGCATGTGCTAACCTATATTGCTTTTCCTCCCTGTATTGTGTTTCTGTTTTTATGCTATGTACAAAATCTCAATAAAGAAAAATTAAACTAAAAAGTTATGGGATCTGGGATGGTTGGGCAGTCTAACATGATACTTTGTGTGCAAAAAAATAATGGGAGTCAAGGCTACAGATTTCTTTGTGTCCTCAATGTAGCCACATGCCTGCACCTAAAGCCTTTTTATTAGTTGCAGAAAGTTGGGGGCAGAGCGACAGAATTGCTACCTGGTGGTAACTGCAACTGGAAGGGGGGGCGGCTGTAAAGTCGGCACATGCTGGCTGTGTCTGTGAATTCTCATTATGCCCAGCCCTGCTGTATGGAACACAGAGTATTCAGCCACATATTACCAATAACAATATATATATATATATATATATTGTAGGGATCTTCCCGGGGGATGGTGTGTTTGGACACAGTTCACGGCAGACTCAGACGTTATAAAAGCAGATCTTGGCGTTTATTCATAGCATAAACAGTCCAGTAAACAAAACATACAGCAACCACGTGCTTCTTTTGTGTCCAATCAAAATAAAAGACCTAGCCCGTCTGGGCGCTTACTAACAAGTTCTTCTCACCTATCTGGCAGTTTCAAAACACAGCGTTAGCCTGGATATCGCAGGGTGAGATTTTAGCTTCAGCAGTGGCTGCGTTCGCAGCTTCCTTCAAACACACACACATGCTGTTCATTCCTGGCTGAGAGCAATAGCCTGCAGTCTCTGCAGAGCTTTTACCTCCCAGGCTAATTAGGATCAGAGCTCACCTGATTCAAAACCCAAACTGGATCGGGGAGGTGTGGAATGACAGGTCCCTCTACCAAACCTACCTGCCATTCCATATAAATCCAGGCCCGGCAAAATTAAACAACACCTCAGCAGCATATCACTGCTGGGAAACAAATCAATCCTGGACTTACCATCTCACCCAGCGTAGTAACCTAGGTGAAATGTACACCCCCTCGATCACTTCTCCAGTGACATGTCTACATATCCCCCCCCTCTTCTTCAGACCGGAGGGCTGAGCATTTTGTCCCCACAGACAATGTACCCTCGACAATGCGTCAGCATTTGCCTGTAATTTCCCTGGCCTGTGTTCCACAGTGAAATTAAAGTTTTGTAGGGACAGAAACCATCTAGTCACTCTTGCGTTTCTCTCCTTGTTTAACTTCATCCATGTTAGGGGGGCATGGTCTGTCACTAACTTGAATTTCCTGCCTAGCAAGTAATATTTTAGGGATTCGAGGGCCCACTTCGCCGCCAAACATTCTCGCTCCACAATGGCATAATTTTTCTCGGCCGGGGTTAGCTTCCTACTCAAGTACATCACCGGATGCTCCTCACCATTTACTACTTGTGAGAGTACTGCACCTAAGCCTGTGTTAGAAGCATCTGTCTGGACCAGAAATTCTCGCCTGAAATCGGGGGTAACTAACACAGGTTGTTGGCACAAGGCAGATTTAAGGCTTTGGAAAGCCTTCTCGGCCTCTGGAGTCCACGTGATCATTGCTCTCTTTTCGCCCTTTGTCAAGTCAGTTAGGGGAGCAGCAACTGAGGCAAAGTTCGGCACAAATCTACGGTAATAGCCCGTAATACCAAGGAAAGCTCTGACCTGTTTCTTTGTCAGGGGTCTAGGCCAATTCTGTATTGCCTCAATTTTATTTAGCTGTGGCTTAATCAACCCTCTTCCAATAATGTAGCCCAGATACTTGGCCTCTTCTAGGGCTATTGCACACTTCTCGGCATTTATGGTCAACCCTGCATCACTTATGGTATCCAATACGGCCTGTACCTTACAGAGGTGACTTTCCCAATCAGGGCTAAAAATGACCACATCATCGAGGTAGGCAGCTGAGTAATCACCATGTGGTCGCAAAATCAAGTCCATCAACCTCTGGAAAGTCGCAGGAGCTCCATGTAACCCGAACGGCATCACTACATACTGGAATAGCCCATCAGGGGTGGAGAATGCAGTTTTCTCTTTAGCCTCATCAGTAAGTGGAATCTGCCAGTAGCCCTTTGTGAGATCGAGGGTGGTTATGTACCTGGCATTACCCAACTTCTCAATCAACTCATCTACCCTGGGCATAGGATAGGCATCGAATTTTGAGATCTCATTCAACTTTCTGAAATCGTTACAGAACCTCCAAGTTCCATTAGGCTTTGGGATTAATACAATCGGGCTGGACCATTCACTCTGTGACACCTCAATTACTCCCAGTTCAAGCATACGTTTTACCTCGGCAGATACGGCTTCCCTACGGGCTTCCTGGATCCTATAGGGCTTGAGGTTTACTCTGCTTCTAGGCTCAGTTTCAATGTGATGATAGATGAGGTGTGTACGCCCTGGAAGGTCAGAAAACTTGTCTTTGTTTTTCTGTAAAAACTCCTGAGCCTCCTGTTTCTGTGACACTGATAGGGTATCACCAACCTTGACTGGAGGGATTGGTTGTGACAAATTATTAACAGTATTTGTCGCCCCCAAGGATTCCCTGTCTTTCCAGGGCTTAATCAAGTTTACGTGGTAAACTTGGAAAGGCTTCCTTCTACCTGGTTGGTGCACCTTGTAGTTCACCTCACTGACTTTTTCCACAATCTCATAGGGACCTTGCCACTTCGCCAGGAATTTACTCTCAACAGTGGGAACTAGTATAAGGACCCTATCGCCTGGGTTAAATGTCCTGATTCTTGCAGACCGGTTGTAAATTCTACTTTGGGCCTCTTGCGCCCTCTGGAGGTGTTCCCTTACTAGGGGCATTACAGCGGCTATACGGTCCTGCATTTGTGCTACATGCTCAATAACACTCTTGTATGGGGTGGACTCACTCTCCCATGTCTCTTTTGCAATGTCCAGTAGACCCCTAGGGTGACGACCATAGACCAACTCGAATGGTGAGAACCCTGTGGACGCTTGGGGCACTTCCCTAATAGCAAACATGAGGTAGGGTAACAAATGATCCCAGTCACGGCCATCTTTTTCCACCACTTTTTTCAGCATATGTTTCAAAGTTTTGTTAAATCTCTCCACCAATCCGTCCGTCTGGGGGTGGTATACAGAGGTACGGATGGGTGAGATTTTAAATAGTTTGCATAACTCCTTCATCACCTTTGACATAAAGGGTGTACCTTGGTCAGTCAGGATTTCTTTGGGGATTCCAGTCCTAGAGAACATATAAAACAACTCACGTGCGATTGTTTTAGATGCGGTGTTTCTCAAGGGCACAGCTTCAGGATAGCGGGTCGCATAATCCATGACCACCAGAATATACTGGTGTCCTCTAGCGGATTTTACAATGGGACCCACTAAATCCATGGCTATACGCTCAAAAGGCACCTCTATAATAGGGAGCGAAACCAAAGGACTGCGAAAATGTGACACTGGGGCACTAAGCTGACATGTGGGGCACGACTCGCAGTGCTTTTTAATATCACCATATATCGCCGGCCAGTAGAACCTCTGGAGAACCCTCTCCTGCGTTTTGTCAGTCCCCAAGTGTCCCCCAAGAACATGGTTATGTGCCATGTCCAGCACCTGACGCCGGTACGGCTTAGGCACCAGAAGCTGTTCCACAATCTCGTCCTTAATCTTTGTGACTCTATAGAAAAGATCATTAGTCACAGAAAAATGTGGAAATCTTTTCTCAGCATCTGGTTCCTGAGGTACCCCATTCATGACAGCAACCTGCTCTCTCGCATTTTTGAGAGTGGGGTCCTGTAACTGTGCAGTCCCAAAATTATCCCTAGACACCTCTAAGTCTGGTATATTTTGCTCAGTGGGAGGAGCCTCCTCCTCTCCAGCCAGGACCTGCAAAGGAAAATAATCATTTTCATCCTGCACACTTTTATCACTTAGAGGGGGTAATGCAACAACCTTAGGAGTATCCTCACTCCTTTCGGGGGATTTTCTTTTTCCCCAGAGAGCCCAGAATAATGGAAAATCGCGCCCCAATATTACGTTATGCATGAGGTTTTTAACCACACCCACTTCATATTGTACGGTGCCTTGTTCAGTCCCGACTTCAGCCAGCACTATAGGGTACACTTTTGTATCCCCATGTATACAAACAACACTCATATGCTTTTTACACTCAAAGTCCCCAGCCACCAGGCTGGCATGCACCAAGGTTACGAGGCTTCCTGAGTCCAGCAACGCCTTAACAGGAAAATCATTAATTGTAACGTTGCAGATTTGCGGTTCAGTCTCTAGTCCAGGAACTGCAACACAAGATGGTTCCGCAAATAGCGACTGACGTCGATTAACCTCACATTCCATGGGCTCAGTGGTAAGAGGGCAATGGGCAGACACGTGTCCCATCTCATGGCATCTCCAGCACTGGATAGAGCCTGGTCTCCTTGGCAAGGAGTCCTTTTTAGGGCCACTTAGCCACCCGGGACCATCCCCAGTCTTTTGTCCCTGAGACACCACTTGAGCCCTTTTTCCTCCCTCAGCACCCCTCCACACTCCCCCAATAGATGGAAGTCTCTTACCAGCTGATGGTACAGATCTGGCACTCCGGGGAGGTGAGGAGGCTGCAGAAACATCACGGAGGTAGTCCTCAGTCACCTGGAACCTCTCCACAAGGTTGACAAGTTCGTTTGCATTCTTAGGGTCACCTTGTCCCACCCAGCGTTGCAGGTCAGCAGGAAGTGCTCGGAGGTAGCGATCCATCACAACCCTCTCTAGGATCTGTGCAGGAGTAGAAGTGTCTGGCTCCAACCACTTTCTCGCCAAATGGATCAGGTCATACATCTGAGACCTCGCCGATTTGTCCAAACTGTAGCTCCAGTTGCGTACCCTCCTGGCACGGACCGCAGTAGTAACGCCTAGCCGGGCAAGTATCTCCGCTTTTAGCCGAGTATAGTCCTTAACCTCTTGCTCACTGAGGTCATAGTAGGCCTTTTGAGGTTCTCCTGTTAAATAGGGCGCAATTACCTCTGCCCACTCAGTGACGGGTAACTTCTCTCGCTCAGCCGCACGCTCAAACCCAGTTAGGAAGGCCTCAACATCGTCCTCAGCAGTCATCTTTTGCAGCGCTCGCTGCACAGCTCTTCTCACATCAAAAGTCTCTGGAGCGGCTCGCACCACTGTTTGGGGGTTAGCAACCACAGGCGCCTCCTGTTTTGCTATCAGGTATTCAATAAGTTGTTGTTGGGCAGCCATGGTCTGTTCATGTCGTCTATTAGCCTCTATCTGAGCCTGTTCATGTCGTCTATTGGCCTCTATCTGAGCCTGTTGTTGTTGTCTATTGGCCTCTATCTGAGCCTGTTGTTGTTGCAAACTTACTTGCATAAACTGCTTCAGCATCTCCTCCATGTTGCCCGCCTTTTCTTGGAGTGTAGTTGCAGCTTTCACCCAAGACATAAGCAGCTGTAGCCAAGTCTGTCCACACCGTTGCCCCTAGCAACCGTAATGCCCGCATCCTCCACCAATTGTAGGGATCTTCCCGGGGGATGGTGTGTTTGGACACAGTTCACGGCAGACTCAGACGTTATAAAAGCAGATCTTGGCGTTTATTCATAGCATAAACAGTCCAGTAAACAAAACATACAGCAACCACGTGCTTCTTTTGTGTCCAATCAAAATAAAAGACCTAGCCCGTCTGGGCGCTTACTAACAAGTTCTTCTCACCTATCTGGCAGTTTCAAAACACAGCGTTAGCCTGGATATCGCAGGGTGAGATTTTAGCTTCAGCAGTGGCTGCGATCGCAGCTTCCTTCAAACACACACACAGGCTGTTCATTCCTGGCTGAGAGCAATAGCCTGCAGTCTCTGCAGAGCTTTTACCTCCCAGGCTAATTAGGATCAGAGCTCACCTGATTCAAAACCCAAACTGGATCGGGGAGGTGTGGAATGACAGGTCCCTCTACCAAACCTACCTGCCATTCCATATAAATCCAGGCCCGGCAAAATTAAACAACACCTCAGCAGCATATCACTGCTGGGAAACAAATCAATCCTGGACTTACCATCTCACCCAGCGTAGTAACCTAGGTGAAATGTACACCCCCTCGATCACTTCTCCAGTGACATGTCTACAATATATATATATATATATATATATATATATATATATATATAGTCTTTTTCTACAAAAGAGGAGGAGCCAGACCCGAAAGAGTGCACATCGACAGGGACCAAGCAAGGAGCACTGCTAGACATAGCTCCACAAGAGCAAGGCCCTAATCAACTCGGTAAGTAAAATGTAAAATTAAGCAGCAGAGTTACACACAAGTCAATCTCCATTGACATGCTATTAACACAATACACCAAACATACACACAAACCCAAGTCAAACATCCAGGGGAGTACAGGAAAACAACATGAGCCACAACACACTAAAGGGGGCAAGAAAATAACACATTTGCCATATGACAACACAGCACAAGAAAAACATGCTAAACAGAGTGGTCCAAAGAGGAACAAGTGAAACATAGAACACAGACCAAAGAGGTAGGGATGGCAAAGCAATGGGCCCCCAAGGATGTTAGGGCCAAACACACGTTAAGGGTGCCACATTTCAATAACATTGGTGTGGCACACAACAAGCAAAGACAAGACAAACTTATGTAAGTCTACATGAAAAGTATGGGAGGCAACCCCAGTCCGCTCCGCATCTATATTTGACTGACCTCTTCCTCCAAACTGATGGTCAAAAAAAAAACAGGAGGACCAACCTGGGGGAAATGGTCCACCCTCAGATACCATGGAAGCCATATCTGAATATATAGGCAGTACATTCCTCCCTGTCCTGCTCTGCTCTTGCTCCCCTTTGAGGAACAAAAAATTTCAGGCATGATCAAGAACAAACGCAACAGGGATAGATGGATGGCTTTACACCTACATTCTATAAATGATTCAGGCAAATATCCCATTCTTTGACTTATCAAGTGACTGGTGTTTGCTCTGTGTTAGCTGGCGCCGCGGAGAAGAAGCACCGGGGACAGCGCAGGACCGGAGGCAGCCAAATCTACTTCTTGCGCTGTCCCTGCCGCTTCTTCTCCACAGAACCAGCACACAGAGACACCTGGCTTCATACAGCAGGTGGGCATGACCGACGATCGAGCATCGTGAGTGTGCAGGCGGCAGATATAGTAAAGGCGCGGTGACAGCACGAGCGGAAAGGATGGAAAGGTGAGTTTACTTTTCTTTTTTACTTTTGCCTATGGGGAATGGGAGGGGGGATGCCACACTGCCTATGGCAATGGGAGGGGTCAATGTCACATTGCCTATATGGAAAATGTGAGGGGGGAATACCACACTGCCTATAGGGGGAATGGCAGGGGGAATGCCACACTGCCTATATGGGGAATGGGTTGGGGGGGAATGCCATACTGCCTATGGGAATGGGAGGGGGGAATGCCACACTGCCTATGGGAAAGGGAGGAGGGATGCCACGCTGCCTATGGAAATGGGAGGGGGGATGCCACACTGCCTATGGGAATGGGAGGGGGAAATGCCACACTGCATATGGGAATAGGAGGGGGAATGTCACACTGCCAATAGGGAATGGGAGGGGGAATGCCACACTGCCTAGGGGAATGGGAAGGGGAAATGCCACACTGCCTATATGGGAAATGGGAGGGGGGAATGTTGCACTGCCTATATGGGGATTGGGAGGGGGGGGATGCCACACTGCCTAGGGGAATGGGATGGGGGAATGCCACGTTGCCTATGGGAAAGAGAGGGAGAATGCCACACTGCCTATGAGAATGGGATGGGGGTATGCCACACTGCCTATGGAAATAGGAAGGCAGGAATGACACACTGCCTATGGGAATGGGACAGGGGAATGACACCCTACCTATGGGGAATCGGAGGGGGGAATGCCACACTGCCTATATGGGAATTGGGGGGGAGAATGCCACTCTGCCTGTAATGGCGGGATTCTGTACCTTGCCTAATATTTGGTTCTTGGGGGATGGTGTTTTAGCACAACATTTGGTTGAATATTTTCTTATTTTCCTCCTCCAAAACCTAGGTGCGTCCTATGGGCAGGGCCATCTTATAAGGTGAAAAATATGGTTAATACATAAAGAAATAAATATTAATATCTATAAATACATATATATCAATTTACAAAAAGAAATACATATTAACATCAATAATCAATACATATAAATAAATATTTAATTAAATAAATTAATTACAATATTATATTTTTTTACAGGTGTCAGAGGTTGGAGTGGTTGAGGAGGTGGGTGTGACGGTGTAAATGTAGGAGACGGAGGAAGTGGATGTAGCGATGTAGGTGGAGATGGAGGAGGTAGCAAACACTTTAACCTCTCATTCAGGTATTGGCAAAGACAAGTCCCATGGGATCTTTCTCTGTTTCAGCTTAAGAAATGTAAGAATGTCCATGTTGGCTGTGGATAGGAGGATACCACAGGGCAGGCCAGAACCTCCAAGGCACAGAGGGCAGGCCCTGGTCATGTGTCCAATTAAACAACCCAATTGAACAGGGAGGACTCATCACTCAGTAACAGGAGTTGCATTGACAGGTAAACATCCACCATGCAAGACAAAGTCTGCCTCCTCGTACTACAGACCATATCCAATGTTGGTACAGACAATTAGTTATTCCACATTGCCATTATTGAAAGTTATTCCACATTGTGGCCCTTCTTTGTGAGGTGGTGCCAGTGCCCCTGTTGCGATTTGCTCCTCCTCATCAGTCTTGTGCTGCCACTGAGCCCTCAAAGTCAGCTGGGAACTTCACCAATATTGCTGCCACCAGTTGTGCACTGGTTTGTACACTAATTTTTCGATCCCGCTCCAGTGCTGTAATCAAGGGGGTGATGTTGTCCTTATAGCAGCCATCGGCAATGGTGACTATGTAGGTAAATCTGCGGTCGTTTCACAGGAATTTACTGGCTGCTCTGAGTCAAAGAGAAGCTGTTCTTAGCGTCAGGTGTCTCCTCCTCCCGCTCCTCCCTCCAGCCAGGCTCCAGTGATGCCTGTGAGCTGCACTGGGTGCCATCCTACTGTGAGAGAAGGTCCTCCTCCTCCTCCCCCTCCATTCCCTTCCTCCTCCTCTGAATCCTCCAAAACTGCCCTCTGGCTGGATGCTGGCCACCTGGCCACTGTCGACCTAGCAACCCGCCCTGCAAGCCATGTGTGAACTGCCCTGAGACCTGGAAAATGGGCTTTCCTCCCTATCCCCTGCCTCCTCCTGTGTCACCATCACATCCTCTGTCATGGTTTTGAAGGAGGCAAAAAATGGTAAGGGTAGCATTGATAATGGTGTCATCAGCGCTGACCATATTGGTGGAGTAATGGAAGAACTGCAGCACTGCACAGATGTCCCTCATGAAAGCCCACTCATTGGTGGTGAAGTGCTGTTGGTCTGCACTTCTACTCCCCTGAGCATTTTGGAGCTGAAACTCCGCTATAACCTGATGCTGCTCTCACACCCTTTCCAGCATATACATTGTGGAATTCCATTTAGTCACATATGAGGTGGTGGGTCAGAAGTCCAAAGTTCCTCTGCAATGCAGTCAGGCAAATGGTAGCAGGGTGGGGATAACGAAAGTGTGTGCACATGTTACGCCCATTGACTCAGTGGGCAGTTGGAGAGATGTAACATCCATGCCTATGCTTACTTGTCCATGTGTCAGCGGTGATATGGACAATGGAACTAATGGCATTTCCCAGTACACATCTTATTTTTTCTGCAACCTGGCGGTGCAGGGCAAGGGTGGCCTGGTGAGAAAAATAATGGAGGCTGGGAACGGCGTATTGTGGAACAGCTGTTGCCATCACATCTTTAAAACTCTCCATCTCCACCAGGCAGAATGGGAGCATTTCAGTAGTTTTGTCAAAGCCCAAAAGGGTGTAATGCAAGGTGTGCCAACTAGTAAGTTGGTTTATCAAATCCCAAAAAGGTCTAATGCAAGGTGTGTAAATTGTTTTTTCAAGGCCCAAAAAGGTATAACGCAAGGGGTTGCAAAAAGTCATTTTATCAAAGACCAAAAGGGTGTAATGCAAGGTGTGCCAACATGTAAGTTGGTTTATCAAAGCCCAAAAAGGTCTAACGCAAGGTGTGCCAGCAAGTTACTGGTTTTATCAAAAATAGGTATAATGCAAGGGGGTGACAAAAATTCATTTTATCAAAGACCAAAAGGGTGCAATGCAAGGTGTGCCAACGTGTAAGTTGGTTTATCAAAGCCCAAAAAGGTCTAATGCAAGGTGTGCCAGCAAGTAACTGGTTTTATCAAAGCTCTGGACGGGTTGTCGAAACTTCAACACCGACTTCTGGCTGACGTCCGTGTTCGGGTTTGGGAACCTGAACACACAAAGTTCACCTCTCTTCCACTGATCTTTTTCTTCTGGTCCTGAACAGATTCCCAGCTGTGCAATAGACGCAATAGCTGATGTAAGCATAGCAACATGCTCATACCCTCCTCCACCATGCAAGATGGACACCCATATAGGTAAGTGTTTTGCTTCCCTTGGCTGAGTGAACCTGCTCTCACTAATTCTCCTAACTTCTTCCTGGAACCATTAGGAAACTCAATCCTTAACTACTGTAACACCAGGATTTCATATAAACCTCCTCAGCCTCTCTGCCTATTCTAAAATGCCTATTATGTCCATTAAATTGTGGTACTCTGGAAAAGGAAAAGGAACTAGGTGGTCCCATGATGTATAAGAGCAGTTGTCTGTGTATCATTGCCATAGAAAGCTGGTCCCACATCTGCTTACACAAGCAGAGCATAACAGACTGAGGCATTGACACTGAAGGGTTGCATCCCCCAGGGCCAGGGGAGAAACCAATAGCCCCCATGCAGCCAGGAATGTCAAGGGGACCAGGGAGCAACATTTTCCCCTATATCAGCCTGGCCAATGTGCATCCTGCTAATTGAATATCTGTATAGAAAGTGAGAGTTGAGAGGTTGCCAAGGTGAATCTTTGTAGGTGCAGTCGTAACTCATAGATTCCATAACAAGGTTGTTATCCCTCTTTTAAGGAGTTCTTCTGTGAGTGTGCTTTCTAGTTTCACTATGTGGTAATCAAACGGCAAGTTTATTTAACAAAACAAAGCAAAACAACATATGTAACCAAAGAATTCCACAATAATGATGAACAACAACTTTTACTCGCAGAAGTGGACAGAACCCTTTTCTATGCCCCCTAATTCAGTATGCGCATGCTCAGGGTCGCCATAAGGGGGAGAGGGTGGGCCTCAGTCGCGTAGTGTGCGGTAAGCCACTGCAGGGAAGAGCAGAGCAACTGCACTGTCACTGTTCAGTGTAAAAAAAACCCTCCGATAGGGAGGAGGAGGACAGTGGCAAGTTAAGGGGAGTTGGCAAAGGATATACAAACTTAGGGGGGCCCATCAGGGGCCCAGAAGGTCAAAGGTCATAATTGTTGCTCCTTCACCTTATTTATCATAGTTGTGCTCACTTGCCATCATTTAGAGAAGGAAACATTTGTTTCTGCAGTTTCAGTCTTTAGTTGTAGCTGCATCCAATTTACTTAAAAGACAGAAAAAAGTTTACTATGTGATCTGTGAAAGGGCCCCATTTAATGTTTGCACCAAAGCTCGGTCACAATTAGTTATGCCACTGGGGCCCATATCTTGCCATTGAGCCCCACCACTTTCCCCAACTATTAAGCCCTCCCATTGTTTGGGGGGGGGGGGATATGCACACTTTGGGGCCCATATCATACCCCTGGGCCCCACCATTTTCCCAACCCATGGGGGGTGTCCAATCAATACAGGCTATAGCCCCAAAGTTAAGTTTGCCAGTGTGCATTTCTCTTCCTCCCCTTGAGACCCATGTCATGCCCCAGACCCAACCACATTCCACTCCAGGTTATGGGGGGCCAGATTGGAATGCCCCCTCCACCCCCCCCCCCCCCAGGGCGCTGCAACACTCATTTGCTTCCGGAGCTCCCTCGTCAATGTAAACAATGGCGTCCTCTTGGGAAAATGGTGAGGCCCAGGGGCATGACATGGGCCACTAGGGTTTTGTTCTGCTTTAATAAACGTTACAGAAATCTATTTAGGCAGCTAATTACATTTGCTCACCAAATAGGCTAAGTTAGGATAAGGACCTTCTAAAAGAGCGTACCTTAATGTGGTAGTAGGCTTAAAATCTTTTGGGCAAAGTTTTTTTTTTAACAAAAGTATTTATACATTGTGGCTATACAGAGCCCAAAAATTCCTAGTGGTGGCCCTGTGCACGCTATTTGAAACCCAATGAAATTACCACATGCTTACCCTGGTCCTTTCTCAGTCTCAGCTTCCTTACAGTTAGCAGTAAACCGCGTACTACCAAACAGCAAAGCTCGCTCTATGTCACATGTAATGTGCTATACCTGAACCCAGCTGTGGTGCAATTTAAAAAGCTAGATAGACCTCTGCCTCCTGGTCCATTACTGCCCCCTCTGCCAGGTCCAAATGGTACCACCTTCTCCCTTTCCTCAACTGGGTTCTAATACCATCTACTGCAGATCCTGATGCCTTCTTCTCCGTTGACGACACCTTCTCCTTCATCGGATCCCAATGCCTTCTCTACCAACTTATCTTCCAATGGGTCCCAATAGCTTTTCTGCTGTCAGTATTGTAGTTTTTTTTTTTTTGCTGGGGTCCTAATTCTGCTGTGGCCTTGTCCTTTCTCAGCTTGGGGCTTGGAAAACAAAGGCTCTACAGGGTTTCCAATTGGATGCTTGAAGAAAATTTGCTAGTCTTACGATTGCCTTTCTCAATTCAGAGTGACTTGTACACAAATACTAAAGCAATAAATTATGATTCCAATCCATATTCGCTACCATAAACAGTGATGTGCTGCACTTTAAAAGAGCCTTAGCATTAACATTAGGTTAAGTAAGGGTAGGTGGCTTGTAGAATAAATTGGAAGGTGAACAACATCAGGTATTTAGATACCTACGAATTAAGAATACTAAAATGTATTTATGCTTATGTGCATATATGGCCATTGTATGCTTACGCACACATAGGAATTTTCTATCTGATCATCCATACAGTGAGACAAACGCAAGCAGTGAGTGCACACCTTCGATGCCCTCAGAGCATTGGAACAGTTTGGAGAAGAGTTGTAATGGGGTTAGGAGAGCATTTCAGTGTCCTGGCTGGGAATTTAACCTTCGGTCTTGAAATTGGTTCACTAACCACTATGCCACGACTGCCTCCATATTTTCATACACCAAAGTCTCCATGCGAAGCGTTAACCTTGACGGGTTGTTAAAGGTCATGCCTAGATACACATAAAGTATGTGAATACAGTCTGAGAATACTCAGATGCCCAACTCACTAATTTAATCCTTACACCTTACTGTAAGAACCTTACCTGCTCCTTGGCCTTGGTCCCGTGGCGCGTCCTCCGGCGAGTCGCGGCCCCGTCCTGCTGCTGGTCCTCGGCGCCACTCTGAGGCCGGCATGGCAGCGGCGGGGTGCGGCGGCCTCGCTGCGGGCTGTGCGGCGGGGGCAGGCGGCCCCAGGGAACCACAGGCTGGCGCGGCTGTGCTTCTCCCGGCCGGGAGCGCGCCCAACCATTCACGTGCTCGCACGCGCGCGAGCACGCTCTGTATATGCCCCCAGGCGGCGCTGCTCCCAGCGCATCCGCCGAGGGCGAGTTTTTAATTAGTGTCAATTATTGTCCTGGTGGGAGACGGGCCCAGGGACTGGATAACCCGTCTGGCCTGGGCAGGTCCAGTTCCTGGGACCGCTCCCATTGGGTTAGTCGCACCAATCACTACACTTCCCTCTCCTTTCCTTTCCCCCCTTCCCATTGGCCAGTCTTCCCTTTATTACCCTGCTGCCCCATTGTCCGGTGCCCGTTGTAGCCTCTGGTTAATAGGGTGTGCTTTCTAGTCTGCGTTTATAGTTTCTACTCGGCTTCGTCTCTGACCATCCTTGTCTGCTGCCCGCCCTGACCTTTTGCCTGTCCTGACCCCGCTTGTGCCTGATCCCTCTGTTACCACGTTTTGGTGCTCACCCGGTTTGACCTCGGCTCGTTTTGACTATTCTTCGCTTGACCCCTTGGATACCGCGCTCTGTGACCACTCGGCTTGTTTCTGGACCTTTCTGATTGCTTCTCCACCTGTAATCCCATCTACATCCCGGCATCCTCATTCGGGATACCCCGCCGTTCATCCGTCTCCACCTTAAGCCAGTAATCTTTGTGCCAACTAAGTCCTGGGGGTAACCGAGTCTGGAGAGGCATAATCCGCGTCTCCTGCGAGCGGGGACTTGTCTAAAGGCAGAAGAGGCGGTGGAGATTGGGGATTACCTGGCTTAAGAGAGAAGGGTGTCCGGCGCCTTACACTTACGTCATAAGGCTCAAAAACTAGCTTACCTCTCCAAGACCTTTTGAAGTTATTTTAACATCATTCCAAGATTACCATTACATTTTCTCAATATTGCAATACTGAGCAGGCATCCAGCATTTTCTCAGACATATATTCACACCATGCCGAGAATACAATCTATTTTTTTTTGCGTCTCTAACATCAGGAAGAACATATTTAACCAAAGGTGACAAAGAGCTGTCACTGGGAGTCCAAATCAGTGAATTGAAAACAAATTGGGAAACAAGATTCCTGTACAACCATTTATGAAAGTGTTACATGGTTGAGCGCTTTCATTTGATTTCAGACATTAAGAGCTATGTTGGAAAAAGCAAGAGTAACAAAAACAGTGCTAAAAAGGACAGCTATTAAAAAGTAATGTGTAATGTATTGTGTTCAAAGTATATTATTATACAGCTGGCCTGCCTGCATAGTTTTGGCCCTACCAGGAATCTGAGGGCTTTCTACGCCTTCATTCATCATCCTCATGCCAATCTAAATCCTCTTATGTATTCTAGAGAATTAAAGCGACAGTCCATAAAAAAAAAAAATCAACCATGAATACTCACATCCCCCCCCCAAAAAAAAATATTGATCTGCCTTTTTTCCAGTTGTTTAATATTTAACAGCCTCTGAGATTTAGCCCCCATTCGCACCTGTCAGTTACCGCATGCGTTTCTGGGTTTGCAGCAGACGCGGCGGTACCGCAAAAAAAAATCCATCATGGCATCTCTATGGCTGGTTTCACACCTATTCAGTGCGGCCGAGGAGAAAAACGCGGCCGCAAAAAATCCTGCTTTCTGCGTCCTGGCCGTAAACGCATCCCAGTAACCTTTTGACTGCCAGCCCACCTTTAGAATTTGTCACCATTTTTCGATATTTTGCACTGTACAGGTTCAACTGTGATTTTTAAAGAGCTTACCAGTTATTTCCCAGGAAAATTATATATTGTTTTTTTCAGTTTGGCCTTTAACATGAGATGTCTTGTTTGGTCTTGTTTAAGTGTATTCTTAATATTTTTGAGTAAAACATGTGCAATAATTTGTAGTAATAAAAATTTATGTTTTTAAATAAAGTCACATTGCGTGTAGGAGCCCTATTTCTCCTGGTTACAACGGTAGCACATATGTATTGGTAGATACCATTTCCTGCTCAGGAGACTCCCCCAAACTAAAACATCACTTTAGGAGATTTTAAGATAAAGTTCAACTGCTATGTGTACCTTGCAGTTTTTAAGAAAAACAACCATTTACATTTGAAATACCCCAAACAATAATACATATTCTCTGGAAATACACACCTCACACTTTCTAGCTGTACTAGGTTTGTTGGCGTAGGAGCAGTTTTCTGGAAGTAATCCCTTGATGGATTCTCTGGTTGCACAGGGTTTCCCTAAAAATAGAAATAAAAAGCAAAAAAAAGATTTTTTTCCTAAAAAAAAAAAAACAATATACAAACAAGGAAAAAAAAGTTACATCTGAAAAAGCAACGCCCTCCCCCCCCCAATACAGTGCAATACCCAATATGCATAGCTACTTTCAAGGGAAGATGCCAAACATCTCAAAGTAAAGCATGTGTGTAAGGGTATGCAACCAAAGTGGACACCTTGCACTTATTCCCTGAAAGTACACACATTAAACTTTCAAGGCATACCAAGCTTGTTGTAGTGGGCTCAACTTTCTGGAAGCAATCCCTCGTAGAATTTTTGGTTGCACAGGGTTTCCCTAAAAAAGTACATAAAAAAGCAGAATAGAAAACACATATTGCTAAAATATCAATATGCAAACAAGAAAAAACAAGCTAAATCTTAAAGTGCATGGTCCCCCAAACAGAACAATATCCAACATGCATTGTTACTTTTAACCCTTTTTATTGCCAGTCTACTTAAAATGTCACCCTCTGTTGACAGGTCATTTTTCACCATTTTGCTTTATGAAAACATAAAAATAATGTTTTCTTAAATTTGTCTTGTTTATTTTAAATAAAACATTTCTCCTGATTACAACGGCACCATATATGTATCAGTAGCCCCCATTACTGCCGAGGAGACCCCCGTAAACTGAAAAAAACACTCCCCTTCCTTTGTGAACTTGTAAGGGATCCACGATCAACAAGGCTTGTGGGCTGGCAAGTCATGAGTGGCAAGCCGGTGACTTGCTGCAGGTGGCTTTCCAGCCCACAAGCCTTGTGAACTGGTATAGTGGTCTCATGGATTTCTTACCAGTTCACAAAGGGTTAAATGTAAAAAAAAAGACACTGACACACATCAGGAAACATTTTTTAATACTTACCTCCGATCGATCCATCCCCAAAAACTGTGTCCCATGATGATCACTCTGGTTTCTGCTCTCCTGCTGCTGCTGGGGGCATTTTTTTACCTGCTGATAGAATAAAGGGTTAATTTTAAGAAAATGACAGGGCCTCCACTCCCAGAGGGCATTTTAGGAGATTTTTAAAGACCAGCTATGCAGGGCTTTTAGAACAGGCTTCAGGGGCCAGCTAGCCAGCAGGATAAGTCAATCATGTCAGAAAATAGCAACTTTAGCGCTATTGGTGCGGGGGGGGGGGGGGGGGAGCGTGTTTTGGGCCCTGCCCTGAAAATTGTCCTGAAGAGTCCGGAGGGGGATGGGAGGTCCCCCGGGTGGAGAGGTGACCCATCTGTAGGGATCGCGCATGGAGGTGAGTGACTACCATTTTGTTTAGTGCTTATCAGCGGCGGCCATGGTGGAAGTGGGGGACTGGTTCGCACCTTCTCATGAAGCTTGTAAGAGCCTGGGTGGGAGGGATTGGAGGCTCCCTGGGTGAAGAGGAGACCCAGGCGGATCGTTTCAGGGGGACTTATTTTTGACTACTAGCAGGGGAGAAAGCAAGGCACATAAAATTTACATGGCTGGCGTTTAAAGTAGACCAACACCCAGGATTTTGACTATCCTGGGTTTTGGTCCACTTCAGGGGGGCACCCCGATTACAGTGCGCGCGCCCGCGCCGGCCATTCACAAACGGCCGGGGCGGGCGCGCGCACGCCTAGAGGGGCGCGCGGGAGGCGGCGGCGCCCGCTGCCGCCGCCGATCAGGTGAGTTTTTGGGGGCTTTTGGGGGGGGGTCCCTCCCGATCTCGGATGTCCCGCGGTGAGGGAGGTGATCGGCCCAGGAATCTTATAGATTCCCGGGCCGATCACCCCTGGGTGTTGGTCCACTTTAACGGTAGGGAATAGAAGGTGACAACATAAGCTTCCTTCCTGGGTATAGAATCATCTTAATGCCGGAGCAGGAAAGGGTGTACTACACCGGAGCTATGTGCGGTGCAATGCAGATTAGGACAGTTCCAGTGAAGGGAACAAAATGTGAGTATGTGTGTTTGGTTTTTATTATACATTTTGTACATTGCACCTGGGCTCCTAGTTTTGACACATTAGGCTCGATTCAGAGAGACAAAAAAAACTTCCGTTTTAGTGCCGATCTGTTTTTTTTTTAAATGTTTCTGCTCTTGTATGAGTGTACGAGCGATTCTATGTATGCATTGCAATCCTTCTGTAAAGTTTCTGTCCGTTCGTACGGCAGATTACGAATTCGAGGATGTAATTTTCCGGCGTGACTTTTCCGTTTCATTTTCACATGTTACAACGAAGGCTTTCGTTTTTGCCCTTTTCCCATCGTATCCTCCCACGAATCCTTTACGTTTCCCATTAGATTCTGTTTCCCTTTTTCAATAAATATTCGTCCAGGCGGAAACCCTTACGATCTTGCGCCTGCGCACTACAAACTTAACTCATTAAAGTTCTCGCCTACATATTTGCCACCCTCACTTCTACTACAATGTTTAGCTAAATCACTTAGCACTATCCTCCATCTTCCCTTTTTGGACCCTTAAAGCTCACCCAAACCACTTCGCGGTTAGGTTCTTCCATTTTAGCTTCCTAAAACTTACCCAAATCACTTCTCGGTCATGTGAATATTCATCTTTAAATATTTCTGGACACTGTAACTTTTTTTTTTTTATTCCATCATAAAATATACATTTTTTTAAAATATTGAAAATGTCAAATGTCAAAACCAAAATACATAGCAATGGCAGGCCACATAAAATTATTCTTCATCTGTGGTCTCCAACGAGTTGCGCAGCCCCTGCATCTTGCCCACCAACTGAAGGACCCTGACACTCAGTTGTGCCACTCTGGCACGTGTGGTCCTTGTTAAAAAACGTAAATTAAAATATTGGTATAACCTTGTTGGGGTCATACTGCAGTGCCCCCCCCCCCCCCCCCGTATGGTCCAAACACCTAAATCTGGACTTCAAAAGCCAGAGGGCCCTCGCCACCACGGCCCGGGTTTTGCATAGTGCCCGATTAGAGAACCCCTGGCCCGCATTCTGCAGGCAAAGAATGGGCATCAGGAGCAAGGGCAGGAGTGGATATCCAGAATCCCCTGAAAGAATTTAAAAAGACTAACATAAAATACACATTCTAAGCTACAATATTGTTTAACATGTCATCAAGGGCTAAAAACAGCCATAGGTTAAGACATGAGTCATCAACTATATTCATTGCCATACAGTGAAAATGGATTGATGGAATGTGAGCAAACTTACCCTGGAGCCATCCACCAGATAATTCTCCTGACTCAAACTGATGAAATAAGCCGGAGCTCTGCAATATATAAGCATCATGGGACGATCCTGGATGCCCTGCAAGAACACTGAGGAATCGCATAGCTGGACCAAAGACTGCTTGTATGTTGTGTGAGTGGCACATCTTGCGGTTCCTGCAACCAAATATAAAATAATTACACAAAGCAAAGGTAACCGACTAAAACAATAACTCCTACAACAAATAAAGATTCAAGTTCAACAATCCAAATATAATTCACAAAGGACATAAGTCTAAAAAAATAGCAATTATATGGATGTGTGGGAAAATAAATGTTTACATGCTAAGGACTAATTAAGGTCAGCATTAAAATGCATCTTTAAGCCATACATGAAATGTATTGATTCAGGTATGCATTGCTATACAATTTATGGCCTCGGCCATGCTGATACATGCAATGCCTTGGTGCTAAAGGTGCGCAGACTCCTCCACATAGCCGCAAAACATGTTCAACAATAGCAATCCGAGCCCTCAAGGTCCCGTAAGTGGATCGGAAATGAAACGGATTTATAGGGTGGTGGTCCGTCGGAAATCAGCTCTCTGAATCAGACGTAAGCCCACAGCATTTTCCAAAGCAAGCCCCTAAAACCCCTACATATGGGTCAAAAGTGCAACTTTTTGGGTGTGCAAAAATATTGGATTGGGGTGGCGAATCAAGATGACTGGGTCTCTTGTGTCTTCATTTCAGCATCTAGGACAAATGGCCCCAGGTATTCTGTCGAATATTAGCACTAAAAGCATATAAAAGAAAATCAAATGATTTGGGCTCATTTTTAGAGCATAGAAAAATACTGTCATACAGTAGTAAAATTGGAATGAAAGCAATTGCCAGCGCAGGTTATTACAATATTTTTTTATTTTTCGCCCGATAAGACACCCTCCCCCCCAAAAAAAAATATGGGGGGAAAATATCAGTGCATCTTATCGGGCGAGCGTTAATAAAATAAATAAACTTACATCAGCAGCCGCTCTGAGCGCCACCATTGTCACCACTTCTGGGTCTGGCGCACTGTCCACACTAACACTCAGGTCTGTGCAGAGGGTCGTCATGACCTGCATCACAGGCCATGCCCATCCTTTGCACAGACGGGAGGACGGACAGGGAGAGTCACCGCTCTGGGCGCCTCTTCTCGGCACGGCCGCTCACACAAACACTCGGGTCTATGCAGTGAGTGGAGGTTGCCTGTATCATAGGCCATGCCCATTCACTGCACTAACCCGGGCGTGTGTGTGTGGGCGCATGCCTGAGCTGCAGTGGCGCCGCCCAGAAGAGGCCGTCAATGTAAGTTTTTGTTTTTGGGGGTTTTGTTTTTTTTTCCTCCAGCGTCTGGGGGAGGGGGTTTCCTCACTGCCTATGGGATGGGGGATGTCTCAATGCCTATGGGATGGGTGGATTGCCTCACTGATAATGGGATAATGGGATGGGGGATTACTCACTGCCTATGGGATGGGAGGAAATGCTCCACTGCCTATGGGATAGGGGGGATACCTCACTGCCTATGGAGATTGGGAGGTGGGAATGCCTTACTGCCTATGGGAATGGAAGGGGATGTGCCACACTGCCTATAGAGAATGGGAGGAGGGAATGTCACACTACCTATGGAGATAGGGAGGGAGATATTCCACCCTGCATATGGAGATTGGGAAGGGGAAGGTCATACTGCCTATAATGGGGGGGGGGGTGACACTCTGCCTGTAACCATGCCTGTATGTGACTCTACACCATGCCTATTATTTGATTCTTGAGGGGGATGGTGTTTTGGCACAACATTTGGTTCAGAATATGTTTTTCTTATTTTACTCCTTCAGATTCTGGCTGTGTCTTGTGAGCAGGTTCATCTTGTAGCATGAAAAATACAGTATATTTTTCTGTTACTGCCTTTTAATGGACATTTAATGCCCTGCAATGCGGAATAGTAATAAAAAGGCAAATTATATTTTAATTCTGCTCCATTTATATGATGTAATGTAATTAGTATAGTACTGTAAGTAGTAATCCACAAGCTTTTTTTGCCTTGGCACACATACACAAAGGAATACGCGCTGTGGTGCAGAAAAATGAAGTATATGCTGAGGGAATTGTGGCCTGTAGGGAAGAAGCCCAGAGGGGCCCTGGCATGGATGTGACCGAAGAGAACCCCCTTAGGAGTAAGAGGATCCCATGGCGCTGAGGTGCAGAGAACTGAGGTCTATGTAGAGAGAAGTGGGCACTGTCGGGAAGAAGCCCCGGGGGGTCCTGGCATGGATGTGACAGAAAAGAAATCCCTTAGGAGTAAGAGGATCCCATGGGACCACAAGGTTGCGAGGGATTGCCACAGCACTCCGGTAAGGTGTGGCTGCCCATGTTTGAGAACTCTGTCCTGTAGTGACTGTTGTGTGAGGGAGAAACACTCATGTTGGGGAACATTACAACAGTACGCTGATGGAGAGAGGTTCTCTTGTGTTTTTCTTGCTGGCATCCTTACTGCCCTTCTACTGATGCCAGTCAATTCTGGGTCCGAGTCTGGGATATCCCCTAGACCGGGGGTTCCCAACCAGTGGTACAAACAAGTGTACCTGTGTATTTTGACTGACAGACACAAGACTGTTTAACCCCCATTTTTAAACGTCTTTTAAAAGTCTGTGTTTGCTGTCTACAAGCAATACAAGTTTATTTGACCTGTGAACTGTGTATTTGACCATGACATCATAGTCATGGATTAAAGCATTAAACTTTTCCTCCATGAACCTGCAACGACTGTCTTGCCATTTAGTGTTTGTCTGCTGATGTTCACCCCATGCTGTAATTTAATTAACCCTTACCATCAACTACCACAATTGTGTACTGTGACTCCAATAACTGAGGTTGCACACCCGTGTAGCCAGGAGAAGAACACCAATCATACGCCCTGCACTGGCTGCCATTGCTCCCTTCAATCAAGAGCAACCTATAGTGCCTGGAGTGACCCTGTCACTTACAGTGACATCAGAGAAAATTCATCTGACATCAGAATAAATGTTTAGATGTATTAGCTCCCCAGGTAAATTAGACAATTACCTAAACATTAGTAAATAACACTTTTAAACAATACACTAACTAAAACACCTAACTCAACCTTAACACTTAAACCTGACTAAAATGAAATGAAATGAAACCATGAATTTGACTTTTTCAGGGGGTTGTTCCCTTCTCCAGGGGCATTCCCCCTGTGTGAAATTCCCCAGAACACCCAATACATCTCACCACTTCCTCGTTCCTATGGCGCATGCGTGGGGCTCCCAGACGATACTTCTGCAAATGGCAATATCCCCTCCTGGACATCGCTTCAATGTCCATGCCCTGAAAAATATTCCCATACAAACAAAAAGATCACCTATTTTTTATTTGGCTCAGGTCTGATTCAGCAAAGATGATGAGAAAAAAAATTATTTGCTTGCCTCTGAAAATTATGCCATCTGATGTACTTCACTAGACCACCAGGAATAAGAAAGGGGACTGACCAGACAAAAAATCATTAGCCTTGCAGCTTACCTGATGCAGTGTCAGTCCCCTGCTTTCTCTTTGCACTGATCTTAATCACAAATTGAATGCTGAGTCTTGTGTCGGGTTGACAACCCCTTAGTAGTAGGCTAGAACGAAGCCCAGCACACTGTCATTCTAGCCCAGCTCACACAGTTTGCTTGTATCACTCAGCCCTGCCACTTCCATCACAGAGTACATGAGGAATATGAGGGAATACTTTATGTTATAATACTGGCTGATAAACTACTGGTTGGGAAAAAGAGAAGATTGACATGTGTATTCTTCACAATAGGAATACTTTTGAGTGTGCCAGGAGAATGACTTCAATGCTGACCTAATCCTCTTTGTTAGAACTCAAACCAGGGCGGGCCCACGGGCACTCTCTGTCACTTTGTGAGTCCTGCATTAGCAAAATACTTACCAGGAAAAAGTACACCCCCTTTAATAGGATGCATGTGGCACTGCAATGTGCAGGTGTTTCCTGTCCCTTCATCATACATACCTTCATATCGAAAAGCTAAGTAATTAATTTGGTGGAGTATGATCATTTTAGACCTGAACTGTGCCAGACAGGGATTGGTCACTAAAATTACCATTACCCATACCGTTTGCAGCTGTGAAAAGACTGCTGCTAGTTTATGGCAACCTCCCTGCCCAAATAAACCATTCTTCCTCCTCTCAACCTGGCCCAGGTAAAATAAAAAGTGTAAGGCAGAAAAAGAGGAGGGGTGAAAGCCATGAACAACTAGTGATATCCATCTGGCACCCACATGCCTTGATTGACCACCCAGCTAAAAAAAAGAATTCTCACCTTCGCCCCCCCCCCCCCCCCAGCTGATCCGTCCTGCTCCAGCAATTACTATTTCACCCGATTGCTAAATCCTGTAATGGCTAGGTCAGAACTCTTTGGCCGGCATCCATGTTGACATAGCGCCCATCTGCCATCAGTCAAAGGGATGCAACCGTGCCCTCTATATTCAATAAAATGAAGAGAGTGTGCTTAGGCCTGACATGTCCCCATTGCAGTAAATACAGAGGGCTTGACTAATGGAGGTGGGGGCAGCTCTACACAGAATCACTGGTGAATGGTGTTCCAACCCTGCTGGGCAGGATGAGATCCAGCGATCTAGTTATTTGCTGATTGCCAGGGTAGGACCAATCAATAAAGGGTGACAAAAAGCTAGTGCCCCTTTTTTCTATTTGGGCAGTCAATCACTTTAAAATAATAATAACAATTGTACTTTTTCTAGATATGTAAGTTGGCCCCTGGCCAAAGAAAACCTTAGTTCCTCAATGTAAGATCACCTTTAATATTAGGGCTCTTTCTAGGACAAGGAGAGCAGTGCCATCACTCTGGGGGCAAGAAAGGCACGGAATACAGAGCTGACTGCTGAATCTTGCCTTCTGGTTCTGAGTTATGTTGGACAAACCCAAACCACAAAGTCCGGGTTTGTATCGAACTTTGCGAGTTTGGGTTTCCAAACCCAAACACAGACCTCAGCCACAAGTCCATGTTTGAGTTCAGCTTTCGACCTGAACATGGAAAAGCTGGTGTACAACTTCCTCAAGCTTATTGGACCCTTGGTCGTCATTGGCGTTCCACTGTGGACCATTTGAGCGAAACACCGCCGACAACCAGGGACCAGATCAGGATCAGGTAAGTTGTACAGCAGTGCTCCCTGCTGCACACACCCTCTGACAGGAGCAGAGTATGGCTGCAAAGCATGCTGTCAAACTCAGCCAGGTTCCTGCATTCTGCTTCCCATTGTAAATGGTGCCGACTAGTGACATACTGTAAGTTGTTGACTATTTCACCTGCTTTAGATGTAATTTATAGTGAGCAGAATGCAGGAGCCAGTTTGAGTATAAGAACATGCTTCTCAGTCTGCACTCTACACAGTGCTGCGCCTCCCTCAAAATGCATTGATTTATGTTTTAGAAGGATTCACCTGTAGACAACATTTAAAATTCATATGGGCGAAACTAATATGTAGTCGACAACTAAAATGTACATAGTTACATAGTTAATACGGTTGAAAAAGGACATATGTCCATCAAGTTCAACCAAGGGTGTTGGGGTAGGCGAAGTTATTTTTTATTTTATTTTATAGGTGAAAGTTATTTATTTTATTTTTTGTTTTTTAATGATAACTGCTAATAGTAACTGTTAATGTTATTTTCTTCTAAATAAGCATCAAATCCTTTTTTGAAGCTGTCAGCAGTTGATGCTGTAACAAGTTTCTGTGGGAGGCTATTTCATAGATTTATAGTTCTTATGGTAAAAAATGATTGGCACCTCCGAAGACACAGGGGTTTATTTATCAAGGGCTAGCGCCAGGTAGTGTCTGACGAGCGCCAGGTACCGGCAGCTAACGGCGGCTACCGACTCAAGTACGCCCGGCGGCGGTCACAATGACGCATTTATCACGCTAAATGAGGCTAGCGCCGGCGAGAGCGTCAGCTAGCGCGGGATTCATCATGTAGCCGACTGCAACGAACAGCGCCGCTGATAATCCCATCACAGCGACAGGTATGACCTGGCGCTCCCTGGCGTTGTCCAATGCATTTCAATGGAGCAATCTTTAAATAACCATAATTAATTGCTTTTTTTATTTTTTATTTTTTTTTTAATGTCAAAAATTCTGTGACCACTTCTGCAATGTTAGGATTTTTTTTTTAATGTCAAAAAAATAATGTTAAAAAAAAAAAAAAAATTGTGCAGAATTGATATTACAGGTCTGATATTAATGTATTCATATTACAAAATGTTTAGAAAAACTTGTATAATTTTTACATTAAAAAAAAAAGGTTGTTTGGGGGTTAAAAACTACTTTACACACATCGCCGCCAGCGCTCTGGGGTTTAAACAAGGAATTCACAGCGCGCGAAATTTTTGAGTGTGATTTGTTAATGAATCTGCAGCAAGCCGTTCGCTCTGGCCATTCGCTGTCAGGCGCACCCATACAACGCAGAACCTGTGAAACATCGACCCCTAACCCCGTATTCAACATTACCGCACACCGACTGAGTCGCTGTCAACAAGCAAACCCCGGCCAAGCACAGCGAATACTAGCTGGCGCTGTGAAAATCACGCTACTGGCGCTCATCTGTCGCTACCTGGCGCTATTAATGAATCGGCCTCTAAATTTTCTTTTTTTCCAGTCGAAGAGCATGCCCCCCTTGTCTTTAGAGAGGATTTTACCTAAAATAGTGTTCCCCCATATGTATAATGTAGTCAACAGGTAAAATGTAGTCAACATTTAAATCATATAAGCCAAACTAACATGTGGCTGTCCTGGGCAAAATAATTTTGGATCTGCGCTTTGCAAAATTATTCAGCGTCTGTCCCATGCAAAATAATTTAGCATCTGTACCAAGCAAAATAATTCTGGTTATGCTAATGCCTAAGCCACACCCAAATATCTGTATACTGCAGACCAAATGATTAACTAATAAGTGCCCAAGACAGGGCTAATATAAATGCAGGACCGTTACATTGTTTTAAAGAGATCAGAGCAAGACAATTAAAATTTTCCTTTTTATAAAAATAATATATATAATATACTTACTAATCGAAAGGTAGCTAGCCAAGGTAATAAAACTACATAAAAATGCCGGAAAACATCACCATACAGTAATAGATAGCTTTAAACTCAGTGGGATAATATTACTTCATAATACCTCTGAATTCACCTTTGTCAGATTCATCAGCCACAGGAGCAAGGGTAACGAAAGACAAGTCGTCCATGGAAAAACAACATATTGGGGATCATGCTAATCATTTGCTGCAGCCAGTGTGACTTTGCAGTGGGTATTGTTGTGTGGATTGCAACCTGCATCTTTTAATGTTTAGAACAAAGTGCAAAAAATGTTTTCTCAACCATCTTTCCCCAAAAATGACCTGCACCTGTGATAGAGCATTTTTACAAGTGAGGTATACCATTTTTGCTAAGAGGTAAGGGTGTTTTTTTTTTAAGGTTTGGAAACAACAGCACCTTATGAGCTATGCATAAAAATCTTTAAAAATGTTTTGCTTAAGTGTGCTAAAATGAAAAGAAATGAAACTCAACGAGATGCAGATTGCAATTCACACTGCAAGGCAAGCCACTAGTGTGCCCTGCATTACCAAATATTTATCATGACCCTCCACGTCTCCTGACACAGGTAGTGTAGCTCCTTCATTCACACTTTTGCTATACCTAAACTATAACTATGAAGAGGCAAAACAGCAGCAGTTTCGCAGATCCATGCATCTCACGAATCTGGTCATTAACCCATACGTGAGTAGGTCCTCCTCTCAAGTAATAATTAACTTGTTGCAAAACTTATGAAAGAGAACACTTTCTCAATTACACAACGGTTTTACAAAGATTTAGGGACAGATTTCAGTTAGCAGTGTAAACCTTAATAAATTACACTAGCAATAGGTAGACCTCCAGTGTCTAGGTTAACACACATAACACAAGAGGTAAACACTATCAGATTCAAACAAACACAGCTCCAGGAATAGTTAAACAGAGACAATTGAAGGTTTTATTACAAGGACAGGTATTGAGGTGACGACAAGGGCTATATTTAGAGATGAGCGAACTTTTGAAAAATTCGATTCGACTGATTCGCCAAATTTTCCGACAAAAATCGTTTCGACCCGAATTTATTCGCGACGAATCGCTATTAAAAATGTATTTCTGAGCCTCCTAGAGCCTCAATAGGGTTGTAAACCATTCTGCCTTGCTGTAACACGCACAGGATGCATGCTGGGTTAGTTAAATAATACTTTGAATAAATATCACATGCAGATCAGAGGCATCGCTAATAGAATCGCAGAGCGGCACAATTGCAGAGAGTTGAAGTGGCATCACTATGAGGGGCAGGAGCCCAAACATTGCTTTAAAGAGACACTGGAGTTGGCAGCAGCAGGAGCCCAAAAATTGGATGAATCACACCCTGGAGTTGCAAGCAGCAGCAGCAGGAGCCCAAATATTACTTTAAAGAGACACTGGAGTTGGCTTCAGGAGCCCAAAAATTGGATGAATCACACCCTGGAGTTGGCAGCAGCAGCAGCAGGAACCCAAATATTACTTTAAAGAGACCCTGGGGTTGGCTTCAGGAGCCCAAAAATTGGATGAATCACACCCTGGAGTTGGCAGCAGCAGCAGGAGCTCAAACATTACTTTAAAGAGACCCTGGGGTTGGCTTCAGGAGCCCAAAAATTGGATGAATCACACCCTGGAGTTGGCAGCAGCAGCAGGAGTCCAAACATTACTTTAAAGAGAAACTGGGGTTGGCTTCAAGAGCCCAAAAATTGGATGAATCACACCCTGGAGTTGGCAGCAGCAGCAGGAGCCCAAACATTACTTTAAAGAGACACTGGAGTTGGCTTCAGGAGCCCAAAAATTGGATGAATCACACCCTGGAGTTGGCAGCAGCAGCAGGAGCCCAAACATTACTTTAAAGAGACACTGGGGTTGGCTTCAGTAGCCCAAAAATTGGATGAATCACACCCTGGAGTTGGCAGCAGCAGCAGGAGCCCAAACATTACTTTAAAGAGACACTGGGGTTGGCTTCAGGAGCCCAAAAATTTGATGATTCACACCCTGGAGTTGGCAGCAGCAGCAGCAGCAGGAGCCCAAACATTACTTTAAAGAGACACTGGAGTTGGCTTCAGGAGCCCAAAAATTGGATGAATCACACCCTGGAGTGCGTGGTAGCGTGTGTTGTGTGCACGGTGGGCCCCCGTGGTTTTAGAGCACTGTATGTTTACATTTTTTATTTGTCAGTATTGTCCCATGTGTGTGCTGAAATTGGTGCAATAAAAATCATTGTTTGCTCAGCAAATCACTGTTGTTCAGCATTTTGCCAGACCTACATGTAACCAGTTGTGTTGTATGTTTTTGAGTATATATATATTAGTATCTCAAATCATAATTTGTAATACATCTGGCCGGGCATAATAATTTCAGGCAAAATAATTCTGCACCTGTATCTATCCTGAGCAAAATAATTCTGCTGCTGTCCTGGACAAAATTACTTAACATTTGCATCTGTCCTTGGAAAAATAATTCTGCATCTGTATCTATCCTGGGCAAAGTAATTCTGTGTCTGTATCTACCATGGGCAAAACAATTCTGCTTCTGTCCTGGACAAAATAATTCTGTACCTGCATCTGTCCTGGACAAAATAATTCTGTACCTGCATCTGTTCTGGGCAAAATAATTACGTGTTTGCATCTGTTCTGGGCAAAATAATTATGTGGTTAAAAATATTTTGTGGTTGTCCTGGGCAAAAAAACTTAATTGAGTTACATTTGGACCGTGCATTTGAACACATTTGAATGGTGGTGCTTGTATTTTATTTTGCATTTGTTATAAACTGGCCCTTTGAAAGAAACCAGAATGCTGGTGTGACCCTTTGTGAAAATTAGTTTGACACCCCGATATAAATGATGGGGTTAGGTAGGTCGTCTTGTATTCTTTTTAATAATTGTTAGGCTTGTGGTGTCGCGCTGGCTGCTTCAGTGGAGGAGAATCTTATTTGCTTATGCTGAGTGCTATTTAGCCTAGGAGCCGCACTGAACCTTACTATGTGTATACCGTGTATAACCTCTTCAGAAGAGCAATATTCATTCAGTCCAAATATCTTTGGTTTCATTAACGAACAAGTAACACTTGTCACATCCAATCTATAGCCATGGTGCGTGAAATATTCCCATCCAAACAGAAAGCTCAGCGCTATGTCCTCCCTCACCGGCCTTTTCTTTGGCCCTTACGAGGGCTAACCTGTACAAGATGCGGTCACTGACACATTTACTCTGCCTAGTAATAACACTAATATTATAAAATCTTAAAGAATTTGACAGCAATTAATTTACTGCAATAGATAAGCTGTCGGACCTCTGGCTTTTTTTTTTTCTTCCAGGCTCATGTTAATAGGACTGAGCGTATTTGGAAGTAGATAAGTATTTTAAGCTGAATAAACAGACAGGAGCATAACATCCAAATATAAAAGAGAGAGAGGGAGGTGAAAAACCCAATTTTGAGAGATTCCACTCTACTGAAATATTTATGTGTGGAAGACTGCAGAAAGAAATTTACAATCTTTCCGGAGAAAATAAGTAAGGATGTAACAAAGTCATCTCATACTATATCAGCCTGGCACATCCAGGAGAAATGAGAAGAGCACCTGCAGAGCGCTGGCAAATCTCAACTGTATAATGCGGGATGTGCAGGTCAAGATTTCTCAAGGGTTTATAAAGTATAACCGCCCTTATCGCTCCTCGCTGGTAATAGAAGTTAAGGATACCAAAATGTTAGCCTTTGATAATTCTGCTCCATGCTGCGTTCTCACTTGTAGACCATGACGAGGTGTTCGCAAAAAGAATTGTCCAGGCAGCAACTTCATCCAATCTCATTTGATCTATAATTTGGACAATTTGGAATGCTGAGGTAGAAGATTATGTGTAGATTATAGGAAAAAATTCCTATGACTGTGCCAAATGCTGGCATTTTTTTAAAGCCCAACTCCAGCCCCTATAATGAGGCCAGGTGAGGTTGCATCCTCAGGCAGTGCCATCTAAAGGAGAGCAGGGGTGGCAATCACTGGAGCCATTGTTTTCTCACAATGGACCAAAGACTAAAAGACTCCAGGGCTGGAAGATTCACTATCTCTGGGGCATTCCAATATGGATGTCCCACAAACACTCACCTTGCCCCAGGGTCTCATGCAGCATTCATGGGCTGTGGCCACATCCCCAGCAACTTTGTAGCTCATGCGTGGGAACACACTGCAGATGAAAGGGAGGCCAGGGATGCAGCTGCCCCTTATGCCAGAGCGATCTATCAAACAAGACCTCATGAAGTTCATTGATATGCAAGGCATACAGAGCTGATTGGATGAGAGCACACATATGCACCGTAGGAACATAATATGTTTTCTACCGATACATATGAGGCACTATTGTAAATAGAAGCTATGGGGCTTTAAATGCAATATGATTTTCTAAAGAAAAACTTACATTTGATATTTTAAAAAAAGCTTCAAAATGTAAAAAAATATAGCATTTTATATTTTTTGCACATATTTCACCCAAAAGTATTGAGAAAGCACTGAATAAATTACAAACATGATATTTTTTTAAAGCCCAAACTCTGCTGAAAAAAGACACTGAAATTTCACAGGGAAATCCCTGGACATTCCTTCAAAAATCACAGTTAAACATGTATAGAGCAAAATAGTAAAAATGGTCTAGCAAAAGAGGGTGATAAAATCTCTAGGTAGGCTGGCACTTAAAGGCTGTGGCTTAACTAAATGTGATGGGGCCCTGGTGGGAACATTAAATGGGGCCCTTTGACAGCTTTTCAGCTTTTCTAGTAAACTTTTTTTCTGCCTTTGAACTCAGTAAAATGCAGCTAGACTAATGACTGAAACAGCAGTGATATATGTGGCTTCTATTTTCTAAATGATGCCAAGAGAAGCATGATACATAAGCTGGAGGAGCAACAATGATGGGGCCCCCTGCACCCCCTCAATTTATGCCCCTATCCTGCCACCACCATTATATACAGATTAAAGCAGACCAACAGTGGCTACATATCCCAGCAATGGGACATAGTGGCATAACTAAACGTAACTGGGCCATGGTACAGTAAACTTTTTTTTGTCTTTGTGGACTCAATTGGATGCAGCTAGACAATAAAGACTGAAACAGCACATACACATGTTGCTTTCTTTCTCTAAATTATGCCAAGTGAATGATATGATAAATAAGGTGGAGGAGCAACAATGATGGGGCCCACTGATCTCCTGTGGTCGCAACCCCTGTATTCCTTATAGTTATGCTTCTGCCAGGACATCACAAACTGGGATGCCCATGCACCATATTCTCTCTAGAAAGTGGAAAATCATGGTTCATTTAGAACCAGTAAACCTTCTGATTGCCAGTGATATGGTGAACATGCAGACGTGGCTGCCACAATTGCAGGAATGCAGATGGCAAGTATTTTATACCAGCTTCCTTTAGGGTTTTTAGGGGACTGTCATCCCAAATTGGAATGCCCAGTGGGCAGGTCATAAAACAACCTATGAGCAGTTTTTATACTTTAAATTGACTTCAATTGCTTGAGTCAGTTTTAGAATTTTACCAAAATTGTGACAAAATACTTTTGTGATCAAATTGAACCAAATCAGCAAAATACAGATGAAATTTACCCCAACTCAAACCTTAACACTATTCATGTTTATTCAAACCACTGCTAACTCATGACTCTTAATAACGTATTTCTCTTCCCTGCAAATGATAGCTCTACCATAGTAAAACTTTGTCCTGAGAGTTAAACATGGCAATCTCTATCCCAGAATTTAGAAATGCATTTCATGCAGAAGCACTTTTTCTTTAAAAACTTGGTGATCTAAATTCACCTGCCATGATTGAATAGCCACAGACAGTACAAACAAAGAAATTGTCTGATAAACTTCTCTTTTTTTCTCCATTTTTATTAAACCGCTTTCACATGATTCATCACAAGGTGAAAACTTTAAGCGTGAAAAAAAGAGTCAGGGAAGGTTCGAAGATTTAAAAGACAATTTTGTTACTAAAATGTAAAAGCTTAGGGGGAAACACAAATAAACCACAAATGATTTAGTAGATAAGAGTGAAAACACAAAATATATAAGGCTATCACCGGTCTAATCACTTTGCTCTCACTGTATGCTATTCGTTTTATTGACGTTTTCTGATGTTAAAAGAACAAGCCTACATCCAACAGTGTGTTTCCAGATTGTGCTAATCCTCTGTGGATACAATGTAACCATAAATTGAAAATTGGAGGTTAAGTAAGGACATCTCCTCTACCTATTGTGTTGTTTCCTTTTACAGAGTGTTGCAAAAAGTTTTGCCATTTGCTTGTCGAAATAGAATTTTGATAATCACTGTCCCTGCAAGGGGACCGGTTGAGATTCATTGATGATTTGTTTTCTGAAAATACAAAAATACTATCAGATAGAATACCATACATGAGGCATATGCAAATAATACAATTTGCATGTACACTACCAGTCAAAAGTATTAAAACACCTCAATGTTTCCAGTTTTTATTAATATTTACATAGTTTTATGTCTTAAACGGATTGTGTGTTTTAAAGTGAAAGCATAGAAGAAATAGACAAGCAATGTCCCTGACCAGGCTAAACATAAAAAAAACACTTTACCCTCACTTCCCTGCAGCCTTCCTGTCCTAACCAAATTGAATAAAAATTGCAAATTGCAAAGATTTTGTCATATGATATTCCCACTTATTGGTAAACACTGTGACACTGTGACAGTCCTGCCCATGCCCAACACATTCAGCAGAATGGAGGGAGCCTGCCAGGGTCTATCACACATCCTCCATTGCAGTGGGTATGACACAGAGGTCAATTCTAGAGGGTATTGCCTGCATTCCATGGAGCTCAATCTTTGGACCCAGTATGTTTTATTCAACTGGATTAGGATGAAAAAGCTGCAGGAAACAAAAGATGAGTGCTAATGTTTTTCTGTAACCAGTCATGGCCTAGTGATTTGGATACCAAACTTGTGACCGGAGGTTTGCAGGCTTGGTTCTCAGCTGGGACATGACTGAAGTGCTCTTGAAGTACCTAACCCCCAACCACTCACCAGGCACCATGGCTAGGACTGCCCACCACTCAGAGAACATGTGTGAGGTCACTGCACCCCTAGTGTGTTCACTAGTGAGGTTCAATAGAAGAGTTCACTTGTGTGTGTGTGTACTGATGTGATAAATGAGGAGCACAATGTATGGGCAAGAATAAATGATCATATAAGCACATTATCATCATTACCATATTTTTCGCTTCTTAAGACCTACCTTATCATAAGATTCACCCAGGGTTTAGACAAGTGAAATAAGAAAAAGTATTCTGAACCAAACAATGGGCTAAAATCCCTCCTCCCAATCATCCTATACCAGGCAGTGTACAGCATCCCCTATTACAGCCATTGAGCGGCATCCCTCATTGCAGCCAGTGAGCGGTATCCCCCATTACAGGCAGTGTATGGAATCCTCGGATTACATGCAGTGTAAGGCATCCCTCATTACAGCCAGGCCAGTGTGCAGCATTCCCCTATTACAGGCAGTGTATGGCATCCCCCCATTACAGCCAGTGAGTGGCATGCCTAATTACAGCCAGTGAGTGGCATCCCTTATTACAGGCAGTGAGCAGCATCCCTCATTAAAAAATGACCAAAGCTGTAAGAGGTCCCAGGCTATCCCTATTTCCTCTATATTTATCCACATCTCAATGTATGTAAATACATTTAAAACACTAACAAATGTATTAATGCATAGTTTAAAAGACACCCATAGTGTCATCGAATTCTAAATCAGTCACAGATATTCCCGTTAGCCAGTCCATTACCTTACTGCATTAACTTTATCATCATGTTACAGGTGGCATTACAAATGCTGGCCTTAATTTGCAGAACTTCTCAATGATGCATTTACCTATAGGAAGGATTAGTTATATATAGAGATGAGCGAATTTAATAAAAGTTAGTTTCGGCTGATTCGCCGAATTTACCGGAAAAAAAAAATTCGGTCAGAATTTATTCGTGGCGAATCGCTATTAAAAATGGCTATTTCTGGCCTTCCGAGAGCCTAAATAGGGTTGTAGAACATTTTGCCTTGCTGTAACATGCATAGGATGCGTGCTGGGTTAGTGAAATAACACTGTAAAGAAGTATGACATGCAGATCAGAGGCACCGCTATTAGAATCGCTGTCGCAGAGCGGCACAATTACAGAGCCTTAAGGTGGCATCAACATACGGAGTCCATATATTGCCTGAAAAACACACCCTGGAGTTGGCAGCAGCACGGGGAGCCCATATACTGCCTGAAAAACACACCCTGGAGTTGGCAGCAGCATGGGAAGCCCATATATAGCCTGAAAATTACACTGGAGTTGGCAGCAGCATAAGCAGCCCATATATTGCCTGAAACACACACCCTGGAGTCGGCAGCAGCATGGGGAGCCCATATATTGCCTGAAAGGCACACTGGAGTTGGCAGAAGCATGAGGAGCCCATATATTGCCTGAAAGAATCCCACCCTGGAGTTAGCAGCAGCATAAGGAGCTCATATATTGCCTGAAAGACACACCTTAGAGTTGGCAGCAGCATAAGGAGCCCATATATTGCCTGAAAAACACATTGGAGTTGGCAGCAGCATTAGGAGCCCATATATTGCCTGAAAAAAAACATGGATTTGGCAGCAGCAGCAGCATTAGGAGCCCATATATTGCCTGTAAGACACACCCTGGAGTTGGCAGCAGCAGCATAAGGAGCCCATATGTTGCCTGAAAGACACACCCTGGAGTTGGCAGCAGCATAAGCAGCCCATATATTGTCAGAAAAACACATTGGAGTTGGCAGCAGAATTAGGAGCCCATATATTGCCTGAAAGACACACCCTGGAGTTGGCAGCAGCAGCAGCATTAGGAGCCCATATATTGCCTGAAAGACACACCCAGGAATTGGCAGCAGCAGCAGCATTAGGAGCCCATATATTGCCTGAAAGACACACCCTGGAGCTGGCAGCAGAAGCAGCAGTAGCCCATATGTTGCCAGAAAAACACATTGGAGTTGGCAGCAGCAGCATTAGGAGCCCATATATTGCCTGAAAAACACATTGGAGTTGGCAGCAGCATTAGGAGCCTGTGTATTGCCTAAAAACACATTGGAGTTGGCAGCAGCATTAGGAGCCTATATATTGCCTGAAAAACACCCTGGAGTTGGCAGCAGCATAAGCAGCCTAATAATTGCCTGAAAGACACACCCTGGAGTTGGCAGCAGCAGCATTAGGAGCCCATCTATTGCCTGAAAAACACATTGGAGTAGGCAGCAGCATTAGGAGCCCATATATTGCCTGAAAAACACACTGGAGTTGGCAGCAGCATTAGGAGCCCATACATTGCCTGAAAAACACATTGGAGTTGGCAGCAGCATTAGGAGCCCATATATTGCCTGAAAGACACAATAGAGTTGGCAGCAGCATAAGGAGCCCATATATTGCCTGAAAGATACACACTGGAGTTGGCAGCAGCAGCATTAGGTGCCCATATATTGCCTGAAAAACACACTGGAGTTGGCAGCAGCATTAGGGGCCCATATATTGCCTGAAAAACACATTGGAGTTGGCAGCAGCATTAGAAGCCCATATGTTGCCTGAAAGACACACCCTGGAGTTGGCAGCAGCAGCATAAGGAGCCCATATGTTGCCTGAAAAAAACACATTGGAGTTGGCAGCAGCATTAGGAGCCCATATAATGCCTGAAAACCAAAAATACATTGGAGTTGGCAGCAAGATTAGGAGCCCATATGTTCTCTGAAAGACACACCCTGGAGTTGGCAGCAGCAGCAGCATAAAGAGCCCATTAATTGCCTGAAAAAAACATTGGAGTTGGCAGCATCATTAGGAGCCCATATATTGCCTGAAAGACAAACCCTGGAGTTGGCAGCAGCAGCAGCATAAGGAGCTCATATATTGCCTGAAAAACACATTGGAGTTGGCAGCAGCATTAGGAGCCCATATGTTGCCTGGAAGACACACATTGGAGTTGGCAGCAGCAGCAGCATTAGGAGCCCATAAATTGCCTGAAAAACACATTGGAGTTGGCAGCATCATTAGGAGCCCATATATTGCCTGAAAGACAAACCCCGGAGTTGGCAGCAGCAGCAGCATAAGGAGCCCATATATTGCCTCAACAACACATTGGAGTTGGCAGCAGCATAAGCAGCCCATATATTGCCTGAAACACACACCCTGGAATTGGCAGCAGCAGCAGCATAAGCAGCCCGTGTATTGCCTGAAAAACACATTGGAGTTGGCAGCAGCATAAGCAGCCCCTATATTGCCTGAAACACACACCCTGGAGTTGGCAGCAGCAGCAGCATAAGCAGCCCGTGTATTGCCTGAAAAACACCCTGGAGTTGGCAGCAGCATTAGGAGCCCATATGTTGCCTGAAAGACACACCCTGGAGTTGGCAGCAGCAGCAGCATTAGGAGCCCATAAATTGCCTGAAAAACACATTGGAGTTGGCAGCATCATTAGGAGCCCATGTATTGCCTGAAAGACACACCCTGGAGCTGGCAGCAGCAGCAGCAGCAGCAGCAATGGCCCATATATTGCCAGAAAAACACATTGGAGTTGGCAGCAGCATTAGGAGCCCATGTTTTGCCTAAAAACACATTGGAGTTGGAAGCAGCATTAGGAGCCCATATAATGCCTGAAAACCAAAAATACATTGGAGTTGGCAGCAGCATTAGGAGCCCATATGTTCTCTGAAAGACACACCCTGGAGTTGGCAGCAGCAGCAGCATAAAGAGCCCATTCATTGCCTGAAAAAAACATTGGAGTTGGCAGGATCATTAGGAGCCCATATATTGCCTGAAAGACAAACACTGGAGTTGGCAGCAGCAGCAGCATAAGGAGCTCATATATTGCCTGAAAAACACATTGGAGTTGGCAGCAGCATTAGGAGCCCATATGTTGCCTGAAAGACACACATTGGAGTTGGCAGCAGCAGCAGCATTAGGAGCCCATAAATTGCCTGAAAAACACATTGGAGTTGGCAGCATCATTAGGAGCCCATATATTGCCTGAAAGACAAACCCCGGAGTTGGCAGCAGCAGCAGCATAAGGAGCCCATATATTGCCTCAACAACACATTGGAGTTGGCAGCAGCATAAGCAGCCCATATATTACCTGAAACACACACCCTGGAGTTGGCAGCAGCAGCAGGATAAGCAGCCCGTGTATTGCCTGAAAAACACCCTGGAGTTGGCAGCAGCATTAGGAGCCCATATGTTGCCTGAAAGACACACCCTGGAGTTGGCAGCAGCAGCAGCATTAGGAGCCCATAAATTGCCTTAAAAACACATTGGAGTTGGCACCATCATTAGGAGCCCATATATTGCCTGAAAGACAAACCCCGGAGTTGGCAGCAGCAGCAGCATTAGGAGCCCATATATTGCCTGAAAAACACATTGGAGTTGGCAGCAGCATTAGGAGCCCATGTATTGCCCCAAAACACATTGGAGTTGGCAGCAGCATTAGGAGCCTATATATTGCCTGAAAAACATCCAGGAGTTGGCAGCAGCATTAGCAGCCCAATAATTGCCTAAAAGGCACACCCTGGAGTTGGCAGCAGCAGCATTAGGTGCCCATATATTGCCTGAAAGACACACCTTGGAGTTGGCAGCAGCAGCAGCATTAGGAGCCCATATATTGCCTGAAAAACACAACGGAGTAGGCAGCATCATTAGGAGCCCATATATTGCCTGAAAAACACATTGGAGTTGGCAGCAGCATTAGGAGCCCATACATTGCCTGAAAAACACATTGGAGTTGGCAGCAGCATTAGGAGCCCATATATTGCCTGAAAGAAACACTGGAGTTGGCAGCAACATAAGGAGTCCATATATTGCCTGAAAGATGCACACTGGAGTTGGCAGCAGCAGCAGCATTAGGAGCCCATATATTGCCTGAAAAACACATTGGAGTTGGCAGCAGCATTGGAGGTCTATATATTGCCTGAAAGACACACCCAGGAGTTGGAAGCAGCAGCATTAGGAGCCTATATATTGCCTGAAAACACATTGGAGTTGGCAGCAGCATTAGGAGCCCATATATTCTCTGAAAGACACACCCTGGAGTTGGCAGCAGCATAAGGAGCCCATATATTGCCTAAAAAAAATAACATTGGAGTTGGCAGCAGTATTAGGAGCCCATTTATTGCCTGAAAAACACATTGGAGTTGGCAGCAGCATTAGGAGCCCATATATTGCCTGAAAACACATTGGAGTTGGCAGCAGCATTAGGAGCCCATACATCGCCTGAAAAACACATTGGAGTTGGCAGCAGCATTAGGAGCTCATATATTGCCTGAAAGACACACTGGAGTTGGCAGCAACATAATGAGCCTATATATTGCCTGAAAGATGCACACTGGAGTTGGCAGCAGCAGCATTAGGAGCCCATATATTGCCTGAAAAACACATTGGAGTTGGCAGCAGCATTGGAGGCCCATATATTGCCGGAAAGACACACCCAGGAGTTGGAAGCAGCATCATTAGGATCCTATATATTGCATGAAAAACACATTGGAGTTGGCAGCAGCATTAGGAGCCCATATATTGCCTGAAAGACACACCCTGGAGCTGGCAGCAGCAGCAGCATAAGGAGCCCATATATTGCCTGAAAAAAACACATTGGAATTGGCAGCAGCATTAGGAGCCCATATATTGCCTGATAAACACACGGGAGTTGGCAGCAGCATTAGGAGCCCATACATTGCCTGAAAAACACATTGGAGTTGGCAGCAACATAAGGAGCCCATATATTGCCTGAAAGATACACACTGGAGTTGGCAGCAGCAGCATTAGGACCCCATATATTGCCTGAAGAACACACTGGAGTTGGCAGCAGCATTAGGGGCCCATATATTGCCTGAAAGACACACCCTGGAGTTGGAAGCAGCAGCATTAGGAGCCCATATATTGCCTGAAAAACACACTGGAGTTGGCAGCAGCAGCATAAGGAGCCCATATATTGCCTGAAAAAAACACATTGGAGTTGGCAGCAGCATTAGGAGCCCATATGTTGCCTGAAAAACACATTGGAGTTGGCAGCAGCATTAGAAGCCCATATGTTCTCTGAAATACACAACCTGGAGTTGGAAGCAGCAGCAGCATAAGGAGCTCATAAATTGCCTGAAAAACACATTGGAGTTGGCAGCAGCATTAGAAGCCCATATGTTCTCTGAAAGACACACCCTGGAGTTGGCAGCAGCAGCAGCATTAGGAGCCAATATATTGCCTGAAAAACACATTGGAGTTGGCAGCAGCATTAGGAGCCAATATATTGCCTGAAAGACACACCCTGGAGTCGGCAGCAGCAGCAGCATTAGGAGCCCATATATTGCCTGAAAAAACTGTATTTGGGATGCCCCCTGGTTAAAGGCAAAGGCTGATTTAAAAAAAAGTGCCTTTTTTGAACAAAATACAAAAGGTTAGTAGACAGCCACTCTTAAAATACGTGTGCTAGTATTTGGGATGACCCCTGGTGAAAGGCAAAGGCTGGCAGCTTTAAAAGTGAAAAAGTGACATTATTTACAAAATGCAAAAGATTAGTAGACAGGTACTCTTAAAACATTTATGCTAGTATTTGGGATGCCCCCTGGTGAAAGGTAAAGACTGCTTTAAACGAGAAAAAGTGCCTTTTTTTAACAAAATGCAAGAGGTTAGTAGACAGGTACTCTTAAAATATTTATGCTAGTATTGGGATGCCCCCTGGTGAACGGCAAAGGCTGCTTTAACCCTTTAAGTGCCAGCCTGCCTGGAGTTTTTGTCACCCTTTGTTGCCAGGCCATTTATCACTATTTTGCACTACGCGTGTTCAAATGTGATTTTTGAAGGGATTTCCAAGGATTTCCCAGGAAAATGATATATTGTTTTTTTCAGCATAGTCTCGGCTTTAACATGAAATGTCTTGTTTGTCACTTTTAGGTGTATTCTTAATATTTTTGGGTGAAATATGTGCAAAAAAATAAAAAAAAAAAATCTTTTTTTTTACAAATTGTAGTGTCTTTTTGTAATAAAAGATGTAAGGTTGTCAATAAAATCTTATTGTGTGTGGAATCCCAATTTCTCCTGGGTACAGTGGTACCACATATGTATTGGTAGACACCCTTTCTTGCCCAGGAGACTCCCCCAAACTGAAACAGCGCTTTAGGGGATTTTCAGATAAAATACAACTATGCTCTGTGCTATGCGCACCTTGCGGTTTTTCCGGAAAAACAACCCGTTACATTTGAAATACCCCCATCAAGCTATATATATTCTCTGGAAGTACACACCTCAAGCTTTCTAGGCATACCAGGCTTGTTGATGTGGCCACAGTTTTCTGGAAGTAATCCCTCAATGTATTGTTTGGTTGCAAAGAGTTTCCCAAAAAAAGGATAAAAAAAGCAAAATCAAAGCCACATTTTCCTAAAAAAAACTATATACAAACAAGAAAAAACAAGTTTAATCTGAAAAAACCGAACAGAACGATACCCAACATGCATAGCTACTGTCAAGGGAAGAGTTGCCAAACACCCCAAAGTAAAGCATGTGCGTAACGGTAATTTTACTTGAAAATTTCAGCGCTGCAGACAAAGGGCACACCTTGCGATTTTTCAACCAAAACAACTAGAGATGAGCGAACTTTTGAAAAATTCGATTCGACTGATTCGCCGAATTTTCCGACAAAAATCGTTTCGACCCGAATAAATTCGCGACGAATCGCTATTAAAAACGGCTATTTCTGAGCCTCCTACAGCCTCAATAGGGTTGTAAACCATTCAGCCTTGCTGTAACACGCACAGGATGCGTGCTGGGTTAGTTAAATAATACTTTGAAGAAATATCACATGCAGATCAGAGGCATCGCTAATAGAATCGCAGAGCGGCACAATTGCAGAGAGTTGAAGTGGCATCACTATGAGGGGCAGAAGGAGCCCAAATATACACTGGAGTTGGCCTCAGGAGCCCAAAAATTGGATGAATCACACCCTGGAGTTGGCAGAAGTTGGCAGCAGCAGCAGCAGGAGCCCAAATATACACTGGAGTTGGCTTCAGGAGCCCAAAAATTGGATGAATCACACCCTGGAGTTGGCAGGAGTTGACACCAGCAGCAGCAGGAGCCCAAATATACACTGGAGTTGGCTTCAGGAGCCCAAAAATTGGATGAATCACACCCTGGAGTTGGCAGAAGTTGGCAGCAGCAGCAGCAGGAGCCCAAATATACACTGGAGTTGGCCTCAGGAGCCCAAAAATTGGATGAATCACACCCTGGAGTTGGCAGAAGTTGGCAGCAGCAGCAGCAGGAGCCCAAATATACACTGGAGTTGGCCTCAGGAGCCCAAAAATTGGATGAATCACACCCTGGAGTTGGCAGGAGTTGACAGTAGCAGCAGCAGGAGCCCAAATATACACTGGAGTTGGCCTCAGGAGCCCAAAAATTGGATGAATCACACCCTGGAGTTGGCAGAAGTTGGCAGCAGCAGCAGCAGGAGCCCAAATATACACTGGAGTTGGCTTCAGGAGCCCAAAAATTGGATGAATCACACCCTGGAGTTGGCAGGAGTTGACACCAGCAGCAGCAGGAGCCCAAATATACACTGGAGTTGGCTTCAGGAGCCCAAAAATTGGATGAATCACACCCTGGAGTTGGCAGAAGTTGGCAGCAGCAGCAGCAGGAGCCCAAATATACACTGGAGTTGGCCTCAGGAGCCCAAAAATTGGATGAATCACACCCTGGAGTTGGCAGAAGTTGGCAGCAGCAGCAGCAGGAGCCCAAATATACACTGGAGTTGGCCTCAGGAGCCCAAAAATTGGATGAATCACACCCTGGAGTTGGCAGAAGTTGGCAGCAGCAGCAGCAGGAGCCCAAATATACACTGGAGTTGGCTTCAGGAGCCCAAAAATTGGATGAATCACACCCTGGAGTTGGCAGGAGTTGACACCAGCAGCAGCAGGAGCCCAAATATACACTGGAGTTGGCTTCAGGAGCCCAAAAATTGGATGAATCACACCCTGGAGTTGGCAGAAGTTGGCAGCAGCAGCAGCAGGAGCCCAAATATACACTGGAGTTGGCCTCAGGAGCCCAAAAATTGGATGAATCACACCCTGGAGTTGGCAGAAGTTGGCAGCAGCAGCAGCAGGAGCCCAAATATACACTGGAGTTGGCCTCAGGAGCCCAAAAATTGGATGAATCACACCCTGGAGTTGGCAGAAGTTGGCAGCAGCAGCAGCAGGAGCCCAAATATACACTGGAGTTGGCCTCAGGAGCCCAAAAATTGGATGAATCACACCCTGGAGTTGGCAGAAGTTGGCAGCAGCAGCAGCAGGAGCCCAAATATACACTGGAGTTGGCCTCAGGAGCCCAAAAATTGGATGAATCACACCCTGGAGTTGGCAGAAGTTGGCAGCAGCAGCAGCAGGAGCCCAAATATACACTGGAGTTGGCCTCAGGAGCCCAAAAATTGGATGAATCACACCCTGGAGTTGGCAGGAGTTGACAGTAGCAGCAGCAGGAGCCCAAATATACACTGGAGTTGGCCTCAGGAGCCCAAAAATTGGATGAATCACACCCTGGAGTTGGCAGAAGTTGGCAGCAGCAGCAACAGGAGCCCAAATATACACTGGAGTTGGCTTCAGGAGCCCAAAAATTGGATGAATCACACCCTGGAGTTGGCAGGAGTTGACACCAGCAGCAGCAGGAGCCCAAATATACACTGGAGTTGGCTTCAGGAGCCCAAAAATTGGATGAATCACACCCTGGAGTTGGCAGAAGTTGGCAGCAGCAGCAGCAGGAGCCCAAATATACACTGGAGTTGGCCTCAGGAGCCCAAAAATTGGATGAATCACACCCTGGAGTTGGCAGAAGTTGGCAGCAGCAGCAGCAGGAGCCCAAATATACACTGGAGTTGGCCTCAGGAGCCCAAAAATTGGATGAATCACACCCTGGAGTTGGCAGAAGTTGGCAGCAGCAGCAGCAGGTGCCCAAATATACACTGGAGTTGGCCTCAGGAGCCCAAAAATTGGATGAATCACACCCTGGAGTTGGCAGGAGTTGACAGTAGCAGCAGCAGGAGCCCAAATATACACTGGAGTTGGCCTCAGGAGCCCAAAAATTGGATGAATCACACCCTGGAGTTGGCAGAAGTTGGCAGCAGCAGCAGCAGGAGCCCAAATATACACTGGAGTTGGCCTCAGGAGCCCAAAAATTGGATGAATCACACCCTGGAGTTGGCAGGAGTTGACAGTAGCAGCAGCAGGAGCCCAAATATACACTGGAGTTGGCCTCAGGAGCCCAAAAATTGGATGAATCACACCCTGGAGTTGGCAGAAGTTGGCAGCAGCAGCAGCAGGAGCCCAAATATACACTGGAGTTGGCCTCAGGAGCCCAAAAATTGGATGAATCACACCCTGGAGTTGGCAGAAGTTGGCAGCAGCAGCAGCAGGAGCCCAAATATACACTGGAGTTGGCCTCAGGAGCCCAAAAATTGGATGAATCACACCCTGGAGTTGGCAGAAGTTGGCAGCAGCAGCAGCAGGAGCCCAAATATACACTGGAGTTGGCCTCAGGAGCCCAAAAATTGGATGAATCACACCCTGGAGTTGGCAGGAGTTGACAGTAGCAGCAGCAGGAGCCCAAATATACACTGGATTTGGCTTCAGGAGCCCAAAAATTGGATGAATCACACCCTGGAGTTGGCAGGAGTTGACACCAGCAGCAGCAGGAGCCCAAATATACACTGGAGTTGGCTTCAGGAGCCCAAAAATTGGATGAATCACACCCTGGAGTTGGCAGAAGTTGGCAGCAGCAGCAGCAGGAGCCCAAATATACACTGGAGTTGGCCTCAGGAGCCCAAAAATTGGATGAATCACACCCTGGAGTTGGCAGAAGTTGGCAGCAGCAGCAGCAGGAGCCCAAATATACACTGGAGTTGGCCTCAGGAGCCCAAAAATTGGATGAATCACACCCTGGAGTTGGCAGGAGTTGACAGTAGCAGCAGCAGGAGCCCAAATATACACTGGAGTTGGCCTCAGGAGCCCAAAAATTGGATGAATCACACCCTGGAGTTGGCAGAAGTTGGCAGCAGCAGCAGCAGGAGCCCAAATATACACTGGAGTTGGCTTCAGGAGCCCAAAAATTGGATGAATCACACCCTGGAGTTGGCAGGAGTTGACACCAGCAGCAGCAGGAGCCCAAATATACACTGGAGTTGGCTTCAGGAGCCCAAAAATTGGATGCATCACACCCTGGAGTTGGCAGAAGTTGGCAGCAGCAGGAGCCCAAATATACACTGGAGTTGGCCTCAGGAGCCCAAAAATTGGATGAATCACACCCTGGAGTTGGCAGAAGTTGGCAGCAGCAGCAGCAGGAGCCCAAATATACACTGGAGTTGGCCTCAGGAGCCCAAAAATTGGATGAATCACACCCTGGAGTTGGCAGAAGTTGGCAGCAGCAGCAGCAGGAGCCCAAATATACACTGGAGTTGGCCTCAGGAGCCCAAAAATTGGATGAATCACACCCTGGAGTTGGCAGGAGTTGACAGTAGCAGCAGCAGGAGCCCAAATATACACTGGAGTTGGCCTCAGGAGCCCAAAAATTGGATGAATCACACCCTGGAGTTGGCAGAAGTTGGCAGCAGCAGCAGCAGGAGCCCAAATATACACTGGAGTTGGCCTCAGGAGCCCAAAAATTGGATGAATCACACCCTGGAGTTGGCAGGAGTTGACAGTAGCAGCAGCAGGAGCCCAAATATACACTGGAGTTGGCCTCAGGAGCCCAAAAATTGGATGAATCACACCCTGGAGTTGGCAGAAGTTGGCAGCAGCAGCAGCAGGAGCCCAAATATACACTGGAGTTGGCCTCAGGAGCCCAAAAATTGGATGAATCACACCCTGGAGTTGGCAGAAGTTGGCAGCAGCAGCAGCAGGAGCCCAAATATACACTGGAGTTGGCCTCAGGAGCCCAAAAATTGGATGAATCACACCCTGGAGTTGGCAGGAGTTGACAGTAGCAGCAGCAGGAGCCCAAATATACACTGGAGTTGGCCTCAGGAGCCCAAAAATTGGATGAATCACACCCTGGAGTTGGCAGAAGTTGGCAGCAGCAGCAGCAGGAGCCCAAATATACACTGGAGTTGGCCTCAGGAGCCCAAAAATTGGATGAATCACACCCTGGAGTTGGCAGGAGTTGACAGTAGCAGCAGCAGGAGCCCAAATATACACTGGATTTGGCTTCAGGAGCCCAAAAATTGGATGAATCACACCCTGGAGTTGGCAGGAGTTGACACCAGCAGCAGCAGGAGCCCAAATATACACTGGAGTTGGCTTCAGGAGCCCAAAAATTGGATGAATCACACCCTGGAGTTGGCAGAAGTTGGCAGCAGCAGCAGCAGGAGCCCAAATATACACTGGAGTTGGCCTCAGGAGCCCAAAAATTGGATGAATCACACCCTGGAGTTGGCAGAAGTTGGCAGCAGCAGCAGCAGGAGCCCAAATATACACTGGAGTTGGCCTCAGGAGCCCAAAAATTGGATGAATCACACCCTGGAGTTGGCAGGAGTTGACAGTAGCAGCAGCAGGAGCCCAAATATACACTGGAGTTGGCATCAGGAGCCCAAAAATTGGATGAATCACACCCTGGAGTTGGCAGAAGTTGGCAGCAGCAGCAGCAGGAGCCCAAATATACACTGGAGTTGGCTTCAGGAGCCCAAAAATTGGATGAATCACACCCTGGAGTTGGCAGGAGTTGACACCAGCAGCAGCAGGAGCCCAAATATACACTGGAGTTGGCTTCAGGAGCCCATAAATTGGATGAATCACACCCTGGAGTTGGCAGAAGTTGGCAGCAGCAGCAGCAGGAGCCCAAATATACACTGGAGTTGGCCTCAGGAGCCCAAAAATTGGATGAATCACACCCTGGAGTTGGCAGAAGTTGGCAGCAGCAGCAGCAGGAGCCCAAATATACACTGGAGTTGGCCTCAGGAGCCCAAAAATTGGATGAATCACACCCTGGAGTTGGCAGAAGTTGGCAGCAGCAGCAGCAGGAGCCCAAATATACACTGGAGTTGGCCTCAGGAGCCCAAAAATTGGATGAATCACACCCTGGAGTTGGCAGGAGTTGACAGTAGCAGCAGCAGGAGCCCAAATATACACTGGAGTTGGCCTCAGGAGCACAAAAATTGGATGAATCACACCCTGGAGTTGGCAGAAGTTGGCAGCAGCAGCAGCAGGAGCCCAAATATACACTGGAGTTGGCCTCAGGAGCCCAAAAATTGGATGAATCACACCCTGGAGTTGGCAGGAGTTGACAGTAGCAGCAGCAGGAGCCCAAATATACACTGGAGTTGGCCTCAGGAGCCCAAAAATTGGATGAATCACACCCTGGAGTTGGCAGAAGTTGGCAGCGGCAGCAGCAGGAGCCCAAATATACACTGGAGTTGGCCTCAGGAGCCCAAAAATTGGATGAATCACACCCTGGAGTTGGCAGAAGTTGGCAGCAGCAGCAGCAGGAGCCCAAATATACACTGGAGTTGGCCTCAGGAGCCCAAAAATTGGATGAATCACACCCTGGAGTTGGCAGGAGTTGACAGTAGCAGCAGCAGGAGCCCAAATATACACTGGAGTTGGCCTCAGGAGCCCAAAAATTGGATGAATCACACCCTGGAGTTGGCAGAAGTTGGCAGCAGCAGCAGCAGGAGCCCAAATATACACTGGAGTTGGCCTCAGGAGCCCAAAAATTGGATGAATCACACCCTGGAGTTGGCAGGAGTTGACAGTAGCAGCAGCAGGAGCCCAAATATACACTGGATTTGGCTTCAGGAGCCCAAAAATTGGATGAATCACACCCTGGAGTTGGCAGGAGTTGACAGTAGCAGCAGCAGGAGCCCAAATATACACTGGAGTTGGCTTCAGGAGCCCAAAAATTGGATGAATCACACCCTGGAGTTGGCAGAAGTTGGCAGCAGCAGCAGCAGGAGCCCAAATATACACTGGAGTTGGCCTCAGGAGCCCAAAAATTGGATGAATCACACCCTGGAGTTGGCAGAAGTTGGCAGCAGCAGCAGCAGGAGCCCAAATATACACTGGAGTTGGCCTCAGGAGCCCAAAAATTGGATGAATCACACCCTGGAGTTGGCAGGAGTTGACAGTAGCAGCAGCAGGAGCCCAAATATACACTGGAGTTGGCCTCAGGAGCCCAAAAATTGGATGAATCACACCCTGGAGTTGGCAGGAGTTGGCAGCAGCAGCAGCAGGAGCCCAAAAAATGGCCTAAAGACATAAATATGTTTTGCACCATTTGGAAAGTGTAAAACGTGGCACCATGCTGAATCTAGTCGCATGCATCAGGCATTGGTGGGTGGAAATCCTGGCTGATCCATCCCTGATTCATTTTGACAAAGGTGAGTCTCTCCACATTTTTAGTTGACAGACGAGTTCTCCTCGCCGTAACTATGGCCCCCGCCGCACTAAACACCCGCTCAGATGGCACGCTACTTGCCGGGCAGGACAGCTTTTCCAGGGCAAACTCTGCTAGTTGCGGCCACAAATCAAGTTTGGCTGCCCAGAAGTCCAGCGGATCCTCAAGGTGTGTTGGCATGGTCATGTCAAAGTATGACATGAGCTGCTGGTTCAGGTCCTGCTCCAGGTCTTCCTGCTGATCATGAGTAGCCTCACTATGCGGGTGTAGAAAGCTACTCATTAGCGACTGAAGACTGAGGCTGCTGCTGCTGATGGAGCTTCTGCTGCTGCTGCTGCCAACCCCCCCAGCGGCCATGGCAGTGGAAGGTGAGCGCAGAGGTCCCCTCGAGTCAGACCTGCGAGAGTATGGACCATGGCGCAGATAGGCATCGGCCAACTGCCTACGTAGAATGTCTTTGTAGTAGTTGAGTTTGTCCTCCCTCTCGGTGGGTTTAAAAAATGCCCCCATTTTGTGCCGGAAGCGAGGGTCCAATAAGGTGGACAGCCAGAAGTCATCCCGCCGACAGATGGAAACAATTCTGGGGTCACTACGCAAGCATGTGAGCATGCTTCGTGCCATTTGCGCAAGTGACTCGGATGGACTACCTGTCTCCATCTCCACTGCATACTGCCACGGTGTGCCCGGGTCCTCTGTCTCTCCTTCCTCAAAAACCTCTAGCTCCTCTGGCTGCTCCTGCTCCTCCTCTCCTGTCCGCTGACTAGATAAACCAGCCATTTCGCCAAGCCTAAACTGTGTTTCGCTGGGCAACTCCTCCTCCTCCTCTTCCTCCTCCTCCTCCTCCAGTTCAGCTCCAACGGGGTTCATGTGGCCGTAAGATGTAAACGCCATGTCTCCAGTGCCCTGACCAGCCATGGTTTCCAACATGTGCTGTAGTACATGAAGCAGTGGAATCACGTCGTTCATCCCGTAATCCTGCCGACTGACAAATAAAGTGGCTTCCTCAAAGGGCCTGAGCAAACGGCAGGTGTCACGTATGAGCTGCCACTGGTTGACATTGAAGTTACACAGGGGAGTCCCCCTATCTGCTTGGATCATCAGGAAATCCGTGATGGCTTTTCTCTGTTCATATAATCGGTCCAACATGTGAAGGGTGGAATTCCAATGGGTGGAAACATCGCAAATCAGACTATGTTGGGGGATACCATTCTGACGCTGTAGCTCAAGAAGGGTGTGTTTGGCGGTGTAGGAGTGGCTGAAGTGCATGCAAAGTTTCCGTGAAGTTGTTAGGATGTCCTGCAGATGGGGGGAACACTTCAGAAACCGCTTGACAACCAGATTGAAGACGTGAGCCATGCAGGGGGCATGGGTCAGGCTTCCTTGGCGCAGCGCAGACAAAATGTTCTTCCCATTGTCGGTAACCATGATTCCCATTTTAAGTTTTCTCGGAGTAAGCCATGTTTGGATTTCCTGATGAATACATTTAAGCAGTTCCTCCCCTGTGTGACTCCGTTCGCCAAGACAAACCATGTGAAGCACTGCGTGACACCTCCGTGCCCTGCACACATGGTAGACTGGAGGGGCACTGAGACTTGAGCCTACAGTGGAGGGTGAGGAGATGACGGAGGATGAGGAGGCCGAGTCGCACGGTGTCACAGGCCCAATGGGCAGAGAGCGCGGAGGCCGAAGCGGCGTGACCTGTCCAAGTTGCTGCTGCAAAGGGACCACATTCACCCAGTGGGCCGTAAACGACATGTACTGCCCCTGACCGTAGTTACAGCTCCAGATGTCGGCGCTGCCATGTATTTTGCTACACACCGACAGGCTCAAGGACTGGCCCACCTTCTGTTCAACAAAAGTGTGCAGCGCTGGTACTGCCTTCTTGGCAAAGAAATGACGGCTTGGGACTCTCCACCTCGGCTCGGCACAAGCCATCAGTTCTCTGAAAGGTGCAGATTCCACCACCTGAAAAGGGAGCGACTGCAGCACCAGCAACTTGGACAGGAGCACATTCAGCTTCTGCGCCGTAGGATGAGTGGGCGCATACTGCTGTCTCTTGGACATGGCTTCGCTGATGGATTGCTGGCGGGATGCATGACTTGGAGGAGGAGGAGCAGGAGCGACAGAGGATGGGTATGACGCACAGCTGCCTTCGGCTGAGGTGCTGGAGCCTTGGCTGGCAGAAATTGGGAGCTCACTTGGTGAGGAAGCAGACTGGACCACCCCTTGGGAGCCTCGGTTCTCCCAGGTCGTTTTATGGTGACGCATCATATGTTGACGCAGGGCCGTGGTGCCAACATTTGGACCCTGGCCACGCTTCACCTTTTGCCTACATATCTTGCATGTGGCCATGTTACCCTCCTGCGGATGCCTCAGGAAAAACTGCCACACTGCCGAGTAGCTACTTTTCCCACCCCCTGGCCTCACTGATTCACTGCTGCTGTTGCCAACTCCAGGAACCCCTGCTCCACTACCTCCCGATAAGGTAGACTGCCGCACAGCAGGTGCTCTACCCCGGCCCCGGCCCCGGCCGGCTCCAGCCTTTGGAATTGTGCCCCCATGCTGACTGCTACCACCTTGCTGCCTCAGCTGCTGACTCCGGGGCAACCTGCACCCCTCTTCTCCTGATGATGACGATGAAGCCCCTTCATCACCCGGCTCCCAAGTGCGATCGGCTTCATCGTCATCATCATCATCATCACCGAGTTGTGGCTGTACGTCACTGATGTTCGTGGATTCGTCAACAGTGTCTGGCGCAGGAGCTGGAACGCTCGCAGCACCCACGACACTGTCCACATCACTATTTGTCTGCCTAGCTAAAGAAGCCACCTCCATTTCTTGGCTGGGCAGTAGCTGCTGACTGTCCTCTATCTGATGGTCCTCCTCACTAAAGAGTGGAGCTGAACCCAAAGCATAGGATACGTCGCTGGGGGAGGGAACGGCGTAGGCCAGAGGCAATGGGAGGACAGGGACTGCTCTCGGGGCATGCCAACTCAGGGTTGTGTCAGAGGAACCTACCGACCCTAGACTGGGGGTCTCAGACGTAAGTTGTGATGATGTTGTTGATGAGCGCGTCAACCAATCTACCACGGCAGATGCGTTACTGGTGGAGACCCGACCGCTAGCAGATACTGGCAGATTAGGTCTCTCAGCGTGACTCCTGCTGCTACTGGCCCCCAGTCTGATGCGAGCTCTGCCTGCGGAATCTTGGCCTCTGCCACTCCTCTTTTCACTTCCAGGCACTTGTCTGCCCGACATAGTCTAACTGGCGTGGTAGTAGGTGATATGTAAAAAAACCACGGGCAGCGGTGGGTCTATATGAAACAGAATATAATGCACACCAAAAGTGAGCACTAACACTCAGCCTCCAACAGGCCTGCTTAGTGTAAATAAGAGAGCTGCTTAGTGTAAATAAAGAGGGGTATGCTATGTTACAGAATGGGATGCCTCAACAGAAGTGCACCTGGCAGGCAGCAGTAAGCCTATGCCCAGCAAAAGTGTCTTATAATATAAATATAATAAGAGCAAATGCTTATATGGTCTTAAACAGAGGCTGCTTTAGTCACAGAATGGGATGCCCTGGGCAGGAATGGACCTGGCAGGGTCCAGTAGTGCTTTGGCCAGCAAAAGTGTCTTTATCAGGCTAATTTAAAATATGATAAGAGCAAATGCTTATATGGTCTTAAACAGAGGCTGCTGTAGTCACAGAATGGGATGCCCCGGGCAGGAATGGACCTGGCAGGGTCCAGTAGTGCTTTGGCCAGCAAAAGTGTCTTTATCAGGCCTAATTTCAAATATGATAAGAGCAAATGCTTATATGGTCTTAAACAGAGGCTGCTTTAGTCACAGAATGGGATGCCCTGGGCAGGAATGGACCTGGCAGGGTCCAGTAGTGCTTTGGCCAGCAAAAGTGTCTTTATCAGGCTAATTTCAAATATGATAAGAGCAAATGCTTATATGGTCTTAAACAGAGGCTGCTGTAGTCACAGAATGGGATGCCCTGGGCAGGAATGGACCTGGCAGGGTCCAGTAGTGCTTTGGCCAGCAAAAGTGTCTTTATCAGGCCTAATTTCAAATATGATAAGAGCAAATGCTTATATGGTCTTAAACAGAGGCTGCTTTAGTCACAGAATGGGATGCCCTGGGCAGGAATGGACCTGGCAGGGTCCAGTAGTGCTTTGGCCAGCAAAAGTGTCTTTATCAGGCTAATTTCAAATATGATAAGAGCAAATGCTTATATGGTCTTAAACAGAGGCTGCTGTAGTCACAGAATGGGATGCCCTGGGCAGGAATGGACCTGGCAGGGTCCAGTAGTGCTTTGGCCAGCAAAAGTGTCTTTATCAGGCCTAATTTCAAATATGATAAGAGCAAATGCTTATATGGTCTTAAACAGAGGCTGCTTTAGTCACAGAATGGGATGCCCTGGGCAGGAATGGACCTGGCAGGGTCCAGTAGTGCTTTGGCCAGCAAAAGTGTCTTTATCAGGCTAATTTCAAATATGATAAGAGCAAATGCTTATATGGTCTTAAACAGAGGCTGCTGTAGTCACAGAATGGGATGCCCCGGGCAGGAATGGACCTGGCAGGGTCCAGTAGTGCTTTGGCCAGCAAAAGTGTCTTTATCAGGCCTAATTTCAAATATGATAAGAGCAAAAGCTTATATGGTCTTAAACAGAGGCTGCTTTAGTCACAGAATGGGATGCCCTGGGCAGGAATGGACCTGGCAGGGTCCAGTAGTGCTTTGGCCAGCAAAAGTGTCTTTATCAGGCTAATTTCAAATATGATAAGAGCAAATGCTTATATGGTCTTAAACAGAGGCTGCTGTAGTCACAGAATGGGATGCCCCGGGCAGGAATGGACCTGGCAGGGTCCAGTAGTGCTTTGGCCAGCAAAAGTGTCTTTATCAGGCCTAATTTCAAATATGATAAGAGCAAATGCTTATATGGTCTTAAACAGAGGCTGCTGTAGTCACAGAATGGGATGCCCCGGGCAGGAATCGACCTGGCAGGGTCCAGTAGTGCTTTGGCCAGCAAAAGTGTCTTTATCAGGCCTAATTTCAAATATGATAAGAGCAAATGCTTATATGGTCTTAAACAGAGGCTGCTGTAGTCACAGAATGGGATGCCCCGGGCAGGAATGGACCTGGCAGGGTCCAGTAGTGCTTTGGCCAGCAAAAGTGTCTTTATCAGGCCTAATTTCAAATATGATAAGAGCAAATGCTTATATGGTCTTAAACAGAGGCTGCTTTAGTCACAGAATGGGATGCCCTGGGCAGGAATGGACCTGGCAGGGTCCAGTAGTGCTTTGGCCAGCAAAAGTGTCTTTATCAGGCCTAATTTCAAATATGATAAGAGCAAATGCTTATATGGTCTTAAACAGAGGCTGCTTTAGTCACAGAATGGGATGCCCCAACAGGAATCGACCTGGCAGGGTCCAGTAGTGCTTTGGCCAGCAAAAGTGTCTTTATCAGGCCTAATTTCAAATATGATAAGAGCAAATGCTTATATGGTCTTAAACAGAGGCTGCTGTAGTCACAGAATGGGATGCCCTGGGCAGGAATGGACCTGGCAGGGTCCAGTAGTGCTTTGGCCAGCAAAAGTGTCTTTATCAGGCCTAATTTCAAATATGATAAGAGCAAATGCTTATATGGTCTTAAACAGAGGCTGCTTTAGTCACAGAATGGGATGCCCCAACAGGAATCGACCTGGCAGGGTCCAGTAGTGCTTTGGCCAGCAAAAGTGTCTTTATCAGGCCTAATTTCAAATATGATAAGAGCAAATGCTTATATGGTCTTAAACAGAGGCTGCTGTAGTCACAGAATGGGATGCCCTGGGCAGGAATGGACCTGGCAGGGTCCAGTAGTGCTTTGGCCAGCAAAAGTGTCTTTATCAGGCCTAATTTCAAATATGATAAGAGCAAATGCTTATATGGTCTTAAACAGAGGCTGCTGTAGTCACAGAATGGGATGCCCCGGGCAGGAATGGACCTGGCAGGGTCCAGTAGTGCTTTGGCCAGCAAAAGTGTCTTTATCAGGCCTAATTTCAAATATGATAAGAGCAAATGCTTATATGGTCTTAAACAGAGGCTGCTGTAGTCACAGAATGGGATGCCCTGGGCAGGAATGGACCTGGCAGGGTCCAGTAGTGCTTTGGCCAGCAAAAGTGTCTTTATCAGGCCTAATTTCAAATATGATAAGAGCAAATGCTTATATGGTCTTAAACAGAGGCTGCTTTAGTCACAGAATGGGATGCCCCAACAGGAATCGACCTGGCAGGGTCCAGTAGTGCTTTGGCCAGCAAAAGTGTCTTTATCAGGCCTAATTTCAAATATGATAAGAGCAAATGCTTATATGGTCTTAAACAGAGGCTGCTGTAGTCACAGAATGGGATGCCCCGGGCAGGAATGGACCTGGCAGGGTCCAGTAGTGCTTTGGCCAGCAAAAGTGTCTTTATCAGGCCTAATTTCAAATATGATAAGAGCAAATGCTTATATGGTCTTAAACAGAGGCTGCTGTAGTCACAGAATGGGATGCCCCGGGCAGGAATGGACCTGGCAGGGTCCAGTAGTGCTTTGGCCAGCAAAAGTGTCTTTATCAGGCCTAATTTCAAATATGATAAGAGCAAATGCTTATATGGTCTTAAACAGAGGCTGCTTTAGTCACAGAATGGGATGCCCTGGGCAGGAATGGACCTGGCAGGGTCCAGTAGTGCTTTGGCCAGCAAAAGTGTCTTTATCAGGCTAATTTCAAATATGATAAGAGCAAATGCTTATATGGTCTTAAACAGAGGCTGCTGTAGTCACAGAATGGGATGCCCTGGGCAGGAATGGACCTGGCAGGGTCCAGTAGTGCTTTGGCCAGCAAAAGTGTCTTTATCAGGCTAATTTCAAATATGATAAGAGCAAATGCTTATATGGTCTTAAACAGAGGCTGCTGTAGTCACAGAATGGGATGCCCCAACAGGAATCGACCTGGCAGGGTCCAGTAGTGCTTTGGCCAGCAAAAGTGTCTTTATCAGGCCTAATTTCAAATATGATAAGAGCAAATGCTTATATGGTCTTAAACAGAGGCTGCTTTAGTCACAGAATGGGATGCCCCAACAGGAATCGACCTGGCAGGGTCCAGTAGTGCTTTGGCCAGCAAAAGTGTCTTTATCAGGCCTAATTTCAAATATGATAAGAGCAAATGCTTATATGGTCTTAAACAGAGGCTGCTGTAGTCACAGAATGGGATGCCCCGGGCAGGAATGGACCTGGCAGGGTCCAGTAGTGCTTTGGCCAGCAAAAGTGTCTTTATCAGGCCTAATTTCAAATATGATAAGAGCAAATGCTTATATGGTCTTAAACAGAGGCTGCTGTAGTCACAGAATGGGATGCCCCGGGCAGGAATGGACCTGGCAGGGTCCAGTAGTGCTTTGGCCAGCAAAAGTGTCTTTATCAGGCCTAATTTCAAATATGATAAGAGCAAATGCTTATATGGTCTTAAACAGAGGCTGCTTTAGTCACAGAATGGGATGCCCCAACAGGAATCGACCTGGCAGGGTCCAGTAGTGCTTTGGCCAGCAAAAGTGTCTTTATCAGGCCTAATTTCAAATATGATAAGAGCAAATGCTTATATGGTCTTAAACAGAGGCTGCTGTAGTCACAGAATGGGATGCCCTGGGCAGGAATGGACCTGGCAGGGTCCAGTAGTGCTTTGGCCAGCAAAAGTGTCTTTATCAGGCCTAATTTCAAATATGATAAGAGCAAATGCTTATATGGTCTTAAACAGAGGCTGCTGTAGTCACAGAATGGGATGCCCCGGGCAGGAATGGACCTGGCAGGGTCCAGTAGTGCTTTGGCCAGCAAAAGTGTCTTTATCAGGCCTAATTTCAAATATGATAAGAGCAAATGCTTATATGGTCTTAAACAGAGGCTGCTGTAGTCACAGAATGGGATGCCCTGGGCAGGAATGGACCTGGCAGGGTCCAGTAGTGCTTTGGCCAGCAAAAGTGTCTTTATCAGGCCTAATTTCAAATATGATAAGAGCAAATGCTTATATGGTCTTAAACAGAGGCTGCTTTAGTCACAGAATGGGATGCCCTGGGCAGGAATGGACCTGGCAGGGTCCAGTAGTGCTTTGGCCAGCAAAAGTGTCTTTATCAGGCTAATTTCAAATATGATAAGAGCAAATGCTTATATGGTCTTAAACAGAGGCTGCTTTAGTCACAGAATGGGATGCCCTGGGCAGGAATGGACCTGGCAGGGTCCAGTAGTGCTTTGGCCAGCAAAAGTGTCTTTATCAGGCTAATTTCAAATATGATAAGAGCAAATGCTTATATGGTCTTAAACAGAGGCTGCTGTAGTCACAGAATGGGATGCCCCGGGCAGGAATGGACCTGGCAGGGTCCAGTAGTGCTTTGGCCAGCAAAAGTGTCTTTATCAGGCCTAATTTCAAATATGATAAGAGCAAATGCTTATATGGTCTTAAACAGAGGCTGCTTTAGTCACAGAATGGGATGCCCTGGGCAGGAATGGACCTGGCAGGGTCCAGTAGTGCTTTGGCCAGCAAAAGTGTCTTTATCAGGCTAATTTCAAATATGATAAGAGCAAATGCTTATATGGTCTTAAACAGAGGCTGCTGTAGTCACAGAATGGGATGCCCTGGGCAGGAATGGACCTGGCAGGGTCCAGTAGTGCTTTGGCCAGCAAAAGTGTCTTTATCAGGCCTAATTTCAAATATGATAAGAGCAAATGCTTATATGGTCTTAAACAGAGGCTGCTGTAGTCACAGAATGGGATGCCCTGGGCAGGAATGGACCTGGCAGGGTCCAGTAGTGCTTTGGCCAGCAAAAGTGTCTTTATCAGGCCTAATTTCAAATATGATAAGAGCAAATGCTTATATGGTCTTAAACAGAGGCTGCTTTAGTCACAGAATGGGATGCCCTGGGCAGGAATGGACCTGGCAGGGTCCAGTAGTGCTTTGGCCAGCAAAAGTGTCTTTATCAGGCTAATTTCAAATATGATAAGAGCAAATGCTTATATGGTCTTAAACAGAGGCTGCTTTAGTCACAGAATGGGATGCCCTGGGCAGGAATGGACCTGGCAGGGTCCAGTAGTGCTTTGGCCAGCAAAAGTGTCTTTATCAGGCTAATTTCAAATATGATAAGAGCAAATGCTTATATGGTCTTAAACAGAGGCTGCTGTAGTCACAGAATGGGATGCCCCGGGCAGGAATGGACCTGGCAGGGTCCAGTAGTGCTTTGGCCAGCAAAAGTGTCTTTATCAGGCCTAATTTCAAATATGATAAGAGCAAATGCTTATATGGTCTTAAACAGAGGCTGCTTTAGTCACAGAATGGGATGCCCTGGGCAGGAATGGACCTGGCAGGGTCCAGTAGTGCTTTGGCCAGCAAAAGTGTCTTTATCAGGCTAATTTCAAATATGATAAGAGCAAATGCTTATATGGTCTTAAACAGAGGCTGCTGTAGTCACAGAATGGGATGCCCTGGGCAGGAATGGACCTGGCAGGGTCCAGTAGTGCTTTGGCCAGCAAAAGTGTCTTTATCAGGCCTAATTTCAAATATGATAAGAGCAAATGCTTATATGGTCTTAAACAGAGGCTGCTTTAGTCACAGAATGGGATGCCCTGGGCAGGAATGGACCTGGCAGGGTCCAGTAGTGCTTTGGCCAGCAAAAGTGTCTTTATCAGGCTAATTTCAAATATGATAAGAGCAAATGCTTATATGGTCTTAAACAGAGGCTGCTGTAGTCACAGAATGGGATGCCCTGGGCAGGAATGGACCTGGCAGGGTCCAGTAGTGCTTTGGCCAGCAAAAGTGTCTTTATCAGGCTAATTTCAAATATGATAAGAGCAAATGCTTATATGGTCTTAAACAGAGGCTGCTGTAGTCACAGAATGGGATGCCCCGGGCAGGAATGGACCTGGCAGGGTCCAGTAGTGCTTTGGCCAGCAAAAGTGTCTTTATCAGGCCTAATTTCAAATATGATAAGAGCAAATGCTTATATGGTCTTAAACAGAGGCTGCTTTAGTCACAGAATGGGATGCCCTGGGCAGGAATGGACCTGGCAGGGTCCAGTAGTGCTTTGGCCAGCAAAAGTGTCTTTATCAGGCTAATTTCAAATATGATAAGAGCAAATGCTTATATGGTCTTAAACAGAGGCTGCTGTAGTCACAGAATGGGATGCCCTGGGCAGGAATGGACCTGGCAGGGTCCAGTAGTGCTTTGGCCAGCAAAAGTGTCTTTATCAGGCCTAATTTCAAATATGATAAGAGCAAATGCTTATATGGTCTTAAACAGAGGCTGCTTTAGTCACAGAATGGGATGCCTCACAGCAGACTTAAGATCAGTTCAGTATATATGCACAGTTAGTTACTATAAGCAGCCTGAAAACGCTAACAAAGGCTGGATGAAAAAAAAAAAATCTCCCTGTCAGCCAGCTCCGTTTTTCCTACCTTTCCCTGGCTTTCTGTCTGTCTCCTGTCTGTCTCCTGCCTGTCTCCTGCCTGTCCCTGTCTGTCCCTGTCTCCAGCCTGTCTAACTGCCTCAGCTACACAGCGTTCTGTCTGTCTGTCACGAATGCAATAGAGAAATGAGGAAAAGCAAGATGGCCGCCGTTAAATACCGCTGTGTGACGTCACCGGGCTTGCTGGCTGCTGATAGGCTGCATGTGACTGCCCCAGCTTGCACTGGCGCGGGATACATGTCCAGACATGTCCCGTCCGCCATCTTAGAATGCCTGTAAATGTAAATGAATGGATGTTAAAGGAAAACTTCGAGTGATCGAATCGCGGGGAAATTCGGATTCGATCCGAATCGAATTTTTCCTGAAATTCGGATCGAATCCGGGTTCGTCCGGATCGATTCGCTCATCCCTAAAAACAACCCTTTAAATTTGGAATACCCCTTACAAACCTATTCCCTGAAAATACATATGTTAAGCTTTCTAAGCACACCCAGCTTGTTGTAGTGGGCTCATCTTTCTGGAAGTAATCTCTCAAAGAATTCTTTGGTTGCGCAGGGTTTCCCTAAAAAATGTATAAATAAGCAGACTAAAAAACACCTTTTCCTAAAATATAAATGTGCAAACAAGAAAAAAGCTGAAGGTCCCCCAAACAGAACAATACCCAACATGCATAGCTACTTTTAACCCTTTTAATTGCCAGCCTACTTTAGATTTTGTCACCCTCTGTTGACAGGTAATTTTTCCCCATTTTGCGCCATGTTTTGCGCCATTTTTGCTGGAATTTTCAGGAAAATTATATATTTCTTTTTTTGCAGCAGAGTTTAGGCTTTAACATGAAATCTTTTGTTTGTAAATTTTATTCAGTTTTTTACAATATTATTAAGTAAAAATATAAATAAATACATTTTTTTAGAAAATTGTCTCCTTTATTTTAAATTAAAAAATGTATTTTATTAAAGAAAACCATATTGTATATGAAAGCCCCATTTCTACCGATTAGAACCGTACCACATATTTATCGGTAGCCCCCGTTCCTGCCCAGGAGACCCCCCAAACTGAAACAAGTACTTAAAAACTATAACATTTACAAATAAAATACAACTACCATTGACACTACAAAAGGTTAAATCGAGAAAAAAAATGACATAGAGACCCCCCTCCCAGGGGGGACCCCAAAAATGACATGGGGTCCACCCTACCCGAAGTAACCACCATGTAACTAGCTATGCAAGGTTTGTAGGAACAGGGCGCAGCGGCCAGCTTTGGTGGCCCTGGCCCTGCAGGCTACAAGCCCGCATAGCCCATGGCCATGGGCTCTTCTGCCCCCCCTGAGCTTTGGGGAGGCAGGTAATGGGGGGTACCGGGGGGTTACTGGCAAGTCACCCACTAGCCGCAGGTGACTAGCCAGCCCAAAGCCTTCGGAACTGGTATAGGGGTCTCATGGACCCCTTACCAGTTCACAATGGGTTAAATGTAAAAAAAAAACACACACACACATACACAGAGAAAAAAATATTTAATTCGTTTTTTTTTAATACTTACCTCCCATCCATCCTGGAGCACTGTGTCCCTTGACAATCACTGGCTTTTGCTCACCTGCTGGAAGCCTTTTATAGCTGCTGGGTGACAGAACATAAGGGGTTAATTAAAAAAAATGACATAGGGTCCCCCCTCCCATTTTTTGGAATTTTAAGGGTTAAAAACCCTTAGAAATCCCCCCCAAAAAAATGACATGGGGTCCCCCTACCTGAAGTAACCAGCCCGGGACCAGCTATGCAGGGCTTGTAGGAACAGGGCGCAGGGGCCAGCTTTTGTGGCCCCTGGCCCTGCAGGCTACAAGCCCGCATAGCCCATGGCCACGGGCTCTTCTGCCCCCCCCCTGGGCTTTGGGGAGGCAGGTAATTGGGGGTGCCGGGGGTTAATGGCAAGTCACCCGCTAGCAGCACCCTGCTCCGATCACCACCGGCATCTGTCAGAGCCGGGTGCGGGTGAAGGTATATGAGGAGTGGGATGACGTCATCCCGCTCCTCCCACAAAAGGCGGAGCTACGTGCTTGGCATTTAAAGGGTTAAAAGTGAAAAAGTGACTTTCTTTACAAAATGCAAAAGGTTAGTAGACAGGTACTCTTAAAATATTTATGCTAGTATTTGGGATGCCCCCTGGTGAAAGGCAAAGGCTTCTTTAAACATGAAAAAGTGTAGTTTTTTTTAACAAAATGCAAAAGGTTAGTAGACAGGTACTCTTAAAATATTTATGCTAGTATTTGGGATGCCCCCTGGTGAAAGGCAAAGGCTGCTTTAAAAGTGAAAAAGTGACTTTTTTAACAAAATGCAAAAGGTTAGTAGACAGGTACTCTTAAAATATTAATGCTAGCATGCTTTTTAAAAAATGACACCAGGAAAAGGAAAAGCTAAATAGGCAGGTGTGTAATTAACACTAAATAGGCGTGAAAGCTATTGCAAACACTGTAAACTGTCTCTGTCTTTCTCTGTCACTGTCACAGCCTCTCTCCTTGTCTCTCTGGCTCTATCTGTCCCTCGCTCCTTCTGTTACTTTATCTATCTATCTCTCCCTCGCTGTATCTATCTATATGTCTGTCTGTCTGTCTGTCTGTCTGCCTCTATGCCTGTCTGTCCCTCCCTCTCTCTGCGTGACCTGCCTGTCTGTCCCTCCCTGTCTCTGAGTGACCTGTTCTGGCCGCAATACAGTGTCGGAATGAGCTTCCGCAAAATGGCCGCCGCTTATATAGGGCTGTGACATCATCGGGAAGACTGGCTGCTAATAGGTAGCATGTGATGTCTACCCAGGATTCCTTGCCCCATGGGACATGTCCTGACATGTGGATCCACCATTTTAGATGGCCTGGATAGTATTAAATGGAGTTTTAAGGACGTGATTTGAGCGATTAAATCGCTGCTATATTTGGAATCGTTACGAATCAAATTTTTCCTGAAATTCGTAACGAATTCGGGTTCGTCAGATTTGATTCGCTCATCTCTAGTTATATATAGTTTTTAAAGGATTTATATTAACTTGTATTAAAATGTTATCTGTATTGAGCAGAAATAAAGACATAAATACCTAATTCATGAGGAGTTTACCCATGCGGCTCCTAGAATGTTCAGGCATCGTGGCTCACTGTAGCAGAGGAGCGTTGATGGTGTCCACCACACGTGTGCTATAGCAGCTCGGTCACCCTCTCACTCTTCCCCTTGCACCACCTCTATAAGACACTGCACACTGTTTTGTGCTACAAAAAAGTTGGAACGCAATGTTGCAGCCCATGCCCCCATCGCAATGACGAATGACGACGTTCTGCTCGGGCTTGCATCGGCACTCTGTGGCTGCCAGGGTGCTCGCAGCCCTTTTGCACTTAAAAATACAGGAGACTTGTCCAGTCAAGGCCGTAGAGTCTGCAAGGGCACCACATCTCATACTGGCTCCACCTGAATAGATTAGCCACACTGATGGCTTCTTGTGGGACTGTTATTTGGCACGGAATTTGAAGTTTATCTGGAAATAATTTTATATGGATCTCCAAATTACCTTGTATTACAAAAAGAGGAAAAATTGTTTTATTGGCCCATATCGTGAGTTTCTTACCACCGCATTATACATAGAAATAAAAGAAGAAATATTTAATTGGAACATATTGTAGACTCTAACCTATTTTATATAAACATAAATTAACAACATAACATACAAAATTATACAACTATAGAGTAATCATTAAATGAAATGATCAACACGTTTTATTGTTTTATCTATCCTCTTGGATTTGTTTTGTATTCATTTTGATGGACAATTGGGAATGAGAAATGGTTACATTTTGATTATTGTGGCAAAAATGATATAAAGCTCATGGTTTCATTTAAGCTGGGTGGGGAATCTGCTCTAAATATGTAAATCCATTTGCCTTCCTCTTTGAGTGTCATGTTCTTTAGGTCCCTGCCTTTCTGTTGTTCATTGCTTTTCGAAATGTAGTCTTTGGTCTACCCGTTATTACTTCCCTAAAGTGATTATCACACATAAGGATATGACAATGGTTGAAAACAATTTCTCTTATTTCCCAATGTTGTTCAGAATAGGTAATTATTAGGTTTGGTTTATAGAGAGTGTCTTAATTTTTAGTTCTATAAAGTATTTGATTCCTGTTTTGTCTGTTGACTTTTTTATAGGCTTCACCTAAGAGATTTTTAATGTATCTTCTTTCTCTTAAGTGATCTCTAATCCCATGTACTGCCTTTTGGAACTGCTCATCTGTTGAGCAGTTTCTTTTGGCTTCTAGAAATTATCCATACTGTGCATTAAAGGTTTCGAGTTTGAGCTGTTTGCTCTCAGAATCTTATTGGCTGCAGTCTTTTTGCAGTGCAACCTTGTTTCCAGAAGGCCATCCTCATTCTTGTGGATGGTCAAATCTAGAAAATTAATTTTATTGTTGTTGAATTCAAAAGTGAATTTTAAGTTGTCTGTATTCTCATTGAGCAGGTCTACAAACTGCTCAAAGTCCTGGGTGGAGCCTGACCACAAAATAAGGATTATGTGGCACAGGTAGTTTCCTCTCTGGCCCACAACCTCCTCTCCTATGCCCCCAGGTACAGGTTGGCATCAGATGGGGCACAGTTGGTCCCCATAGCCGTTCTCTGCACCTGGTGATAGAGATCACCCTTAAAGAAGAGGAGGCTGTGGGTCAGGATTATTTGGAGCAGTTGCAACAGAAAAATATTGTGGTTGTGTTGTTCTATGTTAAGCTTCTCCAGGAACTCCTCTACAGCCTGCAGATCCTTCCTTTGTGGAATGCTGAAAAAGAAGGCCTCTATGTCGAGAGTGATGAGGAGCGTCTCTTTTGGCACCAGGGTCCCATCCAGGACACGTAGGACATGTGCAGTGACATGTATATAAGATGGTAATTGAATAACCAGAGTTTGCAAGTGCCAATCCACATACTTACAGGCTTTTTATATTAGGGACTCCATGCCCAAGACAGTTGGGTGCCCTGGGGGATCTATTATTATTTTATGCACCTTTGGAAGTGCATAAAACGTGGGCATCCTTGGGCATGGGGTCTCCAAGTAATGGTGGTGATGATCTTCCTGTGCCAGGCATCCTGGACGAGATCCCAGTACTCCTCAGCATCCTTTGTCAGTTTTGACATGTAGACCCTTCTATATCAGTCATCATTCTGCAAAATTTTATTGCACACTGTTTCTTATTGTTCTACATTCATTATTATAATACTACCCCCCTTGTCAGCTGATATCACAATCAGTTGATCATTCTCTTTCATTTCTCTAATGGCTTGTCTTAGTTCTTTCGATATATTGCCTTTTTGCTTACCTTTCATTGGGTAGTTTTTCAATATCCCTTACAACTAGATTTACAAAAATGGCCATACTTTGGTGAGTATTAAGAGGGGGTGGGGGAGTTAAAGGTTTTTTAAAAGGATTTGATCTTTTTTGATTGCCCTGTACTTCATCAGGGTTACTGTCCTGTTCAGCCTCCACTGGGGTCTGAGTTTATCGGGATCGTTGTCAGTACATATAACCAAAAAGAGCTTTCCTGGCAAAGAGGTGGATGTCTTTGACTACCTTAAATGTGTCCATCTTTTGATCTGGGCAGAAGTTTAATCCCAGAGACAGATGGAGGATCTGTGGCCCAGTTAAAGTGATGCCTGAAAGATTGATTACATTATTTGTGTCAAAGTTCTCTGTTACTGTCAATTGTTCTTCCTGGACATCTCGTACTCTAATGGTGCCTTTTTTTTGTTTGTTTTGAGTTCTCTCCTTGCTCTCTGTTCATATCTCTTATTACTGGCCCTATTATATATCTTTCTAAAATATCCATTCTATTTTGTTGTTTCCTTATTAGTTCATCTGGGGATGGTAAAAGCCAGAAGATTAGAAATGGTGAAAAATATTCACCTGTAACATGATGAAGTTAATGCAGTAAGGCAACGGACTGGTTCTCATGGCTAACAGGACTATCTGTGACTGAATTAGAATTTGATGACACTATGGATGTCTTTTAAACTATGCAATAACAAATGAGGTAATGTTTTAAATGTATTTACATACAGCGAGGTGTGGATAAATATAGAGGAAATTGGGATCTTTTACAGCTTTGGTTAGTTTCTAAACAAATCCTTTTATCCAACATCAGCAAGCATACTAAAAATTGTACTAAAGACTAATTGTGGGTGGAAATGTGAAAGGAAACCAGATGATTTGTATATACCTCTGGTAGGCCTGCACTGCGTAAAGAATCTCTCATTACAGCCAGTGAGCGGCATCCCTCATTACAGCCATTTTGCATCATTCCTCATTACAGCCAGTTTGTTGCATCTCATCCCTAATGCCCAGTGCTCCTCACATGCACACAAACACACACACAGACACACATTCACACACTGAAACAAATGCACAGAGACACATGCAAGCACGCACACACACACACGCACGCACACACGCACAGAAACAGAAATAAAGACACACACAAACACACAAGGGGCAAAAGATCAGATCCCTGTGCCCATGATCACCTCCAGGTTCTGCTCTGACTCCCACTGCTGAGAGCAGCCTTTCATACTGGCAGAGTGAGATAACTCTGTTGCGGCTTGCGAACTGACAGAAGTAATGGCATCCCCCATTGCAGATATTGTGCAGCAGTCCTCACTACAGCCAGGGAGCGGCATTCCTCATTACAGGCAGTGTGCAGCATCCCTCATTAATGGCAGCGTGAAGCATACCTCATTACAAACAGTGTGCAGCATCCCTCATTACAGCCAGTGTGCGGCATTCCCTCCCCAATTGTGCATGTGAGGAGGGAGTGCAATGGAAGACCAGTGGGCAGGAAGTAGATAAACTTACACTTGCTGTTTGTGGGTTCTCCAATGCCCAGCGCTCCACACATAAACTTACACTTGCTGCCTATCGGTCCTTCAATGCCCAGCGTTCTACACACTCAGACACTAACTTTTAGACTTTAAGTCTTTTACTCATGAGTGTTGTAAAACCCTGTATGGTCCAGATTAATAGAGTAGTAGATTGTTGGTGGATGGTCTCATGTCCCACCAAGGCTGCCACATCATCAAGGAGTCATTTTATGGGCAAGTATCATGGAGAGAGCTGGTACAGGTGGGCTCCTTTAGGGTCCCTAAAGGTGTGAAAATTACCTTGGTAAAATTGTATAGATTTCTTTCATGGTATTTAAAAAAGACTCACCTTCTGTAGCAAAATTATCTTCTTGCATAAAAATACACCATACCATGCTACAAATAATACACTAGAGATGAGCGAACTTTTGAAAAATTTGATTCGACTGATTCGCCGAATTTTCAGACAAAAATCGTTTCGATATTTAAAACGGCTATTTCTGAGCCTCCTAGAGCCTCAATAGAGTTGTAAACCATGCTGCCTTGCTGTAACACGCATAGGATGTGTGCTGGGTTAGTGAAATAATACTGTAAATAATTATCACATGCAGATCAGAGGCATCGCTAATAGAATCGCAGAGCAGCACAATTGCAGAGAGTTGAAGTGGCATCACTATGAGGGGCCCCTATAGTGCCTGAAAAACACACCCTGGAGCTGGCAGCAGCAGGAGCCCAAAAATTAGCTGAATCACACCCTGGAGTTGCAAGCAGCAGCAGCAGCAGCTGCAGGAGCCCAAACATTGCTTTAAAGAGACACTGGAGTTGGCTGCAGGAGGCCAAAAATTGGATGAATCACACCCTGGAGTTGCAAAGCAGATGCAGGAGCACAAACATTGCTTTAAAGAGACACCGGAGTTGGCTGCAGGAGGCCAAAAAATGGATGAATCACACCCTGGAGTTGCAAGGAGCAGCAGCAGCAGAAGGAGCCCAAACATTGCTTTAAAGAGGCACTGGAGTTGGCTGCAGGCGGCCAAAAATTGGATGAATCACACCCTGGAGTTGCAAGCAGCAGGAGCCCAAACATTGCATGAAAGAAACACTGGAGTTGGCTGCAGGAGCCCAAAAATTGGATGAATCCCACCCTGGAGTTGCAAGCAGCAGGAGCCCAAACATAGATTGAAAGAGACACTGTAGTTGGCTGCAGGAGCCCAAAAACTGGATTAATCACACCCTGGAGTTGCAAGCAGCAGCAGGAGCCCAAACATTACTTTAAAGAGACACTGGAGTTGGCTGCAGGAGGCCAAAAATTGGATGAATCACACCCTGAAGTTGCAAGCAGCAACAGCAGGAGCCCAAACATTGCTTTAAAGAGACACTGGAGTTGGCAGCAGGAGGCCAAAAATTGGATGAATCACACCCTGGAGTTGCAAGCAGCACCAGCAGCAGCAGCAGGAGCCGAAACATAGCTTGAAAGAGACACTGGAGTTGACTGCAGGAGCCCAAAAATTGGATGAATCACACCCTGGAGTTGCAAGCAGCAGCAGGATCCCAAACATAGCTTGAAAGAGACACTGAAGTTGGCTGCAGGAGGCCAAAAGTTGGATGAAACACACCATGGGGTTGCAAGCAGGAGCCCAAACATGACTTTAAAGAGACACTGGAGTTGGCTGCAGGAGGCCAACAATTGGATGAATCACACCCTGGAGTTGCAAGCAGCAGCAGCAGGAGCCCAAACATTGCGTGAAAGAGACACTGGAGTTGGCTGCAGGAGCACAAAAATTGGATGAATCACACCCTGGAGTTGCAAGCAGCAGCAGCAGGAGCCCAAACATAGCTTGAAAGAGACACTGGAGTTGGCTGCAGGAGGCCGAAAATTGGATGAATCACACCCTGGAGTTGCAAGCAGCAGCAGGAGCCCAAACATTACTTGCAGGAGGCCAAAAACCAATTCAAAATGCGATAGCTTGATTAAACTCAGGATGAACAAGCGTATTTAGTATAACAGATAGGGTGCTATGTGCAGGTTTGGGATACCCTGCGGCCTGGTGTTTTTTTAACAGCAGGACAGAAAACAATTCAAAATGCAATAGCTTGATTAAGCTGAGGATGAACAAGTGTATTTAGTATAACAGATAGGTTGCTACGTGCAGGTTTGGGATACCCTGCGGCCCAGTGTTTTGGCAGCAAACCAAAAACCAATTCAAAATGCGACAGCTTGATTAAGCTGAGGATGAACAAGCGTATTTAGTATAACAGATAGGGTGCTACGTGCAGGTTTGGGATACCCTGCGACCTGGTGTTTTTTTGACAGCAGGACAAAAAACAATTCAAAATACGATAGCTTGATTAAGCTGAGGATAAACAAGCGTATTTAGTATAATAGATAGGGTGCTACGTGCAGGTTTGGGATACCCTGCGGCCTAGCGTTTTGGCAGAAGACCAAAAACCAATTCAAAATGCGATAGCTTGATTAAGAAGACGATGAACAAGCGTATTTAGCATAACAGATAGGGTGCTACGTGCAGGTTTGGGATACCCTGCGGCCTGGTGTTTTTTTAACAGCAGGACAAAAAACAATTCAAAATTCAATACCTTGATTAAGCTGAGGATGAACAAGGGTATTTAGTATAACAGATAGGGTGCTACGTGCAGGTTTGGGACACCCTAAGTCCTAGTGTTTTGGCAGCAGGACAAAAACCAATTCAAAATGCGATAGCTTGATTAAGCTGAGGATGAACAAGCGTATTTAGTATAACAGATAGGGTGCTACGTACAGGTTTGGGATACCCTGCGGCCTGGTGTTTATTTGACAGTAGGACAAAAACCAATTCAAAATGCAATAGCTTGATTAAGCTGAGGATGAACGTTTAGTATAACAGATAGGGTGACATGTGCTGGTTTGGGATGCCCATGTGGGCTGGTGTATTTAAAGCAGACGAAAACCAATTCAAAATGCAATAGCTTAATTTAAACGAGGCTGAACAACGCTTATTTAGTATAACAGATAGGGTGACATGTGCTGGTTTGGGATGCCCATGTGGGCTGGTGTATTTAAACCAGACAAAAAACAATTCAAAATGCAATAGCTTAATTAAAATGAGGCTGAACAATGCTTATTTAGTATAACAGATAGGGTGACATGTGCTGGTTTGGGCTGCCCATGTGGGCTGGTGTATTTAAAGCAGACAAAAAAAGATTAAAACTAAATTAAAACTTATCCAGTTATGAGAAATGCTTGTGTGTAACAGATAGGGTGAAATATGCCACTGCATTGATAGGATGCACAGTGGCAAGGCAGATTTACAGCACAAAGAACTGAAATTAAATTGAAAAATGATCTGGCTAATGAAAAAAATAAATAAATTTCCCTGTCACTTCAATGCTGTCCCTGCCTGGATCGTTCCGGTTTTTCCCTATCTTTCCCTGGCTCTGTCTACCTCTCTTTCGGCCTCTTTGTCGGTCTTTCTGACTCTCCCTACCTCTATCTAACTCTGTCCCTGTGTGTAACAAGCTGTGCTCTGGCCGCAATAGAACGCTGAACTGCGCACAAGGAAGATGGCCGCCGTTTATATAGCACGGTGACGTCACCGGGCATCCTGGCTGCTGATAGGCTGCATATGACTTTCCCATTATACCTTGCCCCAGGGAACATGTCCGGACATGTGCTTCCACCATTTTAGAATGCCTGTAATTGAAATAAATGGAGTTTAAAGGAAAACTTCGATCGATTGAATCGCGGGGAAATTCGGATTCGTTCAGAATCAAATTTTTCCTGAAATTTGGAACGAATTCGGGTTTGTCCGGATCGATTCGCTCATCCCTATATTACACCATTGGCTACTATGGTGGTAAAAGAAAAGAAGCTTATGGTGTGGCCACTGTGGCCACCATTCTTCCCTGACCTCAACTGTATTGAGAATCTCTGGGGTATCCTCAAGCAAAAGTAAAAATAGCAGTTCTGGGAGGCTATTCAAATAAAAACTCTCCCAAAAATATCACAAGTTCAAGAGAAGCAAGAATAGCGGATGTGATATCTAATAAGGGCCCTGTAACAATGTAACTTGGCCTGTTAAGATGTTTTTAATTGAAATAGTGTTTGATTTCAGTAAATGTGACATGTTAATGCTGCAAATTCAACAAATGACCCATTTTATCTGGGTCAAATTACCTGCATGCCAACTGACAGTTCCAGTAACATGCCTGCCACCACAGCAGGTTAACTGGTATAGGGGTCCCTAAATCTAATGTAAAATTACATTAAAAAACTAACAAAAACAAACCCACCACTTAGCAACTTCATCTTCCTGGCATGCACCAGGTGACGTCCTCTCTTCTGGCCAGCCATGTCGGGGGCTTCCCTTATTGTCTGACAGGCACCTATGTGGCTATTTACATCACTGGAGGAGGGGGGGGGTTATTTCATATTAGTTACAATATAATAATGCCTGGAGCACTTCTCCCCCTCTGAACACAATATATAGTATAAAAAAACAAAAAAAAAAAACAAGTAACCAGGAAGGTAACTTAAAGAAAAGCCAATAATCAGAGCGGAGTCACAATATGTTGCACTTCAACCTTTTGTATGATCATTTTACTTCTGGTGATCACACATCAAGTGAAGCTAGGAAGCTAAGCCTTATACAAACATAAAATAAAACATAATAAAAAAAATTGAAAAAGAGGCTTTAAAGAGGACATATAAGTACATATGTGCAGAAGATAGTTCTAGTTCCCAGGTTATTGCAGCTTTTCTGCACTAGGCAACATTATCACGACATATTAAAAATGTCACGGGAGATGTCACATGGCTGATTGCCTTTATCTGACAGTTTAAGGCTCTTTAAACACCTGGCTGCAGCTGTTAATAAACCCCGTCTTTTATCGGATTAGACCTCTTAAACAGATCCATTTATGTAGCGTGATCACAGTAAGCAGGATAAACCTGAGCACAGCACATTTCTCTGCTACACTTCCAGCATCCAAAAACTTCTCCAAAATGGTTACATTTCACCGAACACATTCTTTCAGTTTATTTCACAAAATTCTTGCCTGGCACACTATTTCAGTGCTGAACATCTGGTGTATGTGCTTCTTTGTGGACTCCATACAGTATAAAGACAAATTTGACTAGTTTAAGCGTAGTACTAGACTTTAAATGAGTAGCTTACATTTGCCAAGGAGATACAAATGTACCTGTAAAGTAGATATTTCTATTTGGTCTTTCATTGTATACCTTATTTATAAATATGGATGAGTGGATCCAACCCGAAGCCGAACAAGGATTTCAACTAGAAATCCATGTACGCTTTCGGCTGAAGCAGCTGTGCAGCCAATCGGCCTTCTTTCTTCCCCTTCCTCCATTTGTAAACAAAGGGCCTTTATGGAAAATTAATATTGTTAAAATATTGTGTAATGTTTTAATCTATTTCTGTGTTCTGTATGTATAATCAATTACATCTGACAAGTCAGGTCCTTCAGGCAGGCCAATGTACCAGTTAGGCCCAAAGGCTGGTCAGCCAGCATTCCTTTGTCCCACCCAGGTTTTAGAGAGCAGACCATGAGAATGTTCAAATCCAGTTTCACGGGCTGGGTAATTCCAATACTTGCCTACTTCTGAGTCCTGCAGGACAGGTCCGCAAGTTTCAGGCAAGTGAAACTGGCCTGGACATCAAAGTGATATCACGTTATAATTGGGAGAGGAAGGTGGCAGGAAGAGGAGAGAAAGGAGAAAAGAAGGCTGCCAGCTTAAAGGTCTGATTGTGGGTTCCTTTTTTTAGGAGGGTAATGCTCTTAATGTTGCCTTAATCCCTGTATATGTGTATGGCAATCATTTAACTCTGATCATAGCGTGTTGTATTTTGGATTGCATTGTTATTTTATCAACAATATATTTCTATATTTACTATTTGTCTCAGTGTTCTTTGTATTTACTGGATGTCCAAAGAGTCTACAGTCTTTTGCGTGTATCCATTGCGTTACCATTGGCCAGTTATTATTAATTTTTATATATTTGTTGCCTATTGTATTAAAGCCCGGCAGAATATATATATATATATATATATATATATATATATATATATATATATATACATATATATTAGTAATAGTTTCATTATTCAAGGAGATATTAGTATTAATTGTTTACATAAATTGGACGAGCCATTCAAGAGTATGATTGTTTACACATTGCCCCACAAAGGCATGAGCCTGCAATATAAGAGGTGGGGTTCACATCATGCTGCATACCTCTGCAAGTTATATAGGGAGAGGTTTCTGCTGCAGTGATTTAGGGACAAATAGGCTCATTTTGGTTAAAAAAATGCCATTTTCAAGGAAAACTATAGTTAGGGATAGTGGCTGAAGTGAGGGCTAGAGTAGGGTTGGACTCACTTCTGCTGCAGTAATACTACTGGCTTGTCACTACTGGGGTCTGGGTGTCCCCTTATACCACAACTAGCTATTAAGACTGGAGGGAGAGTGTCCACTCATACCACAACTTTCTCTAAGCACTGGGGTGAATGTGCCCGCTTATACCACAATTAGCTGAAACAACTGGCGTGAGTGTGCCCCCTCAAACCACAACTTGCTCTAAGCACTGGCTGGAGTGTGCCCCTTTATACCACAAATTGCTTTAAGCACTGGGATATGAGTGTCCCCTTATAGCACAACAAGCTGGAAAGACTGGAGTGAGTGTGCCCCCTTATACAACAACTTGCTGTAAGCACTTGGGTGAGTGTGTCTCTTTGTACCACAACTTTCTCTAAGCACTGTGTTGAGTGTGCCCTCTTATACCACAACTTGCTCTAAGCACTGGGGTGAGAGTGTTCCGTCATACCCCAACTGGCTGTAAAAATTGGGAAATTGGGGTGAGTGTGCCACCATATATCACAACTTGCTTCAAGCACTGGAAATGCCACTTTATACCACACCTAGCTGTAAATGCCCCTTATACCACAACATGCTCTAAGCACAGTGGTGAGAAGGTCTCCTAATACCCCAACTAGCTGTAAAGACTTATAACACAACTTGCTCAAAGCACTGGGGTGAGAGTGTCCCCTTATACCACAACTAGCTCTAATGACTGGAGTTAGAGTGTCCCCTTATACCAAAATGTGTACTAATCACCGTGGTGAGTGTGCCCCCTTTTACCACAACTTGCTCTAAGCACTTGCATGAGATTGTCCCCTTATACCACAATTAGCTGTAAAGACTGGGGTGAGTGTACCCCCTTATACCAAAACTAGCCATAAAGACTGGGGTGAGTGTGCCCCCTTATACCCCAACCTGCTCTATGCATTGGGGTGAGTGTGCCCCCTAATACCCCAACTTGCTCTATGCATTGGGGTGAGAATGTCCCCTTATACCACAACTAGCTGTAAAAACTGGGGTGAGTGTACCACCGTATCCCCCAACTTGCTCTAAGCAATGGGGTAAGTGTGCCTGCTCATACTACAACTTGCTCTAAGCATTGGAATGAGTGTGTCCCCTTATACCACAACTTGCTCTAAGCATTGGCATGAGATTGCCCTCTTATACCACAACTATCTCTAAAGACTGGGGTACATGTGCCCCTTTATACAACAACTTGCTATAAGCACTGAGGTGAGCGTCTCCCCTTATACCACAACTAGCTGTAAAGACTGGGGTGAGCTTGACCCCTGTACCACAATTTGCTCTAAGCATTGGGCTGAAAGTGTGCCCTTATACCACAACTAGCTGAAAAAACTAGAGTGAGTATGCCCCCTGCTCTAAGCACTGGGGTGTGTGCCAGTACTCCAATACTACTTGCTTAAAGGAAAACTAAATTTTGGTCTTGTTTTTGGTGTTCTGCCTTATTGTTTACCTCTTTTGGAATGTAAAATAAACATTTGTTTTAGGTCTTTGCTTAAGACATGTGATTTACTTATCAGCATGCTGTTTCCGGGTTTCCTATATTCCTGTGTTTCTGTGATGATAAAATGGGAGTGTTTTTCTGGTCTCGTGTTAAAAGTACTGACTACGTATCCCAGAATCCTTCCACTGTAACAGGTGAGCATGTTAGCAGCTTTGGTTCAGTCAAACAGCAGTTATGACCCTTCCCAGCTGAGTAACCCTTTAGCTACTAGAATACCAGAATGAGATCTTCCCTATCTGAATAAGTTGAATTACAGCAGAATGGGTTAAACCTGTCACCTGTGTCTTGCAAATGTCAGCAAAAGTAGAATTACCCTTTAATGCACATGGGGTTTAACTCCGCTTTAATATTACATGTTCAAAGCACTGGGGTTTAACTCCTCTTTAATACCAACTGTTCATGGGACTTGCACATCACTACTGTTTAATACCAATTGTTCAGGGCAATTGTGAGTCACTCCTATTAAAACCAATTGTTCAGAGAATGTGTATGTCACTGCTAACAAACAGTAATTATGTGTTCACTGGATCAGGTCACATTGGGCTCTTTTTGTTTTCATAACAAATACTCCACTGGTTCATGCACCTAGCTAGGGAGAGTGGATGGCGTCAGTGAGGGAGAACTAGGGAGCGACATCTGCCTGTTCTCATTACACCCTGAGTATGGGCAGCTGCTGGGGCACATCTGATCATTTACATAAGTTCATCTGTGGGCACCACAGCATTCTGCTTACTGGGGCTTAGAAAAAACTACTCAATTTTCACACCCATTGCATTCTGCTTACTGGGGCTTAGGAAAAGCCACTCACTTGTAGGGGAGGTGGATCTGGCAGTGTAGGTGGATGAGATGGATGTAGCCAATACTTCAACCGCTCACTTAGGTGATCTACATCCGGTAGATCTTCACAAATGTAAGAATGTCTACATTGGCTGTAGATAGGTGGCTACTGTTGTCGCTGATGACACCCTCTGCGGTGCTGAACACACTCTCTGAAGAAGACTCTAGCTATAAGTCAGACCATCACCTCCAAGGCATAGAGGGCAAACTCCAATATTGCCTGCTGCTGTGGTTCACACACTCTTTCCAACACACAGTATGTAAAGTGGAATTCCATCTGGTTGGTAAATCACCTATGAGGCGGTGGGTGGTAAGGTCAAAGTTCCTCTGCAGTGCAGATAGGTGAGCAGCAGCAGGGTGTGATTGCCCAAAATGCGTTCACATGGCAGGCACTTTATGGAGCAGCTCCGGCATATCTGGTTAATGGTCCAAGACGCTTTGCACCACCAAGTTAAGCACAATTGCCAGCCAATGGATGTGGCTCAACCCAGCTCGGCCCAAGGCTCCTGGATGGTGTGTGGTCTTTCGACCAGACAGATTAATTTCAGCAACAGATGAGGAGTCAGGAGAGGAGGAAGCAGAGTAGGAGGCAACAGGAGGCAACAAGTGATGCCCGGCAATCCTGGCTGGTGGAAGTATATGCAGCAAAGTTCTCTGCGGCTCAGGCCTGGACACCAATACCAATACATTGGGCAGTTAAAGAGATCTAACATCCCTGCCCAAGCTTAGTTTTCCACGTGTCAGTTGTGATGTGGACCTAAAAACATATAGCATTGGGCTGTGTACACCTAATTTTCTCCACAACCTGTTGGTGCAGGGCAGGGATAATCTGCAAAAAAAAAGGTTGGGAATAATGTATTATGGGGCAGCCGCAGACATAAGATTTTTTTTTAACACCGCACTCAAACAAAGTGAGATAACCACCCCCCTAGATTTTTAAAGCTCCCCAATGGCCTGAATGGGAACATTTCAAAGGCAAGCAATGTAATAATGCTCGCATTCAAGACCAAGAGTCGTGGGTGAGATGGAACAAACTTCCACTTTATGTCAATTGTTTGGGGAAAAGAAAGCTGAACGCTGCCCTGGGATGATTTGGACAGGCATTTCCCTCCATCTCTTGTTCCTTGTTCCACCACTGAGCCCTCAAATTCAGCTGATTTCTTCAATGTTGGAATCAAGAAGGTGATTTTATCCTTATGTCGGGGATCCAGCTGGGTGGCCAAACAGTAGCTGCAGTCAGTCCGCAGGCACTGGAGCATGTAGTAGCTCATGTGAACCAGGCTGCCCTGAGTCAAAGAGAGGCTATCCCCAGTGGGAGGTGTCTCCTCCTCTGCATCCCAGCCACACTCCAGTGATGCCCATGAGTTGCGCTGGGTGCCACTCTGCTGTGAGGAAAAGTCATCCTCCAAAGCCTCCAAAACCATGGCTGCTGTCAATCCATCAACCCACCCTGTGAGCCACGTGTGGAGTGGCCTGACATTTGGGAAAATGGGACTTCCTTTACATTTTTTAAATATATATATATATATATATATATATATATATATATATATATATAATTTTTAAGAATACTAATAGTGTTTTTTTTTGTTGGCTTTGCAGGTACCTGGATGTGGAGCTGAGAACATGCGAACACATGGTTTTATATAACATATGAAAAAGACCCTGTTCTAAACATGTATCAGAATTTAGATGACTATAAAGAAGGAGAACTTCGTATTATGACTGACTCTAATGATTCTCCAGTGGAAAGAGAGCCAAGAGAGGTTGTGGACAGCCTAGTTGGGGTAACAAGTGGAATATGCCAAAGGAGATGACTCAAAAATGACTGGCATGGTAATTCATCAGGTGGAAGCCAAACCTTCAGTGTAATTCATCAATTTTGATGATGATTTTCATATTTATGTCTATAATTTGATGAAAAAGACCCACGATAAACCTGGTGCCTGCTTGCACCAGATAAAAAAGAAGGGGGGGGGGAGAAGGGATGAAAAAAAAAGAAAAAAATATAATAATACTAACAATGTTTTTCTACCTGGTCTGTCTGGTGATGGATGTCATTATTTATGTTATAGTTTCACTGGACTCCAGCGCTCTTTCCAATTTAATTATTTAATGTTTTTTTTTTTTTTTTTTTGCTTCCGTGACTTGTGACACAGCGTGCAAATGACCTGTGGTTTGTCATCCGTGCACTGCTTGAAAAAAATGCCACACTGGGGAGATTCTTTGAGCCAGAATTTTAAGTGCTCAGTGCCTGGGCTTGGTGGGCAGTAGTAGCAATGTGCTGACCACTGATGGTTGGCACCCGTCCCCCTGAGGCTGCATGGCCACCACCTCTATCTCAGAAATGTGATTGTCTTTACTCCACATTGGGTCTAGCACTTCACAAAACTCCTCAATTATCTTCCACCCACTCCTCCCGGCTTCCCTCCTTCTCAGCCCCCAGCAGTTGGGTTTCATCCTCATCATAGTTGTCCTGCGATGGTCCCCTGCCCATGTCCTTGTTTTCCAACACAAGTTGTGCATCCAAAGTTCAGATCCCTATTGAATTCAATGGGGTTCAGGTTCGGATTCAGGTCCCCAGACCTGAGCTTTGGTGGCGAGCTTTTTTTGCCAAGACACTGGGGAAGTATTGCTTTGCTATAAATAATATTGTTTTAAAGTGAGTTTAGGAGCTTTTGAAAGTTGCAAGTTCTGGTTGTATTTTCGATTGTTGCCACAATCCACTTATCTTCCCAGTCCAGCTGTGTCCTCGTTGGCTGCTCGGCTGGTGCGCACGAGTCGCAGCTGGCCAGCAGCTGCATTAGCTGCGTTTTTTCTAACTGGGATAATGTCTAGCAACATTGGAGGTCTACTTCAATGCACATTCCCCTTGATTCAAAGAGCAAAAGTTAATTGATTTCGTATCGAGAATCGTAAGTTTGGGTGGGTGTTAGTCATTTTTTCCTGTTTTTTTGGCCATTTACGACTCGCACGAGCCTACGTTCGAATGCGTATATGCTCTTACGATCATCGCAAGTTCGTTCCTAAATTTTAGGATCAAAACGTAAAATTTAGGATCAAATCCTAAAACTTAGGATGAAAACGTAAAATTTAGGATAATTGGATGTGTTTCAGTGTGATTCAGAGAACAGTTTTCAAACCTCTAAATACGTTTTAAAAGAAAGCCACTGCCGACACCTTTTAGCAGTCGGATTGCTGTTCTTGAACAGGTTTTTTGGCTATGTGGAGGAGTCTGCGCGTCTTGAGCTGCAATGAACTGCATATATCAGCATGGCCGAGCCCATAAATTGTATTGCAATGCATACCTGATTCATGTATGCCTTATAAAAGCATTTTAATGTGGACCTTAATTAGTCCTTTGCATGTAAACCTTTATTTGGAAATATATTTGCGTTAATTAAAGAAACTTATGTCCTTTGTTATTTATTTTTAAATTGATGTAGTAGAATAATATTTTTAGATTGCATTTATTGGTGTAGTTGTTTACCTTTGCTTGGTTTAATTATTTAAGCACATCTTTGGTCAGATGCATCACACTTACTGAGGAGAGGAGAGCGGGATAAAGTGCAGGATGTGGGTTACTGCTGTATTTTGCACAGACACAGCAGAGCTGGGGGCACGGAAAGGTCAGAAATCAAAGAATCCAGAGCAACACAGTCACAAGGCCCTTTCTGTTTGCAGGCTGCCCGAAAATACCTGAGCCGCCATCTTGCCTGTTTCTAGGCTCATAACATGCAGAAGTTGCTGGGTGTTTTTTAATATTTGAGAGCAATCTGTATGTAGAGGGTGTGGGTAACCACACCAAAAATGTAAAGTTGTACCATTTGAAGCCAAAATATAAAAATTAAATCCACAAGTAAAAAATGCAAGTTAAGTAAAAATTAAACAAAGTTAGATTTACTTATGCAAATGCATTCATTAATGGTTGGTTACTGCAAAATGAATGAAATAAAGAAAAATAAAAGACCAAATATTTAGAATGCACTTTAATGAGGTAAGTTTGTAGTGCGGAGCCGCAAGATCAGAAGGATTTACGTCCAGACAAAATAGGAAAAAGGGCAAAACCAATGTTGCAACCTGAGAAATGAAACGGAAAAATCAGGATGGAAACTGACATAGGTCTGATTCCCGAACTGCCATACGAACGGACGTATATTTTAGGATAGAAACGTATTTGCTTATAGAATCACTCGCAAGTTCATACGAACGCACGAGCGGACGTGAAAAATAGGATGATCGTGACCCAAATCCAAGCTGTTACATGTTTCTTTGAATCAACCCAAATTTGTCATATGTATACACTTCAGGAGCAGCAGTTTCAGGCTGAATACCACTGTGTTAAAAGGGAGCATATTGCAACCTTGGAAGCTCGGGTTAAAGATCTGGCGACACAAAATGCAACACCGAGGGAGATTGACAATATGGACAAGGGCATTCTGCTCACTGAGCAGGCATTAAGTGGGGTAGAAAAAGAGGGGAGAGTAATGAGTCAGGAGGAGCAGATAAGTAGCTGGGTAAATGTAGAAAGAGGGAGTAGAAAGGGTGCACAGAAAAGGAAGGCCATACCTGTGTCTATGCACCCTAGCAAAATTGCCAAGTTAGGTAATGATGCAAGAGTATCAGTCTCAGAAATGGCAGCCCCAGCGGATACTGCTTTCTCTAACAGCCGGGAGGACAGCCCAACTAGTGAGTGGGTCATTGGGACTGCAGGTAGGAGTATACAGCCTTAATAGGGGATTCTATTATCAGGCGGACTGATTAAATGTTAATTTGTTACCAAGACCGCCTCAACCGAATGCTTTGCTGTCTCCCTGGTGCCAGGGTTCGGCATGTGGTGGAAAAGGTGGTTATATTATTAGGAGGGACTGGGGATGACCCAGCTGTCGTGGTCCTAATGGGGACAGAATAAATGGGAAATGGAGGATCCTTAAGAATACATTTAAGGAATTAGGCACCAAGTTGAAGAGAAGGACCTCCAAGGTTGTATTGTCTGGAAAACTGCCTGTGCCATATGCTACACACGAAGAGAGTTTAGAAAGTTAAATGTATGCCTCAAGTCCTTGTGCATGGCATAAGGATTTGAATTCCTAAACCACTGGGCTGACTTTTCATTGTGGCACAAATTGCATTCTACAGATAATTTGCACCTGAATGGAAGAGGGGCTTCTGTGCTGCGTAAGAGGATACTAGAAGGGGTGGAGGGGTATTTAAACTAGAGATGAGGGGGGAGGGCAAGTGATAAAACAAAGGGGAAGACAGGTTACTTAGAGGAAAGCATATGATGGTGGGTGGAGATCCATGTGTTGCAAATAGAGCTCATACAGCTCAAGACATGCCTCTGGTGGCATCCCTGTACTGCTCACTGTGCCAGGAAGAATGGCTGCTGATGAGTGATAATTTTGGCAATTGACTATACCAGGTTTTGTTCCCTGCCCCAGGGGCATCACGATTTGGCCCCCAGAAAAACTCACAGCTCATGCATGGGCGCTCATCTGATCAGAGCTGTTTGCCATGCATATGCAATGTTCGGCAAAAGGCTTGGAATATCGGGATCACAGCTCGGTTTTCATCAGTGAGGGAGCCGGGAAGCAGGTAAATGGGAACTTCAGGGGGGGTTACACAGCGGGGCATCCTGATTCGGGATGCCCTGGAGAAAGACCATCAGATGACCCTAAAATCTTTTAGATTCCAAGACTGGCTCCATTGGGTTTTGTTCTGCTTTAATATAGGATAGGGAGGGAGGTGATCCTGGCATATCTGCCATACTGCAGTAGTCAGACATGAACATGGCATCATATAGTTAGTTCCATATTTGTGGAATAATAAGCAACTTTCTGTGCCCGGGGAATGGTTGGGTGCAAATTCCTTTCCCCGCCATTTCTGTATGATGCCTAGACAGATGTTGCTGCTGCCACCTGCTGGCTGAGCTGAGGAACAATAGTCCATTACTATAAGTATATTTGTTCCATTTCTTATGAACAATTAAATAATACCCCAATACTAAAATATTCAAAGACAGCTTCACCCCACGGTAAAAAGTTGAAATGCCTACTCTGGTGGTGGCTCAATCCTGGTCCTCTGCCCTGCACTGCTGAACCCCTCTGACTGCCTCCCCTGTCCTGTTGTGCTAGCGCTCATATTGCTACACTTGTGTTCTCCTCTTCATGCCCCATAACATGTTGACCCAAAATGATTGTGGTTGTTACCTGGTTTTGCCTGCTGACAGTGGGTCCTAGAAGACATACTGGGCCCAACACTTGCCCTAGTATGCTCTGTGCTTAAAGAAATTAATGGTGTAAAAAAAAGTTCCATCTGTGGGTACTACGGCTCTACTTTAAAAAAAACTTCTCCTGAAGTTGGATAATTTCTTTAAAAGTAAACTGGAAGTATGGCAAATATTGAGCAGATGGCCCACATATGGAAAATACTAGTCTATCTATTTCTTTTGTTTTATATGAACATTGTCCAGGACATTTATTACAGGCATTTGTATTTGCAAATGTGTCTTTTGAAGAGGTTTAAAATAAATTTTGCAGCTTGCAGGCACACAAAAGGACTTTTCAAAACTCTTTTTTTCCATTTGTACAAAAGGTTAATTGCACCTAATTACAGTCAGACTGTACCCTTCACAGTACTTATAAAGCAGCCATATTTATTCGTCGGTGTCATTTGGAACACATCGAGGATTAAAAGGCATGAAGAGGACTCAAATTCATTACAAATCTTCCGGATGTGCTATTTCTGGAATGCTGTGAATCTCTTCTGTTCCAGTTCAGGTTTTTTAATCATGTAATTTACACTTCACTCCTGAGGAAGTTGTGTTCCTAAAGGAGCAAAAACTAAAACAACTGGTGATAAATTTCAGTGCAATTCATATTGTTTAAGGATGTGGGGGGTACAATTTACCAGAGGTGAAAAGGAGACTTCCCAGATATAATAAGAAATAAAAAAAAATGCGCCAAAGCTAGATAATGCATTTTCACCCAAAAGGAACCATTCGTTAGAGTTCAGTCCTCCTTTTTCCAGCTTTGTAAGTTGTGGAAATTAAATAAACAAATATTTCTCTCTCTTCCTTATATATTTCTTCTTATTTCTTTATTTCTTGTACCCCCTCAGTGAAGATTTAGGGCCTTATTTAATTAAGTGCACCGTTAATATCTTCTTGGTGGCTAAAGCGCCAGTTTTGTAGTTCTGTCATCCTTTTCTTTTTTGGCACTGCCATTTTGAGTAGTACCGACTGATGATTATAACAGCGCCAGTAAGCGCCACTTTGTACCGCTGTCTTTTCAGTGCTGAACAGCGTATTTATTAATTTTTGCCACCCTGAAAAGACTGGCATTGTATTTCATTATTACAGGTTACAGGATATCACTGCTGGGGACAAAGGGGACAAACTTTACAGTGCGTTTTGACTGGGTTTTAGTTGTTCTTGTCCAAATTACACATTGGTAAGCGAAAAAAATAAACTGAAATAAAAGGGCGACATCTAGTTTCCGTGTTTACATTATTGACAAGTAGCAATGCAAGTACTGTACAAATACATGTGTGTAATATTATAAACATAAAACACTTAAATACAGTTCTGCCCATTGTGCTCTATGAAATGTTGACTTGCAGCACCACTATAAACCGGTGAAGCTTCAACCAGAGCTCCCGGCACTGTGCACTATGTGGTGCTAGTGTTACATTAAATGCATACGTTTTTTATGTTTGTTAAATCACACTCTGAGTGCCGCTGAGGCAAATACAATGGCACTAAGTGGTATTAACAGGTGCTGACACCTTACATACACTACCTGTATTTTAGGCAGACGTGGAAGAATGGCTGAATGCTTTCAAAAATTGAAGTATTAATAGATATATCTTTATTTATTAACAAAATGCAAAGTGAAAGCACAGATTAGAATTCTGAATCAAATTAATATTTGGTGTGGCCTACTTTTGCCTTCAAAACATCATTAAATCTTCTAGGTACACTTGTCCACAGCCAAAGGTTTTGTAGTATAAAGTCCCTTTGACGCCTTTCCACTCGGGTGGTGTTGGAGAAAAATACTCCAACATGACATATGTTGAAAAGAAAAAGTTTCCTAAAAGTAAAAGGGCCCTTTTACACCGATGTGCTTCATTTTGCAAAAAGTGCAACCACAATGCAACCCATCTATAAAGTAATTTACCTGTGCTGGTTTGTGGTGCACCGAAAGGGACAATGCCCACCTATGTATGCTTGAACCCACCTTCCTCGGGTCCTGAAGCTGGGGTCCTTCCCTCCTGCTGTCCTTGTCGATTCCAGGTCCAAATAACACTGCTGCATTATCTTCTGCCTTCTGCTGCCGCTGCTACCTGTTGCTGCTTTCACCCACCAGGGTCTTCTCATTCACCCAGGTCATGGTATATCTTCAGAAATAATCAGGACAACTGGTCCTACTGTTTTATTTTTTGAAAACAGCAAGTCCAATTGTTTAAAGAAAATAAAAAAAGCAATTCCAATTGCCCTAATTTATTCTTACAAATAAACAACAGTGGTGCAGGTAGCATGTAATGCCAGCCAAATCCACAGTCACATCCCCAGCATCTCGCTGTTGAGATGCGCTCCCGTGCCCAGTCAGTTAGGTATGCTGAGGGCGGGAGTGTGAAGCAGATGGCAGGGAGACTGGGTATCTGGCCCTACCCTCTCTCTAGGCCGGTCTCTGTCTTATACTCGCAGTGAGAACCCAAGCATGTGGTTGGAAGGTACATTTTCCCGGGCGATCCCAGGGGTTTCACCTAGCAGGAAGACCCAAATGCCTTAAAGAAAAGGAACAAACCCAGGATAGTCAAAATCCTGGGTTTGGTCTACTTTAAGTGTAGGGAAGGCCCCTGGGCAGAAAGTAGAGCCCCTAAAAAAATTATTGTATTTTAATAGCTTATTCCTAGTGGAGGCCCCCAAGTTGCAGAGGCCCTGGGGAAGAAGCCCTCTTTTTCCTTGCTGTAATCCAGCCCTGGTTTTGGTAGTCACCTGGCTGGTCTAACTAGTCAAGTCTCTTCAACAAAACAAAACAGCAAATCCAGATGCATACAGATATACTATGACCTTTGTGAGCAAAAACCTATACAGACAAGCCCTGTTCTTTACAAAACAATCTGGTTCTCCACCCAAGAACCCAACAGAACACCACAAACAAATGGTTCTTTCTCATTTGCTTCTTATTGGTAAACCCATCTCCGAAGGTGGCTAAAGCTTTACCCCTGGTCTATGAGGGTGCCATATATACCTATAAACTTTCTACAGTCCGGCCAGTGATCCTGTCCACGTGCTTTCGGTTGTCAAACAGGATACGGCCAGGCCTTCAGAAAGATGGCCGCCGCCCCCATGAATAAGGACACTGGCATCCGTTAGCAGCATGTTTAGTGCCATCTGCTAGTGTCCTCACTCACGGGGCCATCTTTCCTGAAGCCTCGGCCATAGCCTATTTATCTAGTGGATAGAACACTAACTGTTGATGGGATTGTGGGGTTCAGGTAAGTTGTACAGCCATTTCCTGCTGCTGGTTGATGGGCTGGCTCATAGGGATGAGCAGGCCCACCAATGTTCTGGCTCATAGGAATGAGCGAACCCCCAAAGTTGGGGGGTCCCAATCTTTGGGGATGGCTGTGTCGGGGGGAGCTTACAGCAGGAAGCAAGCTGCTGTAAAAACATACCTGAACACAAAAAAATGTCCGCTGCTGCCCAAGAGTGAGGGCACACCTAGTGCCAGTGGGGCTCAGGTGATCTACAGCAGCCTCCTGCTGCACCCTTAGGTGAAGTGGGTTCTGGCTGAACTCACAAAGTTTGGTACGAACCCAAAGCTGTTCAGGTGATGTTCATCACTACTCAGCAGCTCGTCAACCAGCTTTTCCGGGTTCGGGCTGAACGCCAAAATTGAACACAGACTTCTGGCTAAAGTCCATGTTTGGATTTGTGAACCCCAGCCTTCAATGTTTGCTACAAACCCAAACTTTGTGATACGGTTTCGGTCAACATCAGAATTAAGTAATCCCAAAAATATCTCTGAACTACATCAGGAATTGGCTTTTCACCAAGGTGCACATCTTTTAATATTCACTATGCTGCCTGCCTTTATGATGCTGCAAGACTGAACCTATGCAGCAGCCCCCCCCCCCTCCATTGGACGCCATGCCTTCTTTAACCAGAATTAAAACTGAGTGAGCATCTTGATTAATTAAAAACATTTTAAACTGTAGGGTCCACACTGCCGCCGATGTGTCACAAACCTGCTGCTGAAGATAATGGTATCATTTTTTTCTCCTGGTAGGGAGATAACCAGCTGAATAATAACTTGGACATTTCCAGAACAAAATCATGAAATGTAAAATTAGAATATTATTACTTTCGCATTTTACCATTTAGAGGTCATACTTGTCTTTACCTTGATGTGAAACCATGACACAGACACCGATCACTAAAGGGAAAGTTTTAGCTGAATTTTTAAATCAGCAAGCAAAGCATCTGACCCTAAAGGCCGTCCATCACAATCACAGTGGTGTGTCATTTTCTGTTTTGTCTGTAGTTCCATATTCTTTTAAAAGCAAAAAGGGGAATAAACTGTATGATAGATATGATTATCCTTTTTTTAGATTGTTATAAAGGTCATATATATGTAGCTGAAACGTGCATTTCCAATTTTTCCTACTAAGTAAGGGGTAAGGGTCCCAATTAAGCTGCTGGGTAGATGAAAATGGGAGAAATTGCATTTTAGATAAAAAAAAAATACCATTTTGTGAATACTCACCTTGTAAAATGGGTATTATAAGTATGCCACACACCCCGCTTCAAGATATTCATTACCTGTGGGTAGTATGGTCCTGTAGAGGGCTTCTGCAGAGATGATTGGAGGAAAGAAAGCCCCTCCCAGTCCATAAGTACCTGGGACCTCCCACTCATTACCCAGTATAAAGAAAGCAGTAAGGTAAAGGACCAGGAAGAGCCAAATATCAGTCATAACAACGCAAAGTTCACCATATGAAGGATGCAGAATCCAAAGGGCGGGTTGAAGCGGGGTGTGTGACATACTTATAATACCCATTTTACAAGGTGAGTATTCACAAAATGGTGTTATTCTAAGTATGTCACACACCCCGCTTCAAGATAATCATTACCTGTGGGACATCCAATAGCAGTGTCCATAAAGGGTGGGGATCCAAAAACAAGGTATAAAGCACAACTCAAACTACTGCAGCCTGCAGAACTTTGCGGCCAAAAACAGCATCCGCTGAGGCCCGCACATCAACCTTGTAAAACTTTGAAAAAGTGTGAACAGAAGACCAGGTAGCGGCCTTGCAAACTTGCTCAACAGAGGCCTGGTGCTGAAAAGCCCAGGAGGCCCCAACCGCACGAGTAGAATGAGCTGTAACACGAAAGGGAGGATCTCTCCCCTTAGCAGAATAGGCCCCTACAATGGCCTGATGGATCCATCTGCTGATGGTAGACTTTGTGGGTGCTAGACCCTTCTTGGGCCCAAAAGGCACCACGAAGAATGCATCAGTCTTGTGAAAGGCAGACGTTACCACCAAATAATACTTCACAACACGAACCACATCCAAAGAATGCAGGACCCTCTCCTTGTCATTGCTGGGGTTAGGACAGAGAGAGGGCAGAACAATATCCTGATTTAAATGAAAGGACGAAACCACCTTAGGAAGAAAGTCCATCTTAAAACGGAAAACCACTTTATCCTGATGTCTTTCAAAATATGGAGCTTGAATAGACAGAGCCGCCAACTCAGAAACACGTCTAACTGAAGTGATAGCTACCAAAAATGCCACCTTCTGCGTAAGGGAAGACAAAGGAATATCATGCAAGGACTCAAAAGGGGGACCCTGTAGCGCAGAAAGAACCAAATTCAAATCCCAAACCGGAATCAAAGGCTTCCTAGCACATGCGTAACCCCCTGGAAAAAGGTCTTAACCAAAGGATGTAGTGCAAAAGACTTTTGGAAAAATACCGCCAGGGCAGACACCTGCCCCTTCAGAGTACTGAGTTGGAGCCCTAAGTCCAGACCATGTTGCAAGAACTCCAAAATTCTAGAAACAGAGAATTCCCTACAAGGGAAGGCCCTAGACTCACACCAATCAATATAAGACCTCCAAGTCCTATAGTACACGGATGAAGAAGACTTCTTTCTAGCACGAATGAGAGTCTGAATAACAGCGTCAGAAAGACCTTCCTCCTTCAAGATGGAGGTTTCAGCAGCCACGCCGTCAAAGCCAGCGTTGGTAAATTGGGGTAACGAAGATGACCCTGTGTGAGCAGATCTGGCAGCAGGGGCAGAACGAACTGATCTTCTGCCAACCTTACCACGTCTGCGAACCAGACCTGTCTTGGCCACCTTGGAGCTACCAGAATTGCTGTTGCTCTCTCCAGAGCAAGCTTGCGCACTACTCTGGCCACCATGGGAAACGGAGGGAACAGGTACAGAAACCCCAGATCCCTCCAGTTCAGGGACATGGCGTCCGTCGCGAGAGCCAGTGGGTCCTTCGCCAGAGACACAAAAGCCGGAAGTTTGTGATTGTGACGGGAGGCAAATAGGTCCACCGCCGGTGACCCCCACCTGAGACAAATTGAGTGAAAGACCCTGGGATTGAGAAACCATTCCCCCTTGCGGGCTGACATCCTTCTCAGAGAGTCCGCCTCCGTGTTCTCCACACCTGGGATGTAAACTGCTGAGATACACGGGACATGTCTCTCTGCCCAGTCCAGGATCAGAGACACTTCCTTGAGGGCATTCCTGCTGCGGGTTCCTCCCTGGTGATTGATGTAGGCCACCGCCGTCTGATTGTCCGACCTGACCTGGACCGGCAAGTCTCGCAGTTGATGAGTCAAATGACAAAGAACCAACCTGATGGCCCTCAATTCCAGAACATTGATAGACTCGTGAGCTTCCAGGGGACTGGCATCCGTAGTGACTATCTCCCACTGAGGAGTCCGAAAGGATCTGCCCCTCAGTAGGTTGGTTGAGTTCAGCCACCACCGAAGCAAGCGGCGAACCCGGGGAGACATCTGAAAAAGATGATCCAGCGACTGAGGAGACCTGTTCCAGACCGATAACAGATGGAGCTGTAGTGTCCTTGTGTGAAACTGAGCAAAGGGAACCGCCTCGAATGAGGCCACCATCAAACCCACCAGTCTCATCCCTAGACGGATGGACGGTCGAGGCATGGACATGAGTGACCGAACCAACTCCTGAATCAGAAGAACCTTGGACTGAGGAAGGAAAACTCTGGCCAGATCTGTATCCAGAGACATTCCCAGAAAGGATACTGTCCTGGACGGGTGTAGGGAGGACTTGGGGTAGTTGATCACCCAGCCGAACCTCTCCAGAGTGGATATTACCGTCCTGGTGTCCAATTCTGCCTGGCTGAATGACGGTGCCATGATGAGGAGATCGTCCAGATATGGCACAATGCGAATCCCCTGCGCTCTGAGGAGAGCCATCACCCCAGCAAGCACCTTGGTGAAAACTCTTGGAGCTGTGGTGAGACCGAAGGGAAGAGCTACAAACTGAAAGTGCCGATCCTCCACCGCGAACCTCAGAAACCTCTGGTGTGCGGGAAAAATGGGAACATGGAGGTAAGCGTCCTGAATGTCTATGGACGTCATGAAGTCCCCCTGACGAAGAGAATGAATAGCCGAGCGCAACGTTTCCATGCGAAACCTTCGCAGTCTGACGAACTTATTGAGAATATTTAGGTCCAGTATGGGCCGGACGGAGCCATCCTTTTTGGGGACCGTGAACAGATTTGAGTAAAAACCCCGACCCCGGTCTAATGAGGGAACTGGGCAAATGACTGCCATTTCCAGAAGACTCGATACTGCCGCCCGGAGCTGCTGCGCAGCCAGTGCCTCCGGGGACACCCGAGACCTGAGAAAACGCGGGGGAGGGTAGGACTCGAACTCCAGCTTGTAGCCGGAAGACACCACTTCCCGGATCCACCTGTCCGAGACCTCTCGGTTCCAGACCTGGGAGAAGTGCTGTAGCCGTCCCCCCACCCGCACGGGTGAGGGCGCCCCCTCATTGTTGAGCGGGCTTGACCACGGGTTTGGGTTTTGAGCCCCAATTGTATCTTGAACGGGCACGTCCTCTGCCCCTATTCCAGGAATTTCCCCTTGTAGAAGGGAAGGCGAAACCTCTTCCTGCTCTAGATCCCCAAAAGGAAGGAGTGAAGGAAGACGCTCCTCGAAAGGGGCGACGTTGCTTCTTGCGTTGAGGTAGTTTGCCCCCCTTGGCCACGGCATCCAGCTTGTCTCCAAAGAGCCATAACCCAACGAAGGGAAGAGCTGTTAGTGACTTTTTTGACCCAAAGTCAGCCGCCCACTGGCGTAACCAAATTGAACGCCTGATAGTAACCATTAGAGCAGAGGCTCTACTACTCATCATCAAGGAATCATCCAAAGCGGCCACCATGAAGGACAAAAACACCTCACATTGTTTTAGTTCACGAAATTCCTCACTGTCCGGATTCAAACCGGAGGAGGATAACAAGTGCCTGACCACCTTTCTAGTAGCCACCGCCAACAGCGATGAGGCACAAACAGGCCTTATTGCTGCCCCAATACTGGCAAAACCATGACAAGCCATCTGGTCAATGCGTTTATCCTCACCATCCTTAAGAGAGGAACAATCAGGGTTGTTCAATACGGCTGAGTTGGATAACCCCAAAATAGGGGCGTCCACCTCGGGGGGAGATGCCCAGCGCTTAACCGTATCCACTGGAAAAGGATACCTCTTATCCCAACTTTGGGGAATGCCTGGGAGCCGGGCAGGCCTTTCCCATTCCTTAGAAATAATATTATCAAAATGCTTTTGATTAGGGAATTCCAACCGCGGCTTGGATTCGTCATAAAACTCCCCTTGCTGTTGAGGAACCTCCGCCGGAGGCGAGATAGCAAGCACCTCAAACATCTGAGTCAGAACATTAGGAGTATCCAAGGAAGTCCCTGAGCTCCGATCGGAATCAGCACCAACAAATTGCTGATCATCAGAAATATCTGAATCCTCAAATAATTCCCCTTCTTCTAGAGGGGAATAATCTGACCAATCCAGGCCGTCCTCGTCATCATCATATTCAAAATGATTAACCGGTGATAAATGCTTCCTCTTAGCCGTTGCTTTCTTGGCAACCGTGGAGGAAATGAATTTTTCAATACTGGCCAACCTGGCACACACATCAGATTGCGACTGCCCCCCCGTGGCAATCTCACACGGGGCACGGGTCAAAGTGGGAGGGGGAGAGGATGAAGCCGGCTGCGCTGACCCAGATGCCTGGGGACCGGACTGCCGTGTAATAGTCTGCTGTGCACATGATATACATAGGAAAAAATCATCCCCTGTTAGGGATACCCCACAACCCATACACTTCCGGGATTGTCCCGAGGGGAGCCCGGAATCTTGGGATGCCTCCATAAGGTGAACTTGAATAGTCGCTATGAGTGAGGGAATTACGCTATTAAGCAACCCGGGATGCCCTTATATTGTCCAAGTGGGAGGTTTTGTAATAAATAGCAAAAGTACCCAGGTACTCTAGGACCAGGAGAAACCTAAAAAAAAAAAAAATTCCTGGCAGTTCAGCCTGAAAAACATAGAAAAAGACAGTAAGAGGTTCTCCCTATATAAACCTATATCTATTATACCTATATATATACATATATATTTGCAAATATGTACAGATAAGCAACGGCCGCAGGGCCACTCACTGAGTCTTTGGGCGCCAATACACTGTGTCCTCTGCCTGAGGTAACACAGATCAGAGCGGGAGACGCAGCAGGGGGGCATGGCCAGCGTGGATCTCGCGCTGCAAGGCTCCGCCCAGCAGCTCCAAACTCCTAAAGGGCGCGGGCTGCGGCCTCATACCGAAGGCCCGGCCCCGCCCCCTCACTGAAGAGCGTGAGGGGAGAAATCCTCCCCTCAGCTCTGAGGTAAAAATCCAGCACCTGTCTCAGCTCTGAGGTAAAAATCCAGCACAGTGTCTGTCAGACGTGAGGGGAAGCTCCCCTCCATTAACACTCGCGCATCGGGCGCATAATAGAGCCGGTAGCTGCCCGCATAACAAGCGGAGCTGCTCCCAGCTCGGTCACGCTACCAGCTCCAAACGCCTAAAGGGCGAGGGCTGCGGCCTCATACCGAAGGCCCGGCCCCGCCCCCTCACTGAAGTGCGTGAGGGGAGAAATCCTCCCCTCAGCTCTGAGGTAAGAATCCAGCACTGTGTCTGTCAGCAAAAAAGATTGCAACAAGTTTACATTATAACTATTCATACCAGAAAAGTAAACATTTTAAACAAACATTTCAAATAAATCTATTTTCCAGGCGCCCCCATAGAAAAACACCAGAAGCTGAATAAGAGGCCTCCACACAACTAAAAAAGGGGAATAGGCCATTTAAGGGGAAAATTAAACTCTTGGACAGGGCATCCCAAACCGGAGTCACCAACCCGGTATAACCGCCTACCCTCTTTATAGGGTCTCGCGGTGGAGCATAGCTCCTGAGCACCTGAGGTGCTGTTATACCCTCGCTCGGACAGCAGTCAAGACTGGGAGGCATTTAAATAGCTATATATTAATAAAGGGAATAAAGAGTCCGAACGGAAATAAAAATATATATAGGCCGGGAGTAGACCCGGCTACCTTAAAGTCCCCCTGTGCTAGGAGGAGATATCATCTGCTGCTTGCTCGCCGTCTGCAGGGATGAAGACTGGGGTAATGAGTGGGAGGTCCCAGGTACTTATGGACTGGGAGGGGCTTTCTTTCCTCCAATCATCTCTGCAGAAGCCCTCTACAGGACCATACTACCCACAGGTAATGAATATCTTGAAGCGGGGTGTGTGACATACTTAGAATATATTCATCTCAGCTCTCCCACAGGGTGACCTATTCAGATCCATAGCTGTAAACAGTTCCTTCAGTTGCTTAAAGTGGGCCTTCAGTCAAAAAAATCAAAATTTAGCAAATTGCTCCTCTAAACTCCTTCTTTCGCATTCAGTGATGTAAGCTGTTAGAGAGGGCTTGTCTCCATACAGATGTTGTGGAATAGCAGGTAGACTCTGTGCTGCTGAACTGCATGAGAGCGGCCATCTTGCCTCAATTCTGACAGAACTGCTTCCGAAAGACCCAGTCCTACAGTCAATAGCACCCTAACTCTAATTAATGTTTTTTTTTTCTAGCCAGAAGTAAAAAGCAGTCAGCTGTAAGGGCCCAGCACTGCTCGGAAAGCCCTTAAAACATCACATCAACATTGTAAACAACCGTTGAAAGACTCTGGAAGCCGAGGCCTTTGACTTACATTGATACATAGTTACATTCAAAACCTCCAGCAGCTGGTTATTCAGTGTATGAGTGTGGTAACATGACAGACATGCTGATCCCTGTTTGGAGGTAAATCTCTCCCTCAGTTTGATGTGGGCTGCTTAATGCAGCCAGCTAGAGACGGATTTTATCTCCTTCTAACTTTCTATGTGGATAACATCTCTCTCTATGATTGGGCTAATCATAAGGAAGCTCCAAGCTCAACTGCAGTGTGTCTGTGTGCTAGCAAAGGCTTTCCCCAATTCCCTACTGATGCTCATTTGTTATCAGAGCACTCAAGTGTAATCCAAGATGGCCACTGGCATGTAATTCTAGCCCAGCTATTTCACAACGTCTGTATGAGGTTAAGCCCTCTCAAGCAGCATACGCCACTGATCGTCAAAGGGGGGAATATCTAATCTTTATTTTCTTGACTGGAGATCCGCTTTAAAAATCCAACCGCATTTTTTCTGTGGACAGAATGGCTTGAGACATGTCCAAAATGTCAATTTTCACTGTTGTCAGCAGTAAATGAAGAGTGCAGTTCCCTTACCTTGGTGGACACACTATGCTATGGGGGGGTACATGAAGGAAGACTGGAGCAGGATCCTCAAGATGGGCACATGTTAAGACACCAGACCTGAGCAAATCTGCTGCATGCTCATTAATGTTTCAGATTATTAAAAATGGTTGAAGTAATTTAATGAGGTGGGTAGGTACAGTGGTCAACACTACAGTTAGGAAGGAATGACAGAGCCCTGTCATTGGAGTAGGCCCTTATAGAGCGACTTTAATAGTAGTGGTTAAATGCAGGACTTAGGTGCCATTGCGTCATTAATCCACATGATGGCAGTGTTGCCTAAGGAATAAGAGCAGTTAATTTTAAATAGTCTAGCATGCCCCTTTAGGGAGGTAAATAGAGACTCAGCCAGGTTGCATTGGCAACACCACCTGCCCTGTCATTGGTTGAGGTTAGCTACATAGTTGGTAGAGGTAAAATATCAGAGGTTATATAAGGGATGACCCAACCCTTCCAGAACTCTCTTAGGTTCCAAGCTGTAGAGGGGAAGGACTGATAATGTAGTGGAGGAGCAGAGCAGCAGTGAGGAAAGAAACCAGGAGTTGGTAACTGGGAAGCTGTAAAGACTGTTGGATGTAACTGCTGAAGAACATCACCTATACTGGATTATGCTGTTGTGATGGAAGCCCCAAATAAAGAACCTGTTGTTTGCTGTTTACAAGATGTGTCCTGATTGGAGCAACGGCTGAATGATTAAGTGCACCTCACCCCACACATGCCACACCAACCTCGATATAAATGTATGTACTAGTTAAAAAACTTAGGAGTCCCTATTAAATCAAGTGGAATGCACTGCCCACTATGTGGGCGCCTTGCTAACAGGTATACTTCAAATATCCAAAAAACAAAAACACATTGGTTAACTGCAAAGCTGGCAAATCACACCACAGCACAACTATTGCCAAAGGACACAATATTTAATTGATTAGAAGGATTATGGCACAAAACATATACAGCATGTATTTACAACCAGTCTACAAAAATCACTAAAAAGCAATTGCTAGAGATAAAAACAGGGGCCCCCGCCAGGTGCTACCTGGACTCGACACACCCCTCCACACTCCAACCATGCATACTGGGGCCGGCCAGCCTTGAAAAGAGGGACGATGTCCTCAATTGATATGCAGCTTATGTTCCAAGTTTCCAATAGCGGCAATGCTTTTAAAGAGGGCAGACAGTGAGACTCAATCAACCTGTGCTGCATGCACAATGTCACTGATAAGTAACCATCCTGGTGTGCAAGCTCGCTCCCAGTTCCATAAGTAGCCAGGCGCTGTAAAACGGACTTACTTAAGCGGGCATAACATGGATCAAGTGCGGGAGCGTCCGGCGTGAAACAGCTCAGCAGCCAAGCACGGAGGCCAGCCGCCGCCGCTGCCGCTCTACCGCCCCTCAGAGATCTTACCGTCGCCGATACACAGGTCCGTGCACATAGTAACAGATGACACAGCGTCTCTCCGCTTTCTCTTCAGCTTGCGTTATTGCTGCATGCAGCGGCCAATACAGTAATGTTGCATGGGAGGGGGCGTGGTCGGATGACCCGACACCGATGCACGTTTCGCTCCTCCTCTGGAGCTTCGTCAGAGTAGGAGGGGTCATAGCCCAGGCCGTGCTTTTAAGGGCAATATCCCACCGGCTTCAACAGCTGATATTTAGTTCGTCGTTCAACGGTGCATTAACACTTGAGTGACCAGTCCTCTTTACACACACCTTTAGGTTTCCATTTTGATGCTGGCAGCATCTACTGACAAGGCCTCCGTTTCAACATATCATGTCACAGCACATATTTTTTCCCCTGGACTACCTCCCGGGGGCCTTCTCCAGCAACCAATTGTTGTTAAAATATATTTTCAAATGAGCAAGCTCGGGTGCTGTTCATATTGGTATTGTCCCTCTTTTCTTCATCCTTTTTACTTCTTTCTCTTCATCACCTCACAGCGGGACCTTATTTATTATTTGTTATTTTATCTTTGAACTCAATTTTCACATACATGTATCACGCTTACCACAAGCAACCTAATCATTATCTATACCCTAGTATATACAATTCTACTCCAACATCTTCTTATGGGAGATCTGATCATACTAGTATATATCTTTGCTCAGACAATATTTTATGTGGTCATACGCTTATCCCAAACATACCACCCCTTGGGTCCTACTCTACTTCGACGCAGGGGGGCATGATGAATAGGGTGCCAACCTACTTTTAATCCTAACGCTGAGATGAAAAGCGAAAGAGAAAAACCTAGTCCAAGAGATAGGGCTGAGACACCATGTTGCAGAAAGAGAAAGAACACCACTCAGTACACTGAAACGCACTTGCACCTGGTGCCAAGTCGGTGCTTAAATTTCATCACAAAAAGGCTTTCAGGCCCATATCCGTATTGAGCCCGACAGGAATCATAGTACCCAATTCGAAAATGAGTCTAGATTCCTGTTGGAGAAGCCCCATGATCCTCCTCTGCCTCCGTCCCTCAATTTGAAAATGCCACATACTAGGAGGCCGGAAGGGTCACTATTATGTAGGATCCTAAAATGCTCCGCTATGGGACTTTTCTCGTTCCTTTTACGAATGTCTCTCAGATGTTCACCTATCCGGACCCTCAGTTCCCTCTTGGTTTTACCCACATTCTTTTTATTGCAGGGGCAGGGGAGTAAGTAAATCACATACCTCAAGGCGCAGGTGATAAATTCCTTAACAGGCCTTGGAGTTCTACTTCTGGGACCTGTGAATGACATTGTCTTTTCCATATAGGGACATATCTGGCAGTGTCCACATTTCTGGGCTCCCTTTGGCTTATTCACTTGTTTTACTACCTCTATATGGAGTCTGTACTAACTGTGAACTAACCGGTTGTGAATATTGCGTGCCCTCTTGGCCGTCAGTAGTGGCCTGGGTCCCACATGTTTCGCCACCACCGGGTGGACATGCCAGTGGGATTGCAAAATATTCTTGAATTTCTCCCAATGTACACTATATTGTGTGACCAGGTGGACAGGCTGCTCACCCACATGTTCCTTGCGTTCTCGCCCCCTGAGAAGAGTCTTGCGGGAAGAGTCCAAGGCTTTCTGAAAGCAGGTCCTCAGCAGGCGATGGGGGTAACCTCTATCTCTAAATCTCCACGTAAGCACCCCGGCCTCCCAGACGTAGTCCCCCTCGGTGCTACAGCTCCTCCTGACTTGGAGGAACTGCCCCAGGGGGATACCACGCCTCAGGGGGCCAGGGTGGTGGCTGGAGGAGTGGAGAAGGGTATTTCCCACCGTGGGCTTACGGAACATGGATGTAACCAGCCTGCCGCCCCATTTGAGATCCGCAAGTCCAAAAATTCAATGGAGACTGGGCTAATTTTATACGTAAGACAAATGTTACGTTGATTCTGATTTAAGGAAGATATAAATTCCTCCAGTTGGGTTGTCGAGCCTTTCCATATCAGTAGAACATCATTGATGTACTGCAGCCAGAGGGCGGCATGTTCCACAAACGACGCCCGTCCAAACACCTCAAGGCTCTTCCACTGCCCCAGGTGCAGGCAGGCGTACGATGGGGCACAGGCCGCCCCCATGGCTGTGCCGTGAATCTGATGATAGAAGGTCCCATTAAACCTAAAATAATTATTAGTAAGGACAAACTCCAGAAGCTCAATGATAAATTCATTATATGCTGCATCACTTGGACCTATCATCTGCAGGGTCTCTTCCACTGCTTGGAGGCCTACTGTGTGGGGAATGGAGGTGTACAGGCTCTCCACATCTATGCTGGCTAATAGCCAGTCATCTTCTATGTTTACTTTCTGTAGTTTTCGCAATAAGTCACTACTATCCAACACGAAAGATGGGAGAAGCCATACTAAAGGTTTCAAGTTTTCATCAATGAAACGGGCAATTCCTTCCAAGGGCCCTCCATTCCCCGACACAATAGGCCTACCTGGTGGAGTGATGGGATTCTTATGTACTTTAGGGATACTTACTTTAGTGTGTACAGCACTGGAATGTTGTAATCATGGACTCTCAAGAAATCGAATACTTTAGGTGTTAAAAGGTTCTCCTCCTTAGCCCAGTATAATTCAATCTCTCTGTCACTTCAGGAAAAGGATTCCCGCTAATCTGGCGGTACGTACTATCATCTTTCAGTTGTTTTTCAATTTATTTTACGTAGTATTCCTCCTACATTAGCACTACATTGCCACCTTTGTCACTAGGTCTTACAATGATATTGTGGGCCTTCTCTAGATCTTTTAATGCCATTCTCTCTTGTTTGGTGAGGTTGTCATGGTCCCCATAGGACTCCTGTTCTTCCCTAGCCAGGTCACGCTCCACCAGCTGCAAAAAGAGTGACAGGTGCTTGTTAAGACTTAAGGGGGAAGAATTCTTAGACGGGCACCTCAGACGGCTAAGATTAGGCAACAGATCCGGTATTTCTTCCGTGTCTGTTCCAAATACATAGGCAGTATCTTGAGGCACCCTAAATTCCGTATCACCTATATCATCTATCTGTGAATGCACCGGGTTGATTATATTCTCCACACTCATCACATCTTTTTTATTATTGAACATGGTTCTAAAAAGAACTTTACGCAAGTATAATGCTGTATCTTTATAAAGTGAGAACTCATCACTCCCGGCACAGGGAGAGAAGGATAGGCCTTTTGCAAGTACTGACATACGATGTTCCATCATATTAAAATTGGACACATTTATCACATTAAGCCCAGCCCCTTCATTACTTATATGCTTGTCAATGGGGGTGGGCCCACAGGTTCGATTTTTTCGGATGCCCCTCAGGGTCTTCACCCTGTTTGCCACACTTTCTCCTTCTTCCCCTCTTTTTGCACTTTGATTTAAAAACGAAACCGGCCGGTGGGGTCTACGAGGGTTCCGCGGAGGGCTTTCAACCGAGACTTCCGTCTCGGCTCCCAATAGGTCACTTGATACCTCCCTCCATTGTCTTTGACGGGGGAAGGGCCTATTCCTTGGCCTAAATTCCACAAAGATTTTTCCAGTCTCAAACTCAGAGGGCATGCAATATTCGCGACCGGTTAGTTCACAGTGAGTACAGACCCCATATAGAGGTAGTAAAACAAGTGAATAAGCCAAAGGGAGCCCAGAAATGTGGACACTGCCAGATATGTCCCTATATGGAAAAGACAATGTCATTCACATGTCCCAGAAGTAGAACTCCAAGGCCTATTAAGGAATTTATCACCTGCGCCTCGAGGTATGTGATTTACTTACTCACCTGCCCCTGCAATAAAAAGTATGTGGGTAAAACCAAGAGGGAACTGAGGGTCCGGATAGGTGAACATCTGAGAGACATTCGTAAAAGGAATGAGAAAAGTCCCATAGCGGAGCATTTTAGGATCCTACATAATAGTGACCCTTCTGGCCTCCTAGTATGTGGCATTTTCAAATTGAGGGGAGAAGGCAGAGGAGGATCATGGAACTCCAGATTTCTCCGACAGGAATCTAGACTCATTTTCTAATTGGGTACTATGATTCCTGTCGGGCTCAATACGGATATGGGCCTGAAAGCCTTCTTGTGATGAAATTTAAGCACCGACTGGGCACCAGGTGCAAGTGCGTTTCAGTGTGTTGGGTGGTGTTCTTTCTCTTTCTGCAACACGGTGTCTCAGCCCTAACTCTTGGATGAGGTCTTTCTCTTTCTCTTTTCATCTCAGTGTTAGGATTAAATGTAGGTTGGCACCCTATTCATCATGCCCCCCTGCGTCGAAGTAGAGTAGGACCCAAGGGGTAGTATGTTTGGGATAAGGGTACCACATAAAATATTGTCTGAGCAAAGATATATACTAGTATGATCAGATCTCCCATAAGAAGATGTTGGAGTAGAATTGTATATACTAGGGTATAGATAATGATTAGGTTGCTTGTGGTAAGCGTGATACATGTATGTGAAAATTGAGTTCAAAGATAAAATAACAAATAATAAATAAGGTCCCGCTGTGAGGTGATGAAGAGAAAGAAGTAAAAAGGATGAAGAAAAGAGGGACAATACCAATATGAACAGCCCCCGAGCTTGCTCATTTGTAAATATATTTTAACAACAATTGGTTGCTGGAGAAGGCCCCCGGGAGGTAGTCCAGGGGAAAAAATATGTGCTGTGACATGATATGTTGAAATGGAGGCCTTGTCAGTAGATGCTGCCAGTGTCAAAATGGAAACCTAAAGGTGTGTGTAAAGAGGACTGGTCACTCAAGTGTTAATGCGAACGCAATATCAGCTGTTGAAGCAGGTAGGATATTGCCCTTAAAAGCACGGCCTGGGCTATGACCCCCTCCTACCCTGACGAAGCTCCAGAGGAGGAGCGAAATGTGTGTCGGTGTCGGGTCATCCGACCATGCCCCCTCCCAGCCAACCTGACTGGTATCGGCTGCTGCATGCTGCAATAACGCACGCTGAAGAGAAAGCGGAGAGGCGCTGTGTCATCTGTTACTATGTGCGCGGACCTGTGTATCGGCAGCGGTAAGATCTCTGAGGGGCGGTAGAGCGTCGGCGGCTGGCCTCCGTGCTTGGCTGCTGAGCTGTATCACGCCGGACGCTCCCGCACTTGATCCATGTTATGCCCGCTTAAGTCCGTTTTACAGCACCTGGCTACTTATGGAACTGGGAGCGAGCTTGCACACCAGAATGGTTACTTATCAGTGACATTGTGCATGCAGCACAGGTTGATTGAGTCTCACTGTCTGCCCTCTTTAAAAGCATTGCTGCTATTGGAAACTTGGGACATAAGCTGCCTATCAATTGAGGACATTGTCCCTCTTTTCAAGGCTGGCCGGCCAGTATGCATGGTTGGAGTGTGGAGGGGTGTGTGCAGTCCAGGTAGCACCTGGCGGGGGGGGCCCCTGTTTTTAGCTCTAGCAAATTCCTTTTTAGTGATTTTTGTAGACTGGCTGTAAATACCAACCTGAGTCGCCGTACCCTAGGTCCAACAACCCTCCTCACAGCCTCTGCCATTGGCCAGGCAGAGGCCCGCTACATTAGAATACATCAGATATGCACAGGGACACACTTTTTACTGGCCCCAGCCAGGCCATCTTCTGTCAATGAGCTACTGAATCCTAACTCCACTGTGCCCCCCATCTTGGCAGTGACTACATTCTTAAAGCAATGATATTGAAGTATTTTAGTATTTTATAGGCAGATTCTGTGGCAGGAGTGGACATGGTCCCCGCAGCTACAGGGCTGAGGCTATAGCATCTTAGGGGCAGAACATGGGCTGGGGTGTATTGTTTCTGGAGTAAGGTGTGGCCAGGGTGGCAGCAATGGAAATGGGTATTGGAAGAATTAGTGCAATTCAGTACAGTCTCTGGCATTGACTGCATCCTGGGGGTCATGCCCAGTCTAGCAGGCCTCCAAACAGTGTGGTCCACCAGGATTTCTCCCCATACTCCCTATGGTCAGTCAGAACCTAATCTATACACAATGAGCTCCCAGCATGTGCTCCAAATGGGCCCCACCAAGAAAAGGCCGCACAAACCAAAGATAAAAAATCAATGTATCTTGTATTATTAGAAAAAGTACCAATCTACAATGAACAAAGACATGTACAAAAACGCACAGACAAAGACTAATTAAAAAACATATATGACAAAGCCCCAACGAGCGCTGGTCCAAAACCGACTCTCCTTACAAGGTAAATGTATAACACTATGCCCAGATGAATGAATGGTTGAAAACTACATCACTACATCATTAACAAACTACATGTAAGAAATATGTATAAATTAAAACCCACACTGTGGTCACACCACTATAATACTCCTGGTTTGGTAAAAGTTCAATGCCAAACTACCTGTGCAATTAAAAACTACTAACTACACAAAGTGCCAAAGAGTGCTTCCCTACGGATTGTGCAAACAATTCAATGCAATATACAATTACTTGTTATGTGCAATTCATAGTATAAATAAAATATAATACAAACCAAGTATGAGAAGTAAATCAATACAATATAACCATACAATTAAATACCAATGAATGGGCATAGAAAGTAAATGAAATTCATATCACCATAATGAAATAGGAGTCCAGGACCAGCAAACAAGGGCTATAATCACATTGATGCGTTGCGTAGGCGTAGCCCCGCCCACTTCCTCAGGATGTAAAGATGTCACAAGTGCCCCTCCTCACCTTTTAAGTCTGCTGTAGCTCAAACGCGAGCGAATCACCGGCGGCCGAGATGCCCGCGCCCCCACGCTGTACCTCCCAGTCAGAACCTAGATATGGTCTGAATTTAACCAGATACTGAATCTGAAACTTTATTGGTATCTTTTAAATGAATGTTTTGCTGCGTTATTCATATTTTATTTTTCTGCATCCATTTAGGACAATTAATAATTAGGGAACCCCTACCTTAGACCAACTGCCCCAAAGTTCCAAGCATAATCTTTGAATCTATAATAAACCCTCTCAGGCAACCAGCCGTCCATATCCACAAAAGATCTGTATCGTGGGGGCATTGGCCAACTTCACTGATATAGACACTGATAAAGACCTGAGCAGTGACCACAAATATACTTGACCAAAAAGCAAATATAGAACTGACCAATCACCAACAATTGTGTAGATGTTACTACATAGGCCTCTCTTCATCTGAGTGGTGCCAAGATATGGGTCAGGGCGGCACCAGTGAGATTGAGGCACAAGTTAGTGTCTTATTCTTTTTGCTTTATCACTTGATAGATTGATTTCACTTGACAGATTGATACAGCCGTTTTGGAAGATATTTTTGCCCTTAGAAGATGGAATTGGCTGTATATATGATATTTTGAGAATTAACTGGTGTTTGGAGCATGGACTTTGGTTGAATGGACAATTTTCTTTTTATATGAACAATCCAGTGGCGTAGCTAAATTTGACATGGTTCTGTACAAACATTTAATGGGACCCTGTCAAAGCTAATTAAGTAAATAGTAAATATTTTTCTTTCTTTTAACTCTGTTAGATGCAACTAGACCACTCAAGACTGAAACTGCAGAGATAAATGGTGCTTCCTTTCTCTAAATGATCCTGAGGTGAACAAAAAACTGATAAATAATGTGTAGGAGCAACAATGATGGGTTCCCCTGACCTTCTAGGCCTGGTGCAGTCAACAGCTCCTTCCGGGCAAGGATTATTAGTTCATTTTATAGTCAAAAACTCATCTTGTGTCCCACACAGACCATAGCTCTTAGTTCGGGGCTGCAGCTCTTACCTGATTGCTGGATCCATATCCTTTGCTGCCTGACCTGTTTGCTTGTCTTTTCTGTGACTGGTGACTGGAGGTGGAGGGTGTCTCTCCCCTCAGAGAACAAGGAAGAGATGACCGATCGGGCAGGGCAGTGCGGGATCTGGATCCAGCGATCAGAGCTGGAGCCCTGGATTAGGAGTGATGGTCATGGGACACAAGGTAAGAATAGCTTCTTTTTGACTGAAAAAGGTGCTTAACTTATTTATCAACCTATTTATAGTTATGTTCTATATATTTTTATGAATTTATGTATCAATATTTTTGAGATCAAGAGCAACCCCAGATTAGGTTATATATTTAATTGCTTTAAGAGCACACTTGACAAACTACAGGCATACAATGAATGCATAAAGAAAGGTAAATTGAATACATAGTTAACAGAGAAAATGTATGTTAACTACTTCATTGCATTGTTACGCAGTGATGCATACAGCCACATAAGGAAACCATACACAGGGTAACAGTGAAACACTCCCAGGTTTATTTCAGACTTGCACCTGAGAAACTCACCAGTTTCCGGTGGAATATACATGCATTAGAACTGTACATCTTTTGCCCAGGGGACTTCAATCTTTTCCTGCCCGGGCTCCCTTGGAACAATTCAAGGTTGAATGTGAACAGAGTAAAGGGGGTGGGAGTAGCTTGATCACTATTATTTATATAAAATTATTATCATTATTATTCAGTGCCTGGGAAACAATTTACCGCCCAGTTTAACCCTCTCATCATCTAAGTATTGAGCACCAAACATGTATAGCTGTGTGGAAAGACAGAGATTTGGTTGCATATATCTGCAGATACATGTGGAAGCCATACCACCCCGACAAGGCACTGAATGTGAACAGGTGTTAAAAAAACTTTTCCAATTTAATAATAGATGCATTAACAAAACATGATAAACGGCCTTTAACTGGAATCAAGGGCCAGATTAGAAATTTACAGAACCAGCTAGAGGGCTTTGATAAGGAACGTTTGGTTTTACCATTTCTCAATGGCATACAAAAGGAGTTGGGTGATTATGAGGGTCATATAGTAGCAGGCAAAAAGAATAAAATGGAAAGGGACCAAATAGATTTACTTTTAACAGTTGGACCCATAAGGGTGACCAACTCCAGATCAACTGTCCCCATAGCTCCCTTGCTAAATTCTTACAAAAGGCCCAAACCAAACTGGAAATCGTACTCTCTTTTATCGTTGGCAAGCGAACCTGACAGAAGACGGAGGTTAGTGGATGCCCATGAGGCAGGAAGAAGAGAAGTTACTGAACAACCAGCGGATATCTAGTCTGTGGAAATCATTCTCATTCACCACCCCCTTCAATCTGAGCCCTGCTTTTCTTTAAATCGATTAGCTCCTTAGATCTGTTGTTGATGTTGGTCTCGGATCTACACATCACCACTGACCTTGCTGAAATGTTATTCCTTCCATGAAACCAGCTTGGATCATGGCATTCCATATAGACAGTTACTCCACTTGCAGATGGACTGCTCAGATGAGACAGCTTTTCTACAGCAAGCCAAAGACCTTACTGGTCACGTCCTGATATGGGGTTATTTTTAACAGCTCATCTTGAGACCCTTTCAATGCACAAGTTTAAGGCAATGGGCGGACCTGTTGCACCCAAGGCAGCACTCATCTGATAACACCGTACCCAGGGTCTTTTTTAGGCTCCATTTATTGGCACCGGATTGAACGAAGGTCTGAAATTGTAAAGCTGTTTTGCTCTAGGGCTGTGCAATACCTTAATACCTTGGCATTATAGATGCCTCAGGAATACATCCTGTGGTGGAGACTTTGTATAAGCTCCTATCTCCTATATGCATATCATAACTGTCTTATACTATACAAAGCTTTATATAACTTTTGCCCCTTGAACTTATTTTTCATATAATGATTTTTTTAATATAATGTATTAATTGATTCCAAACATATTTTATCTTTTATGTATATACTGCATTGTTGTGTTTTTTGTTTCATGTTCAGCACTGCGGGTCCTGCTCATCATCGTCTGCCGATCGGCCGACCCGCCATGTTCACCTTCCTGCCAGGCAGCCACTGGTGGGGTGGATGTTCATATGCTGATTCCCCCCCCCCCCCATCCCATGCTAGCACCACTTTTGTGCACTCGAGACAGGGGGCATGGCTGTGGGCCGGACCATAACACTTGCCACCTTTGTGATTGGGCAGTGTATTTATGCACTGATTGCCCTGGCGCTCTGTCATCACATTCAGGGGGCAATCATCTGGGTTTTCGACCTGTCAGGTGAGGGTGGGCAAGACAAGACAGAGCTAAGTCTCTCTGAGCCCTGATTCCCTGAGACAGTAGCGTTTGTCTACCAAACACATGGATGTCTAATTCTGGGGGACCCTGCCATTTGATTCCATATGTCCCTGATTAAATATCCTGCCTTTTCTTTTCACACTTGGAACCTTGTCAATGTTTATATGATCTTTATGCCTAGCCTTTTCATCCTCCTTATTAGGGATGAGCGAATCGATCCGGACGAACACGGATTCGATCCGAATTTCATGAAAAATTCGATTCGGATCGAATCCGAATTTCCCCGCGATTCGATCGCTCAAAGTTTTCCTTTAACATCCATTCATTTACATACAGGCATTCTAAGATGGCGGACGGGACATGTCTAGACATCAACCCCGCACCAGTGCAAGCTGGGACAGTCACATGCAGCCTGTCAGCAGCCAGCAAGCCCGGAGACGTCACAGCGCTATTTAAGGCCGGCCATCTTGCTTTTCTTCATTTCTGTATTGCATTCGTGAGAGACAGAACGCTGCTGTAGGCAGGGAGAGAGACAGTTAGACAGACAGGGACATACAGGGACAGGCTGGAGACAGGCAGGAGACAGGCAGGAGACAGACAGAAAGTCACCGAAAAACAGGAAAAGTTAGGAAAAATCGGAGGCAGTCACAGGGAGATTTTTTTTTTTTTTTCATCCAGCCTGAGTGTTTGTTACTGGCTGGCTGACTGGCTTTGTTAGCGTTTTCAGGCTGCTTATACACAAACTGTGCATATACACTGAACTGATCTTAAGTCTGCTGTGAGGCATCCCATTCTGTGACTACACCAGCCTCTATTTAAGACCATATAACCATTTGCACTTATTCTAATTGAAATTAGGCCTGATAAAGACACTTTTGCTGTGCATAGCACTACTGGTCCCTGACAGGTGCACTGCTGGTTTTTGTGGCATCCCATTCTGTGACTACACCAGCCTCTATTTAAGAACATAACCATTTGCACTTATTCTAATTGAAATTAGACCTGATAAAGACTCTTTTGCTGTGCATGCTACTACTGGTCCCAGGTGCACTTCTGTTGTGGCATCCCATTCTGTGACTACACCAGCCTCTATTTAAGAACATAACCATTTGCACTTATTCTAATTGAAATTAGGCCTGATAAAGACTCTTTTGCTGTGCATAGCACTACTGGTCCCAGGTGCACTCCTGTTGTGGCATCCCATTCTGTGACTACACCAGCCTCTATTTAAGACCATAACCATTTGCACTTATTCTAATTGAAATTAGGCCTGATAAAGACACTTTTGCTGTGCATAGCACTACTGGTCCCTGCCAGGTGCACTCCTGTTGTGGCATCCCATTCTGTGACTACACCAGCCTCTATTTAAGACCATAACCATTTGCACTTATTCTAATTGAAATTAGGCCTGATAAAGACACTTTTTCTGTGCATATTCTTACTGCTGCCTGCCAGGTGCACTCCTGTTGTGGCATCCCATTCTGTGACTACACCAGCCTCTATTTAAGACCATAACCATTTGCACTTATTGTAATTGAAATTAGGCCTGATAAAGACACTTTTGCTGTGCATGCTACTACTGGTCCCAGGTGCACTCCTGTTGTGGCATCCCATTCTGTGACTACACCAGCCTCTATTTAAGAACATAACCATTTGCACTTATTCTAATTGAAATTAGGCCTGATAAAGACTCTTTTGCTGTGCATGCTACTACTGGTCCCAGGTGCACTCCTGTTGTGGCATCCCATTCTGTGACTACACCAGCCTCTATTTAAGACCATAACCATTTGCACTTATTCTAATTGAAATTAGACCTGATAAAGACACTTTTGCTGTGCATGCTACTACTGGTCCCAGGTGCACTCCTGTTGTGGCATCCCATTCTTTGACTACACCAGCCTCTATTTAAGAACATAACCATTTGCACTTATTCTAATTGAAATTAGGCCTGATAAAGACACTTTTGCTGTGCATATTCTTACTGCTGCCTGCCAGGTGCACTCCTGTTGTGACATCCCATTCTGTGACTACACCAGCCTCTATTTAAGACCATAACCATTTGCACTTATTGTAATTGAAATTAGGCCTGATAAAGACACTTTTGCTGTGCATGCTACTACTGGTCCCAGGTGCACTCCTGTTGTGGCATCCCATTCTGTGACTACACCAGCCTCTATTTAAGAACATAATCATTTGCACTTATTCTAATTGAAATTAGGCCTGATAAAGACTCTTTTGCTGTGCATATTCTTACTGCTGCCTGCCAGGTGCACTCCTGTTGGGGCATCCCATTCTGTGACTACACCAGCCTCTATTTAAGAACATAACCATTGCACTTATTCTAATTGAAATTAGGCCTGATAAAGACTCTTTTGCTGTGCATGCTACTACTGGTCCCAGGTGCACTCCTGTTGTGGCATCCCATTCTGTGACTACACCAGCCTCTATTTAAGACCATAACCATTTGCACTTATTGTAATTGAAATTAGGCCTGATAAAGACACTTTTGCTGTGCATGCTACTACTGGTCCCAGGTGCACTCCTGTTGTGGCATCCCATTCTGTGACTACACCAGCCTCTATTTAAGAACATAACCATTTGCACTTATTCTAATTGAAATTAGGCCTGATAAAGAGACTTTTGCTGTGCATATTCTTACTGCTGCCTGCCAGGTGCACTCCTGTTGGGGCATCCCATTCTGTGACTACACCAGCCTCTATTTAAGAACATAACGATTTGCACTTATTCTAATTGAAATTAGGCCTGATAAGGACTCTTTTGCTGTGCATGCTACTACTGGTCCCAGGTGCACTCCTGTTGTGGCATCCCATTCTGTGACTACACCAGCCTCTATTTAAGACCATAACCATTTGCACTTATTGTAATTGAAATTAGGCCTGATAAAGACACTTTTGCTGTGCATGCTACTACTGGTCCCAGGTGCACTCCTGTTGTGGCATCCCATTCTGTGACTACACCAGCCTCTATTTAAGAACATAACCATTTGCACTTATTCTAATTGAAATTAGGCCTGATAAAGACACTTTTGCTGTGCATATTGTTACTGCTGACTGCCAGGTGCACTCCTGTTGGGGCATCCCATTCTGTGACTACACCAGCCTCTATTTAAGAACATAACCATTTGCACTTATTCTAATTGAAATTAGGCCTGATAAAGACTCTTTTGCTGTGCATGCTACTACTGGTCCCAGGTGCACTCCTGTTGTGGCATCCCATTCTGTGACTACACCAGCCTCTATTTAAGACCATAACCATTTGCACTTATTCTAATTGAAATTAGGCCTGATAAAGACACTTTTGCTGTGCATAGCACTACTGGTCCCAGGTGCACTCCTGTTGTGGCATCCCATTCTGTGACTACACCAGCCTCTATTTAAGAACATAACCATTTGCACTTATTCTAATTGAAATTAGGCCTGATAAAGACACTTTTGCTGTGCATATTCTTACTGCTGCCTGCCAGGTGCACTCCTGTTGTGGCATCCCATTCTGTGACTACACCAGCCTCTATTTAAGACCATAACCATTTGCACTTATTCTAATTGAAATTAGGCCTGATAAAGACACTTTTGCTGTGCATGCTACTACTGGTCCCAGGTGCACTCCTGTTGTGGCATCCCATTCTGTGACTACACCAGCCTCTATTTAAGAACATAATCATTTGCACTTATTCTAATTGAAATTAGGCCCGATAAAGACTCTTTTGCTGTGCATATTCTTACTGCTGCCTGCCAGGTGCACTCCTGTTGGGGCATCCCATTCTGTGACTACACCAGCCTCTATTTAAGAACATAACCATTTGCACTTATTCTAATTGAAATTAGGCCTGATAAAGACTCTTTTGCTGTGCATGCTACTACTGGTCCCAGGTGCACTCCTGTTGTGGCATCCCATTCTGTGACTACACCAGCCTCTATTTAAGACCATAACCATTTGCACTTATTGTAATTGAAATTAGGCCTGATAAAGACACTTTTGCTGTGCATGCTACTACTGGTCCCAGGTGCACTCCTGTTGTGGCATCCCATTCTGTGACTACACCAGCCTCTATTTAAGAACATAACCATTTGCACTTATTCTAATTGAAATTAGGCCTGATAAAGACACTTTTGCTGTGCATATTCTTACTGCTGACTGCCAGGTGCACTCCTGTTGGGGCATCCCATTCTGTGACTACACCAGCCTCTATTTAAGAACATAACCATTTGCACTTATTCTAATTGAAATTAGGCCTGATAAAGACTCGTTTGCTGTGCATGCTACTACTGGTCCCAGGTGCACTCCTGTTGTGGCATCCCATTCTGTGACTACACCAGCCTCTATTTAAGACCATAACCATTTGCACTTATTCTAATTGAAATTAGGCCTGATAAAGACACTTTTGCTGTGCATAGCACTACTGGTCCCAGGTGCACTCCTGTTGTGGCATCCCATTCTGTGACTACACCAGCCTCTATTTAAGAACATAACCATTTGCACTTATTCTAATTGAAATTAGGCCTGATAAAGACACTTTTGCTGTGCATATTCTTACTGCTGCCTGCCAGGTGCACTCCTTTTGGGGCATCACATTCTGTGACTACACCAGCCTCTATTTAAGACCATAACCATTTGCACTTATTCTAATTGAAATTAGGCCTGATAAAGACACTTTTGCTGTGCATGCTACTACTGGTCCCAGGTGCACTCCTGTTGTGGCATCCCATTCTGTGACTACACCAGCCTCTATTTAAGAACATAACCATTTGCACTTATTCTAATTAAAATTAGGCCTGATAAAAACACTTTTGCTGTGCATATTCTTACTGCTGCCTGCCAGGTGCCCTCCTGTTGGGGCATCCCATTCTGTGACTACACCAGCCTCTATTTAAGAACATAACCATTTGCACTTATTCTAATTGAAATTAGGCCTGATAAAGACTCTTTTGCTGTGCATGCTACTACTGGTCCCAGGTGCACTCCTGTTGTGACATCCCATTCTGTGACTACACCAGCCTCTATTTAAGAACATAACCATTTGCACTTATTGTAATTGAAATTAGGCCTGATAAAGACACTTTTGCTGTGCATAGACTTACTGCTGCCTGCCAGGTGCACTGCTGGTTTTTGGGGCATCCCATTCTGTGACTTCACCAGCCTCTATTTAAGACCATAACCATTTGCACTTATTCTAATTGAAATTAGGCCTGATAAAGACACTTTTGCTGTGCATAGTACTACTGCCTGCCAGGTGCACTCCTGTTGGGACATCCCATTCTGTAACATACCATACCCCTCTATATTTACACTAAGCAGCTCTCTTATTTACACTAAGCAGGCCTGTTGGAGGCTGAGTGTTACTGCTCACTTTTGGTGTGCATTATATTCTGTTTCATATAGACCCACCGCTGCCTGGGGGTTCTTAAAATATCACCTACTACCACGCCAGTTAGACTATGTCGGGCAGACAAGTGCCTGGAAGTGAAAAGAGCAGTGGCAGAGGCCAAGATTCCGCAGGCAGAGCTCGCATCAGACTGGGGGCCAGTAGCAGCAGGAGTCACGCTGAGAGACCTAATCTGCCAGTATCTGCTAGCGGTCGGGTCTCCACCAGTAACGCATCTGCCGTGGTAGATTGGTTGACGCGCTCATCAACAACATCATCACAACTTACGTCTGAGACCCCCAGTCTAGGGTCGGTAGGTTCCTCTGACACAACCCTGAGTTGGCATGCCCCGAGAGCAGTCCCTGTCCTCCCATTGCCTCTGTCCTATGCCGTTCCCTCCCCCAGCGATGTATCCTATGCTTTGGGTTCAGCTCCACTCTTTAGTGAGGAGGACCATCAGATAGAGGACAGTCAGCAGCTACTGCCCAGCCAAGAAATGGAGGTGGCTTCTCTAGCTAGGCAGACAAATAGTGATGTGGACAGTGTCGTGGGTGCTGCGAGCGTTCCAGCTCCTGCGCCAGACACTGTTGACGAATCCACGAACATCAGTGACGTACAGCCACAACTCGGTGATAATAATGATGACGATGAAGCCGATCGCACTTGGGAGCCGGGTGATGAAGGGGCTTCATCGTCATCATCAGGAGAAGAGGGGCGCAGGTTGCCCCGGAGTCAGCAGCTGAGGCAGCAAGGTGGTAGCAGTCAGCATGGGGGCACAATTCCAAAGGCTGGAGCTGGCCGGGGCCGGGGCCGGGGTAGAGCACCTGCTGTGCGGCAGTCTACCTTATCGGGAGGTAGTGGAGCAGGGGTTCCTGGAGTTGGCAACAGCAGCAGTGAATCAGTGAGGCCAGGGGGTGGGAAAAGTAGCTACTCGGCAGTGTGGCAGTTTTTCCTGGAGCATCCGCAGGAGGGTAACATGGCCACATGCAAGATATGTAGGCAAAAGGTGAAGCGTGGCCAGCGTCCAAATGTTGGCACCACGGCCCTGCGTCAACATATGATGCGTCACCATAAAGCGACCTGGGAGAACCGAGGCTCCCAAGGGGTGGTCCAGTCTGCTTCCTCACCAAGTGAGCTCCCAATTTCTGCCAGCCAAGGCTCCAGCACCTCAGCCGAAGGCAGCTGTGCATCATACCCATCCTCTGTCGCTCCTGCTCCTCCTCCTCCTCCTCCAAGTCATGCATCCCGCCAGCAATCCATCAGCGAAGCCATGTCCAAGAGACAGCAGTATGCGCCCACTCATCCTACGGCGCAGAAGCTGAATGTGCTCCTGTCCAAGTTGCTGGTGCTGCAGTCGCTCCCTTTTCAGGTGGTGGAATCTGCACCTTTCAGAGAACTGATGGCTTGTGCCGAGCCGAGGTGGAGAGTCCCAAGCCATCATTTCTTTGCCAAGAAGGCAGTACCAGCGCTGCACACTTTTATTGAACAGAAGGTGGGCCAGTCCTTGAGCCTGTCGGTGTGTAGCAAAATACATGGCAGCGCCGACATCTGGAGCTGTAACTACGGTCAGGGGCAGTACATGTCGTTTACGGCCCACTGGGTGAATGTGGTCCCTTTGCAGCAGCAACTTGGACAGGTCACGCCGCTTCGGCCTCCGCGCTCTCTGCCCATTGGGCCTGTGACACCGTGCGACTCGGCCTCCTCATCCTCCGCCATCTCCTCACCCTCCACTGTAGGCTCAAGTCTCAGTGCCCCTCCAGTCTACCATGTGTGCAGGGCACGGAGGTGTCACGCAGTGCTTCACATGGTTTGTCTTGGTGAACGGAGTCACACAGGGGAGGAACTGCTTAAATGTATTCATCAGGAAATCCAAACATGGCTTACTCCAAGAAAACTTAAAATGGGAATCATGGTTACCCACAATGGGAAGAACATTTTGTCTGCGCTGCGCCAAGGAAGCCTGACCCATGCCCCCTGCATGGCTCACATCTTCAATCTGGTTGTCAAGCGGTTTCTGAAGTGTTCCCTCCATCTGCAAGACATCCTAACAACTTCAAGGGAACTTTGCATGCACTTCAGCCACTCATACACCGCCAAACACACCCTTCTTGAGCTACAGCGTCAGAATGGTATCCCCCAACATAGTCTGATTTGCAATGTTTCCACCCGTTGGAATTCCACCCTTCACATGTTGGACCGATTATATGAACAGAGAAAAGCCATCACGGATTTCCTGATGATCCAAGCAGATAGGGGGACTCCCCTGTGTAACTTCAATGTCAACCAGTGGCAGCTCATATGTGACACCTGCCGTTTGCTCAGGCCCTTTGAGGAAGCCACTTTATTTGTCAGTCGGCAGGATTACGGGATGAACGATGTGATTCCACTGCTTCATGTACTACAGCACATGTTGGAAACCATGGCTGGTCAGGGCACTGGAGACATGGCATTTACATCTTACGGCCACATGAACCTCGTTGGAGCTGAACTGGAGGAGGAGGAGGAAGAGGAGGAGGAGGAGTTGCCCAGCGAAACACAGTTTAGGCTTTGCGAAATGGCTGGTTTATCTAGTCAGCGGACAGGAGAGGAGGAGCAGGAGCAGCCAGAGGAGCTAGAGGTTTTTGAGGAAGGCGAGACAGAGGACCCGGGCACACTGTGGCAGTATGCAGTGGAGATGGAGACAGGTAGTCCATCCGAGTCACTTGCGCAAATGGCAGGAAGCATGCTCACGTGCTTGCGTAGTGACCCCAGAATTGTTTCCATCTGTCGGCGGGATGACTTCTGGCTGTCCACCTTATTGGACCCTCGCTTCCGGCACAAAATGGGGGCATTTTTTAAACCCACCGAGAGGGAGGACAAACTGAACTACTACAAAGACATTCTACGTAGGCAGTTGGCCGATGCCTATCTGCGCCATGGTCCATACTCTCGCAGGTCTGACTCGAGGGGACCTCTGCGCTCACCTTCCACTGCCATGGCCGCTGGGGGGGTTGGCAGGAGCAGCAGCAGCAGCTCCATCAGCAGCAGCCTCAGTCTTCAGTCGCTAATGAGTAGCTTTCTACACCCGCATAGTGAGGCTACTCATGAGCAGCAGGAAGACCTGGAGCAGGACCTGAACCAGCAGGTCATGTCATACTTTGATATGACCATGCCAACACACCTTGAGGATCCGCTGGACTTCTGGGCAGCCAAACTTGATTTGTGGCCGCAACTAGCAGTGTTTGCCCTGGAAAAGCTATCCTGCCCGGCAAATAGCGTGCCATCTGACCGGGTGTTTAGTGCGGCGGGGGCCATAGTTACGGCGAGGAGAACTCGTCTGTCAACTAAAAATGTGGAGAGACTCACCTTTGTCAAAATGAATCAGGGATGGATCAGCCAGGATTTCCACCCACCAATGCCTGATGCATGCGACTAGATTCAGCATGGTGCCACGTTTTACACTTTCCAAATGGTGCAAAACATATTTATGTCTTTAGGCCAATTTTTGGGCTCCTGCTGATGCCAACTCCAGGGTGTGAATCATCCAATTTTTGGGCTCCTGAAGCCAACCCCAGGGTCTCTTTAAAGTAATATTTGGGCTCCTGCTGCTGCTGCCAACTCCAGGGTGTGATTCATCCAATTTTTGGGCTCCTGAAGCCAACTCCAGTGTATATTTGGGCTCCTGCTGCTGCTGCTGCCAACTCCAGGGTGTGATTCATCCAATTTTTGGCCTCCTGAAGCCAACCCCAGTGTCTCTTTAAAGTAATGTTTGGGCTCCTGTTGCTGCTGCTGCTGCTGCCAACTCCTGCCAACTCCAGGGTGTGATTCATCCAATTTTTGGGCTCCTGAAGCCAACCCCAGGGTCTCTTTAAAGTAATATTTGGGCTCCTGCTGCTGCTGCCAACTCCAGGGTGTGAATCATCCAATTTTTGGGCTCCTGAAGCCAACCCCAGTGTCTCTTTAAAGTAATGTTTGGGCTCCTGCTGCTGCTTGCAACTCCAGGGTGTGATTCATCCAATTTTTGGGCTCCTGAAGCCAACCCCAGGGTCTCTTTAAAGTAATATTTGGGCTCCTGCTGCTGCCAACTCCAGGGTGTGATTCATCCAATTTTTGGGCTCCTGAAGCCAACTCCAGTGTATATTTGGGCTCCTGCTGCTGCCATCTCCAGGGTGTGATTCATCCAATTTTTGGCCTCCTGAAGCCAACCCCAGTGTCTCTTTAAAGTAATGTTTGTGGTCCTGCTGCTGCCAACTCCAGGGTGTGATTCATCCAATTTTTGGGCTCCTGAAGCCAACCCCAGGGTCTCTTTAAAGTAATATTTGGCCTCCTGCTGCTGCTGCTGCCAACTCCAGGGTGTGATTCATCCAATTTTTGGGCTCCTGAAGCCAACTCCAGTATATATTTGGGCTCCTGCTGCTGCTGCTGCCAACCCCAGGGTGTGATTCATCCAATTTTTGGCCTCCTGAAGCCAACTCCAGTGTCTCTTTAAAGTAATGTTTGGGCTCCTGCTGCTGCTGCTGCTGCCAACTCCAGGGTGTGATTCATCCAATTTTTGGGCTCCTGAAGCCAACTCCAGGGTATATTTGGGCTCCTGCTGCTGCTGCTGCTGCCAACTCCAGGGTGTGAATCATCCAATTTTTGGGCTCCTGAAGCCAACCCCAGTGTCTCTTTTAAGTAATGTTTGGGCTCCTGCTGCTGCTTGCAATTCCAGGGTGTGATTCATCCAATTTTTGGCCTCCTGAAGCCAACTCCAGCGTCTCTTTAAAGTAATATTTGGGCTCCTGCTGCTGCTGCTGCCAACTCCAGGGTGTGATTCATCCAATTTTTGGGCTCCTGAAGCCAACTCCAGTGTATATTTGGGCTCCTGCTGCTGCTGCTGCCAACTCCAGGGTGTGAATCATCCAATTTTTGGGCTCCTGAAGCCAACCCCAGTGTCTCTTTAAAGTAATGTTTGGGCTCCTGCTGCTGCTGCCAACTCCAGGGTGTGATTCATCCAATTTTTGGGCTCCTGAAGCCAACTCCAGTGTATATTTGGGCTCCTGCTGCTGCTGCTGCCAACTCCAGGGTGTGAATCATCCAATTTTTGGGCTCCTGAAGCCAACCCCAGTGTCTCTTTAAAGTAATGTTTGGGCTCCTGCTGCTGTTTACAACTCCAGGGTGTGATTCATCCAATTTTTGGGCTCCTGAAGCCAACCCCAGTGTCTCTTTAAAGTAATATTTGGGCTCCTGCTGCTGCTGCTGCCAACTCCAGGGTGTGATTCATCCAATTTTAGGGCTCCTGAAGCCAACTCCAGTGTATATTTGGGCTCCTGCTGCTGCCAACTCCAGGGTGTGATTCATCCAATTTTTGGGCTCCTGAAGCCAACCCCAGTGTCTTTTTAAAGTAATGTATGGGCTCCTGCTGCTGCTGCTGCTGCTGCCAACTCCAGGGTGTGATTCATCCAATTTTTGGGCTCCTGAAGCCAACCCCAGTGTCTCTTTAAAGTAATGTTTGGGCTCCTGCTGCTGCTTGCAACTCCAGGGTGTGATTCATCCAATTTTTGGGCTCCTGAAGCCAACTCCAGTGTCTCTTTAAAGTAATGTTTGGGCTCCTGCTGCTGCTGCTGCCAACTACAGGGTGTGATTCATCCAATTTTTGGGCTCCTGAAGCCAACTCCAGTGTATATTTGGGCTCCTGCTGCTGCTGCTGCTGCCAACTCCAGGGTGTGATTCATCCAATTTTTGGCCTCCTGAAGCCAACCCCAGTGTCTCTTTAAAGTAATGTTTGGGCTCCTGTTGCTGCTGCTGCTGCTGCCAACTCCTGCCAACTCCAGGGTGTGATTCATCCAATTTTTGGGCTCCTGAAGCCAACCCCAGGGTCTCTTTAAAGTAATATTTGGGCTCCTGCTGCTGCTGCTGCCAACTCCAGGGTGTGAATCATCCAATTTTTGGGCTCCTGAAGCCAACCCCAGGGTCTCTTTAAAGTAATGTTTGGGCTCCTGCTGCTGCCAACTCCAGGGTGTGATTCATCCAATTTTTGGCCTCCTGAAGCCAACCCCAGTGTCTCTTTAAAGTAATATTTGGGCTCCTGCTGCTGCTGCTGCCAACTCCAGGGTGTGATTCATCCAATTTTTGGCCTCCTGAAGCCAACCCCAGTGTCTCTTTAAAGTAATGTTTGGGCTCCTGCTGCTGCTGCCAACTCCAGGGTGTGATTCATCCAATTTTTGGGCTCCTGAAGCCATCTCCAGTGTATCTTTAAAGTAATGTTTGGGCTGCTGCTGCTGCTGCTGCTGCTGCTGCCAACTCCAGGGTGTGATTCATCCAATTTTTGGGCTCCTGAAGCCAACTCCAGTGTCTCTTTAAAGTAATATTTGGGCTCCTGCTGCTGCTTGCAACTCCAGGGTGTGATTCATCCAATTTTTGGCTCCTGAAGCCAACCCCAGTGTCTCTTTAAAGTAATGTTTGGGCTCCTGCTGCTGCTTGCAACTCCAGGGTGTGATTCATCCAATTGTTGGGCTCCTGCTGCTGTCAACTCCAGTGTCTCTTTAAAGCAATGTTTGGGCTCCTGCCCCTCATAGTGATGCCACTTCAACTCACTTGAATTCAATTGTGCCGCTCTGCGATTCTATTAGCGATGCCTCTGATCTGCATGTGATATTTATTCAAAGTATTATTTAACTAACCCAGCACGCATCCTGTGTGTTACAGCAAGGCAGAATGGTTTACAACCCTATTGAGGCTCTAGGAGGCTCAGAAATAGCCGTTTTTAATAGCGATTCGTCGCGAATAAATTCGGGTCGAAACGATTTTTGTCGGAAAATTCTGTGAATCAGTTCAAAAGTTCGCTCATCTCTACTCCTTATTATCATTAGTGAATGTTTTTTTCTTTAGTGTGTTTATACCTGTATTGTATCATACTTCATTTGCACTTGTCACTATATACTTTGGGTAGGACCATCTGGACATACATGTTTTATTGGCAGTGCTGTGTGCTCCCTGCTTTTTGATTTCTTGTGTCTTGTCATTATGCATTGTTAGTGTAGCTAAAATATATATATTTATCAAATTATTTTATTAATTATGATGGTGTGTCCATTTGCTGTGGTATTGTAATGGATGTTTCTTATCAACTGTTGTATTGTATTCTCCCCCCTCCCCCCCCCCGAGGTCTCTTAAATTATTTGACTCTGCTCTCACAGGTGACAAGCAGTGTTTTGGTCCAATTATATTGTTTTTTGAGTATTTAAAACAGTTTTGAACGTCTGAATCAGACTGTATCAGTAAAGTGCTGTCGCAGCAGCTGAATGCAAAACAGGTAGCAGGCAAGAATGGTCGGATTATTACAAAAGTCATCTCAGGCTATTTCCTGTGATCTATAGAAGAGAGCTTAAAACTAATTATATCCATTGATGGTGCCACTGTCACAGCAAGATTATGTGTGTGCCCAGAGAGCCGGAGAAATGGCTGCGCGATGACAGGTCTGTCATGCCTGCCGTTCCATCCCGAGATACAGGTGTACCAACCCAACGACCTTTCACAGGCTTATGGGATCGCACTGCTTCTGTTTAGCATTTTTAAATGCTCTGGGCAATTTATTTCAAATGGCTATGAAATTGGAGGGAGGGAGGAGAGGTTCTGTTTAAAAACCAAATTGTACAACAAAGGTTAATTGTACAATTAAACCGTAGTTCATATAATATATCCCCACAGCTGAGACTCTTATACTGTATAATGGTGGAGGGAAAGAAGATAAGGAGCTTTAGAAAGACTATCTATTATGACTCATCCTGCAGGCCCTTCACTGGGCTTATTAAGATATTGTGACTTGTCTTCCTGGAACAGAAAGATTACAATTAAACTTTTAAATATTTTTTGTCGCAAGCCATTTTTTTATTGGCTGTTACTAACGTTGGTGAATTTAGGGAATCAGCTTTTAGCTTGCTGTTCTAGCAAAACAAACACTGGAATTCCATAAAGGATCTCGGCATATAGCTTTTGCCGGGTCTGTGCCAGCAACAGCTGGTGGACTAGACAGAGCTCTGGGCATACTTGGGCAAGTTCTAGGGCATCTTCAGGCTCCACCCACTGGAGGGGCAAGGTAGGCATCCCATGTGCAGAACCAATCACAGCACATCTTAGAGACATAGAATGATCACCGACAATGGAGAAGGTGTCGAGAATTAAAAGGTGATTAGAAAGTATTCATCAGCACCAAGAAGTTTCATGACCCGTCCTGAACACATGGGGTCATTGTAGTTTGGTGCTTCTAGTTTAGAAGAAGGGGGGATCTATTTGGTTCAGTACCCTAAATACCAACTGTTACCAGAATGGCCAGGGGCAGATTGCAGTAAGAAAGGGCAGGTTCCCGCTGCTAGCAGCATGGTGATGGCATACTTTGTGGAGAATCTCTGGGTAAGGCCTGATTTGTGCTGTACTCTGGGCTGGGCAGTGTGCAGCCACAGGAACTGGCCTGCAGCTGGGCTCAGGTGGCCACACTAGGACTTTTGATATGGTTGGCCCAATTCAGCACCATGCAAATATATATTTTTATGGTGCTTAAAGTGGACTATCCTGGGTTTTGGTCCTTCCCTCTGGGGCAACCCGATTAGGGATGTCCCATTGTGTGAAACGCCCCAGGTCACCCGATCTGACTCACCCTTTCCCGGCCCAGTGGCGCATGTGCAGCTCTTGTCCATTCACTAGGCTTGGATCCGCTCCCGACCCTTAGTCTAAGAGCTTGTGTAAGGTGAGCGGATTTTTGCATGCATGCGAAAGGCTGCTTATATGTGAAAAAGTAGTAGCATCCGCTTGCAGAAAGCCAAGAAAGGTCTGTAAAAAAGGCAGATCTGTGCCAGTATATACATGCACGGATGCTAGTGGATGCTTATCTGCTTAGGTGAAAAAACATGCAGCTGTTTGCACAGATACATGCATAGATGCTTGTGGATTCTTATAGACACTGATAGATCTGCTTAGAGGAGAAAGCATGTATCTATTTGCACAGATACAGTACATGCATAGATGCATTTGGATGCTTATCTGCCTAGGGAAGAATGCATGTATGTATTTGCAAATATATTCATATATGCTTCTGGATGTACAATTTGATACATGCTTTCTGCCCTAAGCAGGTAAGCATCCGTAAGTATCTATGCATGTATCTTTGCAAATATATACATGATTTATCCCCTAGGCAGAGTATATATGCTCTATAAGCATCTATGCAAAAATCAAAGTTATTTACTGCTTTTAAGTTCTATTTAGTCTGTACCAGACTGTAATATCAACATACTGGAATAAGGGGTCAAATAATGAGAGTATGATAGTCATAGAGTCAGATTTCAAACATATCATGCTGCGCCTAAACATCAGCAAGACCGATGGAATATCACCAACCTGCCTTACAGTCTGTGCTAACTAGCACCTGTAGTATTGAATATTTAAAAAAACCTGAGAAAGAGAGAGTAATACCTAATAGTCTGTAGAAATCAGTCATCACACTGGTCCCGAAGAAATTGTCTGCATCAGATCTGAAAGATTTTAGATTTTTAGACCCGTTGTTTTGACTGTGAGGAAGGTTTTTAAAGGACTGGTGTTGGCATACATAAGCAAGATGACACTAGGAAGCGCTTTGGTTTGCCTATAGGGCAAAGAGGTCAGCAGAGGATGCTGTGAACCTGTCCATCAAATGCACATTGGAGAATTTGGACTTTACAAACTCATGAGTCAGGATCCTTTTCGTAAATTTTAACTGGATCCCAGACATTTTCCAGGACAAGCTAAGACAACTGTTTTCCTTGGCACATGCAAATAGATACACAACTTCTTAGCTGACAGAACACAATGCATAAGGCTAGCATAAGAGCTCCACAATGCTGTGTGCTTTCTACACTCGTGCCATTTCCTGATGATACCACTATCATCCGACTCATTACAGATGAAAATAATGGCGCCTACTGCAAAGAGGTCAGCATCTGAGAAATGGTTCAAAATAAACAAACTGGTCCTCAATGCTCGGAAAATTGTTGAAATTGTAATGGATTTGAGAAGATCTCCCCCTGAGGCATCTAAATAAATGAAGTTAAGGTGGGAAAGCACAACTTTTGTAGGAATACACATAATAAAAGACCGGAAAAAGGGCAAAAATGTAGACATGGTGCAGCAGAGACTGTTGGCTTGGTATGGCGGAAACCACAAGTAGGACAGAACGCGACTATTAAGTGCCGCTAAAACCACATATAATATAATTATAGGGGCATTTCTCTCATTACTAGATTACCTTTTTGAGATAAGACTTAGATGTTGAACCAAAAAAAATTGCTGATATCTATCACACAGCATACATCTTTGTCTGATTCATTCCAGTGGTACAGACTGACGGCCTGTTAAGTTGTTATTTGTTTTCTTTTATATTTGTCTGCAGCTATGTTATAACAGTTTTCCCTAGCAGAAATGTGTTCTTGTTAGCAACATACAACAACTGGTGTGTTTGTTGTACAGAGCAGAGAATTCCTGACTCTTGCTTATTCATCTTATTGGCTAAGACAGAGACAACAAGTGTAACATCTTGTGCTCTGAATCAGGTGGGGGGTCACAATCTTGGGTTCCATTAGCTAATGGGTCACTGGCAGCATCCTCTTTTAGGGAGAGCATTTAACGATGCTTCATTTTGCCAAAGCAGCTTATGTGCTCACCTGTTACAGTGGAAGGATTCTGTAAACTATACAAAGGGCTTTTTTTCAAGGCCAGGAAAGCCGCTCCCACTTTAGCAACACAGAGCCAAAGGAATCTAAGAAACTTGAAAACAACATGTCACAGGAATAATAATAATAATAATAGGCATATATAAGCAATGTATGCAAATTAATTTGTGCTCCGCATTTTACCCATCTGTGTAGTGACACAAACTACAAACTAGTGAACATACCAGTGAACGAACGCACTAGGGGGTAGTGAATGCACATGCACATGCCCGAGTGGTGGGCTGCCCTATCCAGGTAGCACCATTGGGGGGGGGTTATGTGCCTTGCTGAATGTCCTTTTACCACTAGGCAATGGCTGCTTCATCCTAAGATGTCCTCCTAAATGTTTATATTACATTGCAGAAGGGGAAAACAGTAAGGCAGAACACTATAACCTGACACAAAGGAAGTTTTCCTTTACATAGTGGTGCCCTCTTTCGTCCATTATTACTAGACATGTTTATCTTTTTATCCCCACCTTGCCCCATTCACATCAGCAACCCCTGCCTACATCCGCTAATCAATTTTTTAATCATCCTACTCTATTTTCAAGATCTTCTTAACTGCCAAATTTACATTGTGTGTTGTTATAATTCAAATCCAGGAAGAATGCACAAAGTCTTCAATGGTAAATAAAACTATTTGATTTTACACATTCCATTTTACCAGTTGGATTCCACCATCAACAAAGATTGGAAAGCATTTCTATTTCCTAGAATGAACATCTACAAGATTAAAGTGTTTAAGCTTGTAAAACGATCTGAGGGTGATTAAGCATAATGTTTCAAGTCACTGTAATCATGTCCTACAAAAAATTGTAGCAAGATTGCAGCTCTAGAAAGAGATGTATTTTTTTTAGCTGGGGTGCAAGTGTCAACCAGATATTGTTAATGAAACAAAAAACACATATACAAAAGATGTATCCCTTTGAAAATGTTCACACTTTATTTTCTTATAACAATAACCAGCAGATGAAATTTGTTTCTGTTTTTTTGAACAAAAAATGACAATTTCATTTCAAAGTGGAAACCTATTTCTACAGAGTGATTTAAATGATTTACGAAGGTAAAAATCATAATCATCTACCACATTTAATGTGTCTCGTGTTACGTTTAGAGGGATTTATTTCCACATAACTACAGTATATATGTATTTTATATGTCTTGCCTAATACTGCATCTTTTAACAAGTAAAACGTTCACAGATACACCCTTAACAAATCACAGTTGTGGTAGTCATTGGTTAGCACCTACACATACCAGAAGAAGAAGAATGAGGGATGTTATAACTCAGCCATCTGACCATATATAGGGTTTGGAGGATGGAAATACAAAAAAAAAATATTCTGAATCAAATGGTGTGCGAAAATACCCCCTTCCCCAAGAACCTAATAACAGGACATGACAGAATCCCCCCTATCAGCCCATAACAGGCAGTGTGCAGAATTCCCCTCAATCCCCCAAAACAGACAGTGTAGCAGATCCCCCCCAAATCCCCAATAACAAGCAGCACACATAATCCCCCCTCACCTAATAACAGGTAGCATGCAGAATACCCCCAACCCCCCTATAACAGGTAGTGTGGAATATCCCCCCAAATCCCAAATAACAAAAAGCGTACAGAATTCCCCATCCCCTGTAACAGGCAGCAGGGCAGAATACTCCCAAAACCCTATAACAGACAATTCTGGCAATTCCCTCCCGTTATCTCAGCTGGGATCCAGAGGAACCCGCTGCTCTTTGCACTGTCAGTGCAGCCACCGTGCACTGATCCATCAAAGACATTGGTGCACAGCGGCACTGTGCAAAGAGTGGCAGCATCCTTGCTGCTGTGTGCATGCCTGCCCGTCCAATTAAGTGAATAGGCGGACGGGGGTGCATACACAGAGCGTTGTAAGCCGGCAGCGCACTAGTGCTCTCAATGGATCAGCATGCGGCGGCTGCACTGACACAGAGCAGCAGCTTCCTCCTTATCCTGGATGAGGTGATTTTTTTTCCACCCCACGTCCTGTTCACTCACATTATTGGCATTCCTGCCCCACTGTGTCCTGCATCTGATCACCCTCTAGGACAATCAGTAGCACAGGAATGCAGGTAAGGTAAACTAGAGGCCTAGATTTGCTCCATAAGATGCACCCACCCAACTTTTGGGCAGGATGCATCTTACAGAGTGAAAATGTACATAAATATATATACATAGATGTTTAAGTGAAGTAATTACATATTCAGCTAAACAACTATATATACATATACAAATAAACAATCCTTGTGCATTTTTGGGGGTCTGGTCAAATATGTGGTGAGACAAAATTATGGTAAAAACTACACCACGAAGATAAACAGACCACAGTGGAGTCCCTGTTTCATCCAATGCTCACCTAGATCTGACAATTCCAGAAGGCATCCCTGATTTGCACACTCACCGCACCAAGTGAACATAAATAGCTGCCAGTATGAGGCAAAGGGCAAGCCACTGGGTGTAGGGGCAATGATGACTGCACAAAAGTGTGATCACAGAACTGTGATAAGTATCAGGCAATCTAAGGGTTTTTACACAATCCCAAATCGAAATGCCCCAGCCACAAGCTTTTACTCAAACCTAAATAAAATTTAGACTGGAGTTTTGGGCTGCTTTAATTCTTAGATTTGAAAAAGTAGAATAAGCACCCTCCAATAGTCAAAATATATATTAACACAGTGAGGGTAGATATTTATTTGATCTTTTACATACATTTTTGCTGATTTATTACCACAAATGTGTAGATCACTTTTTACATCTGGTGCTAAACCAAAGAGGTGACCGAGCACCACGTGAACAAAGTTTGCTCATTTTTTATGGAGTGAAAACTGCCATTTACAATTAATTGTATAACTTGCAGGTGATTCAGCACCAGGTGGAAATAGAATACAATTTTTTTCATTTTCACCTAAAGCTCAACCCTTCTCCTCAACGGCCACCAACAGGCCATTTTTTACAAATCTCCACACAGATTCACAAGTGAAGAAATTAGTCATCAGACAGAGCTGTAGACTGAGAACGAATTACTCCACCTGTGCATTACTGTGGAGATCTGCAAAACCTGGTCTATTGGTGGCCCTTGAGAAGGAGAATTGAGCACCAGTGACCTAAATTGAACATTTTTCACCTCATGCTGAATTGACCTTTTAGTGTTTGGCATTTAGGCCAAAAAAATTAACTTTGGGCTCCAGAGCACCTCCCCTTTAAACAGTAGCTTGGGGCAAAATGCAAAAAGACTTATGATTAATTACTTTCAAAAAATACATTGAACTTTGTTCCACTGTTCCATAAAGGCTAGGTTTTTGAAGTAAACGACTAATAGTTTTCTCCCACCTGAGCTTTGAATATCTGTAGCTCTTCTAGATTGTCCCTGGACCTCTTGGCTACTTCTATAATTAGTGATCTCCTTGCCTGGGCTGTCAGTTTAGATGGACAGCCATGTCTTTATAAGTTTGCTGTCTTTCCATTTACCAATGATAGATTTAACTGTGCACCATGATGTGTTTAGAGTGTTAAGACCTAACCCTGTAATACATCTTACCTAACTTTATCCCTGAGCTGTCTGGTATGTTCCTAGCACTTCGTGATGCTGTTTGTTCATTTATGTTTTCTAACAAACCTCCAAGCCTCCACAGAACAACAGTAGTTATCATATTTTTCACCCCATAAGACAAATTTTTATTCCCCCCACTTTAAAGGGATGCGCCTTATGGGGAGAATGTAAAAAAAAAGTAAACTCTCACGCATTGGCACTCCCATGTTGCTGGCTGGGCTGCCACACTGCGGGAGGCCAGAAGAAGATGGAGGCGCTGTCCATCCCCATCCTTGCCTCTTCTGGCACGGGGCACACTCAAACACCAGACTTGGTGGGTGGACTTGGCCTGTGCGAATTCAGCCACGTCCACCCACTGTACAGAGATGTGTGTTTGTGCCACTCCTCTGCAGTGTGGCAGCCCACCCAGGAGCACTAGCACACGTGAGTTGACTTTTTTTTCATTTTCTTTTGCCGCCTATGGGGAATGGGAGGGGGGATGCCACAGTGTCTATGGGATTGGGAGGGGGGATGCCACACTACCTATGGCAATGGGATGGAAAATGCCACACTGCCTATGGGGAATGGAAAGAGTGAACGCCATACTGCCTATGGGAATGGGAGGGGGGATGCCACACTACCTATAGGAATGGGAGCAGGCAATGCCACACTGCCTATGGGAATGGGAGGAGGAATGCCACACTGCCTATAGGAATGGGAGCAGGCAATGCCACACTGCCTATGGTGAATGGAAGGAGTGAATGTCACACTGCCTATGGGGATTGGGAGGAGGAAGCAACTCTGCCTGTAATTCTGCACTTTGCCTATTTGTTTCACAACATTTGGTTCAGAATATTATTTTTCTTATTTATCTCCAAATGCTAGGTGCACTTTATGGGCAAATACGTCTTAAAAGGTTTGATTCAGAGAGACAAAAAAAGACTTTCGTTTTTGTGCTGATCTGTTTTTTTTTTAATTTTCCCGCTCTTGTATGAGTGTGCGAGCGATTCTATGCATGCATTGCAATCCTTCTGTAAAGTTTCCCTCCGTTCATACGGCAGAGTACGAGTACGAGGCTGTCATTTTCCAGCATGACTTTTCCGTTTCATTTTCTCATGTTACAACGTAGGCTTTAGTTTTTGCCCTTTTCCCATCGTCTCCTCCCACGAATCCTTTATGTTTCCCGTTAGATTCTGTTTCCCTTTTTCAATAAATAATCGTCCAGACGGAAATCCTTACGATCTAGCGCCTGCGCACTACAAACTTAACTAATTAAAGTGCTTGCCTACATATTTGCCACCCTCACTTCTGCTACAATGTTTAGCTAAATCACTTAACACTATCCTCCATCTTCCGTTTTGGACCCTTATAGCTCACCCCAACCACTTAGCACTATCCTCCATCTTCCGTTTTGGACCCTTAAAGCTCACCCCAACCACTTAGCACTATCCTCCATCTTCCCTTTTGGACCCTTAAAGCTCACCCCAACCACTTAGCACTATCCTCCATCTTCCCTTTTGGACCCTTAAAGCTCACCCAAATCACTTGGCGGTTAGGTCCTTCTTCCATTTTAGGCCGCTAAAACGTACCCAAATCACTTGGCGGTTAGGTTCTTCTTCCATTTTAGGCCCCTAAAACTTACCCAAATCACTTGGCGGTTAGGTTCTTCTTCCATTTTAGGCCCCTAAAACTTATCCAAATCACTTTGCAGTTAGATTCTTCTTCCATTTTAGGCCCCTAAAACTTACCCAAACCACTTCCCAGTCATCTGAATCTTCATCTCTAAATATTTATTTCACCCTTCATTTGTTGTTAATGTATTTGTGCAAAAAAATTACACTGAATCTTTTTTTTTAATTTTTTTTTTTTATATTTGCAGGCCATTTTTGGTGGCTTATTTAAAAAAAAAATTGAATATCAATATAACAAATTTTTTTTTTAAAACATTAAAAAAATGTAAAACTTTAAAAGATTAAAACTATTTACAAAGCACAAAAACAGTGACAGGACCCAGGACACTACTCTTCTTCTGTTGTCCCCAACGAGTCACGCAGCAGCTGCATATCAGCCACCAACTCAAGGACCCTTCGATTTATTTCTTCCACTCTTGCCCGTGTGGTCCCTGTATCAAATTTTTGATAAAAAAATTAGTTTGAGACAAATACTTGTTTCTCACCTGTGGATGGAATGTTTGTTAGTTGGCAACTTAAATCATGACGACATATGTCAGTCTGCTAAGTAATTAATCTAAGGAAGTGGGCACAGGTCATTCTGCTAAGTAATTCATCTAAGGAAGTAGGCACAAGTCATTCTGCTAAGTAATTAATCTAAGGAAGTGGGCACATGTCATTCTTCTAAGTAATTAATCTAAGGAAGTGGGCACAGGTCATTCTTCTAAGTAATTAATCTAAGGAAGTGGGCACAGGTCATTCTGCTAATGCCATCTGGGTATCTGGGTGATCATGTCAATTACCACATACTGCAAAGAATTACACAAACAAAATTCCAGGACTAGGTCCGGTCCCGGCTCAGAACAGGCCGACCAAGCATACCCACCACACCTCTAGATAGGTTTTTGATTAAAAGACTATCATCTTTTATTGTAGAAAATATTAAAATCTCATAATACAGAAATGCATATATCTAATTTGTACACATTACAGTTCATTTTATATACCATGTCTAATTACGCACTTATTACAATTACATACTTGCTTATCAAAACAATACATTTAGTATGACAATATTAGCATGAAAACATTCTTAAAACCAGGGTGACTATTTAATCTTACTGGTCCGAAGATCGGCCAGACAGGGCAGACATGTTTCGCCACATAGGCTTCTTCAGTGCCCTAATGTGCGTAACAGAAAGAAAAAGAGGGGGGGAGTACCATTAAGCATCACTGTAAATAAATATATATCTTTATACATCACTCTAGTATATATATCACTTCATCCAATATCATATATTCATTCATACGGCACTCTGAGATCAAATATACCATAAATGTAATAATTAATTCTTAAACATATACCATATCAAAAGCCCATTTTTTCAATTTTTTTCCAAAAAGAGGGATCATTTTTATTTACCTGGTTTTTATTGTCTGATCAGAGAATGGCAGATACTGATGGAGATGAGGAATCGCCACCTATCCCTCCTTGTATATTGATCTGGTGTCTCAAACTTTGTATCCATTCACCTATGTCCCCACTGGGATCCCATGAATGGAGATGTTTGGAAATCCTAGTATATCCAAGAAGACCAACAAACAGTAGTCATGTTGTTGTTACCCATACCCCATTCTAGAGAGGATACCAAAGAAAGGGGGAGGGGGGAGAAGAAAGAGAGGGGGAGGGGAAGGGGGGTGGGGCAGGAGGGAGGAAGGGAGAAGAATGAAAATCCCCTTTTAAGCTAATAGTTCCTCCTATGCTCAAAAGATAGTATTGACGTTAAAATTACCTCAATTTATGCGTGTAGTACAGCACCGTAAGTATGCTCTCTTTTTTATATATAGTAGTATAGAGGTAATATAAACTTCTTTGGTAATCTATAGGGGAAAACATTGTCGTCAGCTATTGATATTCCCATGGACTTATTTTATCAAATACAATAAGACCAGCTTTTTAGCAATACTGCCTCACCTCCAGCAATCGCCTCAGGAGAAACCACAGCGCAGCCAGCGCGTTCTCGAGATCAAAGGGTATGTAATCCACAGTGTTCCTGCGGGAACTACCCGCTATTCACTCGGCCGCCCACTCTGCATAAAATAGTGTGGATGTAGATGAATCAACTGGGGAAGGAAAGCACCCTCCATTCGCGCTGGCTGATGGCGCGCGTGTGTCAGCGCTTCTTGTTTTAAAGCGCTGAGAGATATCTCCCGGTCAGCTGACCGGAAGTGACCTCACGCACCGTCCCTAAGCTCACTCCTGTCTGCCCATATGCACCATTTTTTTGTAGTCCTGGCCTTCATACTCCATTGTAACATTGCGCTTTCAAATGCGCTTAATATAATGTGTTCACCATAGTTGAAGGAAAAGGGCTGATATATATAACTACTTAATGCCTACAAGTCACTATATATTTGGCCGGGAAACAGCTTTAATACGCCGTCCCTCCGCTTGCTGCTATTTGTATGTATGCGCCATTTTCTTGTAGCCCTCACATCCATTCACTCCTGTTTACATATATGCGCCATGTTTTTGTGGCCCAAACGTCCACATTCATTTATCGTGCGCTGTTATCCCATAGCCCTAACTTTTGCATACATTTATAATGGCATTTTTTTATTTAAAAGTGCCTGATGTAATTCCCATAGAAGGGCAGGTAAATAAGTAAAAGTGGTTATCACATTACCTGATCGAATATATAATGGAGACTATATCTGTGAACAGGTTAGTCTCTAGTCAGTTTCTTTATTTTTTTCATTTTTTTTCCTATTTTTTTGGCAAAGTAGAACTGAAATTAATTTATTGGTCAAGACCCTCCTAAACTAGTGGCCTGATTTAGTACATAATAAACACTGGGCATATGTTCTAGACAGTTCTAGCATAATCGGGCACTGCAGTTAATACCATTCTGACATTGCCCCCATATTCTCCCCCTTCTCTTCCCCCCCAAAATACATTGGGCCAGTATATTCGACTCATTATATCTGCCAGACTCTCAAAAAATATATGACGGTGTCCTATCTTATCCTGTTTCTATGATAACTTATATTTGTGTATTTCACCATTTATATATTATATTGCAATATTGCAATATATTACCAAACCCCCTCTAATCATAAAAGGAAGGGTCACCAATGGGTCAGATTGGTTTAACCAGTGGGATAAACCAATTCTGATTTTTAGTTATGGTTACTGCAAAGAATGACATTACAACTTACTTGGTTGGTGGCCGACGGATGCCTCGTTGGGGACAACCCTACGTCCTGGGCCCTGCCACTGTTGTAAAGTAGAGGCTGTCGAGACATGGCAAATAGGGTCACTTATAATGTCTTAGTCAACAGTAATCAAATGTTAATTTCAATGTGTGTGTCACATCACTCACCTTCTCCCTGTTCCTCCTGGGTGAGATCTGCTGCATCCTCCACATCTTCACCCGCTCCAGAAGCATCTAGAAAAACAGATGAAGGGAATCAGCTTTGGTTGTAATAGCATGTATATGTGTGTGTGCGGTTACATGAAGAGTCACATACCAGAGGCTCCCGCCTGCGTCGCTGGGTACGACTCCCTGCCCACGCCGTGCCGCCCCTCGTCTGTGGAAAGGTCCAGGGGCTGGTCTGAGGAACCAACAGAGGAGGGGTAGGACCGTCACCCTGGAGATCCACCACCTTCACTTCCAGCTGCAGATTCATGCAGCACTGGTCGGCCTGTTTGCCCATCCGGGTGCGGCGGATTCGGTAATTCCTTTCCAACACTAGAAGAGAAAAAAAAAATTAAATAAATGCCTACCTTCTGCATGAGGTACATCTGGCATGCAATCGCATGCAATCGTACTTACTAGGGAAATGGAGGCCGAAAAACCGCCGCACCCAGGGCATGTGCAGCCGTTTCAGGTCCGACCAATGCTGCATGATCTGAGTGTGGGTGAAGGTGGTGTCCGTCTGCTGTTGGATTTTCCCAATGATCTCCAGGGCGACGGTGCGCTTCTCAAAAGAGTTGGGCAGGTAGTCGTACCTGCGCTCCAGCATGGTCTACAAAACACAACAGAAACATAGGATGTAGTTAAAACTGCATACAAATATCTGTCACCAATTTGGACTAAATTACATTAACATACACAATTCTAGGCTAATCCAATCCTTGAAGCTGGCCTCAGTGTTGATTCACACATGTGGGCCCTCACATCGGTTTGGCACGGAGTTTTAAACACTTTTGCAAACAAACCGTTTATTCCTGCGCTTCCTTAAGGGCTAGGCATGCATTTAGATGGCAAATCAAAGGCATTAAAAGACACAAGCATGGTGATCTCTTCTTGTTGGCGGGTGAAGATTGTGGGCGCCATCTTGCCTCTTGTCTGCAGCAGGTAAGTAATGCCCCTGCGGTTTCTGGGTTCCGCAGGGCCGTATGCGTAAGTGTCAGACCCCGCCAATCTTATTTAAATTGTCCTGGACACACAGCTCATTCTCTTTCAGAGTCCATGAGCAATGGTACCTAAAAAATCACAAACCAAAGCAGCAAAGGAGGTCAGCAGCAAAAAGGCATCCAAACGGCAGGAGCCTACTGAAGAGCCAAAGACTCGATCACAGATGCCCAAAACCAAGCTGCGGCCAACCCGCATTGCACAGCCAAAGGCACCTATCACAACGACCAAAAAAAAGGAGGCCGCGGGAAAAAGGAAGCCACAGGCCAGAAAGCAAACCCCAATGTAGGGGAAAAAAGTGACCAAGAGGGTGCAAAGCCCCAGCCCCCCCAGGTCACCATCACCCCACCCACGTGGCTACCATGGCAAGGCTACAAAAAGGAGACACCGGGAAAAAAGCCCCAGCACCCGCACTTGGCCACAAGGCTCATGGAAAGAGGGCAAGGCACAGCACCAGAAGTCCTAGCTCGCCATCCCCACCCGTACGGGTGTCAAAATCATTGGCCAAGAGGGCAAAGCACAGGCCCAGAAGTCCTAGTTCGCCATCCCCACCCGCACGGGTGTCCAAATCATCAGCCAAGAGGGCAAGGCACAGGCCCAGAAGCCAAAGCTCTGGATCACCCCTGGACCAGCCGTCTACCTCCAAGGGACATGGGTCTTCTAAGGGCCCACAGAGGCACAGGGCCAAAGACACGACTTCCTCCACAACACCCTCTCCTCCTCGGCCACATTCCCCACCAGCACAGGTGTCAAGGCAGGCTGAATATGCCACATCTACACCGGCGACTTCAGTGGCCACCCATCCACGCTTACTCAGTCCCTTTCCAAGTCCGGTTCAATCTGCAGCCAGCCACCAGTCCGCAAGTTCACACCCACACAGCCAGGCCAGAATGTCCCCTGACAGGACTGCAACCAACAGGGCGCACATTGCGCAGAGGTCAGTTGAGTGGCAGGTTTGGTGAGGCACAAACTCTGGCATTGGCTAGTGGCCTCACCTTGTATTATGATGAGCTATATGGGCGCAGATCCAAAGCTACAAGCAAGCAGCGCAAAGCCGACATTTTGGAGGAGCTCACCAGACAGGGCAATGCAGCGGGGGAAGAGCTCAAAGATGTGGAGCAGATACAAAGGCAAATATTGGACCTCAAGTATGCAGCACGGAAGAAAGAAAATAAACTGCGTCATTACAGGTACATATATACTTTGTGGATTTGTCTTCGTCTTGTATTGGCAACATTTAGCTAAATGTGTCCAACTTTCTTTTTCAGCTTACAAACTGGCGGAGGATTCCCCACAAAACTGCAATTTACCCGAGCTGAGGAGATGGTGCTGGGCCTGCTACATCCTGTGGCCTTAGAGGGACACTCGGCATGACAGGACACGGACATTTCGACTATTCCTGCCGGTTAGTAATGTTAGTGTGTATGTGAAATGTGATCTACGTGTAAAATGAGGCACAAAGCCATATATTAGCACATGCCCCTAGGGTGTGCCTTGTAGTGGAGGTAATAATTTAAACAGGGTGTGTTATGTGTGGCGACTCATCATTTGCTTATTTCCTTGGCCATACATGAGTTTGGAGAGTCTTGAGGAACACTATTGAGATTAGCAAAGGACTGCCTGTTATGTATTTAGAGGCAATTACATACAACACTTCCATCTTTATCTGTAGCCAATTTGGGTTTGAGCTGTGCTTTGCTAAGAAAGACTTGATCTGGGGTGCTTGAAAGGTTGACCTAGAAAGAATGGCAACCAGCTTAATATAATGGCAAATGCTATTTGCAAGCTGAGTGTGGTCCCATAATGGGCTTTTAGGGATGTGTGAAGCCTGAGAACAGCCAGTACATGCATGTTTATTTTGGTTAAGGAGACCAATGTGTATGTACTTGTTGACTAATACATCTAACAGATAATGGCATTCATAGTCATATGTGTTATTACACATCACCAATGCCTAGTTGTGTGTTAACATGCCTTCTTTTCCACAATGCAGCCCAGCATCATCCCTCAGCAAGTGGGGAATCCTCAGCCAGATTTACCATGCCGTCTACTTCCGTGCTGCCTCGGACCCAGGATCCGATATATATGGTAAGTGTCTTTTTCTGATGTTGCTTATGCATGTGCCTTGCCATGTTTCTTTCTTTGCTGAATTACATATGTATTCACCAATCTGAACCTTTTTAAGGTACATGTCCCAACAGAGCCACACACTGATGGAGGAAATCCAGGAGCTGGAGGAGGATGGACCCTTCATTGGACCTTCTGAACAGCTCCCCCTGGGAAAGAATCTGCAACTGTCCCAACAAGTTTCTACACCAAATCCTCAGCAGCAGAGTGAAGCTGGCTGCATGCTGCCAGCCCATCGTGGGCAGCATGCTGAGACTGAGCCGACAGTCCCCAGTGTTAGCTCTGCTGATGAGGATTTGCCAAGCAGACCTGTGGCTGTTGGCGGACCTAGAGCCACATCATCTGCACTCCCCCCAACCCGGGGAATAGGGAGGCGTAGTCGACTACGTCGCCCAGTTGCCCAGGGGAGGGGCGCGCCGATAATAGAGTCAGCATGGCACCATGAGAGGCGGCTATTTCGCCTCCAAAATCAACGAAACCACGAGCATCTTCATGGGCAATTAGAAACATTAAACAACACCTTAAACTCCCTGCTGACTGAATTTAGGTCCAACAACAGCCACATGGCCATCTTATCCAATTATTACAGTGCCATGCTTGAGGAAGTTCGAAATAGCAACAGCCACATGAGCCTCTTCACTAACAATCTCAGTGCCATGATGGCTGAATTTTGAACTTCAAATAGAAACATGTTGGAACAGTTGCAGCTTCTGAATGCCACACAGGCCCAGGTGAGGGCCCACCTCCAAGGGCCCCAACCTGGGTTTTATGGGCATCCCCCATTTTAAGGCCTATTTGGCCTGTATCTGCTCCACATCTTTGCTCTACATGCCCACTGTATTGACCTGTCTGGGAGGCCTGCCAATATACCCTTTTAGTATGGCTTTGCTTGTTTGCTTTGGATTTGCACCTATATAGCTCATTAGAGTGCTGAGGTAGCCCACTAGCCAATGCCGGAGGTGAAGCCTCAATGAACTTGCCACTCAAGCTGTTGCGCTGCATGCTTGTGGCGAATTACATTGGTTCTGGCTCCTCCTGTTTGTAGACATGATTGGGGGACATTCTGGCCAGGCAAACTACTACCTTGACCCCTGGCTGAGATTGAACTGGACTTGGATTGGGACTGGGGGTTCTTGTTTGGGTGGCCCACTGAGTAACAGGTGTAGATGTGGCATAGGTTTGGCTGCTTTACACCTGTGCCTGTGGCAAATGTGGCCAAGCAGGAGAGGGTGTGTCTGTGGGCCTATTTGTTTGCTGACAAATCTGGACATGGCAATGCTTGTCACATATGTTTTTTGAATTTTCATTTGTATGAAACTTTTGACAGGAGTGCCTTACTTTAAAACTCCTGCCTCTGGCCAATTGCTATGTGGCCTGATTTGCAAAAACTTTCATTTGTGGTTTGACCATGTATCTTCTGGAACTATGGGAGTGACCATCAACTCCAAAGTTTGCTTTTTAAATAAACACCATAAAATTGTAATTAACCTGTTGTTGACTAAGTTTATGCCTTTATGTTTTTGGTGAATAAAGATGACTTAAAGTATGCACTAACAACTTTGGAACAACGAAAAAAAAAAAAGAGTCTAAACTCAGGTGTGAGGTTGTTTGTAATTAATTAGTTACTGTTTGTAAAATTAAAAAAACAAACATACAAACACAAAGGTCCAAAAACACAAATAACAAACAATAAAGGGACAAAACAAACAAAGGAACACTAAATTTAGCAAAATGTGTCTCTATTAAATTAGTCCACACGGCTTGGGCAGACGCACTCGGTGGGCCACGATAGTCCTCCTCTGGGTCATCGGTGGGTGGAGAGGGGGGCAAATCCACATACCGGGGGACACGCTGCAATATAGCAAAATTATGCAACACTGCACAGGCCATTATAATATCTATGACCTTTTTGGGGTCATACTGAAGTGCTCCCCCGGTATGGTCCAAGCATCGGAAGCGGGTCTTCAATAGGCCAAACGCCCTCTCCACCACAGCCCTGGTCTTCCTGTGTGCCCTATTATATGCCTCCTCGGCTGCATTCTGGGGCCGGAGGACAGGCGTCAACAGCCACGGAAGGAGTGGATAGCCGGAATCACCTGCCAAAATGGATTAAAAAAAACATAAATTACACATTACTCAATAAATGGAATCCCCAAAACGGGCCATCAACATGACTAAAAGGCTAGGTCACATTTGCTACACAGCATGAGCATACATAGTGCACAGGCCAAAAAAAAGCCAAAAAAACATCAAATAGATGTGGGAACAAATTAAACATCCAAGATGGCGGATGAGGGCCATTCAGCCAGACTGCTAACAGGTATTGGTTTCGGACTGTGCTGCTCAGCATTCTTGGATGTCTAAACTTTTCAAGACCCTGTATCTGCTTTGTATGAGTCCAAATCAGCTCTAACCCGCCCCCTGCACTTTATCCCGCTCTCCTCTACTCAGTAAGTGAAATGCATCTAATCAAAGATGGCGCAGACCCTATTATAAATTCAAGGACATAATTTAAGCAGAGTGTGGGAAAGACTAATTCTTACTTTACTCTAAATTCAATTTTAACATTTTGCTAATGCAGGACTAACATTTGGCAAGGCTTTGTTGTTTGAAAAATCTAATGGTTAAGGTCGTGTTTCACATGTAAACAAGGTGTTCAAATAGGCATAGTTTCATACATGGGACAGAAACTAAATTCATAGCCATACATCTACCAAAAACTTACGTTATTGGCGTCAACTTACCAAGAAAATTCCCCAGACTCAAACCGACCGTACAATCCAGATCTTCGAAGAATGTAGGCATCATGGGATGAGCCTGGGAACACGGCGAGCAGACTAAGGAACCGCATGTCCGGGGCCACCACTGCTTGGACATTCATTGAGTGGCCCATTTTGCGGTTCCTGGGATAAAAAAAAAAAAAAAAAACATTAGCAAGGCAAGGAAAACTAGGGAAACACTAACTAATCACACCCTAAGCAAAATCTGTGGCCCAATACAAATAACAATAACCAAGTACATAAGTATTTTGTTTTGCCAAAAAAGAATATGTATGTTTGAAAAGTAAAGATTAACTTTGAAGTGTCTATTTCAGGTACACATTAAAATGTTTCCTTGGTGAACACATGTGAAATTTTTATGAAACTAAATACGGTCCATTGTTTCACAGGGACTCTTTACAAGGAGGGAAAAATTAAAAGGAGGGAATAATTACAAGGAAGGATCAATTACAAGGAGGGAATAATTACAAGGAGGGATAAATTACAAGGAGGGATTAATTACAAGGAGGGATTAATTATAACAATGGACTAATTACAAGGAGGGACATTTTACAAGGAGGGACTTTTGCGAATTTTAATTTAATATAAAAAAATAGAAAAATATTTAAAAAACCAAAAAATATGACAGATTGTACTTGCCTGTAGATATATTCGTCGGCTGCCGGAGGCACCAGGGCAATGTGGGTGCAGTCAATGGCACCCATGACGTTGGGCATGTCGGCGATGTTATAAAATGCCAGCTTAATCGCGTTTCTGGCTACCATGTCGTCAGGAAAACAAATATATTTTCGAGTAATGATAGCCATGCCTTCCAAAAACTTGGATAGCGCGCGGCTCAGCGTAGGCTGGGAGATCCTCATGGAGAGGGCACCCAGCCTCTGGAATGAGCCGTTCGCCAAAAATTGCAGGCAGCCAAGCATCTTGGTCATACCTGAAATAGCTTGCCCCTTCCTTGAGGTGCGGGCTAACCATGGCCGCAGCTCACTATACAATTTATGGAAGGAAGTGCGATTAAGTCTGGTGAGCTCGAACAGCTCAACGTCATGCATGCCATCGATGTGCATGCGTCGCCGGTGCAATCTGGTCTCAGCCCTACGGACAATTTCTATGCCCATGAGCTGCAGATCCTCATGCTCCTCAAATGCACTAGAGTCGTCCATAGCTGCTAGTCTCGAGGTCAAAATGGTCCTGTGAGGGGATCGCAAAGGAAACGGGTTTATAGGGTGGTGGTCCGTCGGCAATCAGCTCTCTGAATGAGACGCAAGCCCATACCAATAACGTAAGTTATCTGAACGAACGAAAAATATCAGATTTGGTTAGGAAAATGACTAACGCAAATGTTCCGATTTGCATTCGTTCATCGAAAGCGCATATACGCATTTGCCCGAACGTTTGTACAAATGAAAAATGGACGAAAAAAGCAAAAAAAATGACAAACACCCACAAAAACTTTCAGGAACAGCTACGGAAGTCCAGACGAATGTGTCTCTGAATCGAGCCTAATGTGCAAAAAATACGGTATACTGAGAATATATAACCTACTTTTTTTTTAATTTGGAAAAATATGTGTACTGTCATTTTCTTTACACTTCACAAATTCTTACTACTTTCTGTGGTTCCATCTCTCTGTTTCAGTTTTCTGGATTTTGCACACCAGCTGTGATTAAATGTAACATTGTAATACTACTTATTGGTATTTCTGCCAAGTTATATCAATAACAAATGTACTCAAATGTGCTTGATTTGAGGTTTAATATTCAAAATACCAATAATTACTTGCTCTACATGCACATAAATGAAATAGCTAAACTACACTTAAAGTACATTTAGTGGCTCTATCAATGTAATTAGCAAAACACTTACCGAAATAATGCTTATGGGTGTCAGTAGGGTGCCGCCATAACTTTCTCATTTAAGGTGAAGGGGAATGATTTTCTACCATTGAAAAGGATAATAGTGCTTCGGCATGCAGTGATGTTTAGCTGTGAAGGTACATGCATAATAATGAACTGGTGCAAGCTTACTTAACTTACATTTACCTTACATATGGGTAACACATATAGTCCTGCCAAAGGTTTTCACACATGGAATTATTAGTACAGAGTGTAGATTCAATTGAAAGACTTTGTGGATACTGTGTGCCTTGTTTTTGAAATTTCCCAATTCAAACTTGAGTTTGACTCAATCAGCATAATCTATTTACAATATTTCAATCACAATAGTTTCATTCATCTTCGAAGGTTATGTATTTATGAGCCCTTAAACAGGATGTTATATGAAAAGCTTGGGGTAAAGATGTAAAGAATCATGCATTGTCTAATAGCAACGTATGTCTTGAATTCTAAAATTACCACCTTGGTCTAGAGCAGAGCAGTATTTCTTTCTTTTTTTTTTTTGTTTTTATTTTTACGTTTTTAAGTATTTTTTGTTTAGTTTTTATTTTATTTTAAATTTTAACGGCTTACAACCAAGGCTGTATTTAGGGCTCACATGACCCTAGGCTTCCAAACACCTCCAAAGCACAGTATAAAAAAAATGAATATGCAATACTAATTAGTTGTGCTGTGGGATCTTGCCCCTTGAATTTTATTTGCTTCAAAACTATCAGAAATGTTAGGGCGAGCGCTGCACTCCCATCTAGCAGCACTTCACTTACCTCCATGGCTGCATCCAGCCGTCATCCATTTTGCAGCACTTCCCTCATGGCTGTTCCCAGCTGTCTCCCTTCCCCCAATGCTTCCTTCTCACATGGTCAGGTGCGCGCACGTCTCCGTTGCTGCCTGTCCCGACCTCGGCTACTCACCTTTACCACGAACCTGTGCTGCCAGCCCCGATCTCTGCCTGTACTTACTACGCCTTTTGCCTGCCACTTGTGTACCTCGCAGAACCTCGGCTGACTGTGGGACTGGGCCGCTGTTGGGGGGTAGCGACCTGGGGGTCACTCGCCGCACAAGACCAACCTGCCTTGCGGTGGGCTCTGGTGAATACCGGTGGCCCCTTAGACTCCGCTCTCCTGACATGGTACCCGCCATCGGTCCCACAGTTAAAGCGGATCCACACCCGAGTCCGCTCCACTCGGTCCGTGACAAGAAAAGCTATTGGGGATTGATCCCTTTCATCAGATGGACCCAATAAAGGGAAGATCACCAAAAGCCTCTAACAGTAGGCAGTGGCAGAGCTGGTCTGGGGTCTCTATGGTAAGTACATGAAAGTGGTCCCTTCCTTTGAAGATAACGGGCATGTAAAGTAGATTAACACCCCAAAGAACTGCTGTGTTACTGAACCCTAATCCACATAAAAATGTACCATATACTTCCCTCTTCATGTTTCTGTGGTGAACGGCACTCTGCAAACCAAGCCAATTAGTTGGCACTAGGTTGTGTGCTGAGGGCTTTCAGTTCAGAGTATTGCATATACATCACATATTTCAAACATTAGTCTTTTATGTATATTCTGGGATGTGGGAATGAGTCAGCTTTGACTTTATTTGGATATGGATCAGCAGATGCCAGGAATCACATAAGATTGTTGATTGCTTCACTTTTTACCTATTTGATTTCATTTGCCAACATTCCTGCATTCTCTGTTATCATTGTGCAACTAATGATTTTCCTTTTACACTTTTCTTGTTCACCCGCTAACATGTATTTTTCTCTGCATGTCGTGCCCAATCTCAGTGCTTTCTTTTTTACCTCCCATCTGTCCTTTTTCTTTTCTGGTTTTTGCTGTTCATGTACTCATTTCCCTGTGTAATCTTTTCTGTGTATGCAAGCTTCCTTCTTACCCTAGTGCAGGGGTACTTAACTACTTTCAATGACTTCAGTAACCCCACATACTGGGGTCTAAAAAAAAGGTCTGAGATGAACACCAACCAGCCATCATGGACACACAACACTGGAGGGGATTGGTGTGATCATGGCACTTATACTTTGTCCAATATTGTTACCTAGATGTTGATTCCACAGCGCACTCATGGGTGATGCCACATTCATCACTACCCTGAGGCTGCATCTATCAGGATTTCCAGCACAGGTATGCACCACGGGAAAGTAATGAGATCCCGCACTCATTCAGAAGTGCCAAGGTCATGATGTTCCACTCGAGCAGTGAACGCCCACGCCAACCATTCAGACAAGGAATTGGCTGGCCCTGGAAGACCCATGGGCTTTTGGCCTGCTTTCAATAAATTAACAATGTACCCATTTTTTTAGGTTGATACTTATACTGAGTCTGATACTTACCTACCCTTATGCTGCCCCTATCCACCATGGAATGATGTGCCACTCTGTAATTGCCTCAGCAGAAGCAGAGGCAAAATAGCTGGCTGTGGCATCCTGAACTACACAGGTACAAGCTTGATGGCAGATAATTATCATACAAAAAAAGAAGACACTGTTACTTTTTTACCCCTAACCTCCAGTAAATCTCTTTTTGCTTTGTTTTTCTTTATTCTATCCCTCCCACACAATTGCCAGCCCAATAGATTTTACTTGTAATGGCTGGCTGGCAGATTTCAAAGTCCTTACCTGCTGTGTCAGAGCATCCTGTGCTCCATTATATCTCTAATAGTGCAACTTGCAGAGCAGCATGTTCTGCTTCAGCATTCAGCAAGGCACAGCACTATGTAGAAGGGGCAGAACTAATACTCCATTGATATGTTGCTGTATGGGAGAACATATAATGAAGACTCTGGACAGGTCTGAAATGGTGCCTTCATTGCAGGCGTAGACGGTGATATCAGCCCCGGATTTGTAGCCTCTTCTCTGGCATCCAGAAAGTGGACTTCTGTGGGCCGCATTTGGACCATGGTCCAGTTGAGTACCGTTGCGTACATGATTTTGCCTTCTCTCTTATTTTTGTTCTTGTCCTGTTGTGCTTAGAACAGAACTCTATGTTTTTCTACATCCCTAATTCAAATGTTTTAACCTTCCTTAAGCGCAAACAAATAATACTCAGCCAAACAGCTATTTCATAACACATTAAGACACCTTGAAGCTCAAAGTAGGACCATGTTAGTTCATGTCAACCCTAGTTTAGTCAAAAGTTAAAAAAGAACCCTTGATCAAGAAAAAACCCATGTCAAGCTCTTAATCTTTTAGCTGTAACATCAGCCCAAATTAGTACATCCTTGTTTATAAGATGCCAATTCAGTCAAAAAAATGCAACCTCAATTCATAGGAAAACCCTTATTTGATGTGGTCTGCAAACACGTGATAATTCTGGTATCGTTCTGTATTAAAAATACAACTTTCTAAATTTGGTCTTCAGCGTTGCTTTGCTTACTGGTGGCAGGGGTCCATGTCCACTGGAAAGCTAATATCTCCTGGACGCTGCAGCCAATAAGCCGCAAAGATAGTCGTAAAGAAGACCAACACTAAATGTAACCTTGTTTTTTTCCACACTTCTGCGTTTCCATTGGTAGCTGGATCAAAGGAAAAATATTTCAGACAATGGGGTCGATTCAGAACCTGGTGAGAAAACTCCATCCTTTATTTAGGAGAGAAAACTGCCATCCGCTTGCATTTTCTACCTTGGGGCTGATCCAACAACCGATTGTAAATTTTTACTGGTGTAGAATCAGTTCAGTGGTAGATAATGAAAGTGAATTGCAGGGAGTTATCTCACATGAATCAACCCCAGACTGACAGCTGCCAGCCAAACATTGGGCCTAATTTTGACTGGGGAGAGCACCATGCAGGCAAGGTTGCCGGGTTTATACTCGGGGGCATAAGCATTCGGAATCCACTTGCTTGTTTCGACCAATACCTTTTTTGTCTAAAATACTTTTTACCAAATTAACCATGGCTTTCTTGGTCCAGTGTTGTGATGAACATGCTCCATAGTCATCCTGGGTTAGGGCACCCCAGTTAAACACTTCTGCTGATCCATAATTAACTTATGATCAAATAAACTTTAGTCAATTGATGACAATTTACCCCATTATGCTGTCCAGAGTGTGCTGAACAGTATTTGTACTTAGTTTATCTATTGTTGATCTTTGCCTGTCTGACCTTCATTTGAATGTTTCCAAAACCGACCTAAATATGTTTCTGTCTATGGCCTCAATTCAATAAAAGAAGAAAAAAAAACTCATGGTAGTAAAAAATTCACTTTATGAGAAAAAAGCATGATAATTCCACTGTTGTTGAATAACCAGCTAGGAAAACAATGAAAGTAAATGGTACTTTTATTTTCACCTAAGAAAAGTAGAGAACGCATTACTCCTTTTATCTCGTAAAAAGCACAATTGCTGTTTATAATTTTTCTAGCTGGTGATTAAGCAACAGTGAAATTCTCATGCTTATTTCTCATAAGGGGATATTTTTACTACACTATGAGAATGAGAATTTTTTCAACTCGTATTGAATCAAGGTCATTATGTCTGCCTGATCCATTGAATAGTGCATTTTGACCCTGACCTCTGACCTTCGGCTACGATGTGGATTATACTTTCTTTCGGCACATGGGTCAAAATTGCTTTTTAACCCAGCTATTTATGAATATCCCATGTCCCGCCGTGTCTGTTGTCCTGGTTGTGCATCACCCTTTGCCTTCTCTTTTTTCAAGTAAGTCCTGGAGGTGACTAGGAGTAGCAGCAGCTAGAAGCAGAAACTTGGCACCTGGATGATTAGGTGTCAAAGTGTGCTTATTTAAACATGCTGCCTGATATTGTACTGGAGAGCATCCATGACCACTGACTGGAAATTCAAAAATGAATGAAAATAAGATTCCCAACTTTGGGGGTCATTTAAAAGGGGAACATTAGGAGCTTTGGTGCTATCTGATTATATGGCCATTGTAGTTGCCTGGACAATGCCTTTAACTCTGTAAGTAATAGCCTACATATATAGTTTGTCACCTTCTTTTGCCAGGCCATTATTTCATTTTTTTTTGCACTAAACATGTTTAAAGGGTTTGAGCTTTAACATGTCTTTCTTGTCTTTCAGTGCTTTATCAATATTTTTGGGTGAAATATGTTGAAAACATTTTTTTAAAATGCTATTTTTAAAACTTTTGTAGCTTTTGTTTAAATATAAAAGTTCGTTTTTCAAGAAAATCATATTGCATCTAAAGCTTCATTCCTCCCAATTATGATACTACATATTTAGACAACCTTCACTTCCCAGGAGAGCCACGAAACTTTAACAGTGCTTTAAGAGATTTTCAAATAAAATACAACCACTACACCCCCCCTCTTCAAGAGAAACAACCCTGAAATTCCCCTAAGAATGTATATGTTCTCTCTTAGTACACACCTCAAGCTTTCTAGGCGTACCAGGCTTGTTGTCATGGGCTCAGATTTCTGTACGCAATATATACTGGTTGTACAGCATTTCCCTAAAAAAAAAATAAAAAAGCAAAATATAAAACACATTTTGCTAAAATATCAATACGCAAAACATAAAAGCCAAGCTAAATCTGAAAGTGCAAGGTCCCCCAAACAGAACAATACTCAGCATGCATAGATTCTTCTAACCCTTTAATTGCTAGCCTACTTTTTTCAAATTTTGTCACCTCTGTTGACAGACCATTTTTAACTATTTTGCATTATGTATTTTGACTGTGATTTTATTCAGAAATTTCCAGGGATTTCAAGGAAAAGAAGAACTTTAAGGAAATTCAAGGAGAAGCTAGAAATGTCTTTGCATTTAAAAAAAATATTGATATTATTTAAACTTGCATTATTTAACAAAACTATATACTATATACTACTATATACTATATATGTAGTATCGGTAGCCTCCTGTTCCTGCTCAGAAAAAATACTCAATTGAAAAGAGAGCTTTGTAATTTTCAAATGAAATACAACTTCTATGTGCACCATCAAGGGTTTAACTTTTTTTTAAAATGTGGAGGACCCCACGTTTTTATTAATTTTTAAGAGTTAATTTTTAAGAGTTAACTCCCACATAGCCAGGGAACCAGCTATGTGGACTTATAGACCAGGGCACAGGGGTCAGCCTGGGTGGCCCCTGGCCCTGAAGGCTACAAACCCACATAGATCTCAAGGGCCATGGGCTCCTTCCTCCATGGGCTTTGGGGAGGCAGGTCAGCCTTAAATTGTAGATCCACCCCAATTCCTTCTGTTCCAAGCGTCTTTTAAGATTATCTCCTCTCCCATCCAAACTCACCTTTTCGATGAAGAGAATACGTGTCCCCTCCATGTTACCATCATGCTGTGATAGCAAATGAGCAGGGTTTTTGATGCAGGGTATTATAGACAAGTACGGGGTGTCGCCATGGGAGCGCGTTGCGCCCCTTCGGTGGCTAACCTCTTTCTGGGTTGGTGGGAGCGGGAGGTTGTATAGGCCGAAAATTTTGAAAATTACCATCAATATATTCTAGGATGGTATCGTTATATCGACGATGTCCTTATCCTTTGGAATGGACCCAGAGTTCTGGGCCATGCATTCATTGAATGTCTAAATAATAATGACTATAATATATTTTGACCCATGCAATCTCCCCCCACCTGGCCACTTTTCTGGATTTGACATTGACCATTGAAAAGGAGGGCCATATACGGACCACCTTGTTTAGGAAGGCGACAGCAACTAACAGCCTCCTACATTTTACTAGTGCCCACCCCAAGAAATTGAAAAAAGGAATACCTATTGGTCAATTGCGTCGTTTGAGAAGAAATTGTTCAGAGGAGACAGATTATAGAAGGGAAGCCAACAAGCTGACAGAACGCTTTAAACAGCGGGGTTACCCAAAAAGGATTCTTGATAATGCAAAACAACGGACAGGGGATACCCCCAGAGATAATCTATTGAAATATCGACAACGTAAACAATGTGAGTTAGGTTCTCCTCGGAATATAACAATGATTGGCATACACTTCAGACAATCTTTAGAAAACATTGGCCTGTTCTCAAGACGGACCCATATTTAGCAAGGTGGGTGAGAAAGGGACCATTGATGACCCCATGTAGGGCACCCAACCTCCGAGACCAGTTGTGCAAAAGTAATTTTACTCGCCCTTGCACTTGGCTATCTGATGCAAATGGTGGCTCATGTAGACCTTGCGGCAGATGTAGTATTTGCCAATACGTTGAGAGCTGGAATAGCTTTAGTGGACTCTATTCTTCTAGGGAATGCCGTATTCAACAGCATATGAACTGTAGAACTAAAGGAATTGTCTATTTAATATAATGCACCTGCCCTAAACAATACATAGGTGAAACAAAGAATACAGCGAAAGTGAGGATACAAGGACATGTATCGAATATCAAATTGGCTAAGCTGGATAAGGATGCAGGGAAGACCCTAACTCCTGTGGCTGCTCACTTTCTATCACAGCATGATGGTAACATGGAGGAGACACGTATTCTCTTCATCAAAAAGGTGAGTTTGGGAGGGAGAGGAGGTAATCTTAAAAGACGCTTGGAACAGAAGGAATTGGGGTGGATCTACAATTTAAACACTAGAGCAGTTTATGGGATAAATGAGGATTTTAGTTTTATTTCCTTCTCAGGACGGGAGGGTTAAATGGTGGGTAATATTTATGGACACATTATAAATGATAAGTTTGGCACGTGTTTAGAATTGGTTGGGTCTCACCAATTGGTTTTGTTTTATTCAGTGTTGTGCTTTGTTTTTACTTTGTTTTTACTTAGTTATGAATGATTCCACCGTGATGTGGACTGGTTCCTTCTGTCCAAAATGATCAGATGCTACATCGTATTACCTTCGGAGAGTTGTAGAATCAGGAAGAAGACTCTGATACCTCCCTGCAACTCATACTCACCTGTTGTCCCCACCATGTACATATAATTAGTGGTTTGTAACCTGGGTTTGCATTGACAGCTTATTTCGGTGTCCATTCAATATTTCAATATTGTGATTTAAATGGTATCTGGACATATATATATATATATATATATATATATATATATAGGTTGTTGCAGGCTTTATGTACATAGGGATCCTCTGTTACTGATGCAAATATCTTAGCCCAATTAGTGGTAGTGGATGGACAGGAGCAGGTTTACATTTTGGATGTAATTATACATGTTGATCATCTATACTTACCTGCTTACCCCACTGCATTAATTCCAGCAGTGAGTGATTTAGCTATGCAATTATAGTGCATGTATGAACTCCGCTACTGCCTTTTAACAGGCCCGGATTAACGTAGGGGCGGATGGAGCTGCCGCTCCAGGCCCCTGAGTTAAAACAGGCCCAGCAGCCTGCAAATGCGGCCCGCATAGCGACCAACAAACATTGGTAGGGCAGGGGCATACCTCACAATCACCTGATTTTGGCGGGACCACCCCAGATTAGCAAGAATGTCTCATTGTCCTGCACCATTAGGGAGAAGTCCCAGAATGCCAGACTGACCTGGTTGAAAGAAGTGCTCCCTGTAATCTACGCGCTGCGTGGTCACACAGCTTGTACAGTGTTGCTGCTCACAAAGCAGCCCGTGCAGGAAGAAGAGGTGGGGTACATTGTGCTCTGACTCCTGTAGCGAGGGTGAAGTTGGGAGACATAGCAGTATGGAGCACTGAGGGTCGAGAAGCAGATTTGCTGCTCCAGCAAATTACTGCTGTCAAGGTGAGTGGCACCATTTTAACCTAATCATCTTCTGGAGTAGCAGGGGGCGGGTGACACACTAGGTTTCACTTACTATAGACAACGTAGATCACTGCCTTGTTATTTGTTCCTGTATGCTGCATAATAATAATGGCATAATGTCATGTCCTCCCTCCTACTTGAAAGTTGTCCGTGCTTCACACGTCTCCTGCAGTGTGTGAGGTGAGCAGTTTGCTTCACTGTCATAGAGCCTGAGTTCATCTTCTCATCCCCTGTGCAGCATGTACAGCTCAGGCAGCAAGAAAGAGTTGAGCAGGAACTCGAATGCCAGTGCTCAATGCCTGCACATCATTGTGTTCCCCAGGGTTAGTTCTGTGCAGACACATGTCTAATAAGAAGTGCAAAAAACTGTTGATGAAGCAGAATTTTTTACACTTCAGTGTCTGCTGACACTTGCAAAAAAAAATACTAACCTAGTCCTAAAGGCAGTATATTGCCTTATACTCCCAGCAGCCATGGAAGTGAGGCTGCACCACTCTGCACATGACAGCCAGGTTTACTTGAACAACTTGACCAAGTGTAAGCCCCCTGGATCACCCCACATTCACTCACCTTTTCTGGGACTCCAACCCTGCCACCCCATTCCCACCACCCCTGTAGCTGAGGCGCATTCCCATATCCAGTTTTATCAGATAGGCTAGAGGCAGGAGCGTTCCACATACCGTGTTGCAGGGAAACCAGGGATGCAGCTACCCTCTAATTAGAGATGAGCGAACTTTTGAAAAATTCGATTCGACTGATTCGCCGAATTTTCCGACAAAAATCGTTTCGACCCGAATAAATTTGCGACGAATCGCTATTAAAAACGGCTATTTCTGAGCCTCCTACAGCCTCAATAGGGTTGTAAACCATTCAGCCTTGCTGTAACACGCACAGGATGCGTGCTGGGTTAGTTAAATAATACTTTGAAGAAATATCACATGCAGATCAGAGGCATCGCTAATAGAATCGCAGAGCGGCACAATTGCAGAGAGTTGAAGTGGCATCACTATGAGGGGCAGAAGGAGCCCAAATATACACTGGAGTTGGCCTCAGGAGCCCAAAAATTGGATGAATCACACCCTGGAGTTGGCAGAAGTTGGCAGCAGCAGCAGCAGGAGCCCAAATATACACTGGAGTTGGCTTCAGGAGCCCAAAAATTGGATGAATCACACCCTGGAGTTGGCAGGAGTTGACACCAGCAGCAGCAGGAGCCCAAATATACACTGGAGTTGGCTTCAGGAGCCCAAAAATTGGATGAATCACACCCTGGAGTTGGCAGAAGTTGGCAGCAGCAGCAGCAGGAGCCCAAATATACACTGGAGTTGGCCTCAGGAGCCCAAAAATTGGATGAATCACACCCTGGAGTTGGCAGAAGTTGGCAGCAGCAGCAGCAGGAGCCCAAATATACACTGGAGTTGGCCTCAGGAGCCCAAAAATTGGATGAATCACACCCTGGAGTTGGCAGGAGTTGACAGTAGCAGCAGCAGGAGCCCAAATATACACTGGAGTTGGCCTCAGGAGCCCAAAAATTGGATGAATCACACCCTGGAGTTGGCAGAAGTTGGCAGCAGCAGCAGCAGGAGCCCAAATATACACTGGAGTTGGCTTCAGGAGCCCAAAAATTGGATGAATCACACCCTGGAGTTGGCAGGAGTTGACACCAGCAGCAGCAGGAGCCCAAATATACACTGGAGTTGGCTTCAGGAGCCCAAAAATTGGATGAATCACACCCTGGAGTTGGCAGAAGTTGGCAGCAGCAGCAGCAGG